>OX371224.1:58214694-59522194 GCA_947310385.1 Nephrotoma appendiculata
AACATCAAATTAAACTACAAAACGATTGCCTCATACCTAATAAATGGTAACCGGACCTACGATACAGTTTTTATTGATGAGTACATGATGGTGCATGCTGGATATATAGGACTTGTGGTTATCAAAAGTAAATGTTCTAAAATATATCTTCTAGGTGACAAAAATCAAATACCATATATTGACAGATTACATCATGTCAATATGAAATTTTCCGATGCAAGTGCTTTTGTAACAAAGACTGAATACTTGAATGTAACGTATCGATGCCCAGCTGATGTTACTTTTGCTCTCAAAGAATACTACCCTAACATCACTAGTATGAACACAGTGGAATCTTCCGCCGAATTTATAAACCTGCCACCAAATATATCATCATTACCTGTGTTAAAGAACGCTTTCTATCTAACTTTTACCAGAGCTGATAAACAATTAATCTCTCAGCTTAAGATACCAGAAACCAGTAAAGTCTTGACGATCCATGAAGCACAAGGTTTAACCTCACCAAATGTAATATGTATAAGAACCAATTCTCAACCTCTTGAGCTGTTCGATAGTGTACCGCATGCCATAGTTGCAATCTCTAGACACACAAAATCATTTAAATACTTTTCTCCGGTGGCCAATGATAAACTACACTCACTTTTAATGAAAGCTCGAACTTATACTATTACTCAAAAGGTAAATCAGCCCATAAAGTCCAAAAAAAGATCGGTATATGACAAATGTGCAATTTACTATCAAAACGTAAACAAAATGGCATCAAAAGCATCTAAATTCTACAAATTCGTTTTAAAATCAAACTACCTTATTTATGTAATTTGTGAAACTTCATTAAAACCAGACATACGGAGCAGCGAATTTTTTGGCCATGACTACGTTGTTTATAGATGCGATCGGTCTCCTGAAACTAGTTCAAAGAAATCGGGTGGGGGCGTACTGATAGCAGTACATTCTAAACTCTGGAATGCTCCAGTAACTTTAGCCCCATCGAGAGTCGAACAGATCGGTGTAAAAATCAAAATCAACCAAACCAATCTAATCATCTACGCAGCATATATACCACCTCAATCAAATAGTGATCATTATGCAACTTGCATCGATGCGATTGATGAAGTTATTAATACAACAAACTCGTCAGATTTAGTTCTTGTGCTTGGTGGTTTTGATCTTCCAAATATATAACTTGGAATTTGGACCCGGAACTAAATTGTATTTTTCCATGCAATACAACAACAGATGCGGAATCTTTATTTGTGGACGCCATGCTTGGTTATAATTTGAACCAAATAAACACAATTGCTAATAATCGTGATAGATTATTGGATCTTGTCTTCAGCAACGACATTGACACCTTTAAAATTTCTGAATCCCTATTACCTTTTGTCATAAATGATGTTAATCACAAATCTTTGGATATTGTATTTGACTTAACTAAAATGGCGAGATCAGAACACCTTCAACCAATGAAATTCAACTTTAAAAAAACTAACCGTGTGGGGCTACAAAGTTACCTGGAATCCATCAACTGGCAAATAACTCTCAATTCCAATGATATAAACGAAAATGTGGACAAATTTAATGACATCATGCTTCAAGGCTTCGAAATGTATGTACCTATGTGCTGTAAACCACAAAATGCTCACCCTCATTGGTTTGATGATAGACTAGTTAACTTAAAAAATCGAAAGTCGAAAGCGTATGCCAAAATGTTGAAAAGCGGGTTAGAAGCGGACAAAACTACGTTTCTACAACATAGTAATGAATTTGAAATTTATTTCAAATCTAAATACAGGTCGTATCTTAATCAAATTCAAGACAAAATCAAAGTAAATCCAAAACAATTTTGGAAATACTTTAGGAATAAACGCGAAATTGAAGGATACCCTGCTAATATGACGTACAACAATACCTGCTCTTCAAACGCCAAAGATATAGCTAACATGTTCGCGTCGTTTTTTCAATCAGTCTATAGACCAAGTGTTACTAGTGGATTGTACGAACAACCCAGTAACAACAACACATCAATAACTCCTCCTATTATTTTTGAGGACAACATTTTATCGGCTTTAAGGGGGTTTGGAGATGGTTGCGGTGTTGACGATATTCCCTCCTCTATTCTGAAGGAGTACGCTGAAATTTTAACAATTCCATTATGTTATCTATTCAATCATTCCTTAAACACCGGCGTGTTTCCTGAAAAATGGAAAATTTCAAAAATTACTCCAATTTTTAAATCGGGTAAACGTGAGGATATCTCATGCTACAGAGGAATATCAACTACATCATCAATTCCAAAATTATTTGAGTTAGTATTATGCAACAGTTTTAAATCCACAATTACACGTCATATATCAATAAACCAGCATGGGTTTATGCCTGGCCGATCCACATCGACTAATCTGGTTGAATTCACCAGTAAACTAATAACGAAATAGAAAAATACCGTCAAGTTGATGTAGCGTACACGGATTTTAGTAAAGCATTTGATTCTATCTGTCATCATAAAGCACTCCAGAGTTTATTCAATTTTGGGTTTTCTCTCGATTACATAAATTGGTTTAAATCATATCTATCAAACCGGTGCCAATTTGTGATAATGGGAAATGAAAAATCAAACTGTATTAAAGTTACATCTGGTGTTCCCCAAGGATCACACCTCGGGCCTTGGATTTTTATTGTTTTCATAGACCGAATTACCGAGATAATCAAAAACTCAGACGTGCTCATATTTGCAGATGATGTGAAAATTTTTCGTACTATTAATGGATTGTTAGATACGGAGAAACTTCAAGAAGACTTAGATAGATTAAGTGAGTGGTGTGATCGGAACTCACTATACTTAAATATTAAGAAATGCAAAATCATGTCTTTCCATCGTAAACGAAATCCAGTAATTACTTCATACAAAGTCAACAACGAAGTACTGCAAAGAGTCAATGAGGTTATAGACTTAGGTGTTACATTTGTCGAAAACGCCAGTTTCAATAGGCATATTGAAAATTGTATTGCGAAAGCGAATGCCATGTTCGGATTTGTTAAAAGATGGACAGGTGAATTTAAGGATATCCAAACCTTATGTTCACTCTATTTCGCTTATGTTCGATCTCAACTGGAATATGCTGTAACGGTCTGGAATCCATACTATGCTGTACACATAAAAAGAATTGAAAGCATTCAAAAGAAGTTCCTGATTTTTTTGTTAAAGAAAAGTGACTGGGATTACGACCACAACTTACCATTCCATGAAAATGTGGCTCGCTTACCTCCATACATAACAAGATGCACGGATTACAAAATATGCACGCTTGAAAATAGACGACTTCTTTTGGGCGCAGCTTTTATTGGTAACGTTTTGCTTGGTCACGTAGATTCAGCTTACATCTTGGAAAACATATCAATTCACGTGCCATGCAGAACATTTAGAAACCATAAATTTTTAGCACTTGAACACCATTCCACCAACTATGGAGATAACAACCCAATTAATAGGATGTCTAAATCTTTCAACTTAATTGACGATGTATTTGACTTCAACTTATCAAAGGACAACTTTAAAAATATCCTTAAAGACTTTTTTCTAAATTTTTAATTGTTTAAACCAAAATTTGGTTTATATTTTTTTTTTATTTTTATTCTGTTTTAAAGTTTTTTGTTGTTTTAGTATAATTTTAACTATAACTGTAAATAATCTGAAATCATACATGTATATTACAAAATAGATTTCTTTAAATAAATAAATAAATAAATAAATAAAATAAATAAATCTACATTCAAAATGTAGTGGACGTCGAATAGAAAATTTTGTCAAATCGTTTTGCAAAAGATTTAATAATAAATCATATACTTGTCTTGTCATTCGAGTATGAACAAAAAATTCTTCTGGATCCATATCTTTCATTTTTTCGTACGTTGCCACAAAATAATCATCAATATTTCTGCTATGATTTATAGGTCTCACCCACCATCTTCTTGAATTATATTGCCGCTTTTTGTATTTTTTTATACCTTTTATACAACACATATATTAGGCCCGATTCTCGCGGCATAAAATTGCTGTTATGTTATTTTATTTCCCCTTTTCCTATTGGAATTTGTATTGAAAAAACAAAAATAACATAACATAACATAAAATTTTAGATCCCGGAATCGACCCCAATGTAAAAAGGTTCACACAACTTTTAAACAGCCGTTTATTTGGCATTTTATTAAATATTTCGTAGATTTGATAATTGTTTTTAATTTTCTTAAATTTTTTTCACATCTGTCAATTTTACGAAATGGCGCGGAAACATTGTGTTTGACAATCCGTAAAGGCGGCTTGACACAGTTTGATGCGGCGCGGTGCGGTTTTATTGTGATTGTAAAAATACAATTTTATCATAAGTGATGGTGCGGGTGAAGACAGAGCTTTAGGCTGCGGGCCAATTGTCGGGTAAAAAACTAAATTTTAAGTAAATTTTTCGTCATTTTGACTGCATTTAGGCAATATAGGTTTATATATAGTAAGTTTCAGTCTTTCTAGTGATAAACTATCGTTCGAGAGAATATTAACGTTTTTCAATACCACCTGGTTTTCTGTCTATTCCCAACATAGAACCTGGCCCTCCAGTTTACCGTTATCTGTTTAAAGATTGCAATTTGAACATACATATTTCATTATTTTACCAAAATTCGATATCTGGCTTCGATTCTCGATGTCGTTTCTATGGATTCTTCAACTTTCTCAAATGAGGGTGAATACGTTGGCTAAAAGTTGGATAGCATACTTTTAAGGTTGGTTAACAAAACTTTGGCAATATAACCTTTACCAAGGTATACTCTCAATTAATCCCGAAGGTTCACGTTTCACGACCAGATAAAGCGATCAACTTTGATGGAATATCCAAATGAAACAAAACGTTTTAAAGTGTAATTCACTGAATGATATCGTATGCCTGATGGAAGCCTATAGAAGAGAAAATATTTGATCTATTGTAGATCTATTAGTTCACCCTAATAGAGTTGTAGTCACAATGCGTGACATTTGGGAAGATAATCATTCGCAACATGTAGCCAAAGGCGATATGTTTTGGATTCTTTCTGATCGATAGAGATGTGTAATTGTTACGTGAGACAAGGAAGAAGGATAGTGAAACGTTTCTTGTAAATGGGTACTATGTTCTGTCTAGATTTAAGGCTCATGGCTTCAGTGGCATTCTGTTACAGAATCTAGATAGAAATTCGTAATCCATGAGGGTTTCAAATTTAGTTTGATTGAGTTTGAAGGAAAATGTATGTATGGGAATATTGGTTGACCTGCTTGCAGTTAGTTCTCCATGGACTGACAGGTCTATGAGGCAGAATGGAGTAGGTTGTTTACAAATGGTCATAAGAGCGCAAACTACTTCAAATGAGAAGAATTTGCATTTGATGAGTTCCGAAGAGTTTTAGACTTTTAGTAACAAACTAATTGAGTGCGTTTTGAAATGATTGTTAAATTGGAGTTCGAAGAAAAGGCGAATTGTCCAAATCTACGATATTATAAAATAAAATAATGGAACTAATTTTTTTTAAATCCCCTTATCAAAATTGTGAACCAAATCAAACATGTTATAGTGATTATGTGTCAATGATTGTAAACATGCGAAACTAGCAGTGCATGAAATAGACTTATAATTATTTATAATTGTAATTACTGTATAATTGCCAACCAAACGATTAAAACTAGGAACAGTCTCATTAGTTCTAAAGCCGCATTTAAATAAGATGAAGCCAATTTTGATGTTACTTGCGCTCTCTTGGTATTTCATTCCAAATATTGAAGTATAAAATTTAAATATTAAATTAACTGTCAAATTATTAAATTAAACATTTAACTGTTTTTAGTCGAAGCGTTATACTGTGATTGTAGAAGACGAACTTAACTCCATACTATATTAACATGAGTGTGGCGTATGTTACGGATTATGCTAATATTACTGACTCTGTTGTATTTGAGAAAATTGACGACGACCAGGTTAAGGTTAAAGGATACGGCCTTTGGATAAAATCTTTAGATTCCAGTTTACCGTTCCAATTTAATTTACGAACTCAGTTCCTTGAAAAATCTACATGGTACGAGGGACCGGTGCGATTAGCGATACCGGATATGTGCTCTGAATTCGTAAATCCAGAACGCTTCTGGTATAATGTTACGAAACTATGGACTAATTGTCCAGCACAAAAGGGGGTACTTTAATTTCAGTTTAAAGTGTTTGATTAACAATTAATCAAAATTTATTATTTAGGTGAAATGGTACATAGAAGAGCAATTTATTGACGCCAAACTCGACTTGCCATCATCATTTTCTACAGGGCCTTGGAGGGCTCACCTTCTATTTACTCAAGGATTATTTGGTAAAGTCACACAATTCGGATTAACGATACAAGTGGAGTTAGTACCAGTTTTGTAATAAGTAGTTTTAATGAAAAATATCGATATCTCAGTTGAAATAAAATATAATTATAAAATGTTTTGGCCCACACTCGGCTTTCTTCATAGAATAGGGGCTGCCCCCAAACCCCCGCTTTTCCAGAACTTGTACAATTCTTAAAGTGTCAAATTTTAATTATAATTTTAAACTATGTAAAAAAAACTTTCAAATTATTCACTTTAACCATAGAATAATAACCGGGAATCGGAATATTTCCTACATGGGGGCTCAACCAGGATATTGATTAAGAAACGCATCAATATTTTCGGTATATTATATTTCGGTATTAATATTTTCGGTACAATTGCTGTGGAAGTACGTTTGAGTATTAAAAAGTTCACGAACGAATGCCGCAACTTTCAAGAAGACGATAACACAAAAAAAAGAAGTACTGTAAAAATTGTTTGATATTGAAAAGTGGAAATACATTTTGAATTTATGAAGGTCCCATTTGGCTTGTGTAATTCGCCAGCAGTTTTCCAACGTTTCATAAACAACGTTTTTCAAGAACTGTGTAGGGTGAAAATTGTGCGCATATACATGCACGACTTATAATTGTACCTGCGAAGAGTGCCGAAGGAGGTTTAGACCGGTTGACAATCGTGATCGAGGTGGCAGATGAACTGAAAAAAATGTCTATTTCTACAAACGCATATCGAAGACCTTGGCTATGATATTGAAGAGAGTTGCGTGAGGCCGGGAAAGATGAAACTTAATGCTATCACGAAGTTCCCAGCCCCAGACAGCATTTGGGACTGACGGGGTATTTTCGTAAATTTGTTGAGGGTTACTCGCTGATCGCAAAACCATTGTCCAACCTATTGAGGAAAAACGTCAAGTTCGAAATTGCAGAGGTGGAGAAAGAAGCAGTTCGAAAGTTGAATGAAGTCAGTTTTGCAGTTATATGATGTTGCTGCAGAAACAAAATTGTATACCGACGCATGCAAAATTGGATTGGGTGCCATTTTGTTACAGCGGTCTGAATAGGATAGATAATTTCATCCAGTCTTTTACCTCAGTAAGAAGACGTCACCATGTGAGGAACGCTACATTAGTTATAGCTCTAAAAAAATTAAGAGTGTATCTGCTGGGTCTCAATTTCAAACTTGTGACCGACTATGCTACTTTTAAAGCCACTTTAGCGACTTTAGCGTCTTCGGTTGGGCGCTACAACTTCAAGAGTTTAATTACGATCTCGAACATTGACCTGGAAATAAGATGAGGCAAGTCGATGCATTGTGTAGGGATCCTGTGGTTATGGTGATTGAAGATGGTGTGATTTCTAGAGTGAAAGTAGGCCATAGAACCGATCGAGACTTGCACCACATATTCGAGCTACTCAAGGAAGGTGCGTAAGAACATTTTATTGTTAATAATAGAATGGAAACCAGTTCAAGGCTCGCTATGTATCGTGGTGTCAAGGCAAATGCAATTAATGGAGGTTGAAAACATTACCATAATCAAGATCATTTTGGGAAGCAAAAAACAGAAGAGTTGATAGGAAGACAATTCTTCATCCCAAAGTTAAGCCAGAAGATTCGAATATGCATCAATAATTGCACACAATGCATATTAGCGGAGAAGAAAATGGGGAAACAAGAGGGGTTTTTGCATCCGATCACAAAAGGAGATGCTCCATTTAAAACATACCACTTGGACCATCTCGAAAATTTATTAGCAACGAGTAAACAACACATCCTTTGTGTTGTGGATGGATTCTCAAAATTTGTGTGGTTATATCCGTCAAAAACCACAACCACCAAAGAAGTCCTTCAAAAATCCATAGGTGTATTATATCGGATCGAGGTACCGCATTTACTTCGTTAGAATTCCAGGATTACTGCAAAAACCAGTTAACAGGCAGGAACAGGCAGGATGAACGCGTTAATAGAATTTTAATACCGGTTTTAACGAAGATAAGTTTAGAACAACCTGGCGAATGGTACAAGCACACCGATACACTGCAACGATTTTTAAATAATTCCTACTAACGAAATATTGGAATGACACCACGAGCTGTTGACTGGAGTAAAGATGCGCTGCCCCAAGGACCACAAATTGAAGGAGATAATAGAAGAAGAGGAGGCAAAAGTCTTCAATGAAAGTCGTAGCAAGCTAAGCGAAGAGGCGAGAGAGCAAATTTTGTGAGTTCAGGAGGAAAATCGCAGGACATTTGATAGGAGAAAAACATGCATCACTGTATAGTATCGGCGAGATGGTGGCAATTAAAAACTCTCAGTTTAGTAGGGGAAATAAAATTGGCCCGAAATATCTTGGACCATATGAGGTGGTGCGACAACGGGCTAATTATCGGTACGATGTCGAGAAGGTTGGTAGAACGGAAAGTCCGAAAACCATATCAACAAGTGCGGAATTTATGAAACGTTACTACGAAGGACTAAATGAAGATTTTACTGTCCGCAAAATTCAGTATGCGCCGAAAAAGCCGAATGAATCATAATCATAGATCGATATTGTCAGAATCCAGCAGAAACAGTGCGCATAAAATCTTCAATCAATCACGTGCAGACTAAATTTCTGAAACTTCTTTACGCCCCACACGGATAAAACTTCATACTTAAGGTTTTTCCATAATTTGAGAAATCCTAGTGATTTTTGGTCGAAATTGGTCCATGATGCGAAGTAGATTCAAAGTTGAAGTGGCTGCTTCCTAACGAACTTTTTGTGTTTTGTTTTAAGTATATAGAATTTAAAAAACATTTACAAACTATAGATTGTAAATTAAACTTCAAACAAAATTAGTTAAGAATATTTTTTTAAATTTTACCGTAAATGACTAGTTTTGGTAAAACAATTTTTATTTCACCAAAATTCGGCATCTCTACTGTCCATACTTGAACATTTTAGTGGCAGCTTTCATTGTAGCTTTTTCCATTTTTGCTACAATTTTGAAAAGTCTGGTATTTACAAGAAACTTTAAAAAGTTAAAAGTTTCAAATAAATTTAAAAATTAAATTAAAAAGCCCGGTAATCTACATTTTTCGTTTTACAAATCAAGTGTGGTGTATTCAATGTATACATTCCAGGACAGTTAAGTCGGGTGTGGGCCAACACATTTTATAATAATATTTTATTTCAACTGAAATGTCAATATTAGGGAATCCAAGTCGGTTCTACCCGACTTCGTGTAGTTCGGCAATTACTCACCCCCAGAGACAGCCGAAACCATCGGGCATTGCCGCAAATAACCGAAACCGACAACCCTCCTATGCATCTGAACGAAAATGGAAAAAACATAAACGTACATATCCCATACATTGGAGGGAATCCAATTACCCGAATTTCGGGTACCTGACTTTCGGTTCCATTTTTTTACCATTACCCCACCGGTTTCTACAAACATGCGTTTCTATTTTTTCCATTTTCGTTTAGATGCATAGAAGGGTTGTCGGTTTCTGTTGTTTGCAGCATTTCCCGAAGGTTTCGGGTGTCTCTGGGGGGTAAGTAATTGCCCAACTACACGAAGTCGGGTAGAACCGACTTGGATTCCCTAATCGATATTTTACATTAAATCTATTTCAAAACTGGAACTAACTCCACTTGAACCATTGCACCAAATTTTGTAACTTCACTAAATAATCCTTGAGTAAACAGGAAATAAGCCCTCCAAGGTCCTGCAGGAAAAGATGATGGTAAGTCAATTTGAGATTCATAGAATTGCTCATCTACGTTCCATTTCGTCTAAATAATTAATTTTAGTTAATTGTTAAAAACACACTTTAAATTGAAATTAAAATACCCCCTTTTGTGCTGGACAATTGGTCCACAGTTTCGAAATATTATACCAGAAGCGTGTAGGATTTATGAATTCAGAGCACACATCCGGTAATGCTAATCGTAACGGTCCCTCGTGCCACGTAGATTTTTCAAGGAACTGAGTCCGCATATTTAATTGGAACGGTAATTTTGAATCTAAAGGTTTTACCCAACGGCCTTCTCCTTCCATCTTAACCTGGTCGTCATCGATTTTCTCCATTACAAAGGAACCAGTAATATTCACATAATCCGTAAAATACGCCACACTCTTGTCAATAATGTATGGATAAATTTCGTCTTCTACAATCACATTATAACGCTTCGACTAAAAACAGTTAAATGTTTAATTTAATAATTTGACAGTTAATTTATTATTTAAATTTTATACTTCAATATTTTGAATGGAATACCAAGAGAGCGCAAGTAACATCAAAATTGCCTTCATCTTATTTAAACACGGCTTTAGAACTAATGAGACAACAGACTGTTCCTAGTTCCAATACGCTAAACGATTATATTGGTATTTGGAAATATCGTATCATTTACTTACATGGATCGTTTGGTTGGCAATTATACTGTAATTATAATTATAAATAATTAGAAGTCTATTTCATGCACTGCTAGTTTCGCATGTTTGCAATCATTGACACATAATCACTATCACATGTTTGATTTGGTGCACAATTTTTATAAGGGGAATTAAAAAATCTCGTTCCAACTCATCCAACGCAAATTCTACACACATCTCATTCATTATAAGGAACAATCCAACGTATCACTTTAACTAGTTTGTACACTTATGATCATTTGTAAATAACCTTCTCCATTCTGTCTCGTTGGGCCGTCAGTCCATGGGGAACCAACTACAAGCGGTTTTCAAACTAAATTTGAAAACTTCACGAATTCAGTCTGTTATGGGCCCGTGCCAATATTGATACCCCACTGAAGACAACAGCCCTCCTCAATCTAGACAGAATATTTGTAATGATCGTACTAAATTTGTTTAACTTCCCTATTAGTTTACTTACCCTTACCAAAATACTATATATAGTATCCCCATACCAATTTACATCTACTTACCTATATACAATTTTCGTAAATTATATTTTTTCTTCTTGGTCATACTTACCTACATTCCATAAATAACACTGTGCTTGAATCACAAACTTTTTTTCTGTGACAAGCTGTCCACACCCAGGAGGTAAACCTTATCCGAGAGTACGCTGAATTCAATGGAGTAGTCCCATTTCAAAGTTAGTCCTAAATTTTTGAGATCTCGCTTTCGATATGTATGGCCCTGAGTCAAAAATTTGTCAAAATATGTACTCATTTTCACGTTGATAGCTCTTGAACCAATAATATTTTCGTTTTGCTTTCTTCAGCAAAGTTGTTGCGCAAGCCAAAACAAACAACTTTGCCGAACAGCTTCTCACTTTTTTCAACTAGCATAGTGTAATTAATATACATCTAATTCTGTTTTTACGCGATAGATACGTTCTCAGAAAATTCGCGCAAAAAAAAAATTCGCGCAAAAAAAGAAATGGCTTCCATATAAAAGTAAAGGATTGGTTCTACATTTGTAAAATCAACTAAATTAGAGATAGATTAGAGTACTTACACTAAATCCCATTTTTACATGCTTTACACACTATTTTATTTAAATGCTTATTAGATATCTTTATGAGAATAATATTTATTTAGAATAACAAATAAAAACACATTTAATTAAAAATATTAATTAATTTTATTAAAAAAAATCATATTTTAAAAAAACATAACGAAAAAAATTCATCTTAATAAAAAAAGATTGCAAAATACTATATCATAAAATATATTTTTAAGTGCTTTCATCACTGGCTGATGGAACTGATGGAATGCGCACTCGTTTATGTGACACTTGAAAATCACTTTCTTCACTAGAAATATTTTCCACTGCATTTCCATTGCTGCGTAGTGGTGGTGTTTCAGTAGTTTTCGTAAAAAAATCCATTATCAATGGTTGTTTCCCAGTTGTGATAAGACTGTTATGTAATTCTCGATAACTACTCATTAATAATTTTAGGTCACGTTGAAACTTCTCAACTCTTTCCCCAATAGGATCATGCTTGCCAAAATGATCGCTCAATTTAGCAGCTATTTGAAGTCCTTCTTTAATTAGGTCTACGGTGAAGGTAGGAACTTCTTCGTCAGCGACACTGGATTCTTTTATCACTCAAATAACGCCGAACTTCTTGGACACAATTTTTAATGAACCATCTCCTAAAAGTTTCAGTTGCCACCCTATTTCTATTAGCCGTCTAGGGGACTGGTAATGTTTGTAAATCTACGCCTTTCATTGACCGTGGTTTTAGAGCTCTATTTACAAGTAAGGGTTTCAGCATCCGATCACCTGAAGCGTTAGAGCAAAATAAAAAGGTCACACGATCCCTGGCCTTAAATCCACTTGCAATTTTCTGGGATTGAAAGGCCCGTTTCATCAGCATTCCATACCTGATCCTAACTATAGCCACCATCTTTAACTATTTTGGCTAATTTTGAAGGAAATACTTTAGCTACCTCCTCATCTGCAGATGCGATTTCACCCTTATTTTTTACATTATGAAGCGCGTGCCTTTGTAAAAATAACACCTGTCATCCAACCTGTATTTGCAGAAAATTCAAATTTTTTAACTTTCTGGCCTGAGGGTTGTGGTTAATCTTCTTTCACCTCTTTGTAAATTCGTATTGCCATCTGCTTGATGATATTTCCATCAACTGGTATTCGTTTCTGTGAGCAATCCTCTATCCAAATTACAAGAGCCTTCTCCATTTTCTCTTTTACTATGCCTCTTGTGTATGATGATGTATGAACACTTATACTTGTTCCAGCAATCGCGGATTTTCTAATACCTTCTTCATTTTGTTTTATGGTTTTTACGGTAGATTTCGTTAAACTGAAATATTTCCCTACAGAAGTAGCACCGTTTCCGATGGCTAGTCTCTTGATTTTAACTTCCAAAGAAATAGCTTTTATTTTCGTTTGTTTTTCAGCTGACATTGTTAATTGTACCATGAGCTCTCCTATAAAAATAATTCGTTTGCCCGTAATAAATGAATGCAGTTAAAATTATAATTCACCTACCGTTTATTGAAATTTGAAAAATTTATAAATTGCTTGTTATAATCTCACACGCAAATGATACCAAATTTGCCACTTTACATATTAATATCACACTGAAAACCCGCACTTTACTTTTATCAAAACTAATAAGGGATAATTAGGCAAATTTCCTGCAGTTGTGTCGTAGATTCTACACGCAGATTTTACACGTTCACCTTCAACTGTCGGTAATTCTATTGTTAGAATGACTGACATATGGCAGTGAACGAGGTTTAAATCATGTACAAAGATGTTTGATTTTGCTAAAAATTTAATCGCGTTAAATCAAATAAAATCGCGTAAAAAAGGAAACAAAATGTTTTGTAGAATCGCGTTAAATCAAATTCGCGCAAAAAAAGTTCGCGTAAAAACAGAATTAGGTGTACATTGTAATTTGTAATAATTAGGAGTATACGTATACTAGCTAAATATTTTTTTTTTTCCGGAATACGGTTAAACTGGTGTAGGTATATGTTTTGGAAAGCGGGGAAAATCGAATGCCAGATTTTGTGATAACTAAACAACATTGGCGGCAAGTGTTAATTTTTTGTTTTAATTTGAAAAAAAAAATTAAGTGTGCTTTAGACCACACTACTGAAGTAAAACTTCTAATATATATTTAATATTTATAATATAATATAGAAAAATTATAATATTGGAAAAAAAATTGGTCACCCTTTGCGTTCTCGAGTGTCACCTAGCCGTTTATGTCTGATGCCACAAGATGTAACCTTGTAACTTGGTAACTTTTTCAAGGCCAACTAGTCGTAATAGACAATGTTTATGTATGTGTCACAAAATGGACAAAAAAACCATTTTTGAAATTTCTTCGCATAGTAAAAATGGCCTTGAAATATTTTTTATTTCATTTATGTATAACCACAGTACATCATGTGGTTTCATCGAAAATATGTTTAAGTCGCATTAAAACCTGTATCATAGGCAATCGGGGAAAGAAACGAAGAAAGAATCGGTTTCTGCGATACCTCGTGTGAAATGGAGCTATAATATAGAAGAAATACATATATAAAATATATCACACGGACGAATTTTTTTTGGTCATCCTGTGCGTTCTGGAGTGAGTAAGTTAGTGAGTGACATAGATGTTATAATATAGAAAAAAAAATTTTTGGTCACCCTGTGCGTTCTCGAGTGAGTCAGTCAGTGACATAGAAGTCTATATTATGACTTTCCAATTTTCCTGTTTTTCAATTTTCCAATTTATAAATTTTCCAATTTTCCAATTTTCCAATTTACCAACTTTCAAAATTTCCTATTTTCCTATTATTTATTTTCCTATTTTGCAATTTTGCAATTTTTCAATTTTTCAATTTTTCAATTTTTCAATTTACCAATTTTCCAATTGTCCAATTTTCCAATTTTCGAATTTTCCAATTTTTCAATTTTCCAATTTTCCAATTTACCAGTTTTCCAATTTACCAATTTTCATATTTTCATATCATTATATTTTCATATTTTCATATTTTCATATTTTCATATTTTCATATTTTCATATTTTCATATTTTCATATTTTCATATTTTCATATTTTCATATTTTCATATTTTCATATTTTCATATTTTCATATTTTCATATTTTCATATTTTCATATTTTCATGTTTTCATATTTTCATATTTTCATATTTTCATATTTTCATATTTTCATATTTTCAAATTTTCATATTTTCATATTTTCATATATTCCTATTTTCCAATTTTCCATTTACCTGTTTTCCAATTTTCTAATTTTCCAATTTTAAAATTTTTCAATTTTCCAATTTACAAATTTTCAAAATTTCCAATTTTGCAAATTTCGAAATTTCCAATTTTCCAATTTTTCCAATTTTCCAATTTTCCATTTACCAATTTTCCAATTTTGCTATTTTCTTATTATCCCATTTTTTTAACCAATGATTAAAATAAAATGGTATCAACTAATGTTCCACCTAGGGATTTATGAATTGTCATGGCACATCCTGATACTAAAGGAAAATGATTTCGTTTTGCGTCTATTGTTTCGTTCGCCTCGTTCGATTACACTTTTCATAACGCATTTGCCAGCTTAGTCCCCAAGTCAAGCGTGCCTAAAGAAGTTTTACTTCAAAAAGTGCAAGTGAAGCACATCGAATGCTGGTGGAAAGTTACGGTGACAATGCTCCAACCGATAAATCAAGTAGAGAATGGTTTCAACGCTTCACAAACGATGATTTCTGAATTGAAGATAAGCCTCGCTTAGGACAGCCAAAAAAATTCGTAGACGATGAATTAGACGCAAGAAGAGCTTGCCGATACATTGGAGGTGACCCTACAAACAGTTCTCATAGGATTTAAATATATGAGCATGATTCAAAAGGAAGGCAATTGGGTCGCTTATGAATTGAAACCAAGAGACGTGGAAAGGCGATTTTTTTCTTCTTAGCAGCTGCTTCAAAGGCAAACAAGAAAAGGTTTTTTACATCGAATAGTTACTGATGACGAGAAGTGGATTTTCTAAGGTAATCCCAAGAGGAAAAAATACTACGCTTTGCCCGGCCAATCGTTGCTATCGACCTCAACATCAACACCAAAGACAAACATTCATGGTTTGAAGGTTATGCTGTGTATCTGGTGAGACCAAAGAGGCGTTGTGTACTACGAGCTGCTACAACCTGCCGATTCCATTACGGGTAAGTGGTACAGACTACAATTAATTCGTTTGAGCCGTACATTACGAGAAAAACGACCGGAACATGACAACGCTCGGCCTCACGATCCAAAAGTCGTAAAAATATATTTGGAAACGTTCAAGTGGGATGTTTTACAGCACTTGCTGAATTCTCCGGACATTGCTCCTTCTGATTACTGGTTGTTCCGATTGAGGCAATACGATTTGGTAGGTCACTGGTTCACTTCTTTCGAAGTCAAAATCTATGTAAATTATAGAATAATTGTTGTTAATGTTTAACAAATAAATTTTATTGAAGCAAATTATGTGTATATAATAATAAATCGAAAATAAACGAAAACGGAAAAACTAACCAAAAATTTTATTTTCGGTGCATTTTATTTACTGTACTGTCAGGCGTATAACCACACACGCAAATAGGGAGCCCAGATGCGTAAAGTGCGCTGGGAAACATCTAACAAAAAATACAATAAAAGTAAGAACGCACCAGTGAAATGCATACACTGTGGTAATCATCACATAGCAAATTACAGAGGCTGCGAGGTAGTAAAAGCCTCGCAGCCTCTGTAATTTGCTATGTGATGATTACCACAGTGTATGCATTTCACTGGTTCGTTCTTACTTTTATTGTATTTTTTGTTAGATGTTTCCCAGCGCACTTTACGCATCTGCAAAGAATGAGAGACATCAAGAGAAATCAAACAAGTCAGAGTTCTCAACCTAGGATGCAATCCTACTCAAAACAAATCCCCCTAAATAGCGGGAAATAGCGGGAAGTAAGAGAAAGCATAACATATGCACAAATGGCTAAGCAGAACGAAAATATCAGGAATGCTTCGAGTCAGGAAACCCATGCCCTGCAAGAAATACTTCAGAAGCTAAACGCTATCAACTCACATCTGGCTGGCCCGGACCAAAGACTAGAATCTATGGGCGATTTACTGAAAAATCAAGAACATCAATGAGCCAGGAAAAAAGAATAACGGATGCGCCAAGTAAAACTAGAGAAGTTATTGACTATCTTCATTCTAGCCCATACAAACTTAACAAGAAAAAATAATAACATACTATTTAAGAATTGCTACTTGGAATGCAAATGGCCTAGCACGACGCATTTCAGAATTAGAAGTATTTTTAGACACACAAAAAATTGATATAATATGCCTAATTTCAGAAGGTCATTTTACCAGAACCTCGTATGTCAAAATACGTGGAGACCAGTGCTATCAAGCTCTACATCCAGCAGGAAACAGCTAGAGGCGGTACTGCAATCTTTATTAAGGATAATATAAAACACCACGAAGAATTAAAGATATAGAGGAGGAAGCTATGCGTATCCATTGAAACCAAAAATAACAAGAGCTATAGTATATCAGCAATTTACTGGCAACCCAGATATAACCCAAAAAAAGAATACTACATCAAACTTCTTAAATCGCTTGGCAATAATTTTATTATTGGAAGCGACTTTAACGCGAAACACATATTCTGGGGATCAAACAGAACTAGACCCAAAAGAAGGGAGCTATTTAAAGCAGACAGGACATTAAAATGTGAGTTTCACTCCAGTAGAAAGCCAACCTACTGGCATACGGAACAAAATAAAATTCCTCATCTCCTGGATTTCTATATATCAAGAGGTATCTCCGAAAACTACTTAGCAGTTGAATATGAAGAAGGGCTATCGTCAGACCATTCTCCAGTTTGGTAGGCAAGCCCTCCAAGACTAACAAATAACAAAACCAACTGGGAATACCTTTGACAACTAGTCGAAGAATGCATCACGCTACAGGTGCAGGTCTCGAACGCTTATACGATAGAAGAAGAACTAGGAAACCTCATTGAAAGTGTGCAAAAAGCGGCCTGGGAAAGTACTTCTGATTAGCAAGAAATATTTCAAAAAAGTACAATATATACTATCCAGTTGAAGTGAGAGAGCTGGTTAGCGAAAAAAGAAGAGCTCGTAAGACTTGGCAGAGAGCCAGAGCTCCTGAAGACAAAATAATCCTAAACAACTTGTGCAAAAAACTTAAATTACTTATAAAGGAGATTAAGAATGAGTCAGTTGCAAGCTTCCTAAGTAATCTGTCAGGTAAACCTGATACAAACTGTGTCCTGTGGAAAGCCACCAAAGGTTTAAAAAGGCCTAAAATGCAAGTGCCACCCTTTGGAATGGTTGATGGAACCTGGGCTCGCAGCGAAAAGCAAAAAGCTAATCTGTTTGCCGAACACCTAGAAAATTCCTTCAAACCACCATCTCGACAAGCGGATAATGAATATCTAACACCTACACTACCGCTCAAAAGTGTTTAGGCACTGTCAAAAACAGCAGCTGCCATATAAAAACTCGGTAAAAATGTGATAACGTTTATTTTTTAGGTACAGACACAATGGCAATATACTAAATAAATGTCAAAATTAAAATGCTCAATTTAAATTTTACTTTCATTTATGTGACCGCTTCTTGATTGAACAATCGCAGCGCACAGTCGAGGCATTCTCGCAATAAGTTAAGCCAGACTTTCTGGCGTTATTGAATTCCAAATTGGTTGAAATTTGTTACACATAACAAAAGCTGATGTTTGAGCTGATTGGTGGACTTTCTGGTTCAGTTCTTCCCACAGTAACTCAAAAGGGTTCAAGTCAGGGCTCTGGGGAGGAAAATCCATAATTGTAGCTGTTCCTTCATTCTCTAAATGGCGAAGATGGTCTTTACATAATTTAAATTAATGTTTTGGAACATTAGCTTGTTGAAAGATAAAATGTAGACACAAAAGTCGAATTTCTGAAGGTATTGAGTGATTCTGCAAAATTTGTCGGTACCCTTCTTTTCTTAGTATTTCGTTAATTTTCACAACATCACCTACACTAGGATCAGCAAAATAGCCCCAAACCAATACACTCTTTACTGGCACGTTCATCCACATATCTTCTCATGAATATTCGTCTTCGGGTACCGAAAATTCAACTAGAAGACAGTCGTATTTGTTTTTTCTGTCGTAAAATCAAAATATTTAATTTTTTGGATTAGCTTTGATTTTGTGGCTTTTTCTACTGGATTTTTCTGTTACCTGTATTATTTGCCTTCTCTTTATTTGTTTCTATTTAGATTTTGACAGTTGGAAACCAAGGTCACGTTTACCTACCTTTGAAGAGTATTCTATTTATTTATTTGAATTTTTTTACATGTAAGTATTGTTGTTGAAGTGCACCACGACTCACGATGCCCACCGAGAGTATTTGTTTTCCCTCGGTTCTATTAAAATCTATGCTTCGAACTACGTCCAACATGTTTAATGTAGTTAGTTTGAATGTTCAGAGTCTTACATAA
This sequence comes from Nephrotoma appendiculata, assembly GCA_947310385.1. Lineage (NCBI taxonomy): Eukaryota > Metazoa > Arthropoda > Insecta > Diptera > Tipulidae > Nephrotoma > Nephrotoma appendiculata. The sequence continues at coordinate 58,234,059 of OX371224.1, forward strand.
AATATTGACGAACTTCGTCATACTTTTAATGACGTCCCAATTGATGTTATTTGTTTATCGGAAACATTTTTGACATCCAGTATTTCCAATTCTGCATTGGCCATTAGTCAATCGTGAATAAGCAGAAATTTCTTTTAGGTGTGGTTAATAATCCTTCTAAAACGAACAAGTGGTCTTATGCTCGATTTAAAAAATCTCTTTTAGACATTGAGTGTCTTCTTAGTTATTTTTCCTGTCGGTATGATGAGGTTTTCACTTCGAGTGATTTTAATTTTTATATTTCTCAAGAGATTTTATTTTCTCGTAGCTATTTAAATATCTTAAGTAGCATTGATCTTTCGGTTTATAATACTGAAGCGCCCACTTACTCTTAGGCTGCCGCAAGTGGTGATTCTTATTCGCTCATTGATCACGTTGTTGCTTCTGCTGATAATTCCATTTGTTTTGACAATCAATTGACGCTTGGTATTGGCTCTCATCATGATCTTCTTGTTTTTTCTGTTAATTATTACCATCCAGCAATAAATATATAAGAGAAATCAAGTAGTGCAAATTTTATGGGCAGGTTTTTCCGAGGTTAATCTTATTTTATAGTTTTAATATATTTATATACACAAATTTAATCTTTTTCTATATTTAATCCATATATACGTATCTTATAAACATATCGGCATAGTAATTTTATAGTTTATTGTTCTTGTTAGGCCTATACAGATTGCCAAAAGTAAAATAGATTAACCTCGGAATCTCTACATGGGTCCTCTTATATATATTTTGCTTTATGTTATTACTCTCGACCTTAAAAGTTTCACCTTACATCAACTTGTGGCTCTATTTGTGGGGACAATATTTTTTCTCTTTCTAACAGATCAAATTGACTATTTTAATTCCTCTATTAATTATGTATTTAATAATTGCATTACTCTCACTACTGTTTATTTTAGACCTAGATCGCATCTTTTGTATGACGCAAGAGATTTTGAGTGCTATTTCTGTTCGTTTTTCTAAATATCGTCTTTGGAAAATTAGCCCTAATTCTATGTACTATGCAGCTTATAAGCAATCTCGAAATATAGTAGTAGGTTTATTCGCATCGCTAATCAAAATTTTTTCAAGGATAAGTTAGATCCCTCACGATTTTCAATCGGGTTTTAGAAGGTTCAACGGTACTACCACTGCTTTACTGAATGTTTGTGTGTGATGATATTCGTCGCGTCGTAGTATGAGTAAAAGAGAAATGATTTGCCTTAATCTGCTAGATTTTTTAAAGCGTTTGATTTAATCAATCACCAAATTTTGTTTAATAAGCTTATTTCGAACTTAAATGTTTCTCTCTCTGCTGCTAAATTGATTTTAGACTATATTTCGGGGCGCTTTCAGACAGTCTTTTATGACAATTCTTTTTCTGACTTCTTACCTGTCTCTTCTGGCCTTCCTCAGAGGTCGGTTCTTGGTCCTTTACTATTCTCAATGTATATTAATGATATTGCATGTTCCATTCGTCATTCTTCTTTTAATATATTTGCTGATGATGTCCAAATATATAGGAGTAGTCGCTTAGATAATGATTTCATTCACTCTAATATTTCTCTTATTAACGATGATTTGGTAAGAATTTAGATCATTATGTAACTGACTCGCATTTAATGCTAGAAAATCCCAGTCCATTATAATTTATAAAAAATCTACTTCCTCTTTTCCTGGAATTTTTCTCGGTGATTCTTTAATTCCTCTAATACAGTTAGAAATTTAGAATTAATCTTTAATAAAGATCTTACTTGGGGTGATCATTTGATTAAGGTTAGTAAAGCGGTTTTTGGAATGCTTACACAGTAAAAAAAAACACGGTGTGAATGGAATTTACTCCGAAAAAATACTTTTCATTCTATTCAATTACGTTAAATTAACTCCGCAAAGAAGGGTACTATTTTTAAAACATTCGATAGGATTAAACCTTAGATTATATAGATAACGTACCAATACAAATTTCAATACAAAACACAAGCGAAACTAGAAGTACTAAAAATGAATGGGTAAACGAGAGGTACATATACATAAAATAGAGAAACACAGATGAGGTGAAAAATGGAAAATTTTCGTTATTTTAAAGTGTTTTTTGGTTGTTGACGTGAATGAAAACTATTTAGTTTACAATAAATAAGTGAATAATCAAGTGCTCTATTATACTAAAATAACCAAGTGTAGTGTGTTCCAGTGTGAAAACACACGATTATCAAGAAAAAAGGAAATTTCTTTTCACAAGTAACTTTTTTGACACTGTTTACAAACTCTTTAATTGTTTTTTCTAATTAAACTTCTAATTGATTTTAATAATATTTCACAAATTTATAGTATACTAGCTGACCCGGCGAACTTCGTACCGCCTCAAAATCAATAAATGTTGCTTAAAGTTATTATAGCTTAATTAAATTGAGTTTTTTATTAAGATAAAATGAATTTCTCTCTCTCTCTCTCTCTCTGGCACTATACCCCATCAAGATATTTGGCCGCCTTAAATGAGGTTTAATAATCATATTTTCATTTCGGATAATGACTAATGAGTGTTTAATTCATTGATCCTAAACCAGCCGTGCAATTTTTTCCTTGTCACTACCGGGAATTGAACCCGAGACCTCCGGGGCGGATAAAATGAATACTCCAAATTAATTAAATTCAATCAAAATGAAATATATTTTAATTACATTGAAATGAATGTAATTCACGTGGCAGACAGGAATTCGTTTTATTGAATTGATTCGAAATGATTCGCGTAGCATTGTTGCACTACTTTCTTTTAAACTATTTCCTGAGTAGGTTGCAATAGGGTCGATTCCCTTCAGTACAACATCTTGTGATATACGACAATTTCTGTTTTATTGTCAGGTGCGAAAACGAACAAAGCGGATCGTTTGCCGACGCGTGAACATGCTATGTACATACAATTGGTCGTGAGAGAAACATTCATTTTCTAGATTCAAGCCACAAACACTCAAGTATGGGCCTTGTGATTTGTTGATCGTCATGGCGAATGCAAGACGAATCGGAAATTGAATTCGTTTAAACTCGAATGGCATATCGGTTGGGTTAATCAGAATTCTCGGAATGAGAACTTCCTCACCTTTGAACTTTCCTTGAGATTTCTCAAAATAAAACGCGTTCCGTTACATATAGTTTTAGTTCATTCAGGTTTCGTAGCATGATGATTACCGGCAACACACCAACTTTCAGTTGTAAATTGTGCGGGGGCAAGCCAGCCAGATCCAATGAGTTTAAAAATTCAGTTGGACAGTTGGTTGATTCGTCTTTGTTTGTCACACAGTCGTTAGATTTGAAGGAATGAAGTGGACCGACGATTAGATTTTGAATTGTGAAATTTAAGTGATCCCCATTTTTGTTCTTTGCCGTAAGAATTACTCGTTCACTCACCCAATTGTGATTTTTGTGGTTAGTAATGATGTTCGGGAACACTTTGTTGATGAGCTCGTCCTTCGTTGAGACAAAAATGCAAAAGTTCTGAGGAAACGAAATCAATCCGTTCGATTTGTCGACCGGAACACGGCCATTACCGATAGTCAGCAATTGCTTGGAGAATTCTTCGGCAGATGGATCGTTTAACAATGCAACTCGCATGTTTGTCGTCAGCTGAAGTTTCTTCACATAACACCACAGAGTCGATGATTTGAGGCAAGCGTTTATTTCATTAGCAGCGGTCGATCTTGGAATAACTGGTATTGTTTGACGGAAATCGCCAGAAAGTAGAATCATTGCGCCTCCAAAACATCTTGAGTCATTGCGTAGATCTTTCATAGTTCTATCGAGTGCTTCCAATGCGCGTTTGTGCGCCATTGTACATTCATCCCAGATGATGATTTTACTTGCTACCAAAACTTTCGCCATTGCTGAGTGTTTTGCAATGTTGCATGTCGGGTTTTCAGCCGATTGAAGGTTTAACGGTAATTTCAACGCTGAATGAGCTGTTCGGCATCCTTCTAGCAATGTGGCCGCTATCCCAGAAGAAGCAACTGCTACAGCAATATCGGATCTCGCACGAACAGTGGCCAAAATCAATGACATGAGGAATGTCTTCCCAGTTCCACCGGGCGCATCGAGGAAAAATAATCCACCATTTCCATCATGAATTGCCTTCATTAACGTATCGTACACTCCTTTCTGTTGGAGGTTCAACAGTGGTACATTGGTTCGAACTGATTGGTTCAATGCATCTCGATCATATTCATGTTCACGTTCCAATTCTCGATTGAAAGCGTCGTTCATTCCACGACATGGCGTTGGCATTCCTAATTTGACTAACAAACTGCCGCACATGCGAAAACACATGTCTTCGATCAAAAGCAAAGCCTGGTTATGTATCTCCTCATTCACCTCGAGATCGGGATTTCCGAAACTGACACGAATTCGATGTAGAATGTCTTCTGACATGTCATTCTTGTACTTGCTCCATAGTTCACGTGGATTTGATGGGAAGCATGTCGAAATAATGATAGCAAATAATGTGCGTATCTGGTTTGGAGTTGCAGAAATAATTGATTCAGCGATTGTCATGTCCCAATGAGTATCGTTTTCAAGCAAGTTGAGCTGTTGACATGCAGCACGAAATGTTGGGCACACTACACCATTGACAGTTCGAGGTGATTCAAATGATGTCGGCCCACGAATATTCACCAGCAACAACCGCAAGTAGAAGCATTCGTCATTCTTCGGATGAACTGTGTAAATGCGACCAAGAGCATCAGTAGAACGCACATTTGGATGATCAGGAACCTCATCGCCTTGCTTCCGACGTTGAAATTTTTTTGATGAGGCGTTCCAAGTGTAATAACGTGGCATCTCAGAGTAGAGCAATGTTCGTGCAAACGGATCACTTTGACAAATCGAAAAGAAACTGGTCAATGTTGTTGCTGGAGGTGTCTCAGCACGTTGAGCAACATTCGATGAGTTGAAATAAACTCGTTGACCATTCTCCAGATGCACCGCCAAATGTACAACAGTGGGATGACGTTCATGAATAGGGAATGAGAATATACGCCAAATCGCCTCATTCCAGCTCACATATCGACCAACTTGATAATGCGTGATTTCATCGTTTGTATTGGGATTTTGAACACCAAAAACTGCCATATCGCTACCTTTCGTGACATATTTACAAATGTATTTTATGGACTTCACTGAATTGCAGTACTCCACGTTGCAATGCGCCTTGAATGTTTTGGAAAGAAGTGGCGAATATGGAAAATCCAATTGTTGTCGACCACGAACTCATTTCCTCTCACTATCGTTGTGATAGTTCTACCGTTATCATCGGCTGATCGACGCCGGTACAGTGGATAACCATCATTGCCAGTGATAGTCTCTGCGGTTAAATTTCGTGGATAACGCTTGGAACACTTGTTGTCGACCATGCACGGTGATTGGGGATTGATGGAGCCACACGGACCGTGAACCATGTTCGTAATTACAACATCATGCAGGTCTGGATCGGTTTCGGGATCAGGAATCTCGGCACATATGATGTCATCTATTTGGTCTGGTCGAATTTTTTCGGCTAACCAAATAAGAATGTGAGCATGCGGCAAGCCTCGTTTCTGCCATTCAATTGAATACATCCAACATCGAGTATCCCCAAAGACGCAATGCCTAACAATGTAGTTCATCAGCGACCGGATTTTTTGTTTGAAGACACGTGCGATGATGTCGTGCCGATCATTTGTTATTTGCCCGGGTAGCAACAGTTGAACAATCTCTATCCATTTCGGATTGCAAGTAAAAGTGATGAATAAATCTGGACAACCGTAATGACGAACATATGTCATTGCATCTTGCGCATATTCATGCATATGACGCGGGCTGCCAATGTACGTCGCCGGTAGAATAGTCAATCGACCAACATTAGCTGCATCTCCTTCGGTGCTGATTGCATCGCGTAAATGGATATATTCCTCCGAACGCAGTTTAGCTTGGTTCAACCGAATGAAAATGAGGCGCTCTGTTTCGATTTTGACGTACATGTCGACGATATATTGCTGAAGCAAACGACGAAATCGCAGCAAATAGTTGTCAGCATTTTGACGAATCATCAAACGATATGCATAATAATTCATCGAGCTAACCTTCTTGTTAGTTTCCTCACCTGAAATGAAATCAGTAAAATTAGTGTCATAATCTAAATTATGATATCAGTACTCACCGCTCAATGGATTTATCATGTTGATATTGAAGTGATATCCATCGTCTCCTTGCCAAAACATCAGCGGGTATTGCAATGTATCGTATGAACGGTGTGTTTCATTTATTCGTTGCAGTTGTCCAGTGTCGCGACGTGTAAGCACAATATCGCGCGGTTCCACGCTTTCACCAACAATCACAATTGCGACTTCATCTATTGTTGGAGCATTAAATTGGCGTTCGTGTGTTCCAGCGGGTCGTTTATCTGCTCTGATCACGACTTTGCAGTCGTCACTTGGCATGCGATCCAACGCAGATTTAAACAATCGAACCAATGCATGATGTTCATGGAGTAGTTGCTGCAAATCTTTCAGAACTATCCTTTTCATTGCTGTATTGATCGTTTGGCGCCGATCAAGTTGATCCTCCATATTGCCCATAAAGTATATTTGGATGAATTTATGCTGTCCATCTTCAATCGGTTGCAATGACCCAATTCGGTGGTGAATTTGGCCTTGAATCTGTAAAGTCGAAGACGAAGTCAGAATTATAGATTTTTGATCACCAAAAGAAAATGAATGTTTACTCTCTCGAGCAGAAATGACCTTAAATGTTGGATTGAATCCGCGTTCTTCGATAATGTCTGCTCCAAATGAAGTCATTTGGAAACATCCGTTGTATCTTTGAGTGTTGGATAGAAAATGTCGTGATTCTGGTGTCTCGCCACGAAGCAATGAACGCAACAGTTCAGGTGGTGCAGGCAATAATGGCAATCTCACCTTGCCACTGAGACAGCACAATCCAGGCGTTTCTCCAGCGAACTTCAATGCACCGCAATGGTCGCACACAAACTCCATTGGGCCAATTCGAACGAAAGGATGCGAGTTGTAGTCAATTGTGCAATCGTATTGAAACGCTATTCGATTCAAATCAACACTTGAAGGATTTCTTCTTGCGCGTCGAAAATTATCTCGTTGTTGATCTGTGCGATAAGCTCGACGATTTCTCATTGTCAACTGAGCCATTTGACGTACTGCCTCTCTTTGTGCTTGTCTTTGTGAAGCGCGAAGTCGGGCCATACTAACGCGGCGCACTTCTCGTGTGATTTCTTGTTCATCTGCAGTGGATTGATTCGCAATAGTCCGAAGTCTAATTGCATTACGGCTTCGTGGTGAAAGATTAGATCTTCTGGCTCGCGGCATTGTAAATAATACTGGAAAATTAATCACACAATCCAAAATTACATAATCAATTATCGATGTGCGCACAATCACAAATGTGATAACCTCACAAAGTGAACATCTTCGAAGGGAACTTACCGTTTAAAAATCTCGATCGAAAATAGAATTCCGCAGAATAAAAAAAAAATTAAAAAAACCAAAAAAAAAACTGGTGTCCGGTGTTGGGACACTCTGTACCACTAAAAAAATTACGTACTATTGTACGCAAAAAAGTAGTACTGTTTTCTTATTGTTATTGGCATACACCACACAACCTCTTATTTCACTAAATTCCACCACTTATTTTAATATTATATGCTAAACCACAAACCACTTAACTAATATGAAATAACCAAAACCAAAAATAAATTAAATTTAATATTAAAATCGCAAAAAAAAAAACTTTTTTTGGAGCTGTCAAAATCTACTATTCGCACTGAAATCGTAACTCGGACGAAGATTTTATCTATATAAATAGATAAGTAGATGAAATAAAAAAAAAAATTGGATAAAAAATAAAATGGTACATGTGCATGCAGCCTCCAGTCGGATTCGTATCCAGTCAAATCCAACAAAACAAAAATCATAAAAATCAGTCCAGCCGTTCTTCAATTATAAATGGTGTAACTAACACGACTTTGTTTTATTTATATAGATGTACAATATAATAAAGTACAAGATAGAGATGCAAACCAATATTTATATACTATAATAATTATATACAAAATAAGCGAATGCAGGGCTATACAACATATGCAAGAAATAAGAATCCTTGAATTTATTACAACAGCCTACATTCACACAAATCGAACATAATGCATCGAACTTCCTTCCTATGGAAGATATAGGTATCCCTGAATTTATTACACCAGCCCACACCCACAAAAATCAAACATACTGCATCGAACTTCCTTCCTATGCAAGAAATAGGTACCCCTGAATTTATTACAACAGCCCACACCCACAAAAATCGATCAAAATGCATCGAGCTTCCTTCCTATGCAAGAAATAGGTATCCCTGAATTTATTACAACAGCCCACACCCACAAAAATCGAACATAATGCATCGAACTTCCTACTATGCAAGAAATAGGTATCCCTGAATTTATTGCAACAGCCCACACCCACGAAAAACAAACATAATGCATCGAACTTCCTTCCTATGCAAGAAATAGGTATCCCTGAATTTATTACAACAGCCCACACCCACAAAGAGGAAGGAAGTTCAATGCATTATATTCGAATTTTATGGGTGTGGGCTGTTGTAATAAATTCAGGGGTACCTATTTCTTCCATAGGAAGGAAGTTCAATGCAGTATGGTCGATTTTTGTGGGTGTGGGTTGTTGTAATAAATTCAGGGATACCTATTTCTTGCATAGTAGGAAGTTTGATGCATTATGTTCGATTTTTGTGGGTGTGGGCTGTTGTAATAAATTCAGGGGTACCTATTTCTTGCATAAGAAGGAAGTTCAATGCATTATGTTCGATTTTTGTGGGTGTGGGCTGTTGTAATAAATACAGGGATACCTATTTCTTGCATAGGAATGAAGTTCAATGCATTATGTTCGATTTTTGTGGGTGTGGGTTGTTGTAATAAATTCAGTGGTAATTATTGGAGTGGTTTTACCTATACAGAAAAATATTGTTTTAAAGAACTGCACGTTTAGGGACAATTTTTGGCAATTGAACTTTTGCAATATATTGTAATTTATTTATTAAAAACTTCTTAGTGTCCAGTATGATACAATGATTTTAAACGGTTGCTCTAATTTGGGGTAGTTTTCTAGGGGTTTAATTATGCCATTTTATTGTAATTAGTTTGTATAAAAATTCCAGCACATACAACAAAAATTCACAGAAATGCAAATGGCATGGTGTGACGAAAAATAAGGTTTTTAAAAATTGCATCCCTTAGGGGGAGTATTTTGGGGGTTGAACTATGGTAATATGTTGTAGTTAGTTTGTTAAAAATTACAGGATCACCCCCAGTACGATACAAGAAATATTAGCTGAAATGACAATAGCATGGTTTAATCAAAAATTAGGTTTTTAAAGAATTGCACCCCTAGGGGAAGTTTTTTTGGGGTTGAACTATGCCAATATGTTGTAATTAATTTATAAAAAATTTCAGTACCACCCCCAGTACGATACAATATATATTAACAGAAATACGATAAGAATGATGTAAAGAAAAATATGTTTTTTGAAGAATTGCACCCCTTAGGGGTAGTTTTTTTGGGGTTGAACTATGCCGATAAGTTGTAATTAATTTGTAAAAAATTCCAGTACCATTTTCATTGGATTGTGCTACAAGTGCTGGTGCAGCATTAGGGTCATATAAAACGTGGGCTATTAACAGTGCGCCAGATTCATGGTGATGTCCATTTTGTATCGAACGAGTTATACCATCCTCCAAAGACGATCGGCTAAGCTCATCACGAGAATAGAAAAGTGTTTTTGCTTATTATTAGCATAACATTTTTTTGGTTATTATACTTTTTTTTGAATTATTATATTTTAATAATTATTTTCCTTATTATTATTTTAATTTTCTAAATTTAGTATTATTATTTCAACTTTCTGAATTTATTAATTTCCTTTAGATAATATTTTTTTTTCTTTGATTGTTTTTAAATTTTATTAATTTAATAATTGGTTTAGATTGGAACGGAAACACGATGATTGCATTTTCCGTTTGGTTCTTCTTATTATCGTATTCAACAAAGGCATATTAATGAGTATGTATGTAAATTTATTAAGGGGCTCGCTGTATTTTGTAGTAAACTTTCCATTTTAAATAAAATCCACAACCTTTTTACAGGTATAAATATTGGCTTGGCGTTATCCGAAATACTTGTTCAGTACTTGGTGTTTCAGTCCAATCAATCAATTAGTTAGACGAACTCGATACAGAAGATGAAAGCGGGCGCCTTAACTTTCCACTATAGAATATTTGTATTCCATTAATCTGGCTGGGATGTGCCATAACGTATACTGAATTTTAAAGTTTATGCAGAAGCTGGATCCTGATCCAGAAAGTATGTAGAAATAATTTTTACTAAAACAGTTGTTTATAAAGTAATTTATGATTTATGAATATAGTAAAGCTTATTGATATTGCATTACTTACAATAAACCTTACATTTTGTTTGGTATCGTTTGTACAAATTAATTGATTGATTATACATTTTAAACAAAGTTATACACTTACTTGTGCCATAGTCCAAAATTTTACATGTCCTCTAATAAGTTGTTTCAATTGAAGGTAAAGGCTAATCAAAAGCGATATGGTTTAAGTCAAATTTCAATTTATTTTATTTTTATTTTTACATACAATTCCTAATTTTAAAAATAGTGATAGAGCAAATTAAATTTAAATCAAACACAGTAATGCAACATACCGTAACTAAAACTTGTAAATCAAACATAGTCGATCAATTCTACTTGGTTTGTAAATCCAAATTTTGTGACAGTTTTAGTTATACCTTGAGTAAACATAACATGACCTCTCCATAATCCTGTGAGAAAGGATGGTGGTAAATCAAATTCCATTTTAATTATCTGCTTCTGTACCATCCATTTATCCTATAAATAGTTTTCATTAAAATTTTTAAGACAATTACTTATTGTTCTGCTTGAACATATTACCCCCTTCTGTGTTGGACAATTGTTCCACAATTTTGTAATATTATACCAAAAACGCGTTGGTTTCAAGAATTCGGCACAAATATCAGGTACAAATAATCGGGGTGCCCCCTCGTTCCAAATCGAGTTTAAAAAATACTGAGTTCGCAAATCAACCGCTAATGGTAAATTCGGGTCCATTGATTTTATAGCCAGACCGTAACCATCTGCCACAATGGTATTGTCATCGACCTGCTCGAAAGTCAAATTTTCATGGGAGAAATATTCTTCACAGCCTGCCACACTTTCGTCTAACATGTACGGTGCAAGTTGGTCGTCTACAATAATTTGATACTTTTTCGTCTAAATTGAGATGGTGGTTTAATGTAAAATACAATGATTAGATAAAATAAATAAACTTACATCAATTATTTGAATGGAATACCAGCAGGTCATCAAAAGACAAATTAATTTCATCATTTTTAAAATTGGCTGTTGAAATGTCGGATCAAGTTCTCAGCATAAAAGTTCTCTTAAATGTGAATGCAATATATCAACATAAATCGGGCAGGATGGCGATTATTGATAATAAAGATGTACCATTTACATATAAAAATATGTTATTTATAATTATGGTGTTAAATAATTGGTGTACATGAAACAGAAGCGCAGTTTGCGTGCCTTAATTATTATTAGATCCGATTTCAATGCATAGAAAATAATTATCTCCAATTATACGATTATCTATCGATCGAGGGGTCAACATGTTGCGAACCACACACGAACTTGTTTTACTACGTAACAATCTTCAAATTTTGTAAAAATCTTATGTATGATGTTTCATCCGTATCAATTTCCCTATCAATGAATCCTTCTGTAATTTTGCAAAATGATTAAGTTAGAACCTTTATTTTAGAATATTTGGAAAACACTATAAAAAACTAGAGAGTTTCCCTTAATTGCCGCCACTTCCCATACCCACATTTCCTCCACATATCACTATTTGAGGAAAATCTCGGCATCGGAAGTGCAAGCTCTTCAGGATACCTTTATAGTTTTTAAAGTTTATCAGTTTTTTCATAATTTGGCCTAGTGAAATTTACGAGAACAGACCACAAATTATAAGATTCTAATCAATTTAAAAATTAATTTTTCCAGAAGATTTGTCATTGTTAGGTTTTTGAAATTTAAGCGGGAATGAAGATTTTGGTTAAACCAAAGTAGATAGTTTTTCCCAAAATTCTGGTTATTATATTTGGTTTTTGTGATCAATTGAAAATCATTGCTAATGTCTAAAACCATATTTTAGATATAATGATGTTTGACTTTAGAATTTTGGAAATGGGCTGAAAATAAAGGGAGGTTGGTGTTTGAATATATTCGTATCTAAGTTTTGATCAAGTAAAATTTCATTTCGCATCTTATTTTTTACTATACAGGAATACTTAATGGATCAGATATTCGTCGTTTGATGAACGATGTTCCATTTGGAAATGCTCCGCAGTGAATGAGAGCTTATGGCATAGAAATGTGTAAAAGAAGTTAATAAGAATGTACGCTTATCAAAATATAAACGTTCGAATGTCATTGCAAATACATATTTTGCATTGTCATATGGAAAAATTCGCCGAACAATCACCAGCCGAATCCGATGAGCATGCCGAGCGTTTTCACGAAGTGACCGCAAGGCTCGATCATTGGTACAGCGGCAAAAAGCTACATGCACTTTTCGGTGACATTTGTCAGAATTTGCAAGAGGAAGAAGATCCCGAAGACGACACGAACGAATCCGAAAATTAAAATTAAAAGTTAAGAATTTTTTAGGAAAAAATTAAGAAAAATCACCATAAAATCAACTGAATCGATTTAATTTTCTTTTAAATAGTTTCTATTGGATCTATATTTGTCGATGCGATGTTTATTCGATCGATTTTAATCGATTTAAATTCAATATTTGGGCAAAAAATCATAAAAAAAGTATTTTTCGTCAAAATGAAAAAAAAAAAAACAAATAACACAAAAATGTGAATATAGATGTGGTTTGTCGGTCTTGATATGTTCGGCAAAGTTGTTTGTCTTGGCTTGCGCAACAACTTCGCTGAAAAAAGCTAAACTAAATTCTTATTGGTTCGGGACCTGTAAACGTGAATATGAGTGTATATTTTCACAAAACAAATTTTTGACTCACAGCCAAAACATGTCGGAAGCGATATCTCAAAAATGGTGACTAACTTTGAAATGGGCTAGTACCATTGAATTCAGCGTACTCCAACCAGGTGTCCAGCTTGTCACAGAAAAAAGTTTGCGATTCAAGCACAGTGTATTTATTTTCATTGTGGATGTTTAAAGATCCGTTTCTACCACACAATTTTGCAAATAATACAAGAGGTTCGGTTACAAGCTTTTTGAGAGTAATCATGAATGTATGCATTCCACTTATATTTGATTCATTGAAAAACGGGCAATATTTGCAGAATGTTTGATGTTTGTTAATTGTAATTTGTTTTGTAATTGTTTTTAGTAACGTATCTGATGGTTGTTGCTAGTAACATGTTTTGTGGTTGTTGTTGGTAACATGTCTTGTGATTGGTATTTATAACAAGTCTGGTAGTTGTTTTTAGTAACATGTAACGTAATTGTTACTGATAACATGACTTGTAATTGTTATTAGTAAAGAGTCTTTAAGTTGTTACTGGCAACTTGTGTGGCGGTTTTTATCTGTAACATAACTGGCGGTTAATAATGGACAGTAATGAATATTATTGCCCACTAATAATTAAAAGAATATAAAATGTAAACTATAAATAAAATCTCTAAATGTGAGTAAAAACTAAGAAGGTTTGCACTTTGAATTCATTTTGATAAATTTTAAACAATACAATAATGGCACTTTTGTTTACGTTAATATACCCAGCAAATTTCCAGTCTTTGGCAATAAGTTTTGTGTTGGTCTGCGGTAGAGAAAGTAATATAAATTACACATAAGTTAAAAAGAGACAAATGTGACAAATGTCTTCAGTGTATTCCCAGCAAATTTTTTGTCTTTAATAAAATGTCTTGCCATTGTCTCGAAGAAAGAAAATATACGATTTCTCGAACGTGAAAAAGAGATAAACAACACCGGTAACATGAAGGCTACATGTCTTTAGGTTGTCTGTGGTAACCTTTTAATAACATGTCTTAACGTAACCTACAGCGTTCCAAACGATAATATTTTAAAATAAATTTAACAAGTCTTGTGGTGGTCTTATGCCTGTTACAGCGCATCCCCAATGCAAAATAATTTTTCCTTTAACTTTTTCCTTTAACTTTTTCCTTATGAAGAGCATACCCAATGAATAGGGAAAAGTCAAAGTAAAGCTAACTTCATTTTACAAAATTATTTTTTGTTTACCTGTTATTTTATATTATTATATTATATATTATTTATTACTTTTTCACAGGACACAAAATACAACACTAATTGTTAAAAGACAAATTTGCATTGAATATTTTTTAATTTGTGACAAGCAGAAAAACAACAACAACAACAACCAATTTTGCAAATGCGGTTTACTTCATTGTATTTCTCATAAGGAAAAAGTTAAAAGTTTGATAACATTTTTCATAAGGAAATCACCAACCTAACAAAAAAAAAAATTTTTTTTTCTCAAAATTTTTTTCATACTTTTCTGTAAGGAAAAAGTTAAAGGAATTTCATTGGGGATGCAGTGTTACAAACAACAAGTACATCGCATACGTCATAGTAATTACTATGACGTATGTGATGTACTTGTTGTTTGTAACAGACATAAGACCACCACAAGACTTGTTAAATTTAAATTATGATTTCGATCATTGCACTAATCGATATGTTTGCAGCGCTCCTAGCGATTAATTTAAGGATTAAAACTTACCAGGTTTGATTAGGTCTTACGGGTGTCTTTGCAGACGGATATTTAGTTGATTTACGTGAATAAAACTAGGTAGCACTTCATTAGTGATTGTGTAATTGTGGGGGAAACCCGATTATTTTATTATATACGGCGTCCATAAATAAAGAATAAAGATTTGAATTGCAAATAACACGCAACAAAATACAAAAATTGTGCTAGTATATTAAATTGTTGTAGCTGCAATTGGTTTATTTAATTTAATTATATAAACGTGAGTATTACTGAACATGTACAAAAAATATTATTGCTATGAAATAAATTAAATATAATAACCTCAAATTAATCGTCCTTTTCATTCGATAAAAAATTATAATTGTACTAATTGTCTATACAAACATATCAGTAATTCTACTTTTATACAAATAATATAGAATGGATAATATATCCAGAACACAACGGTACAGAATTATAGCCAATATGGCCGATATTAGCTTGCATAATGAATTCAATTCCCAGTTTATTAATTCGCATGTATCCGAGCAAGATACAAACATAGAATTTGAATACTCCAATAGTACAAATGGGAATAATTGGTTGTTTAACGAAAGTTTAATTTCCAATCCATTCACCGATTCATCCGATGATGAATCACTAGGTGACAATGAATACTCAAGTCTATCAAATAAGCTAAGCAATTTAAAACTAAATTTAATAAAGTGGATTATTTTGAACAATATCTCTGTAAAACCTGTTAAACAACTACTACAAATCTTAAGAGATTTTGGGATTAATATTCCAAAAACAAAAGGTTCGTTGTTTCAGAGTATCAACATAGCCAAGCATATTTATGAACCACACGAAGTACCATCTGGCGAATATATTCATTTTGGCATTGAAAAATGTATTAATAGATATAATTTAAAGTTTATATCTAATTTGCCTGATATTGTTTGCGACTTTAACGTCGATGGTTTACCGCTTTTTAAAAGTTCTAGAAAAACACTTTGGCCTATTCTCGGTTCATTTGTAGATTCCCGTAATCTTCCTCCTTTTGTTGTAGGCGCTTGGGTAGGTGAGGGTCATCCTTTATCAGTGGATATCTTTTTTAAAGAATTTGTAAATGAAATTTTAAAATTAAAAAGTGAGGGAATCTTTATTTCAAAAAGGACAGTTAGAAAAAATTTTACTTTACGTGCTTTTATACGCGATGCGCCAGCAAAATCCTTTTGCAAATCCGTTAAGTATCACAACGCAATTAAAGGGTGTCACGAATGTGACCAATCAGGCTTTCGGATATCAAATGTTACCGTTTTTAATTTGGTTTCAGGTAATTTAAGAACTGATGATTCTTTTACAAATCGTTTAGACCCCGAACATCATAGAGAAGAGCCAAATATTTTAGAAAAATCGGGAATTAGGATGGTCAGCCAATTCCCCTTAGACCCCATGCATTTGGTGGATTTGGGAATCACAAAAAAATTGTTAGTATTGCTGTTAGATAAAATAAAACCCGAAACTAAGATTTTAATGTCAGAGGTATATGCGTCATATGCTAGATATGTTCCATTGGAATTCTCCAGAAAACCGAGAGGGTTTCATGAAATTTGTAGATGGAAAGCTACTGAATTTCGATTTTTTATTTTATATGGAGTACTTACCCATTTAAAATCTTTCGTCGATACAAATATTTTTTATCACATTCTGCTATTAGTAGTAAGCCTTCGACTGCTATCCGATAAAACTTGTTGTATCGACAACATAGAAAACGCACAACTTCTTGTAAATGAATTTGTTGCACTATATCCCCAAATATATGGGTTGAAACATGTCAATTATAACCTTCATAGCATATTGCATTTACCAGGTTACGTTAAGTTGTATGGGCCCTTGGATTCGTTCTCAGGGTACAAATATGAAATTTTTTTACAGGAAATGAAATAAACTATTAAAAAACCAACAGACATTTTAAAACAATTATTTAACCGCATTCACGAGAGGGAAAATTTAAACAATTTTATTTTAGATAATAATATTGATAACATAGAAACTTTTGAAAATTGCAACCGATATAAATCATATAAATATGGTTCATATACATACAAGTGTAACTTTAAAGATAGTTTTTGTTGTATATGTAGCGAGACAGAACATATTCCTTTCTGTATTGAAAGTTTCGAGCATACAAATAATAATCACTTAGTGCGAGGTAAAAGGTTCATAAATTGTTTACCATATTTTGAAAGGCCTATGAATTCCGTTGACCTGGGCATAATAGTAGTTAGTAGTGTAGCAGCTTACAGTGAGACCTTTCCAGTAACAAAAATTAAATCAAAATATTGTCGTTTGCCACTAGATATTCCGAAAAACCAATACCTTCTAATACCGATTCTTCATGAAAATGTTTCCGCTCATTTTGAATAGCTCTAATAAATTTGACATTAACTTCTATATTTGAGAATATTGAATAGCAATAATAAAAAAGTACACAATCAGTTCACAGGTTATCTTTAACAAATTTTACAAATTATAACCAAAAATAATGAGTTCTTCCGACGAAAATGGTAAGATTTATCAAATTATTTTACAAATATATATTTGAGTTTAAATTTTGCATATGTTTACGTTTTAGATTCATCAACAATAAATATAAATCTCGAACAAAATAGAAAGAATAGAGTCAATTTTGTTACAACAAATAACTTCAAAAAACTTAAATTAACAAAAGTGCACAAAATCTCAAAGCCTTCTATGACTGATGGTTAGTATGTATAGTTCACGTAGTATGTATATGCAGCATATTTTGTGTTGTTCGGAAAAAAAAAATTATTTCAAATTCATGTTTATGGCTCGGAAATTGCTTTCCAGCTAGGAAGCAAGCAATTTGCTAGGCATAAACCTGATCTGAATTTGAAATTATTTTTCAGTTTTCCTAATTCCCTATTCTTATGGTAAGCTAGACTAGCGCCACTGATTCATTTAAATTTTATTAATTTCTAACAATACGGTTGTTTTTCAGATTCCGAAATAGTCCTATTTAACGCACCTCCATCACCACCGATTGTTATTCCAGACAGTCTCAGTACTGAACAACTCATTGAACAAATGGGACGAAATACCCCAATTGTTCCGGAAAGCAGCGATCAGAAAAACAAAACAAAGTTCCCTGGGCGTGTTGAGCGCCTCTATTGTAATCCAAAATTTATAAATATTAATACAAATTATTTATATAAAACGACATAGATTGATACCAATTAACGACAATGTATTTGTGACGACGTTGTATTTGTTTCATTACTTAAAGCTGCCGTATGGATTGCTGTTAATCTCGAAATAATCACTGATAGCACTTTTTTATAGATTTATTATAGATTTACTACTTTTCAATTGTTTTAAAACTAAATTTTATTTAGAGTAACTGAAAGTTGTTCGTATTGATAAACTAAAATTTTGTTTTAAATTACTATTATTTGAGAATAATAACATACATTTTGATCGTGTAATATTTAATATAAACTTTTATACCAATTTAAGGTCAACCAAAACACCATAAGGTCCAGTCGCGGAATAGCCAAGGTAAAAAATATATACTAACCATGATATACATAATTCTATTAATATTTGTTCAACAAATTTTAGAAAAATTATTAACAAGCGATGAATTAATTGAAATTGTCGGATATGACGAAGCTACAACTAGCAGCTTAGCACAACCAGCAAATTTGCTAAGTGAGATAAAAATAAATATTTAAATGCATGTCTCTATAATTTATAATGCATGCTGCGATCAATCCAAATCAATATTAAATTTTTTTGTTCCTATATTAAACTCACATGATTCTCCCAGATTCTTGGTGATATAAACATTTTGCAGAACCAATGAATCAAAATTTTTTTTAGAATGATACCATTAGTTTGTTTGTTTTGCAGAATGTTTATTTCAAACAACGACACCACTGATTTCAAAAAAAAAACAAAATTCAATAACAGTTCTAAGTCTTAATCGTGGAATAACTACTAAACGATATTTACACAACTATCGATTTAGTAGTAATGATAAATTTGTTTAATGCATATGTAAAAATAAATTTCCAAATACTTTGAAAAGTTACATATGAGTACATAGTTATATTATGATTTTTTAGTATCTCCTGAATTAAAATACGTCAGTCGGCAATTAAAATCAATTAAACTGGATTTAACAACGTTATTAAAAATTATGAAACCACTTAAATATTTTAAAATTGACCTGCCCATAACATCGGCCGATCAGTTAGAGGAAATTAATGGGAAAATTGGAGAAGACGTTGAATATTCAACAAATTTGGTAAATAAATTATTAAATACATTATCTATTTTGTATTAAACCTTTAACTGTTTAATGTTTCGAAAAACTGTTACTCCCTGCTTAATTATGAATATTATAAAATTAATATTTTTTAAATGATCTTTATTTGCCCTTCTTCTGGAAACGAAATTGCAGTTGATTTGTTTAATAAATGTATTTTTTTTTCTTTATGACGAATATACTCGACATTATGCGAAAAGTTTTCGTTTCATTCTGATGAGTATCCTCGACATAAACAGTTAAAGAGTTAAAATAATTAATAGGACTATATCTCAATTTTCTAGACGAAGCATTTGACCATTTATGCCCCACAAGAAGGCAAACATCATTCGACAGGACTAAGCAAACTTTTATCTGATGAGTTGTTGAGCGGCTATAACTGGGATGGAATACATTTGAAACTCCCTCTAAAACAAATGTTTCTATTCAACAAAATTTTATTCGGTAGTTAAATTAATTATAAATAAGTAAATACTTTTAATAATATTTTTGATCTCATATTGTAGATACATGGAAGGACAAATTTGGATTATATAAGGATTATGAGGCTTCAATAAAAAAGCAAATTTTCGATGCCCACAACAGGCAAAATAGAAGAAACAGCCGAGCCAGACAAA
Organism: Nephrotoma appendiculata; assembly: GCA_947310385.1. Classification (NCBI taxonomy): domain Eukaryota; kingdom Metazoa; phylum Arthropoda; class Insecta; order Diptera; family Tipulidae; genus Nephrotoma; species Nephrotoma appendiculata. Next base: position 58,253,924 of record OX371224.1, read on the forward strand.
TACCAAAAAATTAAATATTTACAGATATTTTAATATCTTTTTATTTTAAATTTTTTATTTTATTTTATTTACTGCGAATTAAGTAAAACAATTGAATTGTTATAAACTTATAACTAGAATTATTTAAGTTTAAAATGTTAATTTTCACAAACAAAATTTAAAGTTTGCTAAATATATGAGCTAATTAGCTTTAAAATTTATTAATGATTTTTTTAACATAGGACGAACACCAACTACGTTACCAGAGACAAACACCAATCGTGTTACCAAAGGCAAAGACCAATCGTATTGCCAAAGGCAAACACCAACTACGTTACCAAAGACAAACACTAGATTTGTAATATAGGATCACTAAGAAACGTGTAGTGCAAGACAAGCACTACCCATTTGGTTAAAGAAAAACTCGAGACATGTCACCTAAGACAAGTTAACAACTTGTTTCCTTATACAAACAACAGATAGGTTTCTATAGATCACTAAAAAACCTGTTATTTAACACAACCTACTGATATGTGGTCAAGTAAAACCATAAATTAGGTTACGCAAGACGCGTCGCTGATACGTTACCAAAGACAACGACTACTCATGTTACCCCTAAAAATCACTATACAGATCTCTAAAGACTCATTGTCCCAATTACACGGAGTTGTCTTTTGGATGTCTTGAGCTTGTTACTTGATTAGTCTTGAATTTGTCTTACGTTTTTTACTTCAGACACGTTTGCTGGGGTGAAGCTCTCCTATCGGTTGAAAATGGAACGAAAAGTTACAAAATGTGTTTGCTGGGGAGTATTTCATACAGCTAAAGTTAGCCAACTCGCTCCAGCCGAAAAATGTCGATAATGCAGAATCGGTTGTTACAACTAAAATATATCAGCCGACAATGTCGACAATGCAGATTCGGTAGTAATAACAAGAATATATCAGCCGAAAAAGGCCGACAATGCAGATTCAAAAACAACTTGTATTTATCGCCTGTAAAGGTCGATAATGCAGATCCCTAATTTTGGTGTTAAACAGTAATTACTTTTTAAATCAAAAATGTTTATTTCAGTTCATCAACGTTTATTATTCAAAATTAAATTTTCTAATTCAATGCATTAAAACTATTATTAAAAACCTATTTTAACCCTTATGTTTACAACCGCATACCCGGGTAAGTTTTCGTATTTTATTATCCAAAATTTTATGGATTTAGGTGACTTATCAGCTTGAAATCTTTAGTAATTATTATTTGTTAATAACAATTATTTGTTTTAGATTAGATTTTGACAAAATGTATTTATCAATTTAACATGAAATTACAAATTATCATTCAATACTAAATATATGAAATTATGGACATATCCGGGTTTGCTGGTTGTAAACATGAAGGTTAATAAGGAGAAAACCCAAAAATATACATCAAGCAAAATTTCAAAAATTTCAGGTCGATTTCCATGTCCGAAAATTTCTAAAAATATATCGCACACATAAAATTCGAAAATTTCTAAAAACTTACCGTTTAAAGTGTCATGGCTGGAAATATGTAGATTTAAATGAAAGGTGTTATTGATGCTTACACCTGTAAACAATTTCAGGTCGATTTCTATGATGGAAGTCTGAGAAAACTTGATTGAATATATCGCACACACAAAATTTGAAATTTTTAAAAATTTACCATTTAAAGTGTCATGGCTGGAGATAGATTCAAATGGAAGGTCTCATTGATGCTCACGCCTGGAAAAAATTTCAGATGAATTTGCTTGGTGGAAGTCCAGAAAAATTCAGATTAATAAAACATATAAAATAGTTAAGAAATCCACAGAAATACCCAGCCGAATAATGCCGACAATGTAGATTAATTATTGAAAAAATTAGATGACAGCCTATTAATGTCGACAATGCAGATACAATTTTGATATCGGAAAATATTTTTTTTTATTATAACTACCAACATAGAAATCGACCAGAAATTTTTTCCAGGTGTGAGCATCAATAAGACCTTTCATTTGAATCTATTACTAGCCATGACACTTTAAACGGTCAATTTTTAGAAATTTTCAAATTTTGTGTGTGCGATATATTCAATCGAGTTTTCCCGGACTTCCAACATGAGAATTGACCTTTTAAATGATATTTATTGGATAACGTGCCATTTAAAAAATTCTCCAATCATGTAATACAGCATTTATGCTTTGTTCATAATATCGGGAAAAATTTCCATGATATTAATAACCATGTTCTACACCAATGAAATCGCTTCAAAATATAAAAACTCTGCCTACTATTTTCATACTCGAGTTGAAATATTTCTTACTTCAATACCAACCATGCCATTTTCCCGATGTTATGAACAAAGCATTAGAGAAATTTTCTTTTGTATATTAATTTTAATTGTTTCGAATGAAAATTTCTTATTTTAAATTTTTTAGTTGGTTTTTATCTTAGAGGAAAATATTGAAGAGCAGCAACTATTTTTTCCCATATAAAAATCAATATAATATTTGCTATCTCTTTTGAGTCATGTGGGAACAGGATGGTTATATAAAAATGCATATGGTCGTCTCAGATATCAAAGAAAAAGCTAACGGGACAAGTTGTTGTTGTTGTAAAAAGTGACGCGCTAAATTTTGTGTTCGTAAAAAATCGTCATATTATTAATTAAAAAAACTAAAATATTATAAAACAGTTTGTGTATCGTGTTATTTTGTGTAGTTTGTGAATAAATAATTAAAACTTTGATCATTAAAATATTGCAATGAAGTGCTTTGTGAAGTGTTGTCAAAATGCGCCTCAAAAAACTCGAAAAGGAATTTCTTACTATCTGTAAATGTTTTTAGAAAATAAAATGTGAATTATGTTAAAAGCAAAGTGATTTGTGATAAAATTTTCATTAATTTAAGTTATAAATCAAAAAAATTTAAGAAACGAATTTTGGTTGTTGTTGTGCTTTTTCTTTTTGTAAACATAATAAAATCATATGTTATATTACAGTGTCGTATTTTTCTTATTACTACGTTCATATTTTACGTGCTTTTCTTTTCATAATTACTTTTTATTTCGGAATACTATAAGTGCAATATTTTACCGAAAATAAAAACGATTAATGCGTACTATATTGGAATTAAAATAATTGTGAATTTGTGCAGTTTTAAATTTCGATCGAGCAAATTCTAAATACGACCCGTTGATTTATATGCTTTCTCTTTTACCCTCCGAATTTGAATCACTTGACAGCTGCAAACATTCACTCTTCAGTATTTACCTTTATGGTTGTTATTAAGAACAAAATGTCATTTTCGTTTTATTAGTTCAATTCTGCATTATCGACATTTTTCGGCTGGAGTCGGCTAACATGGTGAAAATTTCATCATTTTTGATTTTTATTTACGCCGACGCGTACCCTCCATGCGCAATAATGTATACACTAAAAATGTGCGGTTTACGAACAGTTTACGCACGTTGATTTTGATACCACACTACTACACGTATACTTAATTTTTATTATCACATATTACAGTATATTTTGCTTTCTTTGCATATTTTATATTTTAAAGAGTCGTAGTTTAAGTTTTTGTGTGCAATAAATTTATTCGTGACTGATCATTATATTGTTGGTCGAACTTTTACCTTAAAATAAGGACGTTCATTTGTTATGCCTCAGTAAGAGCATTCCTATTAGGTATGAAAAATTGTGTAGCTTCATGTTTTAAATTTGTAATTAGCTTTTTTTGTGTTTCAGGTATGAATAGTCATTTGGGATAATACAGCTATTAGACTTAATGTACGATAAATTGCTATTTAGAACATAGGATTTAATGCGAGTTTTTGATGTGATATAATATTTGTGAATTAAAATTAAGTATAATTACTTTATGCGGCAGAATTAAAAGTCCTTTTGAAATTAATTTTATTATTATATTGTATTATATTAATTAAGATAGATTTTATTTAAATAAATACAAGATGAAAATATTATTGGTTTTTTTATTCGACAATAAAGTAATTCCGACGAATTAAACCGTGTGTAAAAGTCACACGCAGGTGACTCGCCAAAGATACGCAAATACGGCTCATAAATGTTACGTTTTTGTCGTACACATTATGAACAGTTTATAGACACTAACACATAGAAAAGTCTTCGCTAATTTGTTTCACTTCTCATGTGTGATGTGACAAAAATATACTTTACGTACGACATCCGTACCTTTTATGCGTAACGTTTGCGAATACATACTTTACTTTTGGGAGGGTATATAGAAGTGCATTTTACGTTTCGCAATTTTTTTTTATGAACGCCTTTTTTATTTTTATGAAAATTATATTAACGTAAACAAAAGTGTCATTATTGTATTGTTTATAAGATTGAGTTATATAAATAATTGACTTAAATCAAATATAATATTGCCGATCTCATATACATTTTTTCGCCAAATTTTTTTTTAAAAGATGGAACCAATGCACACTAACCCACCATACGGACACTTTTTTCATTAAAAAGTTTAGCTAAGACAACAATTTTTGTGAGACATCTAACGTTACATGAACAAAATTTTACGAACTTTAAATTTTTTTATCGATCTTTATTTTCGACGATTTGCACATGCATCCACACATGTTGAAGTATGTGCATATACTTGTTGAATAAAAACGTAAACAAGAAGCAAGGCAAGATCAAGTTTGAATTTCTACAATGGTAGAAACAAACAAATTAATTATGTTTTGTGTCCTATATTACCTACGAGTATGTACCTTATGAATGAACTGTGAAAATATTTTATGATACGAGAGACTCCATTAAAAAGAAGTTATTGTAAATAAGACTTATTATTATTGTAAATGCAACATTGTTATTCATATTATTAAGCGATAATTTGTTAATCCGTGGATAATTGATAGTAGGGATAATAAATATGTAGATTATATTTTTTTAATATTAAATCTAAGGAAGCATGCACGTGTTAATTTTATATTGTCTTTATGAGTGTGTATTTTAAAAACGCATATGAACAAAATCGACCTTGAACTAGTGTATGAACTAGACATTTTTGTTTTATAAACTTATTCTTAGTGTGGAATACCGTCGATGAGGTAAACTAGTTCAGCGTTGCACTTTTTGATTTATTTATTCTTGCATCGATTGGTTTTGATATCGAAAAAATCTGAGAATGATAAAATTTTATAAAAGCCCCAATATAGTCTAGGAAGTAAGAATATTATTAAATTATAGGAGCCTATTATAATGTAAAATATTATTTCGTTAAAGAAACAGCAGCAGATAATTTTTTTTTATGAAAGCTGATATTCGATAGGAACTAGAAGAAACTCGCGTTTATACTTGATAAATTTGAATTTAGTTTGATTTCGGTTTGTTATTTATTTAGTAGAAATGTGGAAATGGGAATTGAAGGAAGACGAACAAATATGAATATTTATACAAAATTTTTTTTTATTTTTTCCTGTGATGTATGTGCAATAAACTTTTATTTAAAAAAGTCGAATATTATAAATGTATTGTTTCTCCAAAATTATTTTTCCGAGGAATTAAATTATTTTTCCTTTAAATATTATAAACTTTTAACAGGAGAAGCTGCCACATTAGTTCGTCATATCGCAGTAACTGAGGCAAACATAGTGCGGCTACGGAGAAGATTAAATAGAGATACGATAAAAAAAGGCTCGTGATGACAAATCTCATAAAGCAGTTTGTTGATAAGCCAGATATATCAAAGGTTTCGGCTAAGGCGCTTCATCAAATAGCTGACGTATCGGATGAAGTTCTGAGAGGATTGAAGGTGTTAGCCGAAGCGGAAAAAGGGACCCATGGCTCATTCATATTTTGGTAAACAAATTGGATAGTGTGACTAAGGGCAAATGAGATAACTGTAGAGGATTTCCCTACGATGTTACGACTGTGTTGTCTTAACAAGATATTTTTTGTAAATTTGTTTCTATTATCCATGGTTTCTTGCGTCCGAGTTTGTTTGTTTGTGTGAACGTGGTGTTTTGGTGGATGGATTCTTGTGTGTTTTCTTCGGTTATGTTGGCAACGGAACAAAAATGGGAGAGAGAGAGATAACCATGCGCATCGAGTGTGTGCAAAGTAAAACGTTTTGAAAAAAAATGTTTTTTCTTGTATGTCTCTCTTTTGTACCAACGAAAATTTGGTATAAAGGAGAGACAGAGAAGAGAGATGCATTTTCTTCTAAAACGTTTTACGAGCTGTGCGACGCTCGAATATTTTTTTTGGTTTGTGATTCGTTTTGTGATTTCTTGATAGAAAAGTCGAGTTGAGTTTTTGGAAACAAAATAAAAAAAAAACATAATAATAATTCAAGTTGTAATTTTGGATAAATTCCAGTTGTTTCTAATCGAGTTTTTTTTTTTTTTTGATAAAATGTAAACGAATTTTATGTTAAAAATAAAACATTTTTTTGTTAAAAATTATAAAATAAAGTTGGTGATTATAAACATTTTGTAAAAATTTATTTCCTACGATTGATTTGGCTGTGTTTTCGCGAATCGGTCATTCTATATTCCGTTGTAAATTATCAAGTACAGCAACAAGATTGATGAAATTTGTCTTGAATATATGTGCAAAAAGAAAAATATATATATAATATACAGTTTGTGGTTCTGTTGGATTCATAAACAGGGATTGTGAGCAAAAGAGTATAAATATAAAACAAGAATTTAGTGAAAAATATTCAGCTCAATTGTACGTGGTTGCATGTTAGTGAAAACAAATCACACGCATTAATATCTTATTTTGAAAATACGAGTGTTTCAATAAAACGAGGTACAGAGTGACCAACCTCGAGCGCATTAATTTGGTGCGGTTTATCAAAGCGATAGTGTGTTGTGGTTGTAGTTATAAGGGGTGGCCAGTTGAGGCCACTCAAATATTTTTTTTTGATTTTGAGGCGAGGCAACGCTCAACTTTTGGCGGCCGATCAAGGCGAAAGGACGCCCAACGGTTGTTATAGTGCCCAACCAGGCAAGCGCTCGAGCGCAACGGCGGAAGACGCCCAACGACGGCACCAAGGCCGCATCAGTGAGGTAACGGCACATAAAGCCGCATCGGTCCGGGTGTGGCAAGGTCACCTGTGGCATGACGGCCGCGCAAGGCCGCAACAATTTATATAATTAATTAAGGTACAATTTTTTATTTTTTTTTCATTTAAATTTTTTTCGATTTTTTTTTACATTTTTTATATATATTTTTATATTTTATTAAATTTTTAAATTTTGTAATCGAGCGCCGCACAGCGGGTGCGCGCTCGGTACGCATTGCTGTTCTCTCTCTCGCTCTCTCTCTCGTTCCCTCCTTTTTCCTTTTTGCGGGAAGTTGTTTCCGATTGTGTTTTTGTTTTTCTATGAATAAAATGAAATATTAAATTTTTTTTTCGGTCGGTGTGATGGGAGCGGAGACTCCCTCTGTGTCGGTTTAGTGTTTGCGGTCCCTTGGTGCCCGCATCCGATTTCGTAACCGGGGCTTTGCCCTGTTTGAATTCGAATGGATGCGCGCACCAAGGCACCTCTCTCTCATTTATAATTTTTTTTTTTGGAGTTGTTCGTTCCTCATGTTTCGGCCGACGAATTTCGGCGGAACTCCGGGTATATTTTATTATTATTTGCGTTCCCCTAATTTTCTGTTATCACGGTGTAAGCCAGGAGCCATGCATGCCTCAAACCCCACGACCCTTCGCACTTCTCCCTGAGAACGTAGCCGGCAAAACATCACCGTGGAGGCCTCTGCATGCGCTTAGTGAAATCTGCAGGTTGGCAGTAGCCAGCCTGTAACAACGATGAGAAGATTTTTCCGATTTTTAAGCAAACGAAGTGATTTATTGGATGCTATAGAAGTCAATAAAGTGTCGACCAGCAATCGAGTTAAATCCTTCCAATCAAGTGCAGAGCCTTTGTGCCTTAAATGCTCGCAAGGCCATTACCTCAGTAAATGTGACTAGTTTCTTTCCCTAAGCGTTAATGATAGACAGGTAGGTTTTGTGCCTGAGAGAAAGCTGTGCTTAAACTGTTTCACTCCAAGCCATCAGTCAATCGTATGCAGCTCGAGTTATACATGTGGTAAATGCCACAGAAAACACCATCTTATGCTACACACCGAAGATGCAGTCAGGCCAACAGCGAACACGGCTACTAGAAAAAACATAGAAGAGGCTATGACTCATGTTGTCAAATGCAGCAACCATATCAAGTTTCCAATCATTATTACCAACAGCAGTAGTTCGAGTTCCAATCTGGAAATCTACAAATATATGCAGAATGTTGCTGGACTTGGGATCTCAAGCGTTATTCATTACCGAGGAATGTATACAGCGATTAAAGCCTACGAAATCAAAGGCAAACTTCGCAATATGGGGCTTGGCACCGAGAAATGTCACTACGAGAGTTTCAGCTTGTGTCACACTGAAATCCTTACACTCGACAAAGAACGAAGTGCTGATTTTTTTTTTAAATTTTACTGTTACATTTTTGGTTTTGCGCAGCAGTGTCTAATAAAGAAACTACAACATTTTTATTGTGAACTTTTAATTTTTTAGGTAACATAAAATAGCAAATATGATTAACAATTAGCTTTTCTGAGATTCTGAAATTTTCATCAAAAAATATTTACTAACGTAAAGTAATGTTAAGAGTTAAATGATACAGAAAGAAAATAATTTCTTTAAAAAAATAGAATTCTAAAAGTTTTGTTTAAATTTAGAATACTTTTTAACTAAATATTAATAATTATTATACCTTATTTAAAAGAGAATAGTATCAGCTTTTTAAAGAAATTAATACTTGGAAATAGAAATAGTTATTTCTCAAGATATTGAAGTTTCTTTAATACAAGGTGCTGCGTTGGAAGGCTGCTCTTTAAACATGTATAACTTGAAAGGGGGGCTTTAACGTGCAAAGTGACAGAAGTAACCTTACCTTCGTTTTGATCAAGGAATCCAACGGTACCATTCGTGTTAGCTACTTTAGGGACACCCTGTATGTATAGATGATAATTAATATAAATATGGGCAAATATTTAAATAATAAAAATTTAAGATTTATTTACTTAAATTTTTAATATTTCTTAATAAATTTTGAGTTTGAGTTTCTTGTATTTTTTAAGTTCTGGAATACGATTCCAAATTAACCAGAAACTTGAATATAGCTTAAAGAGATTAAATGAAATTTGCTATGATCTGCGGGAATTGGATTCTAAAATTAATTGTTTTTGAAGTTGTTACATTGTATTGGAGTGAAACTTCATACTTAAGCTTTTCTCATAAATTAGGAGATCCCAGTTATTTTTAGCCGAAAGTCCGGAGGTGGCGTAGGAGCCTTTTCGGTTTGTGCAAATATTTTGCAAAGTGTATTATTATAATTAGAAAAAACATTATGAACTAAAAGATTCTAAATTAAATTCACAATAATATTGGCTAAAATCAGTGATTCAATGGAAATGGTAATTTTAACAGAAAACTGTTTATCAACAAAATTCAGGCTTTGTACAGCCAGACTTTACTATAAATAAAGAGACCTCGTTAATTTTAGAAGTGGCAGCAATATTATATACATACTTTTATATAACATTCACGAAAAAACCATTAAAAACCAAAAGATTGTAAATTAAATTTGAAACAAAATTTGTTCAGATCATTTTAATTTATTTTACGTATTAAAATAAAGTAAAGTAACCATGAAACATGTTGATCTTGCGTTTTTTGTTATTTTCTCACAGAAAAGCAAGGTCTGATGAAAACATCGCTGCTGTGCGAGCTGCGAGAGTGTACGGGAAACTCCTTGGTAGTTAAATTTCTCGTCATTCACAAGATCTTGCCCCGCGACTTCAGCTTGGCAAATTTGGTGTAGAGGCTTGGGTCTACACCCGTATAAAATCCAACTGACCTAAGAACTTAAGGTAAACGACCATAGACAACGCCGTAAGCTAGCTGGTTTAACTCTGGAGCAGTTAGAAGTTAACCCAAATTTCGCTAAAAAATCATCTTTATCGACTTCTTCCTTTGGGGCTACCTTAAATTGCAGATCTATGCGAGTAAATCGCAAACAATTGATGCCCTCAAAGTAAACATAACGAACGCCATCCAGCAAATTCAGCGAGATTTATTCGATTCATTGAAAATTGTACCTCCCCAATACGTCCCACCAAGCAAAACCCCAACAGACATTTAAATGACGTTATATTCCAAGCTTAAATACCATAAAATATTATTACAAACAAAAAATTTCACACAACATGTTTTATTTACAATTAAAAATCGAGCATCCTCGTAAATTTAATTTCAAACACATTAGTTTGAAGTTTAGCTTTGATAATGATGTTAAATTGACATCGAAAGCCTAGAAATTAATTATTATAAATTTAAAATCTGAGCCATATACCAAAAAACCTTATATTTACTATTATTTACTCATAAAATATTTTCGAAATACATTAGTTTGGTTAATTTTTAATTTTTATCGGAAATGATGACTTTTTCTAAAATAAAACTTTATTTCACAAAAGTTCGACATCTATATAGCCCAGTCGGATTGACTAATCTGTATCAATTTGTATTAATTGCGAGATTCTTGCGAGATTTAGTGGGAATCTGTGTTCCAGAAGTGGCAGCTTCCACGGAAGCTTTTTCAATTTTTTCACTGATGTTAAAAAGTTATAGATTTAAAGATTAAAGTTTTAAATAAATTTAAAGATTAAATTTACAACAAGGGTTGATTTTGTTAATTTTCTGAAGTTTACGCGGGAATTATGATTTTTGATTGTGCAAAACAGTTTTACCAAAAGACAAGTAACTTTAATTTTTCGCTTTAGAAATCAAGTTTGATGTATTCGAGATCTATGTATACATTCGTGGTAAAAAAAGTGTGGTGTTGGCCACAACATATTCACCAATCCAATTGTTTACAAGTTTTTCTGCATCAATGCACTTTGTGCCAATAATATTTGCCACGGAGATGCTGGCGTTCATGCATAATGTTTACAAAAAATGTCAACAAAAGTTTCCTTTATATAATATACTCGTAAAGGTTAGTAACATGATACTATAAGTAACTTGTACTATGGAATTTTACTGGAAATAAAATAATAAATTTTAATTTTCATCCCCATGCTTCTTTTATTGCTCCAATTTTAAAAATTCATAAAATTAATTTACATTTAATTGTGTGACGATATTTTAAAAAGTTAAATAACAATCGTTAAAAAATCCAAATGTAATCATTTATTAAATTTGGTTATGCAACCAGTTGCAACTTATTATTTTAAAACAAAAAATCTATATATATATATATAGAAATCTAAATCTAAAATCTGATTCTATTTCCTGCCAATCAAATTAGATTTTTCATTTTGAATTAATATTAGTGAACTATTTCCATGTTCCAGGAAATCGCTTAAATAAGTGAAACAATCCCAACTAGTTGAAATTACTCATTCGATAAATTTTTCGTAATCAGCAATAATTTTAATTTTTATTTTTACCAAACCACTGGACTTTTCGCGACCAGGAGGTCAGTAGACTTACTTTGGCAAAAAATCTGAGGAGGAGTTACACGAAACTGGGGATAATCACTTGATTACGCCGAGTTATCAAAATACTTTATTATGCAATGTAAATTACTAAATGGGTACAAGACTCAGTCGTAATATAAATAAATAAAAAAATAAAAAATATCCAGATATCATTACATAAGTCAATCATCTGTTCAACCGCTAAGAAATATTAAAAAATTTAAGGTTTATTTAATTTGTCCATATTTCATACTTAAATCGTTAAAAAAATTGGCTATCTGCTTTTTAATATTATTAATGTATATTACATCTTGTAATTTGTATGTTATATTAATAACTATCGTTTATATATTAGCATTAGAATAAATTGCAGTCGAGAGTACACGATCAACGTAAAAAATAAGAAGAAACAAAATAGGAATTTAAATAATTTCGTTTTTCTGTTTATAATATTTAAAGGAAAAATAATTTAATTCCTCGGAAAAATAATTTTGGAGAAACAATACATTTATAATATTCGATTTTTTTAAATAAAAGTTTATTGCACATACATCGCAGGAAAAAATAAAAAAAATATTTTGTATAAATATTCATATTTGTTCGTCTTCCTTCAATTCCCATTTCCACATTTCTACTAAATAAATAACAAACCGAAATCAAACTAAATTCAAATTTATCAAGTATAAACGCGAGTTTCTTCTAGTTCCTATCGAATATCAGCTTTCATAAAAAAAAATTATCTGCTGCTGTTTCTTTAACGAAATAATATTTTACATTATAATAGGCTCCTATAATTTAATAATATTCTTACTTCCTAGACTATATTGGGGCTTTTATAAAATTTTATCATTCTCAGATTTTTTCGATATCAAAACCAATCGATGCAAGAATAAATAAATAAAAAAGTGCAACGCTGAACTAGTTTACCTCATCGACGGTATTCCACACTAAGAATAAGTTTATAAAACAAAAATGTCTAGTTCATACACTAGTTCAAGGTCGATTTTGTTCATATGCGTTTTTAAAATACACACTCATAAAGACAAGATAAAATTAACACGTGCATGCTTCCTTAGATTTAATATTAAAAAAATATAATCTACATATTTATTATCCCTACTATCAATTATCCACGGATTAACAAATTATCGCTTAATAATATGAATAACAATGTTGCATTTATAATAATAATAAGTCTTATTTACAATAACTTCTTTTTAATGGAGTCTCTCGTATCATAAAATATTTTCACAGTTCATTCATAAGGTACATACTCGTAGGTAATATAGGACACAAAACATAATTTTGTTTTAAAAGGACACAAAAAAAAAAATAATATTTTACGAAAAACAAAAACCATTGTAGAAATTCAAACTTGATCTTGCCTTGCTTCTTGTTTACGTTTTTATTCAACAAGTATATGCACATACTTCAACATGTGTGGATGCATGTGCAAATCGTCGAAAATAAAGATCGATAAAAAATTTAAAGTTCGTAAAATTTTGTTCATGTAACGTTAGATGTCTCACAAAAATTGTTGTCTTAGCTAAACTTTTTAATGAAAAAAGTGTCCGTATGGTGGGTTAGTGTGCATTGGTTCCATCTTTTAAAAAAAAATTGGCGAAAAAATGTATATGAGATCGGCAATATTATATTTGCTTAAATTAATCAGATTATAAAAACTGTGAGTATTATATGTACTCGTAAATGTAGCATACAATATATGTACATACAATTATTCTATTATTGCTATAATAAATCAAATATACATATTTTTATTTTGTATATTTAATTATTTACTTGCCGCGGCATAAACACGTGTATAACTGTTTTTCGCATTTAGTGTAGTGATTAACGTAAAATAGAAAAATAGAATGGATAACATATCCAGAACTCAACGCTACAGGATGATTTCTGACTCTTTGCCAGTGGTAGAAAGCGAATTAGATTCGGATAATTTTGAAAATGAACCCAGCGTAGAAGATAAGTTTTTGTTTAACGAAATCTTAATTTCTAATTAATCGGACGATGAATCATTAGGCGAATGTGGTTATTCAGGTCTCTCAGATAAAATAAGAATTTTAAAGATTAGCCTAATTAAGTGGAGTATTTTACATACTGTTTCTGTAAATTCGATTAATCATTTATTAAAAATTTCAAGAGAACTTGGTATTGATGTACCCAAAACAAAAGGTTCATTATTTCAAAGTGCTAATAACAGTGTCCCTGATATCTTGATACCCCAGGAAGTCTCAGGTGAAGAATATGTTCATTTTGGCATTGAGAAATGTATTCTCGGATTTGATTTCAAGTTTTTAGCTAAAAGTTCCCGAAAAATGCTATGGCCTATTCTTGGTTCTTTCTCGGATTCTCGTAACCATCCTTCTTTTATTGTTGGCGCTTGGTTAGGTGATGGTCATCCTATATCAATAGATAGCTTTTTCGAAGAATTTGCTAAATATTCGAAGAATATTTAAAACTAAAAAGTGAATTTATTTGCGATGCACCAGCAAAATCATTTGCAAATCTGTCAAATTCCACTATGCTATTAAAGTGTGTCACAAATGTGATCAATCTGGTTTTCGAATCTCAATTACCACTGTTTATAATTTAGTTTCAGGTAATTTAAGAACTGATGATTCTTTTAGCGATTAGCTTTGACTTAGATCATCATAAAGGAGAGCCAAACATCTTAGAGATATCTGGAATAAGGATGGTCACCCAGTTTCCACTCGATTCAATGCATTTGGTTGACTTGGGAATCAAAAAAAAATGTTGATACTTTTGCTAGATAAAATTAGACCTGAAACTAAAATATTGATGTCTGTCTGAGCTATATACCTCTTATGCTAGATATGTCCCGATGGAATTTTCTCGAAAGCCGCGTCGGTTCAATGAAATAAGTAGATGGAAAGCGACGGAATTTAGATTTTTTATTTTATACGAGGTGCTTCCACTTTATAAAGATTTTATGGGCTCAAATATTTTTTTATCATATTTTGCTTTTAGTGGTCAGTGTTGTTCGACTTTTATTAAATAGAGCTGCTTGCAACGAAGACGTAGAAAACGCACAAATACTTTTAAATCAATTTGTAGCATTATACCCCCAAATTTACGGATTGAAACATGTTAACTACAACGTGCATAGTATATTGCATCTACCTGGCTACGGTAATTTGTACGGTCATTTAGATTCGTTCTCCGGGTATAAATATGGAACGGGTATAAGTACGGAACGAAGGGTATAAGTACGGAACGAAGCGAAGAAACAACTGTTGACTTTGTTCTTAATTTTTCTTAGATTCTGAAATTATCATGTTTTCCAAACCCCCATCGCCACCAATTACCATTAGCTCCGAATTAAATACAGATCAACTCTTTGAGCAAATGGGACAAAATACCCCATTGCTTTCAAATAGGCTTAGCAGGAATTACGCCGGACATGTTGAGCGCCACTCTTGTAAGTTTATAAATTATTTTAAACCTTTTCGTAGCGTTAACACCGTATTCAATTTTATTTTAATTTCAGCTGAAATGATTGGACAAATAACTGGAAATCAGCATTATAGTAACAGCAACACACAAGGTAACAGAAAATAGGGTTAATCATTTATTAATTATATTTTCAACCGAATTTTATACAACTGTTTAGATAACTTATTCAGCGATCGAATTAGCGGTACAGGAACTCAAGAAAAGACCACAACACCGCAACAACCAAATTTAATTAACCTACTCTTCCCTACGCGTAAATAAAAATCCAAAATGGTGAAATACTCCCCAGCAAACACATTTTATAACTTTTCGTTCCATTTTCAACCTATAGGAGCGCTTCACGTCACATATCGAACGTGACTTTAATAATACACTGAAGACAACCATAAGACATGTTGCCATATATATTTGCCTCATTTAACTTATGTGTAATTTATACTTTCTCTACCGCAGACCAACATAAGACTTGTTGCCAAAGACTAGAAATTTGCTGGGAAGTTTAGTGTTTATAAATTTTTATTTTTCGTTTTTACTCATTTCTATATGAATTGGATTTACTCGCTTTTATATGAATCGTATTTTATTAATTTCTTTGCGTTATTTCAACTGCTAGTGCAAATCGATGTTTTTTTGACGTCGACAAAAAGAAACGTTAGTTCACTCAAGGCGATCGCGCTTATCACGAGAACCAATTGGTGCAGCCGAAGACATAAAATAACCCCTTAGCGGCATTTTGTTCTTCTTTGGCATATCAAAATTCGTTCAATTCTCACTCTATATCCCCCATGATGGAGGACGCGCTGAACATAATAATATTCGAGGCAAATGGTCAGATGGAGAGATGTTACTCTTGTCTATCCGAAATAATAAGGTTCCTTAAGTTGGATGGAATAGAGAGTACTTTTCAAGATATTTTCAAGATTCCGATAGTGCGTCTAATAGCATACAAGTTCCTCATTCGATGAGCCTATATACCATCCTTCAGCCCGGGTCCCTAAGTGTTCACGAATTTTAAATTTTTGTTTAGAACTGAAAATGGCCATTAACACTCTTTACCAGAGATCTTGACTCAGGTTCCGATAGTGTGTCTAATAGTTAATTAAATTCCTCATCCGATGAGCCTATACACCATCTGTATTCACGAGTTTTTTTTCGAAGAAAATCAAATTTGTTTTGGAACTGAAAATGTCATTTTCAAAATGACCATTAAAACTCTACCACTCTCGCGATTACAAAAACAATTCCATTTTGTTAAAAGAAAACTTGGTAAACTAATTGCTTTAGCCAATGGATTTGTTGTTGCAATCGTGCCAAGAAATTACGCCTTAAGTAAAATAGCTTACCATTTTACTATTAATCCACACTAATAATTAAATTTCGATATTTAAATCATTTAATTAGAAATCTAATTGTTATATGGTTTTAGTACTAACCAAATTACCCGGAGTATGTTCACGGTATTTACATTGTTACCATATCGTAACAACTGTCATTGTAGAAATGACGTAATAGTTAACTATGAGATTGTCCCAAGTGTCAAAACATTGTTAAAAACATAACCACAGAATTAAGATAAAAAAATTTATTGTTAAAACTGAGATTGCAGTAAAATTTGTTAGATTTGCGTAGACAAAATAAATGGTAAACTTTCTGATACTGCAATGTTTTATTGTGGTACGAAGGAGTTTGTTGTGAATTTTCAATATAAATTTATAACGGAGAAGCAATTGTGTGGCAGATTATTTTGATGTGTAATATTTTTTTAAAATTAATAATTTTTAATTAGATTAATCTCGAGGGAATCGGAATTGGAGATTAACTTTAAAATATTGTTTTTCAGACATTACCCGCCAGTTGTTTAGTTCATTTACTACCTGCCTTATGATCTGATAAACCATATGCACAGGAATGTGTTCTTGCATTAGCCGTACTCCCGCCCGATGCAGACGGCAAGACTGAGGCATGTCGTTCGTTGGCCCAAGATGTTCCAAACAAGACGTTAAACTTAAATGTTGAGTTTAAAATTGCTGCTATGGCCTACGCTACGCTATCCGATCTTTCCACTAATGTCGATGGTGACAAAGCACTTATTACAGATGGCATAATCCGTGCTGAGAGACGACGTGACCGCAAACTCACCAAACCGGTAAGACCGAGCGGCCTTTATAAAATACAAGACTAGAATAAAAATTGTATTTATAGATTGAAGAATATCAAGCAGCCGAGGCAGTTGCCAAAAAATCTTGTGTCGCAGTTTAATACTGCGACATCACAGAAGATGATGCGGCATTCGTTCAAGATACTATTAGACTTCTTAAGATTCCTAACGATCTATTGTGCACGTTTTATGATTTTGTAAAGTTCGATTTGCCTAGAGGACAATTTTTCCATTTTTTTCCCATAAAGTACGAATCGTAACTAAAAAATAAACCAATAGTACGAACTAATCATAGTATTATGGAGCATCAAAATAATCAGTGTATCCGTAAAACACAAATTAAAAATAAATATATTAAATTAAATTAATTAAATTATTATTTAAAATAAATATATTAAAAATTGAATTTTGTTCTTTATTTTTCAAACCTACACAATCATCATGTTGCTTCTGATACCTACACAATTAAAAATGACATTTGTAGAGGCAGTCTCGAGTTGGGTTGAGAATGACGTTTGTAACAATGTAGAGTTCGTGAACGAAAAAGGCACGTGTTCATTGCTACAATGTAGTTTCATGAACGGTGTTGAGCTGTCATTGTTAACAATATTGTAACAATGTAAATATCGTGAACAGGCTCCCGGCTTTTAAGGTTTGCACCTTTGGTTTACGTACTAATAGATTAGTACACAAACTTTACCTAATATCGTTTTCTGTGGCAGCAAAACCTTGATCCTGGATCAATAATATGACGTCATTTCCAACATGGCTTCTTTGTTTAAAATTTTTGTCTTTTCATTTTTTGATCCCGGATCAGTTATAAAATCCAAAAAATTTGGAGTTTTTTTGACGTTTACTCACACAATATCACGATATACATGAGTAAACGTCAAACAAAATCCAACGAATTTTTTGGATTTTATAATTGATCCGGGATCAAAAAATAAAAAGACAGAAAATGTAAACAAAGAAACCATGTTGGATCAAAAATGACGTCATATTATTGATCCGGGATCAAGATTTTTCTGCCACAGAAAACGATATAACATTAACAACGTATCCGAATCTGACACGATACGAATTGTATCATATTTACCATACATACCTAGGCTGCGGACCAATTCTCGAGTAAATCGTTTAGTACGGTAAATTAAAATTTTAGTACAGTTTACTTAACAAACCGTACCAATTCATTAGTAAATAAAATTAAGTAATTACGGCTTCAAGGCCCAAAATGGTTTATTGGATTATACAATATCTGGTTCGTAGGTACATAAAATAATGTCAAAATTTGACATTTGTTATAAACAAAAATCATTTTATGAAATGTAGGGAAAATTTTCATTTAAATAAGACGATATAAATGAAATTAAATAGGTTTGGTATTATTTGTGTAGTGGATGTCGCTGCTTTTTACCACTTTCTTGTTTGATGTGTAGATAAAACACGTAGTTGAAGCGAAAAATTTCACGAAAAATACATATTCGGATATTAAATTTTTTTATGAAATTGAATATTTTCAAAACAATTAATGGTTGCCAATATGTGTATTTTTTTATTAATGAAAAAAATTAAAATAAAATTTATTGTAATGCAATAATTTCATTATAAAGATGTTTCTATTTCAAAAAAAAAAAAATGGAGATTGCATTGTTCATATAGAAAAAAATCATATAGAAAATCCGCCATATTATTGAGTTATTATGTTAGCAAAGTCACAAATTATCATTTACTTATGTGTCTTTGCTTTACCCACCTTTTTAGTACGGTATTTCAATTTACCGCATACACTGTTAAAAATGGCATTTACCCTAGATTTACCTTAGAATTGGTCCACAGCCCTAGTTAGTAAATGTTGTCAATTCACATAAACTAATTAAAGTCATATAGCAACCGTTTAACGTAACCTCTGGAATGCTTCTTTGGAAAGCTTACGATAAATTTTCGTCGTTGCCGCTTTCAATAATTTTGTTGGAGCTGTAAACTGCATTTAAGAAAATGTTAACAAAAAAAATTGTCAAGACATCAAACGAACCGTGAGGAATAATTTAATCAACACATATAAAAAATATATTCATATTATGGTAAATTAAAATAATCACATTATCGTACACTACCAAATTCTAAGTAGATTTATATTTAAATTTTATTAAAAAAACCCTAGTTAATTTTAATGACATTTTTCCTGAAAAAATAATTCATTTCATAACAGTGTACATATGCACTAATATAGTATCCCAAGTATAACAAAATGGAACTCATTTTGAGAGTTCCAACTTTCTTTACATTTTTGAGATATTTCATGGAAGACATGGAACTCGCATAATATCCAGTTCGTTGAGTTACGGGTTTTTGTTCCACATTTCATAGTAAAACTTGTAATAAAATGGAACTTGACCGTGGAACTTAGTTCCAACAATTGTTCCATAAAAATCGAAATAAGTTGGAAGTAGTGATACTTGGGATGTACATTAATAAATCAATTAGAATTCAATTGGATTTTACGTATTCCAGTATGATTTCATCGAGGCGACAATTATCAAGGGAAACTACAAGGAACACGATGTGTTCATTGCGCGCCTCCCGTCAGTCGTTGGAAGTTTGCGTGATTAACTTGGACTTTCCGTGTTTCGCGCATGGACAACTGTATGTCGCGTATTCGCGTGTCAGCAAGCCATCAATTTTGCTTGTTTACGAACCGGAAAACAAAACGAAAAACGAAGTTTACTATAAAGCTTTGGTTTGAATATTAACCTCATTTATACCCCTATTATGGTTTTCGCCTCGCCGAACGATTCACGGTGAATCTTAAATGCGTGTGAGTTGGGTTTTCGTATTATGGTTTTCGCCTTTATTTTGGCGAGTGCACATCTAGTAACACTAGCCGAATAATAATTTTTATAACAATTTTTTTGACGTTTGCGGTTTTTGTCAATAATTGTGTTTTTGTAATCATATATGATTCAGATTTTGTGTTTATAAATTACGTTTTATTTTTCAATTAATCTAAAATCAGTTTAAAATTATGTTATCTAGTGTCGTTCTATCTTTTTCTGATAAATCTGATGAAAATATTAACATGGCACAGATGCGAAAATCGTTAAGGGAGCAATGTCATCCGTTTACTCTGCCTGGTACATTATTTTATAGGAGGCCCCAAGTTATGCAACATTACTGTCAAATCCTTCCCAAACAGGATTACGAATTGTCTATTTTCCCAAAGCTGGGAATTCCCCTTGCAATGTCGGTATTTTTCTTCATCTCCCGTTAATTTCGAAATTTGGGTGGGATTTGTTGTTTTCTACATGTTATAAAAATATAATTACTTACACGTGAACCTCCATTGTTTGATTTTGACTGTGAAATGAAAACAGAAAACCAATTTTATAAGATTCGCCTACAAAAAGTTGGCGAATCATTTTGACAGTTCAGCTCGTTTAGATGAATATCATAATACCAAAAATGTGAGTTGCATTCGCCGGGAATGTAAAATGCGAAAACCATAATAGGGGTATTATTTTCCATATAAATAAAAGATGTTGAATTTATTTGAATTACGATCGAGTTTTATTTAATAACCAAACGAAACTCAAACCGTACACATTGCGGCCAATATTGCTGATCTCAATGAATTGGAGTTGGAAGGTGGATTGGAATTCACCGATTCAACCGTGGAATACCAAACACGACTAAAGTAAGGATCCGGTATTATTCTTTAGCGATTTTTACCAAACTTAGGATTGGGATTTTAAAATCGAATCTCGAGGTAGGGATATAAGAAGATGTCAAGTAGAAGTATTTTCTTTATTTCTGACTCTTCGCATGAAAGGTACGGTCAAATACAGTGTTCAAATCAGTATAGTATACTTTATTCCAGAAACCAAACCACAAAAATATTTAGGATACATGCTAATGATAAATAATATCATAAACTAGTTAAGTGGCATAAATTGAAATTGGACGCCATAACCAAATTTCATTTTTTCAAATCCAGGTAAACCTTGGGAAATCAATATGTATGCTCTCATTGGTACGGTCGGCACGGATGATGGTACGTCATGTATAAAATTGAGTTGGGACGGTTCTACCTCCCATTTATCCTATGGAAACACAGAAATTAATATTATTTTCGTTGAGATTATATTTTGTGCGATGTGAAAAATGTATACCCCGATTTGTGCAGGACACACATCTGAAGTCCATAATTTTGTAACATTATACCAGATTTGACGTGGATTAATCAACTCAGAACACATGCTTGGCAATGTTAAGCGATATGCAGCTTCGGACCATGTCGCTTTCTGAAAGAACTGTGTTCGAAAATTCAAAACTATCGGCATATTACGGTCCATTGATTTTATAACTTCTACGTATCCACCAATCTGAACATTGTCGTCATCAACTTGTTCGAGAATAAAATTGTCCAGCGAGAAGTACTCTGTAATAGATGAAATCGAACTGTCGACGTAAGGTAAAATTTTATCTTCGATTGCTATGCGATACAGCTTCGACTAGAAAAGAAATATCTCCATTTAATACAAACATTATATAAAACGTTTTGAATATTACTTACATCCATAATTCGGATTAAGTTCAGAACAAAAATTATCAATGTAAATTTCATTGCACCGCCTTTGCTTGCCTCGTCTATTTTGAATCACTGCTAAATATTTAATGGATCCACAATGGGCGAAAACAGTTCTTTAATTGAATATTTATCATACATGATACATAGAAATCGTGATCGACATACGACAATTAACGTTGGCATGCACGGCAATTAAAATTAACAAATTAAATTAAATACGACGCGAATTAAAATACACGTGATCGGACATGGAAACGTGGAATAATCTCGATAATTAAAATTAATTTCTAGGTCAAGCTATATATAGATTTTCAATTATAAGTTATCGTTGAATCGCCCCAATCGCTGGCGTAAATTCCTACGTTTCCACATTGACGTATATCCAAAGCACCCATTGAATGTTTCTCAATCCTCTTTTCTATATTAGATTTTTTTGTTTTATTGAGGGTTCTTTATAGCGTCTAATAGATCCAAATGAGCTGTTCCAAAAACCTCCAACTTTACTAAAGTACATTAATAAACATTAGAAAAAGGTGGGTTGCTGCCCAATGTTACAAACTAAAAGTTTAACTATTCGCTGACATCGTCCGTTTTCATTCTTATAAGAGTGGGAAAACCACTAATTTCCTGATTCCATCTTCCGCTGGTTATCCAGGGCTCTTTCTTCTCTGACTTGACCTCAAACACCCCAGTTATGTATCGGCATGTTTATATCGATTGTTTAGAAGTTTGAGGTGTTCCAGTTACTGCCTCTAACTCACAGTAATCTTTTATCGACTGATTTCTTTGTTGAATTCTTCATTCTGAATCATCTTAATACATTCAACACTCACGATTGTAAAATACATATCAAAAATTTACGGCGAAATTGAAATATGTTTGAGAAGTCCCTGAGTCCCTAATAGTGTTGCTGTAAAGTAAAACAATTTTCTAGCAATTGAGAAAATTGTGAAACCAAACCCTGTGAACCTTTCTGGGATATGCGATATAACCTTAAACGTAAAAATCTTTCTGGGCAAGTTAGAAATCATCATAATTAAATCCCGTTCACCACACTCATAGGGTTTTTGATAAACTAACTATAGAGAAATATTTGACTAATTATCTATCAAAACACCTTATAAGATGGTGACACCCTGTGTGCGGTCAGGAAGGATGTCTGTACCGATGATATCTTAAGTCGGGTGCCTGGTGTAGGAAATCATCCAAAAAACCCTAATGCCACGATATTGCCCTATACATATACCAATTATTCGTGTACTATATTGTGTTACGGACGGTTCAGCAGCCGACCCGTAGATTTAAACTAAGCTACACCGTGTTTACATATAATTTTTAAAAGAAAAACGTAAAATAATCACAACTTAAATTGAATGAACCGCAGTCCCACGAATGAAATTTGAGAAACGAAATAAAATAACGATAACTGGGTGTGTCCATCCAGTGACGACCGGATCTTCCCGAATGACAAGCACCCAGTCTGCTGAAGAGACCGCCTCGAATAACCCATCGATCCCGAAAGGCCGTTGCCCAGCTGCAACGAAACAACATTAGAGGGTAGGGACGTCTCCACAACAGACCAAGCCTCTCTTTACCCGGAGAGGTCTCCAATGAATCTCCTACAATTCATACTTCGGCAGCATGAAACGCCGAAGTGCCACGAAGAGACCGCTGGATTTTATGTTCGCCCGCGAATGAACGACACATCTTCCGGACTCGCCACTTCGACCCTGTGGATGTACTGCCAAGGGGATGAATGGGAGTAACAAGTCCAGTCTGTAAATGTGGCACCGGCACCGAATGAGAGTCTCTCCTCCCACCATACCGAACTCCTAAAAATTTAGTAATTCATTTTGTTTAATACAAATACCAACAAAAAAAAATTAAATAAAAAAACAGTCTGACCAAGAAGGGCGAAACAAAATAAAGAAGAAAAAATAATACTAAACCTAATGCCGGGAATCGCCGTGCCAGATTTTTATTATCCACAACCGACGACGAAGCTGGGAAAATCCAAAAAAACCGTGAAAGCAATTTGAAAATAAAAATAACCGTCTACAACAAATTTGAGAACGAGACCAACCGTATATTGGTGCTCGATTACAAAAAAGAAACCTTTTAAAAATTGGAAAACAAAAAAAAATTTGGGGCAAAAAATATGAATTTTAATAAAAAATTTGAATCATAAAAAATTAAAAAAAAAAAAAATTAAAAAAAATCGTACCTTAATACTATATATAAAAAATTACCGTTGCGGTCTTGGTGCCGTCATGCCACAGGCGCCCCACCTGGACCGTTGTTTCACCTTAAATCGTAGATAAATTTGCTGAAGTGGCCTGAACTGGCCACCCGTAAATAATATTGGGCGTCTGGTTGTCCGCCTTAAATCGTCCCAAAAATTATTAGGCGTTGGCTAGCCAAACCATAAATAAATTGGTGAGCATCCTTCGCGAAAACCGTAGAAATATTAGGCGCCTCCCCCTTTGACTGAAATTATTGCGATTGGCCTCAACTGGTCACCCATAATCGTAAATGTGCGGCAAACCTCAGTTGGCCGCCGGCAATATGAACGTTGCGCGCCCTCTCGCCTTCGATGAATTTTGCATTACTTAAAATTAATTTACAAAATGGCGGTACTCTTTGAGTTTGATGCTGCGACTGTTGGAATAAATTATTTTACAAACATCAACATGCCACCGTGCCCACCAATCCGAATACCGCTAATATTAAACTGCCACCGTATAGCAAATGACCAGCTACGCCGTATTTTTCGTATTGAGATTTTATAAAAAAAAAAAAATTATTTTTATTTTTATGGCGTCAAAGGAAATTCGAAGCAAAAAAAAAAATCTATACTCCTCGTAATATGGCCATAAAGGATGATTTCCAATTGCGCCCGAACCAAAATTTATTTTACACTAAAATAACATGGAAAAAAATTCCAGATTTAAAAAATGGCATGTGACATAAAAAAACGAGAAAATTGACCAATATGATCTTTCACTTCAATAAAAAATTAATGGTTTATTTTCGTAAGTTTTTACATTTACCAAAAGGTATTTTATTTTTATCTTCTTTACTATTAACCGAACAAAATAATACAAACTTTTCCAATACTATTTTAATGTATCTTCTCAAAAAAAAAAAATCAACCAAACAATACAATCTGATTTATAAAAATCCAAAAATTCGCACTCCCTCCAACGCGCATCAAACTGCTCGTATTTAACAAAAGAGAACAACCAAAAAAATATTCTATACCGTGTTGCTATTGCACACACATACCCGGTGTACATCGGTCTCGCTCTCACATTCATCCGACGCTCACGCGACATCATCGTATTTCGAAAAACTGAAACCAACATATAAAGACGCATTCACAATGTGACATCAAAATAAATATTAGTCATCAAAGTACGAAATGATCGAGAACAGGTGGCACTGTAGTCAAACAAAATACTCCACTACCATAGAACGAATAAGAAAGAACATTCAGAAGGAAATGAAATAATTGTTATAACCATGAAGTCGTAACAATTGTTTGGAATCAGACAACAATTTCGAAACAACTTTAGTTCATAAATACACCGTTTTGGCGCTGGCAGCAAACTTTTTGCTTATACATAATAGAATATATACTTGTCGTATATCGTTGAAAAGTTCTAACAAGTGAAATTGGTAGTGGGTCAGCGGAGACAACTTCATTTGCTAGGTTAATGGTGAGTTCGGGTATACCACCGCCGTTTCTCAGTCGCCAGAGTCTCGTTGGTTGATTAGCTGGGAGCACCACGAAAAGGCAAGGTTGACATTTGGGCTGATATATATATATATATATATATATATATATATATATATATATATATATATATATATATATATATATATATATATATACATCCCTCTTCATATCAACAATATCGGACAAATTTACCTAAAGAAATCGGCTGATTCTGTCTATCGTATTCACTCCATGAACGATATTTTTCGTATCCAGAACATCATACACTAGCAATTGGATAAAGCGGTTGCTGCTTCGGTATCTAGAATTAAATAATGTAACGTTAAGTAGTTTTTTTATCTTACCTTTATTAGCTCATATTTGTTTTTTATATATTTTTTCCATATTCCAGCTTAACTCTTTATACATTTTGTTGTCAAAAATAATATTTGTTTATATTAATCAGTCAGCTGTTTTGATTCCGGTAATTATTTTTTTTATGGTGGTAGTGTTTGTTATGATTTGGATGATGTTTAAACACTGTTTGAGTTATTTTTTAGTGATTTACTCAAAAAACTTAAAACTTATTTTTTTAACATTTTCAAATTTATTTATAATTAGTCGGAATATTTTGAAATTTACTTGGAATAGATTACTCGTTGTTGTGATTTATCTGGCTGTATTGAAAATGTTGTACTTTGCTCTCACTCTTCAAAATTTGTTTTTCGGTATTTGTTGTATGCATATTGAATTGTTAGTCTTATATTATGAGTAGTGTAATTCACCAAAACATTCAAAGTTTGAGAGCAAACTTCGACATTTTCAATGCTTATTTATCTAGTTTAAAAGTGCAACCACTATTAATATTTGTTTCGGAAATCTGGATTTACTCACACGAATCTTCATATTACAGACTGCCAAATTATAATTTCATTGCTTGCTGTAATGATGATTATAGATCTGGTGGTGTTGGTGTGTTTATCAATCAAAATTTAACTGTATCTTCTTTTCATTGTTACAACTGGACCACAGCTGATGTTTTAATTTTAAATGTTACCTTGGGGCGTCATGATTGGACCTTTATCTGCATTTATAGATTTTGTAATAAACCGGTAAACGCGTTTTGTGTTGATATTGAGGAGTTACTTCTATCAATTAATAATAATAACATAGTTATTCTGGGAGACATCAACATAAATTTACTTAATATCAATGAATGCTATAGTTATCTTACCATGTTAGCCTCCCACGGATTTCTAAGTCTTTTAAATGAAGCTACTAGACATTCATCGTGTCTTGATCATGTGTTCATCAAATCAACAAATTCGTTTATTTTTACTGTGGAAAACACACCGATTCATCTATCTGACCACAACTTAATAAAGCTAAACATTTTTGCATCTCAGATCCCTGTGTTTCAAAATAGTGTAGCTGCTAATTTTTCGAGAGTTGACTATAGCCGTCTGAATGCTCGACTACAATCTGAAAGTTGGGCGACTGTTTATGGTGAGAATAACTGCAATATCGCTTTTGATAGGTTCTTATTTATTCTGAAATCGCACATTCGTGAATCTAAGGTCGAATCTTCTGCCCCTACATTAAAAAAACTGAAACTGAAGCAAGCCGCCACGACATTGTCAGCTATTCTCCAATCAATTAAGCTTTGGAAAACAGCCTCCGCCATTTCCAAACCAGATGCTCTTGATATTTTGGGAACGCCCAATAATTGTTCTCCATCTATATGGGAAATAATCACCGGCAAACGATCCACGGTCTCCGTTCCAGATAACTCCGGAAGTAATTTTCCATCCCAATGTACTACGCCTGTCGTAAACTTGAAAGTCGATTTAATTGATTCTGCTATTTCTACTCTATTTGTTGCACGAAGACGCTTCAGTGTTGTTCGACTCAAAACGCGGTCATCAATAGAATGTCCAAGACTTTCGGCAACGGCACTGATTAAATGCACTGCTGCACGATCTGTCATCTTCCACTTATCCCAAGCTGACAATATTCTAGGAGTGATGAAACATTTGCTTCCTATAGAGGCTCCTTCTGCGCTTAGCACGGGCAAACCAATATTTTCGAAGCTCAAGTCGTTATCAGATGTCCTTTCGCTGTCACTCTCCGATGATGAAAATAATGTTTGTGAGTCTATTGGAATTGATTTACGTTTTTCTTCAAGATGTCTTCGTTTACGATTTTTTTCTGCCATCAGACGTTCCGATTTTCGCTTTTCTTTTTCGATTTCATATTGCCTGACTCCAGCCAAATATCCGGGGCGCCCTTTCTCACGCTGTGACAGGAGGAATCGCTTGTCGTCTTCACTAGTCATCATCGATAAGGCATTAGTATGGGCGATATCGAAAATATCATCCAGTTTACTAGTAAAGGCAATTTCTCTTTCGCGGTAAACTTTTAAAGGTTTATTTTTATTCTTTAGAAGATTTTTCCACTCATCATGCAATTGTTCCAATTTTTCAATAGAATGTTGTTCCTTTTTCACTGGAATTCGTGCTTTTGCCCAAAAAATAGACACTTCCTGGATTGTCAGAGCTGCACTTTCACGAATAGTTAATTTTACAGTACGGTGATTGTAAAAAAAAAACACAACACTTGCTTTTTTGATGGTAACTTAGCACCAATAATTTGACAGTACTCATGCCCAAGAAGATAAATTTCTGTAGTGGACCGTAAATTAGCTGTCATTTTATCAACTGTAATAGCACTTTCTTAAAAATATTAATAAAACTGTTAAAATGACTAGATTTAATTAATACAAATTTGTGTCCTTTTCTCGAGAGATTTGGATTTAAACTGAAATTAATTTGCATTTATTTTGTTTATATATTATATGATACAATGAAATATACTGGCCATATCAGATCATAATTAGTGCAGTAGGCGGATTTAAATTTTAAATACAATAACTAATGAGTCAAATGAGTCATAAGGACTTAACATAGTTGGGTTTTATGATAATGGCATCATAAATCACAACTATGGTAACTTCTCATGACTCATACGGTTTTTTATGACATCATAACACATTCCTTTGTTTATTCTTTATACCTCCTTTTTATTTATTTTTTTTGTAGATTTGAAGATAATTTCCAGGATTTAAAAAAAAATCGTTTATTATTTAAGTTTTTAATAGTTTTGAAAATTGGCAATAATCTCGCTATTTGTTAACCGATTTTCGACATCTTTGATGTTTTGGAAAGGTAATTATCTCTTCTATTGACCGCAATTTTTATTTAGTCTGAGAAATTTTTTTAAATAATTTTTCTGTTCGTTTGAACGTGAAAAATCGAAAAAAACACCGTTTTTATCGAACTTCGCGCTCAAGTCGCGACCTCTAAACGACCTTCGATCGACCCAATATTTTTTCTGGTTTTTAGCATAACCTCACATTTCTAGGGGGTGTCCCTTTAAATATCTCAACACTTTTTTTTCCATATAAACGTGGGCCACCCTAATATATATATATATATATATATATATATATATATATATATATATATATATATATATATATATATATATATATATATATATATAATATATATATATATATATATATATATATATATATATATATATATATATATATATATATATATATATATATATATATATATATATATATATATATATATATATATAGACCTTCTAGTGTGACACCTCTTACCCTCATTCATCATTCAAAATGCTAAGGACCAAAATTTCACGAGATACTAAGAGCTTCGGTTAGATCTACCCAACTCGAGAAGTTCACGTGAAATGCTTCAAAATCAAGAATTTCATGAATAATTTGTCCTTAATGGATGTACTAACTTGAATATTTAAATATTTTAGAAAGTTCAGAACATACTTATGGGACTAAAATGTTCGGGTCAGTAAAACCTTCTTCTTCCCATCTCCCATCGAAGAGACTATATGGTCTTTAATTGCACTTGGCCTCTAATTAAAGTAAAACTTTGCTGTAATTTAGCGCGCAAAATCCGATCATACCCGTTTTAAACGGTGCACAGGAGAATAAACTACAATGCAGATCGTTGTACGTAATTAGCCTTTGCGAAAAAGCCCAATCAACGGTATCAGCGTTACAATATTTCAGTTCAAAAGCGAATGATTGTTCAGAGGCAACCTATTAAAACCAGGGAAATGAATGCTACCGAACAATTCAGGGACCTCTACTAACATTCCATTCTAAGAAAGAGATACACCTGTAATCCGAAGTCGAAATATCATTTGTTACTCTCTAATCTCCGGTGATCGTGGAAATTCCCTCTATTCGATTATATGTGACACGAGAAACGTATCGGTTCCGAAGAAAAATAGAAAAATTCTGCTGCCTCAGGGTTTAAAAGGTCTTTATGCAAATTTGTGGATTAAGATTAGTTCTAGACTCGTTTCAATTTTTTTTAAATAAAAATTTTGTTTTGTTGTTGCTGATTTTCAAACCAAGTCGTTTCGTGTGTCGGTCAAGCCTGGTGGAGCAACAGCTCGAATTTCGTCAGTTCGATTTAGTATAGAATTTGAAAGTAGATTTGCCATACCGAAAGAACATCAGCCACGATTAATCTAGGCTCTCCATGTGTTTATGATGGCTGTAGAATTTAGATGGAAGTGTTTAGTAAGATTTCCGGCGTTGGCTAAACAATCTCGCGAGTTTGCGTTTTCCGCGTGGAAGCAATGTTTTCGAAGCAGGTTCTCATGTGTTTACACATATTTTGTCGGAGAAATTTGGTTGCGACTGTCAAGCCGGAGGTATTCTATTTGAGCTTTCGTTTAACCAGAAGTCACAGCAAGGTGCTATGAATCTTGGACTTTGCGTCCAATCAACACCTACTCAAATTTACATAGAGAGAATTCCCACGATCAGATGATGCTCATACTTAAAGCGTCTAAGGAGTCTAAAACATATTTAAATCAACAAATCTGCAGACCTTTTAAATCCTGAGAAAGTAAATTTTTTTTATATTTTCATACGTTTCCCGTGTCACGTATATTCGAATAACGAAAATTAAACAACAGGGTATAGGAGTTTTTGGCAATAGTAAACCGGCAGACCCACTCTATGGGTTTTGTAAGGAATGACATATTGGGTAAATATCCTCCAGAGCTTTGCTGGCACTCTTTTGTATACATTTTTCATGACCGTTTTGCATACATTTGGCTGATTTTCGTTGATACAGCGCTCAATTTTTTCCTTCAAAAAGTGGATTTGTTGACACTAACCTTAAACTTCAAAAAATTCCAAAGAAAAAGTTCAATGGTGTTAAACCGCAAGATCTAGAAGACAAATTCTGACCGTACAAACGACACAGTGGTTAAAGCTTAGGGATCAGGGCAGGATAAAAAGGGGATTTTTCACCATCAAATTACGATCTGTGATGAAAATGAACCCAGTTATGACCTCGTGTCGAAGTACAGAATTTAAGGGCCGACCCATCATCTTCCATGCAAGTACTAAACGCTGCATGCAGCTATGCAATGCGCAGATGGTTCTACGAAAATCGGTCCTATAGCCGTACACCCTCGAATTGTCTGGAAAACGACGAAAAAGTATGAACGGGAAAGGCGAACCGTGAAAAAGTTGGGAATTCTTAGGTCCCAGAACAGATTAAAAAAGGTAAATAATGGAATTACGAAATCCGCACCAAATAGTGGCACGTTGTAGGTGCATTTGTTTCTCAATAATCATTCGTGGATTTCTGGCCATATTTGTACGAAAATTACTAACTGCAAATGCCAAATGTGTACCGCCCAGTTTTTAATAACCCTGAGCTGTCACGCTACTTTTTTGTCGTTTGCAACAATTTATTGCACAACTGGAGGATGAAAGTCTGAAATAACCTCAAGGGCGGTAAATTTCCATCCAGATCATATTATTACTTTAATGATGTATAGGCATCCAAATCTAACTGTTCTGGGTTTTCTAGGTTAAATGGCCGGTAGAAATGCAAACAATGGAGATACAATTTAATTTGCCTCCATCGTTTCCAATTGTGCCAACAAAAGGTTACGTTCTGGTGACACAAGGAGTATTGGGCATGGAAAACGTTAAATTCGGATTTGGTCTACAAACGGAATTTGTGCCCCTTAAAACGAGTGTGAAGCGCAATGCACACCGTTAATCTTACATGAATTTGTTTGCAAATAAAATTTTATTGAAATTTAATTAAAATTTTTTCTATCGTTTGACATTGCAGCAATTCGATCACACCTGTCCATAATGAAAGTGGGGCCTGATATATCTCGATTTACTTCCTAAATGTTTCATACAAAGATATCTCAATTCTCAACTGTCAAAATTTATTTCATTTCAATAACTGTATATACAACGGAATAGAATATTGCGATAAAGTGAAAACTTATAATTAATTAATTGGCAAAAATTCAACTTGAAGGGCGAATCCGAATTTAACTTTTTCAAATCTAGGCAGTCCTTGCTTTGCTAAAATCAAAACCTTCCATGGTACAATCGGCATGTTTGAAGGTACATCGGTTATTATATTCACGGTATTCGTCTCGATGTTGAGTATGTCCTGTAAATTTAACAAAAAATAACATCATCCAAGCTATTTGATTTTGTTGATGGTACGTACCCCTTTTAGCGTTGGGCAGACATCCAATTTCCATAATTTAGTTATATTATACCAGGCACGTTGAGGATTATTAAATTCAAGGCATATATTAGGAATAGTTAACTGGTATGTACCATCGTTCCACATGGCCTTGTCATAGAATTTTGTTCGAATATTCATGACCAGCGGCATATTACGATCCATTGATTTAATGGCCTCCAAATAACCACCTATTTGAACATTTTCATCATCGATCTGTTCCAAAATGAAATTGTCGAGTGCAAAAAAATCAGTATAGAGTGGAACCGTTTTATCGGGGTGGGGAAGAATTCGGTCATCTGCATGAACTCGATATTTCTTACACTAGAAATGAAAATTGTAAATGATAATGGTGATTTGACACCTGGATAGATATATGACTCACCTCAATATTTTGAAACAGGTTTAAAATACACGCCAACAGAATTAAAGGAAATATCATGTTTGCTAAAGTTTTTGGCAATAAATTCGTTTTGGTTGCACAATTTGAAATGAGCCCTGATAAATGAGTATTTGTCATTTTATTGAACAAATCGTTTACTGATAATATCGATCATAATTACTGCAGGAAGTGTCGTGTGTGCAATTAAAATAATTAAAATTGAAACTTCTGTATAGATATTTGTTTACTCAATGGCATTAGTTGCAGGAATATCCATTTAAATGGCATTGAAAACAGTTTGATTTAATTTTATCAATTTCGCGGATAATGAACAATGGCCCTCATGATTAACAACAATCATGATCTTGTTCACTAATCGCCCAAGGGAAGTTCAAATAGTTATGTTCCACGTGTCAATGAAAGCTTCATAACCCTCTAATGTATTGCGTTATGAATTGTATACGATTATAGGTCAGTTTTTCGGTGTCTCAACCAATCAATCAAACAATCGCGCTATCATCTTCTTCACCATGTGACTCATCTGTGAGATGGTGATGCGGCATTTAAAATATTGCAACCAAATATTATAATCGTACATATCGCAAAAGTAACATTTCACAATCTCATCGCAATTAGTGGCACAACTCTAAATCGTCACTCAGTTGTTTCACCACATGTAACTAAAAAGCAACATAAAAAGTGATTCGGTTTAGAGCGCTACCCAACTGCGTTGATACTGGTATCATGATATTCCGATCAAGACGACAAGTGTTATAAAACGAAAAGAAGCAACACGACGAATGCAAGCAAAGCAAAACGAACAAATTTATTTTAATAAAACTAAATTTTACATTCATTCAGCTCGGCTCCATCAGCCGCACAATAAACAACACAGTCGTACAAGCAAATCGCTGCACAGCATATTGTCGCCGACAATATGCCACACATAACGATTCCACACATAATACCGCCATTTTAAATTGTGATGGATGGCATGAGGCCAACCAGCAGATTTCATCTAATCACGCAGAGGCGTCTCTCACGGTGATTTTGCCAACTTGATCTCAGGGTTTTGGGCCATACCGTGTAACAGAATGAAATAAAATTCAAAAGCAAACTATAAACTGAATTTAAGTGAAATACACCATAATTCGTCGACCAAAACTTGAGGAACCGTCTTAAATTTAATTATAACTGGGTGCGGCCACCCAGAGGCGACCAGATCTCTCCGAGTGACAAGTACTCAGTCTGTCTCCGGAAAACCGATACCCAGCCACAACGAAGCAGCGTTAGAGGGTAAGGACATCTTTTCAACAGACCGGGCCTATCTTCACCCGGAGAGACCTCCAGCTAATCCCCCATAAGTAACACTTCGACAGCCGAAGTGCCACGGGAAAACCGTGGGGATTTACGGTCGTCCCCAAATGGACGACACATATGCTGGACTCGCGCTCTCCGACCCTGTGGATGTCCTGCCAAGGGGATGATGAGGATTGTCAAGCGCAGCCTGTAAATATGCAACCGACACAGAATAAGACAACCCCTCCCAATATACCGAACCGAAAAGATTTAGAGCTTCATTTTATTTATAATCAAAAATATAAAATTAAATGAAATGATGGGGTTCATCCGGGAACAAAATAACCTGAGGCCAAGGAGGAAAAAATAAACCTGAATGCCAGAAATCGCCGTGCTTTTTATTTATTAAATAGTTTTAACCGGAAGATAAAAGCAGGAAGGATAGAGAAGAAACGACAAAAGAAGATAATCAAAAAAAAAAAATCGCAGCGAAAGGAATTCTAAACAAAAAAATAACAAAAAAAAATACATCCAACAACATTTAGTCGCCAATTGTGAACAATTTTGAAACGAAACCAACGTGCGGTCGTACGACCACCGTGATTTGGACACTCGATTACAATATTCAATAAAAAATGAAAAATTTGAAAGTTGAGAAAATATAAATTTGAAGAAAAAAAATGAAATGACCGTATAAATTTGAAAACAAAACGGAAAAAAAATTTAAAAATCGTACCTTTGGACCTCATGTAGTCTTCTCACCGTTACTTCGCCGTAAATGTTGGGCGTCTTTCCGCCTTTGTTGGGCGTCTTTCCGCCTCAAATTTTACAAATGGCTGGTTGGTACCCGTAGAAAAACGATACCCGTAAAAATGTGGCGGTTTCACATCAAAAAAATATGCGACAATTATGCAGGTTTTAGAATGGTATCACACACCAGGCTATTCACAATAAAATGTTTTTTATTGTATCAATTTTTTTCACAATGTAAGTCGTGTTTATTAAAACACGCACTTAACAAAATTTCGAGTTCTAAAATAGATGCTTTGTCAGAAATAAAAAAAATTAATAAAATAATTTTTGTTTATTAATTTTAAATATTATTATACGTAATTTCTTTCGAATTTTCTGGGATTTTTCCGGATTTCTAAAAAATTCCCAGGTTTTCTTCGGGATTTCCCCCGAAATTCCCCCATATTTCCCCCACATTTCCCGGATTTCCCTCAAATTTTCCAAGATTTCCCAGGATTTCCAAGGATTGTTCCGGATTTCCCGGTTTACATCAGGATTTCCCGGATTCCGGAGGAAACCCGGTGGAAATCCGAATATATGTATATTTCTTAAATTAGATATTATGGTATATTCTTATAATATTCAGACACCTTTACGTTGCTTATAATTAAATATCGTTTACATCTTTCAGTTCGATCTCAAACTTTGTTATTTTATTTTAAAACATCAGAATGGATACATAAGGGATGATCATAAAGATTACAACATATTTTACATGTCTCCTAATAATAAAACGCAACCGTAATGGATGCCAAAAATTTAACAAAAAAAAATGTTTGGTTTTACACAAATAAATCTAAAATGGTTGAAATACTCAAAATTCGACTTATTTTTAAATTTTAAAATTCGACTTATACTTTTAAAATCCAAAACTAGACTAACAAAAAATTGCCGCACCGTTAAACATTTAGAAGAATATTTTTTTGTGTTTTTGTGCTCGTCTCTTGCACACTCTCTCACACCGCACACCCATCGGACATACCAAAACAAGAAACCACAAAAAAATATTCCTCTATATCTTAATTGTTCGCACACACGCACAAGGTACACGTTGGTCTCGCACTCAAATTATTCGACGTTTATGTAATACGTGTAAACAAACATAGAACAGAATATTAAGGCCCCCGCACACTTCACAACAATTTTTTGCTATTAATGTCATAATACAGATGGCAATGCCATCAGTAAAATGCATTAATCAAACGACTATAATGGAATTAAAAATTTAAAAATAAAACTTAAAAATGCAATGTTATGACCGTGGAGTCGTAAGAAAATTTACCAACATGCAGGAAGGTAAACTCTGTGGATACTGCTCTCGACTTTCCTTGACACAAAGAATACTCCATTATAAGGATTTCTTTTCTGGCTATATAAGGGGCTCTTAACAACGTCAGACCAGAGGCGATCACGCAGACACTCTCTGATGGGCAATTCAATTTAAAAATTAGGATCGTGACGGCCAGCGTTGATGAGTCTTCCAAAAGCAGATTTATGGGTGGATGCACAGGGGTAGGGGGGATATTTTCTATATTTTCTTTTGAACTTGGTCATAAATGAACCGTGACTAAATCGTAAAGGGTGCGGGGTTAACGGCTAACAGTGCAATTTGAATGTGAATCCACCCAAAATAGAGCGAATCTTTTTCTCTAAGAAATACAATATTCCTCATATCGACCAATAGCTTGTATGGTATAATGGAATTTGATTGACTGCCTGATAAAGCAAAATATTTCGGTCTCATTCTGGACAGCACACTAAGCATAGGAAACTTATTATAACATATTAGATTAGAAAGAGTAAAGACTTCCGCAATATCACTTTACTCCTATAAAAATGTCATTGGAAGAAGGTAGGGTTTGCAGTCCCACATTAGTACATTGGCTCTACATCTCTACTAAAACCCTTGATGAAACTACAGCTTACATATGCCTTGGATACTTCCACTCAAGCACTGGAGATTCTCATGGAAACACTCTGGTTATCCTAGGTAAATAAATTGCAGCGAGCTCAGGTATCAGACTAAACTCCATCGCCATGTGGAACTGTAACAATACAGGACACTCATCTATTGTAAGAAACAGGAGCATCCCAGATATATCAACTATACCATCCCGTCATTATCTTTTGAACAGAGGTTTAGGACTGATTTTCCCAACAAAGAGGACTAGCTGAGTAAAGTATTTCTGAAGACTTCACGTGTTGCTGTGGGTGCGAGTGGGTGCTATTACGGAAGGCTGCCTCAAATTTAAATATTCGAGCCGAATAGGAGTCTCCTCACATGATTACTGTCCTTAGCGCTTAGCAGACTAAAATTTCTGTGGTCTCCCTTCCTAAATAAAAACCTCTACATGAGAATGACTGAGACACAATTTTTTTATAGTAGAACATGTATGGGAGTTTTTTGACTGCGATACAAACATAACCTAAAAATTATTTAAGTAAAGTGAAAAATCGTTGTTTTTAATAATTGACGATGTATTTTACACGAATACGTTAAAAGTACTCTGCTATAAAATATGTGAGGAGAAAATTTTGACAAGTTCCACAACTAAAAAAATCAAAAAATTTAGGTTGGTTTAAGGGTGAGGTTGAGGTTATCATTTGTCAATCGTGCCAAGGAAATACCATAGACATATACTAATATACATAGACCGGTAATAACTATTGCGTGGATCCCACAGTGAAACATTTTTTTCAGTAAAAAATACTGAGAAACCGAAAAGAGGTAAGAACACATATTTTAAAATTACGTTAGAGTGACAAAGACAAAAAAATGTTGTCATAAAAAGTATTGAGTTTCATACTTTTTATGGCAACATTTTCCCTAGTAAATTTTACAGAATTTTTTTTTGTTTCTTTCTAACAAGTAAAGGATTTATATTTTGATCTCGTATTAATTTTACTGAAAAAAAATTATTTCACTGTGGAATTCACGCTTAACTCTTATGTTTACAAGTTAAAACCACTACCCGGGTAAGTTTTCGTGTTTTATTGACCAAAGTTTTATGGGTTTAGGTGACTTATCAGCTTCAAATCTTTAGTATCTTAACAATTATTTGTTTAAATTAGATTTCGCGAAAATGTATTTATCAATTTAAAATGCAATTACAAATTATCATTCAATACTAAATGTATGGAATGTATGGAGATAGTGAAAAATCAGTACTGTATTAAGAATTGAACGAATGTGAATGAAGTTAGTTACTTGTAGAATTAGAATTTTGTCTATATTTGCAGAAATGTCAAAATATAATTATAACTTCATTGAATACAATGGCTTCATCCCAAGATGCATGTAATATATCTTTATTGGGTTTGACCGAATATTTCCGTACGTCTAATACTCTAAACATAAAAAATGTTTGCAATGTTTACAAGTGCTATTTACATCCAAACCGCCGCAAAAGATGGAGGCCCGTACA
The DNA here is from genome assembly GCA_947310385.1 of Nephrotoma appendiculata. Lineage (NCBI taxonomy): Eukaryota > Metazoa > Arthropoda > Insecta > Diptera > Tipulidae > Nephrotoma > Nephrotoma appendiculata. Next base: position 58,291,927 of record OX371224.1, read on the forward strand.
CATTTACAGATAGAGTAAGTGCTCATAGTATACACGAAACTTGTCAATTTGGCGAAAAAGCATTTAGAGCAAGAGGTAAGTTGTGTTTACAGTATTCATAAATGTTGTAACATAACCTAATATTTTTTTTTTGTTTTGGTCACTTCTGCTAGTGGAAGCTCTTGAAGAATCTCAACAGATTTGCTGATGTAAAATTCGATACGGTCAGTTTATTTGCTCATTTGTATCAACAACAGGACCAGAGTCCATTGGCCAAACAAGTATTAGAAATGACTTTAGTTTTATCCTAGAATAATATAGATTGCCTGTGTAAACTGCTATTCCAGTTGGCTGTAAGTCTAAACATGCGAGTATTGTATGAATTAGTAACAGTATTTATTTGTTCTACAGCAAATTGATGCAATCGACAAGGAATATAATGTTGCATCCGAACTATTAGAAGTCGGTACCGTCAACGGACGAGCAGCGAAACGCTTACTATGTGAAGATGCTATTCTTATTTCCGCGTGCAGTGATTTCCATGATCGAACGCAAACCAATTGGTGTTCTTACGTTACTTAGTTAAGCTTCCATTATAATCGAAACTCAGATTATGAATATCCATCTTAAGGAGTATCTTCCTATAAGCTCGATGACAGTCTTTCGTTAATTGTAATGTATGGATAAACGGAACTTGGTTTGTCATGTATACACTTCGATCGTTTCACATGTAGTTAATGGTACAGCACAAGTACGAATCAAGAGTTCGAAAGGAAAGCGTTTTCATTGATTTAATTATAACAAACTGGGCTTGGCAGCAGCGATTTTTGATGTAATCGCAACCAAATATTCAAGCCCGTTCGGAATTGTCAACGAATAGACAATCTTCTACTAAAGGCGCTTTTTTATTATTGATTATTATAGGATATTCTCACAGTTGCCACTATAGGAAAATATTGATTTCATTTTACTAACAGAATACAATCGTTAACGAAGTTCGGTGACAGTCTTTCGTCGATTGTATAGTGGATGGACGAACAGAATATGGTTCAATACGAATTAATTTAGGTAAATAATAATAATTCTTTATGAAATATATCCATTAATATTTTTCCATTTCAATTATTTTATAGCGTTTAGCATTTCAAATCGTAATGAAAAACGTCGCCACTCCATCGGTCTTTCTCAATTCTCATTATCAGTGGTCAACACGACACCAAAATATAATCTAGTCGTATCATTCATGGAAGAGCAAACACCCAACTGATCACGATAGTTTATTTCGTGGCAGGACGAAAACCAAACTGAACAAAAGTTTAATGGAAATCGATTATTGGTCATAGTTCTGAAGAAGGATGCCTTGGCATCGATCTTTGTCAATTCTTAACCGATTCTGATCAACTTACATTTGTATTGAGCATAGAATATAATAAAATAAAATATTAATAAAATATTAATATTAAATATGAAATATTGACTTCAGTTTAATAAAAGAAAAAAAAGAATGAGAAAAATTTATAATAAAATAAACTTTAAATCGAAATTATATTCTTTTTATATTAGCGTTTTATTGCTGTGCATATATACAGTACAATTCACCACCCTACGAGTCTATTTATTTAAGTTCTTCTCTAAAATCATGAATTCACCCCCCCCCCCCCTTCCTTTCCCCCCGTTATGTATGTCTGTATACCATAAAAAATTATCAAAAAATAAATTAAAAAGAGTATGGAGGATTTTTATTTTTGATTTTTATTTTTACTGCCATAAAAAATACTCAGCTTGATATTTTTCAAGAAAAAATTATAGCAACTCAACAAAAACAAAAAAAGTCAGAAATACCATTCTCACAAATAGAAAGTTTACTTTGTTTTTTATTGTAATGGTTTTCGTAAAAAATCGTAAACTCGAAAAGTTAGTTGTGAGAATGAAATATATAGATGAAAAATGTGAAAGAATCGAATTTCGTAGGCTAAGCAGTAATTCGCTAGTACTACTACTACATGGTATTGTTCTCTATATATAGACAATATTCCAATGTAAACATACAACATCAGTCGTCGCGACCTGATGAGAAGACTGATTTTTTTTTCAAGCAATAATCTAATCGGTTCGAAACTGATTGTTGTGATTCTTACAAATTTTCCATCTATAAGTCAAAAATTCAAAAAAGAAATACATATGTAGTTTATTTCCGTTTCTTTTTAATTTTGTACAAAATCTTGTACTTTTGAATGAAATAGCGCCATAAGCAAGAAAGAAGTAACAAATGAGGGAACTGGAGCGATGAACTAAACAGAAATACCATTTTAGTACAGCCGTCTATTCCTGAACAACTGAAACCATACTTGGCCGTGAGATATATGATGAAGGCTTTCTTGCTTCAACTGAAGGGAAAGGACGCTAATTCCGATGCCGAAATAGAATAGCAAAGATCAAAATTCGATCAACTTCGCACTGAGCCTGCTTCAAAATCAGACAAACTAGGTGGATAATTTTCTGAGATACTGACTTGTGCGGAGATGCTTCAAATTGAGGAAAATAAATAATCAAGGGTAACTATGTACAATGAATGGCAGACATTTATCGACTGGTATTCATCCATCATTAAAAAAAAGAAAGTTTGACATCAGCTAAAAAAATTCAGTATCCGAAAAGTTGCTTGAATGTAACTGAGGCCGAAGCTCTTCAGAAGCCCATAAATCGTTATGATAAAAAACGGTAAACCATTACAATTACATGACATATCGAATCATTCTTAAAGTAGCCATTCGCCAGTAATCCTACTGCGATCAGTATCCGTTCGTTACTCGTCGCTTCGGATGAGACACTACGTGGTCTGAAGTGCTTAGGCTATAGAGAGTATAGAGAATCGAGATTTTTCCACATATAGCTGAATTTATCTAATTTTTAGAGAGTTGAACAGATACTTTAGAATTATGGAAAACATTTACAAAGGAATCATATCCTTTCTTGCCACTAAAAATCCAAAAAAAGTGCGCAATATGTAAATCTGATGATCACAAGCTCTTCCAGTGCGAACAACTAAAGGCCATGGCATCCAAGTGAAAATAAATACCTCAGGAAGAAAAATGATGCTTTAGTTTTTTAAACTACAGTCACAATGTATATCACAAACCGAGAGTACCGAAGCGAACCAAGCTGCCCAGCAACCTCATTTATTCAACCAAATATTTTAGACTGTTATTGATGTGAGCAACTAAACGGGTTGTGATTAGCAGATCTGAAGTACATAATCGTAGAGATGCCTTCGACATAGTACTTGGGTCCGAAGTTTACTATGGGGCAACGGGTGGCAAACGATAGCATCTAAACAATCGATTTGTCACACAGAAGACATCATTTGGTGGGTAGTGGCCGGTAGAAGTGTTGATGAGGCACAAAGCGTAGCATCGTGTTTTAACTGAAGTTGGGTCAATCAATACCAGAAAAATCGCTTTTTTCCGAAGCCGAGGAAAAGTAAGAGCTTCATTCTCTAAAACAACCAGAAAAGACTCTGAATACAGATATTTCGTACAGCTGCCATTAACAGAATTGTAAAGGTTTGAAAGAGATTGCGTATTTAGAAATTTATATGTTGCCTTTATGAAAGAATACTAAAACTTGAGCCCCATGAAGGAAGTATTAGGAGACACCAAACTGCGTGATCGTATCTCTGACCGGAGATATCAATATCTGAAACATGTCACGCCAAGTATTAGGAAAGCTTCAATATATTATCTGGTGAAGCAAGCGAGAGTACCCAATAAATGATTATACACTTAACACCTTGAAATATGGAATGAGTACAATTAAAAATAGCAGTTCGGCGATTCTGCTGTCCGCAAAATCCAATATACGTATCCTCGAATAATGAAAAAATTAGGCGAACATCAGGCGACATATTCGATACGATGACCAACCTAAAAATTACCGAGCATCCAGGTGCAACAATTCCAAATTTCATGATGAATTTCGAGAGCCTAAGTAAACAATATAATAGAGATCCCAGTGATTTTTGGTCGAAAACGGTCCACGTTGCGAAGTGAAACCAAAGTGGATGTGGGTGCTTCCATAGGAGCTTTTTCAATTTTTGCTTTGATTTGGAAAAGTTTAGCATTACAAGAAACGTCAAAGAATTAAAAGATTCAACAAACGTTTTCCGAAGCGGGAATAATGATTTTGATTATACAAAGTTAAAGTTTTCGCTTTAGAAATCAAATGCGATGTATTCGAAACCTATGCATACATTCGTGGCAAAAGAAAGTCGGGTATTGGTCACAACATATTCAGCCCTCCACTTTTTTTATCGAGGGGCATGATTTATATAATAATATTTTATTTCAACTGAAATATTTTACATTAAAACTATTTCAAAACTGGAACTAACTCCAATTGGATCATAAATCCAAATTGTGTGACTTTACTAAATAATCCTTGAGTAAACAGAAGATAAACCCTCCAAGGTCCTGTAGAAAATGATGATGGTAAGTCGAGTGTGGCATCAATAAATTGGTCTTCTTATTTCGTCTAAATAATAAATTTTAATTAATTGTTAAACACACACTTTAAACTAAGTTCAACTACCCCCTTTTGTGCTGGGCAATCGGTCCACAGTTTCGAAACATTATACCAAAAGCGTGTAGGATTTACGTATTCAGAGCACATATCCGGTATTGCCAAACGCAACGGTCCCTCGTACCATGTAGATTTTTCAAGGAACTGAGTTCGTAAGGCAAATTGGAACGGTAAACTGGAATCTAAAGATTTTATCCAATGGATGTATCCTTCAAGCTTAACCTTGTCATCGTCGATTTTCTCCATTACAAAAGAGCCAGTAATATTAGCATAATCCTTATAGTCCATCACACTATTCTTAACGTTGTATGGATAAATTTCGTCATCTACAATCAAATTATAAAGCTTCGACTAAAAACAGTTAAATGTTTAATTTAATAATTTGACAGTTAATTTAATATTTAAATTCTATACTTCAATATTTTGAATGAAATACCAAGAGAGCGCAAGTAAAATCAAAATTGCCTTCATTTTATTTAAGTACGGCGTTAGAACTGTGAGACAAGAGACCGTTCCTAGTTTTAATATACTAAACGATTTTATTGATGTTTGGAAATATGGTATTATTTACTTACATGATCTCGTTTGGTTAGTAATTACACTGTAATTACAATTATAAATAATTAAAAGTCTATTTCATGCACTGCTAGTTTCGCATGTTTGCAATCATTGACACATAATCACAATCACATGTTTGATTTGGTTTATAATTTTTATAAGGGAATTAAAAAAATCTCGTTCCAACTGACCCAATGTAAATTCTACACACATCTCATTCATTATAAGAAACAATCGACCGCAACACTGGACCTCAACTACTTTGACACATATGACTATTTGTAAACAATCTTCACATTTTAACTCTTTGGAGGAACTAACTACAAGCGGGTCAACAAATTTATCCCATACATATAATTTCCCACAAACTCAGTCAAACTAAATTTGAAAACGTAACGAACAACTAGTTTCTATCTGGAGTCTGTAACAAGGACCCAGTCTCTTACTCGCCAGCCGCCTATATTAATGATCCCACTGAAGCCATCAGTCCTCAATCTGGGCAGAAAATTCTACCCATTAAGGGACGTCTTATTATCCCGCTTCCTTGTCTCACATAAAATTCTCTATTGTCTAGAAAGAGTCCAGACCATATCGGATTTGGGTACATGCTGCGAGCTTTAAGCTAACCGAATGTCACACATTCTTTCACCTTAATAGATCTACAATCGATCAATTTTTCCCCTTCTTTATCGCTTTTGTTGAGATCACAATATGCAAAATAATCAGTCTTAATGTTTCCGGTCACTCGACACCATCGCAACCAAATTAATTTCACTTCTTTACATAGTTTTACATAGTTTTTCATATATTTCATATAAACTGTTTAGACAGCTACTTACGTTCGTCAACAAAACATTAAGATGCAGAATCTATGGAAAGAGATTGGTGGCACCCAGTAACTTATCAACGAAGAAATCTGCACACTGAGAGATTAATGAACCAAATCACAGATCTACATGAAAATATATTCCTTGAAACCTCTGACGAAGAAGAAACACACTTCAACATTTCCTTGAGAGAATTTTCGACGGTATACGAGAATCGTATGACAAAATAGTAATAGCTGTTCAAACATCACTGGACCGTTTAAGGCATAATACGAAAGATTTCATAGGTTAAACTTCCAAAAATTACCAAACCGCAGTCTTTCGCCATTAAAGAGCGGTATGCTGATTTTTATGAATGCATTTGAAATGGGTAGGAGTTTTTGATGTCTTCGACAAGTTAGAGTTCACAACGATAAATAATAACAGATACACATAAAATGAGTTATCTGAAAACATACAGGCAGCCAAATGAATCAAGATTTGACAGTGAATCCGTGAGATTATACGTGATGTCTTAGAAAGTTTTATGGAGTTTCTTGAAAAACAGTTCACAGCCTTGGCAACTGTTTCTCGCGAGAAAACCATCAACTTTCGTAAACCCACAACATTTACACCGAAATGGAATCTACCAGGAACAACACTGTTGACCTCAGATGTAAAACTCTTATGTAATGTATGCAAAAGGGGACACCACACTCAAAATTATGGAAAATTTTAAAGCGATAAGTATTTATGTGAAAAACCAACTCGTCTTAATACAGATAAAAATATTATTTCTAATTTGTTCTTAATGAGATTACTGTTATTAACACTAGATTGCCCAAAGAATGCATTTATTAATGGTGGTATTTACATACACCCTCTCTTTATTTCTGATATACTCGTATGTGTTTCTCTAAAAGCAGTCATTTTGGCTGCTTGGGAAATTTAAAATAATTAACTTTTATTATTGAATTCAGTAAATTTCTTATATGACCAGTGCTGTATTGAATTAACATTTCTCATTTTTTCGATTCCCGTTACATGATAAGTTTTCGATTTGAACATGCAGTAGATGAGCTGCAACAGTAGTACTTGTTATTCTTATCTCTATATGCAATGATACTTGTTCCAAAATATTTTATATCATTTGTGCCCTAAATTCTTGAAAGCAATGTCGAATAGAAATAATTTATTGAAAAAGCGTATTGAAACGAACATAAGTTGTGTACGAGTGTATCGATTTAGAATCAGATGCAATAAGTTCTGAACTATCATCTAAAGGTGAAACGGTTTAGATTCAAACTGAAGCATCTGAAATTGAAGATACCGATGAAGAATCATCCAGTGATGATGAAAATGAAAATGTTATCAATATGTCCAGAAAAAGGTGTAGGATGCGAATTATTTCAGACTCTGACGAAGAAACAGAAAACACCTCTCAGGAAACCACAACGGTAGTTTCCTGGCAGATTACCATATCTCCTTGTATTTTCAAGACTGTGGAAGGGCCAACAAGCAACGCAAAAAGGAATACTACTTATTTGGGGGAAAATGAAGGACGACATCGTCAATGCTTCTAAGTAAATACGTTATTTCAGCAGGAGGCTTACAATAAGGATGTGTAAGAAGCATTTCCTTGCATTCACTAGCAGCAAGGAACTACAAAAAACAGCCACCCAAAAGAAGGAAGAACATGTGTAGCCACCACTTTATAAACAGCACACGTAAAAAAATATCCAGTTCACGGGAAACACGGATGGATGTTTATCCCTCAGTTTACGAGGCTTCACTTCTTCTTGTTGATTATATGTATATGAAACAATAAATAACGACTTTTACAATAAATTTATTATTTCTTTTATTTTAATTTTAGTTTATAAAAAAAATCGTGTCTCTTTACGAGACAAAAGTGACTCTCCTGTCGCATATTTCGCTGCCGTTCAAAATAAGAAAAAAGAATATATTATAAAAATTGAGACAACACGATTGGCTCAACATAAAATACATAAAATAAAATATAGTGGAACCTATGAAATTCTATACAGCAAGCCGCATAGCTATTTCAATTCCCGTCTTGTTACACATGCTTCGTTTTTCCACTCTGCTATATAGATTAAAGAAGTGTGTTCTTACAATATATAAAAACATACCAACTAATAGAGTGGCTTTTCTAAGTTTTAAGCATACGTTTTAAGCATACATTTGTGAAAATTAATTTTATTAACAGGAATAAAAATACAACGAAATGAGTTCTTGTTTCAATTAGCAGAACAGCTTACAATCGAAGATAACGTTTTTTTCTTTTATTTTTTTTTCAGCAACTTGGATTGATTTAAAAAAAAATCAGAAGGAACGAATGAACGCAACACTGAATCCACCTTTATGCTCGGTCTTCACTCGCAAAATTTTTTCATAACGCTAGAATGTCATGACAAAATATATTTGTATTGAATCTGATCATGCGCATTACACCGTGACAGTGAGAAAATTTATTAAAATTGCTGATGTTTTTGCCATACCACAGTAACAAAATGAGTCGAAACATAGAATTAGATTATATAGAATGAGTGTAAGCAACTGTCAAGTGTCACAAATTTGGATGGTAAAAGAGAAAACAAATAAATCAAAAGGGCCGTATTTATCATTATTTCGACCGAATGCAATGAAGTTAGGTAATTAAAATTAAAAATTATTTTTTAAATTGAATTACATTGTAATTCCTCTAATATAAGTACATTAATCGTTTTTATTTAAATATGTAAAATATGAAGATAATAAATAGTAATTATAAAACCACTACGCTTATTTATTTCACATTCCTTTCCTAAGTTACCGTACAAGTGGCGCTGTGGGTTAAAGCTTCGGCACTTGGACCGGGAGGTACTGGGTTCGAATCCCACCAGAGGCAGGATGTAAAGCGAATTTTGTTCATCGATTACGATGGTTGATGTTAATAAACACAACTTAGACCCCCTGTTGGAGTGCAAAATTCAGCGCCGACCCACCGTTCATGTCAGTGTGCAGTTGACATGGAGCTTGCAACGTGCAGGTGGTATACTGTAAATGTGTGAGTAGGTGAATGGGTGGGTGAGTGCGTGAGCGTGAATGAGTATTAATTGACCTTAAAAGGACATTTAATCCATTGGATGATTGATACTTTCTTTTATTAAAAAAAAAAAAAAAAAAAAAAAAGAATGTATAGTCGTCATGTTTGCTATTATTTTTAATTAAATGCAACGACTTGATTGCCTTGATGACAAGCAACTTCAAAATTAGCCAGCCCCAATAATATCTTCAGCCTCATTTATAGAAGTTGGATAAACGTCCGGGGAAACATATTTAGAATTAGAGTGTTCCTTCCAATCATGTTTTCTTCAGTATGATAAGGAATTCCGGTTTGATTAATATTGAGGCATGTATTTTTAAGATTATTCTCATAGACGGTAAATCCACACGTTGATACATCAATGAACAAGGTGGAAATGACTGATTTTTAATCTCAATCTCTTTTGATTCTCTTTTGTTTGTTTCATGAAAAAGTGCTTTTCAAAATGTACCGAGCAAACAATTACTTTTTTACTTATTACATCTTGCTCGCCCAAGCCGATTGATTTCAACCATTCCTTTTTTAACTCTCCATATTTTGGTAATGTAATGTTTACATTACAATTTTTGTAAAAAAGTTGTACTTATAGTATTTAAAATAAAAATAAATAATGAAAAGCGAAGCACACAGCACATGAAATATCCGCCGTTTTATTAAACTAAAATAAAAAAATTCGACCCTGGTATAGAACTTATAAACACAATATAAGAGCTCCACACCAACAAAAAATATTTTTTTCTTAATTTTGTCTGATTTATAACTTAAATTAAGGATAAATTTACCACAAATCACTTTCTTCTTAACATAATTTACATTTTTGTAGGCGTAGTTTGTAACATTTCACAATACACTTCATTTTATTTAAAAGTTTGGTTATGTTGCTTTGTTTTAATGTATTTTAATTAATAATTTTAAAAGCACAAAATTAAGTCGTCAATTCGTACAAAAACAAAAACTGGTTTGGGGGGTTTTTGTTTTGAGATTTGAGAAAGCCATATGCATTTTGCTCTGACTTGTGACACTTGAAACAGCAAATTTTATATGGGTAAAATCTTTACACCCATTCTATATTATATAATTCTACGAGTAGCAAATTTGTATTTGATACTCAATTAAAGGTTCAATCACAATGAAACCGCACCGTTCCGTTTCGTTATACAAAGTAGAAAAGTAGAAAATGTCACATTACATATAATTTAAATTGTAAAACGGATAGGCAAAGACAATGGTCGGCGCGGAACGGTACGTGCGGAAGAGATACACCAACTTTCTATATTTTCGGATAACATAACCGTTTGTTTAAATTTGACAGACATAAAACAAATTTATTTTCAATTTTACCGGTGACGAAAAATAAATGAAAATATTTTAAAAATGGAATTTAGAATTGAAGAATTTATTGAAAAAATTAAATGCTTTCCAGAGCTATATAACAAAGCCAAAAAAATTACTTGGATGTTAAAAGAAAAGAAAGATTATGAGCAGAAATTTCAAAGGAATTTAATATAGAAGGTAAATATTATACAGAATTAATTGGATTGTTGAATTTTTGTAATACGGAGTTGTTGTTTATATTTTATTCATAAGCAAAAAAGAAATGGAGTGGCATTAGAGATCGGTACGTCCGGGAAAAGAAAAAACAATTCCAACCGTCTGGATCAGGAACAAAAAATATACAAGTTTGGGAATTGTTTTGCAATTTCTGGATGACTGTATCAAACCACGAACGTAAGTTTTATTAAATATAAACATCTTAACTTTTAAATATTTTAAGCAAAGAAGTTAAAGGTACAGAATGAGCCTAAGCAACTGTCAAGTGTCACAAATTCGGAGGGTAAAAGAGAAAGCATCTAAATCAACGGGGTTATAACAACAAAAAAATCTATAAGAACCCCACGCCAACAACCAAAATTATTTTCTTAATTTTTTCTGATTTATAACTTAAATTAAGGATAAATTTACCACAAATCACTAGCTTCTTAACATAATTTACATTTTATTTTATTTAAACACTTGGTAAACTTACTGATGGTAAGATACTCGTATTCTTTCTTGTATTTTTTAGGCGTATTTTTGCATTTTTTCACGATACATTTCATTTTGCACAAAATTCTCTAATTTTTGTTATCATATAATGCACCACTACATAAACAAATAACTATTTGATAAAGTTTTTATTGTTTTTATGTATTATAATTAATAATTTTAAAAATTTATAATTTATAATTTTAACGCGCAAAATTAAAACGCCACTTCGTACAACAACAAAAACGGTTTGACGGGTTCTTATAGCGAAATATGAGTAAACCATGTGGATTTTTTATATAACCATCCTATTCTGGCTTGTGACATTTGAAATAGCACATTTTATATGGGTAAAATATTGCCACCTATTCTCCAGTATTTTAACTTCTTTGATTTTATTTTTAAGTTACCGTTTCAACAATTTGTTTTAGAATGGTAGAAAACACATACTTCGAAGATATCGAAGATTCCAGCAGCAATTTATATATTGAGGAATTTGATTTTCATATTACATTTAATTTATAAAATTATATTGAAAAGCAACAGCACCTTTACTACAAAAATATTCCGCCATCTCAAAGTTGTTGTTTCGTGTCTCCATTCTCCAGTATGAAGAACGTGGTCACTATCTTCCCAATCCACAAAGTTCACAGGGCAATATTTTACTGCAGAATCGTTTAGTTTGATGAAATTGTGAAGAGCAATAGTCGCTAGAACCACCTTTTCCGCATTTTCTGGAAACATGGCGATTGCAGTTTTTAAAATGCGCCATCGTGCTACTAAAATACCAAAAACATTTTCTATGACTCTCCTAGCCTTTGACAGTCTATAATTAAAAACTCGTTTATTTAATGATAATTGTAATCCAAGAAAGGGCTTCATGGTATAAGTTTGAAGCGGTAAAGCGGCATTCGCTACATAAAAATACGGCATCGATATACTCGATTTCGGTAATTGTATTGCTTTGGGAATTGACGAACTTCTTTGTTGCAGTTTTTTGCCAAATTGCGATTCGCTAAATACACCTAAAATATTTGTTGAATTAATAATCTTATCCTTATTATATTACAAAGTATACTTTACCTCCATCACTTTGGCTCCCATAAGCTCGAACGCAAATATTTGATTAAATATAATTTGCTTCACATGTCGCTAGTAGAACGATGCTGAAAAATTTTTTGTAGTTGAAGTAGTGTGTATGGCTATTCGGAGGGCACTGAATGGCTATGTGTTTGCCTTCAATGGCACCAACACAGTTAGGCATGTCCCACATCCTATTTAAGTCATCAGCAATTTGTGAATAATCTGTATGATTCGGAATTGCCACATAGGTTTTAGATAAAATTGTCCAGATTAATTGACATGTTTCCAAAATTATTTTTCTAACTGTGGTTTTACCCATTTTGTAACTCCAAGCAAGAAATTTAGGAGACACACCTTGGGAAAGGTATCTGAAATTTATAAAATTGCTTAATTATAAATCTTAACTATACTTTTGGGTGAAACGAGATAGTTTGAGATACTTACGATAAGGTAACCGCTAATCTACATTCAAAATGTAGTGGACGTCGAATAGAAAATTTTGTCAAATCGTTTTGCAAAAGATTTAATAATAACCCTCTAAACTTGGCGAATCGAAAACGAATCGCAAGTGAGGAAATTTATATATGAAACACTTCGCAAACGCATCGTCTTAGCGAGTCAAAAGCGATTCGTTAGTATTTCGTTTGGCGTATGAAAATTAAAATGAAAGTGAACTGATTTGTATGTATTAGTAGTTCGCATTTCTCTTCATATTCGATTTATTTACGAAACGTTTTGGAATCAGAAACGAAATGCAGTTGATATGAAAACGTATCACTACTGAACTACTTTTTATCACGTAGTTACTTCGAATATACTTACAATGACTTATAATGCACTACAATCTATTATATATTTAATAATTGATATTATGTACAATACTTTATCACTTTCAATATTATTATTGTTATGAATTACTAAATAATAATTAATATTCACTATTTTTATCACTGCACTTATTATTGTTATTAAATACGAATTATTTTTATTTTTTAAAAAGCAAAATGGCTACATAAGTAAAATAATATAAAAATTATATCCATATATAGCAAAAAACAACTTATATATGAACGTGGTAGTGTTGGTGTCATATAAAAAAAATACGATTTACGTGCGTTTCGTTTTCGATTCGCTTTGGTGAGGCCTCGAAAATTTATTTAGAGGGAAATCATATACTTCTCTTGTCATTCGAGTATGAACAAAAAATTCTTCTAGATCCATATCTTTCATTTTTTCATACGTTGCCACAAAATAACCATCAATATTTCTGCTATAATTTATTGGTCTCACCCACCATCTTCTTGAATTATATTTCCGGTTTTTGTATTTTTTATACCTTTTATACAACACATATAATGTAAAAAGGTTCACACAACTTTTTAACAGCCGTTTATTTGGCATTTTATTAAATATTTCGTAGATTTGATAATTGTTTTTAATTTTCTTAATTTTTTTCACATCTGTCAATTTTACGAAATGGCGCGGAAACATTGTGTTTGACAATCCGTAAAGGCGGCTTGACACAGTTTGATGCGGCGCGGTGCGGTTTTATTGTGATTGTAAAAATACAATTTTGTCATAAGTGATGGTGCGGGTGAAGACAGAGCTTTAGGCTGCGGGCCAATTGTCGGGTAAAAAAGTAAATTTTAAGTAAATTTTTCGTCATTTTGACTGCATTTAGGCAATATAGGTTTATATATAGTAAGTTTCAGTCTTTCTAGTGTTAAACTATCGTTCGAGAGAATATTATCGTTTTTCAATACCACCTGGTTTTCTGTCTATTCCCAACATAGAACCTGGCCCTCCAGTTTACCGTTATCTGTTTAAAGATTGCAATTTGAACATACATATTTCATTATTTTACCAAAATTCGATATCTGGCTTCGATTCTCGATGTCGTTTCTATGGATTCTTCAACTTTCTCAAATGAGGGTGAATACGTTGGCTAAAAGTTGGATAGCATACTTTTAAGGTTGGTTAACAAAACTTTGGCAATATACCTTTACCAAGGTATACTCCCAATTAATCCCAAAGGTTCACGTTTCACGACCAGATAAAGCGATCAACTTTGATGGAATATCCAAATGAAACAAAACGTTTTAAAGTGTAATTCGCTGAATGATATCGTATGCCTGATGGAAGCCTATAGAAGAGAAAATATTTGATCTATTGTAGATCTATTAGTTCACCCTAATAGAGTTGTAGTCACAATGCGTGACATTTGGGAAGATAATCATTCGCAACATGTAGCCAAAGGCGATATGTTTTGGATTCTTTCTGATCGATAGAGATGTGTACTTGTTACGTGAGACAAGGAAGAAGGGTAGTAAAACATTTCTTGTAAATGGGTACAATGTTCTGTCTAGATTTAAGGCTGATGGCTTCATTGGCATTCTGTTACAGAATCTAGATAGAAATTCGTAATTCATGAGGGTTTCAAATTTAGTTTGACTGAGTTTGTAGGAAAATGTATGCATGGGAAAATTGGTTGACCTGCTTGTAGTTAGTTCTCCATGGACTGACAACCCTATGAGGCAGAATGGAGTAGGTTGTTTACAAATGGTCATAAGAGCGCAAACTACTTCTAATGAGAAGAATTTGCCTTTGATGAGTTTCGAAGAGTTTTAGACTTTTAGTAACAAACTAATTGAGTGCGTTTTGAAATGATTGTTAAATTGGAGTTCGAAGAAAAGGCGAATTGTCCAAATCTACATTATTATAATATAAAATAATGGAACTAATTTTTTTAAATCCCCTTATCAAAATTGTGAACCAAATCAAACATGTTATAGTGATTATGTGTCAATGATTGTAAACATGCGAAACTAGCATTGCGTGACATAGACTTATTATTATTTATAATTGTAATTACTGTATAATTGCCAACCAAACGATTAAAACAAGGAACAGTCTCATTAGTTCTAAAGCCTTATTTAAATAAGATGAAGCCAATTTTGATTTTACTTGCGCTCTCTTGATATTTTCAAGTTATTTTCTCTTGCAACCACCCCAACATGATAAACCATATTCCAATTTAGCCATAACCAATGCATGATAGGTAACTTTTAGCGCAGAAACCGGGCAAAACTAGCGCATCAGAAAAAATATTCTAATAGCCGACGACAGGTAAAATTTCAAAGAAGAGACATGCGGTTTCCAATTGAGATGGCTGTCCAAATGAATCCCTAAATACTTGAACTTGCTGACTAATTCAATGTTGAAACACTCAGAGTGGCAGCCGGCAGATGTACATTTAGAAATATTATGGTAAGTAACCTGGTCAACACTAGCCACCGTTGTTTCACCAGACAATTTGAACAACATATATTTTGTTTTATCACTTAAAATTAAACAATGTTTGTCAAACCATATATTTAAAATTTTAAGATCAGAATTAATCGTAGAAATGACCTCATTAGTGGATTTGCCAATGTAAGCTAAGGCTAGATCATCTGCAAACCCGGTAATGTGACCATGTAATTTCAGTTTAAAAACAGAATTAGTGTAAATCAAAAAAAGCAGAGGGCCCAACACTGAGCCTTGTGGAACACCAACCTTCACCATTCTCGACTCACTTAGTGTATCGTTAATTTTAACTCACACTGATCTGTTATCGAGATAGGATTCAAACCATCTATTTGAAACGCCCCTAAACCTAATGTCAAAGAGGATAGACAAAAGAATTTTATGGTCAACCATATCAAATGCTTTAGTAGCGTCAACAAACAAACCAGCACAAGATTTACCATTATTCAAACCGTTATAAATAGTGTCGAAAAATTCCAACAAAGCCGTTTCAGTACTCATGCATTGTCGAAAACCATGTTGATGAATACTTAAAATATTAAACTTATCTAGAAATAAAGTTACTCTGGTTTTGACTGCCTTTTCAAGGATTTTTAATATCTGTGGTTGCAGCGCGACTGGTCTAAAATTGCCTTTATCATTACTCTTGCCTTTTTTAAACAATGGAATAATAGTTGCGATTTTCAGCCGATCCGGGACTATTCCATATTCGAATGATAGATTGAAAATGTGGGTAAGAACAGGACTGACATATTTAGAAATTGCTTTCAAAATACAATTACTAAGACCATCATTATCAATTGACTGTTTCGGTTCGAGAGAGTCAATGATATCTGATATTTCATTTATGGACACAGGAGTCATAAAAAACGATGAAGAACAGTAATCGGAAGGCAAATTGTTATTATCGGACGAGTTAGTCAAGGCAAATTTTACTCTTAATTTTTCAGCAATGCTCGTAAAATAACAGTTGAACTCATTGGAAATATCAAGATCCATAGTAAGAATTTCACCATTGTCAGCTATAATATTATTAATTATAGTTGCCTTAGGTTTTCTAGTCAAAATTTCGTTCACTAGATTCCAGTTTTTTTTTGCATCACCACGGTTAACATGAAAACGATTGGAATAATATATTTCTTTTTCTTTCTTAATGTCAAGATTGATTTGGTTGCAATTTCTAACATATTTTTCCAGCAGAACTGAATCATCTGGGCGATTTTTCAACTTTTTGCGCAATTTGTTTCTTTTGTTAATGCGACTGGCAAGATCAAAAGAAATCCAAGGTTGTAGACGTTTAGTTTTTATCCGACTTGAAGTAAAACAATAATTTAGTAAATCCGAAATAATCCAAAGAAAATGATCAAGTGCAAGAGATGGATCACCAAGGTTATAAACACAGTTCCAGTCCACATTCTCAACTAAATGTAATAGCAGTTCAAGATTGAGCTTTTTAGAACGACCAGTAGATAAATTATTAGGAGCAAGTCAAACATGTGGGGTCTTCAATAATATTTCAATAAAATGATGGTCGGAAATCTTAAGATCCAAAGCTGAAACTGAAAGACATGAAAGATCATTAGACTTAAGGCGAGCAAAAAAATGATCTATACAGGAAATGGATGTTGTAGTCGCACGCGTAGGAGTATTAATCAAAGATTCAAGGCCGAAGGAAGACATAAGAAACAAATAATCATTACAGTTATTAGGAAAGTTAAGAATATCAATATTGATGTCTCCTAGAATGAACACATTACTTGATTTAATATTGCGAATAATTTCAGTAATTTCTTCCAAAAAAAGGTTTATTGTCGCTGAATGCAATTTATAAATACATAAAAATACATAGATCTGGTTCTCATAGTTCCCCTCTACTTTAACAACATCCGCAGAAGTTTGATTAAATGCAACCACTGAACATGACAAATTGGACTCATAATAAACAACAACCCCTCCAGATCTATAAGAGTCGTTACAGGCGCCGAACAGTGTATAACCATTTAAATTATAAGACGACAATTCCATACTGTTTATCCAAATTTCACTTAGAAATATAAACGAAGGTTTTTTACTATATGCGTTTATATTGGCTACGAGTAGATCAAAATTTTTTCGAAGGCTACGAATATTTTGATGAACAATCAAAATATCGGAAGACGCGGTTTTCTCCTCGTTACGATTATTAAAATTCGAGGTTAACTGATTACCATCATTACAATTATCATTTAAGCAAAACATAAAAAATATAAATAAAAATGAAAATGAAAAATAAAAATAAAAATAAAAATAAAAATAAAAATAAAAATAAAAATAAAAATAAAAATAAAAATAAAAATAAAAATAAAAATAAAAATAAAAATAAAAATAAAAATAAAAATGAAAATGAAAATGAAAATGAAAATGAAAATGAAAATGAAAATAAAAATAAAAATAAAAATAAAAATAAAAATAAAAATAAAAATAAAAATAAAAATAAAAATAAAAATAAAAATAAAAATAAAAATAAAAATAAAAATAAAAATAAAAATAAAAATAAAAATAAAAATAAAAATAAAAATAAAAATAAAAATAAAAATAAAAATAAAAATAAAAATAAAAATAAAAATAAAAATAAAAATAAAAATAAAAATAAAAATAAAAATAAAAATAAAAATAAAAATAAAAATAAAAATAAAAATAAAAATAAAAATAAAAATAAAAATAAAAATAAAAATAAAAATAAAAATAAAAATAAAAATAAAAATAAAAATAAAAATAAAAATAAAAATAAAAATAAAAATAAAAATAAAAATAAAAATAAAAATAAAAATAAAAATAAAAATAAAAATAAAAATAAAAATAAAAATAAAAATAAAAATAAAAATAAAAATAAAAATAAAAATAAAAATAAAAATAAAAATAAAAATAAAAATAAAAATAAAAATAAAAATAAAAATAAAAATAAAAATAAAAATAAAAATAAAAATAAAAATAAAAATAAAAATAAAAATAAAAATAAAAATAAAAATAAAAATAAAAATAAAAATAAAAATAAAAATAAAAATAAAAATAAAAATAAAAATAAAAATAAAAATAAAAATAAAAATAAAAATAAAAATAAAAATAAAAATAAAAATAAAAATAAAAATAAAAATAAAAATAAAAATAAAAATAAAAATAAAAATAAAAATAAAAATAAAAATAAAAATAAAAATAAAAATAAAAATAAAAATAAAAATAAAAATAAAAATAAAAATAAAAATAAAAATAAAAATAAAAATAAAAATAAAAATAAAAATAAAAATAAAAATAAAAATAAAAATAAAAATAAAAATAAAAATAAAAATAAAAATAAAAATAAAAATAAAAATAAAAATAAAAATAAAAATAAAAATAAAAATAAAAATAAAAATAAAAATAAAAATAAAAATAAAAATAAAAATAAAAATAAAAATAAAAATAAAAATAAAAATAAAAATAAAAATAAAAATAAAAATAAAAATAAAAATAAAAATAAAAATAAAAATAAAAATAAAAATAAAAATAAAAATAAAAATAAAAATAAAAATAAAAATAAAAATAAAAATAAAAATAAAAATAAAAATAAAAATAAAAATAAAAATAAAAATAAAAATAAAAATAAAAATAAAAATAAAAATAAAAATAAAAATAAAAATAAAAATAAAAATAAAAATAAAAATAAAAATAAAAATAAAAATAAAAATAAAAATAAAAATAAAAATAAAAATAAAAATAAAAATAAAAATAAAAATAAAAATAAAAATAAAAATAAAAATAAAAAATAAAAATAATAATATACTGACTATTTAAACAAATAATATAGCTGTGTAGAATATTCAATTTGTTAAATTATACTATAGTACATACATTTGAACATACTGAACATACAGACTACATTCAAGGCTCAATTATACAAAGTTAAAGTTTTCGCTTTAGAAATCAAATGCGGCGTATTCGAAACCTATATATGCATACATTCGTGGCAAAAGAAAGTCGGGTATTGGTCACAACATATTCAGCCCTCCACTTTTTTTATCGAGGGGCATGATTTATATAATAATATTTTATTTCAACTGAAATATCGATATTTTACATTAAAACTATTACTAAACTGGAACTAACTCCACTTGGAGCATAAATCCAAATTGTGTGACTTTACTAAATAATCCTTGACTAAACAGAATATAAACCCTCCAAGGTCCTGTAGAAAATGATGATGGTAAGTCGAGTGTGGCATCAATAAATTGGTCTTCTATGTACCATTTCGTCTAAATGATAAATTTTAATTAATTAATAAAAACACAGTTTAAATTGAAATTAAAGTACCCCCTTTTGTGCTGGACAATCAGTCCAAAGTTTCGAAATATTATACCAATGGCGTGTAGGATTTACGTATTCAGAGCACATATCCGGTAATGCCAAACGCAACGGTCCCTCGTACCATGTAGATTGTTCAAGGAACTGAGTTCGTAAGGCAAATTGGAACGGTAAACTGGAATCTAAAGATTTTACCCAATGGATGTATCCTCCAATCTTAACCATGTCATCATCGATTTTCTCCATTACAAAAGAGTCAGTAATATTAGCATAATCCTTATAGTCCATCACACTATTCTCAGCATTGTATGGATAAATTTCATCATCTACAATCAAATTATAACGCTTCGACTAAAAACAGTTAAATGTTTAATTTAATAATTTGACAGTTAATTTAATATTTAAATTTTATACTTCAATATTTTGAATGAAATACCAAGAGAGCGCAAGTAAAATCAAAATTGCCTTCATTTTATTTAAGTACGGCGTTAGAACTGTGAGACAAGAGACCGTTCCTAGTTTTAATATACTAAACGATTTTATTGATGTTTGGAAATATGGTATTATTTACTTACATGATCTCGTTTGGTTAGTAATTACACTGTAATTACAATTATAAATAATTAAAAGTCTATTTCATGCACTGCTAGTTTCGCATGTTTGCAATCATTGACACATAATCACAATCACATGTTTGATTTGGTTTATAATTTTTATAAGGGAATTAAAAAAATCTCGTTCCAACTGACCCAATGTAAATTCTACACACATGTCATTCATTATAAGAAACAATCGACCGCAACACTGGACCTCAACTACTTTGACACATATGACTATTTGTAAACAAACTTCACATTTTAACTCTTTGGAGGAACTAACTACAAGCGGGTCAACAAATTTATCCCATACATATAATTTCCTACAAACTCGATTTTATATGCTCATGGAGCAAACGAGGCAAACAATTTAAAATTGAGCCATTTATGATCAGCAAAATGGGGTCCCGAATTTTTTACAAAAACTATGGCCCGAAGAAAGTTTAGCCAAATCCTACGATTTATTCGTTTTGACAGAAGAACCGAAAGAAGTAGGCGTATAAAAACCATAGACATAAGACTATGTACATAGACCGGTAATAACTAAATGTCAAGTGAGTAAATTTCAAAGAGAAAAAGAGATAGTCAAAAAATAATCAGTACGGTATTAAGAATTTTTATTAACGGATGTGAATGAAGTTAGTTACTTGTAGAATTAGAATTTTGTTTAAATTAATTATCAGCATTCAAGAATTTTATAAATTCTTTTAAACCATAACTGCTGCATGAATATTACACAAAATAATTATTTATTTCGAAAAAGCTATTCAACTATCCCAAATAATTGATAAAACCGAACTATTCACTGTTTACACAATTTAATATGTAAATTAATTTTACAATTATCAATATAATTAATCAACCCTAGAATGCACATAATTATATATATTTTATTATTAAAATACTTAAAACACTGAAGACAAATAAAATGCGCCATTTTGTTTCCACATACATAACTGAAAACGTTTTCGGTACGGGACTGGCGAAATCTATTGTGCATAATTTACATCATCCACAACAAATAATTTTTTTTTCCGATACATTTTATTTTAATAACGCACAAACTTGATCACAAATTGTATTCAACACACAAATTGTAAAAAAAATTCAAATAATTTTATTTTGAAAAACAAACAACCAGAAACAAAAGCTTTAAGTTGTGGATGTTATGGAAATCAAAGACAGAGATATAAATAGAGTTTTATATAAGCATCCCGTCCTAACTGTCCACGCATGAAATAGACGATTTTATATGGAGAAAAAGGGGTCCCATACGAAACGACACATTTCACAACAGGATGTGCTAAAACAGGATGTCACAAAACAGGATGTCACAAAACAGTACATGGTACACTTCAGTACATGGTACGAAACAGGACCGATTAAAACAGTACAACACAAAACAGTACATGGTACACTACATTAAATGGTACGAAACAGGACCGATTAAAACAGTACACGGTACACTAAAGTACATGGTACGGAAGAACACATCGCAAAACAGCACGTGCTAAAAAAACACCACAAAATAGTTAATAGTCAATTTTAAGATTTTAATAACTTAATCTTGCAGGTTTTTAATTCCAAAAAATTAATTAAGTTTTATTTATTGTTGCAAAATAGATCAAAAATTTAAATATATATTTATATAAATAAAATAAATATATTATTTATATATTTAGGTGAAGGGATATTTTGTTATAACTTAAAGCAATTATAATTCTATATAGTAATACTGTCTAATTACTCTAAGTGAAGGCAAATATCCATTTGATAATATCCTAATTACTAAACGTATTCAATAAATGTGGTCCTGTTTCGTACCATGTACTGTTTTGTGATGTCCTGTTTTATTACATCCTGTTTTGAAATGTAGTATAGAGTATTCGTAGTATCGAGAGTCGAACAGATTGGTGTAAAAATCAAAAGCAACCAAACCAATCTAATCATCTACGCAGCATATATACCACCTCAATCAAATAGTGATCATTATGCAACTTGCATTGATGCGATTGATGAAATTATTAATACAACAGACTCATCAGATTTAGTTCTTGTGCTTGGTGGTTTTGATCTTCCAAATATATAACTTGGAATTTGGACCCGGAACTAAATTGTATTTTTCCATGCAATACAACAACAGATGCAGAATCTTTATTTGTGGACGCCATGTTTGGTTATAATTTGAACCAAATAAACACAATTGCTATAATAATCGTGATAGATTATTGCGTCTTCAGTAACGACCGTGACGTGACACCTATAAAATTTCTGAATCCCTATTACCTTTTGTCATAAATGATGTCAATCACAAAACTTTGGATATTGTATTTGACTTAACTAAAATGGCGAGATCAGAACACCTACAATCAATCAAATACAACTTTAAAAAAACTAACCGTGTAGGGCTACAAAGTTACATAGAATCTATCAACTGGCAAATAACTCTCAATTCCAATGATATAAAAGAAAATGTGGACAAATTTAATGATATCATGCTTCAAGGCTTCGAACTGTATGTACTTATGTGCTATAAACCACAAAATGCTCACCCTCCTTGGTTTGATGATAGACTAGTTAACTTAAAAAATCGGAAGTCGAAAGCTTTCGACAATACCTGCTCCTCAAACGCCAAAGATATAGCTAACATGTTCCTCGTCGTTTTTTCAATCAGTCTATAGACCATTACTAGTGGATTTTACGAACAACCCAGCAAAGACAGCACATCAATAACTCTTCCTATTATTTTTGAGGACAACATTTTTTCGGCTTTAAGGGGGTTTGGAGATGGTTGCGGTCTTGACGATATACCCTCTTCTATTCTGAAGGAGTACGTTGAAATTTTAACAATTCCATTATGTTATTGATGATTCCATTATGTTGATTGATTTTTTCAATCATTCCTTAAGCACCGGCGTGTTTCCTGAAAAATGGAAAATTTCAAAAATTACTCCAATTTTTAAATCGGATAAACGTGATGATATATCATGCTACAGAGGAATATCAACTACATCATCAATTCCGAAATTATTTGAGTTAGTATTACGCAACAGCTTTAAATCCACAATTGCACGTCATATATCAATAAACCAGCATGGGTTTATGCCTGGCCGATCTACATCGACTAATCTGGTTGAATTCACCAGTAAACTAATTAACGAAATAGAAAAACACCGTCAAGTTGATGCGTACACGGATTTTAGTAAAGCATTTGATTCTATCTCTCATCATAAAGCACTTCAGAGTTTATTCAATTTTGGGTTCTCTCTCGATTACATAAATTGGTTTAAATCATATCTATCAAACCGGCGACAATTTGTAATAATGGGAAATGAGAAATCAAACGTTATTAAAGTTACATCTGTTGTTCCCCAAGGATCACACCTCGGGCCTTGGATTTTTATTGTTTTCATAGACCGAATAACCGAGATAATCAAAAAACTCAGACCTGCTCATATTTGCAGATGATGTGAAAATTTTTCGTATTAATGAATTGTTAGATACGGAGAAACTTCAAGAAGATTTAGATAGATTAAGTGAGTGGTGTGATATTACTTCATACAAAATCAACAATGAAGTACTTACTGCAAAGAGTCAATGAGATTATAGACTTAGGTCAGTTTCAATATAGGCATATTGAAAATTGTATTGCGAAAGCGAATGCCATGTTCGGATTTGTTAAAAGATGGACAGGTAAATTTAAGGATATTCAAAATTTATGTTCACTCTATTTCGCTTATGTTCGATCTCAACTAGAATACGCTGTAACGGTCTGGAATCCGTACTATGCTGTGCACATAAAAAAGAATTGAAAGCATTTAAAAGAAATTCCTGATTTTTTTGTTAAAGAAAAATGACTGGGATTGCGACCACAACTTATACCATTCCATGAAAATGTGGCTCAGTTACCTCCATACACAACAAGATGCACGGATTACAAAATATGCACACTTGAAAATAGACGACTTATTTGGACGCGGCTTTTATTGGTAACGTTTTGCTTGGTCACGTTGATTCAGCTTACATCTTGGAAGACATATCAATTCACGTGCCATGCAGAACATTTCGAAACCATGAATTTTTAGCATTTGAACACCATTCTACTAACTATGGAGAAAACAACCACATTAATAGGATGTCTAAATCATTCAACATAATCGAGGACCTATTTGACTTTAATTTATCAGTGGACAACTTTAAAAATATTCTGAAGGACTATTTTTTAAATTTATAATTGTTAAACCATAATTTGGTTTATAGTTTTTTTCTGTTTTAAAGTTTTTTGTTTGAATTTTCTGTTTTAATATAATTTTTATTTAAACTATTGTAAATAATCTGAAATCATACATGTATATTACAAAATAGATTTCTTTAAATAAATAAATATTATGTCTATGATAAAAACAGATAACCTTGCCTTGGTTTCAGAAATATGAAATAAGTTCATTGAAAACAGTCACGCTTGCTATAAACTAGGGCAACATATAACAGTTGACGAGCAAATTTGGGGAAAAATAAACAATGAACAAGAAGCATTGACTAAGTGAATACGTCATTTCAGCAATATACAGGATGTGGAAGACATATTACAACCGATAACTTTTTCACTAGCATTTCGTTACATTCACTAGCAGCAAGGAACTACAAAAAGCAGCCACCCAAAAGAAGGGAGAACATGCCTCGTTTTTCCACTCTGCTATATAAATCAAAGAAGTGTGTTCTAACAATATATAAAAACAAACCAAATAATAGAGTGGCTGTTCTAAGTTTTAAGCATACATTTGTGAAAATTGATAAAAGTTATAAAAAAAGTTTACCGGAATCTATTCATTTTTATAATAGCACAAAATTTGGAGTTGATATGGCCAATCAAATGGCCAGAAAATATACAGCAAAAGCTATTTCTCGTAGAAATGAGTTCTTGTTTAAATTAGCAGAACAGCTTTCAATCGGAGATATAAATGCAAAACAGAAAATTTAACCAGACCCAGAACACCCACAAAGGTCAGCTGCAACATCATCAAATGCGAACCATCCTAACAAACACAGAATTTGTCAAGTTAGACTTATGCACGATTTACATGTTCCAATTTTTTTTCCAGTAAAAAATGAAAGGTTAAGTATATTACGATTTTCGTTTGCGAGAGGAGCACGAAACAAATTCCAGTAAAATAAAATTGGATTTTTTTCTTTTTAATTTGAGGAAATGTTGGCATAAACATCAAGCAGCCATAAACATCATTCAAACAAAACGAGCAAACATGAGCGGTAATTAAATATTGTATTTTTACTTGCAATTCGATGTTGTTCGTTATCTAATTTAAACGCAAGCTGGGCGAACTGTCAAAATTTATAGGACATACAAAAAAATTATAGCATTGCCTTATTTGTTTATATTGCTGAATCTTTTTAATTAGTAACTTTTTTTTATATGCGTGCAGCTCTATTTTTCAGTAAAAAATTTGTTGGGGAAAAAAATTGGAACATGTAAATCGTGCATAACAAAACAAATAATATTTGTGGAAAATGTACGTACGAAAAAATGTCCACTTTTATTTGCAAAAAATGTACACTTAATAATGCATAAAGTACTTGTTTTTACTTTCCAAGTGCAGTAAATTTTCTTTATTACTTAATATTTATAATAACATATTATATAACTTTAAATACTATAAAAGAATATTAAAATATAATTTTAAATAAATTATTTTAGGCAATAAATCATTTTGACTGCTTTTGGGCAATATGTATAACCTAAGTTTCAGTCTTTCTTGTGTTAAACTTTCGTTCGAGAGATAATATTCGTTTTTCAATACCATCTGGTTTTCTGTCTATTTCCAACATAGAACCTCGCCTTCCAGTTTACCGTTATCTGTTTAAAAATTGTCTATCGTTTGATGCAAAGCGAACCGCGAAAGAGTCGGGTAGGCACTCCCGCCCTAGAACCGATTAAAGATAAATAAAAAGTAATAATAAGTAATACGAAATTCCGAACTGCGATAAGAGGACGAGACACGACGACAGTATCGTCTCGTTGAATATGTAGTCTTCCACGAGCCGACCTTCTTCGTAGTCCGGTATAGCTGATGATTTTTTAAATCGTATCATGTCAATTCCGGTCAAACATTTCTCATTCCGTAGTTTGTTTGCAATTTGAACATACAATTTTCATTATTTTACCAAAATTCGATATCTGGCTTTGATTCTCGATGTCGTTTCTATGGATTCTGTAACTTTCTCAAATGAGGGTGATTACGTTGGCTAAAAGTTGGATAGCATACTTTTAAGGTTGGTTAACAAAATTTCGGCAATTCACCTTTACCAAGGTGTAATCCCAATTAATCCCGAAGGTTCACCTTTCACGACACCACATAAAGCGATCAACTTTGATGGAATATCCAAATGAAACAAAACGTTTTAAAGTGTAATTCACTGAATGATATCGTATGCCTGATGGAAGTCGAATTAAATTTGATCGATTGTAGCTCTATTGGTTTCCCCTAATAGAGTTGTACTCACAATGTGTGTCATTCGGGTAGATAAACATTCGCAACATATAGCCAAAGGCGATATGGTTTGGTTCTTTCTGATCGATAGAGATGTTTTCTTGTTACGTGAGACAAGGAAGAAGGATAGTAAAACGTTTCTTGTAAATGGGTACAATGTTCTGTCTATATTGAAAGCTGGTGGCTTCAGTGGCATTCTGTTATAGAATCTAGATAGACGTTCGCAATTCATTAGGGCTTCAAAGTTAGTGTGACTGAGTTTGAAGGAAAATATATGTATGTGAAAATTGATTCACGCACTTGTAGTTAGTTCTCCATGGACTGACAGCCATATGAGACAGAATGGAGAAAGTTATTTACAAATGGTCATAAGTGTACAAACTAGTTTAAGACATACGTGGGATTGTTTCTACCAATGAATGAGAAGAATTTGCATTTGATGAGTTCCGAAAAGTTTTAGAAACAAATTAATAAAGTGTGTCCACATTATTATAAAATAAAATAATGGAACGAGATTTTTTAAATCCCCTTATCAAAATTGTGAACCAAATCAAACATGCGGTAGTGATTATGTGTCAATGATTGGAAACATGCGAAACTAGCAGTGCATGAAATAGACTTCTAATTATTTATAACTAGCTGACCCGGCGAACTTCGTACCGCCTCAAAATCAATAAATGTTTTTTAAAGTTATTAGCTTTATAAAATTGAGTTTTTTATTAAGATTAAATAAATTAAATGAATACTCCAAATTAATTAAATTCAATGAAATTACAAAAATCAAAATGAAATATATTTTAATTACATTGAAATGAATGTAATTCACGTGGCAGCAAGGCTTTCGTTTTATTGAATTAAATAGAAATGGTTCGCGTAGCATTATTGCACTACTTTCTTTTAAACTATTTGCTGGGTGAGTTGCAATGGAGTCGAGTCCCTTCATTGTAGCACTTTGTGATATACGACATTTTTTGTTTTATTGTTAGGTGCGAGAACGAATAAAGCGGATGGTTTACCGACACGTGAACATGCTACGTACAATTGGCCGTGAGAGAAACATTCATTTTCTAGATTCAGGCCACAAACACTCAAGGATTGGCCTTGTGATTTGTTGATCGTCATGGTGAATGCAAGACGAATCGGAAATTGAATTCGTTTAAACTCGAATGGCATATCAGTTGGGATCATCGGAATTCTCGGAATGAGAACTTTCTCACCTTTGAACTTCCCTTGAAGTATCGTAAATTACATTGCCCATGAGTTTTCTCACCACCAAACGCGTTCCGTTACATAGTTTTGGTTGATTCAGGTTTCGTAGCATGATGATTATCGAGCCAACTTTTAGTTGTAAATTGTGCGGTGGCAAGCCAGGTAGATCCAATGAGTTTAAAAATTCAGTTGGATAGTTGGTTGCTTCGTCTTCGTTTGTCACACAGTCAATAGATTTGAAGGAATGAAGTGGACCGACGATTAGATTTTGAATTGTAAAATTTAAGTGATCCACATCTTTGTTCTTTACCGCAAGAATTACTCGTTCACTCACCCAATTGTGATTTTTGTGGTTAGTAATGATGTTCGGGAACACTTTGTTGATGAGCTCGTCCTTCGTTGAGACAAAAATGCAAAAGTTCTGAGGAAACGAAATCAATCCGTTCGATTTGTCGACCGGAACACGGCCATTACCGATAGTCAGCAATTGCTTGGAGAATTCTTCGGCAGATGGATCGTTTAACAATGCAACTCGCATGTTTGTCGTCAGCTGAAGTTTCTTCACATAACACCACAGAGTCGATGATTTGAGGCAAGCGTTTATTTCATCAGCAGCGGTCGATCTTGGAATTACTGGTATTGTTTGACGGAAATCGCCAGAAAGTAGAATCATTGCGCCTCCAAAACATCTTGAGTCATTGCGTAGATCTTTCATAGTTCTATCGAGTGCTTCCAATGCGCGTTTGTGCGCCATTGTACATTCATCCCATATGATGATTTTACTTGCTACCAAAACTTTCGCCATTGCTGAGTGTTTTGCAATGTTGCATGTCGGGTTTTCAGCCGATTGAAGGTTTAACGGTAATTTCAACGCTGAATGAGCTGTTCGGCATCCTTCTAGCAATGTGGCCGCTATCCCAGAAGAAGCAACTGCTACAGCAATATCGGATCTCGCACGAACAGTGGCCAAAATCAATGACATGAGGAATGTCTTCCCAGTTCCACCGGGCGCATCGAGGAAAAATAATCCACCATTTCCATCATGAATTGCCTTCATTAACGTATCGTACACTCCTTTCTGTTGGAGGTTCAACAGTGGTACATTGGTTCGAACTGATTGGTTCAATGCATCTCGATCATATTCATGTTCACGTTCCAATTCTCGATTGAAAGCGTCGTTCATTCCACGACATGGCGTTGGCATTCCTAATTTGACTAACAAACTGCCGCACATGCGAAAACACATGTCTTCGATCAAAAGCAAAGCCTGGTTATGTATCTCCTCATTCACCTAGAGATCGGGATTTCCGAAACTGACACGAATTCGATGTAGAATGTCTTCTGACATGTCATTCTTGTACTTGCTCCATAGTTCACGTGGATTTGATGGGAAGCATGTCGAAATAATGATAGCAAATAATGTGCGTATCTGGTTTGGAGTTGCAGAAATAATTGATTCAGCGATTGTCATGTCCCAATGAGTATCGTTTTCAAGCAAGTTGAGCTGTTGACATGCAGCACGAAATGTTGGGCACACTACACCATTGACAGTTCGAAGTGATTCAAATGATGTCGGCCCACGAATATTCACCAGCAACAACCGCAAGTAGAAGCATTCGTCATTCTTCGGATGAACTGTGTAAATGCGACCAAGAGCATCAGTAGAACGCACATTTGGATGATCAGGAATCTCATCGCCTTGCTTCCGACGTTGAAATTTTTTTGATGAGGCGTTCCAAGTGTAATAACGTGGCATCTCAGAGTAGAGCAATGTTCGTGCAAACGGATCACTTTGACAAATCGAAAAGAAACTGGTCAATGTTGTTGCTGGAGGTGTCTCAGCACGTTGAGCAACATTCGATGAGTTGAAATAAACTCGTTGACCATTCTCCAGATGCACCGCCAAATGTACAACAGTGGGATGACGTTCATGAATAGGGAATGAGAATATACGCCAAATCGCCTCATTGCAGCTCACATATCGACCAACTTGATAATGCGTGATTTCATCGTTTGTATTGGGATTTTGAACACCAAAAACTGCCATATCGCTACCTTTCGTGACATATTTACAAATGTATTTTATGGACTTCACTGAATTGCAGTACTCCACGTTGCAATGCGCCTTGAATGTTTTGGAAAGAAGTGGCGAATATGGAACAATCCAAGTGTTGTCGACCACGAACTCATTTCCTCTCACTATCGTTGTGATAGTTCTACCGTTATCATCGGCTGATCGACGCCGGTACAGTGGATAACCATCATTGCCAGTGATAGTCTCTGCGGTTAAATTTCGTGGATAACGCTTGGAACACTTGTTGTCGACCATGCACGGTGATTGGGGATTGATGGAGCCACACGGACCGTGAACCATGTTCGTAATTACAACATCATGCAGGTCTGGATCGGTTTCGGGATCAGGAATCTCGGCACATATGATGTCATCTATTTGGTCTGGTCGAATTTTTTCGGCTAACCAAATAAGAATGTGAGCATGCGGCAAGCCTCGTTTCTGCCATTCAATTGAATACATCCAACATCGAGTATCCCCAAAGACGCAATGCCTAACAATGTAGTTCATCAGCGACCGGATTTTTTGTTTGAAGACACGTGCGATGATGTCGTGCCGATCACTTGTTATTTGCCCGGGTAGCAACAGTTGAACAATCTCTATCCATTTCGGATTGCAAGTAAAAGTGATGAATAAATCTGGACAACCGTAATGACGAACATATGTCATTGCATCTTGCGCATATTCATGCATATGACGCGGGCTGCCAATGTACGTCGCCGGTAGAATAGTCAATCGACCAACATTAGCTGCATCTCCTTCGGTGCTGATTGCATCGCGTAAATGGATATATTCCTCCGAACGCAGTTTAGCTTGGTTCAACCGAATGAAAATGAGGCGCTCTGTTTCGATTTTGACGTACATGTCGACGATATATTGCTGAAGCAAACGACGAAATCGCAGCAAATAGTTGTCAGCATTTTGACGAATCATCAAACGATATGCATAATAATTCATCGAGCTAACCTTCTTGTTAGTTTCCTCACCTGAAATGAAATCAGTAAAATTAGTGTCATAATCTAAATTATGATATCAGTACTCACCGCTCAATGGATTTATCATGTTGATATTGAAGTGATATCCATCGTCTCCTTGCCAAAACATCAGCGGGTATTGCAATGTATCGTATGAACGGTGTGTTTCATTTATTCGTTGCAGTTGTCCAGTGTCGCGACGTGTAAGCACAATATCGCGCGGTTCCACGCTTTCACCAACAATCACAATTGCGACTTCATCTATTGTTGGAGCATTAAATTGGCGTTCGTGTGTTCCAGCGGGTCGTTTATCTGCTCTGATCACGACTTTGCAGTCGTCACTTGGCATGCGATCCAACGCAGATTTAAACAATCGAACCAATGCATGATGTTCATGGAGTAGTTGCTGCAAATCTTTCAGAACTATCCTTTTCATTGCTGTATTGGTCGTTTGGCGCCGATCAAGTTGATCCTCCATATTGCCCATAAAGTATATTTGGATGAATTTATGCTGTCCATCTTCAATCGGTTGCAATGACCCAATTCGGTGGTGAATTTGGCCTTGAATCTGTAAAGTCGAAGACGAAGTCAGAATTATAGATTTTTGATCACCAAAAGAAAATGAATGTTTACTCTCTCGAGCAGAAATGACCTTAAATGTTGGATTGAATCCGCGTTCTTCGATAATGTCTGCTCCAAATGAAGTCATTTGGAAACATCCGTTGTATCTTTGAGTGTTGGATAGAAAATGTCGTGATTCTGGTGTCTCGCCACGAAGCAATGAACGCAACAGTTCAGGTGGTGCAGGCAATAATGGCAATTCACATTGCCACTGAGACAGCACAATCCAGGCGTTTCTCCAGCGAACTTCAATGCACCGCAATGGTCGCACACAAACTCCATTGGGCCAATTCGAACGAAAGGATGTGAGTTGTAGTCAATTGTGCAATCGTATTGAAACGCTATTCGATTCAAATCAACACTTGAAGGATTTCTTCTTGCGCGTCGAAAATTATCTCGTTGTTGATCTGTGCGATAAGCTCGACGATTTCTCATTGTCAACTGAGCCATTTGACGTACTGCCTCTCTTTGTGCTTGTCTTTGTGAAGCGCGAAGTCGGGCCATACTAACCCGGCGCACTTCTCGTGTGATTTCTTGTTCATCTGCAGTGGATTGATTCGCAATAGTCCGAAGTCTAATTGCATTACGGCTTCGTGGTGAAAGATTAGATCTTCTGGCTCGCGGCATTGTAAATAATACTGGAAAATTAATCACACAATCCAAAATTACATAATCAATTATCGATGTGCGCACAATCACAAATGTGATAACCTCACAAAGTGAACATCTTCGAAGGGAACTTACCGTTTAAAAATCCCGATCGAAAATAGAATTCCGCAGAATAAAAAAAAAATTAAAAAAAACCAAAAAAAAACTGGTGTCCGGTGTTGGGACACTCTGTACCAATAAAAAAATTACGTACAATTGTACGCAAAAAAGTACTGTTTTCTTATTGTTATTGGCATACACCACACAACCTCTTATTTCACTAAATTCCACCACTTATTTTAATATTATATGCTAAACCACAAACCACTTAACTAATATGAAATAACCAAAACCAAAAATAAATTAAATTTAATATTAAAATCGCAAAGGAAAAAAACTTTTTTTGGAGCTGTCAAAATCTACTATTCGCACTGAAATCGTAACTCGGACGAAGATTTTATCTATATAAATAGATAAGTAGATGAAATAAAAAAAAAAAATTGGATAAAAAATAAAATGGTAAATGTGCATGCAGCCTCCAGTCGGATTCGTATCCAGTACGTTGCATTCCAAGCGCCGAAGCTTTAACCACTGCACCACTCGTCACATACAAACTACACCTACAAAATTCATATAAAAAAAAAGATTTTTTTATTAGATTTTTGGGGCTTCCCTTTTGAGTTTTTCCGACTTTTCTTTTTCCTAAACCACCACTGTATTGAGACGAACAAAATAAAAAACCAAAATGTACTAAATATATGAGAAAATGAATTTTCTTGATAACTTTTTTTTTGGTGAATTTTTCCAATGTTTTAATAGTTATTATGCTATTCGGAACGGAGTCAAATCCAACAAAAGAAAGATCATAAAAATCGGTCCAGCCGTTCTTCAGTTATAAATGGTGTAACTAACCCGACTTTGTTTTATATATATAGATTATAATTACAGTATAATTGCCAACCAAACGATCCATGTAAGTAGATGATACCATATTTCCAAACATCATTAAAATCGTTAAGCGTATTAGAACTTATAGGAACAGTCTTATGTCTCATTAGTTCTAAATGTGTCTCATTAGTTCTAAATAATGTTTTTAGTCGAAGCGTTATAATGTGATTGTAGAAGATGAAATTTATCCATACATTATTGACAAGAGTGTGGCATATTTTGCGGATTATGTTAATATTACTGGCTCCTTTGTATTTGAAAAAATCGACGACGACCAGGTTAAGATAGAAGAAGAAGGCCGTTGGATAAAACCTTTAGATTCAAATTTACCGTTCCAATTAAATATGCGGACTCAGTTCCTTGGAAAATCTACTTGGTACGAGGGACCGTTACGATTAGCATTACCGGATGTGTGCTCTGAATTCGTGAATCCTACACGCTTCTGGTATAATCTTACGAAACTGACATCAAGAAAATCAGGTAATGAGTTAAAATTTAGAAATTATTAAATGTAGGATTGTTTACCAACATTTTTCACTTTTTTTTAATTTTCCAAAATAAGGTAAGAGCGTATCATACTTTTTAGAAAGTACAAGCCGTGAAAATCTATCAATTTCCTCGATAATTTTACTTTTCCAAATTTTTTTTTTTAATAAAAAACATGTATACTCAATTTTCATGAAACATGAAACATACGGGCATTTAATATCCAGGCATCCTTCGAGAAATTCCTGACGAGGATCACAACCTTTATATAAATGGAAATGAAGATGAAGAACAAATTGACGATAAATTCGATTTTGAATAAATTAAAATTGAAATTTTGAATTAACAAACTAAATTTTAGCTCATTTATTTTTATTAATAATAATTGCTTCGTCCACCTTGCAGACTCACATCAAAGAGTTTTCATCGCTCTTATCGCTTCTTCTGATAGTGCCACAAATGTTTAAGACAAATCAACTTTTGTAAATATGAAATTTTTTTTTATTGCAATTTTAATTCGTAAGGTATACATTAGAGGATGGAGACTGCCGCCCCCAAAACCCCGCTTTTCCAGAATTAAAGTGTCAAATTTTAATTATAATTTTAAATTAAGTAAAAAACCTTTCAAATTATTCACTTTAATCAAAGAGGTTTGGTAATTATATATAATAACCGGGAATCGGAATATTTCCTACATGGGGGCTCAACCGGGATATTGATTAAGATACGCATCAATATTTTCGGTACAATTGCTGTGGAAGTACGGTGTAAAAAATAAATTACAGTTTTCTGATCGGTGAATCAACATCGGTGCATGTTTGAGTATTAAAAAGTTCGCGAACGAGTGCCGCAACGTGATTAAGCGTACATTTTTATGAAACGGTTCAAACGGAGAATACAACCATAAATAAGCGTTCTTTTGCTGTTAGAATTATATTGCTGTTGTTCAGTAAAAAAATTTTGCAGTTAACATTGTATTGATCGCTTTTCCCAAATATTTATTTTACCGAGTGTGCCGATTTATATTCAATAAAATGGGAAAAAATCGAAAAATAAGGACACCATTAGAGACTCCTTTGCCAATGAGGAGTACTATCAAAGAATGTTCGAAAAATGTAAACAAAGTATCGATGATCTAACCATTTCTGATAGGCATTCTTCAGCACACCAACAAAACCATGAACGAGAAACGGCGTTGAAGGATCAAGAGATAGTCTTGCTGAAGAAACAAAACGAGTTGCTCGCGGCGCGTAATGCAAATTTCGCAGCAAGCACAACTAACGAAAATGATACGCAACTATCACCGTTGCCGCGCTATAAATTCGTGGATGTGAAAGAGTCGATCAATATATTTAGTGGATACGATAATTATCGGATCGACAAATGGGTCGAAGACTTTGAAGAGTCATCAAGATTTCCCATGTGGTCGGATATGGACAAGGTCGTATATGAGAAACGGCTGTTGGCGGGCCCGCTAAGCGTGCATTAAGGACAACCAAAGAGTTGAACACGTGGAAGTAACTTAAACAGTTTTTAATCAAAGAGTTCTCTAAGAAGTTCAACAGTGCCATCATCCATCGACAAATGGCAGAGCGGAAAAAGAAGCCAGATGAATCTTTTAATCGATATTTGTTTGAATTACGCGAGCTGGCAGTGTTTGGCAAAGTTGAAGATTCTGCGGTTATCCAGTATTGCATTTATGGGATACCGGATCAACTAGTTAACAAGAAAATTCTATGTGGTGCTACAAGTATATGGAACAATTT
This sequence comes from Nephrotoma appendiculata, assembly GCA_947310385.1. Lineage (NCBI taxonomy): Eukaryota > Metazoa > Arthropoda > Insecta > Diptera > Tipulidae > Nephrotoma > Nephrotoma appendiculata. The sequence goes on from OX371224.1 coordinate 58,327,513, forward strand.
AAGCTAAAGCTTAATATGACTACGAAGGGACACATATGATAACCAATCAAAAACCCGCTCCAATGCACAAGTCTGCTGGTAGAAGTAGTCGAAGGCTAACATTTATCGTATGTTGCGAGTGGTGGAGATGGTAGACATACCGCAAGTATAGCTGCACGAACAAAGGAAAAGAGAGAAAGTGTTATATCTGCGGAGAATTCGGACATATTTCACCATCGTGCCCACAAAAGAAGATGAAAAACGTCGCTTCGGGCTTCGATTAATGGCAAAAATTTGATGGCCATGGTCGATAGTGGAAGTGTATTAAATCTAATGTCCGAGTCGAAATTTAAAGAATTAGAGGTCAAAAATTTGGTAAACCAGGCTACTGCGCTTAATGGGGTCGGCTCGAACGTGTTGATGACCAAAGGAAGATTCGAGGCAAAGGTGAGTATAGACGGAGACCATTATAACACTGAGATAATACTTGAGAAAGAACTAATCAACCAAACAGTCACGACAATGACACCAGAGGCTGTTGTTATGCGCAAATGGATTCCGGAAAATAACGCTTTTGTCATCGAAAAAGAAGATGCGTTCGATTTACATCAAGTCAACGATGTATATATTGCCGACGAGATTAAGAAGCTAGTAGGCCATCACCGCTAGAATTCGACGTTGTCCGGCAGCAGGTAGATGAGTGGATGAAAGGTGATTATTCGTCCGAGTGTGTCAAATTATGCAAGTCTTATAATTGTGCTGGCGAACAAAAAGGATGGGTCGAAAAGATTTTATATCGATTTTCGTAAATTGAATAAGGTTGTGGTTAAAGATAAGTACCCACTCCCGCTCATTGACGACCAAACCGACCAACTACAAGGTACGAAATATTTCACGACGCTAGATCTTCGCAATGGATCTTCCACGTTCCAATCTCTGAAAAATCGATAAAATATAGCACTTTTGCGGCATTGTTCGGTCATTATGAATTTATGAAGGTCCCATTTGGCCTGTGTAATTCGCCAGCAGTTTTCCAACGTTTCATAAAGAACGTTTTTCAAGAACTATGTAGGGTGAAAATTCTCTGCATATACATGGACGACTTATAATTGTACCTGCAAAGAGTGCCGAAGAAGGTTTAGAACGGTTGACAAAGGTGCTCGAGGTGGCAGCTGGAAATGGTTTGCAGATGAACTGGAAAAAATGTCAATTTCTACAAACGCGTATCGAATATCTTGGCTATTGAAGAGGGTTGCATGAGGCCGGGCAAGATGAAACTTAAAGTTAACGCGAAGTTCTCAGCCCCAGACACCATTAAAAAGTTACAAAGCTTTTTCGGACTGACGGGGTATTTTCGTAGATTTGTTGAGGGTTACTCGTTGATCGCAAGACCATTGTCCGATCTATTGAGGAAAAACGTCAAGTTCGAAATTAGAGGTGAAGAAGGAAGCAGTTCGAAAGTTGAAAGAAGTCAGTTTTACAGTTATATGATGTTGCTGCAGAAGCAACTGAATCGGATAGATAATTTCATCCAGTCTTTTACCTCAGTAAGAAGACGTCACCATGCGGGGAACGCTACAGTAGCTACAAGCTAGAAGTGCTAGCGATTGTTATAGCTCTAAAAAAAATTAAGAGTGTTTGTGCTGGGTCTCAATTTCAAAATTGTGACCGACTGTGCTGCTTTTAAAGCCACCATGAATAAGAAGGAGTTGAATGCGAGAATCTCAGGCGCTACAACTTCAAGAGTTTAATTTCGATCTCGAACATTGACCTGGATGAGGCATGTCGATGCATTGAGTAAGGATCTTTTGGTTATCGTGGTTGATGAGATGGTGTGATTTGTAGAGTGAAAACAGCCCAGAGAACCGATCGAGATTTGCACCCCATAAGGCTCGCTATGTATCGTGGTGCCAAGGTAAATGCAAATGGAGGTTGTTAAACATTACCATAATCAAGGTCATTTTGGGAATCAAAAAACAGAAGAATAGATAGGAAGGCAATTCTACTTCCCAAAGTTAAGCCAGAAGATTCGAATATGCATAAACAATTGCATACCATGCATATTAGTGGAGAAGAAAATGGGGAAACAAGAGGGGTTTTTGCATCCGATCACAAAAGGAGATGCTCCATTGAAAATATGCCACTTGGACCATCTCGGGAATTTATTAGCAACGAGTAAGCAGTATAAACACATCCTTTGTGTTGTGGTTGTGGATGGATTCTCAAAATGTGTGTGGTTATATCCGTCAAAAACCTCAACCACCAATGTCCTTCAAAAGTTGGAACTGTAGAAATCGGTATTTGGAAATCTTAGTTGTATTATATCGGATAGGGGTACCGCATTTACTTCCTCAGAATTCCAGGATTACTGCAAAAATCAGTCAATAGAACATATAGCCTTTACAACGGGTGTTCCGACCGGGAACGAGCAGGTTGAACGCGTTAATAGAATTTTAATACCGGTTTTTACGAAGATAAGTTTAGAAAAACCTGGCGAATGGTACAAGCACACTGACACATTGCAACGATTTTTAAACGAACGAAGTATTGGAATGACACCATGAGCTGCTGACTGGAGTAAAGATGCGCTGCCCCGAGGACCACAAATTGAAGGAGAAAATAGAAGAAGAGGAGGCAAAAGTCTTCAATGAAAGTCGTAGCAAGCTAAGAGAAGAGGCGAGAGAGCAAATTTTGTGAGTTCAGGAGAAAAATCGCACGACATTTGATATAGGAAGAGAAAACATGCATCACTGTATAGTATCGGCGAGATGGTGGCAATTAAAAACTCTCAGTTTAGTGGGGGAAATAAAATTGGCCCGAAATATATTGGACCATATGAGGTGGTGCGACAACGGACTAATGATCGGTACGATGTCGAGGTTGGTAGAACGGAAGGTCCAAAACCACATCAACAAGTGCGGAATTTACGAAACGTTACTACGATGAACTAAATGACGATTTCGCTGTCCGCAAAATTCAGTATGTGCCGAAAAAGCCAAATGAATCATAATAATAGATCGATATTTCAGAATCCAGTAGAAACAGTGCATATAAAATCTTCAATCAATAACGTGCAGACTAAATTTCTGAAACTTCTTTACGACCCACACGGATAAAACTTCATACTTAAGGTTTTTCCATAACTTGAGAAATTCTAGTGATTTTTGGTCGAAATTGGTCCACGATGCGAAGTAGATTCGAAGTTGAAGTGGCTGCTTCCTAACGAACTTTTTGTGTTTTGCTTTAAGTATATAGAATTTAAAAAACATTTACAAACTATAGATTGTGAATTAAACTTCAAACAAAATTAGTTAAGAATATTTTTTTAAATTTTACCGTAAATGACTAGTTTTGGTAAAACAATTTTTATTTCACCAAAATTTGGCATCTCTACTGTCCATACTTGAACATTTTAGTGGCAGCTTTCATTGTAGCTTTTCCCATGTTTGCTACGATTTTGAAAAGTTTGGTATTTTATTTACAAGAAACTTCAAAAAATTAAAAATATCAAATAAATATAAAAATTAAATTAAAAAGCCCGGTAAACTACATTTTTCGTTTTACAAATCAAATGTGGTGTATTCAATGTATACATTCCAGGACAATTAAGTCGGATGTGAGTCAACACATTTTATAATAATATTTTATTTCAACTGAAATATTGATATTTGACATTAAAACTATTTCAAAACTGGAACTAACTCCACTTGGACCATTGCCCCAAATTTTGTAACTTCACCAAATAATCCTTGAGTAAACAGAAAGTGAAACCTCCATGGTCCTGTCGAAAAAGATGATGGCAATTCGAGTTGGGCGTCAATAAATTGCTTTTGACAATCAGTCCACAGTTTCGAAATATTATACCAGAAGCGTTGGGGATTCACGAATTCAGAGCACACATCCGGTAATGCTAATCGTAACGGTCCCTCGTACCAAGTAGATTTTTCAAGGAACTGAGTCCGCATATTTACTTGGAACGGTAAATTTGAATCTAAAGATTTTATCCAACGGCCTTCCCCTTCTATCTTAACTTGGTCGTCGTCGATTTTTTCAAATACAAAGGAGCCAGTAATATTAACATAATCCGCAAAATATGCCACACTCTTGTCAATAATGTATGGATAAATTTCGTCTTCTACAATCACAGTATAACGCTTCGACTAAAAACAGTTAAATGTTTAATTTAATAATCTGACTGTTAATTTAATATTTAAATTTTATACTTCAATATTATGAATGAAATACCAAGAGAGCGCAAGTAACATCAAAATTGCCTTCATCTTGTTTAAACACGGCTTTAGAACTAACGAGACAAGAGACCGTTCCTTGTTCTAATACGCTAAACGATTTTATTGATGTTTGGAAATGTGGTATCATTTAATTACATGGATCGTTTGGTTGGTAATTACCCTGTAATTACAATTATAAATAATTAGAAGTCTATTTCATGCACTGCTAGTTTCGCATGTTTGCAATCATTGACACATAATCACAATCACATGTTTGATTTGGTTCACAATTTTGATAAGGGGATTAAAAAAATCTCCTTCCATTATTTTATTTAATAATAATGTGAATTTCGGTAATTTACCTTTTTTACAACTCCAATTTAACAATCATTTCAAAACACACTCTATTATGCTTGTAAAACTCTTCAGAACCCATCCAATTCAAATTTTACACACATTTCGTTCATTGTAAGAAACAATCCAAACGTATCACTTAAACAAGTTTAAGCACCTATGAGCATTTGTGGCCCGCGTCTATATTGATACCCCACTGAAGCCATTAGCCCTCAATCTGGAATGGAAACCATATCGCCTTTGGGAACATGCTGCGGACATTTATCCAACTGAATGTCACACATTGTTTCATACAGTCTATAGACTTCCATCTTGCGTACGATAGCATTCAGTGAATCAGAATCATTTGATGACCCTGTCTTGTATGTCAAAATCTGGAATTTGTTGGCTTACCAAAGATGATGCCGAACCATCAATAAAACACAGATTATTGTCCGAATGTGGCAAAATATTTTTCTCCTGCCACGATTGTATTCAAAAATTTACTGCAGTCACTTTGGTTAACCAAATGAAATTAGTCAAACCTGGTCTACAGCAATAAATGAACTAAGATGTCTTTGAGGCATACGGATTCCTCGATTTCCGTATTCAATTCCATGGTTTTTGTGTCGCGTCTGAAAAGGCATATTCAGCGGTAAAATATTCGAAAATCAATCAAACATTTAATTGCTGCTAAAACATAGTTTTAGCCGTTCAAGCAATTGTCAATTCCTCTTCTAGAGCTATGTGGCTCAATACTACTACAAAACTTTTAACTAATGGTAAATTTGTTTCAACCCAAAAACTGATTTTCGATCAAAAAAATTTGCTGTCAGTTCAAAACATGTTGCTCTAAATTGCCAACGCATGTTCTTTTCCAAAGAAAAATTGATTTATGTTTTGATCGAAATCATTTTTAAAAAATCTTTATTTTCTCGTAGATTTTTTCGCTACATATAAAATGTTATGTCAAAGTAGACCAAAACATAAACAAACATCGAAGTTTTCATTAACTCGTCAATCAGCTCGTCATTGAAAAATATTAACCCATTAATGCCCGATGTATGATACATCATATGCAAATCACTACTTTCTTAACATCTTCTCGCTTGAATACTAAGCATACAATTTTTCTGTTTTTTAAGTGGTTGAGGATGGTGTACACTTGTAAAATAATTTAAAACCTAACGGATAAAAACGTTCAGTTTTATTTTGATCGATGTGAATTAAGGACAAAATGGATCGTCGTTGGAAAGTAGAGACTTTATAAAAAATTAGTTCTGTCATTAACTTTTATCGTGTGTTATGTAATTTTTTTACAAAAAGGATATACTAATTAATTTAATTTTACAGAATATAAAAATTATAACTCGCAATTAAAGGAATTATAGTGACATATTTTCGATGGTATATGGTATATCATACAACGGGCTATGACGTTCACGTTAAATGGAGTCGTTACTAACAGGCGGTTTTTGTACAGACAGGTACATCCAAAGGTCCCATTCTTATAATTTACTAGAGGTTTGGTTCGCTTAATACTTGCAGAGAATCTTCTACATAAACTCCGTTACAAATTTTTTAGGAGATTTTTCAAATACTTATTGTGTTAAAATTTCTTTTTTTCAATTTTAAATGAATTGTAATATGTTTTATTTGCATTACTATTTGTTAAATTTATCATTAGAAACAGACATAAATAAATGAAAAAGGTGAAACAATATAATAAAAATATACTGTTTCTGCCCATTGTATGATATATCATACAAGCTCCAGAGCCCCATTGACATGACTTTTTGAATTTTTTCTCACAATTACATATTTCGACTTGAAATATACGTGAATTGTGATTTTCAGAGAAATAGGGCCATTAGAACATAGTACTGGTTTTAATGGGTTAATGCTGTTTGTCAAATTCTTTACCGCACAATAAAATTGATTTTTTGGAAATCAAAACGAATTGGCCATAAGATTGCAAATATTTTTGAAATACCTACAAATTCAACTTGTGCCTGGATGAACTCCAATGTTATATCGTGGCTCTCAGATATTCTAAGAAAATGGAACTGTTTTTAAGCCACAAAAAAAGCTTCTGCCTAGGTAAATTACCAATCGATCATTGGCGACATATACCGACCAAACTAAACGCAGATTGCGCAAGTCGAGGTTTGACACTGAACGAGCTATTAAACCGCACAATATGGTAGAATGGTCCAAAATTCCTTCAAAGGTCAATGTCTTTTTGACCGAACTACGAAAATGCTATGGTTGAATCTACTACTATCGTATAAGAAGGAAAACAGTGCAGGTTTTAACAAATACTATTTTTCCCGCCAACGAAGGTTCTAATAACCTGCGCTCGTGTAAACTACAATAATAACTTACAATAGAGTTAGTGCAAAACAGAAGTCTATACGTGGTGTCTAAAATAAACTCATTTATACCAACAAATGATTTTGACTCTTATTGAATTGAGCAACTAAACGGGTAGCGACAACACACAAAGTAATTTCTAGTAAACCTAGAAGACTGTCGTGTTTGTTGTTGCTGCCGTAAATTCAAAATATTTAATTTTTTGGATTAATTTTGATTTTGCGGCTTTCTCCACTGGATTTTGGCTTGTAGGATTTGTTCAATTTATCGCTCCTCTTACAAAGTTTTCAATTACCTGTATTATTTGGCTTCTCTGTATTTGTTTCTTTTTAGATTTTGATTGGAAACCAAGGTCACGTTTACCTACCTTTGAAGAGGATTCTATTCATTTATTTAAAAAAAAATTGCATGTAAGTATTGTTGTTGAAGTGCGCCACGACTTGCGATGCCCACCGAGAGTATTTGTTTGCCCTCGGTTCTATTAAAATCTATGCTTCGGACTAGGTCCAACATATTTAATGTAGTTAGTTTGAATGTTCAGAGTCTTACTTTAAATATTGACGAACTTTTAATGAGGTCCTAATTGATGTTATTTGTTTATCGGAAACATTTTTGACATCTAGTATTTCCAATTCTGCGTTAGCCATTAGTGGCTATAGTTTGTTCAGGTGGGATAGGGTTAGTCCACCGGTTAATTATGGTGGGGTATACGTATGTTAACGAGCATATCAAATGTAGTGTTTATCGGTACCCCCTCAATTTCTCAAAGGCTCGTTTCTGATTTTGAGTTTCTTTTTTAAATGTCTTCGTGAATAAGCGGAAATTTCTTTTAGGTGAGGTTTATAATCCTCCTAAAACGAACAAGAGGTCTTATGCTCGATTTAAAAAATCTCTTTTAGACATTGAGTGCCGTTTTAGTTATTTTTCCTGTCGGTATGATGAGGTTTTCATTTCGGGTGATTTTAATTTTGATATTTCTCAAGAGACTTTATTTTCTCGTAGCTATTTAAATATCTTAAGTAGCATTAACGTTTCAGTTTATAATACTGAAGCGCCCACTTACTCTTAGGCTACCGCAAGTGATGATTCTTAAGGTCGATTTATATTATCGGCGCGGCACAGCACAGTCATGCATCGTCTCATGCCTCAACGATTTATATTATCAGCTCGGTTCAGCTCATATATTGAGTTCGTATTTAATCCGGTGTGCGTTCGTATCTAGCATTCTACGATGGAAATGGATACATAGAATAGAGCGTAAAATACAAGAATAAAATATTTAGTATGTTTTCTTTAATCGTCGAATATACATCTGTAAATGCGATTAAATCACGTGGAAATTTTAAATATTTTTTGTGTAAAGTTCATCATCATTCATATTATATACTATGTGTTGCATTAATATTTGTGCTCATGAAAACATTATTTTAGTTATGTTTCCTAGATTATAAAACTCATGCAGTTTTTTTTTTAAATTTTTTATCACAATGTAATTAATTATTAAATTACGTTTCATTTGGCATACAATTTCTAAAAAAATTATCAGGATTTACGTATAAAAAAACGAATTTACTCTGTTGCAAAAGTAATTGTGTTACAAATTACTGTTGCAAAAGTATTTGTGTTAGCAAAATTCTAAAAAAAAATCAACAAATGGTGTATTGAAATAACTGTTTCAGCATTTGTTTTTCAAAAATACACGTTTTCAAATTGTTTTGCAAGTTTCATTGAATTGTGAGCATTAAAAATCGTGACAATATGCCAAAAACCCGCGAACTGAGTATTGAAACCCGATCTGCAATTGCGGCAGAATATAATTTGGGAATCTCAGCCGAAGAACTGGCGAAAAAGTACAAGTGCCATGAAAATACCATTTGGTATCAAGTTCGGAAGCAAAATATTTGCGGAACGGTGCAAAATATCGGAGTACGCCAACGACCAAGAATAACTAATGCCAGAGAAAATGCTTACATCACTCGATGTATGCTTACAAATGCACATTTAAGTCAACGAGGTCTCGCTAAAACTTTAAAGGATAACAAAGAACTCCATATACACCATTCCACAATTTCTCGTCGTTTAAAAGAAGCTGGGGTACAGGCCTATACATGCACCAAAAAGTTGTATATTTCTAAACAAAATAAAATAAAACGGCTGTTGTTCGCAAAGCAGCATATGAACAAGCCCCCCGAATTGAGGAGAAACTTTTTGTTTACTGACGAATCTTTGGTATCGTTAGACGGATCTTGGGGTCGCAAATTTTATTATTCGGAGCCAGAAAAGGTAAACAAACGTCGTGTTTATGCTACACAACGTCAAGGCGGTGGAGGAAGTCGTATGGTTTGGGGTTGTATAACCAACCTCGGAGTAGGACCACTAGCAATGGTGTCTGGGAAAATGAACCAAATGACCTATTTGGAACTGCTGAATGATGTAGCATTGGTAGCTGGTTCAAAAATAATTGGGCTTGACTTTATTCTTCAGCACGACAATGCCCCTGCCCATAAAGCATTTATTGTGACCAAGTTTTTAAATGATTTAGACCAACAACGCATAAATTGGCCACCGCAAAGCCCGGATTTAAATATTATAGAAAATGTTTAGGCTTATGTAAAACGAAATACACCATATAGAGTTGGACGAAGCAACCAGGAGTTATGGGATGAGATTGTTGAGGTGTGGAGTAAAATACCTCTAGAATTTATTTCCAAATTATTTGACAGAATACCCAGAAGACTAAATGAGGTCATATTAAATAACGGTGGGCAGACTAAATATTAAATTTAAATAAAATAAACAACATAATATAAATTAGTAACGTTTTTTATTAAAACTGTCCCAACACAAATACTTTTGCAACAATAATTTGTAACACAATTACTTTTGCAACAGAGTAAATTCGTTTTTTTATACGTAAATCCTGATAATTTTTTTAGAAATTGTATGCCAAATGAAACGTAATTTAATAATTAATTACATTGTGATAAAAAATTTAAAAAAAAAACTACATGAGTTTTATAATCTAGGAAACATAACTAAAATAATTTTTTCATGAGCACAAATATTAATGCAACACATAGTATATTATGAGTGTTATTTAAAACATCAATAAACGGAAAATGTTTTCTAACTTCCACATAAAAGATGTCTGTATGATGGGTCTTTTGCTGGATGAAGAAGAGGAAGAGCAGAATCGTCATTGCCGTCATCGTCGTTTCGCGGTACACAAAATGTTAAAGAAAAGGCAGACCGAGGGCGAATTTTGGACGATATTTCCACAATTGATGGACAATGAACAAAAGTTTTATCAGTATTTTAGAATGCCGCAGTACGATTTCCATGTGTTGTTAGAAAAAATAGAAAATTCAATACGAAAGCAGGATATAACATTTAAAAAGGTTATAGGTCCAAAAGAAAATTTGGCAATATGTTTAAGGTAATAATATTCTTTTATTTTATGATTAACGTTACTTCTAAAAAAACAATTCATGAATGTCATCATAAAACGATTTTTGATTATTTAGAATCATTATCACTTAAACTGGATGAGAACTCTGTATAAAATTCAGTTATTTCATTGTACGCTCCATTATTTATATGCAAATGTGGTGGTGACGGTGTTGGCTGCAGATGAGAAATTATTTGTGGCGACACTTCCGGAGTTCCAAAACTAGAAATTGATGAAAAAAATCGCTGATTTGCCGATGATGGTAATGTTGTCGGTACTGTATAAAATAAATGTGATGACGACACCATAGTATGAGTACCAATATTAGGTGAACGTTTTGGCCCTTCAACAGATGATGGTGGCTGCATTATAAAATTATCAGAGGAGCTGTTATTTGTGGTTACATGTGGCGCAGTCAGCGATTTAAACGAAATAGGTTTAAATATCTGTTGAGATATATCCTCCATCACCGTTCGCTTGAGTGATGATGATGGTTTCATTATTTTGGATGACCCGAGTACGGGACATGAAGATGACGCCTTAGGTAATGGTGAATGTAACGTACAATTATCCAACGAACTGTGTTCCAATGGAGAAAGCAAACTACTCACAAGTACTTGTAACTACTCGCAGCTACCCATGCTCAAATGGTGGTGTAGATGTTGAAAGTAGTTACGCATAAATTTGACGGTAGGTATATTAGTTTCAAAAAATCTAACAGATGGCTTTGTGATGGTTTGATTATGTTGAAATGTCAGATTTATTACAATTTTTTGTTTGTTTATATTCGATTGATTGACAATAAGGGATTTTTGTGGAAAATTACTTATCAAATTGCAATAAAATTTGTAAAATTATAATTAGCTACTAATTATAATTATTAAATTGATCCAATTATAAATATCCTGATATAAATATTTAAAATTATTAAACTGATGGAATTGATTCGACTATTAAAGCGGTGGATTTTTATAATAAATATATATAAATTAATTTTATTTACATTTTCACTATTAGAACCTCAATACTCCTCTTTCCTGCCAGCGTACGCACAGATTAAGGCTTTGCCTTCATGGTATGTCCAATTTTTGACATTATGTATTACCAAATTGTCTGAAAATATTCAAACAAATTTGATTTTGTACAACAAAATATGTTGCTGTCATAATTTTGCCCGTTCCTTTGGTTATCTACTCACAAGTACTTGTGAGTAGCAAATTGTTTCCACTGGAACACAGCTAATGAGTCATACACAATACTTTCAAACAGCTTAGGAATACTAGATAATTCTTATGAATGGGAACTATAAAAGAACTTTTCCAAATAAATGGAAAAATGCCAAGTGAAAGCGACTTTTGGAAAAGTGTAGTCAGTGGCTGGGCAAGAATATCACTACAGTTTTTTAGGACGATGGATGGTAGTCCGTCAGGACCGGATGAAAAATCATCTTTAAGTTTGGAAATCTTATGTACCACGGATTCATAATCGATTTGAATAGAAGTTAAGGTTGTTTGAGTACAGTTATTCATGTGTGTAAAGTAACCTTCCGTTAGCAAAATGATTTGCTATGACTTTAGGATCATTAGAGGAATGATCCTTATATTTGAAAGTGGAAGATCAACGATTAGATTGTATTGCATGAGTCTGATATAATTCCCATAAAGTTCGTCAGACAAACTAGAGTAATCAGAGTCAGATGTAGTTTTCAGGAATCTTTGCCATCGTTTGTTCCTAAGGTTACGTAATGTTCGTAATTCATTATTATACCATGGAGGTGATGGCAATACAGTTTTTTGGCGGGTATACGGAATGGAATGTTTAAAATATTCAAAAACTGCAGAGTAAAAATTGACAGTTTGTGTTTCTATATCGTTATGATCAATTAAAGTTGTGTTAAAGTCAACGTTAGCCAAAAAATGTTTAAGCTTCACAAAGTCGGCCTTACGAAAATTGAAACGTAGTGGAGTTATAGAGTTGACATTGAGATTGTCTTGTTCCAGACCAAAGGTGATCAAAATGGAGGGGGAGGGTGGTATACATCTATGGCACAGAGTATTAGATTGGATTCAGAAGCGACGCTATTGTCGATAACAGAGGAAAACACCAAATCGAGCTGCCTGTTCAGACTATTCTTTTCTTTGGCGGTTAGTGCATTCGAAGCAACATAATGAGTGTTATCGTCTGAATAATTCCACTTAAGCCCGGGGAGATTGAAATCACCCACAACAAAGATGTCATCTTGAGTATTCATCAGGTCAATGACAAAGTCAACAGTATTAGTATGAAGCTGATAGCTTACAATCTGACTAGTGGGCGAATATAGCAACATAAAATAAAAATATTATTTTTATTATTTTTAATTTTGACACACACTAGCTCGATATTATCAGTGTTGGGAGTGATAACAATTTGACTATCAAAACTGATGTGCACTGCAATAAAAACCCCTCTACCGGTTAAACTCGTGTCTGGACAATAAGAACCATCTTTCCGGAAGACGTTAAAATCCGAGGTAAAAAATTCATTACTGTTGAAATCATTGTTCAAATTGGTCTCAGTGAGGGCAAAGACATCAAATGGAAGTCTTTGAATTGCTAAAAAGAGTTCGCGAGATTTAGTTCTCAGTCCCCTTACGTTCTGGTAGTAGAGGGACAAGCGTTTAAGTTTTTTGGAACTGTCATGTTATTATTATTATTATTTCGAAAATCGACAAATTCTTTGAGATAAGTTGTTTCGGGCCATGACTCTGGGGAAGGTAATAGGTTAAATGTAGCTTCAGGAATATATATTTTAGCATTTGACATTTTCGCCTTGGATGTTATGCGAATTTAATATAGAATTAACGTGTGATATAACATTGGCGTTAGTTGTATTGTTACACAACCGGGATACAAATATGATTTTTGGTTTAGGGACAGCCCTAAGGATGCGTGGAGCATTAACATTGCTGCTGCTGCTGCTGTGTTGAGAGTTGCTGTGTTGAGAGTTGCTGGAGTTTGTATCAATGTTAGCAGGAACCACTTGAGATGATCGGGCTAGGCTGCTATTTAAATGATTGATAGCTCTGGCAGGAAAAAGTTCCTGCTGAAGACTTATAATATTAGCGCGATCTGTAATTGGAGCTGGTTTGTGAATTAAGAGGGAGTTTGTTAGATCATAGCAAGCATCACTTGTAGTTCTCAACTCCTGCTCAAGTCGCACGATTAGCGAGTCATTAATGGTTTTACTCGAGCTATCTGAAGTAGTACGTGCTGATATACGAGTATTGATGTCGTTGGACAACCTCAAAATTAATTCAGTATTTGATGCAAGCTGTTTATTTATGAGCAAATTGTTCTTAATGTTGTCAGCTGTAAGTTCATTGTTGTGTTGGATGTTGGTCAGATTGTTCTTAATACTGGAAATAACTGATTCAATTTTATTACTGACCGCTTCATTAATGATCGAGTCGAAATTGTCGATAAACTTGCTAATTTTTGCAAAATATTTTTCGGTACCGAAATTGGAAAGCGCGATTGATTTGGTATTAGCGGCAATGCAATCTTCGGTACGTCCTAAGGAAGAGGAAATTTCGTCAAATTTGTTGCACAACAAATTTAACTTCTTCTCCAAGTTAAACATTCGATTACAATTTTCGTTAAACCCGGTTTTATATTCAACAAAACTGCGAGTAATTGATTCGTTTAGCAATAAAAGTTGTCCGTTAACCTTATTGCTTTTACAATCAATACAAATAAAGTCAATTTTTTTTTATAAAATTGGAGTCAACACGTAATAACGGAACGCGTTCAGATGTATGATTGGATGACGTATTACAGAAACAACATTTAATTACTGAGTTCATTGTAAATAAGTTACGCAATAGTGCGCAGCAAAACAAATGTTAAGCGACACAAGTTTTAGTTCAGTTTAGCTGAAATAGGATACAACATGCCACTGATTGGAAGGTCACGTATTTATTGATATTATTAATATTTTACCACTTATCAACTTAAATTAAAATTAAAAGTCACTACCACAAATTTAAAAATAACCTTGAGTAAAATATAAATCAAATAAAATTAAAAAAAAACACGTCTGAACTAGACGAAGTCAAAATCGGAAAACGTGATATTGAGGATCCTTGTGATATTGGCTGATTCTTTCGTCGGGATGCGTTCACGTCTTGGGTTTCATCGGACCCGAGCCTGTAGCTCCGCCGAGCTTTAATAATGGCAAGAAATCTATTAAGAACTACGTTCGCTATGAAGCTAAGCGCAATTGGTTTGCTTCCTCTACCTGCCGGACGGCAAAATTTTTTAATTGTGAAATTAATTTGAGGCTAACTAAGAGGCTGCGGTCAAGAATTCAGTGATTGCGAAGTTTTTGCTGCAACTTGGTCAAACATTCAGTTTTGCAGCCAAAGCAACGTAGTCTGACGGATAAAAATTCAGCCAACTAAATTAAACTGCGCATTTTATGCAACCACTTTCAAAAGAATGCAACTACTGCAAATGTCATTTTTTTGTTTATAACCTCACTTACAATACAAGATGGATGACGATATGGAGTAAGCTTATAAAAAAATCATTCTACTTAAATTTAGATTAGTCTAATTAACTTAAATATTAATCAATTTAATTTAAACATGGTTTAAATTTCAGCCGCAGCTTAGAAATGCTCTTCGAGTCGGATGCGGATGAACTCGATGAAGATAGTGGCAATATAAAAAATAGAAATATTAACCTAAAGTAAGTCCATTTATAATTAAATGATACATTGTTTGTTGATAATGTTTTCTCCCGCGTATAGAGAGAAGGACAAATGGAATCCAGACATAACCAAGCTACTAGTGGTTACTAGGCTAGGTATGGAAAACGAGTTCATTGAAGGCAAAAAGAACAAAAACACATTATGGAGAAAATGTGTACCTCTATTATATTAGATGCCCCCTAAAAAATTTAGCAACATATTGGTTACCTATAATAGAATAAAAAAACAGAAGAATAAAGGTGGTCGTGGTCCGGTATTTTGGCTTTATTTTGAAGAATTCGGTTCAGTCTACGGTGTGCGTCATAATAATATACCTCAAAAAAAAAATTCGGTTTTACTCATTCCGTAACAATAACGAAAGCCAACGAGAAGCTGAAAACGCAGAGAATAGAAATTCGCCAGATAACTCCTGTGAAACTGGAAAAGAAATTCCAAAAGAAAAGAGCATGCTGAAGAAAAAGGATGACGATGTTGGAGGTATATTGGCGTATTTAAAACAGGAATATGCAAAGGAACGAATGCGGCATAATGATATAATGAGGGTCAAGAAAGAAAAAAATGATTTGGAGCGAGAGAAGATCGGTTGTCTCAAGGAGATGATAGAGCTGATGAAACAACAGAATCGTGACAATGTAACTGGGGCTGTGAAATATAAAGTACAAAACAATTTTTGTTATTTATAACCTCTTTATTGAATAAAGTTTAATTTTTAATTATTTTCATTGTTTCAATATTTCAGTGATATAATCTTTTTTAATTTTTCCAGCGTGATCTAAATCGGATGGAAAGGAGTTTGCATAGTAATCGCTCTCTAAAGTTATTTCACAATGATTATCTTCTACCGGATCCAAAGCTTCTTCATTTTCATTAATAAGAAAATTATGCAAAACCACCGATTAGGTTTTAATGGTTGACACTTAGGCCATTTTTGGCCCATTGTGATACGATACATTCACGCCACATGATTAACCCATTCACCTATTCACCTACTCACATAACTACAGTATACCACCTGCACATTGCAAGCTCCATGTCAACCTGTACATTGACATGGACGGTGGGTCGGCGCTGAATTCTGCACTCCATCAGCGGGTCTTAGTTGTGTTTATTAACATCACTGATTGTAATCGATGATGAAAATTCGATTTGCATGTAGCCTTTGATGGGATTCGAACCCAGTACCTCCCGGTCCAATTGCCGAAGCTTTAACCACTGCACCACTTGTCCGGTAAAACCACCGATGCTATCACAAAATGTTTGGCATTAATTAAATTTGATACATACCAAACAAGAAATACCGAGACATTTTCGTTATACATTTGCAAATAAATATCACAATGCCTACAGCAGCCCCTTTCGAAATTCCAAATCGATCGGCTATATCTATGTAGCAATTTTGATTCCCCAATGTCCAAAGGTTTGATATATGAAATCTAAAACTCGATGAAGAATGACTGGATCCCAGAAATTTTAATTGAAGCGTTTTGTTAGGTCATAATGGGAATTAAACTATTTGTATGTCTACAGATTTTTTTGGATTCAAAGGAGGATTTTCAGCCTGTTTCTCGAATTGGGTACTGGTGTTCCGGATGTGAAAATTTGTTATGTATATACGAAGAGAAATGAGAGGTTACATTATCATGTTATATTTATGAATGAAAATTTCTCTTGTGTTTTCGGGTTTATAATTTACGGACGGAAGATGTGATTCAGTCCCCAACTTTATAATTATAAAAATTTATTCAAAAAAATACAGCTAATTGGTTGAAAGGTTCGAATTAATGGGCTATGAACAAAACGTAATGATGTATTCAATCACAGAATTAGGGATCCAAAAGCATGCGGAGTTGTTTCTGTAGTATCAACCCTCCCACTGAGGGAATCGTGTTGATGGCTGGGATATCGCCATCTTTAATGAAGCGAAAAGGAGGGATAATGCGTTGACTATTAAATTTAAAGGCAGATTGTGGGAAAACCGCATATATTATGGGTTATGGGGTGCGCTGGTTACACAGGCTCCTCGCGCTGCACTTTGGGTAACGCTAAAAGTATAACCCTGCGAGTACGGGCGCGGAAAAACCCTAGCTACTTGTCTTGAGGGCTAAATACCCATGGCCAATTCTGAAGCGTCTGTTCTCTCTGGCTTTCTTAGAGGACCAGTTTAACTGAATTTGCATCTCATACTTTGAACGTTATGGAAGGTGAAAACGAAATTGATGTTATTACCATGGATTGCAGTAAGGCTGCTATCAATAGCGATGTTGTTGCAAGACTTTTATCCATTCAAAAGAATTGTTGAATCCTTATGTTAAAGGCCTCGTCCTTTGCTCGAATATGCTAGTCTGGTTTGGTCTCCATACCATGAAGTGCACATAAGAAGAATTGGAGCTGTACAAAGTAGATTTTTGCATTTTGCTCTGTCCGGTTCTGCATGGGCGGACATTTACAACTTGCCTCTTTATCACGACCACTTACAGCTCATTAACTTAATGCCACTCAGTAAGCGTCAATCTGTTTCAGACACCGTTTTCATTCATCAACTTTTATCGGGTAAGGTAGTTACTCACTTTTATTTTTGAGTTTTACTACCCAAAAATAATAGGAAAACAGTTAAGTTATGTCTCATCATAATGATAAAACGGCCAGGCAATACTGCAGATGATAATATAACTGTCACGTTGTTTTATGAGCCAACCTAGAGAAACTTCATTTGTAATAAAGCACATGAAAGAATAAAACGCATCTTTTAGAAGAACAAAGAACAATTGGAACAATTATTAGAAGTTTTCAGTAAAAGATCGATACGATTTGCTGCAACAAGTAAATGCAAATACTATTTTGCAACAAATACAGCAACCACCACAACCGCAGCAGCCGCCATAGCAAGTGCATCACCATTCGAGAATTTCGATGCAAATAAAGAAAATTTTTAATTATATCGACAAAGGTTTGAAAATTACCTTACAATGAAGGGTGTTTACACAAACAAACCACTATGCCATCAATTGCTTGTGAATTCCATTGGAGCTCCACACTTCCAATTGCTTGTATCATTGATTGCCCCCAGGAGTATTTCAGAGTTCTCATTCGACGATTTAGTGGAAAAACTTGGAACACATTTGTGCCCCATGAAAAGGATATTGGTAATCCAACATCGTTTCCTTTTAATACATCAAAGCGAAGAGCAAACAGTGGCTAGTTATGTTGCATTACTCCGGCGGGATATAACTGTATGTTCATTTGTGTCAGCATATGAATGCAAGGCTGACATTTCAAATATTTTTCTTCGAACACAATTCATTCGAAGCATTGAAGATAACATGATGGAGTTAGATTTTGAAAAGATTGTGGAAAAAGCGTTATCTTTGGAAGCTTCTAAAATTGACTGCCGTGAACTCAATTCAAAACATCCTAGCAGCATAAATGATGTCAACAGAATTCACTCCAGGCCCACAGATTCAAATCATTGTAGGAATCGATCAAAAAATCGTTCATCATCAAAACCATCAATTGGGTATCGAAAATGTATGTATAAGATGTGGAAGAGACAATCATAAAACAACAGAATACCGCACTAACAGATATAGCCTCAAATGCAATTCATGTGGTAAGAAAGGCCATGTACAACAAGTTTGCATAAAAACTTTAATGAAGTGATCAGAGGACAATTCAATTAATAAAAATGATGTTTATGACGACGTGATCCACCAGGTCTATGGAATAACGCAGATTGTCGATATTCACAATAATCATCATTACATTGACAAAGGTGATGTTGGTAAATATTTCATAACACTGTAAATAAATGGATGGCCTCAAAAGTTTGAAATAAACTTCGGCGGAGGATTTACTTTAATTCCACGAAATCAATTTGAACAGCTCAATATTACAGCGACACTCTAATCAATTTCAATAGCATTTCGATCCTACACAAAGAAAATTGTGATTCCTGATGGTAAAGTAATTGTTGAGGTAAAATACAAAGATCGATCATGTCGGTAGATGAAATGTACGTGGTACCCAATGAGTATGACGCATTTTTGGGATGTATTTGGATCCGACACTTAAACGTCAACCTCCAGCAAGTGGACAATCTAGGTGTTAACAAAATAAATGATCAAATTATAAGTTTAAATTCAATCACAGATATTATCAATAATTTTCCACAAATTTTTATTCAAAAAGTGGGTTGTGTGCCAAATTTCCAAGTTACACTTCAACTTCGAAAAGATGCTAAGCTAATTTTTTACAAGGAACGTGAAGTTCCATATGCGCTTCGTGATTGTGTCGGTAAAGAGCTTAACGATTTGGAAGCGTTCGGAATTATTTCCAAAATTGAAAGGAGTGACTGGTGATCTCCACTTGTATTTATTCCCAAAGCTGACGGTGGCGTTCGACTCTGCGATTACATAGTTGGGGTAAATTCACAACTCGTATCTGCAAGTTACCCAATCCGTCGTATTGATGAAATTTTAAACAACATCACAGGATCAAGATTTTTCTGTCGCCTTGGTTTATATAAAGCGTATCTACATCTAAGAGATACAACTATCTCAACGTACAAAGTAAATCGACTTTCGTTTGGAATAAAAATGACGCCATCAGAATTCAATCGAATAATTGAACACATACTTTCAGGTTGAAGAATACCATGTCATACTTCGACGATATCATCGTACATGGTACAACAGAAGAAGAATGCAGAAATCATTTAATTCAATGTCTCCAACGACTAAAAGAATATGATCAACACCTCAACAAAAGTAAATGTAAAAATTCATTTTTTCAAACTCAGATTGAATATCTGGGTCACGTTGTTCAATTTAACAGAATTTCAAAATCGCCAGCGAAAATTCAAGCTATTGTCAACATGCCACGCCCAGCGACAGCAGATGATCTTAGAAGATTTTTAGGTATGGTTACTTACTACTCCAGATTCATACCGATTTATCTATAATCGCGTTTCCATTACGTCAGTTACTTCAAAAACACCCAAAATTTTATTGACCGTCAAATTGTGAATCAGAGTTTTTAAAACTTAAAAATGTCATCTCCAGCGATAAGGTTTTAATGCCTTTTGTGACGCAAGTCCACTAACTCGGATTTATCATCAGCACAATAAGATGCCTACAATAACATCATCAAGATTACTGCGTAAATCTCAAACGAATACGTAAACGCGGAAGCATTGGCATCAGAAACGGCCAAAGATCCAAATCTTTCTAAAATTTTGGCAAATTTACTCAAATCCGATGAAAGTGATGACATTAAGGGTCAACGAGTTTTGGGGTCAACAAGTTTTGATTCCGAAAATTCTCCAACCTCAAATTCTTCAAGATCTTCATCGTACCTACTCATTCTGGAATTACTAGAATCAGACAACTCGCCAGAAATTGCTTTTAAATCCAGATTTGCAGAAGTGCGAATCATACGAGATTCTCCTACGACACAAACGTCAATAAATCTTCTCTCCGACATTTTTGCTACTCATGGTTTTCTGGTAATAATGCGGTATCCAATAATGCAACCATCTTTACTAGTGATCAATTCAAAATGTACTGCAACAAAAATGGTATTTTTAAAAACTTATTGCTCCAGGTCATCCTAGTACAAATGGGTAAGCAGAACGCAACGTACAAACACTCAAGCGTAAATTGAAAGCAATGTCATCAGAACCAGGTTCTCTACACGAGAAAGTCAATGAAATTATGCAACGTTATCGCGCAACACCACTCAATTCAGGGAATAGTCCAGCAGAATTATATTTCAACAGACTTATTCGAATCCGGCTTGATGCATTGAAATCACCTATCAAATTTAAACTTACAAAACATATTCCAGGGGTGCGACAAATAGCGACAAATAGCGTGAGAGAAAGAGTTCAAGTTGTGCACACTCGAAACAATAAAACAGTATGGAAGATTGGTACTGTTCTACGAAAATTTGGAGAACTTTATTATCTTGTACAACGTTGATGATGGCTACACACACACTAAAACGTCATATCGATCAATTAAAATCTACCAAAGTTCAACAACGTAAAGTTCATTTTTCTCCAGATATTGTAACTACCACGTCTACACAAAATACCAACGACTACAGTCAACACCAATTCGAACCAACAGTTCCTCAAAATCAACCTGAGTCGGAGAGTCAAGAAGCCGAATTGCCGAGTAGCCAAGAGCCGCCAAATGAGCCTCAAAAAAGTCAACAGCAAGTAGTTCGTAGATCTAAACATATACGCAATACACCTACCTATTTAGTAGATTACATTTCCAATTAAATAATTATTAAATTTCAATCGATGTCACATATGTATATGTATTCAATTTAAAAAAAAAATTTACATTTCATTAGCTTTAATTAAGCGTGGGAGATTGTTATGCCCACCCCATCATAATGATAAAATGGTCCGGCAACACTGCAGATGAAATGACGAGTCAAAGGGTTAAAGCAATCAGTAATAACAGACAAATATTTTCAAAATTCCCCGGGAAAACAAAAATCTGATCACAGATGAGATAAACATTTCCGCTGTAAAGGAAGAGCTAAGACCAAACAATTTACAAGATTCATAAAGGGTCATTTGATTGTGCACCTACCGTACAAGACTCGTACTAGGATTCCTAAATGTTTCAAAGTTCTTGTCTTATTAAAGACAATTATCCATTCCAATGATTTAAGGAGGAGTTTCCGACGGTTTATCGTTCAATAATTCATAAGACGCTACCTAAGTGACGAAAGCGAAACATCTTTTTGGGAGCACACTGCTAGGGAAATTAGTAATATTTTATTTCCACATTAATATTGAAATTTCTTATTTCTGTAATTTACAATTAATTAAAATTAAATCAAGACAAATCGACTAACTCCCCTTGGACCATAAATCCAATCTTTTTGACATCACCATACCATCCTTGAGTTCCCATTATGTAACCCCTCCAAGGCCCTTTAGAAAAAGATGGTGGTACATTAAATCGTATGTCAACAATTTGCTCTTCTACAGACCATTTCTCCTAAATAATAAATTTTGGTAAATTATTATACAAATTGTTTAATTTGAGATTAAATTACCCCCTTTTGCGGCGGACAATTTGTCCACAATTTTGTAACATTATACCAGAAACGTGTCGGATTGAATAATTCAGGGCACACATCCGGTATTACTAATCTTACAGGTCCTTCGTGCCATGTCGATTTCTCGAGATACTGAGTTCGTAAATTAAATTGTAACGGTAAACGGGCATCTAATGAATTAAGCCAAAGAGCTGCTCCTCCAACTTTAACCAGGTCATCGTCGATTTTCTCAAATATTAAAGTGTTGGTAATATTAACATAATCCGTAAAGTTTGATACACTCTTGTCTATTATGTATGGATAGAGTTCGTCATCTGCCGACGCACGATAAAGCTTTGCCTGCGAATAGTTAAATTTTTTAGATGTTAAAATTAAAATTAACTTTGTTTAAAAAATTTAACTCACTTCAATATTTTGAATAAAATACCAAGAGAACACCACTAAAATCAAAATTGCTTTCATCATTTTAAATGCTAATTTAAAACTGATGAGAGTATAGAGATTGTTCCAGGTTTTAATAGGCTAACGCTACCAATTATATCAATGTTTGGAAATTGGTATCATTCGATTACATCTACAATTTAAATTGGAAATTACAATACACGATCCGATCACAATTGTATATAATTATTAGCCGATTTCATGCATTGCTAATATTGCATGCTTGCAATCATTGGTAAAAATCACTTCCACGTGCTTAATCACATGCTTCATATTGTTACGAATTTTCGACAACAACACCTTTAATTTCTTCAGCAATTCACTAATTGCACTCTTTATTTCTACTGTTTCACTTCACTGCTTCACTCTGCGTCCCAAAATGCTGCACGTTATATACTTGTATATCCCTGTTTGAGATTATTACTTTTATTGCATTCATAAATCATAAAATAATTGGCTGTACTTGTATTCGGGAGCATCACCTTATCACTTCCCATGTCTTGTTGATTTACGCCGTTGTTAACTCCAATATTTTCTTATGGAAAACTTCTAAGCTGGCCAATATCATTTGGTACATTCCAATCAGTAGTACTTACTACATCTTGTAGTACGTAAATAAGTCAGACGTGCTTTTCAATTTAGACTTTTCAGAACTTGCTCCATTAATCTCTCAAATGAAACCTGCGCATGGCATAATCCAACTGGCATTATACCAAATTGGTAAGAATCGTTTCTTGCTGCAAATGCCGTTTTCTTTCTATCGTCTGGATGGATTGGTGGTGGCAATATGTGCTTTTCAAAACCAATGTACTGAAAATATAGGCCCCTGACAGCGTCCAAGGTGTCGTTGGCTAATTCATCCAGTCATCGCTATGAGATCTAACTGTTCTGCTTATGGTTTGCAGGCTCCACAATTCCCATCTTCGTATTCCAAAGGTCACCATCAACTTTTACCACATCGTTGTATATCGACCCTGTGTCTCCGATTTAACTTGCCATGCGTTTTGTTCAGTTCTGTTTATTTGAAGCGATATTTCCACGACCATCTGGTATTTCTTCTTAACATTCAGTCCGATGATACATTCGTCAGTTAAGTTACGATTATTGGAAGGTACACTCTCATTTGACTATCACAGATTAACCTGTTGCTGTTAGCAAGTTATAAGGGACTTGAGCGTCAATCCGTCCTGGACCTACCATATCAGAACGAACAATTAATTTCAAAGTGCCGGTATCCAGTGTAAAGGTGCATTCACGCTGTACCAATAAGCCAAATACACCGACACTTATGTAATTTATCTATAGTTCCGTGATTTGGTTTCCATGGCCGAGACCTTCATCACATCGTGACGAGGAACGCGATCTTTTTCTTTTGTTAGTTTCCGTGATTTCCGCATCTCCTCTTTTATTAATGCCTTTACTTGTGTGATATAATCCGAATCCAACTTACGCAACTTTATTGAATCACTTGATAAACTTGCTCTGACCACCACATAATTTAAGCCAACGCCAATACTTCAATCATGATTTTACCTCTAGTATTGGTTCTTAAATGCAGTTTCAGATAGTCGTCCTTGACAACACTGATAAAGGCGTCCATTGTAAGTTCATTCAATACATCTCTAGGTGCATTGCACAAGGTGTTGCAAGCTTTCCTTACGCCGCTTGGTTTGAATTTGAATCTCGCATACTTCTCTGACATGTAACTGACCGTACCTTAGTTCGAACTCTGACCCACTCACAGCTCCTTTTTGTTGTTGATACAGTTTGCAAAACATCTGCAGCTTTCCCAACAATTGTGCTGCACTGGGCTTGAAACTACACTTTAAAATTCTAAAATGAGATCTTGCCATCGAAATTCGGAGGTTTTAAAATTCCTCTTGAGTTTCCAGTAACTGGTTTGGTTGAGAACGTTTTATTTAGCTGGCCATATCTCCAATAGCTGGGTATTTGTTTTGAGGCGGGCCTCGAATTCGTCTGAGTTTCTAGTCGCAAATAAAAAATAAATGAAAAATCAGAGGTTCCGCTGAAATTTGTCGGACGAAACTAGAGGAACAGTTACAAAATAGTGATAACCTGGTGTGCTGACCCGACGACGACCGAATCTCCTCGAGTGACAAGTACCCAGTCTGCTGAATAGACCCCCCCCCCCCCCCCCCCCAAATGATGATGCAACGAAGCAGAATGCTTTGGATTTTACGGTCGCCGCCGAATGGACGAGATATCTGCTGGACTCGTCACTCCGACCCTATGGATGACATGCCAAGGGGATGAATGGGAGTGATAAGCCCAGCCTGTAAATATGGCACCGGCACAGAATGAGAACCGAAAAATTTAGTAATTCATTTAATTTTAATCAATAGCCAAAAAAAACAAAAATTATCAACATCACAAATAGCCAAAAAATATGCCACAAGAAAAAAAAGAATAATGGGGTGGCTAAATGGGAAAATGAGCATAGCGAGACAAACAATCGCTATTCGGCGCAGGATTATAATTGTTATATACACAAAAATCAAAATTTAAAAAAAAAAAATTTAAATAAAAAAAATAAAATAAAAACAAAAAAAATCGTATTATACCTTAATACTATCCTACAATTACTATGACGGCCTTGTGTGGCCGTCATGCCACAGGTGTTCTCGCACCTGGACCGTTGGGCGTCTTCCCGCCTTAACCGTTAATTTTCGATGGGCGTTGGTTCGCCTTTATCGCACAACAAATGAACTGGCCTCAACTGGCCACCCGCAAAACTCGTAGATATTATTGGGTGTCCTTCGAAGTAAGTTGCGGAATCTCAATGTCATCCATCTTCAATAGCATTTCGATCCTACACAAAAAACATTGCGATTCCTGATGGTAAAGTAAATGTTGAGGTAAAATACAAATATCGTCAGTTGGTGTACGAAATGTCCGTGGTACCCAATGAGTATGACGCTTTTTTGGGATGTATTTGGATCCGACACTTGAACGTCAACCTCCAGCAAGTGGTATTAACAAAATATATGCTCAAATTAATAATTTAAATTCAATCACAGATATTATCAATAATTTTCAACAAATTTTTATTCAAAAAGTGGGTTGTGTGCCAAATTTCCAAGTTACACTTCAACTTCGAAAAGATGCTAAGCCAGTTTTTTCAAGGAACGTGAAGTTCCATGTACACTTCGTGATTGTGTCGGTAAAGAGCTTAACGATTTGGAAGCGTTCGGAATTATTTCCAAAGTTGAAAGGAGTGACTGGGGATCTCCACTTGTAATTATTCCCAAAGCTGACGGTGGCGTTAGACTCTGCGTCGATTACAAAGTTGGGGTAAATCCACAACTCGTATCTGCAAGTTACCCATACAGTCGTATTGATTAAATTTTAAACAGCCTCAAAGGATCAACATTTTTCTGTCGCCTTGATTTATATAAAGCGTATCTGCATCTACGAGTATGTCAAGAATCGTGTGGTATTCAAACGATCTCAACCCATAGAGAGACGTACAAAGTAAATCGACTTTCGTTTGGAATAAAAATGACGCCATCAGAATTCAATCGAATAATTGAACAAATACTTTCAGGTTTGAAGAATACCATGTCATACTTCGACGATATCATCGTACATGGTACAACAGAAGAAGAATGCAGAAATCATTTAATTCAATGTCTCCAACGACTACAACAATATGATCTACACCTCAACAAAAGTAAATGTAAAAATTCATTTTTTCAAACTCAGATTGAATAGCTGGTTCATGTTGTTCAATTTAACAGAATTTCAAAATCGCCAGCAAAAATTCAAGCTAATATTGTCAACATGCCAAAAACACACAAAATTTTATTGGTCGTCAAATTGTGAATCAGCGTTTCTAAAATTTAAAAATGTCATCTCCAGCGATAAGGTTTTAATTTATTTTGTGACGCAAGTCCTACCTATCATTAGATTCATATCGCAGCCAGATCGAGAAGCTCTAGTAATTATATTTTTAATTAATTACTTTTTATGTACCTTTACGGTAGGAAATTTTAACTGGTCACCGACAAGATGCCTACAATAACATCATCAAGATTATTGCGTTATGTCGAATTCCTGTCGAGTTTTAACTACGAAATAGTGTACGAAAAGGGGTCGTAACATACTAACGTCGATTGTTTATCTGGTGCAACGCAACTAGTGGGAAAACCGTTTACAGAAAAAATCATAAACGAGGAGGTAAATGAATTATGTTCTCTATCAATTTTCTAAATCTCAAACGAATACGTAAACGCGGAAGCATTGGCATCAGAAACGGCTAAAGATCCAGATCTTTCTAAAATTTTGTCAAATTTACTCAACTCCGATGAAAGGGAAGACATCAGCTGTGTTTCTTGACGTTTGATCTGATCCAGTTCAGTTCCTGTTTCATGAAACAACACTAGAAACAGCTTGCTAGATTTAAAATCAAAATTTGTGATCTAAAACAAAATTTGGATCATGTTTTCCATTTAAAATTTGAACTGTTCCGGATCAATGAGCGTCAAGAAACGCGGCAACATATACAATCAATACCGGCATTATCTTTAAGGGTCAACGGGTTTTGATTCGGGGGGCGAAGTCCGAGATTCATACCTCCTCGCGGTGCTCCCTGGGTAACGCTAAATGAATCAGGCGGTGTAGTGGAGACGAGCAGACTAAATCCTGTTTATAGTCATGGACACTACATGTCAGGGCGGGTTATTGGCGCCTTAAAACCAATACCAAATAAGCGTCTGTTCTCCAGGTTAGGTGCGGCTGAAGCGGGCGTCTGTCTTGTATCAAGCGGCTCGCTATATAAATGTGTTAAAGGTAGGACTGGATGCCTTAAGATGCTCACCAGTACGTGACCCACACACGTAACAAGCGGGTTGAGCGGCAGGCCAACAACCTTCCCTCATAAAAACCATTTAAGTTATGAACCCTGAACAAAGGCCTCGGATTACCATATCGGATTCATTACAAACTCGACCTCGGAAATTGTACACGGACAACGCTTTAAAAATGGGAACATGGAACGTGCTTAGCCTCTTAAGACCTGGAGATCTCCAGAACCTTTCGAACCATGCAAAAAGTTACACATTAGACGTACTTGCACTACAAGAGCTTAGATGGTCTGGGAGTGGGATCCATGACACCACCAATGGTTACACTCTTCACTACAGCGGCCATCAGAACGGAGGAGAATTTGGAGTTGGCTTCCTCATCCATCGACGCGTGAAGCACCACATCATCGATTTCCGCCCTATCAACATGCGGATATACACGGTCAGACTTCGCACTCATAAATTTAACATCACGATCGTTAATGTGCATGCAACCACCGAAGATAAATCAGATGACATCAAAGATCTCTTCTTTGTCGAGCTCGAGGAAGTCATCAACGACATACCACACCACGACATTAAAATCATCGTGGGCGACTTTAATGCAAAAATCGGTAGCAGTGCAGAAAATACATCGCACATCGGTCCCAACAGCCTGCACCTAACCAGTAACAACAACGGCCAACGC
The DNA here is from genome assembly GCA_947310385.1 of Nephrotoma appendiculata. Taxonomy (NCBI): domain Eukaryota; kingdom Metazoa; phylum Arthropoda; class Insecta; order Diptera; family Tipulidae; genus Nephrotoma; species Nephrotoma appendiculata. The sequence continues at coordinate 58,355,656 of OX371224.1, forward strand.
GTCACCGACCTGGCAATAACGTACAACTTAGTTGTATCAAGTACGTTTTTCCCACATAAGAGAATCCACAACGTAACGTGGAGATCGAATGATGGAAGAACGGAAAACCAAATAGATCACGTCATGGTGTCCAAGAGACACTCCACCAGCATATCTGACGTTAGATCTTACAGAGGGGCAGATATGGACAGCGATCACGTGCTTGTCATATTTAAATATAAGTGCAAACTGTCATCAACCTTCAATAGACAAGCACAAAAAACCGTTCGATGGAATGTCGATGCTCTAAAAGACCAAGCGTTACTGCAGAGTTACCAATCAGCTGTCACTAACTCTTTAGAGCGGCCCAGCGACCACGAAGGAGCTTTTCCTAATATCCAGGAGCAGTGGCACGCTATACAGTCAGCCATTACCACCGCGGCGCAAAACACTATCGGCAGAAGACCGCCGAGATCCCGCAATGATTGGTTCGATAATCAATGCCGCCTGGTCGTCGAAAATAAACGAAAGCTTCGTGAAAAATGGTTGGCTCGCAACACGAGAAGCACTCAGGCAGAATACCTACGCGCAAGGAAAGCCACGATTAAATTCCTTCGACTAAAGAAACGCGATCATATGAGGTCATGCATTGAAAACATCAGCTTCCAAGCGGAAGTAGGAAATTCTAGGGACTGTTTTGCTAATGCCAGGAATCTCACTAAAGACTTCCACCCAAGAAGTACAGCCACCAAAGACGGGAATGGAGAATTGAGAACAAACGTGGCTGATGTCCTCTCAGTATGGCAAACCTACTTTCAAAGTCTGCTAAACCGGAATGACGAAGTGACCCCCATTAGAGCAATAGCTCCGCCAGGTGAAGAGGTCATTGTCGAATATCCCACAGTAGAGGAAGCAGACGCAGCTATTAGTCGATTGAAGAACGGCAAGGCACCCGGTCTCGATGGAATCCCCGCAGAATTAATTAAACTCGGAGGCGCTACTCTTGCAACAAGTTTATACAATCTGATCGTATGTATTTGGGATCAAGAAGAGTTACCGGATAATTGGAAGACCGCGCTCATATGTCCGTTGCATAAAAAAGGCGACCGTCTTAAATGTGAAAACTTTCGTGGCATAGCCCTATTGAACACTGCTTACAAAGTGTTGGCTAATGTTGTACTTGCCAGACTCATCCCTTTCGCCGAAAACATCATTGGCGACTATCAGTGTGGTTTTCGTCCCAACCGATCGACCACTGACCAGTGTTTCACCATGAGGATGATCTTGGAAAAATGTTGGGAGTACAACATAACCATACATCAGCTATATATAGACTTCAGACAGGCGTATGACAGTATAAACCGCGACAACCTATGGGCCGCGCTCATATGCCTGGGAATCCCAGAGAAACTCGTTTCTCTGTGTAAATTAACAACGTCTGGATCTGCATGTAGAATTGTAATTGAAGGAACTGTATCAGACTCCTTTCAAATAACATCTGGTGTTCGACAGGGAGATGCACTCGCGCCTGTGCTGTTCAATTTGGCGCTTGAGTACGTAGTGAGGAAAAGCAACATTGAAACTTCGCGCTGTATATTCAATAAATCAGGCCAAATTCTTGGATATGCAGATGATATCGTGCTTCTTGCCGAAGACCTAGCGACATCAAGGACAGTTTCATACCGCTCAATCGCTGCGCAAGAAGACTTGGTTTGGAGGTGAACAGTACCAAAACGAAATTCTTAACAACACCCAGGAATATCTCAATGGCAAATCTCGAAATTGGCGACCATAACTTTGATAGCGTCGAAAATTTTAAATACCTCGGGTCACTTATAACATCCTTGAATGATATGCAGGCAGAAATAAAAGCCCGAATCGCTGCCGGACAACGAGTTTTCTACGCCCAATCAAAATTATTGCGATCTAAACACCATCGCAGTCGTGCAAGCTCGCACTTTATAAAGCACTTATAAGACCTGTGCTGACTTTCGGAAGCGAGAGCTGGACCATGACCTCTAATGACTGTAGATTATTATCTACCTTCGAAAGAAAGGTCATCCGTTCAATTTTTGGTCCTATTAAAGTTGCGAACAATGAATACCGGATTCGCATGAACCACGAAATAAAGCAACTTCTCGGAGGTAGCGATATTATCGGCTTCATTAAATCTAATCGAGTGAGATGGCTCGGCCACGTTGCAAGGTCTCCACAACAACGAATGATTTACAAAGTGTTCCATCAACAACCAGCTGGAGTACGTCGTAGAGGAAGACCCCGACTACGCTGGCGTGATGACGTCGAACAAGACCTACTCGTATTAGGATGTCGAAATTGGAGGACGAGAGCGATGGACCGAGAAGGATGGAGGACCATAGTGCGGGCGGCAAAATCCCTTCATGGGATGTAAATGCTAGAGAAGGAGAGAGGGTTTTGATTCCGAAAATTCTCCAACCTCAAATTCTTCAAGAACTTCATCATACTCATCCTGCAATTACAAGAATGAAACAACTCGCCAAAAGATATTGCTTTTGGAAAGGAATAGATCAGGATATTAAGAGGATGGTAAGGTCGTGTGAAGCATACGAGATGCTCCTACGCCACAAACGTCAATAAATCTTCGAATAGCAATTCAAAATGTACTGTAACAAATATGGTATTTTTCAAAAACTTATTGCTCCAGGTCATCCTAGTACAAATGGGTTAGCAGAACGCAACGTACAAACACTCTAGCGTAAATTGAAAGCGATGTCAAATCATGCAACGTTATCGCGCAATACCACTCATTTCAGGGGAAAGTCCAGCAGAATTATATTTCAACAGACTTATTCGAATCCGGCTTGATGCATTGAAAACATCTATAAAATTTAAACCTATAAAAAATACTCCAAAGGTGCGACGTAAATTTGGAGAACTTTATTATCTTCTACAAATTTGATGATGGCTCCACTCTAAAACGTCATATCGATCAATTAAAATCTACCGAAGTTCAACAACGTAAAGTTCATTTTTCTCCAGATATTGTAACTACCACGTCTACACAAAATACCAACGACTACAGTCAACACCAATTCGAACCAACAGTTCCTCAAAATCAACTTGAGTCGTAGAGTCAAGAAGCCGAATTGCCGAGTAGCCAAGAGCCGCCTAATGAGCCTCAAAAAAGTCCACAGCAAGTAGTTCGTAGTTCTAAACGTATACGCAATACACCTTCCTATTTAAGAGATCACATTTCCAATTAAATAATTATTAAATCTCAATCGATGTCACATATGTATATGTATTCAATTTAAAAAAAAAATTACATTTCATTAGCTTCAATTAAGCGTGGGAGATTGTTATGCCCACCCCATCATAATGATAAAATGGTCCGGCAACACTGCAGATGAAATGACGAGTCAAAGGGTTAAAGCAATCAGTAATAACAGACAAATATTTTCAAAATTCCCCGGGAAAACAAAAATCTGATCACAGATGAGATAAACATTTCCACTGTAAAGGAAGAGCTAAGACCAAACAATTTACAAGATTCATAAAGGGTCATTTGATAGTGCACCTACCGTACAAGACTCGTACTAGGATTCCTAAATGTTTCAAAGTTCTTGTCTTAATTAATCAGGATTAACATGCCGTTGGGATAGAAGGCAAAACAAAATTAATCATTTCAATAACTTAAGGAGGAGTTTCCGACGGTTTATCGTTCAATAATTCATATGACGCTACGTAAGTAACGAAAGCAAAACATCTTTTTGGGAGCACACTGCTAGGGAAATTAGTAATATTTTATTTCCACATTAATATTGAAATTTCTTATTTCTGTAATTTACAATTAATTAAAATTAAATCAAGACAAATCGACTAATTCCGCTTGGACCATAAATCCAATCTTTTTGACATCACCATACAATCCTTGTTGAGTTCCCATTACGTAACTCCTCCAAGGCCCTTTAGAAAAAGATGATGGTAGATCAAGTCGTATGTCAACAATTTGCTCTTCTATAGACCATTTCTCCTAAATAATAAATTTTGGTAAATTATTATACAAATTGTTTAAATTGAAATTAAATTACCCCCTTTTGAGGCGGACAATTTGTCCACAATTTTGTAACATTATACCAGAAACGTGCAGGATTGAATAATTCAGGGCACACATCCGGTATTAATAATCTTACAGGTCCTTCGTGCCATGTCGATTTCTCGAGATACTGAGTTCGAAAATTAAATTGTATTGGTAAACGGGCATCTAATGAATTAAGCCAAAGAGCTGCTCCTCCAACTTTAACCTGGTCATCGTCGATTTTCTCAAATATTAAAGTGTTGGTAATATTAACATAATCCGTAAAGTTTGATACACTCTTGTCTATTATGTATGGATAGAGTTCGTCATCTGCCGACGCGCGATACAGCTTTGACTGTGAATAGTAAAATTTTTTAAATGTTAAAATTAAAATTAAAATTAACTTTGTTTGTAAAATTTAACTTACTTCAATCTTTTCAATAAAATACCAAGAGAACACCAATAAAATCAAAATTGCTTTCATCTTTTTAACCGCTAATTTAAAACTGATGAGAGTATAAGGATTGTTCCAGGTTTTAATAGGCTAACGCTAACCAATTATTCAATGTTTGGAAATTGGTATCATTCGATTACATCTACAATTTTAATTGGAAATTACAATACACGATCCGATCACAATTGTATATAATTATTAGCCGATTTCATGCATTGCTAATATCGCATGCTTGCAATCAATGGTAAAAATCATTTCCACGTGCTTAATCACATGCTATTGTTACGAATTTACGACAACACCTTTAATTTCTTCAGCAATTCACTAATTTCACTCTTTATTTCTACTGTTCATTTTTACTTTTCACACTGTTTCACTTTTTTATTGCTTACCTTGCGCTGTTCACTTGTTAAATTACAACGTTCTCTGTGTCCCAAAATGCTGCAGGTTATATACTTGTCTGTCCCTCACTTGCACGTAGTTGTATTCGCGAGCATCACTTTATCACTTCCCATGTCTTGTTGATTTACGCCGTTGTTAACTCCAATATTTTCCTAGGAAACTTCTAAGCTGGCCAATATCATTTGGTACATTCCAATCAGTAGTACTTACTACGCCTTGTAGTATGTAAATAAGCCAGACATGCTTTCCAATTTAGACCTTTCAGAACTTGCTCCATTAATCTCTCAAATGTAACTGGCACATGGCATAATCCAACTGGCATTATACCAAATTGGTAAGGACCGTTTCTTGCTGCAAATACCGTTTTCTTTCTATCATTTGGATGGATTGGTGGTGGCAATATGTGCTTTTCAGAACCAATGAACTCAAAATCTAGACCCCTGGCAGCGTCCAAGGTGTCGTTGGCTAATTCATCCAGTCAGCACTATGAGATCTAACTGTTATGCTTATGGTTTGCAGGCTCCACAATTCCCATCTTCGTATTCCAAAGGTCACCATCAATTTTTACCACATTGTTGTATCTCGACCCTGTGTCTTCGATTATAACTTGCAATGTATTTTGTTCAGTTCTGTTTATTTGAAGCGATATTTCCACGACCATCTGGTATTTCTCCTTAACATCCAGTTCAATGATACATTCGTCAGTTAAGTTACGATTATTGGAAGGTACACTCTCCTTTGACTATCACAGATTAATCTGTTGCTGTTCCTGTTAGCAAGTTATAAGGGACTTGACCGTCAATCCGTTCTGGATTTATTGGGTGTACAAATAAATTTCCGACCTTTTTACTGAAATAAAAGACATTAGTTTTTGTAGAGAATGAAAGAATGTTTTATTCAAAGTATGCTCCTTCGGAAGCTATAACCTTCGTCCATCGTTCAGGCAATAAACGCATTCCCCGAAGGAAGAAGTCTGGTGGTTTCGAGGCGATCCAGTCATCGATCCATTTTTGACGTTTTCATATGAAGTGCAGTGCTGCTGTGCCAGGGCTGATTGCATCGACCGGAAGAAGTGGTAATCAGAGGGAGCAATGTCTGGTGAATACAGCGGGTGGGGTAGAATTTCCCAGTTCTGCCTGTCAAAGTTATTTTTGGACAGGTATAGCTACATGTGGCCTAGCGTTGTCATGTTGCAAAATAATCTTATTGTGCCTTTTGTCCCATTCCGGTCGTTTTTCAGCTAGAGTTTGCTTTAAAGCCATCAGTTGTCGTCGATAAATTTGTCCCGTAATGGTTTCACGCTCTTTCAGCAGCTCATAATAGACGACACCCTTCATATCGCACCAAATACAAAGCATCGCCTTCGAACCATGGATATTTGCTTTTGGCGTCGACGGGCCTAGTTCACCTGGCTTGACCCACGCTGATTTGCGATTTGGATTGTTATAATGGATCCATTTTTCATCTCCAGTGATGATCCGTTAATTTTCAATGATGCAAAAACCCCTTCCTTTGTTGTCGTTAAAGCAACAATTCGCACATGGCTTTCCGACGTTTCATGTCCCTTTCTTTCATTTTGTGTGGCACCCAATTTCTCAGCTTCTGAACCAATCCCATTGCATGTATACGTTGCGAAACACATTGTTGGTAATATTCAACTCTTCTGCCAATTGTTTTTCAGTCTGAAAAATGTCCACATCAAACAATTCTTCCAATTCTGTAACTTCAAATTTTCTTGGTCTGCCTTCACGTTCTTTATCTCTTACGTCAAAATAACCAACTTTGAATCGTTGAAACCACTCTTTGCATGTTGTTTTCGATGGCAAATGTTCACCGTAAACTTCCACAAGCAAACGATTTAAGTCCGCTGCACTTTTCTTCAACAAAAAATAATGAAGTAAAACTTCCCGCAAATGTTGTTTTTTTGGCACAAAATTCGACATCTTCAATTACATGAAAATAATTGTTGTTTACGGTTTGAACAAATGTCACTAGTAATTATTCAAGTTTGTCATCTAACCTCCAAAAAACATGTATTGCCCGATTGAATAATATGCAAGCAGTGATACTAACGACACCTACCTTAAAAGGTCGGAAATTTATTTGTACACCCAATACCATATCAGAACGAACAACCGATTTCGAAGCTCCGGTATCCAGTGTAAAGATGCATTCACTCTATGCCAATAAGCAAAAGACACGGACACTTATGTAATCCGTCTATAATTGCGTGATTTCGGATCCATGGCCTAGACCTCCATCACATCGTGACGAGGAATGCGATCTTTTTCTTCTGTTAGTTCCCGTGATTTTCGGATCTCCTCTTTTATTAATGCCTTTACTTGTGTGATATAATCAGAATCCAACTTACGCAACTTTATTGAAACACTTGATAAACTTGCTCTGACCACCACATATTATAAGCCAACGCCAATACTTCATTCATGGTTTTACCTCTAGTATTGGTTCTTAAATGCAGTTTCAGATAGTCTTCCTTGACAGCACTGATAAAGGCGTCCACTGTAAGTTCGTTCAATACATCTCTAGGTGAAATGCACAAGGTGTTGCAAGCTTTATTCACGCCGCTTGCTTTGAAGATGAATCTTGCATAACTCTCTGACATGTAACTGATCGTACCTTAGTTCGAACTCTGACCCACTCACAGCTCCTTTTTGTTGTCGATACAGTTTACAAAACATCTGCAGCTTTCCCAACAATTGTGCTGCACTGGCGCTTGAAACTACACTTTAAAATTTTAAAATGAGATCTTGCCATCGAAATTCGGAGGTTTTAAAATTCCTCTTGAGTTTCCAGTAACTGGTTTGGTTGAGAACGTTTTATTTAGCTGGCCATATCTCCAATAGCTGGGTATGTGTTTCGAGGCGAGCCTCGAATTTGGTTGAGTTTCTAGTCTAATCGGTAAACCTAACATGTTGTACAGCTCGTAGTTCTGCAAATTGGGCGCTTTATTCCTCACGTAGCTCAGCAAATTGCTCTCCTTGTTGGTCTATTTTCACGCCTTGCTCATCTATATTTGCACCTTGCTGGTCTGATTTGACACTTTGTTGATCAAACTTGATGGCCTCGTGGGCTGCTTCGATTTTCTTTATTTGAAGTAACAACGCCGTCATCTGATATCCCATATTCGAGGATAGCTTCTGTCGTGCAGGTACGTGCGATTATACTGGGTGACTGTACTGTTCTGGTGGTTTCTGTTTGATCCGCCGCTCCGGTTCCTATATATGATAACGCACTTATTTGAAACTAATAAATGGAGTGAGGCATGGGTTTACAAGCAATCAATATTCTGCTTCCAATAATGAATCTTTATTTATTTGATGACTAGCTCATGCAGTTTAATTCTTTTAAGGCGTCTCAGTTCTTGTGTTATATCAAGAAGTTGTATTGCTTCGCTGTTGGTATGTTGCAGTAACCTTCTTTCATGTTTGATGGCAAATTCCAGGATCACTTCATCAATCCATTTAACATTTAGATCTTTGTGTAATTCCTCGTTGGTTACGTAGCGGTAAGCATTCGTTATTGCTCGTAGAAATTTGTTTTCAAAACGTTGACTAATTAAACGATTTGATTGTTTAGTACATCTTCAGAGTTTGATACCATACCACCGGCGTTTACAGAACAGGCTAAGCTTAGAATGTCTTCATATTAGCCAGTACATCTCACGGTGTTTTATTTTCATTTGCTCTGCTTTTTGTCTAACGTGATATTTCCAGATCAAACTTGAATCGAGATGCAATCCGAGATTTTTAGCAGATTCAGTTTGGGTAATTTCTACCCCATTGTGAAACGTATGGATGTTGCTATTGTTGTGCCGCAATGTGTATGTAATTCCAGCTCGTTAAGCTTTATTTACGAAAGTATTCTACTGGTTGGTTCTGCGATTCGCTTGATGCCTAACACTGCGGTATCATCAGCAAAAGTTCCGATGCAGGTTGTTTCCATTGTCGGTATATCAGAAGTGTAAAGTAGATATAGGATGGGTTCTAATACGCTACCCTGGGGTACCCCTGCTGTGGCTGGGATAAAATTTGGAGTATGTTTCTTCATGTGACACTCTAAATATTCGCTTGGAGAGATACGACTCGAGCAATTGGCAGTAATTTTGTGGCACTAATTTACTTATCTTGTAGATAAGAACCTCAAGTCGAAAGTTTATTCCCGAATCTAAACTGGATGTCAGGTATATTAATCATTGGTTTTAGTCGCTCCAATAACAACTTCTCAAACAACTTTGCAATAGTAGGTAACAAATAGATCGGCCTGTATGATCCCATTTGCTCGGCTGGTTTGTTTGGTTTTTTTTATCATGATTATTTTTACAACCTTGAAACACTAAGGCACCTATGTAAGTCGAAAGCAAGGATTATATATATATGTTAACATAGGGACTGCTCTCTTTGATAACTCCTTAAACATTGTTACGGACGGCTCAGCAGCCGACCCGCAGATATCACTAAGCACGCAGAGGCCTCACACGTTGGTTATGCCGGCTAGATCTTAGGGTGAAATGCTTGGGTCGTGGGGTTTTGAGGCTTGCGATTCTCCTGGCTTACACCGTGAAATAACAGATACTTAATAAAAAAAATGAAACGCAAATTAAAAATAAATGATAAACCGGAGGTTCCGCCAAAATTTGTAGGACGAAACTTGAGGAACAGGGAAAAAATGATGATAATCTTGTGTCCCCATCCGACGACGACCGGATCTCTTCGAGTGACAATGACAAGTACCCAGTCGGCTGAAGAGACCTCATCGAATAACCCATCGACCCCAAAAGGCCGATGCCCAGCCGCAACGAAGCAGCATTAGAGGGTAGGGACGTTTTCCAAAGAGACCAAGTCACTCTTCACGTGGAGAGATCTCCAACGAATCTCCCACAATTCACACCTCGACTACATGAAACCGCCAAGGTGTAACGAGGAGACCGTTCAATTTTACGGTCGCCCAGGGGATGAATGGGAGTGACAAGCCCAGCCTGTAAATATGACACCGGCACAGAATGAGAATTTCCCCTCCCATCATGCCGAACCGAAAAATTTAATAATTCATTTTATTTTAATCAACAGCCAAAAAAAAAAACAAAAATTATCAACCAACTCAAATCGCGGCAAAATATGCGACCGTAGCAAAGTTGAATCATACAACCAAAAAAAAAAAGAGTAATGGAGTCACTGAACGGGAAAATTGGCGTAGCAAGACCACCGTGCACACCGAGTGCGCGACAAACAACCGCTATTCGGCGCTCGATTGACTACAAATTTTATATATACAAAAATTAAAATTTACAAAAAATTTAAAAATAAAATATAAAATAAAAACGAAACAAAAGTCGTACCTTAATACTATCCTACGAGTACTGTTGCGGCCTTGTGTGGCCATCACGCCACAGGTGTTCACCGCACCTAGACCGTTGGGCGTCTTCCCGCCTTAACCGTTAATTTCCGATGGTTCGCCATAATCGCAGAACAAATGAAGTGGCCACCCGCAAAACACGTAGATATTGTTGGGCGTCCTTCACCGTAAACGAATAAAATGCAATTTTACAAATGCCGAAAACCCTGTAAAAATATTGCGGGGCGTCCACCGCCTTTACCGTGAACGAATAGCCGGTTTGCTACCCGTACATTGCGGCCGTTGCGGGGCCTCTTCATGCCAAAAAAAACGAATAGCCGGTCACCCAAGACACGCTACTTCAATACGAATACACCAAGAAGACAAGAAAACATTACTCGTCCAACCACCGATGAATAACGGACGTTATTGCTGACTATTAACCGCCTGAATCCAAACATAGCGGTGTATCGGGAACCGTCGAATAATGTGGCTGCACCCACTCCCAACCACTTTTCATATATGATCCCGTCGGTATACGTATCGGTTTGGTATATCCCGCCGTTGCAAGTTTAGGGGTACTTCACCCAACACTTGTTGATGTACTCTCCGCCATTTTCTTAACATTCCCTTTTATATTTTGTTTTTAATTTTTTTATTTGCAGAGTTTTATTAAAACAATTTATTTTTACACTGAAAATATCATAACTGTTAATTTTGTACTTAGTAACAAAATGGCGCATAACGCCAGTCTTAAAGTTTTTTCAACACTCTGGTGGTACGTGTACGCATATGAACAACCAGCACACCTACAACTCAACTCAATTAACATCAAGCCGACAACTATACTTGTTTTTCCCAACCAAATCAAAACGAGACTTTTTCTAAATTTTTCTAAAAATTCCAATCAAGACTAAAAAAATGCTCGCACCAAAAATACGATGCAGAAAAAATATTTCTCTTTTTTCATGTGCCTCTCGTTCTTGCATATATAGTTGATCAGCGGCGCAAAACAAAGATCGAACGTGACGCGCCAAAACATAAACAAAAAAAAAAACAGAAAAAAAAATATTACATTGTACCCGCTCGTACACACGCACAAGGGCACACATTGGTCTCGCTCCATCATTTATTCGTCGAACCAAAAAATAAAAGGGATGTACAAAAAGAAAATACAAAAAGATGTATCACAACAATGTCACGACAGCACAAGTGATTTTAGACATACAACCGATTCAACCGTTTACAATGAAATTAAAATTTGAAATAAAGAGTGTGGAGCATTGTTATGACCGTGAAGTCGTAACAACATCCTTTGCGAAATTTCATCAATTCCAGGTGACTTTTTGGGATTCATTTTCATGTCTATATTTCTTGTGCAATTTCTAATGGGGTGACACTTCTGATGTTTGATGAAGATCGATAGACTGGTTTAGGATAAATCCTAGATTGTATGTCGTGTGGTTGAAATACTGAAGCAGTTCTGCTTTTTCTCCGTTACGTCACACCTATTATCCATTTATGTTCATTATAGGTGGCGCTTGGATTATTGGCCTCTTGTATATTTCAGTGCTTTTCAAAGAGAATAATTTTTGTCAGCTTCAGGATCCAGTCCTTTCAAGTAATTTTCAGTACAAGCTTCTTTATTCTCTTTAATTAATTGGTTAAATTTATTACTTATGCATCTTTTCCTACGCCTTTCTTTTATCAGTTCTCGAATCGCCAGGGGGTAGTTGATTTCTTGTACCTAATACGGGTGTAGCCTCTTTAACTGCTTCTCGCATGGAGTTAATAAAATATTTAGTTTGTAGTTCAAGTTCTTCTTTAGTTTTAAGACTAACTTTTAACTCAATCAGATTGTCCGGTTTCTCTCTAAATAATTCCCAATCAGTAAGTTTATTAGTAAAGTTAAGTTTGGTTTTCTTTTTTATGACTAATGTACTCAGAGTCATTAAGACCGGTGTGTGATCGGAAGTAGGGTCGTCAATGCCATTGACTTCAATGTAATTTGAGGCTGTTCCTTTCGAGATATAAAAGTCAATCAAATCAGGAACTTTGTTGTTGTCTGTAGGCCAATGGGTAGGTTTACGCGATGAGTGTTATTCACAACCTGACATTTCTATTGCTCCTAGGAGTGCTTTACCTTTTCCTGGTGTTATGAGTTGAGATCCCCACGCAGTATGTTTGACGTTGTAGTCACCTCCTATAATAAACCTTGGTCCAAGTTTATTAAAAATGTTGACATATTGATTTCTTACGATATTATGTCTTGGTGGGCAGTAGATCGTCCCTAAACTTAGTTCAGCACCACCATGGTTAATGATTATTACGGTAGCTTGCATAAATGGCTCCTTAATTTCTTCTTGTTGGAAATGTAGGATATTTTGTTTGATTAAAATTGCTGACCCTCCTCTAGCACGACCACTGGGATGCAATGTCCAAAAGGTAAAGTTTTTATCCGTAAAATGCGTCTCTGATATTAAAGTTACATTTATGTTATTGGTTCTTAAAAATACTTCTAGTTCTTGAGCTCTTGCATTAAGCCCGTTAGCATTCCAGGCAATTATATGTAGGAACGTTAGAGTCATTAACTTTTATGATGTTAAAAATGTTGGTTACTTTATGACCATGGCCCTCGATTGCCGTTTTGATCTCTTCGCGATTGATAGATGACGGTAAACCTCGTAGTACGACTCTATACCAACTTTCAATTTTCAGCTGGTAAGTATGGTATTCCATCTTATATATTGTACTATCCTTGTTATTGGATGCAGTTTCTTTTATATCGCTAAGTAGTTTTTTAATTTTGCGGTACTCATTTTCAGACTGCGTTGTTATTTTGATATCGTTATTGGATATTGCTTTAAACTGATCTGGTTTCTCTGTCACTTCCAACCAATACTTGAGCTCTCAGTATATTAAAATCTCTAACATTGCGGACATTGATTGGTGGTGGTACGGGTTACTTTTGGGGTGCATATTGTGGTTGTTTTGGTTTTCATTAGCTTGCGGTGGAGATACCCTTGATGATGGCGTTTTGGAGAGTCTCCTATTTTTATTTACTTTATTTTGTCTAGGTTGGGTTTCTTTCTCAAGTTCCTCTTAATCCGTGAAGTATTCATAGCCGAGACTTTGTAGGCTCTGACTTCTACCATTAGAAGACGTAGGAGTTTCTTTTGCCTCTTAGTTTTTTATTCAGGCTAACTTTGATGTCATTTCATTGCCGTCTTGAAGCATACAGTGTATCTTCGTTAATGTTGGAGAATGTATAAGTTCTAATGAAGATATGGGCCTATCCTTCTATCTGCTGTATTAGCTAAGCTTACCACTACTAAAGCATTGCGGTCGCTGGATATCGACGATTGGAAGCCCACCGCTCACCTCCCGAAGTCGCCGGTATTGGGCATCCTAATCCCTGCACCATAGCATTATTCTTCTCCTGATCTGCCATGGTCGGTTTATTGTTCGGGTTCCTTCCCCTAGCCAGATTTGGTCTGAGGATGGTATTTTATTTCCCACCTACCCTCCGGCAAGCCGGTTAAAGAGCATTCCCCTATCCACCACCTGGAAACGCGCCACGATAGATGTTTGGCATCTCCACACTGGGAATTGTAAATGCCATCTGAACCATCTAAATTCTCCTTCCATCAACAGCCGCCGCACCAAAAATGCCTCCTGATGCCAAACGTTTGGCGTTCTGCGCTTTCTCCTGAATGTTTAGTCTTGAATTGCTAAATAGCCTGACCTTGTCGTCCGCGAATGCTACTTATTGGACATTATCCTGCATAATACGGTTGACAACTATATTCTAGAAGTGCGGGCTCAAGATTGAACCTTGTGGACAACCTTTGTTTACGCTTTTCGAAAGCGGACCATATTTTGATACGACGGTATCTGATCTGTCATAGAATACAGATTAAATGAATAGCTCAATCTTCTCAATTCTTTCGTTATAGTATAGGCCACCCTACCAAAACATCCAGGAATACTCGTAGAACTTCTGTTCTAACTTCTTTACTATGTTGACCATTTTCACCAATATGCCGGTAAGCAATTCCTTAAGTAGTTTACCTAAGACCGCCAGCATGATTGTACTATATGCTGTGGGATCGGTGTGTCCTCTGTCACCGCCCTTTTTGAATATTATTACTTTGTTGTTTTTTCAGCATTTTGGAATAATTCCTTTATCCAAATAAGCATTCAAGAAGCTAGTAATACTAGGTCTAATTATTGACCAAGATCTTTGTATTACCTTGACCTCGATGTTGTCTAAGCCTGGCGCTTTACCTTTTCTCATGGACATGCAGGCAATCGTGGCTTCTTCACTGTCAAAGTATTCCACTCGATACTCGATTCGTGCTTGGTGTTATATACCGTTGAGCACTACATATTGTTTCCTTACTTGTGTCTGTTCAGTAGACAATTAGTGAATCTTCCCAACATGTTGTGGCCCGATTACGGACGAGCCAGTGTCGTTTCTTTTGCGGATGCACCATAAGGTTTGATTCCGCCTGGTAAAAATTTCGGAGTTTATGAATTATGGTGATGGTAAGATTGGATCACTACAGCCCTGAAGAAGTGATTTCATTATGATTTACATTTCCCCCCAAAAATCACTAGGAAAACTTGTAAAGAACAGAAATTCCTTGAAGTGAGTAAAGTGCACCCTGCTAAAACAATAAGGCATTGCTTGTTATTCCACAGACAATTGAATGTATGTATAATAAACGTGGAAGGTAACAACCGACGGACTAAAGGGGTTCGTTACACAAGGTTCAATTCGCAACGGACATACCGTTTTTGGTCGATGAAAATAGCAAAGTGATTAAATCATTGATGATCCTAGGATATGAGCGCAGAGCTGGATCGAATGACTCTCAAGGGCAGATATAGGATTAGTGGACAGTTATCGGGGTAATACTTGTCCAGTTTAGATTATCTTGTTAACTTTTATGTTGTTCCCATGCGGTCATCCAAATTTGTACTATAACGGAAGCAATGGTTGCTTGAAGTCGATAGTGCAGCTGTTGTCGCATTATTTCTCTTTGCCATCCCTGGAAAACCCTGTGGATCAGCGGGATGTTGTGGATTGTGATCGTTGAATTTGCAAAATTAGTAGTATTGGTCAACAATCCTCAATGACAGTCGACCAAACGATTCCGATCGGTTTTTTTGTGAAAATATTCGATTTGATTAGTGAGAAAAAATTCCCATCGTGAATTTTTGCATAATGCTGAAAACGATGTTTTGCAATTAAACATTAATTGATTTTGCATCGCACAGCAATTCTTTGAAAGATAGTTTTTTATCGATATATGGTATATTCCAATTGGATTTGTTATTAATTTTGCAAAATGAAATTTCCAAATAAGCGAGGAACCTGATTTATTGAATTAATACCACTTTAATTTCGTTCTTCGCAATAAAAATGACCCATTGATGACCAAACGCCAAAATGTGTTGAACAATCCTCAACTAGCGATCACCTAACTAAATTTGATGAAAATGGTATGATTTTATTGCAATGAGATACTGCAAAAGATGAAGCTTTTTTATGACATTAAGGAGCTAGAAGACAGCTAAACATAGTTAATCATTTCAAAGACTTAACGTGGACCTTAACCTATACGAAACGCCAGCAAAATATCTTTTTTGGGAGCACATTGCTAGGAAAATTAGTAATATTTTATTTCTGCTAAAATTTTGAAATTTCTTATTTCTGTAATTTTACAATTTATTAAAACTAAATCAAGACAAATCGACGAACTCCACTTGAATCATAAATCCAAACTTTGTGACTTCGCCATACAATCCTTGAGTTAACAATACGTAACCCCTCCAAGGTCCCTTAGAAAAAGATGATGGCACATCAAGTCGAAAGTCAACAATTTGCTGTTCTACAGACCATTTCTCCTAAATAATAAATTTTGGTAAATTATTATACAAGTTGTTTAAATTGAGCTTAAATTACCCCCTTTTTAGGCGGACAATTTGTCCACAATTTTGTAACATTATACCAGAAACGTGTAGGATTGATTAATTCAGGGCAGAAACTCGGTATCATTAATTTTATAACTCCTTCGTGCCATGTCGATTTCTCGAGATACTGAGTTCGTAAATTAAATTGTATTGGTAAACGGGCATCTAATGAATATAGCCAAAGGCCTTCTCCCTCAATTATAACCAGGTCATCATCGATTTTCTCAAATGTAAAAGTGTTGGTAATATTAGCATAATCCGTAATGTACGCTACATTCTTGTCTATTATGTATCGATAGAGTTCGTCATCTGCCGCCAAACGATAAAGTTTTGACTGCGAATAGTTAAATTTTTTAGATGTTAAAATTAAAATTAACTTTGTTTAACAAATTTAGCTCACTTCAATATTTTGAATAAAATACCAAGAGAACATCACTAAAATCAAAATTGCTTTCATCTTTTTAACCGCTAATTTAAAACTGATAAAAGTATAAAGATTGTTCCAGGTTTTAATAGGCTATAACGCTAACCAATTATATCAATGTTTGGAAATTGGTATCATTCGATTACATCTACAATTTTAATTGGAAATTACAATACACGATCCGATCACAATTGTATATAATTATTAGCCGATTTCATGCATTGCTAATATCGCATGCTTGCAATCAATGGTAAAAATCATTTCCACGTGCTTAATCACATGATTCATATTGTAACGAATTTACGACAACACCTTTAATTTCTTCAGCAATTCACTAATTTCACTGTTCACTTTTACTTTTCACACTGTTTCACTTTTTTACGGCTTACCTTGCACTGTTCACTGATCAAAATGATTCCTTTTTTTGCATCTGGCGATGTATGCTTTTTGCATACATTTTTTTGTTTCCTCTGTCTTAATGATTATTAATTCCAGTAGTTTCCATGATGACCATATTCCCCTAAACATGAAATGCCATTCTAAAATCCAATTCCCAATATTGAAGGAATACTTGATATGACAACATCGATGAGTGTTAAGTATAAAAATTGCCACAATTAAATTATGGATTCTGGCTATGTTTGAACTGACCTTTGCGTTGACAAGTTGTGCAGAGTAGAATCCATAACAATACCCCCCCCCCCCCCTACCTTAAGTCTGATTGTCCCGAACAAACTCTCCACTTTCCTCATGTTGTATCGTCCGTATTTATCAATATGTTTCACTTTCATATTAGTTCTGGGACCTTGTTGTCCTTTCTTTATCATGCACTGCACTACGACTACTCAACATGAATAGAGGTATACATCGATCATACTTATCCTGGTTGGCATGCGCGTGAAATATTTCCTAACTTTATCCTAAGTTAAAAAAAAAATTTAGGAATGGTTTAGGAAATATTTCACACCCCTGTATACCGGAATGAAATAATTCCTAAAGAAATCCTAAGTAAAA
The DNA here is from genome assembly GCA_947310385.1 of Nephrotoma appendiculata. NCBI lineage: Eukaryota > Metazoa > Arthropoda > Insecta > Diptera > Tipulidae > Nephrotoma > Nephrotoma appendiculata. The sequence goes on from OX371224.1 coordinate 58,373,317, forward strand.
ATCTTGTTTGTGTATTAGTAAATATACACCAAAAAGAAACATTTAGGCGAAACTAGTTAAATACATATGTAATATTGAATAATTGGTTCTACTGATAGATTTGAAATTTCAAAAACTGCTACAATTATATTTAAAAATAAAATAAAACATGAATAAATCGGCAAGAGGTAGAATAAGCTTAAAAAATGAATATTATTATTAAAAGTAGTTTGGAATTCGAAAGAATACGAGTCGAGATTGTGGAAGGTGGTCATCGATCTCACTATGTTTTTATGTTAGGTCAGTCAGATATGGCCATGGTGATTTTTTGAACTTTGTCATAGTTCTGGAATTGCCAAACATGCCTCAGAAGCTTATCATTGCGGTTTAATTAATTTTTACGGACTTGTAGTTTGTCCTAACTTGTCCAAAACACAACACCGTTTCCAATTAATAATAAAATTTAACAATGTAAAATACATTATTTCGGGAAAAAAATATTATAATTTTTAAAAAATGAAATTTACACGAATTGAAAAATGAAAATAAAATAAGGTCAATGATAAAATCTTTATTATCAGCCGTAATTAAAAAACACTAAATATATTATAGAATATGGAAATAAATTGAAATGATATGGTATTCAGAAATCGAAGTGAAAACTCTTTGTCCTGAGGTTACAACCTTTGGAATAGCTATTTGCAGTTTGTAATAGACCCAGTCAAACTAGACAATATGAGTTTTCCGGAAAAATTAGGGGAACACTAGGTTTAATATTCAAAAGTTGTATAGGTAAAAATCGAAGCAAAAACCCTCAATCCTAAGACACTTCTAAGAGGTTACAACTTTTACAGTAGGTGATTTCAGTTTGTACTAGACCCAATCAAACTAGCAAAAATGAGGTTTTCGGAAAAATTAGGGGAACACTGGGTTTAATATTCAAAAGTTGTATAGGTAAAAATCGAAGTAAAAACCCTCAATCCTAAGACACTTCTAAGAGGTTACAACTTCCAGAGTAGGTGTTTTCATTTTGCACTAGACCCAACCGAACTAGAAAACATGAGTTTTCCGGAAAAATTAGGGGAACACTAGATTTAATATTCAAAAGTTGTATAGGTAAAAATCGAAGTAAAAACCCTCAATCCTAAGACACTTCTAAGAGGTTACAACTTCCAGAGTAGGTGTTTTCAGTTTGTACTAGACCCAATAGAACTAGAAAAAATGAGGTTTTCGGAAAAATTAGGGGAACACTGGGTTTAATATTCAAAAGTTGTATAGGTAAAAATCGAAGTAAAAACCCTCAATCCTAAGACACTTCTAAGAGGTTACAACTTCCAGAGTAGGCGTTTTCAGTTTGTACTAGACCCAATCGAACTAGAAAAAATGAGTTTTCTGGAAAAATTAGGGGAACACTGGGTTTAATATTCAAAATGTTGTATAGGTAAAAATCGAAGTAAAAACCCTCAATCCTAAGACACTTCTAAGAGGTTACAACTTCCAGAGTAGGTGTTTTCAGTTTGTACTAGACCCAATCGAACTAGAAAAAATGAGTTTTCCGGAAAAATTAAGGGAACACGGGGTTTAATATTCAAAAGTTGTATAGGTAAAAATCGAAGTAAAAACCCTCAATCCTAAGACACTTCTAAGAGGTTACAACTTCCAGAGTAGATGTTTTCAGTTTGCACTAGACCCAATCAAACTAGAAAACATGAGTTTTCTGGAAAAATTAGGGGAACACTAGGTTTAATATTTAAAAGTTGTAAAGGTAAAAATCGAAGTCAAAACCCTCAATCCTAAGACACTTCTAAGAGGTTACAACTTCCAGAGTAGGTGTTTTCAGTTTGTACTAGACCCAATCGAACTAGAAAAAATGAGTTTTCCGGAAAAATTAGGGGAACACTGAGTTTAATATTCAAAAGTTGTATAGGTAAAAATCGAAGTAAAAACCCTCAATCCTAAGACACTTCTAAGAGGTTACAACTTCCAGAGTAGGTGTTTTCAGTTTGTACTAGACCCAATCGAACTAGAAAAAATGAGTTTTCCGGAAAAATTAAGGGAACACGGGGTTTAATATTCAAAAGTTGTATAGGTAAAAATCGAAGTAAAAACCCTCAATCCTAAGACACTTCTAAGAGGTTACAACTTCCAGAGTAGATGTTTTCAGTTTGTACTAGACCCAATCAAACTAGAAAACATGAGTTTTCTGGAAAAATTAGGGGAACACTAGGTTTAATATTTAAAAGTTGTAAAGGTAAAAATCGAAGTCAAAACCCTCAATCCTAAGACACTTCTAAGAGGTTACAACTTCCAGAGTAGGTGTTTTCAGTTTGTACTAGACCCAATCGAACTAGAAAAAATGAGTTTTCCGGAAAAATTAGGGGAACACTGAGTTTAATATTCAAAAGTTGTATAGGTAAAAATCGAAGTAAAAACCCTCAATCCTAAGACACTTCTAAGAGGTTACAACTTCCAGAGTAGGTGTTTTCAGTTTGTACTAGATCCAAGCGAACTAGAAAACATGAGTTTTCCGGAAAAATTAGGGGAACACTAGATTTTTACCTTTACAACTTTTGAATATTAAACCCAGTGTTCCCCTAATTTTTCCGGAAAACTCATTTTTTCTAGTTCGATTGGATCTAGTACAAACTGAAAACACCTACTCTGGAAGTTGTAACCTCTTAGAAGTGTCTTAGGATTGAGGGTTTTTACTTCGATTTTTACCCATACAACTTTTGAATATTAAACCCAGTGTTCCCCTAATTTTTCCGGAAAACTCATTTTTTCTAGTTCGATTGGGTCTAGTACAAACTGAAAACACCTACTCTGGAAGTTGTAACATCTTAGAAGTGTCTTAGGATTGAGGGTTTTTACTTCGTTTTTTACCTATACAACTTTTAAATATAAAACCTAGTGTTCCCCTAATTTTTCCGGAAAACTCATGTTTTCTAGTTTGATTTTGTCTATAACAAACTGAAAACACCTACTCTGGAAGTTGTAACCTCTTACAAGTGTCTTAGGGTTGAGGGTTTTTACTTCGATTTTTACCTTTACAACTTTTAAATATTAAACCTAGCGTTCCCCTAATTTTTCCGGAAAACTCATGTTTTCTAGTTCGATTGAGTCTAGTACAAACTGAAAACACCTACTCTGGAAGTTGTAACCTCTTAGAAGTGTCTTAGGATTGAGGGTTTTTACTTCGATTTTTACCTATACAACTTTTGAATATTAAACCCAGTGTTCCCCTAATTTTTCCGGAAAACTCATGTTTTCTAGTTCGATTGGGTCTAGTACAAACTGAAAACACCTACTCTGGAAGTTGTTACCTCTTAGAAGTGTCTTAGGATTGAGGGTTTTTACTTCGATTTTTACCTATACAACTTTTGAATATTAAACCCAGTGTTCCCCTAATTTTTCCAGAAAACCTCATTTTTTCTAGTTCGATTGGGTCTATTACAAACTGAAAACACCTACTCTGGTAGTTGTAAGCTCTTAGAAGTGTCTGAGGATTGAGGGTTTTTACTTCGATTTTTACCTATACAACTTTTGAATATTAAACCCAGTGTTCCCCTAATTTTTCCAGAAAACCTCATTTTTTCTAGTTTGATTGGGTCTAGTACAAACTGAAAACACCTACTCTGGAAGTTGTAACCTCTTAGAAGTGTCTTGGATTGAGGGTTTTTACTTCGATTTTTACCTATACAACTTTTGAATATTAAATCTAGTGTTCCCCTAATTTTTCGTGAAAACTCATGTTTTCTAGTTCGGTTGGGTCTAGTACAAAATGTAAACACCTACTCTGGAAGTTGTAACCTCCTAGAAGTGTTTTAGGATTGAGGTATTTTACTTCGATTTTTACCTTTACAACTTTTAAATATTAAACCTAGTGTTCCCCTAATTTTTCCGACAACCTCATTTTTTCTAGTTTGATTGGGTCTAGTACAAACTGAAAACACCTACTCTGGAAGTTGTAACCTCTTAGAAGTGTCTTAGGATTGAGGGTTTTTACTTCCATTTTTACCTATACAACTTTTGAATATTAAACCCAGTGTTCCCCTAATTTTTCCGGAAAACTCATTTTTTCTAGTTTGATTGGGTCTAGTACAAACTGAAAACACCTACTCTGGAAGTTGTAACCTCTTAGAAGTGTCTTAGGATTGAGGGTTTTTACTTCGATTTTTACCTATACAACTTTTGAATATTAAACCCAGTGTTCCCCTAATTTTTCCAGAAAACTCATTTTTTCTAGTTCAAATGGGTCTAGTACAAACTGAAAACACCTACTCTGGAAGTTGTAACCTCTTAGAAGTGTCTTAGGATTGAGGGTTTTTACTTCGATTTTTACCTATACAACTTTTGAATATTAAACCCAGTGTTCCCCTAATTTTTCCGGAAAACTCATGTTTTCTAGTTCGATTGGGTCTAGTACAAACTGAAAACACCTACTCTGGAAGTTGTAACCTCTTAGAAGTGTCTTAGGATTGAGGGTTTTTACTTCGATTTTCACCTATACAACTTTTGAATATTAAACCCAGTGTTCCCCTAATTTTTCCAGAAAACACATATTTTCTAGTTTGATTGGGTCTAGTACAAACTGAAAACATCTACTCTGGAAGTTGTAACCTCTTAGAAGTGTCTTAGGATTGAGGGTTTTTACTTCGATTTTTACCTTTACAACTTTTAAATATTAAACCCAGTGTTCCCCTAATTTTTCCGAAAAACTCATTTTTTATAGTTTGATTGGGTCTAGTACAAACTGAAAACACCTACTCTGGAAGTTGTAACCTCTTAGAAGTGTCTTAGGATTGAGGGTTTTACTTCGATTTTTACCTATACAACTTTTGAATATTAAACCCAGTGTTCCCCTAATTTTTCCGGAAAACTCATTTTTTCTAGTTCGATTGGGTCTAGTACAAACTGAAAACACCTACTCTGGAAGTTGTAACCTCTTAGAAGTGTCTTAGGATTGAGGGTTTTTACTTCGATTTTTACCTATACAACATTTTGAATATTAAACCCAGTGTTCCCCTAATTTTTCCAGAAAACTCATTTTTTCTAGTTCGATTGGGTCTAGTACAAACTGAAAACACCTACTCTGGAAGTTGTAACCTCTTAGAAGTGTCTTAGGATTGAGGGTTTTTACTTCGACTTTTACCTATACAACTTTTGAATATTAAACCCAGTGTTCCCCTAATTTTCCAGAAAACTCATTTTTTCTAGTTCGATTGGGTCTAGTACAAACTGAAAACACCTACTCTGGAAGTTGTAACCTCTTAGAAGTGTCTTAGGATTGAGGGTTTTTACTTCGATTTTAACCTATACAACTTTTGAATATTAAACCTAGTGTTCCCCTAATTTTTCCAGAAAACTCATTTTTTCTAGTTCGATTGGGTCTAGTACAAACTGAAAACACCTACTCTGGAAGTTGTAACCTCTTAGAAGTGTCTTAGGATTGAGGGTTTTTACTTCGATTTTTACCTTTACAACTTTTGAATATTAAACCCAGTGTTCCCTTAATTTTTCCGAAAAACTCATTTTTTCTAGTTCGATTGGGTCTAGTACAAACTGAAAACACCTACTCTGGAAGTTGTAACCTCTTAGAAGTGTCTTAGGATTGAGGGTTTCTACTTCGATTTTTACCTTTACAACTTTTAAATATTAAACCTAGTGTTCCCCTAATTTTTCCGGAAAACTCATGTTTTCTAGTTTGATTGGGTCTAGTACAAACTGAAAACATCTACTCTGGAAGTTGTAACCTCTTAGAAGTGTCTTATGATTGAGGGTTTTTACTTCGATTTTTACCTTTACAACTTTTGAATATTAAACCCAGTGTTCCCCTAATTTTTCCGAAAAACTCATTTTTTTATAGTTTGATTGGGTCTAGTACAAACTGAAAACACCTACTCTGGAAGTTGTAACCTCTTAGAAGTGTCTTAGGATTGAGGGTTTTTACTTCGATTTTTACCTATACAACTTTTGAATATTAAACCCAGTGTTCCCCTAATTTTTCCAAAAAACTCATTTTTTCTAGTTCGATTGGGTCTAGTACAAACTGAAAACACCTACTCTGGAAGTTGTGACCTCTTAGAAGTGTCTTAGGATTGAGGGTTTTTACTTCGATTTTTACCTATACAACTTTTGAATATTAAACCCAGTGTTCCCCTAATTTTTCCAGAAAACTCATGTTTTCTAGTTTGATTGGGTCTAGTACAAACTGAAAACACCTACTCTGGAAGTTGTAACCTCTTAGAAGTGTCTTAGGATTGAGGGATTTTACTTCGATTTTTACCTTTACAACTTTTAAATATTAAACCTAGTGTTCCCCTAATTTTTCCAGAAAACTCATGTTTTCTAGTTTGATTGGGTCTAGTGCAAACTGAAAACGCCTACTCTGGAAGTTGTAACCTCTTAGAAGTGTCTTGGATTGAGGGTTTTTACTTCGATTTTTACCTATACAACTTTTGAATATTAAACCTAGTGTTCCCCTAATTTTTCCAGAAAACTCATTTTTTCTAGTTCGATTGGGTCTAGTACAAACTGAAAACACCTACTCTGGAAGTTGTGACTTCTTAGAAGTGTCTTAGGATTGAAGGTTTTTACTTCGATTTTTACCTATACAACTTTTAAAAATTAAACCCAGTGTTCCCCTAATTTTTCCGGAAAACTCATGTTGTCTAGTTTGATTGGGTCTAGTACAAACTGAAAACACCTACTCTGGAAGTTGTAACCTCTTAGAAGTGTCTTAGGATTGAGGGTTTTTACTTCGATTTTTACCTATACAACTTTTGAATATTAAACCCAGTGTTCCCCAAATTTTTCCGGAAAACTCATGTTTTCTAGTTTGATTGGGTCTAGTACAAACTGAAAACACCTACTCTGGAAGTTGTAACCTCTTAGAAGTGTCTTAGGATTGAAGGTTTTTACTTCGATTTTTACCTATACAACTTTTAAATATTAAACCCAGTGTTCCCCAAATTTTTGCGGAAAACTCATTTTTTCTAGTTCGATTGGGTCTAGTACAAACTGAAAACACCTACTCTGGAAGTTGTAACCTCTTAGAAGTGTCTTAGGATTGAGGGTTTCTACTTCGATTTTTACCTTTACAACTTTTGAATATTAAACCTAGTGTTCCCCTAATTTTTCCAGAAAACTCATGTTTTCTAGTTTGATTGGGTCTAGTGCAAACTGAAAACGCCTACTCTGGAAGTTGTAACCTCTTAGAAGTGTCTTGGATTGAGGGTTTTTACTTCGATTTTTACCTATACAACTTTTGAATATTAAACCTAGTGTTCCCCTAATTTTTCCAGAAAACTCATTTTTTCTAGTTCGATTGGGTCTAGTACAAACTGAAAACACCTACTCTGGAAGTTGTGACCTCTTAGAAGTGTCTTAGGATTGAAGGTTTTTACTTCGATTTTTACCTATACAACTTTTGAATATTAAACCTAGTGTTCCCCTAATTTTTCCAGAAAACTCATTTTTTCTAGTTCGATTGGGTCTAGTACAAACTGAAAACACCTACTCTGGAAGTTGTAACCTCTTAGAAGTGTCTTAGGATTGAGGGTTTCTACTTCGATTTTTACCTTTACAACTTTTAAATATTAAACCTAGTGTTCCCCTAATTTTTCCGGAAAACTCATGTTTTCTAGTTTGATTGGGTCTAGTACAAACTGAAAACATCTACTCTGGAAGTTGTAACCTCTTAGAAGTGTCTTATGATTGAGGGTTTTTACTTCGATTTTTACCTTTACAACTTTTGAATATTAAACCCAGTGTTCCCCTAATTTTTCCGAAAAACTCATTTTTTATAGTTTGATTGGGTCTAGTACAAACTGAAAACACCTACTCTGGAAGTTGTAACCTCTTAGAAGTGTCTTAGGATTGAGGGTTTTTACTTCGATTTTTACCTATACAACTTTTGAATATTAAACCCAGTGTTCCCCTAATTTTTCCAAAAAACTCATTTTTTCTAGTTCGATTGGGTCTAGTACAAACTGAAAACACCTACTCTGGAAGTTGTGACCTCTTAGAAGTGTCTTAGGATTGAGGGTTTTTACTTCGATTTTTACCTATACAACTTTTGAATATTAAACCCAGTGTTCCCCTAATTTTTCCAGAAAACTCATGTTTTCTAGTTTGATTGGGTCTAGTACAAACTGAAAACACCTACTCTGGAAGTTGTAACCTCTTAGAAGTGTCTTAGGATTGAGGGATTTTACTTCGATTTTTACCTTTACAACTTTTAAATATTAAACCTAGTGTTCCCCTAATTTTTCCAGAAAACTCATGTTTTCTAGTTTGATTGGGTCTAGTGCAAACTGAAAACGCCTACTCTGGAAGTTGTAACCTCTTAGAAGTGTCTTGGATTGAGGGTTTTTACTTCGATTTTTACCTACACAACTTTTGAATATTAAACCTAGTGTTCCCCTAATTTTTCCAGAAAACTCATTTTTTCTAGTTCGATTGGGTCTAGTACAAACTGAAAACACCTACTCTGGAAGTTGTGACCTCTTAGAAGTGTCTTAGGATTGAAGGTTTTTACTTCGATTTTTACCTATACAACTTTTAAAAATTAAACCCAGTGTTCCCCTAATTTTTCCGGAAAACTCATGTTGTCTAGTTTGATTGGGTCTAGTACAAACTGAAAACATCTATTCTGGAAGTTGTAACCTCTTAGAAGTGTCTTAGGATTGAGGGTTTTTACTTCGATTTTTACCTATACAACATTTTGAATATTAAACCCAGTGTTCCCCTAATTTTTCCAGAAAACTCATTGTTTCTAGTTCGATTGGGTCTAGTACAAACTGAAAACACCTACTCTGGAAGTTGTAACCTCTTAGAAGTGTCTTAGGATTGAGGGTTTTTACTTCGATTTTTACCTTTACAACTTTTGAATATTAAACCCCGTGTTCCCTTAATTTTTCCGGAAAACTCATTTTTTCTAGTTCGATTGGGTCTAGTACAAACTGAAAACACCTACTTTGGAAGTTGTAACCTCTTAGAAGTGTCTTAGGATTGAGGGTTTTTACTTCGATTTTTACCTATACAACATTTTGAATATTAAACCCAGTGTTCCCCTAATTTTTCCAGAAAACTCATTGTTTCTAGTTCGATTGGGTCTAGTACAAACTGAAAACACCTACTCTGGAAGTTGTAACCTCTTAGAAGTGTCTTAGGATTGAGGGTTTTTACTTCGATTTTTACCTATACAACTTTTGAATATTAAACCCAGTGTTCCCCTAATTTTTCCGGAAAACTCATGTTTTCTAGTTTGATTGGGTCTAGTACAAACTGAAAACACCTACTCTGGAAGTTGTAACCTCTTAGAAGTGTCTTAGGATTGAGGGTTTTTACTTCGATATTTACGTTTACAACTTTTAAATATTAAACCTAGTGTTCCCCTAATTCACGAGGTGTTTGGGTTGTTTCTGTATCGCTTGTGACCTATTCATTTAATAAATCTAACATTAAAGCTTAGTCAAATCGACGACCACCTCCTAAAATCTAGACTTGTATTCTTTTCGATTCTAAGCAAGTTTAATAATATTTATATTTTAAGCTTATTCTTGTTTTATACCAATATAACCATATTTTTTTTAGTTTATAAATATAATTGTAATGATTTTTGATAAGTTAAAGCTATCGGTAAGACCACTGAATCACAAATGCATATATAACTTTACAAATATTTATATTTTTTGATGTGAAAGAAATTCTTTAAGCTCTTGCTATTTAAAATATAGTTTCGCCTAAATGTTGATTTTTGATGGATTTTACTAATACATATACACATTTTTTTACTTAGGATTTATTTAAGAATTATTTCACTCCGGTCTGGTTGGCATTGACTTCTTTGAGCAGATATTGTTCCAGTGTCAGGTTAAACCTGTCTACCATTCCTTCTGACTGTGGATAGGATGGTTTGGTATGAATTATCATTATGTTAAGTATTTTACACAGTTCCTGTGCTACTGTCCGGATTTCCTGATTCACAATCGAATAGGCTCTCACTGGCTGAAGTGGCCATTACACACCAGTATGAAACCATTACCATTTTTTGTTGCTAGAAATGTATTAAAATTAGCGCATGCAGAGGCCTCCACGGTGATTTTTGCTGGCTACGTGCTCAGGGAGAAGTGCTATGGGTCGTGGTGTTTGAGGCTTGCATGGCTCCTGGCTTACACCGTGATTACAGATATTTAAAATAAGAAAAATAAACGCAAATAATAAATAAAGACCCGGATGTTCAGCCGAAATTCGTCAGCCGGAACTTGAGGAACGAACAAAGAAAATTATAAAGGAAAGAGGTGCCTTGGTGTGCGCATCCATCCGAACTCAAACGGTGCAAAGCACCGGTTTCGAATTCGGATGCGAGCACCAAGGGTCCACAACAACACGTCGACACGGAAATAGAAGTCCTCCCTCACCATACCAACCGAAAGAAAATTAATAACTCATTTTAAGAATCAACAAAAAAAAAATACCATAAAAAAACGACAACATAATCGCAAAAATGGAGGAGCGTGATAAAAAAATAAAAATATAAAAAAATATAAAAATACAAAAAAAATTTAAAAAAACGGTACTTTAATAAAAAGAAAAGTGTTGTTACGACCTTGGGACGGTCGTGACGAAAAGCCGTTTGGCCACCCGTTCGTTGCGGGGCCTCTCCCCGATACCAAAAACCAAAGAGGCCGGTTGGCCACTCGTACGTTGCGGGGCCTCTCACCGATACCAAATATAATAAAAAAGAGGTGCCGGTTGGCCACCCGTACGTTGTGGGGCCTCTCCTGGATACCAAATATAATAACGAGCAACCGCTTGGTTGGCTACCCGGGCGTTGGCTCGCTGTACAGCATTTCGCGCTCGAGCGCTTGTACTGGATACGGCACTTTTGCTGTTATTCAACGTAGAATATGAATGGCCTCGTGGTGGCCACCCGTAGAAGTTCGTAGCACTCGTAAAAATATGACCCCCGTTGAGAATTAGGCCAAAATCACAACAAAACATTTCCATAAATTATGCCTGCCTTTTGTATTAAATTCACCAACAATATTTACGGATTTTCTCACCAACAAACTAAAACTAAACTTTTGTTGTAAAATACGATTTACAAGTTTTGTCGATTGATATTTACATCTCCGTAGAACATACGCGGTCGTGTCATTCACAACACAACCCCAAAAACAAAAAAAAATCAAAATGTCCACTAACAAATAGAATTAAATAATATTTTTATTATGCACATATGATTAATAAATTTGTTATTTTTACATTCACAAAAAATTTTTAGGTTTTTTTTTTTATTTTAATCAAAAACCCAATGCCACAGTCAAATGAAAACTGCTCGATTGCATAAAAACTAGATCAAAATCACAACTCGACTTTTTATTTTTTCAAATTACCAAAATAGACGCTCTATACAAATAAAAACTCGAATCATCACAACAAAAAAAAAATTTTGCGCCACAAAACGACGCGCAAAACATTCCAGAATTGTCTTTCTTCTCTATTTCTCGTTTACATCAATTCGCATTGATGTAAACGAGACGCATATAAGTAAAACATTCTTATAGAATGTTTTGGTTTTTGCACACCCGATGTACATTGGTCTCGTTTTCCCCATTCCCTCTTCCTTTTCGCCGCGCCATCACAAAAGGTGTACAATACAAAAACCGATAGAAAATCAAGGACACAAACCGTGGGGAATATAACATAAAAAGAGGTAGTTACGCACACGTAGTCGTGACAAATGTGCCGGCGTTGTTTATTGCTAATCTTCAATGTCCTTGCCACAAGTGACTCAATGAATTTGATGTCTTATCTTATCCAAGGTTTTATTGATTCCCAAATATACCATAACGCGGTTGTCTATCTTCTATCAGCTATTTCCGTAGTAATCTAATTGATTCCTCACCCTCCTGCGCTTCTTTAAAATGTTGTTATCTCGACCATCTTTTGTTTCAAACTGGAGTGCAAAACTGTGGAACAGTTCTTTACTTCCTGTGTTGCACATTACTTACAATGAACTACACAGGGCCTTTTGGATATTCCATCTGCATTGTTGTGTAACATACCTCGCCGGTGACCATTCTTGAAAGTGTAGACTTGTAGTCGTTCGATCCATCTAGCTACTTGCCGTCGTGACGGAGAACGCAATCATTTTACGCTAGCCGTGGTTTCCGCATCTCCTCTTTTATTAGTGTCTGAAATATGAAATCCTCCGAATCTAGTTTGCGCATAACTTTATTGGAACAGTAAATTGTGGATCTCGAATTCGAAGAAAAACACCCTCTATCTAATTCTACCCTAAATCGCACCTTACCAGTCTAATTATTAATTGGGCATGTGCTTCCACGCTACATGGCTCAAATGCATTAACATTATTTATCAGGAAAACTTTCTAAATAATACGGGCAGTACTAGGAGTAAGGAATCACATTCAAAAATACTTTGTCTATTTCCGATTCCAAAGTAAACGTACCGAACAGCTTATGGGCGATCTACCAGTACCAAGAGAGGGTTAAATATATTTTTTCATTTTAAATTGTTGATCTTATGAAATATGTTAATAAATGATTGTTATACGACTGGATATTATGTAAAGATTGAAAATTGAATTTTATTTTTATGTGAAAACCACGAATATCACGAAAGATAAAAGTAAACTTGATCTTGAATTCGTATTAATTTACATTGGAGGAAATTTACATTTTTTTCTTTTTTCCATATTCGGTATTTTTACAATCGAAATTTTTCGAAATTTTTCGTTGCTGTATAAAACTAAGTAATCCGATTTTTAGTTCTGGAGATAATCGTAAAAATATCAAGTCAACACCGTTACTTTTACAATTTGTTCAGAGTGAAAATGAACCAAATCACGTTTTATTCATTTTGAATAGTTTTTTAATTTTTTTTCATGAATAGACGTGTTTTATTATTATGGATAGTGAAGTGATTTGGATTTTTCTGCAGATGAAGATGAAGAGTATGTGCCGATTTAGGAATCTTCAGATAGTGAGGATGTTCCGAAATTAACAGGTAAGTAACATTAATATACAGTGGTTTGCATTAAAATAGGTAATTACATTGCATTGAGAAACGTTTTCAATTTGAACCGACATAATAAGGGAATTCCCCTAATTTTCTTTATCAATAGGTTGTGCATAACATAGGTAATTTAGCAAATTTTTAATTAATGATTCAAAATAATATAGTACAGTTATAGCAATACTGATTATAAAATTTATCGGAATTCCCTTATTATTTCGTAATTACTTTAGTTTTAAGAAAATGATTTTATGAATTTACCAACAGATGAAAGATGAAACTACGACAGTAATATCTTAAACCGACCGATTTGATGACACCTTTTTCCTAATAGCTGGTTCTGCAGTACCTGATAATTCCTGAGTACAAAAATGTGGAAGAAAAGGGTTAAGAAGCACATTACGTTGAAAAAAAATGTACGTTAGCTCAATCGTAATAGTGGAACGGAATACATTACGCAAAAAGGCCGTAAAATTGCAGCAAAAATCTTTATTAGTTATCTTGATTGCGGGTGTAGTAAAAAATGTGGTGAACAGATTAGTGAGTACGACAGAGAATTATTGTTTACATCATTTTGGAGACTTGCAGATTATTCAAAACAAAATTCGTTTTTAAGAGGGCTAATAAAATCAAACAGAACTAAGGTAACCCGTATTCGCGATGGCACTCGAGGTCATAAAAATAATACTTTCGAATATTCAATGCTAGCGCAAGGGAAGAATTTTAAGGTATGTAAGAGTAATATTTGCAGTTGTTTATGGCCGAGGACGTAATCCTAAAAATAAAATCGATGACTCTGTTGTCATATCGCATTTCAAATCTTTTCCAACCTGGCAGAGCCATTATACTAGGAAAGATATTCCTCAACGGAAATATTTAAACTCAGAATTAAACTTTCGTTTAATGTATGACATGTATGTTGAAAAGTGCATTTCCGAAAAGATTACCCCGGTTAACCAAAAATTTTACTACAATGTATTCAGCCGCCTGATTCAAACCACCTAATAAAGATACCCGCAGAATATGCGATGAGCTGACTATAAAAATTAAGTTTTGTCATGAATCGTCTGCACTGGTGGCACAACAAGAGCTGCACTTAAGAAAAGCACAACAAGCCAGAGACTCGCCTAAAAATGAAGTCGTGTCAAATGAGCATTACATTTCTACTTTCGATCTGCAAAAAGCGTTGCCATTTCCGAAACTTTCAACATCAGTGGCATATTACAAACGCAATATGCATATTTATAATTTTGGCATACATGTAATCAATACCAAAACAGCTTTTATGTACATGTGGGATGAAACCGAAGGGGATAGGGGATCTCAGAAAATCGCAGCTTGCATTATTAAGCATTTAAAAGTCAATGTGTTACCTGATTGTAAGCACATAGCAATGTACAGCGATGCCTGTGGAGGGCAAAATAGAAACATAGAGCTCAGCCTTTCACTCCTAAAATTTATAGGCTCAACTGCTACAAATACGGATATAATTGATATCAAATTTATGACCTTTGCGGGCACTCATTTTTACCAAACGATGCCGATTTTGGTGTTATTGAAAATCGGAGCAAAAAGCACCAGTTTATTTACTCCCCAGATGAATGGATGGAAATCGTAAGGAAATCGAAAATAAAAACGCCAACTTATACAGTGAAACAACTGCAGAGAAGTGAATTTTTATCGACAAAAATTCTGGACGAGAACATTACCAGAAAAAGGTCTGTTGATGGTCATCAATTTTAATGGCTTAACATTAAGTGGCTCAGGTTTGAGCGAAAGTCACCACTTTCCATGAAATTTAAAGAAACGCTCAGTGGTGAAGTTGAATTTTGTGAAATTAATTTGAGGAAAGGCAAGGCAGGAAAATCTGTTAAGTCACTTCAGATGTTGGGACAGATAGAACTATATCCAATGCATCGTCCAGTAACTATAGAAAAAAAATGAACATGATGAATTTGCTCAAGTACATACCCCAACAAGTACATACCTCAACAACAATGTGGCTAATGATGAGGTTTTGAATGACACAAACTAACTTTGAAAATCTATAATAAAATGGATAACGCTTGCATCAGTTCAATTTTAAGATTGAACGACCACGCGGATTAAGAATCGATGGCTAGTTGATAGGTTTAGAACGCCTGTGGGTCAACATTTTTCCAAAATCGAGCGAACCCTTTTTTATTATTGAATTGATAAAATTGGGAAAATTTTATTATTGAATTGAAACTGGAGTCGAAGTTAAGCTAAAGTCGAATTATAGCAAAGCTTATATTTTACAAAAGTTGTTGTAACGAGCACACTAGCTAATTGCACTTAATTGCAAATTTTATCATCATTGAACCTACTAATTATAAATATTGACATGATCACAAAACAAACTTTTCCTATACACGACATACATGTTTTACAATCAAACACATTATGTTATCGGCTATAGAACGATAAATGAAATCCAGTTTCCTCGCCGCTTTTGATATCGACATTATGGTCTAAGGCCAAATTGCTCTAAACATGAAATTTATTTTAATTCTACTGGTGTGTTTTATCCAATTTAATAATGTAAGTTTGATTGCATTGCAATTTATTCAAATCAAATCAAATTATTTTTTATATATTTTACCCTAAAGGCAAAACGACTTCGTATCCATCCGGATGATGAACTTTACCAGTATACAATCGATAAAAGTGTGCCACACGTCACCGAATATTTCGATTTGGAACATTTTGTTTTTGAGCAAATAGGTGATGACCAAGTTAAAATAGGGGGATATCCCCAATGTATAAAATCAATGGATACAAAATTACTATTAAATGGTGCTCTTCAGACTCAATACTATGATAAAGGGACTTGGATGGAGGGACCCTTACGTTTAATCGTTCCGGATATTTGTGCAGAATTTGTGAATCCTAAGCGGTTTTGGTATAATATTACAAAATTGTGGACTAATTGTCCGGCAAAACAAGGGGTAATTTAAATAGGTTAACGGGCAAAATGAAATCAAAATCATTTTAAACAAATTTTTTTTAACAGGATAAATGGTATATTGAGAGCCAAGTGGTTCAGGTAGATGTGGATCTACCGCCATCTATTCCAATTGTTCCGTGGAGAGGATATATTTTGTTCACCCAAGGACTTTTCGGAGGAATTACAAAATTTGGATTGCAGATCCAAGCAGAGATAGTTTCACTTAACTAATATTAGATTTTACTTTGGTTTTTATCAATTGTAATGGTGTATTGTGATTGTTCCGTATATTGGTCTATTTCAGCACTCTCGAATTAATTCTATTCTATATAAAAAAATCGTGAATTCGAAAAGTTAATTGTTAAAATAGAATATAGATGGAATTGTGAAAGAATCAAAATTTCGTACGCTACGCAGTAATTCGCTAGTAGTACAACTACATGGTATTGCTCTATATATATAGACAATATTTCAATGTAATAAACAACATCAGTCGTCGCGACCTGATGAGAAGACTGATTTTTTCAAATCATTAATCTCGTCTGTTCGAAACTGATTGTTGTGATTCTTACACATTAGCCATCTATCATCTATAAGTCAAAAATTCAAATAATATTAGATGGTTTCAGTTAATGCAAAGTGTACATATTTGGTTTCGAAATACAATTTTAATTATTGATTTAAGAGTGAAGTTCGTGCTATTCTTATAAATTTACATTACATTACTCAAGAAACATCGTTTACTTTTATTGTAGTTATTGATTAAAATGTATAATTTTCATACAAATACTTTAATTGCGAAAAAGGGTTTTATTAAATTTAACTGCAGCTCTACACACTCCATCTGTCTCTCACCGTGCCTTTAAGAAAAGTCGAAAAGTTGAATTAATGAAGAAAGAAATTATCATTTTAAGACATTAGAAACTATTCTCAGAAAATTTGCAAAATATTAAAGAATTATAAAATTAAGATCCGATTGTGGAACTATGAATAGAAAAACAATTATGTTACTAATCAGAATGTATTGTTCTGATGATATGATATTTTTAAATCGCTCTAATCAATGTAATCAGCGCTTAAACATGATATAAATGGTGCGCTTAAATTTATCTTCAAATTGATGCCCCTAATTCCATGCCATTTGTATTGTTGCCGTCAGAAAAAACGGTTTCCTTTCCCCTTAAAACAAATTCGACTCTTTCGAATCGCGTTAAGTGTTTATGTTAACTTAACCAGTACACTTAGAATACTATAGGTCACACTGATTTTAAAAATTTTGACATATAACGTCAGTTTATGTTGCCAGTTCTTTCCTTGAGTACTATAGGCAGCACCAAAATTAAAAAGAATGTTTTGATTTTTTTTTTATGTTTAAGCCTGTGATGGCATAAAGCCAACCCGCAGATTTCATCTAAGCACGCAGAGGCCTATCACACGGTGATTTGCCGACTAGATCGCAGGGTTTTTGGTCGTGAGGAGTTGAGGCTTGAGTGCCCCGCGGAGACCGTGTAGATTTTTCAGTCATCCCTGAATGGACGACACATATGCTGGACTCGCCACTCTGACCCTGTGGATGTCCTGCCAAGGGGATGACGGGTAGTGAGAAGTCCAGCCTGCAACAATGGTACCGACACGAAATGAAAAACCCCCTCCCAACCTACCGACCCGAAAATAAATTTAGTAATTCATCTTATGATATAAAAAAAAACAAGAAAGTAAATGTAATGACGAAATCATAAAGAAAGGAAATAGACCGACCAGGGAGGAAAGAAATAAGCCAAACGCCGGAAATAATTCGCCGTGCAATTTTTTATTGAACAAACAACACGAGAAATCAGTGGCGAAAGGAGGAAACGAGAAAAGAGAAAAAAAGTCAAAAGGAAAATATCTGAGAGAAAATGAACGCAACGTTCACCGTGATTGCGTGCACGACCACCGTAATTCGGTGCTCGATTATAATAGAAATGTTTTAATAAAAGTTGAAAACTTTGGAATTTTGAAAATTAAGTTGAAATTTAAATAAAGAAGGAGCAGTACCTTTGGACCTCCAGGAAGCCTTCACCGAAATAGGTTGGGCGTCTTCCCGCATTTAACAGAAAATAATAAAAAAAAACGTTAGACGTTTTCCCGCCTTTGGTAATAATAATAAAAAAAAATTTACGTTGGGCGTTGTCACATCAAAACCGTAAAATGTGATTGGTCTTAAGCTCAACTGGCCACCCGAAATCAATGGGCGTCTTCTCGCCGTAAACCATAAATAAAAAAGAGTTGGTCGTCTTTCCGCCTCTAACTAAAAATGCCGTTGGCCGTTGTTTCGCCTTACCGAAAAAATAACTGTAGGGCGTCCTTACGAGTGTGAAGAAAATGCTAAACTTTTGCTAATTTCATTAATTGTGCTTGTGTTAGTGATATTACCTGGGTAAGACGGAAAATTATCAAAAATTAGAGTAACACAACCTCAGGTATATGGGGTGTTAGTTGGGGACCATATCAATTAGAAAATATTTTCAGATGCTCCCCATCCAGGGGAGGGGGCAGGTAATAAAATTTAATATTATGACGAAATATGATAAACATCCTCAGGCTGACTGAGATATCCCTAGAGATCTAAACACAACTTCAGGTATATGGGGTGTTAGTTGAGGACCATATCAATTAGAAATTTTTTTCAGATGCTCCCAATCCAGGGGAGAGGTCAGGTAATAAAATTTAGTATTATGACCAAATATAATAAACATCCTCAGGCTGACTGAGATATCCCTAGAGATCGAAACACAACTTCAGGTATATGGAGTGTCAGTTGGGGATCATACCAATAAGAAAATAAATTTAGATGCTCCCCATCCAGAGGAGGGGGCAGGTAATAAGATTTAGTATTATGATGAAATATAATAAACATCCTCATGCTGACTGAGATATCCCTAGAGATCTAAACACAACTTCAGCTATATGGGGTGTTAGTTGGGTACCATATCAATTAGAAAATTTATTCAGATGCTCCCCAACCAGCGGAGGGGGCACGTAATACAATTTAGTATTACGACGAAATATCATAAACATCCTCAGGCTGATTGAGATATCCCTACAGATCTTAACACAACTTCAGGTATATGGGGTGTTAGTTGGGGACCATATCAAATAGAAAATTTATTCAGATGCTCCCCATCCAGGGGAGGGGTAAGTTAATAAAATTTAGTATTATGACCAAATATAATAAACATCCTCAGGCTGACTGAGATATCCCTAGAGATCGAAACACAACTTCAGGTATATGGGGTGGTAGTTGGGGACCATATCAATTAGAAAATATATTCAGATGCTCCCCATTCAGGGGAGGGGTAAGTTAATAAAATTTAGTATTATGACCAAATATAATAAACATCCTCAGGCTGACTGAGATATCCCTAGAGATCTAAACACAACTTCAGGTATATGGGGTGTTAGTTGGGGACCATATCAATTAGACAATTTATTCAGATGCTCCCCAACCAGGGGAGGGGGCACGTAAAAAAATTTAGTATTATGACCAAATATAATAAAAATTTTCAGGCTGACTGAGATATCCCTAGAGATCTAAACACAACTACAGGTATATGGGGTGTTAGTTGGGGACCATATCAATTAGAAAATTTATTCAGATACTCCCCATCCAGGGGAGAGACAAGTTAATAAAATTTAGTATTATGACGAAATATAATAAACATCCTCAGGCTGACTGAGATATCCCTAGAAATCTAAACACAACTTCAGGTATATGGGGTGTTAGTCGGGGACCATATCAATTAGACAATTTATTCAGATGCTCCCCATCCAGGGGAGGGGCAAGTTAATAAAATTTAGTATTATGACCAAATATAATAAACATCCTCAGGCTGACTGAGATATCCCTAGAGATCGAAACACAACTTCAGGTATATGAGGTGTTAGTTGGAGACCATATCAATTAGAAAATATATTCAGATGCTCACCATCCAGGGGAGGGGTAAGTTAATTAAATTTAGTATTACGACCAAATATAATAAACATCCTCAGGCTGACTGAGATATCCCTAGAGATCTAAACACAACTTCAGGTATATAGGGTGTTAGTTGGGGACCATATCAATTAGAAAATATCCCTTTACTGGTAGGGGAGCATCTGAATATATTTTCTATTTAATATGGTCCCCAACTAACACCCCATATACCTAAGGTTGTGTTTAGATCTCTATGGATATCTCAGTTAGCCTGAAAATGTTTATTATATTTGGTCATAATACTAAATTTTATTAACTTGCCCCTCCGCTGGATGGAGGGCATCCGAATATATTTTCTAATTGATAAGGCCCCAACTACCACCCCATATACCTGAGGTTGTGTTTAGATCTCTAGGGATATCTCACTCAGCCTGAGGATGTTTATTATATTTGGTCGTAATACTAAATTTTATTACGTGCCCCTCCCCTGGTTGGGGAGCATCTGAATAAATTTTCTAATTGATATGGTCCCCACCTAACACCCCATATACCTGAAGTTGTGGTTAGATCTCTAGGGATATCTCAGTCAGCCTGAGGATGTTTATTATATTTCGTCATAATACTAAATTTTATTACCTGACCTCTCCCCTGGATGGGGAGTATCTGAATATACTTTCTAATTGATATGGTCCCCAACTAACACCCCATATACCTGAGGTTGTGTTTAGATCTCTAGGGATATCTCAGTTAGCCTGAAAATGTTTATTATATTTGGTCATAATACTAAATTTTATTAACTTGCCCCTCCGCTGGATGGAGGGCATCCGAATATATTTTCTAATTGATAAGGCCCCAACTACCACCCCATATACCTGAGGTTGTGTTTAGATCTCTAGGGATATCTCACTCAGCCTGAGGATGTTTATTATATTTGGTCGTAATACTAAATTTTATTACGTGCCCCTCCCCTGGATGGGGATTATCTGAATAAATTTTCTAATTGATATGGTCCCCAACTAACACCCCATATACCTGAGGTTGTGTTTAGATCTCTAGGGATTTCTCAGTCAGCCTGAAAATGTTTATTATATTTCGTCGTAATACTAAATTTTATTAACTTGCCCCTCCCCTGGATGGGAATGTATAGATTTCTAGGCATATCTCAGTTGATCTAACAATTCTTAATATATTTTTGGTTATAATACAACATTCTGTAAATTGATCTCGTGTCTATAGATAAGGATTTCCTCGATATTTTTCTTACTAACGTGAGCCCCAACTAATAATTCATATTTCTCAGTTTGCATTTAGATCTCTATAGATATCTATTGTGGCCCTAAGAGCTTTCATTTTATTTGTTACCATTTCTAAAAATAGGAGTTCCCTGCCTTTGGAGGCAAAGTCGTGTACTTATATATATCCTTTCGCTGTCACTCTCTGATGACGAAAATAATGCTTGAGTCTATTGGCATTGATTTACTTTTTCTTCAAGATATCTTCGTTTACGATTTTTACCTGCCTTCATACGTTCCGATTTCCGTTTTTCCTTTTTAATTTCATATCGACTGGCTCCAGCCAAATATCCGGATCTCCCTTTCTCAAGCGGTGACAAGAGGAATCGCTTATCGCCTACACTGGTCATCATGGACAAGGCATTAGTGGGTGCGATATCGAAAATATCATCTAGTTTACTATTAAAGGCAATTTTGTTTTCACGGTTAAGTTTTGAAGGTTTATTTTTATTCTTTGGAAGATTTTTCCACTCATCATGCAATTGTTCCAATTTTTTAATGTAATGTTGTTCCTTTTTTACTGGAATTCGTGCTTTTGCCCAAAAAATACACACTTCTTGCACTTCCTGGATTGTCAAAGCTGCACTTTCGCGAACAGTTAATATTACAGTACGGTGAATGTAAAAAGAGACACAACCCTTGCTTTTTTGATGGTAACTTAGCACCAATAATTTGACAGTACTCATGCCGAAAAAGATAAATTTTTGTAGTGGACCATAAACTAACTGCCATTTTGTCAACTGTAGTAGTACTTTCTTAAAAATATTAATAAAACTGTTAAACGGACTAGATATAATTAATACAAATTTGTGTCCTTTTCTCGAGAGGTTTGGATTTAAACTGAAATTAATTTGCATTTATTTTGTTTATATATTATATGATACAATGAAATATATTGGCCATTGCAGGTCATAATTAATGCGGTAGGCGGATTTAAATTTTAAATACAATAAATAATGACGAACGAATCATAAGGACTTAACATAGTTGTGTTTTATGGTAATGGCATCATAAAACACAACTATGTTACTCATAATGACTTTGTTATGACACCATAAAATATTCCATTGTTGATTCGTTATACCTCATTTTTATTTATTTATTTATTTTTTCTGTAATTTTGAATATAAATTCCAGGATTTAAAAAAAACCATTTATTTTTTTGGGATTTTCTTAGTTTCGAAAATCAGCAATAATCTCGCTATTTGTTAACCGATTTTCGTTATCTTTGATGTTTTGGAAAGGTAATTTACTCCTCTATTGACTATATGTTATATTTAGTCAGAGAAAAAATTTTGAAGTAATTTTTCTATTCGTTTGAAAGAGAAAAATTGAAAAAATACAGTTTTTATCGAACTTTGCGGTCAAATCGCGACCTCTAAACGACCTTCGATCGACCCAATATTTTTTCTGTTTAGGTTTTTAGCATAACCTCACATTTCTAGGGGGTGTCCCGTTAGATATCTCAACGCTTTTTTTCCCCATACAAACGTGGACGTTTGCGCAATTTACTTGAACGCGTATACCGGCCTTGGCCCGTTGCACACTTGAGCCATGTTTTTTGATTGATGTGAGCTATGTTTTCATTTTACAGCTATGATATCTTTAAATTGATGATCGCCATACAATATATAGAGACAAATTTGTGTGGATGCACGTAGAGTGGATGACATAGAGAAGACAAACGAAAGAAATAACTACTCTTCATGCATGCATACAAACTATGCTCTATATACGTTATTTTATATGACGATCATCAAGTTAAAGACATCATAGCAGAAAATGGTAGAATTCTAAATGAAAACTATTTTAAAAATAAAAAACAATTTACCAATATTAATGATAAATAAAGATAAAAATAAAGTCAAAAACAAAATTTCATAGCATTTGTTTGAAAGTGTCTTTTAGTGTTTACGTTTTTTGGGCCTGCGTACATACAAAGCCCATATATTGAAAGACGGCCGTATACACATACATAGGCACTGGTATTAGTAACTTTAGTGAAACTTTTAAGCCGAATTTATATGACTCTGTAGCAAAAATTTCTGCAGAAAAATTTGCTGGAGAATAAAAATCGAAGAGAGAGAGAGAGAGAGAGAGAGAGCAAAAACAACCAATCAAATTAGCCATTGGTTATTTTTTTGTAAACAAATTTCCCCTACATTTCATTTTGTAAAACTTATTGCCCCTTCGGAAAAAAATTATTTATTCTGTAGTTAAATTTGCTGAAGGCCGGCGCCTTCACAAAAATAAATTCCTAACTCCACTTCAAACTGCAGCAAATTTTTCTGTAGAAAAATTTGCTACAGAGTCAAAAAAAATCGGCTTAAGTAAGCCATTTCCTAATTTTCACGGATTGATTTTTACATTTTTTAAGTTGTTTAATTTTAAAGTTTGAGTAGTGAAATTTACTGCCGTCGTAATAAGGAGAAGAGGTGTATTATTTTTATTTGATTATGCTGCCCTCTAATTGTCGACCTAGATTGGTGTGATCAGCAAAAAAAATGATTGTTGTAGTGACAGGCCTGTACTCTAGAAGGCACCGGTATTATCCTTCAGATACAACTATACAATTTTAATTTTTTATACTTATATTATGACCCATGTAAATATGTCCATTTCCATCTCATTAGCCAAACTCTTTGTCGGTTGAAAAACAAGGTTCTCGAAGTCAGTTTGATACACAACTCATGTGTTCCATACTACTAATAGAGAAATTCAAACGCTTGCCTAAGTTCAATTTTAGGATTGAACGACCACGCAGATTAAGAATTGAAGAATCGATGGCTAGTTGATAGGTTTAGAGTGCCTGTAACATTTATAACATTCACGCCAAAAACGAGCGACCCCTTTTTTATTATTGAATTAATCCCAGTCAGTTAAGTTAATGGTCCAATTATAGCAAAGCTTATATTTTACAAACATTATTGTAACGAGCACACTAGCTAATTGCACTTAATTGCAAATTTTATCGTCATTAAACCTGCTAATTATAAATATTGACATGATCACCAAACAAATTTTTCCTATACATGACATACATGTTTTACAATCAAACACATTATGTTAACGGCTTGATAGAACGATAAATAAAATCCAGTTTCCTCGCCGCTTTTGATATCGACATTATGGTCTAAGGCCAAATTGCTCTAAACATGAAATTTATTTTAATTCTACTGGTGTGTTTTATCCAATTTAATAATGTAAGTTTGATTGCAATTCAATTCATTCAAATCAAATTAAGTTATTTTTTATATATTTTACCCTAAAGGCAAAACGATTTCGTATACACCCGGACGATGAACTTTACCAGTATACAATCGATAAAAGTGTGCCACACGTCACCGAATATTTCGATTTGGAACATTTTGTTTGTGAGCAAATAGGTGATGACCAAGTTAAAATAGGGGGATATCCTCAATGTATAAAATCAATGGATACGAAATTACTATTAAATTTTGCGCTTCAGACTCAATACTATGATAAAGGGACTTGGATGGAGGGACCCTTACGTTTAATTGTTCCGGATATTTGTGTAGAATTTGTGAATCCTAAGCGGTTATGGTATAATATTACAAAATTATGGACTAATTGTCCGGCAAAACAAGGGGTAATTTAAATAGGTTAACGGGCAAAATGAAATCAAAATCATTTTAAACAAATTTTTTTTAACAGGAAAAATGGTATATTGAGAGCCAAGTGGTTCAGATGGAAGTGGATCTACCGCCATCTATTCCAATTGTTCCGTGGAGAGCATATAGTTTGTTCACCCAAGGCCTTTTCGGAGGAATTACAAAATTTGGATTGCAGGTCCAGGCAGAGATAGTTTCACTTAACTGATATTAGATGGTTTCATTTAATGTCAAGTGTATACATATTTGGTTTCGAAATACAATTTTAATTATTGATTTAAGAGTGAAGTTCGTGTTATTCTTATAAATTTACATTACATTACTCAAGAAACACCGTTTATCTTTATTGTAGTTATTGATTAAAATGTATACTTTTCATACAAATACTTTAAATTTAACTGCAGCTCTACACACTCCGACCAGTTGTATCTATTTATCACCGTGGCTTTATGAAAAGTCTGTATTTTTAATAAAAATATAGTGGTGTTCGCAACAGATCAAAATCTTTACTTGGGGTTTAGGACTTTACTTGGCCAACTGGGTCGGAAAATGAATCCGCAACAAATCGAAGCATGATACCGCCCAGCAGAACAAACGTGGATAACAGAATGAAATAGATTGAAACTTTTGTATACATCGAAGCGAGAAAACAAATAGATTTGTTGTACATTTTTAAACCCCATCTAATATCTTATTTATGAATTTCACTTAATATTTTTTTATTTATTTTTATAAACAGTGGTTATAAATTGATGTTGTAGCGGTTATTTATATAATTAAAAGAAACACAACTTTTAGTGAATTTACACATATAAATTTAAATTATTTTATTTTCACTAGCTCAGGGTTACAATACTTTTGTCTTACTTCATTCAGAGCACAATGTCGACTAAAAACTAAAAACGTGTATTAACAGTAGAATGAAAAAACAAATGGAAAAGAAAGAAACGTAAACAGGTGTTGTAATTATATGGATGAGACTGTTTGTTAACTATATTAGTCTCCTCTATACAAATAGTACAACATAATTTGAATTGTTGAGGGTGAATTCGAGGTGGAAAGTTGTCAAGGTGAAGTTGACGTCTTGAGTTAATTTAAGATATGAGACCCAAAGCAAAGTGGAAATGGGGCAGAAGTGAAATTATACTAGGGATATTCGTAAAGAGAAGTGCACCTCTGTGGGTGGATCTAAATTTTGTTGTTAGTAAGAAAGGACCTTTCAAGTGTGTCTATCACAAGATCGTATCCTGTGGGGTTACCCACTCGTTCCACAATCTCTTTCGCTTTGCCGTGCGAAATTAAGTAGCCACAAGTTAAAGATCCGGGCGTTCAGATGTTAGTTGATGGTAATATACTTACTTGGATTTTTATTGCTTACCTAATGTATTTGATCTCGATCTGCAGACTTCTTAGATGTTTTTCTTTATTTGTTGTTTCTTAGTAACTGCTAAGAATGTTTTGTATTTCTGGATATAATTATTTTACAATGATAGTTTTTTTGTTTCTTTTTCTGCGATAGTTCTGGTACACCGTTGTCGAGTGTCTAGAGACTATCGGGACGATTTTTAAAACTGAACTGTACTATGTAAAACTGGACTACGCTAATACCGTAGAGGTTCGTCGAGTGACGAAACCTCTAGGGGCTTACGATCCAGTTTTACTGTTATAACTGTCTTGTCGAACTGTGTTATAACTACTATATAAATCGAACTATATTTTGGTTCTTATATATTAAATATTTGTTAGTATTCTACCAACAATTTATTTTTGAAAACTTGACAATATTACACGCGTATAATTATTAATTTTTGAAATTGCCAAAATTGGGAAATATATTTACTAAATTTAAAAATCATCAAAAATCGTAGGTCGATAAACGATATTTATTTTGAATATGTATATCACATATAGGTCGCATACATTGTGTTTTGTTGTTGTTTTTTTCTATATTAATTATTAACGTACAATTAAAATGATGAGTAACACAATTATGTAGTGTATATACTACTTGCTTTGTTGTTGTTGCTCTTTGATATTAGGCAAACGAAAAATATTGTGTGTGACGTATAACATCTAATGTTTTGCTTTGTTGTTGCTTTTGGATTTTCTTTATATTTTTATGTATCGCGCCGATCGCGCTTATTATGCATTTTTTGTATGCATGATGAAATTTATGTATGTTATATGTGTTATTGATATATGTGATGTCGTTTATATTATCGTAACGATCTTGTATTTAATTTATGATGATGATGATTTGATTATACGTTCGCGAGATTTGAGATGAAATGGATGATGTTGTGAGTAATATCACAACACAGGGTTGCCTCTACACTCCCCCTTTTAAACTTTAAAACGGCTCGTTAAAATTTAAGCATAAACGTTTTTTTTTTATTATTGTAGTCGTGGTCGTCCTCTACATCGTATAGGATTGGTAGGCACTGCACTGTTGTCACCAGAGTACAATTTTAGGGCCGAAACATGGTACTTTCCGATTAGAGTTTTGTCTCGGTCGGCTGTTTCTACTTCATAAGTGGTGGAGTTGACGACTTTAAAGATGCGATAAGGTCCATCACGTCTCGGAGCTAATTTTCGACAAAATCCTTTTGTTGAATTGCTTTGTACATGAGAAGTGATCAACAACAGGTCGCCCACTTTAAATAGTCGATGTTGGCCTCGCGTGTCGGCATATTCTTTTCGCCGATCTTGTTCCAGTTCGTTGACTTCACGTGCATCTTTCATTACCCCTTATAATTTACACAAATACGGGGAAACTTGTGGGACAAAATTCTTCGATTGAATAATTTCACGAATGTCGTTGGTGACATCCTCGAGCGTTCGCAACTTCCGTTCGAAAGTTAGGTATGCGAGGGTTTTATCGGTGGACTCGCATTTGGTAGTATTCATCGCAAATCGGATACTAGGCAAATATTTCGGCCACTCAGTATGAAGATCCCCAACTAAAATTCCCAAATGCGTTTTCAAATCCCTGTTACGTCGCTCCACTGGGTTGGCTTGAGGATGATATAACGGTATCAGATTTTGCTCGATTCCAAAGCAACACGTAGTATGTTGAACTATTTCACTGTGATCCATTGTCAGAAACAAGTCGTCTGGGTTGGCCATAACGTAGGAACACTTCATCGATCAACGTCTTCGTACAATCAAAAGCAATCGCGAAGACGAGAGAGAACAGTTCTACCCATCGAGTAGCAACATCCTCGACGATCAGTATGTGTCGGTAACCGACATCAGCCTCAGGCAACGGTTCAAATAAATCAACAGCCATAACTTCTATTCGTTGTGCCATTATTGGTGTTTTCAATAACCCACTTGGTTTCAGGTTTAATACCTTATATTTTTCCTCGCAATTACGACAGAACGCAACAATGGAACGTCATATTCCAGGCCAGAAAATTTCGCCTCAATCTTTGACAGAGTCCTATCAATTCCGTAACGTCCAGCGGTAGGATCAGAATGATAACGCCGCAGGATATGCTCGCGAACAGAAGTGGGTACCACCAATTGAGCTTCCTCGCTCCATAAGATATCCACGTGAAACATAATTTTCACAATTCGAGTCATCGTGCTTCTCGAGACTACTTATAATCCTAGACAACTGGAGGATGACAGCGTCATCCTCCAATTGCAATAACCTCAAATCCGTTGGTCCCCGCTGTGGAAAATCGATCTCGAAAGCACATGTTTCGATAACAAACTCCTCGGTGGTAGGTGGCCGGGACAGGGTGTCCGCTACTACATTCGATTTCCCTGCGGTATAAATAATTTTTACTTTAAATGATTGAATTAACATGACCCACCTGGCTAAACGGCCGACGGGTGACTTTGTAGTCAGGAACTATTTCAATGGTTGATGATCAGTTCGAATTACGATATCAGCATCCTCTATGTAGCCTCGGAACTTGTTTAGTGCCCAAGCCCCTGCGAGTACTTTCCGCTCAGTGGTACTGTAGTTTCTCAAAGCGGCAGTAAGTAGACGGCTCGCATATTCGATTGGCCTCTCATCATGTATATAACCCTGCAGTAGCCCAGCACCCAAAGCCTAACGACTTCCGTCAATCATTAGGATGAACGGCTTTTCAGGATCCATTTAACGCAAAATTGGTGCATTCGTCAATAAGTACTTCAATTGTTGATAAGCAGAATTTTCAGTGTCACTGCAAGTCCACGGTACATTTTTCTCTGTTAAATTGGACAATGAACGGGCGACATTGGAAAAGCCATCAATAAACTTTCGATACCAGGAACACGTGTGCAAAAAGGTGCAAACTTGTGAAACATTCACAGGCGGTTTCATTTCCAAAATCGCAGATATTTTATTCGGTCTTTTTCCTATCAAGCGTGATAACGTCCCAAGTACTGCATTTGCTGACGGAAAAAGTGACTTTTTCCCCTATTTGCCCGTAACTTAAACAGCTTTAGTCGTTTGAAAACCATCTCAAGATCGTGCAAATGCTGATCGAAACTATTTGAAATCACTATTATGTCATCAAGGTACGCTAGGATGGTAACATGGCATTTTTAGTCCGAACGGCATCCTCTTGAACCGATAAAGACCAAATGGCGTGATAAATGCCGTTTTATCACGATCTTCACTGTTGATCTTGACCTACCAGTAACCGAAACGTAAATCAATCGTTGATATAAATAAGGACTGCTTGGCCAAATGCAAAAGCTCGTTAATTCTGGTAATGGATAGCAATCCGTTATGGTAACTGAATTTAGACCCCTGTAGTCTACGCACACACACACTTCTTTATTTTTTTTAGGAACCATCACCACAGGTGCTGCCCACGGTGATTCACACTCTTCGACTATCTCATCATCAAGCATTTTATCAATTTATCTTGTTTCAAAATTTCTCTACGAGGCCCAGACATTTGGTAAGGCGGGACGGCCACAGGAAGGTGGTTCGGATCTATCGTCTTGATGGTATGTTCAACGAATTCAGTTGGGTCTTCCCCTGGCTCAAATATATTAGAAAAAGTCGTTAGTAAATGTTCCACTCGAACCTTCCCCTTTGCTATTATTTTAGTGCCCTCATCTGGTCGGAGCTCGATAGTTGCAAAATCCATCGAAACAGGTTGCTGATAGGTTTCAAAATTAAGCGAATGCTTGTTGTTAGGATCGTGGTTAAATCAGATCAGCCACTTTCCGGAGTCGATAACAATTCCAGCATCCATGATAAAATATATCCCCAGAATTGTATGCTGCACTTCATCGTCGGGGAAGATAACAAAAGTTGTAGGCACAGTTTTAAACCCAATCGGTATCGAAACACCACAGTGGGTATATAGAAAACACGTTTTCCTCGTTGACAAGTTCCATCCGCCAACTTAACCCCAAGATTCATTTCGTTGAATGGTACACGATTCTCTTTAAGGATTTTTGCCAACGAAACACTAGCTATGCATGCGCGTGACGCTGTATCTATAAAACCACTTCCATTGTTGCCTAACAGAGCGATGTTTAAAATAGGTCTGTCCTGCGATTTCAATCCGGTTGCACAAGTGTCCAAACTGTTGAAATTCAATGGACTGGCCGAGGTCGTTGATTTCTGTTTACATTTTGGACAATTCTTTCGCACTACTCTCGGTACACCACACCCATAGCACTTTATTTCGGATGATGATGGTTTCTCTAACGAAGCACTTTGAGGTTTATTTAACCGAGGACAATTTTCTTTTATGTGACCCATGGTCTTGCAATAATTGCACCAATCCTTGCGTGATGGTACTGATTTGATCTTTACTCGTTTCGCTTTAGATTTGATTTCGCTCATGTTCGCTAATTTCCCTTCATTAATAAAAAGTTCTTCGGCTCGGGCCAGTTCCAATAATTTATCATAAGTTCCAAAACTCTTTCGTTTAACTCGTTCACGAATTTAACGTGATAGCTGACCGTATATCATGTCCAATTGCGTTTCCATCGGGACATAAAGTTTTGCAAACAAAAATTTGTATTTTCCTGGGAGGTCTAATTTAAATGTATAGTTTGCCACTGGTTGTATTGGGTTCCTCTTTAAGCAAGGCTAAACCGATGTCCAAACCAATCTGGCCAAGTTTAATAAAGCCATCCAACAGCTACGGGTGCCCATTAACATTTCGCTTATTTGGGTCCCATCTACTGATATGACAAGTTTATACAGAGGCTGATATGAAAATATCGGTTGAATTTCAATTATTAAAATTTCAATCTCTAGGCCTCATGCTTGCGTTTTCCAGTTGCAGTTGATGAGTTGTATAATGCCTCGATATTGTAAACTTAATTAAACGATATTGAAAAGTTGAATTACTTTATTACTATATATAGTCATTCCGTTTCCAAGTAAACTGATTCCAGCGATTTGATTACCAAAGACTAAAGAATGTTATTGTGAGTCCCCCAACGTCCGTTTCGGTCAACCTAGTAGCTCCGGAAGCAATACCTTTATAAAACATTCTAAATTCAGTTTTTACTTTTCAGAATTTCGATTATATTCGTTATACACGTTTCGTTGACAATGATTGGCAGAATCATGCAATTGCTTCCTATTTCATTAATTAAATTAATTTTCTAAAAGTGCTCTTTTTCGTCCATTTAGATATGAATCTGAAACGACATGCGATCTATAAAAATACATTTTTTTGGTATCGCATTTTCAGTTGCAACTAAGTGTTTCTTCAGGATTGAACGGCATCTGCGCAAAGATCGAACCGAATAATAATTTTCAAACATGAATTTAAAATTGTTGCTGCTTTGTATGAACTTCATATGCTTACTGTTTCATTTTGGAGAGGTATGTGAGATGAAACGATTATAATTCAAATTCTTATTCCTGGTATAAATTGTAGACCAAAAAGTTCCGAGTCATTATCGATGACCAAATGCTATCATACGAAAAAGATAAACGGGTTATGCCAATCACGGAACAATTCTCGCTCGACGAGCTCATTTTCGAACAAGTCGATGATGATTCTGTTATAATTGGTGGTCGAATTAAGTGCATAAAATCAATGGATCCTCGACTACCGATACAAATGTTACTAACAACACAGGTTTATGACAGTGCGACGTGGATAGAGGGCCCAATACGATTAGTCGTTGGTGATACTTGTAAAGAAATGATAAATCCATCACGGTTTTGGTATAATTATACGAAATTGTTTAGCTTATGCCCAGCAAAACAGGGTGATATATGGCCAATCGAGCAACAAACAGTAAACATTCAGATTGAAATGCCACCATCAACGAAAAGTGGGGCTTGGAAAGCGTTTATCTTATTGACCCAGGGCATGGCCGGAATGGAAACCACTAAATTTGGATTTGGCTTAAAATATGAATTTTCGTCTGATAATTGAAAGGTAAAAGCTAACTATGGGAGGATCGATCCCTTAAATTATTATATTTCTTTGAATTAATAAAATATTTTATTCGCTACAACCAATTAAATTTAGAAATATTTAATTCGAAAAACTCTTATCAGGTTGTGACGATGAGGTAAATCAAGAATCATGCGACCACTTCCTGTTGTTTTAATTATGAACTATTTGTTCAAGGGCACAACGTTGCATGTCCGTGGTATTAACACCCATTTGTATCATAAAATTTTTCCGATCTCTTGTTGTCACCCACTAATTACTGAGGTAAGTTGAGTTAGGCAATCCCAAATAAACTATTTAGAACTCTGAATTTTAAATAATTTTCCACCGCAAGTTCTAGTCCAAAAAATCTCAAGTCACCTCGTACGAAATTAGCTTACATTGCACTAGATCGATGATGATAACGTTATAGTTGGAGATCAGGCCGGGTGTTTAAGATCGATCCTCAACTGCCTATAGAGAACGAAATGGATTACCCCAATCGATAATGATTGAAACATGAAACGTATTTTTTTATTGATTCAGGGTTTACGCGGAATAGAAAAGACTAAATTTGGATTTGGCTTTAAGTATGTGTATTTTCTAATAAATTAAGCAATAATCTGATTTAATAAAAGACAATTTTTTGAACTCGCATTTACTTTTTATTTATGAAGTAATTCAAAAAGAGATTTAGTGATTTATTCACTTGGAAATAAATCAAATCGAATATTGAAGCAGAATTTCGACCGTTTAGTACCCTCCTGAGTAACCGTGTATGAAATTCGCCAAGGTCCAATCGGCATATTCTGCGGCAAAACTATGGCAAGCTCAATCGATTGACGTTCAACTTTCCAGATATCCTGGTATAATGCAAGAAGCTATTAATAATTTTCTTTCATTGAACTAGACTTATTATACTCACGCCCTTGTGTGGAGGACACCGTAAATTACTCCAAACTTTTGTCAAATTATACCACGGCAAATCCGATCGACCAAAATCCGAACACACATTCAATGTGTAATACCTAAGTAAGCCATCTACCCAAGATCCTTGTGATAAAAACTCCGATTTAACAAACACTTGAATCGAAGCGGAATTAAAATCGTACATCATTTCCACCTCACCGCCAATATCCAAGAGATCCTCATCGATTTGCTCAAGCTGCAGACGATCAAGATTTAAATATTTATCAAAATTTTCTTTGGCCGGTGATCGGTCACAATTGTAGATGGTATCGTCTGGAAAAATTCGGTACACTTTGCCACCGAGCAGATCGCGACCCATCACAATTGTTGAAATTACAATAAAACAGCGTAACAGAAAATTATTCATTGCTGCACTTTGTGAATATGTTCGATCGTTTAATGGCAAATTAAAATGGTAGCTGGACTAAATATTGCATGTTTTGAAAACTTAGCAGATTACATCTGTTGTAAATATCACTAATTAGTCGATTAAACCGATTAATTGGCTTTTATAATTTTAATTATGTCACTATATTTTAACAACGACTCGTGTGACTTCCGTGCGCATGTTCTTCGTGCTGCATCTGAATAATGATTGACATGCAAACTTTTTAAATGTTTCGATTGATCAGCAACAGGTAAAAGGCATAAACATAATATTTATTTAGTGCGATAATGACTTTGTTCTGTTCGGTGTTTTCTAGTTTAGTTCATCTTTTAAGTAAACACGCAAAGTAAGTACATATTCATAAAAATTTCTAACACCATCTTTATATGAGCAAGAATATAAATATTGTTACGAATTTGCCTTGTGTTGTTTATAAACTAATTTACGCTAAATCAACCAACCATCGAACCCAGTCCAAGTGGAATTTGTGCCACCCAAACCAAATCCACCGTTCCTTTGGCATCACCGGTCTACTAGCCATTCATGGTCCGTTTCACTTCAGCCTAATCCTCGATGGCACTCGACTCCGCCACTGCTAGCACACTATACCTCATGCTAGCCAATACTGCCTATCCGCACATATTACATTTCGCTCAATTGCCACTCTTAGTGTGCCTTAAATCATACTTAGTGACATAATCTGTGCACTCACTAACATTATCACCTCCGCTGACCAACAAAATATGGCTCACAATGAGAAGTCGGTTCTGCATTTGGTTTAGCTCTAAAATTCTGAGCAGTTTTTTTCAGCTGGAAATTGCCCTGGGATAATATCCAGCTAATTTTCCGTATCTGCTGTCGCCTGGCCAATGGCATCCACTTCAGGATCAAAAGTTTATATTTCTCTATGGTAAGCCTGTGTTGATTACGGTTGTTACGTATATTCCTCAACATTTTTACAGCTTTCTAATTTTCTCGAAATTAATGAGCACAACAAACCAACCTCTCTCTCTATCTCTAGCTTTCATATCCCATGCAATAATTTTGCCACCTGTACGGGGTCTTCCAACTATCTCGGTTCATCACATGCTCCCTCCAGTTTCGACATCCTATTTTTCCTAGGTTTTGTTCGAAGTCGTTGCGCCAGCGTAGTTTAGGTTTTCCCCTGCGACGTACGCCGACTGAGTGCTGATGGGGCACTTTTCTTATCATTCGTTGTGGTGGGGATCATTCAAGGTGGCCAAGCCATATAACTCGGTTGGATTTAATGAATCAGATAATGTCATAATCTTCAAGAAGACGATTGATTTCAAAATTTAATCGATTACGATATTTGTTGTTCGCTACCTTAACTGGTTCATAAAGGGATCGAATCAATAGCCAATGCTCCTGGATGTTTGGTAAAATTTCGTACTTTTCATTGTGCGCGTTTAGATGTTTAGTGATAGAGATAGCTGAAACGCAAAGTTTCTTTTCCTCGTCTGTTAAATGTGGATGATAACTTGCAGTCATGTCTGCGCCACTAGAAGATTTAACGTCAATTTTGCTGGTGAAATTTCTTTTCGAGATCATAACGTGATCAATTTGGTTTTCTGTTCTCATTCGATTGTCACGTGGCTTTGTGAATTTTATTATGGTGAAAGAACGTATATTCGATACGACTATAGGTTATACATTATTGCCATATCATGGGCGGGATGTTACTGATGATGCCTTCCGGCACAAAAGAATAAATGTTTGGCATTTGTGTGCTGAGTCTAACCGTGCATATCAGCATGTCGATCGGACGGAAATCGATGATATACTGCTGTTCCCGCCGGTGGATGAGAAAACAGACTCTAAAATGATGTGTAAATTGGATTCGAAAGATTCTGGAGATCTTCAGGTCTGCGATGAATCAGGTAAATTAATCCGAGGCCTCTGTATAGAGTTCATAACTTGATGTTTTTTAGAGAGTAAGTAGTTGGCGCTCCGCTCAACCCACTTATTGCGTGTATGGGTCACGTATTGGTGATAGATCTTGAGGCACCGTCCTATTTGGAAAAAGTTTATATAGCGAGCCGCTTGCTACAAAACAGACACCCGCCCCTAACCTGGAGAGGAGGCGTCAATAGCCCACCGTGACATTTAGTGTACATGACTATAAGCAGAATTTCACCTATCAGCTCCAATACACTGCTTGATTCATTTAACGTTACCCAAGAAACCAAACCTTCTCGTTAAACCGGTGTTCTCAAACGCAGTTGCCAACTTATACCGAGCTTCTTTTGCCAAAATTCGCAGTTTTTCTATGAATACAGTTGATTGTTGGTTCTATTAGCAGAATAATTGTTTATATTGATTTCAAATCACTTTTTTATCTTCTCTGGTTACCAAACCACGTTAGTAAGCCTAAGAGTAAGCATATATTGTTGAAACTCGCAGGCTTATTTTATTATTTGTGGAATACAAATAATTTACATTGACATTATATGATTATTTAATATATGTGCAAATAGCCTGATGAAATGTTATATTTAAGAGACGAAAAATGAAACACGTGTTGAGTGAACAAGGACCGAGAGCAAAAATTTATTATAGGTACCT
The DNA here is from genome assembly GCA_947310385.1 of Nephrotoma appendiculata. Classification (NCBI taxonomy): domain Eukaryota; kingdom Metazoa; phylum Arthropoda; class Insecta; order Diptera; family Tipulidae; genus Nephrotoma; species Nephrotoma appendiculata. Next base: position 58,409,494 of record OX371224.1, read on the forward strand.
ACAATAATAAATCCGCCATGCCACACTTTAATTCTTTCGTCTTGATTTTCTCCTAGTTTCCGTCCCCTTCACGAACAAACTGTTTTTAGTTTGTAGGTGAATGGGAAGGAAACGGGGAGAGAATCACGACGAAAGAATCAAAGTGTGGCATGGCGGAATACAAATAATTTCATATTAGGTTTTACTATTTCCACAATATCCCTTTTCCGATCAGATTTTTTTTCTTCAGTATAAGTCCACCGCGCACAATTGTGTATGTCAAAAATAACAGGTTCGGAAATCGGAATTCTTTTTGAAAAAAGCATTATTGATAACTGTTATTGAATTTGGTTATTAATTTAGTAATTAGTATTGACAGCCTTCAATTTATTGTAATAATTAACCACTAACACTAAGTGACATTTGGTCACTAGTTAATAGAATATCAAATAAAACGGGCTTGTTCTTTCCATTCATCTTGTGTGTTATAAGTATTATTTCAAAGGGCAGTTTTCAACAGGTTATGGGTCCAGCATACGCCAAAGTGATTGAAATAATTATTAACAAGCTGCAATTAATAAATAAAAAAATTTTACTGTGTGTATGAGTGTGGCCCAATAAAAAGGTGTATATCAACGTGCGTCATGAGAGAACAGTTATAATTTTTAAGTCGATTTTCAATAATCGTGTGTCAAATACGACGAACTAATTTGATTAAAAGTTTGTTTATTAAAAGTAACAATGGCAAACAATAATGCGTGGAACGGCATAGAAAAATTACGTGGTAGTGAGAATTATAATACGAAACGGGAACAAAAGCTGAAACAGACGAAACAACGAATAGAAAGACGAAAGCTAGGATCAAATCAAGTATTTCTCCAAGTTTATTCGTACACGTTGCGAGTTCGAAGACAGCTGAATTATGGATGCACATGCAATTGAAGGACTTATATGAGGATCGTGGTCTTTCGAGTCGTATCAGCTTATTACGCACGTTGGTGACCATATGTTTGGAAAGCTGTGATTTCACGAACGATTTTATTTCACAAGTAATTGAAACTTCGAATAAATTGAACGGTATCGGTTTGTCTGTACCAGATGAGTGGATTGGTAGCATTTTGTTGGCTAGTTTATCAAATGATTTTGCGCCTATGATAATGGATGGGACTTGAAAGTAGCGGCACCACAATAATGGCAAATTCAATCAAATCTAAATTATTATATTGCGGTTATGGTTCGAAGTCGAATGGTAAAGGATCAGCATTCTATATGGAAACAGTGGTAGCAGCAATAAATCGAAGACATCGTCAAAAATCAAAGTGAAGCGTATTAATTATGGTGAAGGTGGGCATATGGCTAAAGATTGCTTTTCTCCGAAAAGTCAAGGCCACAATATAATAAAAATAATAAAAACGAAGGCCCACAAACAAAAGCTGTATTTTTATCAACGGTTCAAGATTCGGTTCAAATAACAAGCGCAGCATATTTTTCGAAACAGTGTCATGAAAGTGAATGATACATAGATAGTGGGGCATTACAGCATATGTCACTATTTGAAAATTTGTTCACCGAAATAAAATTATCCGAAATTACAGAAATTACTTCGGCAAATTCTCGTTGTCAGTAACACAAATGATAAAAAATGGTAATGAAGTCATATTTCAATAAATTATAGTTAGTGTGTAACATTAAATCAGATAAGGGTGTATATCGACTTCAGGTACAATAATTAAAATGTTTAGCATTCATGACACAGATAAGCAGTGGTTTATTGTGGCATAGAAAATTGGGTCATATAAACTTACCGGGCATGTGTAAGATGAAAAAGGTTTGGTAAACGGCATCAATTTTAATGATAAAAACTCAATTGAAATTAAAAGTTGTGTGATTTGCAAAGAAGCTAAGCAGACTAAAAACGGATAGTACATCGAGCACCGATAACATTTTCGATTTGGTTTATTTCGATTTAATGGGACCAATGACGAATAAATCAATCGGTTGTGCAAGATTTATACTTAAGTTTATAGACCATTCAAGAAAGATTTTCGTATGTTTCTTAAAAGAAAAATCTGAAGTGTTCGATCGATTTATTGAATTTTAAGCTGTAGTTGAAAATGAAACGGGAAGAAAAATCAAAGCATTAAGATCATAGGTTATGGCACAGAGTACATCAATCAAAAGCTCGAGCAGTATTTTAAAATGAAAAGGAATCAAACATCAGGGGGGCTATTATGAAATTTTTCGATTTCGTTTTTTTTGCATTATTATTATGATACTTTTCGATTTCGAATTTTTTCGATACCGAGAAAATTCGATAAGTCAGGAAAAATATAAAATAGTTTTGACAGTGATTTTGTCATTTCGGTTTTACGTTATAGTGTGTGATTAAAATTAATTAAAAATGGTGGTTAAAATAAAAAAATATTTTCTTTCATTTGAGTGAAACATTTCAACAATTCATTAAAGATTTAATATGGACAATATCGGTTTTCTGCAAAATTCAATTAATGAAGACTCTGAAGACGATGTGCCACCAAAGTACATAAGACAAAAGTACATAAGACAAAGTTATATTTAGAAACGACGATTTATTTAGAATAAAATCACATTGTAGAATGCGCATTAAAAGTTATTTCGTTTCTTTACAAACAAAAAAGTTATGACCATTTAAAGTCTTAGAAAATAGAACGGCATGAACGCTTCCAAATGACCCACCAATCTGCCAAACAAATTTGTCGGTTCACGCGCCAAACAACCTGTATATTTAGTTAACCTTATAATTTTATAAATAATTTTAAATAAATTTTTCACACAAACAAATGATCAACATCTTTGGAAAAATTCGAACGGTCGGATACAAAATACGTCTACTAAATGGTCATCATATATGTAGTGCATTCGGGAAAAATCGCTTCAATGTTTTTTTAATATCATAATAGGGCGAATTTTCTCGATATCGAAAAAAATCGAAAAACTTCATAATAGCCCCCCAGTTGTGTATACTCGAGCAAAACGGTATCGCCGAAAGCGATTCTAAGCTGGATGTCTCATTTTGAGCTGTGGCTGTTAACATGGCAACATTATATATTAAATCGATCAACAAATGCCAAATTAAAAACAACAACTCCAGTTAGTCATCTAACTCTCTCCTTTAGTCATCTTAAAGTATTTGGTAGCCTGGTCATGGTGCACATCCCAAAGCAAAAACGAAAGAAATGGGATAAAAAGTCAAAAAAATTGGTCTTCATTGGATTTTCTGAAGGTGAAAAAGGTTTTCGTTGTGTTGATCCGATCAGCAAGAAGCTCGATATTAGTCGAGATGTTGTGTTTATAAACGAAAATATATCTGATCAAATTGATGTAACAGAAGATTTAGCAAATTTATAATTTAAGGAGGTACCAAATGAAGTGAGGAACGAATAATGATGAACAAAGTGTTATCACAAACAATAATGAATTCGTAAGCAGTATTCCTGCAAACTCATCTAGTGAGCCCATCAAATTGATTTCATCCGATAATTTAATTGAAACGATATATATTATGACACAAGTGATAAAACCTATGTACAAAAGGTAGTACTGCACCACAACAAACAGTTCGAAGAACCAGTCGTACACCAAACCCAAGAAAATTTGATGTTTCATATGGTGCCTGTATGGTTTACTTGCTCAAGTAAATGAGCCGCTAACATATAATGAGGCGTTGAATAATGAAAACTGTGAAAATTAGAAATCAGCCATGCAAGAAGAAGTTAACTCGTTACTCGAAAATGGAACTTGGCAGTTGGTCGATTTGCCCAAAAAACAAGCGTGACGAATCTGGAAACGTCACTCGATTAAAAGCAAGATTGGTTGCAAAAGGTTGCTCGCAGGTATTTGGAATCGATTATGAAGAAGTGTATTCACCAGTGGTACGTTACTCATCGATACGTTTTGTCATTGCACTTGCTGCCAAAATTGTTTAAAAATTCATCAGTGACTTCATCCACAGCATTTTTGTAGGGAGATTTAAATGATGACATATACATATGGTTCAATCGGAAGGCTTTCACAATGGAACAAATAAAGTCTGTAAGTTAAATAAGGCGATATATGGTCTTAAACAAAGTGGACGAGTATGGAACGAGAAAATAACAAGGATGTTAAAGTCATGTCGGCCAGACATTGAATATGAGGTAAATGATGTAAGTCGTATCAACTCGAATTACGGACGACTAAACTGGACCGCTGTAAAAAGGATATTAAGATATCTAAAGGAACATTAGATTACAAACTGCGTTATTCAAAATCTAATGTACCTAAAACATTTAACCGGTTATTGCGATGCAGATTGGGCATCAGTGCTAGTAAGTAATGGTGCTATAACCTGAGAAAGCAAACGGCAAAGTACTACTATTGCACTTTCGAGTACGGAAGCTGAATACATAGCCGTATCATGCGATTTGGTTACAAAATTATGGTCGTGAATTAGATCCAGACTTCGCTCAACCAGTTCATATTCAAATGGAAAATCAAAGTGCCATCAATTTATCGAAATTAGATGGCTACAATCAAAGAACGAAATTGTTCGAACGATTGTTCTTACCAATCCTGTTAGTTGACCAAAGGCGAAATTATGCTTTTAAAGGACAGTTTTCAGCAAAAAGCCGGTGCGAAGGTACCATTAAAATCAAGACTAATACGCAACGGCCCATGGCAAAGCCTTCAATTAGATTACCTAATTGAGTAAATGCAATCTGTTCTGTTCACTCCCAACTCTTTCGTGGTTCACTTTTGATGTCCTACCTTACGCATTGCTTGCCAAATCGAGGACGTACGGCTATAGATCCGATTTACGTAGAACCATCTGCGCATTACATAGCTCTATGTCAGCCTATACTGGCATGGAATATGGGTCGGCCCATGAGTTGTGCACTCCGACAGGGAGTCATAGTTGTGTTCATTTCCATCACTGACCGTAATCAGATGATGAATGTGCCATTTGGTCGGTATACCTAATGAGTCACACAACGTATTATATTGTTTCGTCATTATTGAAGCATATTCGAAATGGCCAGAGATAGCGTTACACACTACGTCAAATGTAACCGCAACCATATAGTATCTGGAGAAGTTAAAAAAATATGTTCCGATATTGGCCCGCACGAGTACAATCTGCATCCGTTAAGAAATACTTGTATTACCCTTACGTATTGTAAAACCCGAACTTCTATTTTTATTTATTTATTAATAATAATAAATAAACACTTTTTAACTATTTCAAGAACTTAGTTACACGGTTGTACAACGAGGGAGCAACTTCCATTTATTAATATACCTTACTCCTATTTTGGGGCTGCTCAATTAAAGCATTCTAAATCAATACCCTACGTTGACGCGGCTTATTTAATTTTATCACATACTTATCTGCGGCTATTACTTACTTCTTCCAAAAGAAGCTTAGCTTCCCCAAAAGTAAAACAATTAATTTACAAAAATACTTTTATTCCCATGTTAAACAATACACAATTTTTTTCGGCTGTCCTAGTTCGAATATTTACGACATCTACCTTGACTATCCAATCGTTCGCCCTGTGGGCATGTTGAGGGCGCACGGAAAATTCGTTTTGCCTGCAAGAGAATACAATTAAAATCTCGTCATAATTATCTACTACAAGAATACTGATAACATTCTACATAAATTAATTATTTTTAATGGGCCGGATATTGTGAAAAAAATACTTACATCAAATTTGGCATCGGCTTGGTCTGGATTATTGCGTAAGATCGCCACCATTTCACTAACTGTTAATAAACGATTGGGAACATCTTGCAAGCGTTCAAGAATACTATTATCTCCGGGGTTTGCCTCCTCGGTACGTACTAAGGCGATCAAAATCGCTAAAATCACAAAACTTGTAACCAATTTAAAATTCATTTTTGATTTAATTTTTGGGTTCTGCTCTGCTTCGAAACACTTTGCACAGTAAACAATTGCTCTAAAACAACGCACAAATTGTTTAAGTATGAGCTATGAATGTGATAACTGATAAGGTTAATTGATAGTCGAATGATAAGATACGATTTGTAAACAGTAAGTTGACTATTTTATATTGAAAAAAACGGGTGACGAAATTCTCAATCGAATAGATAGTCGATTAACCGGAAATTCGAATGAAAACACCGTTTCACATTTTTTCTTCTTAAATTATTTAATAAAAATGTATTATACAAAACAAAAACAAATATTGACTCTAGCAAAACATAATCATTTATTAAACTCTAAACCATCGAGTGGTGGACTTGGGACCAGACCTTGAGCACGATTATCTTCCAAAATGATCGTAGTTCTCGGATAATGATCCAGCTGAACAAACAGGTATCGGTATTCAAATTTTCCCGCCGAATTTTTTCGAACTTCTAAATTAACGGTTGCCTTATTCCGGATACCTTGTATATAAAATTGCATCCGCATATGTTCAATGCCATCGCGTAAAAATACCGTATGCGCTACATGATTTCGACGACGGCGTCGTGTTTCCTCGCCATATCCTTTTATTGGAGCGCCTAGTGCGTCTTGTACTCGTGGGTCATTGATGCAGGTTTCGAGGGCCTCCGAGTACACAGTGTTTGGGCTCGACGATGAAAATAATTCATTAAATATACCGTAGAACATGATGCCCGTGACACCGATCCCGACCAATATTATGCCCAAATAACTGGCTGTTTTTGTGTTTTCTTTAATACGTTCACCAATTGGTTTTACATCGGCCGACACATCACTTCTCTGTTGAGACGATGCCAGCGTATTTTCGGCCCTATTTGTGGCATAGTATCGAATCTGTTGTTGTATTCTGGTGAACTTTGAATTTGCCGTAATGCCAATGAATCGGGACCGAGGCAATATACTAAACCGAAGAGCAATACAAGACATCTGAAATTAGCAATAAATCGAAATTAATGTTTATTTTGAAGTGTTTGTGTATTTTTGTGAAATTTTATTAATACAGTAGCACGTCAAAAACTCAGAATATTTTAACTAAGTCGTTAATTTGGTCTACTAAAATCACTTCAAATATCACAAAATAACTTTGATGAATACAGGCTACAAGGTTCTGAAGTTTTAGTAAAATTTTAAACCTATAGCGAACGATTTTTAGGCGACTTCAGTGTGATTTCCGCCCAAACAGATCCATACCGACACACGTTTACTCGACTTTGCTCATTATATTTGTAGGCTTACAACACGCGTACGATATCATCCGGAAAAACACGCCACTAAAGGATGTTTTGTTTTATTTCGGTACAGGGTTTTTATAAATGGATTAAAAAGCAGGGTGATAGTCAAAATAACATCGGGAATGCGTTTAGATTATGTTATCCGTCAAGAAAACATAGTGCATAGCGCATTTGTTTATATTGAGAAGGTTACAAGTTTTTTATTTTTTTGGCACTAGCTCTAAAAATTTGGTGCCATATGGTCCGTTGCTTTCATACACCTAGCACACATCGATCCACTTTCACGCTTCTATCTATTTGTTCTAATAAATTCATACACATTCTTATATACGTTCATTCCCATTCGTAATAACTCAGTCAAACTATTTGCACTTAATAGAACATCGAACATTTGTCTGCTGTGGTTAAAAGCAGAACATTTCAGAATCAAATGTTCGATGTCCTCCATAGCCAAACAGCTATCACATAATTCACACACAACCAAATTGCGTTTCTTCAAACAACAACTTCCATAGTTCGTAAGATTATACAGATGCTGTCAGGCACTAATAGCATTTTCTCTTTCCTCACTGAAGGAATATAAATTCCCACACCTACTCGATCCTCATTTACACTTGCATCTGTATACACTTCCACATGTGCACCATCCATTCGCAATTCGCAAAAACCACTCTTAACTGATAACTAATTCATCATTGCTTTTGTTGTGCCACCAAACTTCAACCGCACTATTAGATTGCTCGGAAGGTCGTTCGGATTTACCGGACGAACCTTGGATACAAGGTTTAAAGAGTTAAAATATATAAAAATCGTTCTTAACTGAGCAAACCGCAGTTTCCGTTGATATAACAAAGCGAATCGTAGGAAATTTTAAAGGTACTGATACGGCGCCGGACTTTATGTTTAGTTGTGTGTCATGCACGCTCACACCCCGTGACATATCACGGCTTGCTGTCACTGGACGCAAATTGATTTATTGCTGCTCGGGCCAATAAAAGAAAGAGATGTGTACAGAGTGCAAATGAATCGTGAGATCAGAAATGATCTTGCTAAAAATGACATCATAGAATTCATGGAAGCACGACGAAAAGAACGATCTGCATAAAATAGGTCATCCTGTCTGGCATCCTATTATTGCAGGAAAAATATTTTTGAGGCGGCCAAATCCCTTTCCAGGATGTAGTGCCAGTAGTAAGTAAGTAAGGTAATAGATTGATGATTTTGGTGTAAAAGCTCCCAAGATCTGCAGTTATTATATTATTTCACTGATACGATGGAGTTAAACTCAATATTTTCCGATTAAGCAATGGATTTTAGCACCTTAGAAGTTAATTCGGTTTGCTTCTTGTCGAGTTTTGTTCAAATGAATTACTGATTTCTGATACGATCCTGATGCATGTTGCACTTATTTTATGGTTCCATGATCTTTTCTAAATCTAAACTGGTGATTCGGTATAATACTTTGCTCTTGCAAAATTGATTTAACCCTTTTAAGAAGCATTTTTACGAAGAGTTTTGACAGAGTTGGCAAGATTGGACGACATGAGTTTACTTTAATTTCATCTTTATCTGGTTTATGAATCATTGTGATATATACGAAAGAATATCCACTACAAGAAAATCTATAACTTCATAAGACTGGCGCGGTTATACGACGCAGAAAAGAAATTTATTACAATAATTTCAACCGAATAGGCAGGTTTCTCTCGAATTGCTTTCGAACAGGGTTGCAAAAAAAACTGTTTTTTTTAATTTAAAACAAAAAACACGTTTTATTTGTTTAAAACATGTTTTTTTTGTTTAAAACATGTTTCAAACAAACCAAAAAAAAAATATATTTAAAACATGTTTTAAACGTTGTTTTAAACATATTTTCATTACGAATTAAGTTAACTTTTTGTCGATTTTCTTGTAATTTCTCGATACAAAATAAAAGAGAACTAAATGAACGTTCAAAATACAAGCTCAGGTCTAAGTATGAAGCACGTTTACCCAAAGTCAACGTAACGCTACGTCGACGGTTTAAAAAAAATCGGTCTCTCTTAATCGATTGAAATAGCAGCACGATCATTTTCTTCGTAAGTTGCCTTAGACGTGGATTTCATTTTTCTCTTCTATTTTAATGTGCTCAATTTTCAACAAATAAACTCGATCATTTATTTGTGTTGCTGTATTAAAAAATAGTAAAAGAGAACTTGTCGACATAAAGTGACGTCATTAGCAAAAGACCAATGTTCACTGTCCCATAGTGGAAGATGGCTCTGGTTACATAATTATACAAATTAATAAAATATTAATACAATATACAGGAAACCCTCCAAAAAGACGATTAATTCGTTCCGTGTTCTTTAAAACCGTGTTGTTCGAGACTACAAAAATAAATTAAAAGAGACATTACGTTTTATTGTTTATTTTTTGTTATGACAAACAAAAAATAAAATAGAATAAAGAAAATCGTATTTGTAACCGTGTAGTTTGAGAAAATGGGTATCCATGTTCTTCGAAACCGTGTTCTTCGAATGTCGCGTTCTTGGAGGATTGCCTGTAATTTGTATTTCTTTATGTATGTAGTTATTTATATAGTATCAGGATCTGCATAAATCAATTTTGAATTAAATCATTTTTCTCTATTTTCGTTTGTTTTACAGAATTCGTCGATCCTTTTTATTTTACATAACTGTTCTTAAATCGTTTAATACAATTTTGGGGAAGTCCTTTCTACCAATCGGTTTTATCTTTTTTTATAATCCAATTTTTAGCTTATTGGTTATCTTGATCCTGAGCGGTGTTGATTATCATTTAAAAATAATAACTCGTCCCACAAAAACAGTATTTGGCATTACTTCACTGAAATCGAAACATTTAGTTCTAATACTTGTGTGCCTGATGTCGATTTTTTTTGTCTGAATTTCCGATTAACTAAATTGATGGTTTGTTCATACCAGTATTGATAGATGTCTCTGTAAGGTTCATAACCAAAATATGCCTGAAATTTAGTTCTAAATTTAAAACTTAGTTTGGATATTTTGTCAATTCTAGATTATAAATGCTTTAGAAATTAATAAATCTTAATTTATTTAGCAAATTTTAATTAAAAAACACCAGACTAGATTTGTGTAGTGCCTCCGAACGAGTGGTTTGAAGTAATAATCAATTTGGTTGACCACTAATTGCGACAAGACAATCGGTGTCAGGCATACAGTATAAACGAAATGCAAAAATTGTAAGAAGGAACTATCTGGTGTCTTGTTCTTGAAACAGTGGAAGTTTCGCCAATCGGAATATGGTTTGGTTCGGAATTCTCTATATTATTTGATTTTTTCACCGGGTGCACTGATTATTTTTTAAATTTTCTCTGTATATTTCTAAATTTTTGCCACTAATAAGGAAAAAATTCCCACTGCGGCGCGAAGTATTCGAATAATGCAGAGAATTCTAAAGCAAATCGTGTTCCGATTGAGAAATGTCCACCGAAAAGTGGGGCTCCTGGTTTAGTGGTTAGAATGAAAGAGCACCTGAAAAAATGCACGCAATTAAGCACACTTGTGGATGAGTTGAAGATCTAGATACCGACCATAACGCATCAATTAAGGATATTACATATATTGTAAATTAACCAAATTATTTTGTAAATATGATTTATGCAGCGAAATTGCTGAGCGAAATTATTGTTTCTCTGAAGAAACTCAAAAAATACTACATTAGAAACAATAAATAAACGAATTAATTGAAATTCAGAAATGGTTTATACTACGGCAAGCGAGGCTTGAATGTAATCTTCAGATTGCCAAACATTGTTTAAATATTATTTAACCAACATTTCAAATTTAATTAATCATAAAATGCTGCCAAGTTAGTTACAATATTTAAATCATTATCATCAAAACCAAATTGAAAACTGAAGCCATTTATATAAATGATACTAACTGAATCTAACTGATGAGTTTGGGTTTTGTGGCCAATCAAATTTATTTAATTTTATTGTATAAGTATTTGAGGTAACAGATATTATATTTATAAGATTTACTAAAGTTAATTTAAATAAAAAAAACTTTTGTTTTTGTGTCTAATTAAAATCATGTTTAAAACATACCGCTTTGTTTAAAACATTCGTTTTAAACGTTTTGTTTAAAACATTGCAACCCTGCTTTCGAATTTGAATTCTGGTGCTACCTAAAGGTATGTGAGACCGGACAAGTGGTGCAGTGGTTAAAGCTTCGGCACTTGGACCGGGAGGTACTGGGTTCAAATCCCATCAAATCGAATTTTCATCATCGATACAATCGATGATATTAATAAACACAACTAAGACCCTCTGATGGAGTGCAGAATTTAGCGCCGACATACCCGTCCATGTCAATGTACAGGTTGACATGGAGCTTGCAATGTGCAGGTGGTATACTGTAGTTGTGTGAGTAGGGGAATGGGTTAATGATGTGACGTGAATGCGTGGTATCACAATGGGCCAAAAAATGGCCTAAGTGTCAACCACCGAAACCTGACCTAAAGATATTTAAACTTCGAACGACCCTAATATAGATAGATATCTAAAGCTGGCTCTGAAACTAATTTAATAACTAAATCCTATTTATCTAGATGGCCATTCAAATCTCAATTGACTGACTCTCCCAACGGTCCACAAGAAACATTTAGACACATAGACTAGCTGATTGATGAGATAAAACAAATACCAACAAACAACGGGTTCAATTTTAACTACAAATACATTTCACTTACGACACTGCTAGCTCCTTCAATTCGAAATAACCAGTGCTGGGCTAAGTGGTTCTAGTGTCTTGTCGAACCGATGAGGAACATAAGCAACAGATGATATGTGTGCCTAAAAGTTATACATTCAGAGGAGGATAACGGATCTTAGCAATGTTCACATTGTTAGCACCTAATATTGCACTACTTAGATCTTCAAAATTTAACGAACACTAGAAAACCAATGTAAGGAATAAAATGATTCCGCTGCCAAACAGAAAACCTAAAAAATCACAAGTTCTAAAACCTAACAATTCCTGTAAACTGTTATCAAAGAACAAAACCAAAACATTATTCGAGCACAAACGAACAACTAAACTGCCAACGGTCTTGCCTTATAGTGCCTAATGTGTTCTGGAAAACCAGCAACAACAAATGGGATCAGATTATAACTTAAACACGTTCGCCCTGTTGGCTAAAACCGACTACGAATGCTGTACTGTATAAATATCACCGGATGAAACCAAACAAATAAAATCATATTTTACATAACACTCGGCACACCTTTCGCCAAATTTCTATATAATACACAATCGCCCAACCAGATTAGAGCTAATCCTTGCACGAAAATAATCCCCAAATATGCACAAATCGTTTAATAAGACCGAATTTAATCGAGGTAAATTCTCAATAGTTCATAAAGCACACAAACGCTATTATACTAAACATAATATTAGTATCAAACACAGTATTTACCTAAAATACAATATAAATTAAGTAATCAAATTAATTATTAATTAGATAATTAAATTAAAAATCTAACCTTAAATTAATTTTAGTGCAATTTGACCCGTCGCCTCTATTTTGATTTGACTGTATTTTGACAGCTAGAGTTGCCCGATATGTATTATTACACTCTGCAGTATCGACATTTTATTAGAAACCTATTTTTGTGCCTAATTTAATACGTTTAGCAAGTTGTTATATTAAATTTATATAAATTATACCAAAATATCCAGTATTTTGATAAATTTTAATAATTTTTAATTATCAAACCTTGCATAAAATTACTATTGTAATGATTCACTGAACTCGAAATGAAAGTCAAACGAAAAAAAAAAAATACTTTCTCCTCTCGGAGCGCAGCTCTCTCGCTCATTTTAGAGATTTTTTATTGCATTTTTTGCCACAGAGGAAATTTTTTTGTATTTTCGAATTTAGTTGTGGTAATCTCACTATCTCCTCAGTCCTCAGTTCGTTGAGAAAATGTCAAAACATCGCAGTGCTTAGAAAACACATATCAAAAATTATTTTTAATTAAATTAAATAAAAATAGTGAATAATTCGTATATAAGTAAATAATTAATAAAAATAAGTTATAAATGTTTAATTTTGTAAAAATTAAGTAAAGTGATTGTTATTTTCTTTTGTTATGTGGTTGTTGTGTATTATATTATATAGTGATTGTGAAGTGAAAGAAGCGAGCGATTGCATTTCGATTTTTTTTGTTCAAAACGAAAGACGTCAAAAAAAGTAAAAATTTTAAGTGCTATAACAAAATAATGTAAAAAAAAATATAATTGTGAATGAAAAATATAATATTTTGTATAATAGAAAATTGCCAAGTGTTTGTATATTTGTAAAATTAATATAAATTTCCGGTCACTGCTCAACTTGTGTCGTAAAGCAAATCGTGTGCAAGCAGTGCAAATAATAGGAACAAGGCAGTTCTACTGACAGCATAAAATGGATTGGATTATAAATGATGAGCTAGGTTTGACTGTGGGCCACGTATTGGGTGGTGCGGCTGCAGGCGCAATGGTCATTGGCGGTGTTATACCGTACGTGCCACAGTATCGTCAAATTAAGCAGACCCAGGATCCAGAAGGATTTTCACTTCATGTATGTCTCGCACTGCTGATCGCTAACACACTGAGGATTTTATTTTGGTAAGTGTGTTGAATTTTATGTGTTATCGTTATCACTCTCGGCTTGACGCCTCCTCATAATTTTCTGAATCATGAAATTTTGTTTTTAAGTGTTGGAAAATATTTTCTTTTTTTTTATGTACGTGGGTCGATCCACGGTTTTCTATCGCGAGTATGTATACGAAACGCTTTTGGTTGGCTGTCGTAGGTTAGTTATATGTCCGGAAATGTCTATTGTCTGGCGACAAAAAGACAATCATTTTATGATATTCGTTTTGTAATTTGATGAGAGATTTTAAATAGAATGGTACGTGCTTTCGTTTTATTTTATCGAATTGCTGAGAGAATGATTTGTTGTGTTCTTTTCGTCAACTAAACAATGACCGTTTTTCGTTTTAATTAAAAATTTTCCTGTAAAACTCATCGTTTATTGAATTACTTCGGTCGTCTTGCGAAATCGGTTCGCTTGCCTCGCATGGATGGTAACTCAAACGTATATTCCGGTAAGATTCGATTTTCTGAAATTTTTTATCAAAAAGTAGAAGATGCGCCAGTCAAATTAGTTTTAAACGGAAATCCCCGTTCAAAAACCAAGAGGTCGAGTCAAGAAGCTAAAGCACCAAATTTATATTTTATATCGAAATGGGAAATCCTTAACAGGGGCGGTATGTTGTACCATCACTATTTTCGACTTTCGACTTAGTTTATTTCTCAATTTTCAGGAATCAATTAACATTTTATTTCGCGTAAACAATTATGTGTTTTATGACGCGATTTCAACAACCTCTGAAATAGGCTGGCATTCTACTCTTAAAAAATGAGACATAAACTAAGTCAAAAGTCGAAAATAGTGATGGTACAACATGCCGCCCCTACTTAGATCTTCGAATCGCTACGAGAACATCTTTTCATTTAAAATCTTTTTTCCCTCACAACCATTGCAAAATATTACTTTAGATCGTTATTCTATTGTAATGCTTTAAGTTAAGGCGAAGGTTTGCATCAATGATATTGATGACGAGTAGCATAGATTTTACTATTTGCTTTTTTGATTTTTTTGTTCCCGTGCCTTTGCCGAGTAGTATTTCAGCACGTCAGGCTGCAGTTAAAACAGATTGCCACTTCTTAGACCCCTTCTCGACGGGTGACCTCGAGCTGATCTTCGATTCGATTCCTTATCACGGTTCATTTTCGCTGTGTTTTATCTTATTTTCTGGACCTTAACTACTCAAAATCGGCATTGCCCCTGGATTTGCATCTCCTTCGTGGTATCTGAAACAACTCTGATTTAGACTCTGCATGAGATCATTGCATCTTCATGAGTGATCTTGCCATGAGTAGAGGATGGCCTTCTGTTTATATTGGTTATCGGTCACATGACAACGTCTAGTTAGATGAAGTATGAAGTGACGGCTCTGTAATGAAAATTCTTAGGTTTCTCGTAATCGAAAATTGTGTTGTGGTAAGTGATCTGATCAGTTGATCACTATCAGTATCACTTTTACAAGCAAATTTGAGAACTGCTCTAAAAAGCCTTCCGTGGTGTAAAACCGCACCTATGGCACATATCATTACTCTATTTTATTTCTGTTTGGCTGAGACCAGAATAGCAAACTAATTATAATTGCTAACCCTATTCGATTTCCTTTTAAATTTGCAAAATTTCAAAATTTCGATTAAATAAAACTTAAATTTAGCAACTTAATACAACAACCGATGATTATTACAAAAATGCGAGCAAAATATGAATACCTTTTGAGCTGACATCTTACGTAAAATTTAGCGGATTTCCTTTTAATTCACAAACCAGCTGTAATCACACATCGCGCTAATTTTCTTAATCTTTTCCTGCCACAGCTATCATTCACTCAAATACTAGTCCATCACCTTCATTTCAAATAATTCCTGCTAATACTGATACCAACTCCAGCAACTCTCAACACATCGGTAGCATCGATGTTAAAACCTTCCATGCATGCTTAGCTCTAAACCAAAAATTATATTTGTATCCAAGGAGAAAATGTCAGATGTAAAATATATCCCACTTCAATGGACAAGTTGCGTCATTCTAACTAACGATTCCTGAAGCTATGTTTAACTCATTATTTTCCGAAATATTAACAAGAACATGATAGTACTAAAAAACTTAAACGTTTGTGGTTTGTCCCTCTATTACCAGAATGTAAGGGTACTAAGAATTAAATCTCGTGACGTTGTCTCAGCAATTCAAAGACTTCCATTTGATATTTTTGCACTCACCGAGACTAATTTGAATAATAATTTCAACAGTAAAGAGTTTTTACCTCGGATTTCA
This sequence comes from Nephrotoma appendiculata, assembly GCA_947310385.1. NCBI lineage: Eukaryota > Metazoa > Arthropoda > Insecta > Diptera > Tipulidae > Nephrotoma > Nephrotoma appendiculata. Next base: position 58,425,640 of record OX371224.1, read on the forward strand.
ACGTATTCGGAAAATATGGTTTTTATTGTCCAGACACAGATTTACCCTGTAGAGGGGTTCTTATTGCAGTGCCCATCAACTTTGATAGCCAAATTTTCACCATTCCCATCACTGATAATATCGAACTAATATAAGTGTTAAAATTATAGAAAGAATATCGTCAGCTTCTAACCAATGCTGTTGATTTCGTCTTTGACTTGATGGATGCTCAAGATGATATTTAAGTGTTGGGTGATTTCTATCTCCCCGGCTTGAAATGGGATCATTCAGATGGTAACACGGATCATGTTGACAATATGTTGTACTCTGAACTATTTCAGATCAGCACATTAAAAACAATCATAACATGCAGCTCGATTTTCTTCTGCTAGCAGTAGCAAACGTAAAGCTGACTGTGTAGAACTTAGTAATTTCTTGGCCAACATCGACTTTGATACAATTTTAAATGATTACAAAGACCTAGAAACTCAAATTGTTAAGTTGTACTTACTCTGTAATTTTTGATTGCGAACGTTGCGTAATCGTAGAAACAAATGTTGAGAAATATTCCATTAAACTAAATCGGACTCTGATTACTTTTACTATTTCGACACTTATAATGATTTGAGTAACTAGTTTGTCTCACAAACTTTATAGGAATTATATCAGACTCATGCAATCCACTCTTCAGAGGTAAAGAGCATTCTTCCAATGATCCTAAAGTCATAACAAATCTTTTTGCAAACCTTTTAGTCTGGCTTGTACAAATTGCAATTTTGAACCCGACAAAGACTACTTCATATACATGAATAATTGTATTCAAACAACCTGAAAATGACCCCGTGGTACAAAAATTTCCAAAATTAAAAAAGATTTTTCATTCGGTCCTGGCGATCTACCATCTATCGTCTTAAAAAACTGCAGTGACATTCTTGCCCAGCCACGGTATACGACCACAAACCTTACTGAATTCATTTCATAATCATTAAATATCATGGAGGCAGGGAATGAGGCTGATGTTATTTTCATCGAATCTAGTAAAGCGTTTAACCGGATTCTCATGAAGTTATTTTGTTTAATCTGTCCAAAAATCCAGATTGAAAGTCCAATAATATGACGTTAGTTTTAATAAAATCACTGTTAAAATTTAATAGCTCATTCACTGGCCATGACGTCAGGTGCTGAACCAACCATTCTGGACCTTCCCACTACTGAATCAAATTTATAATTTTGTCGGGAGTAACACCTCTGGAACCATAATCTGCTGATTATTTTTAGATTTTATATCCGACCAATGTTGCCTAGAGAAACTAATCTAATATTTGAAGTCCTATTAGCAATGAATGTTTTCCAACACCCGGGATATGCAGAGAGCCAGGCAAGAACTATCTCCGAATCAGTTCATGCAAAATATTTTACATTTGTTTTCAAAGTTTCTCCGACCGTAGATATTAACTTCACTAGTAGATGAGCTGCACATACAGTAGCGCTCAAAAGTATTTTGACAAGTCTAAATTTGTTATCTTGTTTCCATGTACTTCTCAATAAATACGGGGTTTTCCGTATTATTACTTACGATGTGGCCGCAACTATTGCTAGGAACAAGTTGGAACTTGTTTTGTTTACTTTACTTGTGTAGTAAAAAAATACTAAAAATAATTTTTGGCAGCATTAAGGAGCGACGCAACTAGAAGTTGCTCGAAGTTTCACCGTGTCTCGACAGCTTATTGGTGCTTGGAATAAGGCTTATTATATTAAATATTAAGGGCAAAGCCGTAACTACTATGGCTGTAAATCTGAAAATCCGAAAATGGACGAACATATATAAATAACATATGACACGTTAAAAACACCCAGTCGCAACTTTTTTACTGGTTACCACCAGGAATCGAACCCGGGACCCCCGAGTCACAGAGCAAACACACTACTTACTAAGCTAACGAGGGCGACAAATTAAAGGTAAGACTGTAGAAAATATTCCCCGAAATGGCCGTCCGAAAAAACTACTAACAGAGAAGTAGCTTAAAAAATTTATCGACGAGTGATATCCGAAAATGAGGATGATCTTGGAAAAATGTTGGGAGTATAACATAACCATTCATCAACTATATATAAACTTCCGGCAGGCATATGACAGTATAAACCGCGATAACCTTTGGGCCGCGCTCATATGCCTAGGTATTCCAGAGAAACTCGTTTCTCTGTGTAAATTAACAACGTCTCGATCCGCATGTAGAATTGTAATTGAAGGAACTGTATCAGACTCTTTTCAAATAATATAGGGTGTTCGACAGGGAGATGCACTCGCGCCTGTGCTGTTCAATTTGGCGCTTGAGTACGTAGTGAGGAAAAGCAACATTGAAACTTCGCGCTGTATATTCAATAAATCAGGCCAAATTCTTGGATATGCAGATGATATCGTGCTTCTTGGCCGAAAACCTAGCTACATCAAGGACAGTTTCATACCGCTCAATCGCTGCGCAAGAAGACTTGGTTTCGCAGTCGTGCCTATCGCAGTCGTGCAAGCTCGCACTTTATAAAGCACTTATAAGACCTGTGCTGACTTTCGGAAGCGAGAGCTGGACCATGACCTCTAATGACTGTAGATTATTATCTATCTTCGAAAGAAAGGTCATCCGTTCAATTGGTCCTATTAAAGTTGCGAACAATGAATACCGGATTCGTATGAACCACGAAATAAAGCAACTTCTCGGAGGTAGCGATATTATCGGCTTCATCAAATCTAATCGAGTGAGATGGCTCGGCCACATTGCAAGGTCTCCACAACAACGAATGATTTACAAAGTGTTCCATCAACAACCAGCCGGAGTACGTCGTAGAGGAAGACCCCGACTGCGCTGGCGTGACGACGTCGAACAAGACCTACTCGTATTAGGATGTCGAAATTGGAGGACGAGAGCGATGGACCGAGAAGGATGGAGGACCATTGTGCGGGCGGCAAAATCCCTTCATGGGATGTAAATGCCAGAGAGAGAGAGAGAGAGATATCCGAAAATCGGCCGTGCAAATAAAAAACGAGTTACAAGAAAATTATGACGTAAATATACACGTTTCAACTGTAAAACGTCGACTAAAAGTGTTCGGATTACATTTACGACGTACAACCTAAACACCTCTGATTTCTGCAAAGAACAGAAAGCTGCGTTTTGCGTTCGCTATACGGCACAGATCATGGACGAATTCAGAATGGTCCAATGTGTTGTGGAGTGATGAAAGCAAATTTAATTTAGTATCATCCGATGGAATACGATATGTGAGGCGTCCTGTAAATAAAAGATTTGATGTTCGATACCAAATACTCACAGTAAAACATGAAGGTGGCAATATTATGGTTTGGGGAGGGGAGGGGGGTAAACACCCGCCAACAAGATGGATCTTTAGTTAAAATAGAAGGGACTAGGGATCATTTTTTGAGATATTAAAGAAGCAAATGCTACCGTAAGCGCCTTCATGAAACTTATGAAAATCGAACTCTTGGAATGGCTAAGCCAAAGTACCGATTTAAACCCTATTGACCATTTTTGGGAGGAGCTGAATCGACGCGTAAGATGTAAAAATTATTCAAATAAAGATGTTTTATACGAAGCATTATGCGATGAATGGAACCGAATCTCCATTGATCGTTTGCAAAAGTTAGTTGATTCCATGCAGACACGTTGCGAAGCTATCATAAAGGCTAATTTGCATTAAATAATAAAAACATATTCTTTTAGATGTCAAAATACTTTTGATCCGTACTTAATTATTAAAACTATTTTTCAAACTTTTCTTTTTGTTTAGCAATTCATAACATTTATGTGTTCCAATTTGATTAATTTTAATATTGTTTTTATTTTTTGTATTATCTAATAAATTATACTTGTCAAAATACTTTTGAGCGCTACTGTAGCTCTAGACGTGGCAAAGAAATCTATTTGATTGGGACTACTTTCGTCTTGGATTTCAATATTTCAGCAATACTTTCATCTTCATGAACTGTTCTACTATATATCACTGCACTGTTTGTTTATATTTGTACTTCGCATTGATGTACATCTTGGAATGTTGATGCCTTGAAAATGTATAAACTGGTTTTGGATTCTGCTGTACCCAAATGAAAATCTCGTGTCAATTTGTCATCCAATTGATCAAGCCATATAGTTTCTGAAATAATATTGATGGAGGGTGATAGGAAGCCGACAGGATGAAAGATGCGAGAGGACTCTGATATAATTTTTGTTTTATTAATTGCTCCTTTTTTCTTCCTGAATTTTAAAAGTGAATGTGTCGTTTATTGGATGCCATTATGAACCTTTCTTTACGTCACCCACAGGCACGTCCTCCTTCATCTCACATAAGCTGCTTATATTTGAGTTCGCTAGTATTTTCGTAACCTTAAAAATGTCGCCTACGTAAAAATTGCTGAATACATGTTTCTTGATATTTTCATCCTATGAGTCAATTGCTGGTTCTTGCATTGTTCTGATTGCGAGGAACGCTGAGCATACAAGAACAAAAACGACTCGAGTAAGCTGGGAGTCTATTACAAAATGTATCCGTCTGAATAAAAATAGCTGGGGGTCTATTATAAGATTTTCCCCGGAAAAGTTCGATTCGATTTGGCTTTTTAGGGTCATAATAGCACGGATTCATCTGTTAATGGAAAATTTTCGTAATAGACCCCTAGCTTAATAGACATAATGTTTCAACGTCTCGTCTGAATTTTCTCGCCATAAAATTGATTGATACTTTTTGTGTTCTTCCGGTACGATGACCTGCCTCAACATTTTTTGAATATCGGTCAATTATTAGTACGAAATATTAATAAGATTTCCCATGCGGTGGGATGGTTGGACCTATCATCAATTTGCCATTTAATGATACACCACTGCTGGTTTCGGTTGATCCGTCACATCAAACATCACTCGATCTTTACCCGTACTGCTAGTTTCAGCAAGTAATTGTTGCTGCTCGTAATGAGTCTTCTAATGTGCCAACATCTTTTTTAAACAGTAGCTTGACTATGTATCGCCCATCGTCCCATCTAGTATGTGTTTCATCGTCCCTTCTAGTATGTGTTTCAACAAAAAACCTTTCGCACTGTCGTTCCTCCGAATTAAATTTATCAGTATTTGGCACCGCTTCAATTTCCGAAAATTTCTTTATTGTTTGTTCCTAAACTGAAATTGTCTCGTGTAAAAGTGGAGAACGCTTCAGTGCTATAAGTAGGAATTGTTCGCGAATTCTCTGAAATTACCCATTCAAACACAGTTTTATTTAAGAATAATGTGTTATACCGGTTTTGATTTTTTTCTTCTTAAGATTTCAAAAAATTTGTCACCTCCAATTAATCAGTAGAAGCGGGTGTGTGAGGATCGGCTAAGTTCGAATCTTTCATAAAGTGTTTATTTTCGATTTCTAAGAATAAGCACCTCTAAAATGATATCAGATTTCCTTCTTGATATCAAATTTCCAGATGTTAATCCTGTAATATTTATGTTTGCGTTTTCCCGTTGTAATTGTAATCTCCGGGCACAGTTCTCAGGTATGAAGGATGACTGGGACCCGGAGTCCAGTAAGGCTCTACATTTCCGCATTTGACCGAACTTGTCTTCAACTAACACAATCGCTGTTGGTAAAATTGCTTGAAATAAATTGGTTGAATTATTATCGGATTTTACAGCGACATGTACACTCGACTCTATTGTATTAGCCGATATTGTTGACGTTCCTGGTTCATTTTTTCCATCATTTTTACTTTCGTTTTTTTGGATCGAGGTGTAATGTAACATGATGGTTCCGCTTGCAAATACGACATACGTATCTCGATGGACATAGTACCGATTGATGTGCCAACGACAAACAATTAAAACATTATTTTTTTTTTGTTCGCAACAAGCTGTGTGTGATCGGTATTTGGTAGTTTAAGACTCTTATTGCATCGGCCTAAGTAATGACCACCTGAACACATAGGGTACGTTCTGTTTGAGTTACCATGGTATGAATTTTTTAGGTTATGCTATTTTTATTTAAAAATAGAAATAATATTTGAGAATACGGAAAATCTTCATTGGTCGCGCATGCTTTGGTTTATTATATCTGGATTTCACTTTATCCTAGGTTTGCACATAATTAGCCAATTAAAGCTTCTCTTTTTAATAAACATTTCAAGTATTGTAATTTATGCACCTTGGACTTGTTTTTGTTTTTATCTATAGAACCTTTGAAAAGATCTTTGAAGGATGGAAACTCCCATTAATTTCAGAAAAAATGTCATATTCACCTTCATTTTATTCACTATTTCTAATTGAAGCTCATTAAATTTTCCATCAAGTGATTTTTTAATAGTTTGGAAAACTTTCCACTCATCATTCGTCCTTCTAAGCTTATTTTTATTTCATTTATTTGTGTAGTAGTGTCAAATTCATCAGTTTTACCACTAACTTTTTCTAAATTCTTTAGAATACGTTTTAAGGCGCGAATTTCCGCCATTTCGTCCTCAAAATTCACTACCTTGTAATCGCACTTCCCAGTTTACAAATAATAATCTCGCAAATAAAAGAGGTCTTAGACATTTGCACGCAATGGTTTAATATTAATCACTTGTAATGATTATTGGATTAACTCACGTTTTAACAATTGAAGTGATTTGTGAAAATATCCGTCTCGAAGGACCATGTAATAGATCATAGAGAAAGTCTCCGCGTTTTTTTTTGCCACTAGGTGGTGTTGATGCCTATATCGGCAACACTCACTCGATGGTCTCAAATGACATTTCAGCTACATTTTTTCTGAAGGTAGTTTTCTAATTCGTTGCTTGTATAAAAAGTTATATTTTCCGAAAAATTTCTGAAGTGTAGGGTGAGTAGGGTGAGAATGCTGGCAGTAAACGAAGGACCCAGGCAGTAGTTTGCTCGATTCCGGCCCGAAAATTTGGTTGTCAAAGATGCACCTCGCTCTGGTCGGCCGGTCACTGAAAAAGTCGATGAAATTTTGCAACTGGTGGAGCAAAACCGGCACGCAAGCTATCAGGAAATAGCGGAGGCACTAAACATCAACCACATGATAGTTTAGAATCGTTTGACAGGAGCAGGCTACAAAAAGAAGCTCGATGTTTGGGTGCCGCATGAATTAACGGAAATAAATTTGATAGACCGAATTACCATCAGTGAAATGCTACTGAAATGCAACGAAATCGAACCATTTTTGAAGCGAATCATTACAAGCGAGATTACCAAATGAAAGCGCTGATAGTCAAAGGCAAGGTTATGTTGAGTGTTTGGTGGGATTGGAAAGAAGTCGTCCATTATGAGCTGCTGCAACGTGGCGAAACCATCAATTCGGTCCCCTGTACTGTGCATAGCTCGACCGTTTGAACCAAACAATCCAGCAAGAGCAACCAGAATTGGCCAACAGATAGGTAGTTGAGTTCCATCATGAGAATGCGCGGCCACACACATCTTTCATGACTCGTAACAAATTGACGGAACTTGTTTGGGACGTTTTGATGCATCCACCGTATTGCCCGGATCTTGTGCCGTCGGACTACCGTTTGTTTCGGTCTCTGCAAAACTCTCTTGATGGTAAAAAATTGGTCGACCGAAGCGCTGCTGAAAATCACTTGGCCAAGTTTTTCGACGATAAATCACAGAAGTTCTACACCGATGGAATTATGAAGCTACTCGAAAAATGGCAAAAAGTCATAGATAATAATGGTCAATATGTATTTGATTAAAATTTATTTTCAATAAAGAAATTTTTTGTTCCAAAATATACCAAAAAGACGCGGAAACTTCGTATATGGCCCTATATAATATTTCCAATGGACTCGGTTGTAATTTTGTCCAATAATATGATGCCAGTTTTAATAAAATCACTGTTGGCTTTCGTCGTTCGAGCCGGAGGTAACTATAGTTATTATACGCTACTGCCGATTTGAAATTCGAAGTTCACTAGACTTATTTACTATATAAATTATAATCCGTCGAAATTGTAAATACGTCTGGTAAATTTCCTATTGTGTATACTAATACGAATAATGAGAACGATATAAACATTCAATTATAATCAATTAGCGACCTGTTGGCATTATAGAATCGCGCAACAATAGACGAAATTATATCGATCCGCTGGATATTGAAATAAAATTTTAACACGACATATAAAATTAGTAACGTCCATACAGTGATTCTTAAGCCAACTAGCAAAATGTAAAGACGATTTGTCGTTTCGCTCTGTTATACAAAAATACAGTAAACATTACTAATTATAGTTTTACGACCCTGATGATAAATAAAAATGCCACGTGCCACCATAATTGGTATAGTGCTAAATATGGCTGCAGAATATTGTTTACAAAAACTTACGAAAAAAAAACTGTTCGCAATCGGAAGGTCGCGTTTTTTGTAATTGTAAACTATTTTAAACGAACCACATTAATAAACTACATAGTCGATTTATGAAATAAGATATGTAAATAAATCTTTAACAATGGTAACTGGTTTATTGCTGACAAACATCTTATTTATACCGCTAAACTAAGATATAATGAAACTTTAAAATCTGTATCGTAGTTAGCATTGTTATCGTAATTAGCAGTCACGAATTTTTCAAGTCGTTTTGTTATAAAAACTATATAAATTGAAAGTGGGTGATCGTTCAGTGTGCATGAGTCACAACAACAAAGTATTGATCATACAAAATCACAGAAAAATTCAGTTTGCTTATCATAGTTATTATAGTTTACAGTAAACAGCGCTGATTTGATGAAATTAATACAAATTGATAAATTATAATAAATTATTCATATGTGGTGATGATAATGATGATCCAGTCATACAAAATTCTCGATATTATAACAAAATTTAAGTTACACGTAGTACGAAAATATTTTAAGTGTTTTTTGAGTCCAAAATAAATTTGCACGGGAACCGGTTACTTTTATAAAGATATATTTTTATGAGATCATTATCCAGATGTTGTAAGTAGTACTACTGCATTTATGAAATAATCGAGGACAGTGAGAGAAACAATAGAATTTACGAGTTTATTACATTGTTGCCCGCTGATATTTTTATCGTAATTAAGATTACATATACACGATACGTGAAAGTAATGGACTGTGTCATTTTTTATTCATTTATGCATGTCACCGCGAAGAACATAGATTACAGTTCAAGAAATATAGGGTGTTCCATTAAGACCTCCTATTTTGAATTTCGTCTTCAACAATTCCATTGTTTCGTTCGGCGTGGTAGATTGCATGAGCCGTTGAAAGATCACTCGTGAATTCTTAGCTCCGCAAATGCGACAATTCTTTTTGATAGGTACGTAGTTTGAAGTGCGCCTCATCGAAAAAGATGGGTTTCTTCAAAAAATCACCATTTACTTGCTGTTGCTCTAAGATCCATTCTGTGAATGTTAGGCGTTGCGCTTGGTTTGTTGGCTATAAATGGCGTGCCAACTGAATCTGATAAGTATACAAATCCAGATCTTTGAAAACTCTCACTGACTGTGTTGTATTGCTCACATTAGATCGAGTTGTACGAACACAGATAGGTCTCTTTTCTGTTTGAACTGTCCCAATCGCCTCAAATTGGCAAAACGCGGCATTAACGGGACAGTTTTTATAAGTAAGACTTTATTTGATTCCCCATTCTGGATCTTGTTTGTTTACATTGTTTATTTTTTCGAACATGCTAGGCAACGATAAGCTGGTTGTGGTTTAATGGTGTGAGTTAGAGACCGTCATCTAGTGTGATTGATCCGCTTGAGATATATGTGTCATAGAAGAAATATCCAAATCCGAAAAATGCTAGGTTGCTCAATAGGTTTTGTCGTTCGATAAGAGACGTCGCTATTTGGTTCGTCGTTTTATTTTTCTAAAAATGGTACTACTTTTTTATGGACTGTATGAAATCGTAGCAAAAATACAGCATATGGTTTTTCAAGATCGCTGATTATCCGAAAGAGATTTAGTAGAAACCCTGGGACCTATTAGGCAGTGTGAGCAATATTTTGATTGAAGTTTTGGGTTTCAGAATGCTGTGTGCACAATGAGTCCAGCATTCGCTAACAATGGAACAAAAACACAATCGAATGCGACTTTCTCAGCAACATTTTTAGCGTTTCAGAAAAGATAAAAAGGATTTTGTGCGTCGTTTCATCACTCTGACTATCTGATTCAAAACAAAAGGCTAAGAAGTGGTTTGAACCCGGTACTTCGGCTCCGAAGCGAGCTAGGTTTCAGAAATTGGCCAAGAAGGTGTTAGCATCAGTTTTTTTGGATGCAAAAGGAATTTTGTCTGTGGATTATCTTCAAACCGGTAAAACAATAAACTCAGATTATTATTGTAACCATTTGGATCAGCTGGATGTAAAAATTCGTGTGTAAATGTAATTATTTATGTATAATGCTTCGACGCTCCGTAGGATTGTTTGGGATTAAAAAGGAAGTCCAGAGAAATTTTCTGCTTGATCTGAAAGGTGGGTTGCACTTTCAGAGTTTCACCATGAGAGTGAATAAAACCTATATACATACATATATCTAAAAAATAATTGTTTTATATTGACATCTGTCAACAACTGTTATTAACAATTTTAGTCCTGACTAGAACGCGTTAAAATTGTCGAAGCCTATTATAAAAATTGTCGTTCAAAACGAAATACATATCGCGTGAAAGTGTTCCCGAGAGTTGAAGCACATCTACCGGCAACTGTGCACATTGATTAAAGTGCACTGGAAGTTAGCGGAAGGGATTATATCTCACGCAACAGCGAGGTCAATTGGGTGTTCAGATCGTGCGTTTTGACACCCTTGAACTTCTTTCCTTTAGGTTATCACAAAAGTAAGGTCTGAAGGACGAGAGAATAAAGCATATTGGTATAATAGGTCTAAATTTGAACAGACGGATTGATATGTGCCACCGAAACCGTGGTTAACATTTGACCGATATTATCTTTCACACACAATTTTAATCGTTCAATACGATTGATGCAATAAAGATGTTGAAATTCTTTTTGGCCCATCTTTTATTATCGGTATGATATCAAAGGGCCGAATGTCGAAGGGCCGAATTTCAAAGGGCCGAATGTGTTTAAGGGCCGAATGTCCAAAGGCCGAATGACGAAGGGCCGAATGTGTCGAAGGGCCGAATGTGTCGAAGGGCCGAATGTCGAAGGGCCGAATGTGTCGAAGGGCCGAATGGGTCGAAGGGCCGATTTTTTTTTGTTTTTTTGTTTTTAGAAATATATTTATTTTTTATTTAAGTATTTATTTTTTATTTTTTGTACTATATACCTATTATCATAAGGCTTTTGTCCGTTTTACAGGCCAAGGTTATTTAAATAACGCAGTGCAACGTGCTATGGCATCTTATGCTATTCCCATCTTTATTATGTTGTGTTTGTTCACTATTTTTTAATTTTATCTGGCAGGCTAAGGATGTGAATTTTGTAACCATCCATCCGCTGGAAATAACTACTCCATGGTTATCGGCTTGATTCAAAGATACGATCATGCGTTTTTGTTTCTGCATCTTGCATTTCTCGATTTGCTTACTCTCGACTTACTACATTACACTTGCAAAATACTTACGCATTTTGTGAATGAAAAATTGCTTACAATACATAGTTTATTGAAACTTGAAAGTCGCTCACTAATTGTAAAAATAGACAGACTTCCTTTACGCCAATCATATTAACTATTGATTTTTCTTCTAATTATTCTGGCTATTCTTCCTCAAGAGAGCTGGTTGACCATGGTGCCTCAAACTTCAACACTAATTCATTATGAAGAAATCTGGAGCCTTACACCATAATTTACTATTGACGGAAGTTAATTGCGTTTCATGAGACGCCACGCTGTTGTTGGTTAGATACGTCCATTGCAGATACTCTATTGGTCACAAACGTTCGAATCGGCCTGGTTCTTCCCCGACTTACAACATCGAGTAATTGTTGAATCGGACCGAGCATAAGGTTCGAGCTCCAGGTGTGGAATGGATAGAATTGTAGACATTTCATTCTGGATCTTGGTGATTATGAGGTTATATGATAGCCGCAATCTAGACACATCCAACTCAAATGCATTTGCATGAGGATGTTCATAAGGTTCTGTGATGTGACTCGCTTAGGATTTGTACCAAAATTTCCACGGAATTGGAAGCCAATTTCAGACGCAAACCGTTTTGCCTTGTGAGAAACCTTTGCAGCTAGCAAAGCTTCCTCCATCTTGTCCCTTCCTGTAAACAGATCATCCGCGTAAAGGTCTGATGCTGTTATTTCGTGCCAGATGCAATAAAGCAAATCACCTGTGCATCGTTCATCTGAATTGTGCTCCAAGTTTTCCGGAAAGTGATCATCAATTTTTATTTCCTCCTCGGTGAGATTTGTTTTCCCTGGAATGTTATCATTCTCAACGAATAATTCTAGTTATTATTGAATTGTTTTCCTTTTATCTAAGGTACCTATTATGATCCAGCTAAATTCCGTATGTCATGATCTTCGACCTTTATGGAATAGTTGGTTAATATTAATATTAAAGGATAATATTTCTCCCCGATTTTGCAAACCACGATATTTAAGCATAACTTTTAAGAAAATCATGGTGTTAATTTGATGTTAACCAGCATTTCCCCGGATATTACACACCCCGCCATTACTCCGGCCAATTACCCCCGATATTTTTCCCGTTTCATGATATTTTAACTAGGAGCTGAGATATGGTCTTTCTCGCTTCAAAATTGAAAAGTATTCTTCAACAAAATATGTTCCCATAAATATGACCATTTTTAAAAATGCGTCAATCGCCATGAAACTGCCCAAATCTGAACGGACAGTTATTTTTAATTTTCTTTCTATCTTTAACGATTTAACCTTTAAATTTATTACATTTATTTCGATTTAACATCAAAACTCATGTAATCACGAAAACATTTTTTTAAAATAATTTTTCCCGAAGGAATGGTATCAGACGATCCCTTAATCATTTAATTTTTCCCAATAGTATTCGTGTTTTTAAATAATTTTTTACTTGTGAGTGTGGCCATCTACCAAGCCCCTAAATTCCCGGAATGTTCGAACTATTATAGCATTTGAAATTATTTCAAATGCGTTGCGCATCTCAAAATAATTTATTTCGATGAATCGTAAAATCCCCATAGGAAATCTCTTTCGAGACCCGAAAAATGTGCGAAAACGGATTGTGTTAACCCATTACCGGCCGGTATCAGAATTCGTTAGAATTTTTCAACGTCGTTTTAATCAGAGATTACTAGGATCACCCTTTTGATAAATAAAAAAAGTAAAAAAATTCCAAGTCCCCGTTCCCAAGAAAAACAGTGGTGGAAAAATTGACCATTGGCCGAATACCTATAAAAATTCCGGAAATCCGGGATTTCGATAAATCTGGGGAAAATCGGAAAAATGTGGGGGAAGTTCTGGAGAAATCCCGGGGAAATCTTGAGAAAATACGGGGGAAATCCGTGCGAAATGTTTTTTTTTTGAGTTTTAATCTATGCAATCTGTTCTGCCAAAATGTTCTGCAATCTGCCAAATCGACAACGTACGGTTATAGGTCCGATTTTATTACCATCGGCATAGCTCCATGACAGTCTTTACTGGAATGGAGGATGGGTCGGTCCTTGAGCTTTGCACTCTGACAGGGGGTCATAGTTGTGTTCAATTTCATCACAGATCGTAATCTGTTGATGAAAATTCCCTTTTGCATCCTGTCCTTATCGGGATTCGAATCCGGTACTTCCCGATCCAAACGCCATAGCTTAAACCACTGTCGAGCGAAATCTGTAGGAAAACTGGAAGAAATCAATGAGAAAACTCGGCGGAAAATGGGGAAATTTGGGGAAAATCCGGAGAAAATCGGGAGAAATCCGATTGAGATCTGGGGAAATTCTTGAAAATCTGGAAGAAATCCTGGGGAGATCTAAGGGAATTTCTCGGAAAACCTGGGAGAAATTCAAGGGCAGTCCGGGTAAAACTGGTGTGATGGGAAATTTGAGAAAATCTTGGCAAATCTAGGGAAATCTAGTGAAAATATGGGAGAAATCTAAGGGAAATCAGGTGGAAATCCGGGTGAAATTTGGGGAAAATCTTGTAGAATTCCGGAGGGAGTCCGGAGAAAATCTTGGTTAAAACTGACGCTGGAGAATAACCGGTGAAAATCTGGGCAAAATCCGGGGGAAATCCTGGGAAATTTCGAAATCTAGTTATATCCGGCGGAAATCTGTGAAGAACAAGGGAACTCTGAAGGAAAGCTGTGACACTATTCTGGTTTTCCCTGGGAATAAGGAATTGGGAAAAATATTTTCATAGAATTTTTGTCTAAATTATATTTTTCTAGCCTACTGTTGGATTTAGTTTGGTGTAAATATTTTTGAAACAAAGTTGATTGGGAAACTTTTGTTCCACAAAATAAAATAATTCCCAATATATCTTAGTTTCAAAAATATTTACACCCAACTAATTCCAATAGTAGGCCAGACAAATATAATTTAGACAAAAATGCTATGAAAATATTTTTCTTAATTCCCTATTCCCAGGGAAAACCAGAATAGTGCCACTGGAGGAAATCTGGGAGAAACCCGGTGAAAATCTCGAAAAAATCTGGGGTAGTGGGGGGAAGTCTAGAAGAATGACGAGGGAAACCTGGAGGAAATCCGGGGAAACATAGGGGAAATCTTGGGGAAATCAGAGGGAAATCATGTGGAAATTCTGGATAACGGGGGGAAATATGGAGGAAATCCGAAGGAAATCTGGTGAAATTCGGGGGAAATCTAGGGAAAATCCTGTGGAACTCCGTAGGATATTTAGGGAAAATCCTGGGAAAATCCGGGGGAAATCCTGGGGAAATTTGAGAGATATCCGGATAAAAACTTGGTTAAATTTGGCAGGAATCTAAGGAAAATAGGGGCAAATCTAGTGGGGGAATTGCAAAGGAAATCGGGGGAAAATCTGGTGGAAATCTGAGGGAAGTTCAGGGGAAATCCGATGGAAATCCGACGAAAATCTTGGTTATATTCGGTGGAAATCTGAGGAACTTCGTGTGAAATCTGAAAGGGGAAACTCCGGGGAATCTGTTGGAATTCCTGATAAATCATTGGCAATCCTAGGAAAAGTGGAGACAATTTGGGGAAAATTTCGGGGAAATCCTGTCGGAAATCTGGAAGAAATACGGGGAAAATCTGGGGAAATCCTAGGAAAGTTAGAAAGTTCTGACGGAAATCGGGGTGAAATCTTGGAGAAATCGTAAGAAAATCCGGGGAAATCCTGGGGGAAATCTGGGGGAACCATGAATTGTTTTCACTTAATTTGTGGTTTCCCTTTTTATTTAAATAAACTGGTGTTTTTATTTTTCCTTTATTTAGATCTTCGTTGTTATTATTATTATCAACGATTTTATCCTTTTGCAAGATATTTCGCTTTTTGTGCATTTGAAATAACCTCCAAAAAAGTGTTTTTTGTTTAAATCAATACTGTGATAAAAAGTACCTACAGTTCTTTTTTAAGAATTTATATTTTATTTAAGTTCCGAAAAATTTATTTTAATTTTGATAAAGAAACATTTGGAAAACAAAATTATTTTAGTTAGTTAAAATAACTACAAAGTTGCTGGTCGAAAAATTGACCAGCGGGCGAAAATGGGTTAAGATACTAGGGGGTAATAATCGGATAAATGACGGAGGGAAAATGACCGAGGGTAATTACAAGCGGTGGGTTGTGAATGACCAATGGACAATGACCGCGGTGAGGGGGTCCTGTTACGGAATGCTCCAAGTATTTTAATGTAGCAAGTTCTCCAGTGCCAGCATTTCCTTTAATTACTGCTTCAGGCATCAAAACAATTTGTTTGTTGGTTCACCAAAAGAGTTTGTGTTGTACCCATGGTCCAAGATGCTGAATTGTTGCAATGCAGAACTGTATGACGGTTTCATTTGGGAAATTTACGATGTCTATCTACACTGACCTTTTTTTATTCTGTGCGGAGCAGTTCTCGAATTAAAGTTTTGACAGTGGTGGCATAGTTACATCTTAATGATGGATGATAGGTGCCACAAATACCTTCGGTATGTCTAATGCAAAGTCAATTGTGATGATTTTTTGGTAGAATTGATGCTATTGATGCATATCACCTACAACATGTGGAATAGTGTATCTCACACAGCACCATCTCTTTTGTAAATTCCTATTTAAGGTGGTCAGTTTTTAGCTCGTTGTTGTGACTTTTCAAAGCTTTGCTCGATTCTCCCAACTGTTGAGGGCGACCAATGAAAAATTATTTACTAATCATTTATCACCAGGGCCAAAACAGCGGAATTGTGAACCTAAAATTCTGATAATAGAAAAATTGTTGCTTGATCCAAGACCTTTCGAATCGAAAATGAATCTGGATCGAGCGCCATAGCGGTTCTTTTGCGTAATGAGAGGCTTCTTTAACTTTATGGCATTCTGTACGACCTTTTCAATTTTATACGACATATATTCTATAACGAATAATGCGCTAACAGCGCAAGAACAGTAGTTTTCGATATATATACCATCGGTACCAATCTATCAGGCGTACGCACCATTTTTCTCGTTTTTGGGCTTAGAGATCGACAAAAATTATTTTGCACCTACATTTTTTGTCATTTTTATTAGAATTTTATTAACTGGTCTTAATACGACTAAGTACAGTGAGTCACAGTGAAAATTGTTCACCCTTAATAAAAAAAAATCCGTGAAAAATTTATAAAAAATCAAACAATACACAAAACAAAATATATTTGTATAAAAGCATATTATATTTTTGTCAAAAAAAATGTTTCGAATTTAATAGCAATACCAACTACAATTAAGAAATGAACAAAAAGAGACAAAATGTTATCTCACAATGAGCTTCTCCACACTTTAATTCTTCCATCCCGTTTCATTCCATCACTTCAAAAAATCAATCGACGTCCACATTTAATTTCTTTGCGTATTTCTTTATTTAGGTATGTGTGTAAAATTATGTTTTTTGATTTATTCGTATAGTAAAAAAAGTTTATTATTTGCTGCGAAAACTGCTTCTTTGTTTGAAAAAAAAATATTTTCCTCTAGAATCAAAAAATAACTTGAAATTAACCCAAAAACGACAAATAAACAAGGTGTCCTTGAAATATTTATCTTTGTAGTAGTGGGAGAATGAGTTGAATCAAAAAAAATGTGGAAGCAAAAAAAAAAATCAAAAATTTCCCCGCTACAAAATTAGTTTGTAGGTAACGTAAAGGAAACAAGAAAAGAATCACGATGAAAGAACCAAAGTATGGCACCGCGGAATGAAAATAGTCCACCTAACAAAACTTTTTCAGATAACAGTACTTTTTCAAAATTTTGTTTTGTTCTCTTATTTGTTTTTTATTTCCTGCACTCAATGCAAATGCATTAGTTATCTCTAGATTTTTGTTAAATTTAGTTATGAAAAATGCGACTTCACACGTCAAAAAACTTTAATTATTGCATATAGAAATGGTAAACATCAAAGACCAATCGCGAAAATTGTTAGCAAAACTCGCACAGTTACCTATTATTGGCAGGTACGTCAGTGAGAAAAGAATTTTAATAAGCCAAAAATAAGCCCCATTTTTGGGTCTTAAATGAATCAACACTGTTTGTGTCCCACAGTTAAACATGGTGGTGGCCATGTGATGGTTTGGGGTGCGTGTTCGGCTGCTGGAGTTGAGAAACTTCATTTTATTGACTTAAACATATATATTCCGGGATCTAAAATTTTATGTTATTTTTGTTTTTTCGATACAAATTACAATAGGAAGCGGGGAAATAAAATAACATAACAGCAATTTTATGCCACGAGAATCGGGCCCATTAAAAGAAAATTAAAACAGAGTACTGATAAACTGGATATTATAGACACTTTTCATTTCTATCAAGATAATGATCCCAAACACACGGCTGAAATTGTACGAAAATGGCTGTTGTATAATTGCCCTATAGAATAATCAAAACACCACCATAATCGCCTGATTTAAATATGAAAATTTATAGCATAAATTGGAGTGTGAAATTAGGAAACAAAATATATCCAATAAAAATGGTTTAAAAAGGGTCTTATTGGAGGAATGGGATAAAATTAGCCCCGAATACACCAGAACACTTGTAGAATCTATTCCAAACTGCTTAAAACTTTTTTGTTATACATTTTATAACTGTAAAATAACATGGACCATTTTCATTGTGTTATGATTTTTTAATTTATTTTCCTGAATGTGTAATTTGTTGTTGTTACTGATATTGAATTAATGAATTTTTTGTTTTATTAAAACTAGAATAAAATGAACTTTTAAAAATATTCATTTTTGTTTCTTACATTACTTCTTTGATTTTTTACGACTTTATCACCATTTTTTTTTATTAACCCTCATGTGAGTGAAGAAAAAATATCTTAATTTGAGTGACTAAGGTACCCGGGTACCCTACATGCAATTTTCCTTAAAACTAATTTTTTTTTTTTAAATTTTTGCAATTTCGAAATCTCTAACGGATTTTGCTAAAATTACACAAATTGAAAACAATTTTGCATTAGCTGCAACATGTCAGTTTTCGAAGAACATTCTGTAAAAAAACGTAAATAATCCAACATATCACATCAGTGAAAAAAATGATCGGTAGTAATAAAAAAATGTTGGTTAGTTTTTTTGAAATAAATAAAAATATAAACATAAATTAAATAAAATAAATAAACAGAAATACAAACAATGAAATACAACAACATATAACAGAAAAATATAAAATATTTGCATACTATTTCTTTCAAATATAGTGTAAAATATTTAAAGGTACCCGGGTACCTTTGTTACTCTAATTCGTACAACTGAACTACTTTTTGCTCTCACGTGCGTCCAAGTTGTAAAATTTCTCATTTTTAAGTGTGATCGTAATCTATCAATTGAACTAGAAGTTCTCATAAAATTAAAACTTTTTATTATGACTGGAACATACAAAGCCAGTCGTTTAAAAGTGCAAAAGGTACCTTGTCACTCACATAAGGGTTAAGGGTGGACCACTTTCACTGTGACTCACTGTATAATTTCGGTTATGCACAAGATTATGCATTTTTGTTCAAATTCAAGCTTCTTTTTCCGATTAATCTTGCTTGATTATTAATAATTGGCTTTGATGGTATCAATCCACATTTTTGTGCAAAATTTTGGTTTTGCAAAGAGAAATATGTTATTAGAATTTTCTTTAAATAATATCGAATTTCTACATTGACGTATGAAAAAATTCATAAAAACGAGTAGGTGTGTATCCATACAAAAACACATCACAGCACATCACTCCGTTCAGTTGTCAGCAACCAACAAGACTTAGCAATTTCTGTGAACGAAAATCGTCCAATACTCCGAAATTTCGGTAATGTGGTATGAATATGAATAGTCGACTAAATCGAATACAAATCATATGGATGGTTAAATACGCCGATTAATATATGTAGTTTTCCGCGTGATATCGCGAAAATAAACAGGTGGTCGACTATTTATATATTTTACATGTGTCTACATTTAAACTTTAAAGATTTAACAAACCTCTCTAGAAAACTATAAAAAAACGAAAATAAATTGTTATGTAGATCGAAATTAGATTTTTAAATTACATGTATCTGTATCAGATATTAGCACTTTAATTTACATACGACAAAGTAGCTGAGACGAGACGAAGTACAAGTGTCGTCGCATCACAAATAAATTTAACCTTGTTTACAGTTTTCTTTCATCTAATCTTATTCAAGTCGTCTTACATAATTATGTATATTATATTTGTTTATATCTGATTAGAGTCTTAGAAAGAATACACACATATTTATAACCTTTAGACTAGAATAAATAAATCGCGGGTTGCTAACGCTTTTTCATAACGGTGGCAATGTAAGCACATCGATCGTAATTATATTTACTGACTCATTAAAAATCGGAAAACTATCGTTTTTGTGATATTACGGGTAAAATACACTAAAAAGCGATTCGCTGTGTTTGAAAAATATGAAAGTAAAAAATTGTAATAGTTGGGTAATAGTTGAAATGATGTGGTGGTGGCGGTGGTGGGTGTACACCTAATTATTTTTTGTGTGTACCCAGCGATAAGCAATTTAATAACGTTTTGATTTGTTTTCCAAATAAATAAACCTGCTTGATAATCGCGCTGTTTTGTCACAAAGCGATCGGCCAAAAATTATTAATTTCCGAACAAACTTTTTGTTATTGTTTGTTTTAATTGTTCGCAAACAAATAATTTATATGAATCATTCCAGACAACAGATGTCTCACATTTTATTGTTCTTTTTGTTTGAAAGAATATTAGTATGTCTTTATCCTATACTGACGATATTAAATTTCAGCATAAACGCTCACACGATGCTTTGTTTTTTGATTATTTGGCATGGCGTGATCAAAGGCACAAAACCTATCAGTTACTTTATGCCAACAAATTAATTTTTATAACATTTTGAATCTAATGAACTTTAGAAAACGAGTATGAGAGATGGGGATGAATTTTGTTAATAACACATAAATGTGACTATAGAATGTGTTTCAAAACAATGCTTTTATAGGTGTGATTTCATATGTTAAATAACAAGAACAATACGAGTAGCATTGAAGAGATGGTCCTCGTGGGTATACAATATTAAACCGTTCCTTAATTGTGTTACATTTTTTTAAATGTTTAATTTAATGCCAAAATTTTCGATTAACAAACAAACAAATTGAAATTCAGCTCATAAAGTTGATAAAATCCGAGATAAAATATTCTTGTTATAGCACGCATTCGACACCTTTAGGGATAGTACCGCAAAAGAATTTAAGAGTTCACACAAAATTCTCGACGTGTATGCAAAAAATAAATGCCAGTGTTGTGTTGCTGATAACCAAGAAGCTTTTAATTGGACAACGGAGAATTGGGATCTTCATGTAAATGAGAATCTATAAATTATGCCCGATTCTGGAACGATGCATTTTTAGTTATGTTAAAATAACTTAATCTTGAAATAAAATTCTAGAAGGACGTCTCGGACCCATTATTTATTTTGTAAAGCACGGCACTTAAGTAAAATAGAAAAACGTACATACTTAACATAATATATTTTCACTTTGTATGCAAGAATATAGAGTGAGAAGGCTGACCTAATTTTGGAGCAGCCAACATCCTTGAGCTAACTTTGGGACAATCAGTCTTGACTAGTTCCAACCCAGCGATAGAGAGAGGTTTTTCTTGCAATTTGTTTATATTAATATTGCAATGCAGACACACTGACCGTGTTTTGAAGACAGTTGAATTGGAAAGCGTAGTTGTTAGGTATGATGGGAATGTGAGGAATGAGCAAAAATTCCTCTTTACTGCCGCTTGAGATTTACGTGAAATATGTCCTAATGTATCCTAAAATACAACAACAAATATTTTAGGACAATTTTAGGAAAACTTCACATCTCTAGTTTAGGATTAATAGAAATTAAAATATAAAATAAAATACATACAAATAAAAAACTAAAAGAAATAAAGTCTTTAAAACATACTATGATTCGTTCTTGAGTAACACTTTCAATAACGATTGTTAGCTGAAGTCGTTAAAGATCAACTCAATCATCACCAAAATTCTACCAAACAACGATACCTCATATAGATCAGACTTACGAAAACGACCAAAACTCTCATTGGCTTCTTATGATTTTTGAGTGAATCTCATTTATACTCAAAATAACAAGACATCATGGAGATTGTACCACAATGAAACCATATAGGAATAACTCCTACGGTGTGTGACAATTTAGAAGAAATCGAGAAACTTTTTACCGCTTTTTGTAACATCTTCTGTAGTTCATTTATCTCAACAGATGTGATTGAATCCATGGAAACTTTCAATAGAGTGACGCATACATTTTATTCGACCGACGAGCCTCGATTTTCGGAGTCTGACGCAGCAAGTTTTTTAAGGAGTTCATTAAACACGAGCATACAAGTAGCCCATTTTATAGAATGTTTGCAAAGATGCATGGAAACATCATATCGAATATCAATGACAATAATTCTAATGAAATTTTAATTTAAAAAATGTGTCTTTTATCTAGATTTTGTTAAGTTTGTCATCAAAAAATATTTTTCGTATTTACCCTTCTGGGCCATCTGCTATTCTAAAAAACTCGATATTCTTGGCCGCTTATCCAATGATGATGTTGAAAATTAATTTCGATTGGTTAAAAATCAATATACCAATTATAAATATTTCAAAACAGAGCGGTTTGTTGATCTAATCAAAGAAAAAATAGATGGAACTCTATCAAGAATTCAATCTTACCACCAACGAAAAAATTATGACAAAGAAAAAATTACGAAACAATTAAATGTATCAGCCGATCCTGATGATCAAAATAATACAGTAAACCCCGAAGACATGTAGAATAAAAAAATAAAACCGTTAGGCCGCCTAAACTTACAGGTCAAAGGGTACTAAAAAGATATGCTACGCGCATGCATGATTTTCCAAGAAATTAAAAAAAAAATTTAAATTTTAATAAAAATAAAACAAACCGTTCTAAATTGTTAAGCCATCAAATTGAATTTAATAAAAAATATGAAGATTGAAAAAATATTTTCACTCAATTAGATTCACTCAAAAATCATAAGAAGCCCATGAGAAGTTTGCTCGAAAAAACGTCCTGAGTCAATCTACATCGGAACGAAATATGCCTCGCTTGATAGGTTAAACCTGTAGGAGTTATTCCTATATGGTTTCATTGTGCTGCAATCTCCACGATGTCTTGTTATTGTAAGAAAAAACGAGCTTCACTCAAAAATCATAAAAAGCCAATGAGAAGTTTGCTCGAAAAAACGTCCTGAGCCAATCTACATCGTTTGATAGTTTAAACCCGTAGGAGTTATTCATATATGGTTTCATTGTGGTGCAATCTCGAATTCACTCAAAAATAAAAAAAATCTTATGACTGTTTTACTTAAACGAAATATTTTGCAAGTCCATTGTGATATTTTTCCGCTCAAATTAATAAGTCAGGCACTAAAAACAACTTATATATGATTGATTTTTGGTGTAGTCTTCGTGATATCTTGTCATTTGCCAGAATTGGATACACTGAAAATCAAAAGGAGCTGATAATAGTTTTACTCAAAAAACTTTTCTGAGCAATGTGAGAGTTTTCCACAAAAAACATCTCTATACATTCGCACCATAGTATTAGAATAATTAATTTATTAAATATTATTCTAATTTTAAATTGCATGAAATTTAAATTTTCACTCAAAATTCCTATAAGAAATATTTTAACTGTGTGATTTCCAATACATGCGTATTTTTGTTAATTGGTATAAACTTCACACTCATATAAAATAACATTTAAATTCAATTTGCCGGAATGTTGGCTATTTTGAAATATAAACACATGCGAACACTATAGCAAAACAAATTTAAACTGCCAATACAAAGTATTAAGAAATAACAGTGTATAAAAATGGAATCAGAATTAAAGTTATATTCAAAAACTAAGTAGCTATGACAATATTTTCATGTCTATGCTGGGATGTTCTAACATCATCCTTTGTTTCATCCCTATCCACATCGCTTAATTTACCGAAGTTTATGTTTCGTTTCTGTATCTACATTATCTC
Organism: Nephrotoma appendiculata; assembly: GCA_947310385.1. Classification (NCBI taxonomy): domain Eukaryota; kingdom Metazoa; phylum Arthropoda; class Insecta; order Diptera; family Tipulidae; genus Nephrotoma; species Nephrotoma appendiculata. Next base: position 58,449,289 of record OX371224.1, read on the forward strand.
TGTTTCAAATATTATATCATTTACCAGTCTGAGATTGGTGATGTTAAAATCAATTATTTTTGATACTAGAACGAAATTGGTGAAATAAGTATTGTTCAAATTGTATTCTAGTAGGTGTGATAGCAAGAGGGAAGAAATAATTGACATACCAAACAGAATTCAAATTATTTCTAGCAGAACGACAAATTGACAAATTATCCAAAAAATAAGTTAAGGAACGTACAGGATTGTTGAAAAATTTTGAAAGTGGTATTCAATAATTCTAGGATTAAAATTAAATAATTAAAAAAAAACATGAATTTTCTTTGAATAAATTCTGAGAATTACCACAACTGGAATGGCTATTTTTAAAATACAAAAGGTATTAGTAAACTAAAACGTAACGATTTTTTGAAACATCTAAGCAATAAAAACGATTCAGTGTTTTTGATTGATAAATTGACTACGTTTGAAAGAGGAAATTTTCGTGGATTTTCTTTGAATAAACGCAGACGGCTACCACACCTGGAATTGAAATTTTATTATAGTAGGAAGCCTCATTAACTCGAAAAACAAAAGATATTTGAAAAATATAGAGGAGAGGAGGGTTAGTATTCAATGTTTTTGATTGACAAATTAACTACAGACAGCAGTGCCACCGTGTGCTTTGCCGAAACGAATCCTTTGAAAAACAAGCCATCGGAGTAGCAACATTGTGTCCGATTATAACAACATTAGTTTTGCTTTTTATAATAATAATACAATAAAGAAAATGGTTTTTAACAATAAAACCAGAGTTGATCGCCTTTCCAAGTCTGGTGTTTATAGGATTATTTGCAAAGATCATAGTTTCTTCTATATTGGACATACTGGGCGCAATTTTGGAGTTAGAGCTAAAGAACATTTATCTGGTTGCAATCAATCAACTGATGACTAATCTTCCATCTGCTATCCTCCCCCCCCCCCCCCCCCCTTTTTATTAATTTTTCCGTATGGCAGTTGGTTGGGACGATCGATATATTAATTTTTATTGCCTATTTTTAGTACCTCCCTCCGTCTTTTATTTATTTTTTGCTTTTTTCTACTATAAATAACAAAAAAAATTACTTTTGCAAATCAGTAGATACTCCTGATGATGACCTAACAAGTCGAAATCGATCGAGTGGTTTTTTAAACATTTTGAACCAAGTTTTTAATTAAAATATTCAAAATTAATTTTTTTGCGAAATAGATAAACAAGTGTTTAGTGAAATGTGTTTATTAAGTGTTAGTGTATTTCTCCAAGTGCCTACAGCAATTAGTTTTAAAAGAAAAAATTACTTATGTTTTTTAATTTAAAAAAAGAAAAGAAATTTAAAAAAATGATTAAAGTAGTCGGCGAAAAATTCGAATAATATGGAGAATTTCAAAGCAAATTGTATACCGATTGGGGAAATTTCCATCGATTTCAAGAATACTGCACCAGATTGGAAAAACTCAGCAAACATGTTGGTTATAACATGTGGATCACAAGTCTTTTGATCATTAAATTTCATCCAGGCTGGGTAACCATTAGTTTCGCGTTTGGTTTTAAAAAATTTCCAAAAGTGTCTGGGGTCGCCATTTATTTTATCCTTTAGATTGCGAATATAGCTTCTGTATCTCAGTTCAACATAAGATTCAAAATTTTGGAAAACTGATCTGGACCGGTATTGTTGCAACATTAATTTAGAATATGTTAGTACATAACCGTTTTTCTCGTAAATGATAGACTTTTCAAAATATGTAGATGCAAAAAACGAAAAAGCTCCTATTGAAGCTGTCACTTCCGGGGGAAAAATGAAAAAGCTCCTAAAGCTGTCACTTTCGGTGGCCTGATTTCCGTTAGATTGCGAATAAAGCTTTTGTATCTCAGTTCAACATAAGATTCAAAATTTTGGTTATGTGCAATAAATTTATGTTCACTATCCTGGAAACACAATTTGAGGTTTTCTTTATAAGTCTTTTCTTTTTTATTTTTAAGTCTGATAAGTTGAACATCATACCATGGAGGAGATTTGTTTGGATTGCTCATAGACACGGGAATGAATTATTCAATTGTTTTAAATATACTTATGAGAAAAAAAACGCATAATTTTTTTTGCTTCATTTATAAGGGGAATTCTTAACGAAATATCTATTATTAAATAAAATTTAATCGAAAACGAAGGCCGGCTAAATCTAGACTCGTCGGAGAACAAAGCATTGGCCCATTGTTTCATTGTCCAGTTTTCATGTTCGAGAGCAAATGTTAAACGAGCTCTGCGGTGTGCTGTAGGCAATTCTAGATATAAGGCTGGCCTTCTTGCAGTTAATTTGGATTCCTTGATTTGTCGACGCACGGTGCTTTCACTAATGGGTGCATCTGGAGATCCGATTAGGTCTGATTTGATGCTAAGTCCAGTTACGAACCGTTTTCTCAAGCAATTTAATTTAATATACCTATCCTCAGCGAGTGTTGTACATCGATTTCTCCCACTACCAGCACGACGATGATACTGTCCATTATCCTGGAATCGTTTGATCACTCTTGACATTGTGGATTGACACTCTTGACATTGTGGATTGGTCCACTCTTAACGTTGTGCAACGTAAGACTGAGTTCTTCCTTCTTCAACTAATGTAATGGCGCTCACGCAATCCTCAACACTCAAATAAATTCTTTCGGGGGAAAAGTTATTCATTTTTATTTGTTTTTAATGAAAAACCTTACTCTTACACTTAATTGTATAATTTAAATAACAATTCACTGTAAATAAACTTTTAGACTGAACAGCCAAAATGCTCAAATTTGTGCCAAACTCGAACTCAACAAAACTATTCGGCCTCGTCCATTTTTTAATTCGCAGATTTGAGTCAAATTTGAACCAAATATGTTGTCGACGAATAGGTACTCATTATCCGAATTCACATTTACAGGCATAATCTCGTTGGCTTCTTCATTATAAGTCCAACTAACATTTGAGAGATTGAAATCCCAATTATTAAAATTAAGTATGTCTGATTGATCGGCCGTATTGGTAATTTCCATAGGCGGATCAGGTGGAATATACGCCACGTAAGTTCGTACTGACTTATTATCGATGACAATTTTAACACATAATTGCTTGATTGATGAATACGTTACATCTACCAATTCATTAGGTAGTGGTGTATCGACGGCTATGAGTAATCCGCTACCGGTTTTTAATGCTTGATTGGTGTGAGCGAAAAAATAAATCATATATATTGACTAGGGAAGAATTCCGAACTCAAGATTTTATCGTTGAATGATGTTTCACAGATGATATAAACCGGAAAGAGTGTTTTTAAAACAAAATCATGAAATTTAGCTACCTTTGAAGACATTTTATTTCCTTTTTGGAACTAAAATGTCTGTTTAATAGTTTTTTGCCACTTTGTGGGTTGCGCCACTAGAATCGAGTACTCATTCATTAATATTAGGGAGAGGTATGGTTGATTGAAATGCTCCAAGTAGATTATTATTTCGTGTTGGCTGTTGATGATCTATAATTTGTCTGGTTGGCCATCCAGGCTGGTTTGGGGGCTTCGGACATGGATCTTGTGACCCGACTTTTTTCTGGTTGAACAAAAGTTTGGGACAAGGCATAAACCACTGTTGTTAATGTCTCTTCTAATTGATTCATTCTTTTGAGAACATTATCGATTATGGTCTTCTCTGATTTTTCTATTTTTTGAGTGATTTCTCGATTTTGGATAGGATGTTATTCAATCCATTTTCACATTTACTACAGAACCACCGCAAACGAGACACATCGTCCATCACACATATGGCGCCGTCTTGCTGAAACCACATGTCGACCAGATGCAGTTCAAGCGTTTTGAACAGAAACAGTTCGAAATCATCGAACGATAGCGAGCGTCATTGACGGTAACGTTGTGGTCATCGTCATTTTTGAAAAAATATGAACCAATGATTCCATCGGATAAACCGCACCAGGCAGTGGTTTTTTCTGGGTGCATTGGCATTTATTGCATTGCCTGTCATCACACCAGATGAGCTTCGTTGAAAACACATTTTTTCGTTTAAAAAAAAAAAAATCCTCAAGGTATTCTAAGCCCCACTCACCAAAACTTCGACGCTGTGGGGAGTCTATATTTTATACGCCTTCAGACCCTGATCCTTGCGTAAAACCTTCCACGTAGTCGAATAATATAGTCCCAATTGCTGGGATCAACGCTCGCTGTTGTTAATATTTTCCTCTGTACGCATTACGCATACGATTTGATGGATGTCCACACGATGTCCAGTAGCGTGAAATAGATGTAAAATTTTGTGACAATTTCTAGAATCGCTTGGTCATTAGGTAGGTCGATTATGACGACCATAAAATGGACGAATGGCGCGAAACACATATTTCACTGAACTTGAATTTTGATAATAAAATTCAATAATTTGTAAACATTGTTCGGGTGTAAGTCTTTCCATGATGAAATGGAAATACCATGTAGCCTATGGTGCCATATCGACCCGTTACGGCTGTAAGCCACTAGAACTGACAATATAAAATAACAGTGATGTCATAATGAGAATGCAGTCTTCCTAGACAAAGCTCACTGTCTCGATCTGCGGTAAAGTAAAATGATTTCGCAAAATTATGAAGATATCTTTCTGGATATATTCGCATCGAGATATACAAATTAATACATTTTAGATTTGATGCTGTCCGCTTGAATTGGCAAATCTTCAACAATTTTTTTTCCACATTTCTCAAGTATGTCGGTTTCATTTTAAACAAATTCCATCGATGTGACGATTTATCAATGAAAAATTAAGTGCTCTCGCTCGATGTGATGGAAAGCATATTTTGTATGTTACATTGTTGAGTGTTTGTATATTTAGATTAATGTTATCCGCTTTGTTAATCTAACATCGCAAATTAGCAGCTGATCACAAATTAACAAACAAGTGCCGCGACTTTCTAAAAATAATATGCTTATTTATAAATTTATACAACCTTGAACCTTTCCGCACAAATTTGGTACTGTTACTGTACAAAAGAGTATGCTTGCGTAACATTCTATCGACCTAACCTAATCGATCTGCAAATTTAATACATAATGTTTGGCCTGTCGCCAGATTAGGCCGGTTAAATTTATGAAGCACCATACGATAATTATAAAAACGGAAGTCGACGCGTTTCAATAACAGGAAAACGATTTTTAATTTTAAAAATATGTATTGTAAACATTTTATGTGTGTGATAAAAATTTAAATATTAAAATGTCCTAAAACTGTTTTGAAGTGATTCACATCATCATACCATCACTCAAATATTTATCTCAAATATTTATATTTATAATTGAATGACAAGACGAAAATTTTAAAATACGATGTGATAACCTTTTTGGGTTGGAAAAATGTTATCAATTTAGTTGTAAACAAAAATAAGTCATTGCCTCTTATTCTGAGCCGGTTTTTGTATGGGAACTTTATAATCGCATTGAAAACTAATGAACCACATCGAACTCGGATGATTATTTAATAAATATGTATGTGTTTGTTTTCCTTGTGTGGCATACCGTATACAAGATGAGTGGATACACTTTCATCAATGTTTTGAAATATTAAGCCTAAATAAATTCTATAACTTAATAAAATTTTCAAAGCAAACCTCTTACAAAAGGCATTCACATGGAAATTGGTTTTTTACCATTTCCATATATATCCAATTTACTTCGCTAAATCTCTAAATTTAAATTCAAATTTTATACAGCCCGTCGATAAGAAAAGCATGATGTATATAAATATAAACATATTTTGAAATTGGATTGCCGTGTTACACTTACAGGCAATAAAATTAAATTTGAAATCAATAAATTATCATATTTTTCGTCTAATATTGATTTGTTTGAGGTTACCCCAGAAAGTAAACTACAGGATAATGGAAAATTAATTGTATTGCCCGAAACTATTATCAATAGTTAATGAATTATTGGTTATTCGAGTTTGGTTCATTGTTGTTAGTAGTGTGGTATGGGGTGAACGATTTTTATAATATTTTTGTAAAGTAAGTGGTTTTGAGATTGACCACCTAATTCAAGGTGTATTTTAGTGCTGACGATTATAAATACATAGTTATTTTCGTACATAGAGGTTCTCAAACTAATAATATTTTTCGATTCTAGTTAAGAAATAATTGCTTCAAATATAGGGCGTATCCAGCACACTGAGGTTTAACTAAAAGCAAACAAAAGTTTCATCTAAAACTTGATGAGGCCTGAATAAAAATAGTGAGAATATCGGTGTGCTGAATACGACAACTGCCCTGATTACATCTTGGACAATTTGTATTTAGAAGTTTCAATTCGCCCGCAGTTGACTAAGTAGCTCAACTATTCAGTGGAAATAAATAACAAAGATAAAAAAGTGAAAAAATTGTGAAAATTATTTTGAAAATGTTAAATTAAAAGAACTCATACGAAATTTGTATACTTATTTTATGAAAAACTGATTAAAAAATGGAGAGGTGAATATGTTGTGGCCAACACTCAACTTTCTTTTATTGAAAGATTAAACTTATCGGTTTTTGCTCTTCTTACATGCTAAAGATTCTGCTACAAAACTTTGGGAGGATCTCCCAACTAATTGAAAAATTTTAAGAATAAGGTTTAATTCCGAAGATGCCGAATTTTGGTGAAATACAGTTTCTTTTCTCTAAACTATAATTTTACCGGAAATTACGGTAAGATTTAAAAAATGTTCTGAACTAATTTAGTTTGAATATTAGTTTACAATCTAAAAAATGAAAATGATCCTATGGGGCGTGCTACTTCCGGCGGAACGGTCTCGGTCAAAAATCACTGAGATCTTTCAATTTATAAAGAAAGCTTAAGTATGAAGTTTCATCACTATCAATCGATATCGGGGTCTATTATGAAATAATATTCGCTTTCGAAAAATTCGATATCTAAAAATTCGATACGCTTCGAATATTGCTATTATAAAAAATAAGCATATCGTCGCATTTGTTTTGGATCTGTCAAATCAATTTTATATATTATTAAAATACATACGTTATTTGTAGTAAATTATTTTACAAATTGCATCTTGGTAAATATATCTATTGAAATTGAAAACAATAATAATTGCCTTAATTAAAAAATATAAAAATAGACGACCGAATTTATTAACACGATAAAAAAAATTATTATTTTAAAACAACATCGACACAATACGGTATTCGCCACCTAAAGAACAGTAGAATTTTAACGTAAAATTTTCGTAAAATCCGATATCGAATTTATTTTTAAGTTTCATAATAGATTGAATTTTACAATTTCGAATTTTCGAAAAGCTAAATAAAAATCATAATACCAGTATTCGCCGCGAATCGAATTTTTCGAAAGCGAATAAATTTCATAACAAACCCCGTGTTTGGGTTGGGCACTGACCAACTTTTTTCTGAAAAATTGTTTTTTGAATCTTAGGCTGTACAGTGATCGTATTCAATCGTCATTTCCGCTTATATTTTGGAAATTTGGTTTAAACCGAGATTGTTGTAAATTTGGTTTATAATATTTTAATTCATAATCGGTAATACCATGCTTTTCAAAATATTTACAAAAGTGAAAAAGCTCCTATGAAAACTGCCACTTTCGTTAGACCGATTTCGGTCAAAAATCATTGGGGTTTCCTAATTTATGAAAAAAAAGTATGTATAACCAAATAAACCGTCTGGGCTGTAGATAGGACGCAGACTTTAAGCCTGTACACAAACACACATATATTTTTTTAAAAACAACTGTTTTTGTATTGTATTTCGGCGATATAGCGAATGGTGAATCTGCAAAAATATCGGTCACAATTTTTCATGATTACTATACTTTGGGTGTGTAACGAAATCCCGGTTTTCAAAATCCGAGTTTGTCAAAATTCCGGGTTTTTTTTTATAAATCCCGGTTTTCAAAATCCCGGTTTTGTATAAAACAAAATCCCGATTTTTAGGAAATCCCTGTTTCAATTTTTAAAATTTTACATGTGGGAAAATGGGACTCTTAAATGATTTTTTAGGGGTGGAATTTGGCTATTTCTTAACAGATTTTGTTGAAATTCGATACGTGCGATGGAAATAGGATTCTAAAATGATTTTTCGATAAAGGTTGAACTAAGCCGTTTCTAAACCGATTTTGTTGAAATTCTACACATACAATGGAAATGAATTTCTAAAATAATTTTTTGATAAAGTTCTGAAATATGGCCATCGCTATGGAACTAGGCCATCTTTAACCGATTTAGTTGGAATTCGACATGTGGGCCCTAAATAGGATTCAAAAAATGTGTTTTTGATAAAGTTCTGGAATAATGCGGATAAGGATAAAACCTGGCCATTTATAACCGATTATGTCGAAAATCGACATGTGGGATCTAAATGATATTTTAAAATGATATTTGATAAAGTTCTGGAATATTGTCATTATGGATGGAACTAGGCCATTTCTTAATCAATTATGTTGAAATTCGTCACGTGCGATGGGGTTCTTAAATGATTCTTTGAGAAAGCTGTAGAATATGGTTAATAGAGATGGAATTTTGGCCATTTGTTAAATGATTATGTTCAAATTTGATACGATCTAACGATTTTTTGATAAAGCTCTGCGTATCTGGACAAAAAGGGCGATATATTTTAGAACTTAGTCAAAAAATCATTATAGAATCTTATTTCCATCACACATGTCAAATTTTATCATAATCTGTCAAGAAATAGCCAAGTTCTGTCGCTAATGGCCATATTCTAGCGCTTTAGCAAAAACTCATTTTAGAATCCCATTTAGACCTTACTTGTAAAGTTTTAACATAATCAGTAAAGAAATGGTCAAATTCCATCCCTATCGACCGTATTCTAGAACTATATCAAAAAATCAGTTTTGACTTCGAATCATTCACTTATGCTGTGTGCCTCAGGTCGATTTTTTCGACTAAATTATAAATTAAACTAAATTGCACTGTAAGTCACAATAAAAAATCATAGGTGGCAGTAACAGCAACAAATAAGCTGTGCCTGACTATTCGGAATTCTAAATTGTCGACTTTTCGTGGATAAAGGAAATATTAAATTAAATTAAAATAATATAAGATGATATGGAATTTGTATTATTTGAAAAAAAGAAGTGTCAAGTAAAAATTGATGCTGAGTAAATATAAATAAATATCATAACCTTTGACATTTGCAAACTAAATTGAAAAGTTACCTCGCGAGGAGACTTTTCGTTTGTAATCTATCGGCGAATATAGCGAAAGGTCACCTCAAAAAAGTTTATTTAGTGCATAATTTAGTCAAAAAAAAAATCGACTGGCACACAGCGTTAGATTGAAACTAGTAAAACTGCTCCTTTATGCCCGATATGTTTTTGAACCCCGTTCTCCTGGAATTTTTTTCTAAAGGCCCTCGGAGGGCTAAACGCTTTTTTTCTAAAGGCCCTCGGACGGCTAACTAACTCGGAGGGCGAGGAGCAATGCGACTTCCCGCGTGCTCATGATAGGTATTGAAGTCTCTACAATTCGGTATGATATCAAAGGGCAGAATGTCGAAGGACCGAATGTCAAAGGGCAAAATTACGAAAGGCCGAATGTCTCGAACGGCCAAATGTGTCAAAGGGGTTACTTTTCTTTTTTGGAAATATAATTTTTTTAATTTGTCTTACTCTGACTCTATCAACACGCAATAGTACCTGTGAACAGTTTCTGATTTTTGGGAATATACGTTGGCTGTTCGGTTGGATGTCTTGTGCCCGTAGGAAGAAGTCAACTGAGAACTTTGATCATACACTAGCTCTGCTCGAGTGCAGTTGAGGTTTATCTTACCTAAGGTCCGAATATCCAGAAATAGTTGTGGATACTTTTGGATTTTTTACATCACACTATTGATTGCGGCATTGAGTTGTATGTGGAGCCGTTCGACCGGACCATTCGCTTTCGGGAGCTTCGCGACTTCGATGAACAATGTATACTCAAATTGTGGTCCGTGATCTGCCATAATAGAGAGTGAAAGTACCTATCTGTAAATGTAGTGATCAGAGAAGATCTTATCTACGGTTTTTGAGGTTAAAATATAATGGTAGCCATTTGATTAGGACAGCGAACCAACTAGGTTCATGTGGATATGTTTAAACCATGATAGTTCGAATTTACCAAGTTCTGATTTCGTTTTGCGGTGAAATGTGAACTTTTGGCATTGGATATAAAATTTCGTCAAGTCGCTGTTCAAGTATTTCCTTTATGTCGAAAAAACAGGCGCTGAGTTCTGTAAGAGGTATTATCACATTAGGTTTACCGTTACTGTAGTTAATATTAGTAGTTAATAGACTATTTAATTTTCGTAGCAGCACGGCCAGGTAACGCTAGTTTCTTCTGCTTTTGCCTTTCGTATAAGTAACGTGGCCAAATAACTGTAAAAGCTAACAGTTCGGTTAAACGTGATATAAAACTTCTTTTCGACGAAATGATGGTTTCTTTAGAAATTGTGTGGCTTAAGAAATCGAGTGACCTTGCCAAAGCCGTGTTTCGAAGCTTTAATGTTAATTCCAATGCGAAGAGACTTTAATATTGACTTTAGATATTTACTATTTTGGAGCGACTCGCATTGAAGATATAAGAGTAGCCAAGTCCAACTCTATAACACTTCGTTAAGAAATAGGCCAGACCCAAATCTTCTAGAGTAACTATCAGGGAGTTCTGCGCACCCTTGAAAGTTTTCCGATGGCTTAACATTTTTTCGAAGTAGCCTCTCCATAAGCTCTGAACTACCGGCTTATTACTGTTGCGTGAGTGAGAGTCGAGACATCGGTGACAACAGAATCAAAATCACAAAGGCGATCTCAATGGTAAACTGGGTCGATAATTTAACTTCCGTCTATTTTTGGGCCTTCTTCCAGGTGTACGAATGTTTGCTAGTGTTCGCTATAGAACTGTCCATTATTTTTGTGTTTTGTCAAATTGCGTTGCAATGAGGCTGTTTATCTTTTGTAGTTGTCTTGCTAGTAGACGATTTTCTGGATCCAGCAATTGACCGGTATGATTTCATCTATACCCTTGTTGATGTCCCGTGTGAAAATCGCGCGTAAGTCGTCAGGCAAACACATTAACTAGATGGCAGTGAAGTATGTCCCAAATAACAAAAATAAACCTGTATTAGTATATACACTGTTAAAAAAATTTTATAAGAATTTTGAGTGAAAACTAGAAAATAAACTCAAAAAAATTATTTGACATTCTTCATAATACCCCGGAAAATCATTTCCATTTTTCTTCATTTGTAAGTATGTACATAGTTTGAAGAAAATAATTTATTTCAATATATCTTAATGCCGGGTATAAAAACCGCAGTACTCTCCAAATATCTGTTAAAAAAAAATTGTGTAGAAAGCCACTATGTGGAATTTACACGATAAGAGGATATCCAGACAGAGAAGAAAATCAAGTAGCTAAAGGACATTTCTAAAAAACAGGATATTTCTGAATTTTGTTCTGGTAAATGGAATCGTTTCGTTAGTTATAAGTAGTTTTAGTTTAAATATATTACTAAAATCGTGGAGTTTGTCGGAAAATGACTATAAGATACCACAATGAAATGAACCTAGTATCCAAATATCCTTTTTAGTTCTGCTAAATTTAGTCGATTTTATTAGCTTGCGTAATTCTTGTTAAAATAAATTATGCGGTTATCGTAAACTTTGTCGGAAAAATCACCTATGTAAAAATAAGAGCCTTTGTTGACAAAAATAAATTAAGCTATCATTTTTAGTTGTGGAAAATGAAGACGAGTTTATTGAATTGAACAAAATTTGTTTCGATTAATTCTGAATATCCTAGAGTTTGTCGGAAAATTTCACCATATTTCACTATGTCCAAATGTTAGCTTCAGGTTGACACAATCAAATAAATTCAGAGCCATTTCCATATCTAGGGGATAGGTGTCATTTTTCACTCTCGCAATTCTAATCAATTTTATTGGTTTGAGTAGTTTTAATTTAGATAAATTCTGAATATCCTAGAGTTTGTCGGAAAATTGAACTCTAGGATATTCAGAATTTATCTAAATTAAAACTACTTAAACCAATAAAATTGATTAGATTTGCGAGAGCAAAAAATGACACCTATCCCCTAGATATGGAAATGGCTCTAAATTTATTTGATTGTGTCAACCTGAAGCTAACATTTGGACATAGTGAAATTTTCCGACAAACTCTAGGATATTCAGAATTTATCTAAATTAAAACTACTCAAACCAATAAAATCGATTAGATTTGCGAGGGCTTAATGTGTTTTAATTTTTCTCGATTATTTCTCACTCTTCTTTCATCTTTGCAAAATACATAAATCGAATATGAAAAATGTGGCACCTATTTCTGTCTCTTTCTATTATAATATAGTTATTTCGCGAATATTTTATTTTAACAGTGTAAATACTAATACTGTTCTGCATTACAAATTTCTAATTGGATTTGTATATGTACACGGGATTTTTTTTGGGACAAACTTCACAACCGTTTAACTAGCCGTTTTTGGGTTAATCTTCCTTTATTAATTTGAAAACGTTTTCTGTTGATCATAACCGATAAAAAGTTAAACGATAAAACTTTTTCCCTTCATTGAAAACCAGAGAGCAATTCGTCAAGTCGGAGTAGCTGTAATATTTATTTGAAAGAAAAATTGCAAATTAATTAAATTTAAAAATGCAGGCCAACCCTTGTTAGCTGAAAATTTAATTCTTTAATTGTTTGTCATTTTCATTGCAAAAACTGAGAAGTCCCCATTGATGCTGGCATTTCCGGTACAGAGATTTGCATCAAATTTCTTCAGGATCTCCCAGTTAATGGAAAAAGTTTAAGTACGAAGCTTTATTCCTAATAGTCAATCCGCCTGGACTGTACAGATGCCGAATTTTGGTGAAATTAGGTTTTTTATTTTATCAAAACTCGTCATTTCTGGTATACAATTTAAAAATGATCTGAATTGAGCTTGTTTTAAATTTAATATACATTCTTTTTCTTTTAATCGTTTTTTTCGCAAATGGAGCAGATCGTTAAATCTTTTCAATTCTCCGAAATAAAGGTATAATAAGATTGACAAAAAAAATTCAAATCACAGATGCCATTCTCAAGATATTATCGGTAATGACAGAAATCCATTTTTTTTAGGTTTTTCTGACCCACGGTACTCAAACCTCGAAAAAAATAATTTTGACCCAGGTCACGCTTTGTTATTTTGGTCAAGATTTTAATAACTTGGTCCTAGCCGAAGTAAACAAAGTTTCATATTTTCGGACATTAAAAAATTCATTCCAAAATAATTATTTTTAAATCGGTTAAAAATTAAAAAAACAATAATGGAGACTAAAGAGGATTATTTGAATTCCGGTTGCCAAATTAAACCAACAAAATTAAAAATTATAAATCCTAACCAATAATTGAAAATTAACAATCATAAATTTTCATAAGAAAACTCCATGAAAAATTACTTCTCCATGAAATATGTGCGAATTATTCCAATTTCATTAAATTATAAATTAAAATACTAATGTAATTCGAATTGAATTTGATGTAAATTCAATAACATTTTTTTGACTGAATTATTGACGACTAAACTAATTAGCTCTGTGGTTGATTGATGGCACTAGAAATAATGTTTCTAATATCTAAATCTAAATTGAGAATTCCATAGTTAAATGAATTGTGGATGTGTAAGTTTTTATCTAGTGGCTGGTAAATCACAAATAATATTGAAACTTTTATTTAAATAGTACGATTAAAATGTTTATGGATAATAGTGACATCTATCAATAACTGGTACGAATTAACTCCAATTTAGTTTAGTCCACCGTTAATACTGATTTTTTTACTGAACAACTTATCAAACTTAAATGATGTTAGTTCGTATCAATTATTGATAAATGTCACGTTTATTCTAAAAAATATTACTACCTGATGTTATATGTTATGCAAAAAAAAATATAATTAAATTTTTTCTTTCTTTTCAGGTAAGTCAAGAATCCAAAGTTTTAAACATACTATATTTAAAAAATGTAAGTAAAATCTTGATTCGTAAATTTCGACGAAGTTTGAAATACCGGATTGCCTTTATTGCTTTCCTAAATATTCGAAATATGTTGGCCCAATTGCAGGAACGTGTCGATTCAAAATGTTCCGGCTCAAAAAGCAATAAAAATAATTCAATTGATATTGTTGAATTGGGGTGAGATTCAAATTACCGCACCTCAACTATCAGAATCACCAATTTAAATTTTAGCCTAATTTTGTGTCTGTCCATATAAACATTGTCATTAATATTTCAAAAGTTATTGATTTACCAATAGTTTTTAGTATAATTTAGTATAGTTGTGGTTTCTAGACTACTCATATGGTGAAATTATTTTATTTATTTTTTTTTATCAAAGCTAGACAACAAAAAAACTCATCACGCGAGCTACACTTGTTTTCCAAGTAGCACGTAGTATATCGGACTTAACACGGTCAGTAATAATGTCATTATCTAAGAATGCCTCATCTCCATTTTTATCCTTGTCATTCTGCATTACTTCATGTGGTATCATATGTAAGATTAAAAACTAAAACTGTAGTGGTAAACCGAACCTTATGGATAATATTGGTTTAGGCAATGACATTATTACTGACCGTGTAAATGTTGCCATGTCATTTATTTGTGGTTGAGTTTAGTCTAGTTTGCAAAATTATCTTAAAGTTAAAAAATATGCCAAAATCGCATTTCTGCTAATATACGCATTAATCTCAATCAAAATAATAAAGTTCGAAAATGTGTACGATAAGACGTACTCGTACACATTTTGACGTATGCAAATTTATTGCATAGTAATGAATCCATATATAAATTGGAGTTTATTGCGAATACGTGACGAAATTATAAATCTGGCTTTTTTAGGTATTGTATAAGAGAAACGTGTACGAATTTGGCCATGTAACGAACAAAATATAAGTAGATGGGGATTTATTTACTTTTTGTTTACAGTTGAGAACTGATTGCAAATAAATGTTTTGCTATATCCATATTTTGGTGCCCGAACATTGATTTAGTACTCGATTCGATGATGATATGACATACAGACATTTCCTTGAAGATTTTCAAGTACCTGAGTATCTACTTAGCGAAGCAGGCAGTTGCAAAGCAAAACGTGAACATTTTCGTTCCCCTTATAATTTTCGCTAGGTATATTAGTCCAGTTTGAACGATACTGTACGATTTGGGAATACGAAAGAAGAGTTTTTTACGTTAATAACAGAAAACATCAACCACCTCATCCACTTTTAATGCATCATTATAGAAGTTGACACTTTCGAACTATTTCCTCGGCGTTGTTACTGCTGGTGTTAAAAAAGATATTCAAAACTGCTTCGCGTTGGTTTTGATTTGTTTTTGAATGTCAGCTAGATATGAACTGAATTTTATTTCGAAATTAACGTTCCTCTTAGTTTTGCAGTTTCTTCAGTTTTTTAGACGATCATCAAACCATGGGGTATGGCTACCTGTTTTTATTATTTTCAGCAGAATATATTGGTCAAAACCATATACATATTAGTATTTTGTGGAACTTCACCTTAACATTTACACCATAGAACTTTGAATATCATTCGATTTTACTGCTTTTTAGCTTAGTAGTAAGCCAGTTGTTTCATCATCGAATTTCTATGTCTTTCCATATATTTTTTAGATTGCAGTCATCAAATGTTAGTGTTACACCCGAGGTATTAGTAACGGTCATTAATTCTTCCAACGCTTAGCTACATCGAGCATAATCATCAGGTGTTGTATTGCGTGGTATTCTGGTGGTATCCTGAGTAAAAATAGGATAATACATGTGATCCAGGAGCAGTAGTATGGCTATTGATGTTGACAATATGATGGTCTCAATACTAACTGTAATGTAACTACGTCTGAGTTACTGTAATTTAGCAATAGAAAATATTCAAATTATTTATGACAATAATGCCGGCCCGGATCAATTTTGGAGCCCGAAATACCTATCCCGTTTACCCTTCAACATGTTCGAGTCCATCGAGAATGGTTCCATTTCCCCATTTGTGTCCATTCGAGTGGCATTCGGAATGGACGCTAGGTTGTTCGTATCAGGTTGCTCGTTATTTGTTCCCTTGATGCTGGTATCTCAAATTTATCTTATTTTTTTTATACACTTTCAGGTAGCATCAATCCTATAGCTAAAAACAACCTTGGTCCTCACCTACCACCAAACGTCTTTCACCAAGCCACAATCACCTCGGTTACTTAACTTCCATGTTATCGTCCGTCTCAGTAGAACGGAGCAGGTCCGCAATAAAGTTATTTCTTATGCATTTCAGGTAGGTGCTCCGCACTGCGGGGGTAGCTGCTGCGATTTCATCTTTTTCCCATGAGTTGAAGACTCTCTTTATTAGTTCTTCTTACCACAAAAATTACTGAGCTGTGTTAGAATTTTCATGTCTTTCTTTTGATTTGGAGTTATTGACTCAAGGGAAACATTTATATTCGGCATCGGTACGAAATCCCGAATTACAGAAAACCGAATTATCAAAATCTCGACAAAAAAAAAAATCCCGACTTTCAAAATCCCGTCTTTTAAAATCCCGACTTTCAAAATCCCTATTTTCAAAATCCCGATATTCGAAATCCCGATTTTCCTGAAACGATAAAAATCCCGAATTTTTTAAAAATGTTATATTTTCTTTTTTTTTTATCTTCATTTTTATTAAGAACTTCGTCTTTTTCTGGTCGATCTTGGTTACATTTAGGTTATTGGATATAGTTTGCATTTTAATGTGAATTATTCTAGAATTTTTGGAATTGGACCTGCTCAATTGAACTTGGCCATTCCTCAACCAATAATTGTAAAATTTAATTTACAAAATTGGATTTGGTCGTCCTGAAAAGAACGTTTGGATTTTTGATGAAATATTTAATGATAAAATAAACAAATTTAAGCGCTATTAATGTAACTTTATAGCATGAACAACACCAACTTTCCATTTCTCAATGCGTGTTTTGCATATGATCATTTCCTTTGCCAATTCTTCGATTAACTTATAGACCCAACATGAGGTCTTCCGATTACTATTTTTAGTCGGGTGTACTAAGCCTCAACCGAGTTTTGTGTTCTAGGGAAATTATTTCCATGGTTCTGGAATATAGTCCGGAACTCTGGTGTGTATAGGAGGTCTTCCTTGGTATCCATGACCACACCTTATATAATTTGATTGGAACCATTTGTTCAGATTGTACTTTTCTCCATAAAATTGGCCGAAATGGAAAAGGCATCCTTCGTATTCAGCCAACGGAAAATATGTTTTAGGTGCAGCTCAGCGTCCATGAGCCAGCATTCAGCCTCTGCTAGCAACATCAAAGACGTTTTTGACCCTAATAAAATATTTTTATTCTCTCCAAATTCTTTCTCCGACAATACAAAGAGCTCTTCGTCAATAAACTTTAACGCTTCCGGAAAAGAAATTTCATTTAAACTTGCCGGCTCTTTCAGTGTTGTGGCAGTTTTTTGTTTTTGTGCTCCGTTTGAAGGCAAATATAATCTACAATCGTGGTCACATTCAACAATACTTTCTCTTATTATTTGAGAAGGTCGCAATCCTGGCACATCCGCCAAACTTTTTACAGTTTCATTTGCCTTAAAAACATATTTTTGGAAGCCACTAGAGTGTGATTATGATCTGATGGTTCCTTTTTTAATTCATGTTTTCCTTCTTCTATTGTGCTTTACACAATAGATTTTTCTGTTGATCGCAACACCATTGATAAGTTTGATTGACGCCTATCTTTTCGAGATGGTAAGCGTAACCATCAATAATCAACTTGTCTTTATTTTATTCGTTTTGACGAAAATGAATATCTCCATTTTGCTTCTTTTATTATTATTTTTTTATTTGTTTATAATTTTAAAAATTTAAATATTTTAGTACACGAAATCGATTTGAATACGACAATTGAAATTTAGTATTATATCCGCAACCACAAAATGGATTTTTTATGAATTTTCGTTGGTATTCATTGACATATTTGTTGTATAAAATCGATAAAAATCAATCATGTTTTCCTTTTTTACCAGTCATTTTGATTTCCAGTTCTAAAGTAATATAAAAGTGTTTAATACACAATTATACAATATGATGGGCGCAGAGTAGTAAAGGAAGAAAAAACCACAACTAAAACATCAACTTCAACACGGGTGGTGACTGCAATCGAAAAACTTTGGGTTCAAAAATGAAATTTTAATTACCGTCTTAAAGATAATAAAATTAAAACCCTACGACGGACGGTGGTTCCGGCTAACGTTGATATGGTTCCGGCTGAAAGCTTATATGTTGCACAACCATCTAAAGTAATTTATACAACAAACACTTCATTTCTGTACCACCTAAAAAAGGTCACTGTACAATATCTAAAATTTCAACCGGAACCAATACTATGCCGACCGGAGTCACATACATAGAGCAAACGGTTGCTTAACATAATTTATCAGCCGGAACCATAAGAATATCATCCGGTGTCACTATATTGTCTGCTTGAACAACCAGCTAGCCGGAACCAAGCCAATAAGGAACAAGTAATATAATGCATTGTACATCACTGTACTATCTGATTTTTGCCGCCGAAACCAATATTATGTTATAACCAGAACCATATGACGCCAGCAAGAACCTAACGAAGCAAGCCGGTAACAAACCAACTTTGGCACAAACGTTGTTATGGTTCCGGCTGAAAGCTTCTTAGAAAAACTAAAAAAAAACTCTGGCTCCCGCTGACATGGTTCGGGCTCAAATAGATGCATAATGTTGAACAATGCGTTGTGCTGCTCGAGCCATAGTTCTTTTCGGTTCCAGTTGGCTTCACCTGGTTCCAGCTTACATTGAATTACATCTTTCTGATGTTGTAATGATTCCGTCTGATATCTTATTTGTTGCACATATCTAAAGGAAGATGTGCCCATTTTAGAACCTACAATTCTTTCCGGCTGGCTTTATATAGTGTCAGCTGGTATAATATTGGTTCCTACTGAAAAATTATATAGTGTACAATGATGCACACTGCATTGTGCTATTTTTCCAATGAATGCCCTTGCACAATGATGGTAAATGCAAGCAGTGGTAATTGTGCCATAGTTGGTTCAGTTCTGGTTAGTATAGTTCCGGCTGAAAATTCATATAGTGCACAATGATACATAATGAAGCCAATTGTGTCATAGTTAGCTCGATTCCGACTGGCATGGTTCCCGCTGAAAAATTAATTTATTTAATTACTTGTACCATAGTTGGTTTGGTTCAGGCAGATAGCTATGCGATTCCAAGCGAATATTAGAATATTCGATATTCGAATCTTTTGTAACGAATATTCGATTTTTATTTTTTTGCTTCAATGTCAAATACAAACAAATGTGAATCGTATGCTGTGTACTCAAGCAAAATGTTAAAACCCCTGATTTGGTGCAATTTAAAAGTAAGAACTTTTATCAGGATGTTTAAGGTATCTCCTACAAAACACAATTTTGCAACGAAACCTTTCACAATAATGTGGGGGAAAATTAGGCTTAAATTGCGCATAAAAACGCGCTAGAATTCATTGAGTATTGTGATTTTTGTAGTTAACCGAAAGTGCAAACAAGCCCATAAATGATTTAAATATGGAAACAGTTTCTGAAAGTGAGAAATAGGGCGACTGATAGCAGAAGGTGTCTGATTTTTGTTCAATAAATTTTCTGAAATGGAATCAGAAATAAATAAAACATTGCTCTTGGAATTAAAGAAACGAATGAATGACACTTATTAATTACCTTGAAACAGGAAATATTCCACAAAAACTCGATTTCGTTAGCACAAAAAATAGTTGAAACATCCATCCACATTCGTTAGCGGAATAACGCAACAATCAATTAACTCAACAGCAAATAAAGAGATCGATAGATACAGCGAGCTTTAAATACAGTTTCGTAAACTAGATTCATTTAAAAAACGATCAAGTTATTGGATCTGTTATTCAACGCGCTAATAACGATTAGGCCAGTCGCCGCTAAACGAGTTTTTTCAACAGCAGGTGCCATAAAAACAAAAAAAAAGAACCCGTCCGAATTTTGTAACTTTCAACTCTTTATTATTTTTAAATAGCTAAATGTTTTTAAAAATGAAATAAGTTGGCCAAAAAATTAGATCATATTAGGCAAGTGGTCACTTTCCATAGGTGGTCACATTTGCAAGTTCTATAAGTACATATAATAATTACTACTATTTCCAAAAGGTAAAAATTGGGACAATAAAGTTAACATCGGGTAGCTGTAGAAGTGCAAGAAGATAAAAATTATTTCAAGCTTTAGTTGCATGAAAGCCGGAACGCAAACGAATACGAAAAGGTATCTCCAACACAACAAGGAATTTAATGTGGTTAACGTTGAACTGACAAAAAATCAATAACATCGAGGTAAAAATGTGACGTCTTTGAGGATTTTAAAGTAATAAAGAAAGTGAGTTTACTGGGCAAGGACATTAGATTTCAGCCTCCAGCACGGAAGGATTCCACTCGTTGAGATGGTGGCCAATTAGAGGTAAAAAAAAATTGAACAGCGAAGAAAAACTTTCCTCCAGGATTACGTTGAAAACAGCAATAATAAACTCGAAGTCTAAGAAAAAGAATCTATGAACCCTATCCATTCATTTAACATTTAGTTAGTTGTAAAAAATATTTTAAAAGTTTTTAAAATTGCCTGTAAAGCTACTCCTACTATTGCGCCATGTGGTTTCGGTAATACCAGAACATCTGGGGCATTTAAATCCTTTTTAACCCTTTCGAAAATATTACAACAAGTTAAAAATATATTTGTTTTCATATTTTAAATCATTACCACGGGAACGGTTCGATTTCGAAAAATTCCAACTGCCCTAAATTACTAAAACCGCAATTATCAAAAATATAAAATTCAGGTTTACAAAATACTAGATCATAAAAATCCAAATTTTTAATTGTCAAAATTTATTTATATTTTTTATTTATTTAAAAAAAAATTTCCATATGCAAAATTCCATTATTTCATTAGTTTAATAATATTTACAGAATTCGTAAAAATTCCAATTGATTTATTTCAATTAATTTAATAATTATTATTATTAAATTTAATTAATTTAAATAATTATCCTATTAATTAAATTTATTTAATTGTTCTTAGAAACTAAGTATTACTCAAACATGATCCACATTCCGCTATTCCACATTCCACACTATGATTCTTTCGTGATTCTTTCCTCGTTTCCTTCCCCTTCACCTACATACTAATAACAGTTTATAGGTGAAGGGGAAGGAAACGAGGAAAGAATCACGATGAAAGAATCAAAGTGTGGAACGGCAGAATGTTTACCAGATTGATTAACCCTTGTTGTGATTCTAGAAAACAGGGTTGGATTTTTTTGGAATACCGAACCGTTCCCCTACAAACATACCAATAATTCCCACTAACAAACTTGTGTATGGTACAGTCATTAATATATAAGTACTGTTACAGTTTTAGCAAATTACTAGATACTTTTGAATAAGCCTTAATTAAAGATTATAAATTATAATAAAATTTCCAAAAAAAAATTTCAATTTATATCAATGGAAATTTTTCGGAATTTTGTTTTTGGAATTTCGTTGTAGGAATTTTGAGTTTGACGAATCGAGCCCAACCCGGTTACTGCGTTGCATTCATTACAAAAAGATTTTTAGAAACCCGATTTAAAAAAAAAAATATTAATTATTCGGGCCCGAATCATATTTTTTTTTTTAAAAAATCGTGCTTTTGAAAATCGGGCTTTTGTAAATCGGGATTATGAAATTCGGGGTTTTGAAAGTCGGGATTTTGAAAATCGGTCTTTTGAAAGTCGGGATTTTGAAACTTGGGATTTTAAAAGACGGGATTTGGATTTTGGAAGTTGGGCAAACGATCCCAACCCGTAGCCCCAACAATTGTACCGTGATTTTTAAGACAAAGCAAATCTGTGCAGAGACCTGCAGTATTTCTCCCTGTTCCAGAGGGCTATCCGGGTACTTCATTAGAAACTTTGCTAGCTGTTATACTGGGTCCCACTCTGGTCGGTTAGCAGCTCCACATATTTGACACCCCAATTAGCGCAAAGCTGATTACTTGGTGATCATCCTAAACATCTTCGGAAGGAACAAGATACGAAGTTGACTTAAATGTCGATTTCATTTTCCGCGGTCTACTAACCCATGGCTTCTAAATGGTCTACAATTTAATGTTTCTAAGATTCTCGAAGTTTTGTTTAAATTTTTAGATTTTTGGCACCATATAACAGGCAGAATCGGTTAGTAAAATAAAATGTCTATTCATAAATCTCATCAATAATATTGTCAAAAATTTCAAATCCATTCTATCCAAAGTAGAAACAAACAATGAGGGATGATAGCCTCTTGACCAGTTATTTTCTTCTAATCAAAATAATTTCTAATTGATAAAGCAAAACGGACTCACGGTCGGCGGGAATCAAAAAATGACATATTAAATACACCTTTGGTGGGGTTCGAATACAATGCAAGCTGGGACCAATCAAATGCGGGAACCATCTGGCACTTGCCCAGAGCTCAATGAATTTTTTATAGTGCAGCGTACAATCTTTGGAAACTTGACGTGTTGCACAATCATCCGAAGCGGAAATGCAAGGTTCTTGTTACGAAAATGTCGATAGGTTCCTGTTGTTTTCTATAAGTTCTAGGTGCTGTCAATGCTTATGTAAGCCCCACGCCAGCCGTGTGGTTTAGGCTTTTATTTTATGATTCCATATAACATAGTAATCGTTCCGGTTATAATTTTGTATATAGAACACAATAACCTAGACGTTTATTGGACAGTGGTCCGGATTGAGTTACCAACCCACTAACTCCAAATGGTTCCTTTTAACTTAGTTGGTTTTGGCTTGCATTGTTGTAGTTTTCATTGAATTTGTTATAGTTCCGGCTGAAAGCTTGTATGTTGCACAGCCACCCACCCAAACTTTATCTTACCAATTCCGGTTCCTGCTTGCTCCGGCTGGCCCCCAGCTGAAAAACCATATTTTGCACTTTACGGGAACGCAAAAAGTTTGATCGACTTTTATTTACTTTAAAGTTGAACTAAAACTGTACGTTGCTATTTTAAGATAAAACGATTGTAAATCTCTGGTAATATAGACACACAGTAGTCATACACATACGACGACATCATCTTAAATTGGCAATTTTCTTATTTAAAGAGAAAAGATGAGCAAATACAAAACGGAAACAAATATTTACTTATTTATTTTAATGTTATTGTTTTTATTGTTTGTATGTGGGACCGTGTGTAAAATACTTACTTAAGTATGTATGTAGGTACATATATATAAATTTAAATAAATTATTAAAATTAATAAATTAATTTAATTAATGTGATTAATGCGTGCATCGATTAAGTGTTGTCGTTTAGTTAAATTGCTTAACAAAACGGAAATGAAATTTGTTTAAAGATATTAATCATTTCCGGTTTATAATTGTTGGTGTTTATGGAATTTGCCCACCTTAATATTTTTCGTTAATACCTCCCTTATAATTTTACACACGAAATACGAGGGCCTAATAAAATTTTCAAACTATTCAGCGTTTATTTATATTTTTTTTTTGTTACGTGCAACAAATTTTTTTTAATTTATGGCATTTCCATTAATTATTTGTTTAATATTTTTATTTATAGAAATGTTCAACTGAAAATTATGCTGAAGTATTTGCACTCACATATATATACGAAATTAATTTAGCTTTGGCACATCGTGACGAAATGTGCATCCGAATTTAAAATTAGTGATTTCTGATGATTCGTAATCCGACCGTGCCATTTTAATTTCTATGTGTGCATCGATTGTCTACAAGTTTATTGAAAATTGGGTCACCGTGGAATATTAAACGACTTTCTATTTAAATTTTACATTTACTGCAGCTCAATATCTTAGTTTGCAACCATGACGAATTTTTAAAATTAAGCAGAATTAGCCTTGTAGATATTTTTGATTTGATAAAATGTAATGAGTAAACCGCTTCCATCACATAAATTATAATTTATGCGCTTATTTATATTTTATTTTTTTGTCTAATGTTTGTAATATTATCAGTTTGTTTAATTTTCATAATCTTATAAAGATTTTTTTTCTAAATTTTCGATAATTTGATGCTACCTTATTTCAGATACACTAAAAATCATTCATTGCGATCAGATCATACGTTACACCGAGTAGCTAAGTATGTCAAATTAAACTGAAGAATGACGCATACATAATTCGCATACATTCTTAAACCATAACGTCCAACTTCGCCCGTAACTTTGTATGCGTGCCTTCGTGGTATAATAACTCGTGCGATTTGAAAATACCGGATACGCAAAAAGTACTTATACCACTGGGTTGTCTCACAACGAGAATCCAAGTTCTGAAATAGTACATCTTTGGTTATTTTAGACATTTGTTTCTTCTTTTATATTACTGATGCAACAGATCTTCACGGCTTTTCATCCATATGGCCGAATAGCTCAGATATAGCCCTATTTTTAAGGTACGGGGAAACACTAGTCCTCGAATGTTCAAAGTTTCTTGGAATATTTTAAGGTATTATAGACAAACGTCGAACGTTGAAATGAACGTGATTCAGTTATGATATTTACTGTGCCATACAAAATATATAGAAGTTCTCTGTATTTAAAAAAATTCAAATTTTATACCACCGATCCTAGAAATGTTAACGCGTGACATCTAAATATGGATTGGCACAGTGTTTTAATTTTTGTTTTACTTAAACTTCGTCCATAAACTTACGGCGTACGGTTAACTTTAACTTGCTACAAATCTTTGTTATATATAGAACAAAAAATTATTCAATAACTTTTTGAATTTTAAAATTTTAAAAATTCTCAAAATAAATTTTTTAAGTAAATAAAACACTAGATTTAACAAGATAACGCCATCGATGGCAGTTTGCAAAAACCTAAACCTTCAAAATGTATTGTGTTCAAATTTGAGACTGAAATAATTACTAGAAAGCTGGCATCTGGATTTCCTTCTCGAAAATTGTTGATTTTTGCAAATGTTCTAGAAAAAGAACAACCATTACCCTTTTCGTTTTCTAATCGTGTGTTTTGGAATGTTCACGATCTTTCAGTAGATATTACAATTCATTTTGTCGAAATAAGTACTTATTGCAACTGCTTCCTGGGTCTCGAAAACCCCTCAACATTGTTTATCACAATCGATCAAGACAAATTAAACTTTATGAAAGGGTCACAGCATAATGACCCTTTCATAAAGTTTAATTTTATACAACTTAAACAAAATTGTTTAAGCTTAAAAAAGTTTCAAAAGAATCCAACCCTAACCAAGGTCAACCTCAATTTTTATCGAAATTAATATTCATTGCAACCTATTCCATCCATATCGAAATTTCCAAGTCTTTTGGGATGAGGAAAAAGGACTCGGCGTATGCGCTGTCGGATTTAGTTTACTCAGAGGACGGTCCGAAGTCTCACTACTTGTTAGGTTGGACAGATCCAAAACTTCGCGAATCGAAAATGAAAACAATTTTTATCAAAGTAAAATATAATTTGAGTTTCACCTTACTCTCCCTTAACAGTAACACACTTGGTCCAGAGTAGTTTTAAAATCTTCTCTCTCTTTATAATGATTTTTCGAAATGTCTGTAAACTAGTTGTTTATGACTGCTACACCGTTTCTTTATTTGGCGAAAAACAGTCAATTTTTTTATAGATTTGGGAACAGATGGAAGGCGGTACGAGTGTGAATAAGATGAATCTTGTAACAATAAACAGCTTTAAACAACTTCCAGAAATCTGAGACCATATAATCTTCCTCCTGGTTCTATCCATTCTTTTAACTGATTGATCAGAAAGTTTCATTCGAATTTCTTTTGATCACTTAATTGCAAATGCGTCATCCATCTTGCGCAGAGCTTTTGCATACCCAAATGTTCTGTTTATATTTTATGCGCCGATCCAGTACAGAATCCTGTAGGACAAATAATCTCTCGCACTTTTAGTCACCAATATCAAATTGTATAGATTTTTTCACTATCACGATCACGTTTAAATTAAAGTACTCTTTAACAAACCATTGTTTTTTGAAGGGGTACCCTCATGCTAACAAACCATCTCGACATGAACATACATCCCCTTTAATCGTTTTTTAACCGAATTTACTCACTCTACACGATTTTTGATATTTCCCATTTTAAAAAATATCACTGACACGTCTACTTTATACTGCTGAAACCACTTGTGACAAGTTGTAGAAGAAATCCTTAAAATGTAGTAGATTACAGTTCTCCAATTGCTCGTTAGTCGTCAATCCAAGAACTTTCTTCACTATGTCGTATTTTACATGCATTTCATGATGATGTGTTAGTGTTCCAACTAGATTCGTGATCGATATTATTGCAGGATTGGACGATCTACAATTCAACTGACATCGTTTGGCTGTTTATGACTTATCGCGATAATTATTTATGGTGTGGTTCTTGAGCTTTCTCTTCATTTTATTAGGTTCCTAAGTGAGGGAATCCATTGAGATGAATAAAAACATTTAAAAATAACGTTCCGAATCCTTTAATATCAATTTTTGAAAAATGTTCGCCTATAACTCTGACTGTTTATATCGGCACTGTATTAAAAAGGAAGCTCCACCTAACATTCAAGAGCCTTGTCCTGCATATAGTCAGCCATAAATACTCAGGTCAAAATACAATCGGAAGAAGACCACCAAACTCTTTGAATGATTAGATCGACAATCAATCAAGAAGTGTAGTTCTCGAGAGCCGAGAAAAAAGTGGCAGATGTTCTTTCAGTATGGTACAGCTACTGCACAAATGAAGGGGTGAATATGTTGTGGTAATACTCGTCTTTCTTTTAAGATAAATGTTCATAGATCCCGAATACTCCAGACTTAATTTCTAAATCGAAAAATTGAACTTCGTATTTTTGATAAAAACTGTCTTGTATAATAAAAAATGATTATTCCTATTTTAATTTCAGAAAACTAACAAGGCCAGCCTAGTTAAAAATTTAATCTTGACTGTAAAAACCGAAGAAAACTTCTACGGAAGCTGCCACTTCCGGTACACATCAATGTCCACCACATCTCGCATGGATCTTCCAATTTATGGAAAAAGCTTTAGTATGAAGTTTTTTCCGAGTGGTCAATCCGGCTTGACTGTAATGGTACCGAATTTCATACTGTCTGATAGCGTTTTTTTTATCAAATCTCGCCATTCCCGGAAAAATTTAAAAAAATAATTTGAACAAATTTTGTTTGAAACTTGATGGAATCTACAAATATCGCATCCATTTCAAACACAAACGGAAACGAAATGTCAAAATAGCAAAGTTGTTTAATTTTATTAAAGGTAGAACCATTCTACAAAAATTCCCTAATACCAACGAAACAAGAACCAAAAATTATTTACGTTCGTAATGTATGTGAAACTTGTCAAAGCCGGAATCATGCGGGGCCGAATAAAATTTCCGCTACTGGGAAGTTTCCGTCTCTCGAAAGTTCTTAGCCAAATTTTCTCTAAATTAAGGTCTAGTTTTAGGTTTCAATGTACATACATAGGCTGCGGGCCAATAGTCGAGTAAATCGTTTACTATGGTAAAAATCGGATTTAGAATAGATTTTTCGATCAGTTTGCCATAGAGTTTTTGAAAAATAAATTAATTTACCGAAAAATTTACTTAAAATTGACTTTTACCTGACTATTGGCCCGCAGCCATAGTACGTATTTTATTTAATACAATTCATATCAAAAAAATTCAGTTACGTATTCAATGCAACAAGAAGCGTCGTTAAAATAAAAATACATATTTATATTTATACATAAATGTATGTACATTACACACTATAGTATATAAAGGGGTTTCCAATAAGAATGATACAATTTAAAAATTAAAAAAAAAACGCAAAAATTATTCAGTGAGACCAAAATTTCTTTTTTATTTGAAAGGTTACATTATGCCATTATGTATGGAAAATAACATCATTTAAATGACCACCACGACTTCTCCTGGGAGGATAATCAAATGGACCAAATCTTGAGATAATTTCATCACCAAATTTTGTTTTCAATAAATCGATTGTTAAGGTGGCTGCATGGCAGGTGGCACCCTCTTGTTGAAATCACATATCTTCCAGATTATTCTCAACAACAGCAGGAAATAAAATCAATCATTTAACATTGTTCTGTATCGTTCTACATTGACTGTTACTCTTCGACCATTTTCTTCAAAGAAATATGGAGATGGACCAATCACTCCACCAGCATGAATTGCACACCACACAGTGACTTTATCTGAACGTAATGGTGTCTGAACAGTTTTGTCTGGATTTTAACCAAAAATGAGCTTCATCATTAAATAAAAATTTTCTATAAAAATGTTCATCATTTTCAAGCTGTTCAAGAGCAAAATCAGAAAATAACGACGTTTATGGTGGTCTGATGGCTTGAGTTCTTGAACCAGTTGAATTTTGTAAGGATGTAAACCCAAATCTTTTCTTAAAATTCTCCGTGTTGTTGTTTGAGAACGATTTAATTGTTGAGAACGACGTGGAACCTATAAATTTGGATTGCTGCTACCAAATCAATATTCTCTTGTGTGCGTGCATTTATTTGTCGTGCTGGTACTCTTGTATCGTGTAAAGAAAATTCACTTCCAAATTTGTCTACAACACGACAAATAGTGAGTCGATTAACTGAATAATGTCGTTAATAACATTGTTGCTTTCGTCAGTTTACTAGTTGCACATTTGGAAATGATGAATAATTTAGACTCCTCCTTAGAGCTTTTCCTGTTTCTTCAAATCTTACAGATGAAGCTGAGCGGGACATCAACTCATTCAATATTACGTCATTTTCAAATTGCTAAAAAATCAAACGCATTATTGTTATGATCGCCATATATAGCCTGAATCATATTCTGCAATTCCCCTGTTGGAATAGGATCATCTTCGATTGTTTCAACAAATTCGTCCCAAACAAATCCGCATTTTTTGAAACATTTTGTGATTGGTTCTGGTTTAGTTTGTTTTATTGAATGCACAATAAAGTAAACTGCTTCCAATATATTGGTCTATTTCGTTTATTCAGGTGCTTTTGGCAGTGTATCCATTGCAGACAACAGTTTTTGAAGAAAAACTTTTCTATAGTTGAATTTTAAATTTTCAATTATACCGGCATCTAAAGGTTGTAGAGAAGCTGTAGTATTGGCCGGAAAAAAGATCAATTTTATATTTGAGAAATTTTTGTGTGGATGACACATTGCATTGACGAGAAACAGCAAAATGTTTCTGTTTTGCTTGATCATTTCGTTGTTAAAACCCCGTAGAAATTGTTCAAAGATCGCAGATATCGTCCACGCTTTTTTATTGAAAAAATGTTCGACGTGTAAAGATCTTTTGTCTATTCTTTTAAACGCAAGTGGATTATTCGAATAACTCTATTAAAACGTATAAAATTCGATTCCGCCTTACGCAAGTACAAAATAATGAAAACTTTAATTTTCGTTCCAAAAAATTGTTCCGGCTTCCTGGTTTGAGAAGTTTCCGGTATATACAAGTTCAATTTAGAATAAAATTTCATTCTGGGGAAAATAATTCCGCGTAATAAAAGTTCCCGGCACATCAAAGTTCCGGCTTTGACAAGTTTTACTGTATTTATATTTCGTAGCTTATTGAATTTTCTTATCGTTTAATGAAACCTGTTGTATTAGGAAATAAGGCCCCAGAAGGTCCAGAACCCATATTTCTGAATACGAAAACGAATAAAAAGTTTACGAATTCGTACCTACTTGATACGTGCGTAAATTTTCTTCATCCATTTCATGTACAAACGCAACACCAACAATGAAGAAAAACATAAAAAATTATTCACCGTGAACTTCACTCATAACTTAAAACTATTACTCACAAATTTCTCAAATAAACGTTTTCTTATTGCAAATTAATCAGTTTATCAAACACAGGGCCAATAATAAGGTAAATTGATAATAAATCTTCATCAATTTACCTTATATTGCCTTGTGTTTGATAAAATAATTAATTTGCGATATGAAAACGTGTATGTATTTGCGAAATTTATGTGTAATGCTTTTTTTTAAACTATGAGTGAAACCCAAAGTGACTAATTTTACAGTATTAATTATCTCTATAATGGTTACAGATAAGATATGTGATGTCATATAATTTTTTGTTCAGATTAGTGTTCTCCATCACCTTCCGAAATTATTGTTCTTACTTAAGAGTCACCTTGTATAATATTATTCAAGGTACATTCTTTAGACAAAAATCTCCCTTTTACGAACAAAACAAAACTAAAAATTTCAAATTTCACCTTAGAGACGATAAAAATAATATCCGATTTCTAGAGAAAACAATAAGTCATTTAAGTACATCTTTAACATTTTCAGAAGGCGGTGCTTATCATAGAAATACAATTTTCATACTTTCATTGCTAAATTGAGGAAAAACATACAAGCCCCTAAAAAATACTATATTGAAAACAAAATACATATTCCTATAACGTATGGTAATGAACATCCGAAAATTATAGTATCTGAATCCGTTCTATTCCGTTCCAGCCACTATATATTTTGGATGACACTGAACATATCTGACACGAATATGCAATCAGAAGTGCCAAGTTCATTGGTTTCTGAAATATTTTATGTCCAGAAGTCGTTCATTCAATGGTCTTTGTTGTTTAATAGAATTGAGCCAATTCTGGATTAGGACGAATTCAGTAACAATATTTTTTTTTGATGGCAATGAACTTGAAGAAAAGAATACACAATCAGAAGTGCCATATTCGTTGGTTTCTAGAAAAGTTTATGTCAGAAAATCGTTCATTCAATGGTCTTTGTTGTTCAGTGGAATTGGGTAATTCTGCATTAACACGAATTCAGGTACTATATATTTTGGATGACAATGCCTAAAATGGATATGCAATCAGAATTGTCAAGTTCCTTGGATTCTAGAATCTTTTATTTCTAATATTTATTTTTTGTTCAACACAAATATCATTGAAAGGTATATGTACAGCGTGGGCCATAAGTCACTGAACATTGTATTTTTGATACTTTTTTTTTATTGAAAAGGATTACATTATGATTGCAAAAGATAGTTTTAATCATGAAGAGTTTTTAAAAAAATTAAATTTTAAAAATAATATCTGTTAGATTCCTGCCACCAGGCTCTTCGCAAGCTGCTAATACCTGGTCCATAACTGAAGCCAAAACTGGTTGATCAAACGCAATAATTACATTTATTATGTTGTCTTTTAGTTGTTGCAGTCCTCGCGGTTTATTTGCGTATACACGATTTTTCAAATTTCCACACAAAAAGAAATCTGGTGGTGTTAAGTTGGGTGATCGTGATGGCCAATTAACATCTCCAAATCGTGAAACGATATACGATTACCAAAAACCGTTCGCAGCAAATTCATTGCTTTCCTTGTATATGGGACGTATCTCTGTCTTGTTGAAACCATATTTCTTAAGTATTATCAAGTTCAGGAAACAATAAATTTGTAACATAGCCCTGTAACGCTTACTATTTTGTCAATGCATTGCCATCTTCGTCGTGGAAGTAGTACGGGCCGTAGATCTTGTCTGCTGATATTCCGCACCAAATTGTGACTATGTGAATGCAACGGATGTTGTTGAATCACTCTTGGGTTTTCGTGCCCCAGATTCTAAAATTTTGCCTATTAGCATAACGATTTAAATGGCAATGCGCTTTTCATAAAATCAGGATCATCCGTTAATAATTCGGTCAATTTTGCACTGCATATAGTCTTGCGGCAAAATTTCATGTACCATTTGTATCTTTCGGAAAGAGCAATACATTTTTTTCTCACTATTTTACGCAGTGAAGTTTTTATTTAGGAGGGTATCTTAAGGGAATGTCCGAAACTGGTCTATATTCCTAGAAAATGGACGGAGGTAAGAGTTATTCAGAAATCGGGAAAAAGCTCACATGCCTATCTGAAGGATCTGAGACCTTTAATTCTATCATCCTTTCTGTTGAAACCCTTGGAAAGGTTGGTAGATAGGTATTCGATCAAAAATTGAGCCCAGGAGTTGGGCAATATCGCAGCATGCGTACTGAAAGGGGAAGTCGGTAGACACAGCTCTGCACAATCTGGTACGCATGATTGAAAAGACAATTTACTCGCAAGGGTTCTGTATGGTAGCATTTCTCGCCTTTAATAATGTAAGGTGCCTTTAATAATGTAAAAACGGAGGCGATCACGGAAGTATTGTTATTTTTGAACGTGGACTACCCCATAAGTAGGTTGATAAATCAGATGCTTGTAAATAAGATTATTACCTCGAAACTGTGGGAAGCCTCCATTAGAAGGGGGGGGGGACTAATCCCGCAAGGATGTGTAATGTCCCCCTTTCTTTGGAGTTTTGTGATGAATGGATTGCTCTGGGAACTGGAGAGAGAGAGGATAGGAGTTGTAGCGTATGCGGATGATGTAGCGATAGCTGACTCAGGCAAATATCTCGAAACCAATAGGGATGTTATACAGAATGTACTCCTGAACGTAACGAATTGGCCAGCAAATGCGGATTAGGGATCAACTCGTCCAAGACAGCTGATACTATTTACTAAGAAATGTAAAATTCCGGTAGTTTGTCTTCCTACCGTGAACGGCATTAGACTGACTTTTGCTGACAGAGTGAGATTTCTAGGCATAATCTTGGACAGTAAGCGCAGCTGGAAGCCTAACATTGTTGAAAGGGTGAATAAGGCTAATGTAGCCATTTACTCGTGTAAGAACGCCATAGGGAAAAGATGGGGTCTGAAACCAGAGCTGGTACACTGACTCTATATAGGGCAGTGGTAAGACCTGTGCTGATGTACGGGGTGGGCGTGTGGTGGCCAGCTCTGGAGAAGGTAACATATAGGAAGGTGTTGGAGAATGGGGCCTAAGGTCAACACCTACACGCGCTTTAGAGTTTATGTTTCACCTTATTCCAATCGAATTTTTTGGTAAGCAGATGGCAGTCAATGTGGACTCTCGGTTGTCTCTCAGTGGAAGTGTCTTCAGGCGGGACACTCGACGATAGTTAGATCGCTAAGGGAACAACTGGCGAATCAGATTATATTAAACCAACGTTGTGCTTCGATACAAGTCTCCGGACCATATGTACTTCGAGAGGATCCTAGAGGAACAGATCAATACTGAAAAATGAGGCACTGCAGTTTTTCACGGACGGTTCCGTGAGAAGCTCCGTGAGGTACTGCAGCGTGTACCAGGCTGAAGTGACGGCGATAGGCGAAGTCGGGACATGGTTGACGCATAACGTGGTATCCGTGAGGGATATCTCAATTTATGTGGACAGTCAGACGGCGGTCAAGTCGCTAGAGGCGATTTGTCCGAAGTCACGGGTAGCGCGGGTGGCGATGTTTCCGATCATCTCTTAACGAGATGAGCGAGTATTTCAGCATCTGGGTCCCTGATTACTCGAACGTCACGGAAAACTGCAGGGCCGACGAACTAGTACGACTCTCCAGATGCAGCCGGAAACGGTAGGTCTGGGGAGGCCTATAGCAGCGCTTAAATCGGCGCTTAGTAAAAAAGGCAATCGCCTTGACAAACGAGAGATGGACCAAAACCCTCACGTGCAGGGTGGTAAAACAGGTTTGACCAAAACTGGACCTGCGGCGCTCCAAAGCACTAGTATCCCTGGGAAAAAGAGTGGTAGGATTGGTCGTAGAGATACTGACAGGACATTGCCTTTTTGGGGGAACATGCGAGAAGGCTGGATCAGGCACAGTCAAATTTATGAAAATTAAATTTCTATGATTATCACAAATTTTGTCAGTTTAGCCGCCTTTCGAAAATTTGAACGTTGGGCTTAAATGATTTCTCGTTTTCTTACGAAATCGAGGTTTATTTTTATCGTCTTTAAGGCGAAATTTTCGCACTAATTAGCGCAAATTGGGCTTAATCAGTGTGCAAACTTTCAGCTTGATATTCGAAAGTTTCCCTGCTGAACGTACTCACACACATTATTTCTATTTCTACTTTTGTGAAACACTTTATCGAATTTGAAGAGTCAACAATGTTTTAAAATCCATAACAAGAATGTAAATACGAGGGCTGCCGTAAAAGTTTTTGAAAAATGGTAATACTAGTGTTTTCCGATGCAAATCTCTATGTCAGTCAAAAAGTGTAACATTTTTGGAGGTTATGTTTCTCAGAAGTCATCTGTCAGTTCGCATCGCAACATTGTTTTTTATTTACTTGAAAACTAACCTACTTGAAAAATTGAATTCAGTGAAAAAATGGAATTATCGCGTGAAAATTTTCGTGTGATGATTTTTTCATCCCGAAAGAGGCTAACTCAACAACAGTCCTTCGAATCACTTCAATCGACTTTTGGTGACGAAGTACCATCCTTGGCTGGAGTTGAAGATCGTGACTTATACTGAAATCGAGGCATGCCTAGATAGGCATGCCACAAGCGTTCATACGATCTTATATGAACATTTAAAGGTGCAGAAGCTATGTGCACATTGGCTTCCACATTTGTTGACAGACGCACAAAAAAAGGTTCGTGTCGATTGGTGCCGAAATATGCTTGTAAAATTCGTTGTAGGTACTAAGCGTATGCAAGATCGTCACAAGTGACAAGTCATGGATATATGCGTATGAGCCGGAAATAAAAGGGCAGTCGACTGTTTGGGTCTTCCAATTCGAAGAAAAACCAAAAAAAGTTGTGCGAGCTCGGATTGTTGACCGTCGAACCAAATGGTAGCGTGTTTCTTCATGAAAACCGGTCATGTGGCTACTTTGGCTCTTGAAAATCAAAAGACAGTCAATTCAGCTTGGTATACGATCATTTGTTTGCCCGAGGTTTTCAACAGATTGAGAGAAAACAACCCAAAACGGCGAATCATTTTGCATCACGATAATGCGAGCTCACACACATCACATCAAACAAGCGAGTATTTGTGTACTCAAACGACCCATCAAGTCATCCGCCTTATAGCTCCAACTTGGTATCCAATGTTTTCTTCCTGTTCCCAACAATGAAAGATAAGATGCGTGGAAAACGATTTTTATCGCCTGAGGAAGCGATTGAAGCAAACTATGTTTTGGAGCTGTCATAAAATGGTTTGAGCATATGCAAAATTGTATAGATCTTAAAGCCGAATATTTTGATAAGTAATAAAGCAATTTTTGATGACAATTTTACGGCAGCCTTCGTAGTTAATACAAAACGTTTCACTTTTAAATATTTTATATTTAATCAAAAATAAACAATATAAACGTCAAAATAAAACAAGTCGAGAAACTTTATTTCAAACTTAACATTTTAAAATAAAATTTCCTTAGCAAGAACACTCGCTAAACAGAAACAGACTTATTTGATAACAAGCTGGTTTGGTTTGTTGACCGCCGTTCCTGAAATGCTCCTTTGCCAGTTCATCAGTATCATATTCGTCCGCCTTCATTAACCCAGTAAAAATGAGCTGTACCGTAAAAAAATGTCCAAAAAGCACCAAATGCCAGATCCCGTCTAAATCTATCTAAAATAAAATGTTGACATGCACAACGAATTGGCTGAGAAGAAAGTAAGAACAACTGATACACTTCGTAGTATATAGTAAATTGTAAGTTACAAAACAATTTTATTAGTAAGTTCAATAGATCAATGTGTATTACTATGATATGAATATGTAGACCATCGTACAACACAATTGTAAATACTACAAACAATTTAATTTGATTAAAATATATTTTAAAAATAAAACGCTTAACTATGCCAGACCGCACAATCATATCTCACACACGCATACATATATTGCGATGAGTATTCCACATTTAATCAGGCGATTATCATGCACACTGTTTGTTGTTTTGCTTGTTAAAAAAAAATTGCTATATGTTATCACCGCGACCTGATTCCGCGATAACATAAAAATTAGATTTATGTACGTGGGGGATTAAAATATAGCCACAAAACACCAAATCATATTCCACTAATTCAATTGATGTCGATACAAATGATTATTTGTATATTAAAATGATAAATCGAATATTAATTAAGTGATTTTTAATTAGCGACCAAGAGATTTGTTAGTTTTGTGGTTTAGTTTCGTTTAGATTTGATTGATTAGCTTACACGATAACGAATCGTAAATAATTACAAGTGTTTAAATTATTTAGACAACGCAATTGGGGGATGAAAGTATTTCATGATACGTTATCTATTTGCGTTGATTGCAAAGAGACTCTGGGTGACATCTTTAAGATGACGTTGTGAATACAAAAGCACATATCTGTTATGAACACGGTTAGTTTGTTCAGGTTCTATACAACACAATATAAATATTTAAATAAATTTGATGAACATGAATGTGGTGCGATAACACAATGTATATAGTTAATACTCAAACGGTGAAATACTCTTATATATGCTGGAGAGCACTGTACACGATATAGATAAGAATATAACCCCTTCATGCTGATGCAATTTTTTTTTTTTTATAATTCATCGTCATAAATGTAAATTGATTAGAATATATCTAATGCAATTTTAATAGATTATACCTTTTATTTATTTATTATTTTGCGATTATGGCATTTTTGCACACGAGCAGATAACATTAATATGAAATTAGCGGGCGCGTTACGTATTCTATTTGTATACAAGCTGAGGGTAGAATGATATATCAATATTGTAAAACAACAATAACACACATTCATGTATGGTAATTAATATTTTATAAAGGTAATTAAATTTTCCATAATTATATATCATGAAATTGACCAACGTTTTTTTTTATATATAGGGAGGATTGAAATACGGACGTGGATATGGTATAGCAATGCAAAATAACATTTTTTGACCTTTCGGATACATTGGCTAAATTTGCAATTTTGCTTCTGTTGATTTGGGTTCCTCTATGACATTTAATATCTAGATTCCATTGTTGAAGCTAATTACTAATTTACTATGCGTGTGAAGTTAGACCTAACTAGAGTAGAACTAATATTAGGAATAGTTTAGCACAAACTTCACACGCGTGTACACGCTTTTGAAGTTAAAACTAAATTGATCCTAAACTATCAAACAAACAAAAAATGAGTATGTATTGGTAAAAGTAAAATAAAAATGGTATTTAGGCAAATTTTTAAAATATTTGCCTCCCCGGGTGGCGGATAGGGGAATGCTTGCCAGATATGGTAGGTACGGGGAAATTAAATACTCGCGGCGAAACACAAACTAGCACACCAAAGCTAAGGTGGTACTACATACGCCGATGGCTGCGTTGCTAAGAGGGTGCTTAGTCGTTAGTATGTGAACTCCGAATTTGGCGTCATTCGGTTTAAACCCATAGCCTTCCTATGATAACGCAGAGCTCTGTCATAGGCGACCGTTAATTTCTCGTGCTACTCGTGGGAATAAAATAAAAATGTAAGATGAAAAATAATGATGAAAATCATAGCCTATTAATATTAGGAAACGAGACGGATGCGTCTATAGAAGCATCAAATCAACCGTGCCGCTCCATATATTCTTCGGATGCTAGTACCATTGATTCTGGGGGGAACCAACCCTTGGGAAATAAAGGGAACAACTTTCCTAAGAGCATGAAAATGTTGAGAACACCACCTCCAAATATAATTTGGAAATTTTCTAAAATGTCAAATTGTGAAAAATGTAAAAAAGCTACTGATTCGAGAGAGCGGACTACAATTAGATGTTTCGGACGGTGCAGAAAATTATATCATTACGCTTGTGTGGATTGGAACTTTGAAAAGTTTGTAAAGTTATTTAAAGAATGTCCATATGCAAGATTCGTTTGTCTTGAGTGCCAAGGTTATGAAGAAGATACGTTGTACGAAGAGTTCAACAAAATTAATCTTTTTATCATGGAAATGAAGCAACATTTAACGGCAAACCATTTAAAGATAGGACACCAGCTAGGGGAAATTAAAAATCAAGTAGAAGAAATTCAAAAACCGGCGGAGCAACCACACTCTTTTGCAGCAGTAGTAAAGAGTAATCCCAACAAGTTGGTTATGTTACAACCAAAACAACCTCAAGCTAATAAAAAAACTAGAGAAGATTTAACAATGTCACTCGATCCAAAAACTATACCAGTAATGGGCTGTCGCAACATTGCGAATGGTGGAATTATTTTGCAGTGCAACACTAATGATTCCAAGGAGAAACTAAAGACAATCATGACGGAAAGGATGGGAGCTGATTATGAAGTAAAACTACCAGCGGAGCTTAAACCAAGGGTAAAAATACTTGGAATGTCGGAGAAGCTAGAAAGTGATGAAATAGTATCTGCGCTAAAACAGCAAAACCATTTTCTCGCTAATAGTGATATCAAAGTAATAACCACTTATTGCAGAAGAAACTCGCAAAAAATTGATACAATCATAGAAGTGGGCTCCATAGATGTTACAAAAATCTTACAAGCTGAGAAGTTAAATATACATTTTGATAGATGCCATGTCGTAGAGTCAGTAGGGATCTCAAGATGCTTTAACTGTAATGGTTATGGCCATCATAGCAATAGGTGTACCGGCAAACTTTGTTGCCCAAGATGTAGCGAGAATCATAAGTTAAGTGAATGTAAAAGTCAAGAAGTAAAGTGTAGCAATTGCATTGCTGTAAATTCAAAGCTCAATTTAAATGTTGCTATTAACTACACGACTTGGGACACCTCTTGTGCAGTATACCAACGAAAGATGAAAACATTGAAAAACCAAATAAGTTATCAATAGCAGTTCAAAACAAAAGACCTTCTATACACTAATATTCGCAGCTTACCCTCTAATTTCTTAGAGTTATCACAAATAATTATTCAATATAAACCGTCAATTGTATTACTCAGTGAATCTAGAACAACAGAAGACATGTACGACTCGGAATTTTTTATTGAAAATTATAAATGTGTACGGTGTGATTCGGATAGTCGTCATACTGGAGGGGTTGTCATGTATATTCACCAAAACATAAGCTTTAAAATAATTTCGAATATCGAGAAGGACCGCGCTTGGTTTTTGGCGATTCAGATCATAAAAGGATACCATACAACAGGAATATTTGGCGTAGTTTATAGATCATACCAAACAACAAAAGCAGCATTTTTAAATAATTTAGATGGATGGTTCGAAGAAGTTATAAATTATAATAAATCGAACTATATATTTGGGGATTTCAACATTGACGTGAAAAGCAACGATATTTACAGTTTACAATTAAAGCAGTTAATCATGGATTATAGATTGGTGCAAGTAGTTCCAGATTATACCAGAGTCACACAAACCAGCAAAAGTTTAATAGATCTTTTGATAACTAATTCAGTAAATACAAAATGTGAAATTATAAAAGAACAACAAATAAGTGATCATTGTATGTTATGTGTGGATATAAGCAGAAACAATTCACAGTTACTTGATCAATTTAAAGAAATTAGATCTCGGAAAAATTATTCTGGTGAAAAATTAAATTGTGTCCTAATCACTAGACTGCAGCACTACAGAACACAGAATGAATTGAATGAGAAAGCTGAAAGCTTAATACTGGAGTTAAAGAATGCGATTAAACAACTGACGCAAACAAAAATTGTTCAAAGTAGAAATAAAATCCCTTGGTTCTCAGAAAATTTGTCATTATTAAGACAAGAAAAGGAACGTAATTTTAGTATTCTGAAATTAATAAATTCAAGCGAGAATTGGGAAAACTATAGAAAAGCTAGAAATATTTACAAACAATCGTTAAGAAAGCAACAATCTGAATACTTCAAGAATAAGTTCATTGAAAACCAATATAACCCAAAGGAGCTATGGAAAACTCTCAAATCTATGTATAAGACTAAAAATAGTATGCAATGGAGTATTCAATTTAATAACAAAACACTCACCGATAAACAACAGATTGCAGATGCACTAAATCACTCGTTTGTGTCCAGCGTCGTAGATATTCACCGTAACATCCCTGAAATATCGGATTTTGAACTTCCTGATGCTGTTTTGAACATACAAAAATTTCAATTCCAACAAACATCACAAAACGAAATATTAAAAATAATAAGCAGAATAAAATCGCAATATGGAATAGATGGTATAAACAAAATTGTCATGCTGGATGCAATGCAGAATCAAATGTTCTCTGAACATTTTACTGATATAGTTAATTGTAGTTTAAGGCAAGCAGTGGTACCAGATTCATGGAAAATATCAACAGTTGTTCCCATTCCAAAAATTTCGAAGCCAACCACGCCAGAAGAGCTCCGGCCAATAAATATGCTCCCACTGTATGAGACTGTTCTGGAACGAGTAATTAAAAACCAACTGGTAAATCATATCGCTGATAACAATATATTGGTTGATCAACAATCTGGATTTAGAGAATCCCATTCTTGTGAAACGGCCTTAACCCTAATGTTGGATAGCTGGAAAAGTCAAATAGATGACAACAAAGTAATCATTGTAGTCTTTTTAGATTTTAAAAGGGCTTTTGAAACCATCGATAGAGGAATTCTACTTAAAAAGTTAACCAAGTACGGAGTTGTTGGGAAAGAACTAGAGTGGTTTAACAGTTATCTTCAAGGGAGGCAACAATATACGAAAATTGATAATTACACATCGTCACTGATACAAAATAATCTCCGAGTACCTCAATGATCAGCCCTGGGTCCGTTACTCTTTATTCTGTACATTAATGACATAGTCGATGTTATTCAAAATTGCAAAATAAATATGTTCGCAGATGATACTTTACTTACTATTTCGGCAACAACTCTTCCAGAAGCAGTGCAGAAAGTAAACGAAGATCTCGAGAGTCTACGGAAATGGCTGATGTTTCACAAACTATCACTGAATATCTCGAAAACGAGGTACATGCTCCTATCAATCAAAGCAAAGTTCGAGAGTAATGCAGATATAATAGTTGACAACCAAATTATCGAACGAGTAAAACAGTATAAATATCTTGGTGTTATTATCGACGAGCACTTAAGTTTTAACGATCATTTGGATTATATCGCTAAAAAGATGAATAAGAAACTTGGATTTTTCACTAGAATTAAAGACAAATTACCAATGCAGACAAAAGTTGTTTTTTATGAATCAATTGTGACTCCACACATTGATTATTGTTCTTCTGTGCTATTTATCATGAATCAAACTCAAATTACACGTCTTCAAAAAATTCAGAATCGATTCATGCGACATATCTTGAATGCGGAAAGTAGAACACACATAAAAGACATGTTGGAAATTTTAAACTGGAAGTCAATCAAACAGAGATTACAATTTAATGTGTTAAAATTCTTGTTTAGGCTGGAAAAGGGAGATCTGCCAAAATATTTAGATACTTTGCTTTCTTCTAATAGAAATGTTCATACTTACAATACTCGGAGTACACACTTCAGACTACCAATGTATAGTAAATCATTTTCTCAACGGTCGCTGGGATATAATGGAGTAAAGTTGTATAATTCATTGGGTGACTATTGCATGCTAGGTGAACTTCAAGAGTTAGAGTACGGTCAATTTAATCAATTATTGCATACATTCATTAAAGATAAAGTAGACATTTAGTATATAAAATAAAATTTAATTAATTTAAATA
Source organism: Nephrotoma appendiculata (assembly GCA_947310385.1). Classification (NCBI taxonomy): domain Eukaryota; kingdom Metazoa; phylum Arthropoda; class Insecta; order Diptera; family Tipulidae; genus Nephrotoma; species Nephrotoma appendiculata. The sequence continues at coordinate 58,491,000 of OX371224.1, forward strand.
ACAATGTATTATAAAATGTCATTATTGATAAATAAACAAACAAACAATATAAGTAGACGTACACTACTATTAAAGACAACTGTGCCAACAGCGACTGCGTCCACAGTAACTGCAAAAGACGCAGTCTCGACTGAAAAAGGAGCTTCATTACAAATGCCGAGTGCATCAACAAACATTAACAAGAGCGAGGATCTGTTAAACAAGTTTCAGAAAATGGAGAAACTAATCGCACAGCTGAGCAATGAAGTTGCTGAACTTAAGAGAGAAAACTCTACACTAATAATAAAAAAAGGTTAAAAATAGTAAAGCTGAGGAATCAGCACGAGCTAACAACCTGCCTGTCAACCATATTCAGCCATCAACCAGTCAACATCATTCAAATAATTCCAACTGGTTGCTGCAGCAATGTCCAGCCTCCAACAGAATAATAGATTTAATGCTCTGAGTATAGAGGATTGATTCACAGATGAGGAAGATCTTGAAAAAGAAGTTTCCAGAGCTAATAACAGAAATCCAAAGAAACGTAGGCGCACAAAAACGAAAACTCCCCCAAAAAATAATATACAAAGTGTGAACAGTAACATTGAACAGAAAAACCCAAAAATACCACTGCCTCCACCCATTAATGTGAGCAACATCAACAATTTCGAACTTTTTCGACAAAAAATAATAAAAAACACTAGTGAATCAACTAATTTTAAGGCACTCTCAAATAGTGACATTAGAATTACCTTTCGAAATATAATGATAACAGAAATGTCAAAAAATTACTGGAAGAATTAAAAAATGAATCTAGCAACCAACTAGAAAATATCCAATATCACACCTATCAGCTGAAAAGTGAATAGGCCTATAGAGTTGTTATCAGAGGCTTACCTTCTTCTATTAGTCACGATGAAAATAAAGCAGACTTAGAAAAAATGGGACATGAAGTCGCAGGTATTACCAACATATACAAAATGGTCACAATTGATGGTGTAAAAGTCAGGAAATACTTTCCATTGTTTTACATCGTCTTAAAACAAAAAGACAACAATAAAGAAGTATACAATATCAGGAAACTTGCGTACTGTGTAGTTAAAATTGAGCCACATAACAAGACAAGGGGAATTCCACAATGTACGAATTGTCAACAACTTGGACATTCTTGTGCTCTTTGTCAACAACAAGGGTATACTGCAATTTATAAAGGATGCCGTGTATATCAGAACAAAATTAAAAATCAACAGAATAATAGAACAAGCGCAGTGCAGCAATTACAAACCAAAGTTGCTAAACCACAAACAACAATCACACCATCCACCTTTGGATTATCCTATGCGCAAATCACCAACGAGTCTAATAACATTGAAATTATTAAAATGCTTAGCCAAATTCAACAGTCACTTGGTCATTAAGCAGAGAGGGTGGCAAAACTGGAAATCTATATCTATCCACCAAGCGAAAGAGTCAACATACTCACAAATGATTAACTCGTTCCTACGCATTGTAGCTTGGAACGCTAATGGGCTCAACCAACGAGCCCAAGAACTGGACATATTTCTCCATAAAAACAACATTGATAATGTGCTGATTTCAGAGACGCACTTCTCCAACAAAAGCTTTATCAGAATAAGGGGTTTTAATTTCTACTGGACAACCCATCCTAGTGAAAGAGCCAGAGGTGGTTCAGCTGTACTAATTAAAAATAATATCAAACATAATCAACAAGAGGATATTCGTGAAAACTATTTGCAAGCAACTGTTATCTCAATCCAATATAATGGCGCAGATCTGAATATTGCAGCAGCGTACTGTCCTCCACGGCATACACCAACGAAGTTACAATTTAATAACGTCTTCAATAAGCTCGGTCCAAAATTTATTATTGGAGGGGACTACAATATAAAACATACAGCCGGGGTTCCAGCCTTATTTCTCTTGGGAAAGGAAACACCTTGTTCAAAGCAAAACCTTACTAATAGATTCACGGATTGGGAGATTCACGGATCTTCAGAGAAAAATTGGAAGAGCTAGTTGAATTAAAAGTTAGTATTAAAAGAAATGAAGAATTGGAACAACAAACAAACAATTTCATTAAATACACTTAAATGGCTGCCAGACTAGCTACTCCTGAATTAAAGGACAAAGCGGAGATTGAAGTCAAATACCCGGTTGAAATATGGGAACAAATCAAGGCAAGAAAAAGGGCGAGGAGAATATGGCATCTCACCAGAAATCACGCTGACAAGACAACTTTTAATCGAATAAGTAACAAAGTCAATAGGCTAATCAAAAATTTCATACAAAATTGCCTCGAAAACTACTTAAGCGGGCTAGGTCCAGAAATGGATAAGGACTACTCGTTATGGAAAGCAACCAGAAGATTTAAACGACCTGTAGTTCGAGTACCACCTTTAAGGAATGCTCAAGGCAGTTGGGTTCGACAAGACAAAGAAAAAGCGCAACTCTTTGCTCAACACCTTGCAGCAGTGTTCCAACCCCATGACATCCAATCCAACATTGATGTAACACCTGTTTATCAACCAAATCAGGAAAAAATGGCTTAAAATGGTCACGAAAATGGAAATTGCTGAAGAACTCGACAAAAATCTTAATCATAAAAAGCACCAGGAATTAATGAAATATCACCGGGTCTATTCAAGGAAATTCAACGTAAAGCAATCATCTTGATCACATACTTATTTAATGCCTGTATGAGATTGAAGTATGTACCCAAATGCTTCAAAATGGCCCAAATAATTATGCTAAAGAAACCAGGTAAACCAGATGAAGAAGTAACATCATACAGACCAATCTCACTGCTTCCGACCTTATCAAAGCTGTTCGAGAAACTGCTACTAAAACGTCTAAAGCCAATGGTAAACGTTCCTGATTTTCAATTTGGATTCAGGAATAACCACTCCACAATTGATCAAGCCCATCGAATAACTGCGATAATAGAGCAAGCATATTTCTGGATGTATCCCAGGCCTTTGATAGGGTTTGGCATGAGGGATTGACATTCAAGATGAGCAAAATGCTACCACAAAACTACTGCCAGCTGCTTGAATCATACCTCTCTGATCGCCAATTCAGAGTCATTCATGAAGAAACATGTTCTGACTTTTATCCAGCGATTGCGGGAGTTCTGCAAGGAAGCGTATTGCGTCCCCTCCTCTACCTTCTTTATACTGCGGACATACCTACAACGAATAAAACAATCATCGGCACGTTCGCTGACGACACTGTAATTATGTCAGTAGGCAAATCTCAACCAAGAGCAGTGGAAAATCTTCAACGAGGAATGGACAACGTTAGTAAATAGACAATTGACTGGAAAATCGCACTGAATGAGCTCAAATCAACCTATGTGACATTTACGCTCCGACATAAAAATAACACTCTTCATATACCTCAATGGGGTGCAAGCGTCGCAGGCTGAATCGGCAAAATACCTTGGTCTGCCTTTAGATTCAAGGCTCAACTGGAAACATCACGTGAGACGAAAAGCTGAACAGATACGATTGAAACAACGTCAAATGTACTGGTTAATTGAACATCATTCCAAAATGAACCTGTATTGCAAAAGACTGGTATACCAGACTATATCTTCAAACCAATATGGATGTAGGGTGCGCAGCTATGGGGTTGTACACATAAATCCAATAGAAACATTATACAACGAAGCCAAAATAAATTTCTTCGAATGGTCACCAACGCCTACCGATTTGTGACTAACAAGGAAATCCACAATGATTTAGAAATACAATTGATAGACGACGTTATCCGCGAATGTGCCCTAAAACATGAAAAGAGACTTCTTACCCACACCAATCTTGAGGCCGTACAACTACTGGACAGTACAAACGAAGTAAGGCGGCTCAAACGAATCAAACCACATGAGCTAACCGTATGAAAATTATAAACCAAGGGAACTGGACACTGGTCCAGCAGACCCACACAAGTTTATGCTTATCTCATAGTACTAATGTCAACCTTACTAATGAATTAATAATGTTTAAGATTGTAGTAGCCATATCAATAAAGTTGTTATTAAAAAAAAAATAAATAAATGTTGCGTTAAATTGTTACAAAAAATATTGATTTAAAATTTCACGTAAAATATTAACCAGAAAAACCTCGATTTAACAGAATAATTAGGCAGTTCGATAAATCCGATTGTCCGTTAAATCCGAATGTTTTTAAATTTAATCGACTCGATCAAATTTAATCTGTTACGGAACTCAGGCATTTCTGAGCCGATTATGATGGGATTTGGTTTGCTGGATGGAAACAGGATTCTTAAATGATTTTGGAAAAAATTCAGGAATATGGCCAGCTGGAACGGATAATTTAATGCTCACGTTAAATCGGGATCCGTTAAATAGAAGGTTTACTGTATATCGTAAAAAAAAATCAAATTTTCGATCGCCTCCAAAATCACATTCGCAAAATGCACGAACTTCGCAACGAACTGCAGTGCTTGGATAATCATCGACTTCTTGTAATTAGAAATGACATACGTGATTTTTGACTGTTAACCTAATGTTTTAACAAAAATTTGCGGTTCAGGTGGAGCTTGAACCCCTTTCGTTTTTTTTAGTGTAGAATTATTCTGAGAAGACTTCGTTAGCATACACATCAATAAAATTAAAAGGAATGCTTTTATTAATAAACTGGATATCCTGTAGCACATAATCCTGTATGATTTCCTGAAAGGTTAAAATTAGGACTACCGAACTTCTAACATTTAAAAAGCTAATGGGATTCACGTTGTCAAATAAATACTTTAATAACCTGCGCTATATCCCTTTAGTGATTTACTAACACAATTGTGCGGGTAGGGCAAAAGTACCATGTCAAAAATTTAGTTTTGTATGTTTTTTGAACCAACTTACACATTTGTGAATTTCTTTTTAACTTATTTTCGTCCGAAAAAAAAATCGTTACACACAATTGTGTTGGTTTTACTACAAATAAAGCGAAATTTTTTATCAACAACGCCATTACATACGATTGTGGGTTGGACTAAAACTGAGCCAATTTTTTTGTTTTCTTGGTTGAAAAAGGGATATAGTAAGAATTTAGGATTTTCTGAAGAAACTGAATATCTCGAGAGTTCACATTAATTCTCGAGATATTCAATTTCTTAAGAAAATCCTAAATTCTTCCCATAGCGCAGGTTATTAAAGTATTTATTTGACCACGTGAATCCCATTAGATTTTTAAATGGTTTAGAGGTTCGGAAGTTCTAATCTTAACCTTTCAGAAAATCATACAGAACCAGATGATAATCACGCAATTCGAAAAATGTTTTTTTTTTGCAAAGAATAATTTCAATTGGAAAACTATTCATATATTTCTTTATTTCGCTTAAATGTCATTTTTATTTAATTTTTACCAATACAATCACACTTTCGTTTGTTTTTGTTGGTTTAGGACTAGTTTAGGTCTAACTTCAAAAGCATAATTTATGTACTAGTATGCCTTTTATAAAACTTAGTCGACGATGGTCAATTTGATGACAGGGAACTAACCGTTCAGTGACGTTCACGATCCCATCTTTATTTTAGTTCGATTTATACAGTTGCTACTGTTTACACTGACATACATAGAATAAGGTAAATGTACTATATTCCGGCCTATTAAGGGTTTTGAAATTTTAATTTGATTTTTTAGTTTGTGGAATTCAAAATATCCATGAGATGACAATGTTAATAAAAAATTTAAAGCGATAACTTTCATATTAACATACGATTTATTTCCAATAAATTGATTAATTAGTTAGCCCTGATTTGTCTGTAATTCTGTGCTAAAATTTTGACATTTCAACTATTATTCCGTGCGTTGTATAAAAAGATAACAATCGAATAAAAAATTAGTGTTCAAATAAATTCAGCCTTTATCAATGATTAATAAATATTTAAACAATTTCAAAATTTCTTCACAATTCCATTTTTCCCCTCATATGTAATGACTTCAACCTCTCCCACTAATATACAGTATCGTTCGAATCAATGTGAACACAGAAAATTAATGAGACAAATTATTTATTATTAAATTTTTTTATTGAATTGAATATTAATAATTTATGTGTCCACCTTTAGCCTTAATGACATTTACACACGGTTAGGCATTGCATTAATTAAATTTTGGTAATTTTCTGTTATTTGCGGATCCCGGAACCAAACCTCGATAACAGCTTCATTTTTGTTTACTGCTGTACAGTCTAGTTTCCGAGCTCTAACCTTACAAATGGCCCTTGTCTCAAATTGTCTATCGGATTCAGGTCCATTGAATTGTCAGGCCAATCGAGGCATTTAATATTATCCGGTTCGAGGTAACTCGTTACCAACTTCGATTTATGGCATGGCGATGAATCATGTTGAAAAATAACATTTTCATCAACATCAACTATTTTCTAATTACGGTGTAATTTCCGCTCCAGAATGCTTTATACTTCAAGCCGTTCATCATGTCTTTGACTGGTACTAGACTGTGTGCGCTTTTATACGAAAAACATCCCCAAAACATCTTTTTGATGGATATTGACTGTTTGTTCGAAATGTTTCGCTGTCAATTTTTCCCCTGCAGATTTTCGTACAAACCGTGAACGCTGTCCCTGCTCTATAAAATACGTTTCGTCCGAGAACAAAACTTTTCTTCAGTCCTGAGTTGGCCAATTAGCATGTTCTCTGTCTTTCTTTCTCTATATGTAATCCGTTAGAAAATTTATGGGCCATATGTAAAGTTAGAGTTCGGAAACAAGACTGTACAGCAGTAAAAAAAATGGTGGAAGCTGTTATCGCGGTTTGGTTCCGGGATCCACAAATAACAGAAAATTGCTAACATTTAATTAATTCGATGCCTAACCTAAATTATTAATATTCAATTCAATAAAAAAAATTTAATAATAAATGATTTGTCTCATTAATTTTCTGTGTTCACATTAATTCGAACGATACTGTATAAAGTGTCGATTCACTAGATGTTTTAGGGGATATCTTATTTCCTTTCTGGTTGATATTTCCTTTAGCCTCTTGCTTTTTCAATTTAATCTTTTCAGGTTTGACCGTTTTTCTTCTTAGATACGCCTTTGATATTCGATGTATTCAGCGGCTGTTACCACTGTCGGAGGTAATTTTCTTTTAACTCGTTTTTTTCATCATTTTATGTTGAAATTTGTGGCCAAAAAATGCATTTTTAAATGTAAGTGGAAATTCTGATGCTTTCGAACCACTCGCTTTTATGTTTTCCTCAGCTATTTGACTGGATACGGATACAATTGTGGTTTTCATATCTCGTGAAGAAGATGCGGTTCTTGGACTGTATTCAACAATCATTGACTCTTTCCTGGTCGTATTGTCCCCATTATTTTCTGGGAGATCTGGTGTGTCGTTTTCGCCTATAATAATGCATCTACATAATCATACAGTTTTCTATTGTGGAATCGTTATTCGATTCGAATATGGTTTTGTTAGCTTTCGGAGTTGAAATGGCTAGGTTTCCATTCTCTTGTACTTCTAGATCGATAACTGTGATCGAAATTTTTTGCCCAATTGTTACTACTCGTAATTCTCCAATGAAGAATTACCCAATATCGATTGATTTTGTTCTTATATTCCGGGTATTATTATCCAAATCAGTTTTAACTTTTTTCCAGAAATAATATAAATTTGACATTTCCTAACCTTTTATCTAATAAGTTTGCAAATTTGTATACGTTCCCTTGGTTTAATGGTGGTCGCTCATAGTTATCTGCATTAGTGGAGGTGTTAGCACCTGAACCTTCGTTTCCCGTAGACTTTAAACTTTTTTGCATAATCTAGTACGTTTGCGTCGAATGGAAATAATCCACATGAACGAAATCCATTTTCGATTATTTCCGGTTTTGTAAGTGTTGATTCAATACAACTTTCAATTAGTGGACCAACATCTTCACGTTTTAAACGACGACCATCGTTTTCCATTTTCCAAGAATACACCATTTTTCTCCAAGAACTCTGGAGACTGGAAGTGCAAAGGGTTAAAAGTGCTTTTCGATCATTTTAAAAGTATTTTGTTATCTATATATATATTTTTAAATTTTAAAAGTGTGTGTCTGGCAGGAAGAGGAATGAAATGTTTGATAAGCTAAGGTTCAAATTAAAAAAAGTGGATTCCGGTGGTACAATTAAATATTTTGCATTTTGCAAAGCATGCTCGAAAGCGATGACCAAGAGGGGGGGGGGGGCTAAACGATTGCAGGCACATCGGTAATATTTACAGATTTAAGAATTAATATATTTATATTTATTAGTTTTACAAATTAATTAATCAATCGTATATAATTTTGTAAATGAAATAATGGTGGAATAAATTAACAGTAGTGGAGTTAATGCTCGGTCTTATTTATTTTCTTAGGATGGTTTTAATGCCTAAATAAGAATATAAGACCCGTGAGTGTAACTCTTTGAATCTAAATTCACCACATCAAAAATAACCAAATATTGTTAATTCGAATGTGTAATAAACTCTAAATTAATTTCAGAAGCAAGCGTCTGTTAGTATCTTTTGTATAAACCTCAACGGAATCATTTGTGGCTCAAAATAGTAATAATTTAATATTGCCAAAAACTGACAAATCTCCATCCATGAAAAGACAACGTCAGCAAAAATTATCCAGTTTTCTTGATTCTATATCCAAAGAAGACGAAGAAGATGAGATCAGATGCACTAGCCCTGTTTTTTTAATTGCAACATTCCATTCAATCTTGTTGAATCGAAGGATTTCAGAAACTTTATTAAGAAAATTAGGCCAAGTTATGCCTATAAGATTCCTAGTCGAAAAATCTTATCAAACAGTTACCTCGACAAAGCTTATGATAAACGTTTACAAATCGCTGCACAAATGATCCTAAATGAAGCAGTTCTTAGTAAATCTAGTCGTAACCATGATACATAACGCAAAAGAATGTAAGGTATTTGTCTATGATCATGATACCACCGAGATTTCCGAAACTGGTGAAGCTTTAATGAATTGAAGTTCTGCAACCCAATACAAGATGTCAGTATATGCAGTTGTATCTGATAATGCCAAAAATATATTCAGAATGGGTAAACTTGCGGAAATTTGACATACCACTTGTCATAGTCACACAGCAAACCTGTTAACGAAAGACTTTATGTCAGACGAAAAAATAAAAATATGTATTGCGAAGTCCTACGAATTTATAAAAGAATTCAAACAGCCGGATTATGAAAGAGCTGTTGTAAATAATAAAGGCAATCGCATGAAATCGCCAGTCCACACAAGATAGTGTTCGCATAGACAGCCTTGACCGTTTTCAGGACAGTTTAATACAAGCAAGCTTATAGCCTGTACAGACTGAGGATTAGTATGCTGTATAAGATAGCAGAAAATTTCCAGCAGAAAAAATGCGTTTTGCTATTCACCGCTAGAGGCATCACTATCACAAAAATGAAATTTTTTCTGCTGATATTTTTTAACACCAGCAGAAAATTTTTGATATTTTTATGCAAATTAAAAATTCTCAGCAGAAAGTTTTATGAAAAATCAGAGAATTTATGAAAAAGAAGAGAAAATGTACGTTTAAACGTTTTGAAGCGATGAAAGTTAATTTTCTTTAAAAAACGATTTGCGTATGTATAGCGTAAGCACTCTCAAAACATAATTAAATTATCATAATCATAATTATGCAAACACAGGGCAATATCAAAAAAATGGCCATCGTTGAAAGTACTCCATACATTTTTTAAGTCATTTTGATGTGAATTGTTTCAGTTTTTTAACAAAAGTGTTATAAAAACCCCCCTGTAACTACCCTGGGTGTATGTTTTTATGGTAGCTGAAAATATAATCTATATACATGAGCAACATAAGATTCACACCTGGCGTCAGTAGCCTTCCATACATTTTTGAAGTCATTTTAATGTGAAATGTTTTCAGATTTTTAACAAAAGTGTTAGAAAAACCCCCTGCAACTACCCTGGGTATATGTTTTTATGGTAGCTGAGATCATAATCCATATACATGAGCAACATAAGATTCACACCTGGCGTCAGTAGTCTTCCATACATTTTTGAAGTCATTTTAATGTGAAATGTTTTCAGTTTTTTAACAAAAGTGTTAGAAAAACCCCCCTGTAACTACCCTGGGTGTATGTTTTTATGGTAGCTGAGATCATGTTCTATATCATGAGTAACATTAGATTCACACCTGGCGTCAGTAGCCATCCATACATTTTTGAAGTCATTTTAATGTGAAATGTTTTCATGTTAGGATTACTGAAAAACTGAAAACATTTCACATTAAAATGACTTCAAAATTGTATGGAAGACTACTGACGCCAGGTGTGAAATTGATGTTGCTTATGTATATAGAATATGATCTCAGCTACCATAAAAACATACACCCAGGGTAGTTACAGGAGGGTTTTTCTAACACTTTTGTTAAAAAACTGAAAACATTTCACATTAAAATGACTTCAAAAATGTATGGAAGACTACTGGCGCCAGGTGTGAATCTTATGTTGCTCATGTATATGGATTATGATCTCAGCTACCATAAAAACATACACCCAGGGTAGTTACAGGGGGGTTTTTCTAACAGTTTTGTTAAAAAACTGAAAACATTTCACATTAAAATGACATCAAAAATATATGGAAGGCTACTGACGCCAGGTGTGAAATTGATGTTGCTCATGTATATAGAACATGATCTCAGCTACCATAAAAACATACACCCAAGGTAGTTACAGGGGGGTTTTTCTAACACTTTTGTTAAAAAACTGAAACAATTCACATCAAAATGACTTAAACAATGTATGGAGTACTTTCAACGATGGCCATTTTTTTGATATTGCCCTGTGTTTGCATAATTATGATTATGATAATAATCATAAAACTTTCTGCTGAGAATTTTTAATTTGCATAAAAATATCGAAAATTTTCTGCTGGTGTAAAAAAATATCAGCAGAAAAAATTTCATTTTTGTGATAGTGATGCCTCTAGCGGTGAATAGCAAAACGCATTTTTTCTGCTGGAAATTTTCTGCTATCTTATACAGCATAGGATTAGTTAAATTGGTTTATCAAATTTCGGTCAAGTACTAGAGGAAATAAAATTCAAATCAGCTCGACAAACTACGAAAAAATGAAAAATTGAATAGCAAATTTGAGTGTTTTCGTAGGTTACTCGATTGAATTTTGCTAAACCAGTTTAAATAATCCGAAGTCTGCACATGCTATTAAACGAAATGTAAAAACAATATTGTTCGATGACGAATTTTTGGATTCGCTAAAAATGCTAGATCCATTTAGCCAATTAATTAACGCATCACAAACCCTGATTGCAATATTTCCAATATACTCCGAATATTTCCAATATACTCCGAAGTCAAATCTAAATTTTAATCAAACATAGGATGGAAATGATTTTAAATAAATATGCTTTAACATTTTATTATCTGAATCATAAATTAAACAACAGTTTAACGTAGGGCCAAACTGAGGAAGCGACTGACGACTATGCCACTTTGGAAGTGACAATATAAATTTACTAAAGTAACACACTGTAAAAGATTACAAAAATTAACACTATTTCATTTATTACTATTATAAAATAATAGTATAAAATTAAAAAATTTTAATATGTTGAATTCTAACACTGAAAATTATTTTAATTCATTTACCTAGTAAATACTACAAGTTGACACCCAACATCTTTGAAAGTAAATCGGGTGCAAAGGATTAAAATATTAAAAATTTATATATAAAAGCAATAACGAGTCACAATTAATTATAACAACTATATTAATATCATGTATATCACTTACTCATAGAATATTGTATTCACCGCAAATAATCAAAAACTTCTAAAATGGTTTTGGGAATTTACTAATCTAATAGACAAAGAATGTCATCAAAAATTTAACGGAAAAAATCATGAAATTAAAAAAGAAAAAGCAAAAATGGAAGCAAACACAAAAAAAATTATCAAAATAATTTTTTTTGACATTACGTCATTGTCGACTTAAAAATGACGTCGACGTAATGTTGACGCCTTATTGACACATCGATGCCGACAATAATAGTTGACGCGTCGACACACATCCCTGAAAAAAGCTAAAGCCTACTGATTTGTTTTGGGCTAGAATACTTATATTTATACAAGTTACCTAAAAATAAAAAAGCTTGAGCCCAAAAATTTATTTTCGGCGCACCAGCGTGTTTTGGTTCTCTCGTATTTACTTTATTTTTTTTTATTTCATTGCATATTCTTAAGACAAAATTTCGTTGCATTTTCTATTATAATGATACCCCAAAAACATCTTCGATGTTAAAATATTTTAAGCTTATGTTAAAAGTATAAACAAAATGCATTAGCGAATTATTATAAATTCGCATAACAGTAGTTAACCCCAGTGCCATATTTCTCTAAGCAGTAAGATAAGTTGTAAACGTGTAAACGATAATTTATCTCGCCTTTTTACAATATTTGCATTCTGTAATTGCACTCCAAGATAAAATTTAAAACGGTTACGATAAATAAATGTCAAAACTTAACACACTCTTATGATGTATGTAGGTTCATATTTAGACTTTGAGGGATTATAACTACCGTTCCCATTTAAATTTCAACATTAATCTTATGGATATAAGTTATTCTAAATAGCGTCTGTTCACAAACTATAGTTCAAGTTGTTATGGGTTGTGGAAAGATAATTTTACAGGTGAAAATTTTATACATTATCTTGGCATTTTCTAAACAGTTTTTTTACCCAAGATAAAAATACTGACGTCAAATGGATAATATAACATTAAACGTCAAAACGAAATTTTAATTATTTTATATCCATCCTTACTAAGTTTTTCTAGACAAGATCTTTGCAAAAAGTCGGTGATTTTCTAAAAAAAACGAACTATTTTCCTAACTTTATTTATGGACGAGGAAAACTGTGGAATAAATTTCGATTTCATGTGCAGACGAAGGAAGTATGTCACACCAACTTTGTCCTCCGTCGTGAATGGCACCTTCATCATCATTATTATCAGATTCTTCGTCATTTGTAAGTTGTAACAATATCAATTTCGGATTAAATGTTCTCAATTTCTAAACATTCTTCTTCAATTTTCTTGGAATATAAAACATCTACCTCAGCAAGATGTATGCATGACTATGGCAAATTTGATGATGTATTCCCATTAATCTATCCATTTTTTCATAACTGACGATCCATCTGTTATAAATATAATAGCTGCGATGTGATTTTTGAGTTGCAAACCAAATACGTCCATTTTTTGGACGTAATATCGAGGCTGACTCTAAAATAATAAACACGATTTCAATCTGTGCCTTTTTTTGAGTACGGAGGTAACATTTTCATGTTATGGTAAATTTTGATCATAATCCCAGTCACAGTTAAATAGCTAATTAAATTCCTCAACCAGGGCCACAAAGTGTTTACGAGATTTTTATAAACCTCAAATTTCGCTAAATGGCAAATTTATTTTATTGAACGGCAATTTGTATTAATGTTAGAAGACAGTTGATCGATTCAGTTGGTGATATTTGTCGTAGTGGATGTTACTTTGAATGGTTCGTCAAAATTTATACTTGGTTCCATTTACATTCATCCGCATGCTAAAGAGGTCGATTTAAATATGTTCTTCCGTGCGGCATTAATGGAATACACAGAACGTTCAAAATTAATTGATAAACAGTTTACAGTGGATAAAGAGGTTCCAATAATTTTAATGGTTGATTTTAATGTAGATGTCAAACGGAATGAATGAGCGTTTGAGTTTATGAAGCATCATTTCAATCTCATCAATTGTTCCGACTAATCATCCAACAACATTAGGAAATACTTACATAGATTTGTCATTCACTAGAAAAATAACTCCAGAACTTCTTTCATCGGTTTGTTACTTTTCGTATCATAGACCAATTCTTCATAAAATTGTGATGTAAAATAATAAAATGTTTCAAAAACTATCTTTTTATCGCCAAAAAAAATACTTACCTTTATATGAGTAGAGTAGTTCTAGGCCTAACAACCCCGGCAAATATGGGACCGAATAGAGTCTACCGTAATTTTTTTACCACAATTTGTACTGCTTAATATAGCTGCCATTGAGTATTTTAGCATTATCATGTCAAGACTGTTCACGTTGCTATTTTTCATATGAATATTCATATTCCTTCTATTTTTTTTGGAGCTCCATTCATCTAATGATAGTGAAAATCTCTCACCATTCATAATGCTTTTATTAACCTTCACCTGGCACACCTCCCTTGAGTATAACATACCTGGCATTGTGGGGTTCGTACGAACCACAGTGAGAAATATCCTTGTAAAACTTGAAATTTTGACTATTATTTTTTAGAAAAAAAAACAGAGATCATCTTTAGATACCCCTTTAAAGGGTGGAATAGTCAGAGTTCAGAAAAATCAAGATCAGCGTTCAGAAAAAATTCGGAAACTTGACAACCTTGAAAAAAGTGCGTTTTTGTACAAAAAAAATCACAACTTTTTTGTTTTTTTCATATAAGGGGGTAACATTTTAGCTGTGTCTTCTTCTATTACATCACTATAAAGGAAAAATATTAATTTTCATCAAAAAAGATATTTATTTTGAGAAATGAAGGTATGGATTTCACGAAAAAAAAATTTCGAAAAATAGTGAAAAAGTCGTTGTTTTTTTATTTTTTCAACAAATTTATTACAAAATGGTCTTTTCAAGAAGTAGAGTTGCTGAAAAAATCGTTGAAGCTTATAAAAACAAAATTTCAATTAATAACCGGTACGATCGGGGCACATCAAAATCCTATGGTATATGCATATAGGACGATTGCATGATGCACATCCTTTATCGGCTTTTTTCGTGCACATAAGGCGCATCTTTGTTTGATGACCAGATTTAATTCTGTAAATGGCACTCTGATAAAACCGATCGATTCAAAATTGTATTAATCCCTACTTTTAAATCTCTGCGGAGACTGAAATGAAGGAGACGACGTTCCAAATGCGGCTTTATCAAATATAAATATATTTTTTCCAAACAATGATCCGCAGTTACTGCTAGTTCTTCTTGGTTTTGGACGGCCCTGCAGGCTATCAAAATTCGCGCATTCACGATCGCCATGTCCAAGATGCCTTCAAAAAAACGCTGCGGCCATCTGTACGTCTTTTTACGCACACTGCAAGAGTGGCACATCCAAAGGTGTCCGTGCCTCCTTTGTTTTTATTATAATACAGAATAATATTGGGTTTCTGTTCTGTTATTTCTTCCGTGTGAAGAAGCAAGGAGGCCAGCAGCACAATTTTGTCCGATTTTTTTTTCTTCGGAGCATAGCTGAGAAGTGTTAAATTGTCGGTATGGCAGAACTTGGTGAGTGGCCGATCTTTTTTTGGAACCTTCGCAATAAAATCCGCTGGAATTTCCCTTCTGTTCTTGCGAATGGTACCGCGCGGTAATTCTCAAATTATATGGTTCATTGTACATTCGTTGAAGCAAACTAATTGACGTATACCAATTGTCACACGTTACTGATCGGTTTGTGTTGTAAATAGGTTCAGTTACTAATCTAAAATAATACTCAGGAATTTTTAATAGAAGTTTTTGGATAAATGTCTTAAATTTTTAGAAAAATCAATGGTAAAGAAACACGTCAGTATATATTTACCATGTACGAAGTCTTTGCATCGTTTAAGCTAACGACCTTGAGCCCATATTTATCCGGCTTATCTTTCAAGTAAACTCGGAACTTACAGCGTCCTCTGAAACTCAGCAGCTGTTCGTCTACAGTGCATTCGTGACTCGGGTTGTAGTTACTTTTACAATTTTCTATAAACATGTTCCATAAATTCCTGATCGGAGAAAATCTGTCATCCTGTTTGCAGATGTCCATAATCCACTATAATACAAGATTCCGATATAAGCTCTGATCTCAATAGCATCAGTATGATGATGGTAACTTTGCTGTTTTTCTTTAACAACCAATGATAAACATTCCGGTTCGATCTTCAAGTTCGTATTATGTACGATTAAATTTATCATCTCATCAGTAAATAAACACTCCCAAATAGCTTCTGTCGTTTCAGCATTTACAGCGTTACCAGATAAACCAGGCTCTAACGGTTGCAAATGTCTGTCTACAAAACCAATTACAGACATTAGAACGAATAAATATGAAATAGTTATCGATAATTAATCAATAAAAAATTATTAAAAAAAATTCTGATTTACGTTGGTATTCTTACCTGATCTACGAGACGGAGTTTTTCTGGTCCACTTGAAGCCATCTTTCTCATAGATGTGTTTTGGCGGGCGGCCACGTTGTGATTCACTTCAACGTGCATTAACCCTTTGATTTTCGCTTGGACCTCCATGTCAATATCCATAGCATCGTCATCAGATTCTTCATAGCTATCATATGAAGAATCCTCCGCACATGAAAGATGGTCGGCACCATTGTCTTCTATTGGTTCTTCCTGCATATCATCCTCGAGCAACCGTTCTCGTAAATATCGAGAATGCAAAGGATACGCCATTCTAAACATGAACAAAAAACGTAGAAAATCGTTGAAAAACGTGAAAAAAATATTTTTATGCATAGAAACGATGATTACTTACCTCTCTTTTCTTTTTAAACACGAAAATAAAAAAAAAACAAAAAATTCCACAATTCACGAAAAAACAACGTTGATGTCACGGTGGGGGACGTACACTCCCCAAACTGCTTTTGACGACTGCTGCAGGCGAACTAACGGTCACAGCGCTATCCCAGTGGCATAGGTATAAAAGTGTACCCCTTGACTACCGATAGATGTCGTTACGAGTTTAGATTTCGAAGATTTAGATATCGAAAATCGACGAGAAACAGCGTGGGGTTCGTACATACCCCATGTGCCAGGTAATGGTTAATATACTTTTCAATTTCAGTCGAACCTCATCAACATACTCAATTGTAGTTTTTTTATTCCGTGTCTAGTTAAGGGCATTTGTAAACCTTGAGCTTTCCACCCCTTTTTAATTTCATCGCTATATGCAAGGTTGAAAACGGTATTTTATCTACAGCTGTTAATTTAGCCAGAATTAACCTAGGGCAAGAGTTGTTTTTCTGGAAAAAGGCTGAAATTGGCTTTTGTGAAGTACTTTGTGCGGCTACTAAGCTTCCTGATGCTGTTTCGGACTTCAATAGAAGCTGTGTTTGTGTTGCATATGATACGTGAAGGATGTAGTTGACAAATAGGACTTAAATTTCGTGTCACAATGTTTAAATTTTAATGTACGTGAATCATTTTTATTCTCTAATAAATGAGTGAAATGAAACCTTGACCTTTTTTTTGTTTTGGTTGAACCCAAACATCATCTTCGTCGCACGTAGTGTAGGCACACAAAATTTATACAGATCACGAAAACTTTAATATGTTTATTACGTGTACCTATTACATGCAAAATAAACTAATTATTGTAATATTCGAAAATTATTCCTTGAAATGATTAAAACATTGAAACACCTTATACTTTGCGAAATATTAATTATTTAATATTTACTAATTAGCGTTTAGAAAATAAAAATCTGTCAAATTTGTTTCTACTATATCGACTTTAATGCAAAATTTAAATTTCTTAAATACAATTAAAACGATTAATCCTTTAACTAGCAAAAAAATGATTAATCGATTAATTGATTAATTGAAACCAGCTCTAATTTTTTTGCAACAGTAGTTAACAACAGTAGTTAACCACAGATTATATAGAAATTTCCTTTCGACACACGTATTACATTAGTTTTAAACGTATAACTGCATCGTTTACATATTTTCAATGCCAAGGTTACTTCGTAAAACGCTACAAAATTTCTATATGTGTACGGTATTATAAGGGAGTGACTACAATAAACGTGGTGGGTGGTATTGGGTTCGAATATTTTGCCCTCGCAATGTTGGTTCCAGCCGCTTGTTGTGGATGCTGGTGTAGGCAATATAAGTTATATAGATAAAGGTGATAAAAATCCCGCCGTCATTGATTCGATTCCTATTGTCGGGGATGTCGACCTTATATTATTGTTCATCGGTATGGGTATCAGCGGTATTGTTGATGGTTATGTGAGTGCGGAAGTGGTTCTTTTTATTGAGATTTTATATTAGTTCGAAACGTTCTAATAAAATTAATTAATTTTTAGAAGGAATAAATGATTTAATTTATAATTCCTACAAATAACTATTTATAAAACGATGCTTTAATATAAATCTGGTTAAATTATATTTTTGTAGCAGTTTTCTCACAAAACAGTCAGTGTCAATTTTATCAAAGAAACCCAACATTATCGCCAAATCATCTTAATTAATTTAATTCGGTGATGCTAAACTGTTGCTTGAAAATGTTTTGTCATCAAGTTTTCTAAAATTCCTCGAAAAAATTGCAAACAATTTCTCAAATTTTGAAAGATTTATTATTTTCGTTATGAGTGGTTTTTCAACGAAAGAAATTGGATAAAATTCGAAATTTCTGTTTTGTTCTGTTTCGAACCATTATGTTTTTGCGGTAATGTGGTTGCAATTATATATGATTCCAAGGCACGTGTCACTCTCGCCTTATTTTACGCCGTCTTATGTATTTAGAAATATTCGTATTTCGCACGTGTATATAATATGTGTAGCATGTTAAAATCGCATAACATAAACATATATACAAATCATATTTATTTTTAATTACATCAATAAATATATAACAAAGTTTTTGTTTTATTTTATTTATATTACCGAATCATGCATTACCAGACAAACAAGCAAATCGAAGGTAAACATACTCGCGTATTGTGCTCTTTCTTTGTGTAATGTACATACATCTTAAAGAAGGTGGATGATGCGTTGAAATTAATTGGAATAAACAATGTTGCTATTAACCACTAAGCGATGAAATCCGCGCACTATGTACAAGAAATAAAAAATATTTTTCACACAGACGCACGCACGCACACGCTCAAATAGTAAACACTAGTTTTTCCCATATCGACCATAATCCCAATGATGAATGTGGCGAAGAAATAAAAATCTTGCGAGTTTCACTTTTGTATACGATCGAAAGAGGCGTGCTTTTTATAAAAGAGACTTGGTTGAAATAGTTGCCAAGGAATTTATTGTGGTTTAATGGTATGTAGGAAAGAAATATAAATAGAGTTCTTAAATAATCTTCGATACGTATAGATTAAGTTTGTGTATATTGACTTATCACATACATACGTAAAATGCGCGACAAGCGAGAAAAAATAATTTTAGTGTCTAGTCGCCAATATTTTTGCTTTAATCAGCACAATACTTTTATAATGAAAACAAACCCACGTCTCGTAGATAAAACAAAAAATATTACTTACAATTTGGATTTTTGAATTCAGGCAACACGTTTTTGTTTTCGGAATCAATTAATATTTGTGTCTGGCTGCCATGTGATTATCCGGTTGAAACTCGAACGGTTGACTGAGTTATGGCTTTGAGTTGAGTTTTCTAAATGTGTCTCTAGAGGTCTTTCTATCACTATAGGTGGAATGTGAGTGGCAGATCTTTGCGAGTCGTCTCTAATTGATCTTGGTAAATTAAAAAATTATTTGCCTTCAATTTTACGGTTTCTTATTTTTTCCGAAATTAATGTAATTATCTGTTTAGATTATATTCATTTTCTAAATCACTGTATTATAACAGAAGTCAATGGATACCTGGCTTGTCGGAATGAATAGAAAAAGCAATTCTGGGCAATACACTAATTTATTCAACAATTGCAACGTAAAAATGAGATCAGCGACGGTTTAAACTTACGACGGTACATTATCTCTGATTGGCCATTCTGGTATAGCACACTTCGTTTGACATTCGTGCATGGAAAGAGTCAATATGGTTGTGTTGGATTGGGATATCTTAGTTGGTTTTGGGAATTCTATAACTATTCTCCTGATTATTTTATTTTTCTAACTGTAAAAGTCGTATAAATCTTATATGCATTTTAAAATATTACAACAAACGAAATAGTGATCCTATGGAAACTGCCATTTCTGGTGGATCGATTTCGACCAGATATCACTGGAATCTTCAAATTTATGGAAAAAGCTTAAGTATGAAGTTTTTTTTAAAGAACATTTTACTTCGTAAAAGAAAGTAAAATAGACCGGAAGATCAAAGGTCATTTATGGCGCACGTAGATGTCGTCCTCTGGTCTGGTTAACATATCCTTACTCCGTACATAATTACATGTCTGTCAGTGGCGTTCCTGCATATGTAAATAGCCTTAGTGGCCTTTTTTACTTTTTTTAGAAAATGCGGTTTCCAACTTAGGTTAGATAAGGTTCTTTTTGTAGAAGTTCTAATCCTAAATCTCCCTAGTATGTACTTGAATTTTATTGAATGCTCTTTTTTTTAATTTCTGGTAGGTCTCTAGTTTCACTGATCACAATATTGGTTTTGGCTTTCACCTGAACTTTACTTACTTCCTACTTCCTTCACTATCCTCGGATGTTTAGGAGACTGGAGAGGTAAAATTCTTCTTAACATTTCTCTGTACCATTCCCCTCTAGTATGCTCTCTTCTACACCTAATTTTCTTAACAAATGTTGGTTCTTGCCCAATATTGCAAAATACGAAAGTTGGTATTAATAAGTGCTCATCCATCCCCCAGATTGTTTTTAGGAATTATTGTGATGCAGGTTATCTGAATTATTCGGAGCATTTTGCTGCGTTTAGACCCATACAAATACTGTTCTCTATTGCAAGATAATTGGTGATGTTCTCTTCTGTAATATCGAAAAATATACTTTAGCAGAAACCAAGAAAGGACCGATGGAATTGGACCGAATATCGTCATGAAGGCATTCGTTCAATATCAAACTTTAACAGAATTTTTTCGTTTTTCTCGACTTCTGAGGTAGCCCTGAAAATTTCTTAAACTATTTCCTATTAGTCCTTATAAATAGTCCACTTCCATTGATAGGAAGCCCCTGATTAATTTTTCTACGGTCATGATCCCCAACTAACACTCGATACACATAAGATTGTATTAAGATCTCTAGAGTGTTCTCTGTTAGCCCTAATACGTCTCAATACATTTTATTATACAACTAAAATGTCTCTTCCCTTGATTCGGGCGGTCTTCAGCATTTTTTCTAACTGAACCTTCCACAATTATTACTTAATAAGCTTGAAGTTATCTATACTTTCTCGGGGGCTATATAATTATTTAACCTACTGGATATCTCAGTGAGTCCGGTTTCTTTATTTATCCATCAACAGGGCTGTACATCGATTTTAGGTTTAAAATTATAAGACCTTTTAATTATTCATATACATATTAGTTAAAGACTGAAATAAAATTGTTCACAATAAATTTTTATTTTTCGAATTTTTATTAATTAGTTTATGTGAACAAAATGGTGATTGTGCCTCTCGACAACTATATAACTTCCAGTTTTTATTTTCATCATTCCTCAAACAAATTAAAAAAAAATGTTTCGTTTCCCCTTTTAAGGTAAAAGAAAACAGGAATATTTGTAATTTTTCAAGCTCCACAAAATATGGGTTAACTCGTTACTAAAAAAAACATACGTTTGCCAAAAGAAATTTTATGACTATATGTTTTAATTTAATTCTCTTACTTTACCGTATACAATTGAAAGAACAAAGGTGTCGGTTCGTACCAGAAGATGATACGATGTTGAAATCAGATAATGGCCGGATTCAATGTTAGGTCTAAGTTTGGTCTTGATGTTTTTGATGAAAACCTGAGATAACAATAATTAGTGTTACACCGACTGGATTGGCCACGTTCCAATGCGACAACATCTTCACCTTCAACGTCAAGTACCCATTTCTTGAGTTAGTACAAATTTGGATAACCGCCCAGTTGCATTCTCTCGTTCTGGGAACGTTACTGCGCGGAAAACCTCGAGTTGATTTTTTTTATCTTGATTTTTAAAATCCTTTAATAGTTTGCGAATTTTTTTTAGAACAGTTTGCGATCTAGAGATCGCGAATTGAGTATTTTTTTATAGGAAATTTTACTTAATTTGCGAAAAATAACGACATAAGTGTGTTAAGATTCAAAATAATAAAAATATGACTTATTGGGAATTGGTCGATTCGAATATTTTAGAAATGAGTTAACTTTGAGTTGTGTAACTCCTGCAGCAAATAGTGCAATCGTTGTGTGGGTAAACTTGGCACACCGATTAAGCCCAATTTGTGCTAATTAGTGCTCACGGGAAAAAATTAGTGCTAGTCCAGGAGCCGAAGAACGGGAAAAGAAAATTTAAATTTCGCCTGAAAGACGAAAAAAATAAAACCCAATTTCTAGAAAAACCAGAAATAATTTATGCCTAATTTTAAAACTTCCCAAAAGCGGCTCCACCGACGAAATTTGTGCTTATCATAGAAATATGATTTTTATAAATTTTCATTAATAAATTGAGGAAAAACAAATTAGCCCCTAAAAGATACTATATTGAACATACAAAATACAGTTGTATATCGTTCAATAATATTTTTGTTGAACAACAAATAAAAAAATAAAAAAACTTATTATAAAATCAAAGAATAAGCATTTCAGATAGCATAGTCCTGTCACGCATGTTCATTGCCATCCGAAAAATATAGAGGCTGAATTTGTGCTAATCCAGAATTGGCCCAATTCCGTTGAACAACAAAGACCGTTGGTCCGAAAAATATAGTGGCTGAATGGCAATGAACATACCTGGTAGGAATATGCAATCAGAAGTGCCAACTTTATTGGTTTGTAGAACATTTTTTGTCAGAAAATTGTTCATTCAGCGGTCTTTGTTGTTCAACGGAATTGGGCCAATTCTGGATTAGCACTATCTGAAATGCTTATTCTTTGATTGTATAATAAGTTATTTTATTTTTTAATTTGTTGTTCAACAAAAATATTATTGAACGCGGTATACATCTGTATTTTGTATGTCCAATTTAGTATCTTTTAGGGGCTAATTTGTTTTTCCTCAATTTATTAATGAAAATTTATAAAATTCATATTTCTATGATAAGCACAAATTTCGTCGGTGGAGCTGCTTTTGGGAAGTTTTAAAATTAGGCTTAAATTATTTCTGGTTTTTCTAGAAATTGGGTTTTATTTTTTTCGTCTTTTAGGCGATATTTAAATTTTCTTTTCCCGTTTTTTCGACTCCTGGACTAGCACTAATTTTTTCCCGTGAGCACTAATTAGCACAAATTGGGCTTAATCGGTATGCCAAGTTTCATTTTGAAATTCTAAAGTTTCCCTGCTGCAGTTACCCACACGCAATCGTTTGACCCACGATTTCAATAACCGAGTATCTGGTAGTTTTTTTTTCAGTCGGCTTCTCACTCTTAATTACGTGAGGCATTTATAATCTACTACCTTTCACGTGATCTTATGATCTTACAGCAATCTAGGTTCACCCTGCACGATATTTGAAAAGTTAAATGCTATGCTAAATGGACTCCGGAAACCTGTGATCACTGCCAAACAGGTTAAGGACTGTATCCATTTTATTAGTCATTTCAGTTTCATGGAGTGTGTAGAATGTACATGAAATGTTATAACCGATTTTTCAGACAAAGTGGGTTCACGTAGGGAGGAACCTATTAAGAACTATATTAGCTTCTCTTATCTGCCGGTATTCGAAAAATTTTATTTTGAAACATAATCTGAGGTTAACTAGATATGCTGGTTCTCGGAAAAAATACCAGGTTACAGTTCTGCGTTCTGGTATTTTATAGGTTAATTTACCGAATAGTGGTTCTTGAAGTTGATGATGACTACATTCACTTTATTTACAGTTTTCAAGCCTTCAAGGTGTAGTGAGGTTCGTTTTTTGGACCGCTTTAAATCTTAATGGGTTGTCTTTTCAGAGCGCAGTTGTTAATTGAAAAGTTGTTGTTGACTCCTCCAACCAATTTGAAACAATTGCATAATAATTTTACCAGGGATTTAAAACTATTTCAATGAAGTGTTTCTTTCTGATTTCAAACAAACCATAACTCGAGCTAATGAAGGTTATAATATT
Source organism: Nephrotoma appendiculata (assembly GCA_947310385.1). Classification (NCBI taxonomy): domain Eukaryota; kingdom Metazoa; phylum Arthropoda; class Insecta; order Diptera; family Tipulidae; genus Nephrotoma; species Nephrotoma appendiculata. The sequence continues at coordinate 58,515,039 of OX371224.1, forward strand.
TTTCAATCGAATTTTGCCAATCTGAACCACACCTTCAATTCTGATGACATGAACATGGCCAATATTTTTATGGGTTGAAGAAATAGACCATCATCTGAGTGACATATTCTTCTTTCTTTCAAACTTGCTGTATTTGAAAGTGATTTTTTATGCGAATCAAATAAAATTAATTTCACCTTTCTTTTGAATCGTAATTTGTTATATGTAAGATTTTTGTGTACAGGATGTCTCCGTAGAGCACCGATTTTCTAATAGTGTCCCGCAATGTTTTCTAAATCCGTGAAGTTGTTAGAGTTTAAATTCTGCATATCTATGTGCATATAACCCAACAAATTTCACTTAAAAATTATTTAGGATGGAATACCTTTTCTCATTGGCATTAAAATCTTGTTTTTCGTAGGCACCCTTTAAACTACGTAAAAAGTTATCAGCAGTCAAAAATCGTATTTAGACGAATAAATTAAATATAGAGAACGGTAAAAATCCTAAATTTAATTTTTTTATAGGAAACAACATCACAATTTCGCAGCAAACCGTCAACAACACATCGAAAAACTATTAATTTTCCTCTAATAATATTAGGTATAGACGCACCAATTTCCATTTAAAACCCCAAACCACACACGTCCTACACAAACGTTTCACTTTCCCATTTTGATATATTTTGATTAAAGTTCTTTTTTAGATTTTCATTTTCATTTTATTTATTTATTTTTTTGAAAAGCTAAAAGGTGCGGTCAAGTATTTAGCTTTGTGTGGGATAAATTTAGGAAGCAGAATTTCCATTTTTTCGTTTCTGTACACTCGTACATGTTCTTAAAATGTTTGCTCAGCAACTTAGAAAACTATTAATTCTATTTAAAATAATTAATTAAAATAAACCACCGTTCCCAGAAATCATAAGAAATTGGTTTTATTTCTCAATTTAGCAAGAAAATCGACTCACATCGTAGATTACGAATTAAATTTTCGCCAATCTTGGAAATTATAGTGATCGCCTCCTTTTGTTCCAAAGTCAGTAAAATTATGTTCATTGTCGCGTGTATTAATAGTTTGTGTCATAAAAATAGTAAGCATGTCAGTTGTAAATTAAGAGGCCTGCCAGTAATTTTTGAGGAACAGGCTATTATTTAAATAAAGGAAATTTATCTATGTACATAGTTGGAGATTTAATAATAGATTTGGATATTTTTGAAATGTGTTTAGGTTGTGAGCCTTTTCAGCATTCGTTTCAATCGGACGTTTATGTATGTATATCTAAGTAATGTTGATTTTATGCTCTGCATATACTGAAACCACTGTATTTACTATGCAAAGTCAACATCATAAAAAAATATATGAAAACAATTCAATCAACCCTATATAAACACTGCTATTACACAAATAAGAATGAAACGAAAATTTTCTATACTTGGCTTATTAAAAATTCAAGCACATACACACTTCGTATCTGCAAGGTCTACAACGAATGACTTATATATATAACTTTAAGGTGTACAGCCAAAAAAAAATTTTTTTGGGTCGGACCAAAACCGACACCAAACATAGAATACCAAAAACAAAAATCAAGCTTACTGAAATTAATGAGTACACATTACATGGTAAGGTGGAAATGCCATCTGTGTATGTATAAAATAGGTATATAAAGAGTCTTTCAATAGGGACGCTCGTTCGAGAAATGTTACGCGCTGAGATAATGAGATTTTCTCCGCGCCACAATCGTCCTGCCAAGTCGACTATTCGACTTTTGGTGGCGAAATTCTAGTCAACCGGTTTGATAAATAATCAACCAACACACTTTTGCTGATTGGGCTTTGGAGTGGTTGGAAGTTTAACCAAATTTCGCCAAACAATATCATGTTTAGCGACGAGGCCCATTTTTGGATGAATGGATATGTGAACAAGCAAAATTGTCAGATTTGTGGCGATATCAAACCACATGAGATAAACCGGCATCAAATGCATCCCAAGAAAGTCACTGTTTGGTGCGGGTTCTGGTAGAACATCGGTTCGTACTTCTTCCAAAACGACTTTTATTAGTAACGTTTTGCTTGGTCAGATTGATTCATAAATTTTGAAAAACATAACAATTCTTGTGCCATGCAGGTCATTTCGAAATCTAAGTTTCTAGAACACCATTCCACCATTTCGATGAGCAATTTCAATGAGAATTATTTTTAAATTTGGTTTCTAGTTTTTGTTATTTTATAATTGGTAACAACCAAATAAAATCCAAATAACTCAACAGTTTTTTATACATCAGAAAAGTAACGAAAAGTTGACAATTATACAAAATAACGAAGCTACTAGAAATTTATATGCGTGACGTTATAACAATTCCTCTCTCGTTAATTATTTGACAGATCAATACAACAAAAAAAAAAAGTTGATTCCAGAAAATTAAAAAAAAAACTGGAATGAAAATTAATATCATTTTCTGTGACAGCAAAATAATGATCCCGGATCAATAATATGACGTCATTTTTGATCCAACATGGCTTCTGGTTTATATTTTTTGTCTTTTTATTTTTTGATCCCGGATCAATTAAAAAATCCAAAAAATTTGTTGGATTTTTTTTTGACGTTTACTCACACATATTCTGATATTGTGTGAGCAAACGTCAAAAAAATCCAACAATTTTTTGAATTTTTTAATTGATCCGGGATTAAAAAATAAAAAGACAAAAAATGTAAACGAGAAGCCATGTTGAATCAAAAATGATGTCATATTATTGATCCGGGATCAATATATTGCTGTCACAGAAAATGATATAAAATTCCGTAAAAAAAACTAGTCGATCGATATTTTAATGCGTTGATTGGAATAACACGATCTTCTGCCTTGGACGATTTGATCTTCTCATTGGTGTTTCACTTTGTAAACTTCGGTTTTCATTATCTTGTGTTCTTTCTTTTTGTTGTTTGTGTCGTATCGTTGTTTACAATCTCTTTAGGTGATCCATTTCGTAAAATGCTACTAAAATCACTACTTGATGTCGGAAAATTTTGTTTTTTGTGCACTTGCAGATGCTTGTTGTGATTGTACGTCATTTCGTGATTCATCTTGCACGTCATTTATCATACAATTCTCATGGAACAAAATTGGTTGATGAAGATTTTGTTCTGTAGAGAAACAAATATTAGAAAATGTACGTTTTTACTCGCCTTGTTTTCCAATTGTTTTTTATGTGACGATTTTTCATATTCATCGGTTGACGACAAAATTCTTGGTCGTAATTGATTCTGATGTCGTCTCCAAATACCATATAGTTTGTGCCAACTAGGAACATTCTTCTCCCCAACGATTTGATGATGTTAGCTTTTCTTCATTTTTGTGGACTTCTCGTTGAAAAATCTTTAGCGTAAACTTTGTCATCGACATTGTATTTGTTCGATATGGTGCAATGTTCTCTTCGGTGGAAATACGGTTTCATTGATGACAGTACAGTGCGAGGCTGTCGACCGTGTAACAGTTCCGCGAGTGATTTGTTTACATTTGTAAACGGTGTAGAACGATAAGACGATAAAAATTTGAATTGTACGTTGTCACCCTTGGTACCGTCATGACAAATTTTCTTCATTGCTGTTTTGAAAGTTCGGACCATTCGTTCGGCTTCGCCATTCGATTGTGGATGAAAAGGTGCTGATGTCAAATGCTCGATATTGTTCATACGACAGAATTCAGCGAATTCTGCAGACATAAGTTGTGTACCATTATCACTTACGATAGACGATGGTAAACCTTCGATTGCCAATATTTGTTCTAACACCCAAATTGTGAGCGATGATGTTGTTTTCGTTATTGGTACGACGAATGGAAATTTGCTATATGCGTCCACACACAAAAGAAACATTTAGTTCATAAATGGCCCCGCGTAGTCGTTATAAACTCTGCCATTTCATCTGGTGTCACATTCTTTGACGATTTTTTCAATGTCACGGTCGATGTTTGACCACCAGCAACGTCGACGAACCAACTTCTTCATATGGGTGACATCCCAATGTCCACCATGTAGTAGCTTCAGTGTTTTCTCTTGTAGGGTAAAGGGAACGACAATGTTTAGATGTTCAAGGTATGACGATGCTTAAAATATTTTGATTAAGACGATTCAGAGACATTTAATTTTTCCAGCCACCCAGTTATTAAGCAGGACTTCACTTTACTAAGTAGAGGGTCGGAGCGAGTGTGTTGTGTTAGTAAATTGTAATCGATTGGGCAATCGAGAATGCGATCGTTGTAAATTTCATTTACTTGAAAACTCTTCGCTTTTATCAAAATTTTCATCCGGTCCACAAGGTAAACGTGATAGTACGTCGGCGTAATTTTTCACGTTTCTCGGTCTCTTTCACGTTTCTCGGTCGTCGTAGATTTTTTATCGCATCGACGTTGGACGAATTCCGCATTGGTTTAGTTGTAGTTTGAATCCGTTGGATTCTAATCGTGATAATAATTGTTCAACATTCTTCAAATGTTTTTCATTGTTAGCGCCAGATATAACGAAATTGTCTAAATATACTGCACAAAAATCTAAATCAGTTGTGATTTGCTCCATCAGTCGTTGAAAACTGCCTAGTGCGATAGATATCCCGAAAAACATGCATTGATATTCGTATAATCTGAACGGAGTGTTCATTACAAAGGATTTTTTAGATTCATTAGTAAGTTCAAGTTGTAGATAGGCATTAAGGCATCTTTCAAATCCAATTTAGTAAAAAAATTGACCACCTTGTAACTTGTAAAATAGGTCGATTCGAGGAATTGGGTGACGATCCATATCGACTTGTGGATTGATCGTCACTTTATAATCCTTGCAAATTCGTATTCCACCATTCCGTTTCTTCACTGGTACCTTTAGAGTAGCCCTTAATGAGGTTTGGATTTGTTTTAAAACGTGTTGCAAGACCAATCGTTGCAATTCATTTTTTACCGCTTTTCTTATGGTGAACGGTCAAACTCGTGGATTGAAAAATTTAGGTTTTGCGTTTTCTCAAAATAATGTCTGTTTGTAGTTTTGTACGTCGTACAATGAACCAAGGTTGACGAATCAAATAATTTTGGATTACAGTTACAAATTTCACGCACTCGTTTCTCCAGGTTTTCGTTTCTGTTTACGACGATCACCGGTAAGACGAGCTTTTTATTACCATATGACAATTCAACATCGACGATCCCCTTTATTAGTATGTGTTGACCCATATATGCTTCAAATCGAATCGTTGATAGTTGATATGCGGAAGAATTCATTGCCTTGTACGTATTTAAACAGATCATTGATGATGATGCCCCAGTGTCCAATTGAATTCGAAATTTCGAACCGGTGCCGAATTAATGCGGGCCACAATCCACATTTTCTTTTTCATTGCACCACTGTTGAAACATCAACTTCATTCAATAGAGGGTGACTGACACGAAGTGTTACCAAAACAAAACGCCACAGAATTTTTATTGTTTGATGAATTTTATTGAATCAAAGTAAAAAATGTTTTGGCCACCCACGCAGCCACCTTTGGCTCTGGGTTTTTTGGCACATTCCCGGCGAAGCGCTTGCTGAGATGGTCCACACTTTAGAATTTTTTTGTCCCAACCTTGCTCTTCAAAATACCCCAAACCGAGAAATCTAGCGGATTTGCATTCGGTGAATTTGGTGGTCATTGGGCAGTCGAAATGAACCACGGAACGTTGTTTCTCAGCCAATCTTGATTGACGCGCGCTTTATGATTCGGCGCCGAGTCCTGTTTAAATGTCCAGGCTCTGCGGCCGAAATGTTTTTGTGCCTAAGGCTTCAACGCTCCCTCCAACACATGATCCCGATTTCTCATTATGGCGGCCCAAACCATCACCATCGGCGGAGCTTGGTTTCGAGTGGCAATCCGTTGGCCCAAATTTTTAGTAGAACAGCCGGGCAAGTAAATCCGGTCGTTTTGCTTCTTCACATATTGCTTAATAACGAACGATGACTCATCGGAGAAAACCAAATTAGGCAAATCGCCACTTTCGTGCAAGCGTAACAACTCCTTTGCTCTTTTCACTCTATTTTTTTTGAGCATCGGTGAGACCATGCGTGTTATGGAATTTCAAGGCCTTTAGTCCAAGATGATCTTTCAATATGTGCTGCTGCCATTCGAGCGAAAAGTTTGCCGCACGAGCCATTTTTATGCTGCTACGGCGCGGATTCCGAGCCAAATTGGCCTTCACCTTCCGAATGATATCCGACGATGTTGCAGTGCATTTCGGTCCACCACCATGGCGTTTTCCAATGCTGCCAGTATCGTTATAACGATTTATGGTGCTATACACACACATTTTATTCACATTTTTTCGCAGATGTTTTAACTGGTTAACAATCTGCGGCTGTGATTTTCCAGCCAAATATAGAGCAATCACACTATTATGCTTGAATTCCATTGCGGATAACCTTTTTTCTGAATTATTCCCACTAAAATGCTTTTGACTTCAATGAAATGGTGTAAAATTGAGCGCTCATTAGTGTAAATTTGAGCGCTCTGTCATTACTGGTTTGACAGCAATGACAGTCTGAAGTTGGTAACACGGGTTTGAGGCTTGCAATTGTTACGTTCTAGTGATTACCACCTGTTGCGAGACTTACAGCGTTGTCGAAAATTTGGACGACGTTGAAAATGACCTCTATTGTTACCACGTTGTCGGCTTGATGATTAACCACGCTGTTGTGACATATATACGGTGGCAATATGACCGAATTTTTTGCATCGATCACTTCATGATCTCTTCTTGGATGATGATTATACACCTTGAATACTGCGATGCCGATGAACTTTTACCCATAAATTCCTATTTCAAATACAACCTCAAGCGTTGTATACCTAGCTTCTTGTGCAAACTAATTTTTAATTTTTTGCAATACGACGCAAATCAGTCACCCACTCAGCCCACTCACAACAACACCGTAAACTTACCAACGTGATCATATACGATTTAACGCCTTCAGGCTTCTTTCGTTAGGGCTTTCTTAAATCGCAGATCTATGCAAATAAATCGCAAACAATTGATACCCTCATAGTCAACATAAAACACGCCATCCAGCAAATTCAGCCAGACTTATGCGACAAATATATCGAAAATACGACCTCCCGAATTCGTGCCATCAAAAAAAGCCACGGTGGACATTTGAACGAGGTTATATTCCATACTTAATGCCATAACATAAACAAATAAAACAAAAATTGAGTGAATATCTTGTTCTATTTACATTTAAAAGTCGCGCGCCACTATTGGAAAACCCTTTATATGTGATGTGAAAAAACCGTAAAGAAAATTTAGAAAAACTGTGGTTATGAATAATAATAAAAATTTTGTAGTAGCATGTAGGAAAAGATAAACAACTTTTTATGAAATTTGTGGAAAATTTATGCTAATTAACTTTTTTGGTATATATGATCTTACTTTATAATATGTGGTCTGGGTTACAATTATTAACCTGCATACATCAATATTCCTTTACGCCCATTTGCCTTTTACAGGTGGTACATTTAAGCAATATAATTCTTAGAATTTTTTTAACCAAAATACCTCAATTAAAGATGTATACAAGATCCATAAATACGAATAAGTAAATTAATTGCTCTGCTTTCTGGAATTGCCTGCTTATTAACCACTGTTGACTAATAAATGACACGAACTGGGTATTTTGCTTACAATACATTTACGTATAAATTTGCTAGCAGCGTTCAAGGCGAGCTCTTCCTAAATACCAAAATATCCAATCGAAGTTTACTGTTTACATGAAACTTGAGTCTTGGTATTGGGATCATTTTGGGAAATTTATATACAACCTTATTTTATTATTAATACCGCTCGAAGCCAAATAACGAAATTTTACAAACCACATAATTTGCATGACATTTAAATCATCGTTTTGGATTCATTAGAATAACAATACTTTTATAAGGTCAATCTGTAGCTAAATAATTTTAAGGCATGAACAAAATTTTCAACATTAGGATTGTACTGGTTATAAGAGGTAATGCACATTTCCATCGGTAAATGTTCTAGATTTTTCTGAATCTTTAAGTGATGGTTGATGGTTAAACCATTCAATGACTAATACAAAAATTTAATATACTTCATTTTATCTTCAGAGTGGTCATTGAATAAGATGACATATGAATTATAAAGATTTGATTTCGATGGCTGTTATAGCATTAACAGACTTCGATTTAAAAAATTCGATTTAGAAATTTTTTTCATCTAGTCTATGCCAAGGCTATTTAATTTTTGCAATCTGTTCTGGGGTCGAAGCACTTTCAACTCTTTTGCAGTCCTACCTTAAGCAGTTGCCTAATGGAAGATTTTCAGCTATACATCGAAATTACGTTACGTATATATTGCATTGTTCCATGCCAGCCTATAGTACTGAAATGAAAGTTTGGTCGCTACATGAGTTCTGAACCCGCTAGTAGTGTTTATTACTATTGCTCAGGAATCTACGAAATGGAAGTTCTAGATTCCGGAAATATGTCAAACTTAACCCCATGGACTACTTTTATGATATACAAAATCATATGGGATGATGGGGAATATATGAAACTACGGGGATGTAGTGAAGAAGATTAGCAAACATCACGTTATCATGCAGGCAAACCGAAATCGCGAGACATTCATTTAAACGCAGTGCATTTTAATCGTGATATTATTTGTCAATCCAATTTGTTTGTCAGAAAATTGTTAAATTTGAAATAATTGTAATATTTTGTAAAATGCTAAATTTAAAAGGCTTTTTCAACAATGCCTAAAGGTAAACGGTTATTTGAATCGGAGTAGCTGTCTATATAAATTTATAAGGAGATTTATTTTCGTAATTACATGCGGGCGGCAGATTGGCAGGGAGTGATTTTCTCTGACGAAAAAAAAAATTATTCTAGATGGTTCCTACTGCTTCAGTTACAAATTTAAAAAAACACGACGTCGTTAGGTCGAACCGATATTTTGGTGGCGGAATTGTTATGGTGTGGGGAGCATTTTTATATCGAGGGAGCTTCCCATCTGCTTTATTACGACTTGCATGAACTCCAATATGTACATTGAACTCTTGGAAGACGCTTTTTAAATTATCTGGATGATAAGAAAATTATATTTTTCAACATAACAATGCTTCGACAAAAACATTAGTCTTGAATGACCGTAGTCCTGATTGCAACCTCATCGAAAACCTTTGGGGATCCTGAGCGGAAATATGGAAATGGACTTCAATATGATTCAATAATAGAATTAAAAAGATGACGAAATGCGCCAAAAAGCACTACGAAAATGTTTTATTTTAAGTAAAGTAATCGAATAAAATGGCAAAAACGAATATTTAAGTATCGTTATCGTTATTTTAAAAAATTCAACGAAAACCCAAAGTTATTGCAGTTATTGTACACACCCTCCACAACCTCAGTCACATCTAACATTCTTTCCCATGATTTTTGCAGATCTGATTGAAAAATATTCAATAGTTCTGGAATGATATCCCTTTGATTTAAAGGGCGACCTAGCATATCCCAAGGGACAAAGGGGATCGAGGTCAGGCCCACAAGCCACTTCATCTAATTTATAATGATACATTTTGGTGTAAAGTTGATTTAAAAATCCAGCAAACTAGTCGCAAAATCTAGAACTCCAGAACGATATTTGCAACTTTTTGAAATGCATCCTATATCTTTCTAAGCTATAATACAAAATATTCCTGATTTTTCTTTGCTACCTTTCATTTATACGTACGACTTCCTGAAAAAAATTATTTACGCCCAGATTCCCAAAGTCGGTAACACTTCACTTATAGTTTTATGTATAGGTTTGAAACCGTTTAAAGATGAAGAAAGACCAAGGACTGATAAAGATTCCCGGATAACAAGAGGAAAAGATAGGATTGATGATGTTTTAGGATGGAACAACCCTTTGTCAGACACTAGTGATCGTACAGCGGTATTGTCTCCCTTTAATGTCACCCACAATTGAGGAAATTATTTATTTTCATGTTTTAGTGTTTGTGGGGTATTATTCACAAACACTAAAACATGAACAAATTATTAATTATTCTGGTTTTATATCGGATTGAAGTTTATGCCAAAATAACAAAATATACACTGTGGCCTATAAGTACTTAGCATTGAAAAAAAAAACACTCAAATATTGAACTTTCATAATAATATCTGAAACTATTTAATAAACACAAATATTTTACACTAAAGTAGCAAACATTTAATTTTTGTGAAAAGTTTTGCGTGAATTTTATAAAATAAAATTTTTACAACAAAAGACACTACGAATCGCACAGAGATGATCGAAGTGGTTCTGAACTAGTATTTGATGTAAGAACGAAATCTTATTTGTCCACATGCTCGTAAATTTTGAGAGATTTTTGTTATTCGAGAGAGAACATTTTGAGTGTAATATGAAAACTCTTAAACATTGGAAATTATTTAACTCGGCCCTACGGATCGCACAGAGGTGATGGAATTGGTTCTGAACTAGTATTTGATATGAGAAACCAATCTTATTTACCCATATGCTCGGATTCTCTGAGATTTTCGCTATTTGAGAGAGAACATCATTGAGTGTAATATGAATATTCTTAAACATTTGAAATTATTTACTCTCTACACTCAATGATGTTCTCTCTCGAATAACAAAAATCCAAGAGATTTCCGAGTATAATGATAAATAAGATTTGTTTCTCACATCAAATACTAGTTCAGAACCAATTTTATGTGCTCTCTGCGATCCGTAGAGGCTAAGCTAAATAATTTGAAATGTTTAAAAATTTTCGAATTTCACTCAATGATGTTCTCTCTCAAATACCAAAAATCTGAAAGATTTCCGAGCATGTGAATAAGTAAGATTTGTTTCTCACATCAAATATTAGTCCAGAACCAATTCCTTCACCTCTGTAGGGACCGAGTTAAATAATTTCAAATGTTGAATTTTCGAATTTCACTCAATGATGTTCTCTCTCAAATACCAAAAATCTGAAAGATTTCCGAGCATGTGGATAAATAAGATTGGTTCTCACATCAAATACTAGTTCAGCACCAATTCCATCAGCTCTCTGCGATCTGTAGAGGCCGAGTTAAATAATTTCAAATGTTTAAAAATTTTCGAATTCCACTCAATGATGTTCTTTCTCAAATAGCAAAACTCTGAAAGATTAAGATTTGTTTCTCACATCAAATACTAGAACCAATTCCATCACCTCTGTGCGATTTAGGAGCCATTTAGAAAAAGTATTGTGGGAATATTTCTGGTATATTCGAGAACGTTCTAGTGAAATTACAAGCTAACTTAAAAATTGTTTGCTTATTGGATAAAATGAAAACTCAATATTGCATCCTAATTCAATTGGTGTTTCAATTCGAACCTGATAGCTCCCGATTGAAATTATATCGCTTACGATTGGGATTAATATTTATTTTTTTTTTCGTTTCAGGTATGTTTAAGTTTACATCTCTATAATAACAGCAATTTTTGTAATTGTAAGTACAATATAAACTATTGAAAGTCTTTCGTACGAAAAAAATATTAAGGTCAAAGTTGACGTATAAAAAGAGGACACGAGATAGCGCCATATTTATTGAAATTAATATATACAGTTGGTTAAAAACGAGGTACATTTTTTAATAGAATTTACACTTTTTGTGGGACTGCCATAAACAATTAAGTATAGTTCCTATTTAATTGAAAAAGTTCTTTCCGACTGTATCTCATCAATTCAATAGCTACGAGGGTTGTCTGAAAAGTTTCCGCCCGAACAAAGATGCAAGACATTTTTGCTTCAAATTTAGTTTTATTTCTCTACATATTCTCCTTGTAATTCTATACATTGCGGCCAGCGATGCTTTGCTCATATCTTCAGCTCGTGCAAATAGTATTGGGTGTCTTTGAGTGTCTGCAAAATAATTTTTTACGAAGTTGACGGCCTCCTTATTCGATGAAAATGTCTGTCCTCCGAGCGCAACTTCTATTTTAGGGGACCAAAAAAAACCGCTCGGGGTTAGATCTGGTAAGTAAGGAGGGTGATCAGGCATTCAAAACGTTATTCTTGTGTTTTTGCCATGGCAACCGCTGAAGTATAGACGGCGCATTGTTTTTTTGGTGGAACAAGAATACTTTTTAAATGTGCCCGTTTTCAGCAATTCCTGCCCTCCGCTTGAAATGTAATGATGCGTAGTATGCTCCTGTAATGGTTTTCTCCTTTTGAAGATAATCGATTAAGATAACACCATGACTGTCCCAGACAAACCGTCGCCATCACTTTACCACCCGAAGGTAGCAACAACCTTGGTTTGTTTTGTAGACGATCAAAACTCTGTTTTATTGTGCATATATTGCGCCAACAGAGCGTTAGAAATGTTCATTGGGACACTTGTCAGGTCCAAAGTCAGCAAACGCGGCACCCAACGCGCGGAAACCTTTATTATGCGTAATTCTTGATGCAATAGGTGACTAACACGTTCTTTGGACTTATTCATAGCCTCTTGTCTTTCTCTAATTTAAAATCGACGGTTGTATGGCACCATTTAGTGAACTTGAGAGATGTCATCGTCAGTGGTTGCAGTTTTTGGACGTCCCTAACGTTAACCGTCACCCAAGCTGGTACGGCCTGCATGATGGTGCAGAGTGCTCGTACGCGCGTCCTTTGACTTTGACAAGCAGTTATAAAAATTCCTATACTACTCGTATAGAACCAAATTAGAACAAAAATTTATATAAATTAATATTTTGTCCATAATCCTTAGCTTTCTGTAAATGCGGGTTGGCCCTATAAACATTGAATTTTTTAATCCAGACACATACTAGTTATCTCCACCAAGTGACTTCCACTTCTTAGAAATTTACCGCAATTTATTGCCTTTGTTCTGACGAGCTAGTGGTACCCAATTTCTGACTTTGTGGGCGAAGTTTTCTGGATTTGCTTCCCGAAAATCTCCGGTAAAATAGAGTAGCCCACACATGTTCAATGTGGTCAGGTCGTTGCTGTAGGACAGCCACTCCAATTCATTGTAGCGAGTTATTTTGCATGAATTCGAATAGCATACCTGAATAAAATATTCTTGCTTTCCGTAAAATCAAATCGACAGTTGTTGTGCATCCAGAGTTTCTGGTCAAGGTCCAACTGAAATAATTTTCTATGAAGTTTTAAACATTTATTTGGGAACCCCCATTTATAACTTTTGTTCGAAATGTTCTGATTAGTTATTGATTGCGCAGTAACCAAGAAAAATTTTATTTTCGTAAAATTTAAGAAGTAGCTACTTCTGATCGAAAAAACGAAAATCAGATTCTCTAAAAGCAGTCCAGTGACACTGAACTAGACTCCACTATCTATTGATGCACTACTTTTAGCCTCACCCAGAAATAACGATGAGGATGTAGCCGGTTTCTATTCCTAAACCGGTTTGTTAGCGCCACCTATTACGAATCTAAAAAAGTTTCGAACAAACCTTATAGCCTAAGGATTAGTTAAACGGGGGTGGGATGTTGTAACATCACTATTTTCGATACTATCGAAGGTTACATCTCTTTCATCAGAAATTAAATTTATCGTTTTTCCATTTTTCAATTACGTTGCTTCTATTGCGATCTCTCTCTACCTATGCGAATAAAACATTATGTCGTTTTACTCTAATTATCGTTCCTCCTACTTATTTTAAGAGTGATACTTTATCGAAAAATCAAAAAAGAGATAAATAAACAATTTATTCTAGTAGTGCGCGATCGCAAAGCAAAATTGAAAATTGAAACAACAGCAATTTTATTATTAAAAGAGATATAATATTCGATAAATATCGAAAAAAGTTATGTTACAACATCCCACCCCTGGTGTAGCAAAATTCTATCAAGTACTCTAGGAAAAAAATATGCTGGAATATGCTAGTGACTTTTCAAATTTTTCATAGTGCGGCAAACTTATTTGAAATGTATTTCCCAGTCTGTTCAGACTATTACGTACTCTGCGGCGCAGAATCCGAATTTACTTTATTTTTTCTTTTCGTTTAGCCGTTTATTTCTCCAAGTGCTTAGGGTTTTCATACTTTTTGCTCGCGCGTTATGTAGAACACACGTATATGAGTAACTTTATTGAATTATATGATAACTCACTAAATTTATTATTACAAACTTTCATCACGTTCGCCCTTGTTAGTACTTTTACTTTCTTTAGTGAGTCATAAAAAATTTTGACCTCGAGGTTTTTGGCAGATTTACTCTATACAGTCCAGGCAGTTTTTCTGATCGATGTAAAACCTCGTTCGTACATAAACTTTTTCCATAATTTGGGAAATCCCAGTGATTTTTCGCCGAATTCGGTCTCCCAGAAGTGGTAGCTTCCATAGGAGCTGTAATGTGACGATTACTTTATTTAACTTTTGTAATAAAAGAAAACAACAATATAAATTTAAAATTAGTAATTAACTTTTATTATTATAAATGAACTTTTTATTTTTTTATCGTTTTACGAACTGCTCGGTGTGATCCTTGTTGTTGACTGCTCGTATTTATTTTTGAGCACGAAAGCAACACCGTTCTGATTTTTATAAGCAAACATACAAACTGAACTTATATTGTCTTACAGACGAGATTTAACAATATTTTCACTTATACATAATTATGAATATAATTCCAGGGGTATACAACACCATCCCCCTTGGAAAAATAATAATAATAATTTTTTTATTTTATTATTATTATTTTGTTAATTGTTTTTCTAATATTTGTTACAATACATGTTGGGAATGGATTTAACCCGGATTTAGCGGATCAGGATTTTTACCCTATGCTGGACGTTTGACCGCGCCGGTTCGGTTTTTGGGGATCTGCAAACAATTTGTATTGTAACAAAAGCTATTTTTATACATTTTATTTTAATATTTATAATTTATGTTCAATATATTTAAAACTTTGTTAACAAATTTTTATGGATTTCCTTTCTTACTTTTGAATTAATATTTTCAATAATAGCATTATTTGGACTGATATTAACAATTTTAAATGGACCGTCCTTAACGGATTCCAATTTATTTTGATTTTTATTTCTCAGCAACACAAGATCATTCACTTTAAAATCTATATAATTTAATTTATTTTTATCATCTAACCTGACTTTGCGACGCTCTTTTTCCTTTAATAACAAATTATAAGCCCTAGAGTGTGCCAATTGCATTCGATATTTCATTTCCTTGCTGTAATCATCGGTATTATAAAAGGGTTCAACTTCACCATTTTGTAAATCTGTTGGCAAATTTGGTTTTTTCCCAAATACCAATTCGAAAGGTGTGAAGCCATGTGTAATATGCGGTGTGGTGTTATATGAAAACTGATAATAATCTATCCAATTGTCCCAATCTGTTAAATCAATATTAATATAAGATCGTAAGAATTCGTTTAATTTTCTGTGATTCCTTTCAAGACCACCAATTGTTTGGGGATGATACGGCGTAGAGTGCTTATGCTGAATTTTAAGAATGTCAATAATACTTGCAAATAGCGAATTCAAATATTCAGTTCCCATATCGGTTTTAATTTTACGTGGGGCACCAAATAAAAGAATAAAACTTTCAATAAATGCTTTAGCAATAGTTGAGCTTTCTTTATTGGAAACTGCTCGTAATATCACATATTTTGTTAATTCGTCCTGAATTGTAAGAATGTAACGGTTTCCGTGATCTGATCGAGTCAAAGGACCAACAGTGTCCATTGAAATTACATCGAAGCTTGTCATTGGTGTATCAGTAATTTGTTGCGGTTCCTTGTGAGTTTTTTCATATTTATTTAATTTACAAGATTTACATTTAGATATGAATAGTTGAATACGTTTTTTCAAGTTGGGAATTACGTACTTCTCACATAATTTACGGTATAATCTACTGACTCCCGCATGACCGCCTGTGGGGGTATCATGATTATTATGTAACAGCTCATTGATAACATATTCATCATTTATATAAGTACGAAACGGACATAAAACAATTTTCATAATTTTCAATGCAGAATTTCCAATTGATTTAAATTTATCAACACTTATTAATTTAAAAATTGCGTCATTCATTTCTAGTTTCAGTTTAAAGTAATTATTGGCATTCATTATTTTTTCCAGCTTTGGAAGTGCTCGCTCTAGAGCGAAGTCCACTTCATTAAACGATGTTAAAAAAATATTCAATATAACTTTATTATTTAAATTTTCAATAGTTGCTACTCTCTTCTGTACTCCCTCATGGAGTTGAAATTGTAATTTTTTTAAATTTTTGGTTTCATTTATTGTCATAGCCATGTAAACACATAAATTATTTTCTGGCTCTTCAATTTGATCAGGCTGGTTATTTTTAACATTTTCTTGTGACTTCTTTGCCATGCTCCGAGTTATGATTGCAATCGAATTAATTGAGATACGCTTTAATTCATCACTGCCTATCGAAATGCGCGACAGAGCATCTGCACCGACATTCGATTTACCTTTTATATATTCAATTTCGAAATTAAATTCCTCTAAGTCTAAACGCATGCGCGTCAATTTTGAAGATGGATTTTTCATACCAAATAAATATATTAATGGCCTGTGGTCCGTAAATATCTTAAATACACGACCCAGCAGGTATGGTTTAAAATACATCACCGCCCAATGTATTGCAGTTAGTTCTTTAAGAGTTGGATGCTTATGTTTCTCGCATTTTGTGAACGACTTTGAAGCATAAGCTATAGGTAAATCTTTTCCGTCTTTCATTTGCGATAATATTGCACCACATGCAATATCTGAGGCATCCGTAGTTAAACGGAATGGTTGTGTAAAATCGGGATATTGCAGCAACGGTGGGTTCATAAGAATGTGTTTTAGTTTTTCGAATGCATCATTACAACTTTTGGTCCAATTGAATATTACATTTTTACGCAATAATTGATTTAATGGCTGAGCTATTCCAGCAAAATCCTCAACAAATCTTCTGTAATAGTTGCAAAAAGCAACAAACCGTCTTACGTCATCAGCATTTTGCGGCACTGGATAATTTACTATCACCGAATATTTAGATGGGTCAGGTAAAATGCCACAATCAGAAATTTGATGGCCCAAATATGTTACAGTGGTTTGTAAAAATTTACATTTTTTTGGATTTAATTTCAAATTGTACCTCCGGATTCGTTCAAACACTTTAATCAAATTTTTATTATGGTGTCGTAAAGAACAGCCAAATATTACTAAATCATCTACATATAAAAAGGCAGCTTCAGGAGTTAATCCAGACATAGCCAATGTCATCATACGCTGAAAACTGTTTGGAGAGATCTTTAATCCAAATGGTAACCGTTTGAATTGGTAGTGACCCGAATTAGTAGAAAATGCTGTAACACTTCTTGAATTGGATTCTATTCCAATTTGATGAAATCCAGATTTCAGATCTAATATTGAGAAAAATTTTGCACGGCCTAATTGGTCCAATATTTCATCAATTCTCGGTAGTGGAAATGTATCTGCAATCACTTTCTTATTTATTTGCCTAAAATCCACAACAACTCTCCAATCTTTGATATCTGTACAGCCCTTTTTAGGAACTAGCAAGAGTGGTGAATTGTACGGTGAGTAAGAATTTTCAATTACATTATCACGTAACATGCTTTTAACTTGACGATCAATTTCTTTTAAGTGAACTTGTGGAATTCTATAATTTTTTACATACACTGGGTGATCATCGGATAGATCGATTTTTTGTTTATAAAAATTATTACTTGTTAAACATTCTCCATCAACATAAAAAATGTCAGCAAACTGCTCACATATATCCAGTACAGTTTCTTTTCCAAAAGCAACTGATGATTCGAATTCAAATTGTTCACGAAGAATTTTAAAACGTTGATTTAAATTCTCGATTTTAAATGGCGCTGATTTATCTTCATTGATTGAATAAATATCATACGATTTTAATGGGATTATATCAGGTTTAAATAATTTAATTTTCTTGTCAGATAAGGTTGTGTTCAAAATTTTTACATAGGGCTCATCATTTATTATGGTGTTTGCAACCAAAATACCCGGCTCAATTTCACATGATAATACTACGCTTGGCTCGTCAATATGAAAATCTAATCTTCTTATCACTTCGCTTCTTGCCGACACTACAATTGAATCATCAAATCTATCATAAATAGGGATTAAAATGTTATTATTTTTGCAAGGTATTTCCAGTATGTATGTTGAATAATTGATGTTTGTCTTATATTTCTTTAGGAAGTCTCTACCTAGAATACCATCAGTTTCGATAGGGAAATCTTCAGATACAATTTGGAATTCATGTTGCAAAGCAAATGAATTTTCCATTAATAATTTACAAGAAATACTTCCCAAAGTCTCGATTCTTCCAGCCGTAACACCTTTAATTATACATTTTTCGTCACGAGATACATTTTGAAGGTATTCAACTTTTGATTCTTTTAATATTGATACACCGGCACCACTGTCAACCATTAGAACACATGTTTTATTATTTAATGAATTGATTTTCACTTTAATGAAATCGCAACTAGAAAGATTATTGAAAGTGTATACTTCTAAAGATGGTTTGATGCAGCCCCCAACTGAGTATCTTCCTGCTCTTCCTGTTGAGGGCGTGACTCGTTTCCCGACTCCTCATCGATCTCAACTACATGAAAATTTGATCGATTTGAGTTTCGCTCTACATATCGATTTGTATTATTATTATTATTACGATTATGATTATTATGTGGTTGTGCTTGTTGTCTATAAAATGTTTGTGAGTTGTAATTTTTCGAAATGTGTCTACAATTTTGATTAGAGTTGGCATCATTGTTATGATTAGAATAATTATTGTGATAATTTTGATAACCATGATATCGTTGATTTATGTTTGCATTTGTATTGCGCTGATAATTAGAATGATGGTTGTGACGTGGAATTGATGTAGTATTATGATGGTAAAAATGTGAATTAAAATTTCTTGGATTATGAGCATTAAAATTCCGATTGCGATATTGTTGTTTATATTGTCCATTGTAGTTTGAAGCATTTGGTACTGCATATTGATTAATAGATGTTTCATTTGGCCCCAATTTCGCTTCCGCTTCTAAAGCAAATTGAATCGCGTTTGATAAAGACTTTGGCTCCTTATAAATCAAAGCCTGACGAATTTCAACTAATTTGATACCTCTTGTGAAAACATTAATTGCTGTCTCTTCAACTTCTGATTTAATTGTCTTTCGCTCGCACTCTTCCTTATCTTTCATTTTCAGTTTTATGAGGTCAGCACACACACTCTCCAGCTCAGTAGCAAAATCTTCTAAACTACGGTTTTGTCTTAAGCTGTGTAGCTCATTCATCTTCTTCTCTTTAGTTGTTTTACAAGAAAAACGATTAATTATTAGATTTTTGAAATCGTCGAATGATTTTGGTGTTGTTTCCGTGCTAATTTTGCATTTGACATTTCGAAGAATTTTGACCTTTAATAGAAAACTTAAGAATTTTGCTTTCTCTGCAGCTTCAATTTGGCTATCATAAAACTCGCATTTGTCTAAAAAATCCTCAACATGTTTAACATTACCATCAAAATCTGGTATAAGGGAGTTGGCAAGTTTAAGGTCAAATTTGTCAGTCATCTTGGTTGATAATTGGTTAGATTGTTTGATTGAATTAGAAATTTTAAAATAATTGCTACCTGCGACAAAATCTGTATCACACTGTTTGGAGTTTATTATTTCCGCATCATTAGGATTGTCACTACTATCACTTTCAAAATCTTTACAATTCGATGTATCATTTATATCATCCAGAGACAGTGCAAAAATAAAGTCAGATTCGTAGTCGAAACCTAATAATTCAACGGCTTTACTACATTTCAGTTCCAGCAATGACTTTTGCCGTTGGATATGTGTTTGCTTAAAGGTAGATAGTTTTCCAATATTACTTTTAAAATATTCAATATAAGTATCAAAATGATTTCTTAATACTATAAGTTTTTTAAATTTCGAGTCTTCACTATGATCGACGTTTCCAATTTCGGTTATTATTTGTGAAATTTCATTAAAATATTTTGTTAATATTTGTTCATATTGTGTGGTCATTCATATACAGTTTTAAATTTATCTCGTGAAAAAAAATTATGATAAAGAAAAAATGATCGAATCAACAATGCACAATAACTAACACACTCTAGGTATTACCACTATGATACTCAATTACAAATTTAGCAATGACCTTAATCTTGATGAATTAAAAAAAAAACTGTTGCCAAGAAACTCACAATTATAAATATAAACACCGATATACGAAAAAAAATTGGAATTAATTTTATACAAATTAACTATAATAAATTAATAACTAATAAGAATTCAAATTATTTATCAAATACTAATAATTAATAATGAAATTAGATTTAAGTTTAATGCTTTTTGACTTACAACTATTTAGGAATATTCCATAAAGTATGTTTTCTGCTTTGTACCCTTAACGGTTAACATTATTTATACAATTTTTTTTTTTTTTGTTCATGGTATTATTAATCCACAAATGATATATGTATTTAAATGGATGAATTCAGCCCCTGTCAATTTAATTTTGCTAACTGATGTTAGTTTCTCATCCAAAAAGTTAACTTTCTGATGCTCTTATTTAAAAATTACAACTTGAATTGTACTACCACGGGATATGATGTATGATACAAATTTTGGAATATATCGAATATCGACCAGGTTGTGCATTTAAAATTTTCTTCTCTTTAACGGCACATCTACCTTTCGATCGAATGATTTTTTTTTTTTTTTTTATTTTTTTTTTTTTTTATAGCGTTAATCGTCTGGACAACTTTGAAACTTTATACACATTTTAACAGCACGATTGTACGATAAACTTTTATTTTTCACAAACAAATTAATTAAGGTTTAACACAATAAACTATTTTTCACGGTCGCCATGTAATGTGACGATTACTTTATTTAACTTTTGTAATAAAAGAAAACAACAATATAAATTTAAAATTAGTAATTAACTTTTATTATTATAAATGAACTTTTTATTTTTTTATCGTTTTACGAACTGCTCGGTGTGATCCTTGTTGTTGACTGCTCGTATTTATTTTTGAGCACGAAAGCAACACCGTTCTGATTTTTATAAGCAAACATACAAACTGAACTTATATTGTCTTACAGACGAGATTTAACAATATTTTCACTTATACATAATTATGAATATAATTCCAGGGGTATACAACAGAGCTTTTTCGTTTTTTTTTTTAATATTTTGCAAACTATAGCATTTACGAGAAAAGCAGCGATGAACTAAAAGATTCCAAAATAACACATCGACGACCATAGGACGCATATATATGTCCTATGGTCGTCAAGGTGTTAAATTTACAACAATATTGGCCAACCGTGATCATTTTTCCAAAATTTAACCCGAAAAGACGATTGTTTTTCAAAAAAATCGGATTGATTGATCGGGATACAACTTCTTATTTAAGCTTTTTCCATAAATTGAGAGATCCCAGTGAATTTTGGCTGAAATAGGCCCACCGGAAGTGACGAGTGACTTTCATAAGAGCTTTTTCGTTTTTCCCTTGTATTTTGAAAAGTATAGCATTCACGAAAAAAACGACTATAAACTAAAAGATTCTAAATAAAATTTGCAACAATACTGCACCAGATTATTTTTCCTAAATTTAAGAGGAAACGACGATTTTTGACAAAAAACGTTTCTCAACGAAAATTTGGCTTCTGTACAGCACAATACACATCGATCAGTCCGATCGTGATGAAAGTTCATACCTAAGTTTTTTTATCCAAAATAGGGAGATCCCAGTTAATTTTGGTCGGATACGGTTCACCTTCCACCGGAAGTGGCAGCGTCCATAGGAGCTTGTTCGTTTTTTGTAGATATTTTGAAAGGTTCTGCATTTACAATAAAAACAACAATAAAGATTGTAGCTTTATTTTGCAGCAATACTGATCCAGATCAGTTGCCCATATTTTAAGCGAAAATCACGACTTTTGACAAGAAACTTATTAATTAGGAACAGTTTTGACCTCGAGACCTGTGACTAAATGTCTGTGTCTCTGTACAGCCCAGACGGATTGACTAGGCGTTATTTGCAAATATTTTGAAAAGTATGAAGAAGATTTACGAAAAAGCGATTTAAAATAAAAAAATAGTAAATTCATTTTCAAGCAAAATTAATTAAAATCATTTTTAAAATTTTACCGGAAATGGATGAGTTTAGAAAAGAGAATTTGTTGCACCAAAATTCGGCATCTTTGAATTCCAAGCGATAGACTATTTGAAATGAGACTTAATGTTTAAACTTTTTCTATTAGTTGGGAGATCGTTGGGAAATGTGGTGGAAATCTGTCTACCATTTACGCCAGCTTCCATGGGAGCTTTTTATATTTTTGCAATCATGTTGAAAAGTAGCATTTACAAAAAACTACAAAGAATTAAAAGACTGAAATAAATTTAAAGATTAAATTATTAAAACTGGTTGACGTTGCTCGTGTTCTGGTTATATATTCTGCTGGTTATATATTCACATATAATTCCCTATTGAGGATTGGAAATGAGTTCTTTATTTTTTGGTTGAATGAAAATGGTTTCAGAATGCTTTGCAACAATTCTTTCGGCATTTATCTAATTTACTCAGCCAGATATGCAAATTGAAATCCTATTTGATCATAAACATATTTTGATTTCCACTGTGTGAATTACTCATCCAATACATATTCAATAGAAAATTTCTCTATAGAGATTAATTTATTTCACCTTCTAGTTAATTTTAAATCCCCGTAAATTTCTTAACATTCGCATGCCAATACACAAAATCACATTCGAATCGTAAGACAGAATTTAAACGAAGAAAAAATATCGCGTGACACATTTTTTCTATTTCATAGGTATGTCCATGTACATGGAAAAATCATCGAATGAAAATTGCGTTAATTTTCACTTTATTAGTCGTTTGGGTCGTTTTTATAATATAAAATACTCACACATGTTTAGCAAGTCGTTTATAATAGTTTTAGTGTTTAGATTTTTTTTATGTGGTGTAACGAGCAACGTTTATTGATTGCCCGTGTACAAGCAAAATATATTTCGAGGAAAATCGTTTTCTGTTTTTTGCTTTATTATATAAATACACACAAGTTAGTATTTTTCTCGGTCACCTGTTGGGCTTTTGTATTATACTGTTTATTGATTTGTTGTATATTTATTTATCTTGACCTTAGAATGTCAAAGTTATATCTTAAATTCAACATAATTATGGTTTTTTTCACCCACTTGCCGTAAAAGTAATTAACCGCGAAATATATACGCCACGTGCTTTAATATCATGTTGCCAATCAAGAAATTGTAATTTTACATAATTTTTATTTTTAATTTAAATATATTATTAGACTTACGTAAAAATACGCTTAAATTTGTTTACCTCATCAATTAACAAAATTCTTTATTGATTTAACAAACAACTCTTTCATTGAATTTACACACAGCAGAATCTGCGAGCAATTTGGCATATTTTCTTAATTTAGTTCGAATGAGTTTTTAATTATTATTTTTTGTTTTAAACGAAACGCGAAAAATTTGTTAATTTTTTATACATACAAGATGATATAAAAGAAAGTTATTTTTATTATTATTATCTTACGGAAATGAGTGATATACTAGCAGGAGGCGTATACAAAATGAGATAATAAATTGCATTGGCACAATAAAAATCGCTTATAATAAATAATTTGTATTGTTAAATCTATAGGGGTTGATTATATACAGGCAATGTTTAACGCCAATGAACTTCCTGACTGAGTGCTAAATAAGTTTCGGGTCGTATTCATTTTGATAACTTTCGGCTTTCAAAATACTCAATACAAATGTGGCTTTGAAATTTACAGATTACAACGTTTTCCGCAAAGATGGTTCGGTTTTCGATGGTGTACTGCATGGTAGAGGCGTTCTTATTGCGGTGCATGTTAAGTTTGATAGCTCAGTTGTGATAATCCCAAATACTGACAATATCGAGCTGGTTTGCGTTAAAATCAACACGGGTTATACGAATAAACACATTTATATTCTGTGTTACTATATACGCCCTAATAGTCATGCGGACACCTACCAGCTACTCGTAGATGCTGTCGATTTCCCTTTTGATAATACTGCTATTTTAGATGACCTTTTCGTCGTCGGTGATTTTAACCTCCCGGACCTTATTTGGACACAATCCGAGGACAATACCCATTACGTTGCTGAGAATGCACGATCTGCAATTGAGATTTTGATTACTGATAATTTTTCTAATTCCGGTTTGATGCAGATCAGTACCATCAAGAATAATCTCAACAGGCAACTTGACTTAGTATTCTCTTCCGGCATAAATAATTGCAGAGTCTTGGAAACAAATCTGGTTCTCTGTACAATTGACTTGTGTCATCCGCCTCTTTTAATTTAGTTTTCCAGTGAACTATGTAGAGTTAACGATAACTGCGAAACTTCACCCAGTTTTAATTTCCGTAAAGCCGATTTTAAGAAGCTCAATGAATTACTAGCTAGCGTCGATTTTAACATCATTCTCGATAATAATCACAACCTGGAAACCCAAACTCTCAATTTTTATGCCGCGATAGTTGAATGCTTTCAACAGTCCATTCCTTATACTGTACGAAGACACAAACGGATAGTTCCACCCTGGTATAACAGCGACTTGCGATCACTGCGTAATCAAAGAAACAAAAACTGGAAAAAAATTTTAAAGACGAGATTGGACTCGGATTACTTAAATTACGTGAACGTTTACAATGCATTTTCGATCATGTCTCATGAACTTTATAATGGTTACATCAGTAGTATGCATGATGACCCCAAAACCATTGCTGGCTTTTTCGCAAATTTTTTTAATAGCGCCCACTCCAATAACGATATCGAGCCTGATGCGGCCTACTTCAGTTACATAAATAACTGCGCTCTAGCATCTCCGGTCTCTATTCAAATCGATCTTCAAACTGTGGTAAGGGGCATCAACAAGCTAAAAGATGATTTCTCCGCGGGCCCTGATGGATTGCCTTCTATAGTTTTAAAAAACTGTGTTAGTAGCTTAGCACAGCCGCTTACAATGCTGTTCCAAAAGTCGATCTCCTACGGAATATTCCCATCAATATGGAAAGACTCCTTTATAGTTCCAACCCATAAAAAGGGATGTAAATCAGACGTCTCTAACTATACGCCAATTGCGAAACTGTCCTGCATCCCCAAGTTATTCGAGAGTATTGTGTACGATTCTCTTTACTTCCAATGTAAAACATTGTTTTCAATGAGTCAGCATGGCTTCCTTAGAGGACGATCTACCACAACCAATCTAACCGTTTTTGCTTCCGACACTTTGAACGTCATGGAAGTTGGAAAGGAAGTTGATGTTATTACCACGGATTTCAGCAAGGCGTTTGATAGGGTTTCCCATAAGATAATTTTGTTTAAACTCAGGGCTCTCGGTTTCGGACCGCAATTCTTACTATGGGTGGACTCTTATCTGAGGAATCGTAGTTACCAGGTGATCTTTAGGTCATCCATATCTGCTCCTTTTAAAGCTACTTCCGGGGTACCGCAAGGCAGTCATCTTGGGCCTATTTTTTTCATTTTATCAATTAACGTTGTTGATTTCATTATCAAAAACTCGTCAATTTGCATTTATGCGGACGATACGAAAATTTACAGACGAATTTCAAGTTCCATCGATGTTAACTTATTGCAGAACGATCTCAATAACTTCTCAACTTGGTGTACTAAAAATAATCTTGATCTGAATGTGAGTAAATGCCAATTCATAACATATTCAAGAAAACGCGCAAATTCCATTAGTCGAGAGTATACCATCTACAGCGCTGTTGTTGTAAACATTTTAACCATACGGGACTTAGAGGTAGTTTGTGACCACGAACTTAACTTTTTGTCAACAGAGCAAACTCATCGCTTGGATTTGTGAAACGTTGGTCTAAAGAATTTTTGAACCCTTATGTTACGAGGGCTCTATATATGACATTTGTTCAACCCCTGCTCGAGTATACCAGTCAGGTTTGGTCTCCTTACCATGGAGTACACATACGAAGAATTGAAGCGGTTTAACGTAGATTTTTGCGCTTTGCTCTGCGTGGACTACCTTGGGTGGACGTTTATAATTTGCCTCCTTATCTCGACCGCTTGGAGCTTATTAACTTGAAGCCACTAAGTAAGCGACGATCTGTTGCCGACATCGTTTTCATACATCAACTCTTATCTGGCGGTGTAGATTCTTCAGCTCTGCTCGATAAGGTAAATCTTAATGTTAATGCTCGCGGTTTGAGAACGACACCAGCTTTTAGAATTGCCCCTCACAGAACGACCTACGGCCAGAACGAGCCTATAACAAGAATGCTGCGTGAGACTAATAAATATTTCGAACTTTTCGACTACCACATTAGCAAAGTCGCTATTAAGAGATTACTGTTTTCCACCGATCGATAAGGCAATTTTTATTTTATTTTTAGATTAATTTTATTTCTTTTATCTATTTGACTTAAATACTCTATCGAGTATTTATAATTTCTAACATTTGTTTTTTTTTTGCGTCTTAATTTTATTTTTGCTTAACTTATTATTATTTTTTTTTTTATTTTCTCTATTTTCCGCTTTTTTTTCCAGTTTTAAATTTGCTTGCTCTAAGCAAACCAGCGGTTGATCTCTCCTTTTTTGCGGCGGGGTATCATTCTCCTAAATTCAGTATAAATAGATTCATCCATTTCAATTTCCTAACCATAGCTCTTTAAATACTTTTTTATTTCGATTAATTGTTAATAATTTTATTTTTCCCGTTTTCTTTCTTTTGTTTAATTTTTAATTTAGTAGAATGATATCCTTGTTTATAATTTCCCCGGAATTATATTCAAAAAATAATAATAATATTGATGGTGACTCCCCGCGTGCGGTCAGGGAGGGGAGATTGGTCGTTGGGAATTATTATTATTATTATTGTTGCTGGCAACTTAAAAATTATTGAATCTGGAAACACAAGAGAAGAAAGTTTGAAATACTGTGTTCATGTTGCTCGCGCTCTGCTAACGTAAACAACTCTGCGATCTTTTTGACGTTATAGTTATGTTTTTGTCATATAAGAGTATGGCAGCCTAGAACCAGGGCTCTGGAGCCGGCTCCGGAGGAGCTAGTGTTTTTGACCTTTCTAGTTTACAGTATGTACATGATATTTGTTCATGTACTAGAAAATATTCCTAGTAAAATAGAAGATATCGTATGGTATTTCATCAAATATTTCAGCTCCACGGAGCCGCTACATATGAAAACACTAGCTCCGGGCAGCTGCTCATAGATTGGGAAAAAATTCGGATGTTGATAGCTATGGAGATGAAACTCCACAAGATGAAGAGCAAAAAGTAGAACAGTACTTTCCTCAGGATGCCTACCTGGAAGAAAACGCATCAGCTTGCGCTCAAATATATTGCTCAATTTTGCTCAAGGCATTCACAAACTATTAGCTCAGCAGAAAAGCAAAATAAGGTAATACCAATTTTGGATAATGAAACGGGAAAAATGGGGTTCCATTACATACATTCCGTATGATTGAGCGGTTGTCAATTTTACGCCCACTGTGTGAGCAATTCATTGTGGTTAATCAGTAATTTTTTCTACGCTCCGAAATATTGGATGATGGGATGATGGGAAGAGAGTTAAAGGAATACTTAGTTAAAATTAATAATTGACCTGGCGAAGAATCAAGGACCAACTGCGAAAGGCATCATGAAATCGATGCAGAAACGAGAAAGAAAGCTTTTCGATAATGATGTATTTCTAGCTGTAGTTTATGTTGCTGCAAGATATAGAACTTTACTAGAAGAAAACCAGATCATAAGGGCAAAACAAGGGTTAAAAACAGTGGCAGAAAAATATATAAGATGCTAAAATTATAACAGAAAGAAATACAATTGACACATTTACAACAATTTTTTTCAATTTCATCTGAATGTAATTCTGATGATGAGGACGATTTTGAAAAGGAGCTTGATAAAAAAGCAAAAAAAAGGAGAATATGTTTGACCAACGATAAACTTAATTTTGAAAATAAACGATTTTTATAATAAAAATTTCATAGGCGTCTGTAAAGGAATGAAAGAAGAGACGCTTACAATTCAAATTAGCTTTGAACCAACTTTCGAGGGAATTGAACACTACCTAAAAATACACAAGAGACGTGTAGAATAGTAACTTGTTAAGTTTATAGCAAGTGATTTGCGTTCTTCACTTAAACCAGATATGTATTTTGAAAAATATTTTGTTTTTAAGGATGAATCAAAATTTTGCTGATTAATGTCTTATACCAGCATTATTATACTTAATTACGTTTTTTTTTAAATATAAGGCCGGGGAAAAAGAAATTCATTATTTTTACGTTTATTTCGGGGCTTTATTTAACATAGCTACAATCGTTTGTGATTGCTCAAATATGCGCCTTTTTACACCTTCAAGAGCGCTCAAAATATGATACTCGCTTGGTTCTAGGTATGCACTTTAGAACTAATAGATTTCTGTGTATACGAGGAATAGCACGCACCAATGCTCAAGTCGTTGACTGTTATGATTTATAATTAGATCATTCACCAATAATAGTAAAACTATATACCCAAGCATTAAAAACTGAACCAACTTAACGTTTAACAATCATACTAACGAAATGGGTTCTCTATAGAAACATAGTAGATGTAAATTGTTATCTGGATGTCCCGTTTCGCACACCAGGAGACATTGATGCCGCGATAGAAAACTTAAGACAAATAATGAAAATTACTGCAAAAAAGCTACTCCGAAGAATCAAAATTCAGTAAAAAATAATAAGCTTTCAAGTAACATTCAAAAGTTATTGGCAGAGAAGCGGGTAATTCCTTTGCATAAATGGAAATTAAATAGATTAAAGCTTTGAGAGAAGCAATGCGGTAAGAAATTTAGGAATACAGAATCACCTAAGTGAGCTCACAGCAACAGAAAAACAGACTACTCACTGTGGAAAGCAGCAAAAAATCTAAAAAGACCTGAGCTATCGAACCCACCGATAAGGAAACCAGATGGTCACTGTGTTCACCCCAAAAGAACAAAATAATGACCGCGTATACTACCACAGTTTATGAGGGTCGAGTCGAACCCAAATCCAGTAAACTTTAAATGGGAATGTGTCAATAAATCCTAAGAAAGCGCCAGGATGATCTAATAACTGGAAAAATTATCAAAGAATTAACAGATAGATACTTAAAATATATGACATATATATTTGTATCACGATTATGAGATGTGGATAGTTTCCCCAAAAATGGGAAATACTCGTATCTCTAATTATCATGATTCCTAAGCCAGTTAAAGACGAAACCCAAGTTTCGTCATACAGGCCAATAAGTCTGCTTCCGATAATTTCAAAGCTTTTTGAAAAGATGCTTCTTCAAGAACTAATACCTATATTATCTGAAGGTCGCATTATACCAGATCACCAATTTAGATTTAGAGAGCAGCACGGCCCAATAGAACAGGTGCACAGAATTGTAAATACAATAAGCTTTCCTTAGAATAAAATAAATATTGCTCGGCAGTTTTCTTGGTTATTTCGCAAGCTTTTGACAAAGTATGGCTTGAAGAGTTAAATTACAAATTTAAACTTCTCCTGCCTAGACAATTTCATGCAATTCTTGAAAACTACCTAGCCCAAAGGATGTTCCAGGTGAAACAAAATACAGCCAATAAAGGCGGGAATACTGCAAGGAGTGTATTAGGACATATGCTATACTTGCTATTCACAGCTGACTTACCAATAACTGAAAAAAAAATCACTTCAACTTTTGCTGATGAAGCTATATTGTTTTCACACAAAAATCTTCAAACAGCATCGAGAGAACATCTACACAAAATCGAAGAAAGGTTAAAAACTTCGCGGATAAAGACGAATGAATGTAAATCAACACATGTAACAGTCACAATGAATAAACGTACATGTCCGGCAGTAAAATTAAACAATATCACAATTCCTCAACAAACAAACGTCAAATATCTCGGTCTTCATCTCGATAGAAGATTGACATGGAAAAAGCACATTGAAAAAAACGCAATCAATTAAAAATAAAATTTTCTAAAATGTACTGGATGATTGGAATAAAATCGAAACTCTCTCTAGACTGCAAGGTGCTACTATCCAAAACGATCCTAATCCCCATCTTGACATATGGTATCCAACTATAGGGATAACTAGTGCATCAAATATAGATATCGTACAAACAACGCAAGCAAAGATACTTCGTAGCATTACAAATGCCCCTTGGTATATTCGAAACAGCAACATCCGTAGAGAGCTAGAAATCAAAACTGTTAAAGAGACAATCAAATCTTGCAGTCTAAAATACCAAAAAAATGGAAACCGAAATATAGACGGCTCCGCTGAGCAGATCCTCTAGATTTAATAAACTAAAAAATATAATCTAATAATTACATGCATGTTGAGCTAACACACTAAAATTAAGTAATTAATAATAACTAAATAATAATAATGCATAATTATATTAAGTATTAACATAGGCTAAGGCTTAAATTAAAAAAAATATAGTTTTTATGAATTTCACACTTCTTGGTAGTTTCTCTATAAAGCAAGATTCAAGAATACAGCCTTTGGCAATACTTACAAAAAAAAGGTCCTGACTTTAAGATGGATGCATAATAACCGTCCAACCAAGCTCCTGGAGTGTCTAGCGGGAACAGCGTCTGGTCGATTGCTGGTTTGAGTCGGTCCAATTGCTGGCAGTAGAGATCCAAATTGAGCGATTGCTCATGAGGTAGTAGCTCATGGTAGATGATTCCCTTCTAATGCCACCAAACAGGCAAAATTTCCCTGGCCGTCAATCCTGGTTTGGCCATCATTTGGGCCGCTTCACCGGTTTTCGTCCAAGATCGTTTCCGCTTGATATTGTTGTGTGTAACCCATTTCTCGTCGCCAGCCACTATTCGCTTCAGAAATGGGTCGATTTCGTTCCGTTTGGCTCGCAGATGGAAACATAGTGCATCAAGTTTTTTTGCGTCAACCCGTGCGGCATCCAAACATCGAGGTTCTTTAAGAAGCCAGCTTCCAGTACGTGTTGCATCGTTGATATCGAAATTACCGTAACGGAATCGACGAAACAAAAATTGCGCGTGATTGGCTGTGACAGTATCGGGACCATGGGCACCATTCACAATGCTTTTTCACGCGTTTTCGCCTTAACGAAGCAATTGGAAAATATAGCGAATTTTCACTTTATCTACCTTCACAACTGAATCGATCAATCAAAACAATGACAAACGAATTTTTGAGTACATGTATCGCCCCTTTCTAATGAGTATAAATACCTATGACCACTGCGACAAATACATTACGAGCCGGAGTCGGAGCCAATAATTAAACTTCACTGTGTTCCAATGCCTTGCTCAGCACAATAAAGCTAAAATTTATTGAAATTTATTATAGCATACTTCCCCCTCCGTACTGCTTTGCTTCTTCGTAGTTTTTCCCTCTCAGTCGGGTAAATAAGGCGGCCATTGGAACATTCTATATTTTTCTGTTGAATCCGTGCTTTTGACGGATCATTACAGATCTTGCTCTATAATTTTATTTTAATTTGCCAAATCATAATGCCAATTTATTTATTCACCATTTGGCACAACTGAAAATACAAACTAATTGATCCAAAAGTACCGTTCCCCACGCCATTCGCTACTCATTTTGTTAAAATAATTTTTTCTTTTCTAAGAACATAAAAACTAGTACTAGTACTTGTAAATGCGAAAAGAATGTGAAGTAAAGTGTAAAGCAATGTAAGGTGTCGATTGGAAAGCACAAAAATGTCAATAGCAAAACATAACCTACAAATGTGTTGTTTATTTGTTCCAGTGTATTATTAACTTTTTAAATATCTATACCGGAATTTTATTGACGCTTCACATATGGCATTCATTTATATTTTTGACAGTAAAATACTACACATAATCATCTAGCGGACAAATTTATCGTAATTGCTTTCAACTACGCATAATAAAAATGTAGAACAGTTGTGAGTAGTTAATTTACCAAAGACAAAAACCTTAAGTGCTTATAGGTACCAGCGGTGGTCGATTGAAAAGCGACTAATGTGTTAGGAAATTACAAAGGCAGCTTTATGTCACTCGCTTTTCCACTATATATTTGTGTTGCTTGGCACATACAGTGGATCGCACTCGTATTCGTAAAACAAATTATTTTCAAAAAAAACTCGATCAAAAAATATACAAATGATATTATAATTTAATCATTTGTATAATTCTTTAGACACTCTTAATCTTCATTATAGTATGAATAACAGGTTTCGATAACGGTGCAATTCAGAGAAAGAAATTAAAATCTGTAAATGAAGAAAAATAAGCGCCGCATTCATATTCGTAAAATTCCATTTGTGTTTGAATTTTACCGTTATTTATCATTATCCTTTTTTGTTTTTGCGGTTTCGCATTGCACTCAATATCAGTACAGCATTTCGTTTCGAATTGACTGGAAGTTACTTTAATTTAATCAAAATTTTAATAAAATGGGCCATAAGCTAGGTGAAACGTCAATTGAATTACGAAAATTAGTAATTTTACATCGGGAAGCAGAGAAAACATTTAAAGAAATCAGCCAAATAGTGCAAAGAAGTATTTCTACAGTGCAATACATCATAAAACGACACAAAATTGAAAATCGAGTAGAAAATTTACCGCGAAACACGAACCGCAAAAGGTTTACTGTTGCAGAGGAACAGTATATTGTGCGCAAAATTACAAGAGATCCTCGTTTAAATGCTCCAAAGTTAACAGCGCACATCAATACTTCTTTTAATAAAAATGTACACCCAGAAACTGTTCGGCGCGTGCTAAAGAGAGCTGGATATAACGGTAGAGTAGCCAGAAAAAAACCATGGATCAGTAAGAAGAATCGGAAAATAAGATTAAATTTTGCAAAGTGTCATGTAATCAAGACTTTCTAGTTTTGGAAACGGGTTTTGTTTACAGACGAAAGCAAATTTAATATGTTTGGGTCTGACGGGCGACAAATTGTATGGAGAAAACCAAATACCGAAATGAATATAGAGAATTTACGACCTACAGTAAAATATGGCGGAGGATCTGTGTTGGTATGGGGTTGTTTCTCGGCATCTGGAGTGGGAAAATTGCACATAATAGAGGGAATTATGAATAAATCAAAGTACATCGAAATTTTAAAGGCAAATTTACCTGTAAGTGTGAAGAAATTGGGCATACGAGACGATTTAATGTTTTACCAGGATAAAGATCCAAAACATAAGGCTTACGATACACGACAATGGTTATTATTTAATTGCCCAAAAGTCATGGAAACCCCACCGCCTTCGCCTATATCAATCTCATTGAGAATCTGTGGCAAGAATTGGACAATAGAATTCGAAAATATTCGATATCTAATAAAAACGATTTAATATATCGATTGAGGACGGAGTGGAATAATACTTTTTACGCTATTTGCCGTAGGCACTTGGCGAAACACACTTATACTTAATAAACACATTTTTAATAATCACTTGTTTTTTGTTTCGCAGAATTATTTTGAATAATTTTCAAAAAGTTTAAAAAATCACTCGATCGATTTCGATTTGTTAGGTCATCATCAGGAGTATCTACTGATTTGTATTAGTAAAAATTTTGTTATATAGGCTGTGGGCCAATTCTAAGGTAAATCTAGGGTAAATGCCGTTTTTAACAGTGTATGCGGTAAATTGAAATACCGTACTAAAAAGCAGGGGTAAAGCGAAGACACAAAAGGTAAATAGAAGTGGTTTTTGTTTTTGCTAAACAAATTTTGAAAATATGGCGTCCATGTTTCTAGACATAATTTTTTTTATATTCACTAGCATTTTCCATGAAATAAAAATGCGCTTGTATATTTATGAACACAGTTTTATTTGTTTTAAAATTATTATTTATTTTTTCAAAAAATTTATTGTTTATATTACGCAACAAATTTGAACAAATATACAATATAAATTTATTCGCATAAACAATACGAATAATTGGAACAACAACAATAAAATTTCTGACATTAGATCGTGCACCTACATACCAAATTTTGTATATTCCTCGAAACCATGTGTCCCTTTAAGCCGCATTTACCTAATTTTATTTACTAGGGAATTGGTTCGATTCGGAAAGTAATTTGTACTAAAATTCCAATTTACTGTACTAATCGATTTACCTGAGAATTGGCCCACAGCCATAGTAGAAAAAAGCAAAATATAAATAAAACAAGGAGGGACAAAAAATAAGCAATAAAAATTAATCTACGGATCGCGCAGGTAGGCGATGAGTTATAGGCTGAGTAACAAAATTCAAGGTATATTGAAGTACATTTAATTACCCTACGTATTACTCAAATTATTGCGTACGTGAGAATAGAAAATGAAGTTAACTATAGTGTTTCTGATTTAAAAATAAAAAAATAATTTTTTGATGCACGTAAGTGTTTTTTATTCATTTATAGTTTTTAAAACTGCAATTACGAATACGAGTGCGACTCACTGTATAAGCAAGCACTTTAGTTTTTTTTTAAATTTTCTTATAAACGGAATATGGAGCATGGCTGTATTGAACGATGGACCGTCTCTAGTGCCCCTGGCACAGAAATTTTTCTTTCCAGCAGACCTGAATCCTTTTTGTACAATACATCGTATTTCTTTGAAATTGGTTTTCATACACCCTTTATTGTTCTTCCTTTAATTGCAGGGGATCTCTTACAATTTTAGCAGTAACTTAAGGATGCTATGACCATTGAATATGTTTCTTAAACTTGTGGGTTTTGCTATTTGCCTCTAAATTAAAACAATTTTCTTTTACACTTTGTAATGTTCGCGTAGAAAATTTGTTAAAGGCTATTTTCTTTATCGGTTTATTTTCTTTAACAAGATTTGTGATACTAAATCCTTATGTAGAACCGTGAAACAAGTGAGGAAACAATTCAAATTTGTCTAAGAAGTTAGTAAAGGATTGAACGGTCTATGATGTTCGTAGATGATTTTTCTACGATTAAAAATTAAATTTATGTCCGATAAATTTTGTTTGTTCCAGCTCGAACTATTAGTGCTCGAACAGATTCTGATGCTACTATCAAAAGTTAAATTCTTGTCCGAGAAACATTTGGAACATCCTAGCTCGAGACTCTGGCACTCGCTGACTCATACGATTATTTTGAAATATATCAATGACGTTTGTAAAGGATTCTGCACTATAAAAAATTAAATTCATGTCCGACAAATATTTGGAAGAATCCAGCTCAAACCATTGGTACTCGCGTCTGATTCATACGATTATTTTGAGATTATTCTACGAATTTAGTAATGGATTTTGCTGAAAAACTAAAATCTATGTCTGAAAAATGTTTGGCTCGGCTTGAACCGTTAGTGCTCGAAGAGGTTCTGCTACGATAAAAATTCAATTCATATTCGAGAAATATTCGGATGAGTCCAGCTCGAATCATTAGTGCTTCCGTCTGAATCCTGACGATAAGAAATATCAAAATAATATTTATCTAAGTTTTTATGGAATTCTGCTATGATGTAACTTTTGATTGATGTTCGACGAATGTTTGGTTCAGCTCGAACCATAAATGTTTCTGTCTGATTCACACGATCATTTTTAAATTTTTCTAAGAAGTTCGCACGGGATTATGGTACGATAAAAATTAAACTTATGACTGAGAAACTTTTGGAAAAATTCAGGTCGGTCTATCGATTCGATTATTTTGAAATTCTGTCTAAGCAGTTCGTAAGAATTCTACTACGACAAAAATTCAGATCTGATAAATAATTGCCCGACTAATGTTTGAAAGGCTATAGTTCGACCAGTTTTTACCCCCGCCTGTCTTATATAATTATAATGGATTTTCAATGAGAGCGAGTCAATGTTGGCAGTCTGTGGCGACCATGCGTGGTTTTGGTGACGCCTGTCAAATCTTTTTTTTTTGTTTCAGTCACTGATGCCAGTCCAAATGATAAAAACCGTCTTTAAGAAAAACTCATCTTTAGCTACGAGCCGCATTTTTTGGATGAATGGCTATGTTAACAAGCAAAATTGCCATATTCGGGACGATATCACCCCACACTAGTTTCACCAGGTGGCAATGCGCATCCAAAAAAGTTACTGTTTGGTGCGGATTTTGGGCTGGCTACGTCTTTGGTCCGTACTTATTTGAAAATGGTGTTTGTGAGGCCATCACCATCAACGGCGAGCGCTACGACGTGTGTTTCCAACAGGACGGGGCTACGTGCCATACAGCAGACGCAACGATGGACATTCTGCATTAACGATTTGAGAGTAGGGTTATTTCTCGCACATGTGACGTGAAGTGGCCACCAAGATAGTGCGATTTGACCACGCTAGAATTTTTCTTGTATAGTTGTCTCTGTATAGTCGCAGGTTAATGCCAATAAGAGGCAATCGACCGATGCGCTTAAAGCCAACATAACCAATACCATCGCTTAAATTCAGCCGTATGTATGCGGCAGATTTATTGAAAATTGGACCACTCGGATTCGTGCCACCGTGAGAAGCCGCGGCGGACATTTGAACGATGTTATATTCCACAAATTATGGCATATGGGCCTTTCAAATAAAAAAAGAATTGCGTGCATACCTCACCCACAGCTTCTTTTATTCCATTTCAATATCGACTCGCTCTTATTGAAAACCCTTTATTAAAATCTACGTATTATGTTTTAAAACATCATGCTTCGATTAAAATTAATTCGCGAATCAAATTCGTGGGCCTATCCTTCGTTTATGTCAGCTTACCGCAGACCGCTTGATATATTGTCCAAATAGTACTCAGTAACTCTACGGTTAAATCTCGTTGTTAATAAATTAAATGTGCGAGTTTAATGAGTGGAAGTATGCAAGTAAAGATTTAATGATATGTATACGAGATTGCCACGTGGAATCTAAATGTATTCCAATAACTAAATATTGATAGTTTCTATAAAAATAATAAATCCAATCAGAATTTTTTCGTTGATATTCGCCTTTCGTTTCATTGTTACGGTGCAAAAATCAGCCCGCCTCCCTCTCATTTAATTAGTGACGTGCCCACTAGCGCTTAGTTTACTCATGTACATTCTAATGTTTAATCGTTAAAATAATTGCAAACAATTTTAACCCGATTAAAAAAACATGAAATGTAGGGCAAACAATATATGATTCCTATTTTGGAACCAAGCCATACAAAAAATATAAAATTAACTTAAAACCGTCATAGGTTTGAGTTACAATTGTAAAACAAATAATTTTAAACGTGTGCAGGTAACATACCAGTATACCACTATTTGTGTACGTATATCTATAAGCACAGGTCGATGATTCATACATCACGTAATCATTACGTTATTATTGTACATACAAAGGAGGTGAAGTTCAACAGCTTTCTTAAAACAAAAGTAACGTAATCTATCTAAGTATGGTTATTGTAGGGCTTAAAATCGGTTACGACTAAATAATTGTAGGATAGACACTTGTCCACATATAAAATAAATATTACATACCAACTTATGTGACACATGTGAAAATTACTCGTGCATATCACACACTTCATATTATTGCGCGAAGAATTTTATTTTTAATCAGATTTTTTTGTTGTTGCAAATTTGTCATGTGATGTCACTCCGAATTTGAAGCAATAGAAGCTAATATGCATTACAAAATTATTTCCAGTGTGACACCCTGCAAGTATCTCTTATCAATCCTATATATGTATATGCTTTGTGGGTGTGCTTTTGCTCTATAGATATGTGCTAGTTACAATCCTTAAAAAATATAATATGTCACATGTCATCAGGGTATATATTATATATGTCAAATGATTTATTATTTATAATTATTTATTTTGGCTGTGCAGTCTGTAGCTGTGTAAGTTCAGACGCGATTTGTATGGTATCCTACCCAAAATATTGATCGCGTGCTCCAGTTAAAATCGGCGTTTATTAAAAATAAATTGTCTAGTAATTTATTTTTGGATTGATTTTCATGAGAAAATTCATTATTTATGATGAGAAAATCGTGTAATAAATCCGTGAGGATTGAATTACCGAACGCGCCGCTATTTTTGAATATTTATGATTATTTTGGGATAAAGCATAATGTTGTATGTTATGTAGATATGAAGGAATATTATTCCGCGAAAAATATGTGCAATTTTTACCGAGATTGATTTACGTCAGTCATAAAGTAACTGCCATGAATTTAATGGTTTTGGTAATGGTTTTACATTAAGATATTCATATGTGTGCTTAATATCGGATTTTAAACCTGGAATGGTATGCTGCATTTGATTTTTCGAATGATATTTTATTCTCATCCGGTAATTTAGGAAACCTGGAGTGGGATCATCACTATTTTCGACTTTCGACTTATTTTATGTCTCATTTTTCAGTAATCAATTATTTTACTTCGCAATAACATTTACGTGTTTTATACAATTTCAAACTCTTGATTTAATTGTGGGCGCTGTCTCGTTTATAAAGTATTTTCCAATAAGGACTTGACAACTTTTTTTCTAAATGAAACGCAAACCATTTGAGATATCTAGAAAATTTTATTATTGGCTTGAAGTACAATCAAAACATTTATGTATGGAATTCGACATCCTTCATATGTCCACCACGGGCACGTTTGCAGGTGTCAATTCGTTAAACCCAATTTTCGATGAATCGGCCACACATTTCGACGGAAACGGCCGCTA
The DNA here is from genome assembly GCA_947310385.1 of Nephrotoma appendiculata. Classification (NCBI taxonomy): domain Eukaryota; kingdom Metazoa; phylum Arthropoda; class Insecta; order Diptera; family Tipulidae; genus Nephrotoma; species Nephrotoma appendiculata. The sequence goes on from OX371224.1 coordinate 58,553,856, forward strand.
TTTCTTATTCAATATTAGCTCTGAGCTCTTCTAACGACACCGACTTGTTGGCATAGACCAATAATTTAACGTAACTCCATAAAAAAAAGTCTAGAGGTGTTAATTCACACGATCTAGGTGGCTAATCAAGAGGACCGTTTCGTGATATAACACGTTCAATGATTATAGATTTCAATAAGTCGATTGTTAGACCCGCTGTGTGGCATGTCGCACCGTCTTGTTGAAACCACATTTCGTTTATGTCTATAGCTCATGCAATTGACCAAAGAAATAACGTTGCAATATGTCTTTGTAGCGATCTCCATTGACTGTAACGTGACGGTCATTTTCATCAACAAAAAAAACGGTTCAATGACTTCAATGGAATCCACACCATACAGTAATTTTTTGTGGATGAAGTGGTGTTTCTTGAAGCACATGAGGGTTTCACCTGACCAATAATGCATATTCTGTTTATTGACGAAGCCGTTTAGCCAAAAACGCACTTCATCACTGGAGATGATTTTGCGGTGAATTTGGTCATCTTCTTGCAACATTTCCAGACCCCAATTCAAGAACGCACGTCACTCTATATGTTCGAGTGGCTTTAGTTTTTGTGTTAACTTGATCTTATAAGGGTGCAAGCCAAGATCCTTTCGCGAAATTCGCCAAAGTGCGGTCTGAGCGATGCCCAATTCTTGGGAACACTGTGGAATCGACTGTTTTGGTTCGTTTGCGACAGACGGTTGAACGGCATCAATATTCTCGGCACTTCAACCAACTCGTTCTCTCACTGGCACGGGGATGTCCAGCAGCGAATATTTAGACTCAAATTTTTCACTAGACTATTAACTGCTTGTCTACTGGGACGATAATTACGACTAAAAATTGGAATTAACGCTCTGGAAGTTGCAGTCACCGACTCGGAATTTTAATAGTAAATTTTAATTATTTGTCAACGTTGTTCGTTCGTATACTTCACCATGATGAAAATGTTGTTTTTACTGAATGTTTTAAACACTGACAGTTTGATTATTTGTTTAAGAGTGCGTTCACAGTGAAAGTTCAAAGTTGTCAAATCCCAAATGGAAAACCCGGCATTTCGATAAACGTATCACGAAAAATTATTTGGTGGATATGTAATTTAGTAATCTTAGAAATCGTAGAAATGAAATGGATTGATGATTTACCCGGCCAAGCAGAGAACGCAGTAGAATTTACGTAATTTTAAAGGTTAAATAGACTGCGATTTTATTCTTAAAAAATGTGGCTTAATTCGAAACTAATTCGAAAATATAGTGATGGCAAAACATCCCAGACCATTGCTTCCGCTCATAGAATATCTTTAAAATATCTAATTTCCATTTACTATTGAACCAGTGACCTTAATCGTTCGACCACGGTTTCGCGTGACACATTCAATTGATCCGCCAGTTGTTTTGCGTTTGAGCGTCATCCTCATCCAAAAATGCTTGCAGTTCATTGTGTTCAAACTTTGTTGATGGTCTTCCACGTTCTTCGTTTCTCACGTCGAAATCACTTTTGAATTTATTAAACCACTCATAGCATTGTGATTTACCAAGAGCATGCTCACCGTATGCTTTGACAAGCATTCGATGCGATGCTGTAGGCGTAATATCGTAATATGTAGGCACAAAATTCGATATTTTTAACATGAAAAAAACTTGCCAAAAGAAAACAATGGCGCCGATGACGTGGTTTGTGAAAAGGTACATTGACAGGTGGCGCCTTTTATTGGTTTCATATTTACACACCTGATATCTTCTTGAACTTCTCGTATCCGATTAGAGATAACACAATTTGCTGTTTATTGTTGTCACCGTTAACGCATTCTCAGATTCCTAGAGATGCAATTTCATTACAACGTGGTCGTCTGCCTTCTATCAGCAATTTCCTTACTCTCTCAATTGGCACATCAGCCTCCTGAAAGAAGCCTTCAAATGTTCCTTATCCCAGACATAAACTGTTGTGTAGTTCATGTCTTACGGATTGCTTATACTGAACTGCAGGGTGCCTTCTGAATGATCCATAACCATTGTTATTCAACTGACCTCGCCGATGTCTTGAAAATGTAGTTTTATAGTCTACTTGCACCTCGTTTTCATTGCTGGAAACAATATGACCCAAATATAGAAAATAATTGCCTGAACAGGCCGCTTTTCGTTGCACTTAACTTCAATTTGGAAGATCTGATAGCTTGTGTATTTGCTTAAGACTGTTAACATGTTCGTTAAATGTGTCGCCTAGTACAATGATGTCATCCAGATAAACCAGACATGTTTTCCAATTGAGACCTCTTAGAGCTTGGTTCATTAGTCTCTCAAATGTAGCAGGCGCATTGCACAATCCAAAGACCTTTTTCTGTCGAAAATGCTGTCCTTTCGTTATCATTAAGATGGATTGTTATTTGCCAGTATCCTATCAGCTTGATTGATCTAATGTACTAAAAATCTTGGCCCCTGACAGTGTGTTCAAGGTGTCATCAATTCGAGTAATAGATAACTGTCCTTCTTCGGCATAGCGTTTAATTTCCTGTAATCAACACAAAATCGTGTTGTACCGTCCTTTTTCTGAACAAGAACCACTGACAAATTCCATATGCTAGACTGCTCTATCACTCTGTGTCGGCCGTCTCCTGTCCTCTCGCGAAACAGATCAGTAATTATCTTGGTGCTTGCCGAATTTGAGTAACATTTTTTGTGTCGATTCTATATGTTGCACAATATTAATTTTTCCTAATTCGTCGGCATTAAGGGCAAATATATCGGCAAATCCATCCGTTGCTTCCACTACGACATCTACTTATTATTTTTGGCATTCGCAGGTGCCCTAAGTTGTGTGATTTTGATGGTATTCTGTGTCATTTTCTTTTTTTTATCGTCATTTATTTAGACAAGTGTTGTCTTCTCGTCTCGCTCAATGTTTAACTGCCTCATTTCTTCACATTTGTTACTCCGTGCATCAGCTTCTCTTGGGCGCTGTTTACGTGACTGTTTACAATCTCGCATATAATGGCCGGGTTGTTGATATCGGAAACGTCTAGACGAGGAACGCGATCATTTTCGTCCATTAGCTAGTAAAGCTTGCCGTGGTTTCCTCATCTCCTCTTTTATTATTGCCTTTATTTGCGAAATATCCTTCTAATCAGTTGCTAAACATATTCTAAAGCCAACGTCAATACTTCATTTATGGTTTGACCTCTATTAGTGGTCCTCAAATGAAGGTTCAGATGGTCGTCCGTGACAGCATTCTGCAGGTGCTATGCGGTACGCTTGACGCGCATATTTTGTTATCTCCCTTCCTAGGTCTTGCGGGGTCTCCCCACGTAGTTGTCACTGGTTTTGCAGTTGTGTCTTGCATAATTCTCTGACGTGCTTCTGTCAATATCTTAGAGTTCCAACTCAGTCATGATCCGCTCATATCTTTGTTTTGTTGTAGATACAGTTTGCAAGACACTAGCAGCTTTCTCTCGAAGAGCTAAAATTTGTGCGTCGAGTTGCTCCTCTGTGCCCAACAATTGTGTTGTACTGTCGCTTGGAACCACTTTAAAATTCTCAAACGGGCTTTTACCATCGGATGTCCGTAGCTTTAAAATTCCTGCTGACCTTCAAGAAACTGGTTCTGTTGAAAACGTTTTATTTAGCTGGCTTCTCGAATAGTTTGTGAGGAATGAACATCCCTGCGTGCCACAAGCTCCTATAGGCTTGCTTGCTGTTTCAGGTCCTACTGACCAAATTTCGCATTTTGCGTTTTACCTAGATCAGCAAATTGTCCACTTTGCTCCTCTCGCAGTTTTGCCAATTGGCGCTATGTTTTATCATTTGTTGAAGCAGCGTTTCAGTTTTTTTTTCTTTGTTTATTATTATATTTCTCTATTTCATTCATACATAGATTCACGTATACATAATACATCAAATTTTAATAACAATAATAAAACTATATATAAATTACATACAATTTACTATCTAATGAGCTTCAGTTTCCCAGTGGATTTAATGTCCAAGGGGTGACCGAAACTCAAGACCTTTTTTATGTACAATATAACAAATATACAAATAATTTCAAATAATATACACATTTTTAAAGTTTAAACCAATTATTTCCACACTTTTAACAATTTTAAATTTGTAATAATAAATCGTTTATATTAAAATAATAGAGGTTAAACAAGAACTAAGATATAATAAAATTTCATTTTTTTTCAAGTTATTTCTATATAATGAAGCGCGAAATATTTGATTGGCAAAATGCTTTTACACGTGATTTAAATTTATGAACATCTCGTATTATCTTGACCGAATGTACATAGATTATGAGAATAATGAGTTTGGTATGTGTGGATGGGAGTTTTAAATTCCCGATTGTGTATGGGGCTCAAGCTAATTACAATTTTGTGAACATAAGTTACTATACAAAGATTACTCAGTGCTAGTAATGGCAGAGTATCATTCGCCATATTGGAATATAGTTCTGCAGTAGAAAATAAGTACGGTAACTTATATACAGCTTTCAAAGCTTTATTTTGCTGAGTTTGAACCTTGCACAACCGAGACTTGGCAGCCATCCCATACACACTAATCCCATATGCAAGGCGCGAATGGATGAAAGCAAAGTAAATTTTACGTAAAATTGAAGTTGGAATATAATAAGCTAACTTTCGCATGTACCCTACGAGCGGAGCTACTTTGCAACATAGATGTTCTATGATCTTGCTACGTTAGTTTCGAATCTAATATTAATCCTAAATACCTGTAGCTTTCTACCATTTCTATATTATTATTCATAATATTAATTACAATATCAGTATTAACTGACCGAAATATCATAAATTTTGTTTTACTTAAATTTAATATAAGCATATTACTAGTGAAATACTCGTTTAAAATTATCAAATCAGTCTGAATCATACCCTGGTGATCGTTAAGGTTTCTAATATTATAAAACAGAGATGTGTCATCGGCAAAAAGGCGAATTCTACCCTTTAATTTTAAATTACATAAATCATTAATAAAAATTAGAAATAGAGTGGGACCAAGTACACTGCCCTGTGGTACTCCTGTCACAACTCTTTTAAGTTCACTAGATATTCCGTTAATGAACACATATTGATATCGATCAACCAGATAACTCTTAAGCAAGTTAAACGCCGTACCTCTAAAGCCATAGCTATACAATTTACTCAGTAAGATCTCATGGTCAATGCAATCAAAAGCTTTTCGTAAGTCGAGAAATGAAATAGTGCACCCCATATACGACTGTTTATTTAATATTTCATTGATCATATCGACTGTTTCTATTATTGCTATTTCTGTACCGACACCACTACGAAATCCATATTAATATCTATAGAAGAAATCATGTTTTGTAAGATAGTCAATTATTCTTCTGTTTAAGATTTTCTCTAATAATTTATCAAATACAGATAGCATAGAAATATGCCTATAGTTGTTGAGGTCTAGTTTATTGCCACTTTTAAAGACAGGAATCACCTTAGCCACCTTCAAGCAATCAGGATAAATTCCTGAAGATATAACAGTATTAAAAACCTCAGCCAAGATATAGCTAAAAATATTACTGTTTTTCTTAACTATGTCAACAGAAATGTTATCATACCCACAACCTTTACCGCTATCAAGTGCAGTAATTAAGTTAAATATTTCAACCGGGAAAGTGGGATTAAGATAAATAGAACTTACAATGCTATTAATAGTATTAAATTTATTAAACTGCCTGTCGCTGATAAGTGAATCTAATAAGGAATAACCACATTCAGAGAAGTATTGATTAAACTTATTCATTACGTCCCTCGGATTTGAATAAACTAAATCATTAACACAAATTTGATCTACCAAATAGTAAATTAATGTTTTTCCATAAATCCCTTGGGCTAGTGATGTCGTTGAACATTCCATAATAATACTTTTTCTTAGCCCAATATTTTGCTTTGCAGATTTTTTTACTTAAGCTGTTTAATTTATCCTCTAACATTCTTTTGATTCGATTATCTATATTGTTTCTACTCGTATATTTTTTTATTCTCTTCAATAGATTATTCTTTTGGCGAGTAAGTATCCAAATTTCGTAATTGATCCACGGACAATTAGTGGATTTTATCTTTTATCTTTAAAGTTGAAATATGTATATTCGGGTGTAAGGGGCTGTACTGACATTGTTATGTCTGTTGGATTCAATGCATCGTTTCCATATTTTTTTTACTTCCTCTTCGCAAGGCCGGATTTTATGCTCATCATTTGGAGTAACCGGCGTCATTCGTGATTCCCCTGGTGTCGGTGAATATTGCTGCCATATACGCCCTACTTTTGCAGCATCCACTTCAAAAGTGCCCTGTGACCTCTAAACGAGCTCGTGTTTATTGTCTTCGGTTGAAAGCCCGAAACTCCGGAGCTTATCAATTGCTGACATGTATAGGTTTTGATGATTTTAACTGTTTCTGGTATTTGCAAAATCTGACTTCTGACACCAAATGTTACAAATTAAGGGCGTTCGTTATGGATTCATAATGGGTTTTGCAAATGAAACAGTCAGATTTAAAGAAAAATTAACGTCTTAGACAAGAAAACGAGCCTGTTGTTTTCGATTAATTCGGATTCGAATGAACTAATTTAAAGCGAATCATCAAGTTTGAAATCATCTTACGTCACACGACACCTTCAACTTCTTCGTGCAGATTGAGGTTAAATTTTACTTTCTCTGGGTCACAAACCACAACATTCTGCTAAAAAGATAAAATCTTTTATTTTTCGATTATAGATTTAACAAATATTAGAGTATGTGTTATTACTCACAATGCAAACAGCAAGTCACTTTCTTGGTATATTAACACTATTAAAATCGAAAACAGTTTATTTATTTACAAACTATCACTTCAGTTTGTTATTGTTTTAAATTTAATAGGTGGCAGGCGAAGACGCATACGTATAATATGTAATACACGCATGTCACACCTAACGAATTTATTAGATTATTTTTAAATCAGGTGTTTGAAATTAAGATAAGCTATTGATAAATTTTCATAGAAAGCCTTGGCTGCAGTTAAATGTGATATGTTTTCTAATTATTTTCGTATTTCAGATTAGGAGGGGTTTTGGAAAATATCTTCTGGTTAAACATGATATTCAATATGCTGTTGCATTTAAATTCGATTTTTGAACACCAATTATAGGTGACTTTAACACGAATAATGTTGGTTTTTCGATGGCCAGTTCACATCGGAGTTTTTGGAGATTACGCGTATATTAAACTTTTCTCTCAATAAATTGATTGGGTCATGATATGTATGGCATGTTGCACGCTCTTGTTGAAACCACATATCGTTCAAGTCGAAATCATCTAATTCATGCCACAAAAAATCAGTAATCATGTGTTTGTAGCGTTCTCCATTGACGGGGAATGCAATGCCATTTTCATTTTCAAAAAAATGTCCAATTAAACCTTCAGTCCAAAAACTACACCAAATTGTTAATTTTAGTGGATGTAAACGTGTTTCATGAACTGCTATGGGATTTTTTTACTCCAAATGTGACAATTGTGCTTATTTACGAAGCCATTTAACCAGAAATGAGCTTATCGCTGAAGATGAGTTTTCCATGAAATAATGGATCTGTTTCAAATCAAATTTCTTGGGTCAACTAAATAGTATACGCCTTGAAATGCAATATGAAAATTTAAGTTCTTGAGAACTTAGGTTGGTTCATTGCAAACACTAGCATTTGTCTCCAATTTTTAATTACATTGTACAGTAACCATACTACGGTAACTTCTACGTTTCTTTCCTCTTTACCTATAAAATAAAATATAGATAAAGGGGAAAGAAATGAAGATGTTACCGGATTCAAGTTACCGTAGTACAGATATGCACTTAACGAGTAATAAGCTCTGTATGTCAATTATGTGTTGACCATAGATTTCACGTAAACCGAATTTTGTAATAAATTTTAACAATTTCTAAACGCTGTGCAACTGTGTATCTTTCCATGGTGATTTGCCAATCAATACTAAACACAAATGTCAATTTTGAAGTATAAATCTGAAAAATGGCCGCTATAATGTTTATTTAATATTTATTACTAATTTTATTACCCGTTAAAAGTCCTAATGCTCAGAATGTGTTATAGAAACATCGAAGATTTATTTACATCAAAAAATGGAGAGATGAATATGTTGTGGCCACCATTCGTCTTTCTTTTATTACGAACGTACATACATAAATCTTAAATACACCCCACTTGATTTCTAAAGCAAAAAACTAAATTTTCACTTTTGGTACCAACAAGGCTAACCATTGCCAAAATAGGAAAGCTGCTACTTTCGGCATACAGATTTGCACCAAATTTCACAAGGATCTTCCAATTAATGGAAAAATGTTTAAGTATAAATTTTTATTTCGAATAGACCAGCCTGCTGTGGAGATTCCGAAATTTGGTGAAATAATTTTTTTTTTATCAAAATTCTTTATCTCCGGTAAAATTTAAAAAATGATCGGAATTAATTTTTTTTTTAAATTTAATTTATAATCTTTTTGTTTTTAATCGTGTTTTCGTAAATGTTATATAATTTTCAAGATATCTGTAAAAGATGATAAACCTCCTATGAAAGATGTCACTTCCAGTGGATCGATTTCGGCCAAAATTCACTGGGATCTCCCAATTTGTGGAAAAAGCTTAAGCATGAAGTTTCATCCCAATCAATCAATCCGTCCGTACAGGATCGATTTTTTGTTGAATTACAGTTTTTTTTTTGTAAAAAAACGTCATTTCCGCTTAAATTTTGAAAAATGATCAGGATCGGGATTGTTGCATATTTAATTTAGAAGCATTTTAGTTCATAATCGTTTTTTTTTTCGAAAATGATATACTTTTCAAAATATTTGCAAAAAATAAAAATGCTCCTATATTGGGATTTCTCAATTTTAGAGGACAGTCAAAATGGCTGGACTGTAAATAACCAACAGGCATTTGTCATACACGCACACAAGAGATATTTTACAAACTACTACGTAACAGAAAGTAAAACATCCTTTGCATGCTTCTCCAATGTTTTCAAAAGCAGTTAAAAATTATAAAACATGCAATTAAAACTATCCACCGGACGTAGATTAAGATTTACTGATCAAAACTACAAAGATACTGAAATATTCGATGTCATATATCCGTGAACTTTAACTATTCAATTAAAATGTGTAATTTATTGCTTTACAACAGCGCACAGTTCAGCAATCGTTGGTTTAATGTACATATTAAGTAACTTTTTTAAATTAAATTGATTCGTAAAGCTTTTGAGGGGTGACATTATCAATAAAATTACTAATTTCAATTTAGTTTTTATGATGTCTCGAACCGCGAAGTCTAGAATTTTATCAGATGGTTTCAAATCATCGATTTTTTTTTTTTCAAAATTAAATTTAAGTTGATTTGTGTAATAAATTTTCGTTTTGTTTCTGTCGTTTCAGGTAATTCAACTTTGAGTTTTATATACATGCATATCTACATAATATATAGTTGTAACTAAAATGCTCGTAAGTATTGAAGATATGATATATTATAATACATTTTTTAAATGTCATATACATTTGTGGTAAATCGAGAAATAAGGACAAAATATGGTAATGAAATATATAAGTCAGTTCAGTTTCAGCAAATTCAAACCTCTCTTCAATGGCTTTTCTCACTAAAGAAGGCATCGTTTCATAGAACACTGTATCAGTAGAGTGTGATTTAGATCACACTCTCTCTAAAATGTAGCATGGCTAATCAAATTCATCCCATTTAATCAATACTATCATCGGTCTGAACAGTTAGTATCTTAGGCTTGATCGACTTGGAAAAAATTCTTAATTTTCGTATATAGTGAAGGTTGCGACAAACTAAAAATGACAAAAAACTGTATAACAGTCCAAAAAGTCTAAAGATACACTTCCAAAAGAAAAAAAACTTAATAGAGCAACTAAATAAATTGTTAAAAAAATCGTAAGTTCAAATGGCAAGCTAATTTAGCCATCAGCATGTACCATAAACTTTATGTTTTCTAAAAGCCAACATATTTATGCAGTGAGCACACATAGATTTAGTTTTATTTTAAAATTTTACGATAGTAAAACTAAACTACCCACCGCATATGTTGTCTTCTAGATAACATGAAAAAATTCTAAACAACACGATTTCATATATTGTTAAGTGTAGTCATCGCTACGGTGTCTTGATTATCGAATCATCATTACATTTTTTTTACTATATCGAGATTTTAAAATTTAAAAAAAATTACGAGTATACAACCTCACCGTATAATTATGTTGGCTTCTATAAAACTTGGACAATGGTCCAAGTAACATGATTTCATACACCGTTAATGAGGATTTTTATGTATATACGAGGGGATTAACAAAAGTTCGCTTAGTTGGTGACTCTTAAATCATTTTTTAAAAAACCAAAAATACCAAATCCTTTGCAATTGTTTTATGAGACTTTTTCAAAATTTCATAACGATCGGTTAAAATGGAGACGAAAAAAAGCAAAATAGCTGAGGATGGATAAGACGAAATTCCACCACCAATGCAAACAGAAATTCGCTATGTGATTTTTTTTGGTTTTCGGCGTAAACTAAAGCCACTACAAATATTCAATGAATGCCAAATTGCATATGGAACGATTGCACCGTCTCTCCAGACTATTTCCAAGTGGTTCCGAAGATTCCAGACTGGACATTTTTCTGTAGAGGACGAGCCCCGAGAAATTCGACCAAAATCTTCCACTGATGATGCCACTGTGGCCCTGGTGAAGTTCAAAGTTGTAGAAGATCCACAATTGACACATGAAATTATTACTGATCAATTCTTGAGCCGTGTCATTCTAACATGGCTGTATCGCGAATATTAAGTAATCATCTGGGATACACGAGGAAATCTGCTCGATGGGTTCCACGAATATTAAATGAGGCTCAAATAAAGGTTCGAGTACATTTTGCTAAAATAAAAAAAATGCAAAAATGGGCAGTCTAGTATCTTTAGTAAAGTCGTTACTGTTTACGAATCTTGGTTCTATAAGTACGATCCGGAAACCAAACAACAGTCCATGGTATGGAGCCCAACAAGGCTAACCCACCCGTAAAAGCTAAGTAACAAAAATAATGATGTCAGTTTACTTAACCCGATCAAAAATTGTAGCTGCTATTTCCCTGGAAAAGGGTCAGACGGTAACTGCAAAATGGTATACCGAAGACTGCTTACCAAAAGTTTTTAAAAATTTGTTGAAAAACGGGAAGGATTTGCGGCGCTATTTTTTACATCATGACAACGCACCAGCTCATACTACCAAAATAACGCGTAACTTTATTGCGATCTCTGGCATCGAAGAGATAACCAGCACTATATTCCTCGGATCTAGCACCTTGTGATTTCTGGTTATTTCCAAAAATTTTAAAAAAATTCAGGGAAAGGTCTCTAACAGTAACGCGGGAATAATTTATGCGGTTAATGCTGAACTTACTGAAGCTTAAAAAGCAAGATTTTGAAGACTGTTTTGAGAAGTGGATCTATAGGCTTAAGAAATGCATTGAAATCGATGGCGATTATGTAGAGAAGATAAAAATAGACACAGATTAAGCTCGTTCACGTTTCAGCTTTTGTTAGGTTTTTTATCAATTTGACGGAAACTTCGCGATACCGTTTTATTTGGCAATTTTCAAAATATATTTCATCGTTTCAAGATAATTTGGTAATTGTAAAATGTAATGACAATCGTAAAATGTAGAGAAGGGTGGAGAAAGGGGTTGGGTAGAAGTATTTGTAAAATAAGTCCTATGTATCGAAATGCTAATGTCTGTTTCTAATGTTCTTTTGTTTTACGTAGTAAATCATGAACAATTTTGGCCTCGATATTTTTGCAGATTTATTATTCGCTGTATCGCCGAAGTAAACAAAGTACTTTCTATATGCTTTCGTACAGAAAGAGTCTAATCATAGACTATGGCCACACTTTTTTTAACGATTTGCTTGAAATTTTGACAGCTCGTCAGTCTGATATTTCGCGTCACGGAACAACCATGCTTTCGCTTGAGCAGCGTTTCGAAATAGTTTTCAAGATTAAAAAGTTTTAAAAGTCAATGTTATGTAGCCGAAACGAATTTTGAAAAGAATTATGGGTCGTGAAAGAAGGCCAAGCGGAACCGTTGTAGTGAAATTTGTGAAGAAAGTTCTAGAGAAAGGCTTGCTATTATATCTCGAGAATATTGCAAAGATCTCTCATTATTCACCTTTAAGGTCCAAATGACTCAGCAGCTGAAAGCATATGAGCATCCGCTTCGATATCAGTTCTCTGCCTGGGCCCTAGACCATCTTCATAATGACGTCGATTTTTACCGAAAAATCATCTTTTTAGACGAGATGCATTTCCATCTCGAGGTAAATAAGCTCTATGTAAATAAGCAGAACTGGTTTGGGGTTCGGAACAGCTACATGTAATCGTAGAGAAGCCAATGCATCCACCAAGAGGACTGATTGCTGTGGACTTTAGAGTGGTGGCGTAATTGGCTCATTTTTCTTTGAAAACGCTGCTGGAAACGCCGTTACCGTCAATGGCGACCGTTACAGACCCTTGCAGACCAACTGTTTTGGCCTGACGTCGACGCTATGAATGTGAGCAACGGTTGTTTATTACAAGATGGCGCCACATGTCATATAAAGCGATCGACAATTGGTCTCTCGCGCGCCAAATTTGACAACCAAATAATAAACCGTTTTTGGAGATGTCAGTTGGCCCGCGCGGAGCTGTGATTTGGATTTTTTTTCTGTAGGGTTTCGTTAAGGATAGATATTATGCGGATAATCCAGAGACAATTGCAGCTTTAAAACATAACATTGCGAACTGGACTCTGTTACGACTGTACGCAGAGGATGGCTTACTGTAAGGCCGGCAGAGGGAGCCACACGAACGAAATTGTTTTTCATTTTTAAATCGGAGATTCCAACCTACACAATAAAAAACGTTTCCACAAAATAAAAATGTATATACTCACTTTATAGCGTTTTTATAAACAAACTTTTAATTGGCCCACCCTTTATTTAGTGATTCCTGATGTTTACCGGATAAAAATACCCTCTTTCCATGGGCCATCAATCCTCCCGCAACCATCGTTATGATATTATTTCGTAAGGTTTGGGATATCGCACCTTCCTACTTTTTTTATTCAACTTTCGATTGCTTACTTCACTATTAGTTTCTCGTTTCGCGCTCGAGAAGTCGTGCCCCATTGTAATTTCTAATGCCAAACTACATACGGCAAACCAGCACTCGAATCTAGCATGCGTAATACTACATTTTCCTGTGTCGGCCATTGCCCAATTCTATTTCTGAGTGTTGGTCTTGCTTCTTAGAATCACGGGCATATGAAAAACACTTGTTCCTCATTCTTCGAAACACGCTTACATTTTGGACAATCAGGTGTGTAAAGCAACCTGTGCAAATATGCAAAGAAATATTCGTGCCTCGTGAGAACGGAGGCGACATAAAAATCGACTACACCACCGGTTAAACCACAAATGTATTGAAGGCATCAGATGAGATGTCCATCTTACCTTTTCCGATGAGTTCCATTGTTGTTGACGTTCAGCCATTACCTCAGATCTTATAAGACTTCAATTCTCCTTAGCCAATGTCGCACTAACGTACTCCATGTGCTCTTGAGTGAAAGCCTCGCATCAATTACGATATCTAAATATTTGATACTCAGTTTGCAGACAAACTTGCTTACATAGGGAGATCGTTTAAACTGAGTTTTTCTAATTTTTCTTATAATAACAAAATAAATGAAATCTAATATCAAGATTTTCAAGACGTTGGAAGTTTGGTTTCGAACTAATGATATATTAAATTCTTTATATTAAAAAAAATTCGGTCATCAGGCTGCAGTGACCAAACTACAAAAAATTTGAAAATTCTTTGAACTTACATTCAAAGTATAATCACAATGCCTTAGCGAATTATTATGATTCGCTACGCAATTGCCACCCCCTTCGTAATCTTGAATTTTATTAACACATACATGCGATTTCTATGTAAAATATTGATGAGTAGAAACACCACCTGGCCAAGAATATCCCAAAATTTAAAAAAAAAAATAATGTTCATTGATTGTGGTTTTCCATATTAATAAATTAAAATAACTGTGGGACACAAATGCCCACAAAGTTTTGACTCCGACGTGATAAAGAAGTCGTATCGACACATACAAATCAAAAAATTAAAAATTCTTCGGTCGCACAAAAATGCTGGAGCCAAATTTTGAATTTGTAGGCCGTTTGAAAATTTTAGGGCCAAATTAAAATGAGTCTGCCTCGTAAAATTGTATGGCCAGATTGATAAAAAATTGATCGGTTACTTAAAAAATTTTAAGGCCAATTCAAAAAATTTGTCGAGCGCATAAAATTCTACGGCCACAGTAAAAATTACACAGTAAAAAAAAATTGTTGGTCGTATATAAATGCTACGGCCGAATTTATACATCCACGGTAACCAAATTAAATCAACGGACTAGTAAAAATTCAACGGCAATCATTAAAAACGTCTACCTATATAATTATTACCAATCATCAACCGCACCGCTTATTTTACCAGCATAATGTCGCGTTTAGAATCAACTCATCACATGAGCTGGACCTTCAGATTTTTTTTAACCGCTGCGTCACTGACTAAATGGCACAGTGGTTAAGACTTTGGCGTTTGGATCGTGTGGTACCGGGTTCGGATCCCGATATGGACAGGATGAAAAGTGAAATTTCATCAACAGATTACGATCGGTGGTGAAATGTAACACATCTATGACCCCCTGTCGGTGTCAAAAACCCATGGGCCAGTAAAAGCTAGTACGGCGCGTGCAATGTGCAGATGGTCCTAAATCGGACCTATCGACCCGTACGTCCTCGAGTTGGCCGGGAGGCGTAAAGTAAGGACGTAAAAAGCATAACCGCAGAAGAGCAGGGAGAGTCTTGAGCCCCAAAACAGATCGCATAATTAACAATACAAAAAAAAAACGCCACATCAGATGTGAACAACAATCTAACGGGTGCCCCAAGGAAAATTTTATAAATTTTTTTTAAGCCTATTCAGACGTTTTATATGTACCAAAAATTTGTTATTATCAAAAGGTCAAATTTCCTTTTTCTCTTTAAAACATTTTTTGTTTTAAAAGAAAGTTTCAGCATTACATTGCATGACAACTTCTTTTCACTATTTATACTTAGCACATCAATCATTTTCCTCGCATTACGGCAAGATTTTAATATTTTTCTATATGAATCTATCGTAGCAGAAACTGTACGACCGATTTGAACGGTTACGAAAAGCTAATTTCTGCAGTCTTGAAAACTTCTTTTCATTACCAAAAATGTTAGAACATTTTCAACAAATTTGCATGCAAAGTTCTTTTCTAATTTTTTTTTTTACACTTGATTGGATTTTTTATTATTTTTCTCTCTTGCGTAAATCATTTTTGACTGGAGAGGGAGGGGGGGGGGGGGGGAATTGTGGGGATTTCCCAATAATTAACATTTTGGCACTTTTTTCGTACAGCTTTTTTGTAAAACAACAAGTATTTTTGAGAACTTTTTGTTTTTTATCAGAAATAATTTTTGTTTACAAAACTCAAGTTTTCTAATTTTTCTTACATCGCGATTTGTTTTTATTTTATAAACACTTTTTAAATTAAATAATTAATAACAAAATAAGATAAAATGTTTGAATAATTATATAATGTGGTTCCCCAAAATAAATATAAAGCTTGGTGCGGCACAGACATGCCTCTAAAAGTTATTTCGTTGGACTGCAGAGTTGGTGAATTTTGGTGAAAACCCGTTTTTATCTAAACTGTTTTTCCGATAAAATTCTGCATAAATTTTATTACAAATTTAATTTAGAATATTTTTGTGTTTAAATTGCCAAGAATATTGCCACCTCACTCAGTCTACAGAAATATTATTCAATTGTCACATCCCAGGCGGCAGTATACAACTACACCAGCTGCGTAGAATGATATACCTTCGCATACGCCACATGACTCTCGTTCGCCCAAAACATCAACCCTTGAAACAAACATATGGAAGTGTTCTCTAAAGTGAATCCTTAAATGCTAAACCTGTACTGAATAACTGCATGCAACTGATGATGCAGTTAATAACAATAATGCAAAATATGCTACAAGCAAAACTACAAAATCAAACCATTATGATCCAGAAACTAGAATGTCTCCGATAAATTATCTTAATATCACCACTGGAACGCAAATGGTATAAGCCAACATACACTCGGATTACAACATTTTCTAGCAAAACACGAAATGGATCTTATGCTAGTTTCCAAAACCCACCGATAAAAACAATATCAGACTAAATGGTTACGAAGTTTATGACACAAAACATCCTTTGGGCAGAAGTCGAGGAGGAACTGCTGAGGAAATACAAGCAACCTCGAAAGAAAGCTTAGTCATCGCTTCAATATGTTGCCCTCCAAATAATAACGTTTCGGCCGATATTTACGAAACAAAAATTTGCAACCCTGGGTCAGAAGTTTTATGGTCGCCGGTGATTTCAATGCGAAATACACCTGGGGTTCAAGATTGACTATACTCCAAGGGGACGACGATTAATGAATGTTATTCAAGAAAATCACTACGATGTCGCATCGTGTGGCCATCACACTTATCGGCCTACTGATCATCGAAAAATCCCTGACGTCTTTGATTTTGCCGTCATAAGCAAAATAAACCGAGAAATAATCCAGGCTAAACCACTTTTAGAATTACCTTCTGATCACTTTCCGGTCTTAGTAAGGACTGATCCAAAAGCCATGTTCTACAAACAACCATCTAACGAACGCCTTCACTAGCTCATTGAAATTCAAGATGTACATCAGTTCGCATATCGACCTGACGTTTACACTGAGACAGTTAACGATATAAACATTATTTTAAAGTTTTTTCGGCTTTTTTAGACAAACTATTATTTACAAATATAATGACATTCAAAATGTTTGCGACTATTCAAGTCAGCAAAACAAAGAGGTCATCTACTCATAGTATATCTACCACAAAAAGCAAAAAATTTACTCCCCTCCCCAATTTTTATCCCCAGGGTCATTGTGTAAAAATACACACAACCTTTAAAAAATGCAACTCCCACAACGTAAACCAACAAAAAATGTTAAGTAAGAACACAACTTTCAAAATAGCAATCTGGAATGCGCATGGGCTTATGCAACATACTCCAGATATAGAAATATTTTTAAATTCAGAAAAAATCGACATTTTTTTAATATCTGAAAGCCATTTAGTTAAATCTTCTAGTGTTAAAATACGGGTTTATAACTTATATCACTCCATTCATCAAAAGGTAAAGAATTGCTTCAAGCAGGGCAGACATCAAAATGTGAATTTTACCCTGGTGGTTCCCCAACATACTGGCCCAGTGACGGAACGAAAATACCTGACCTAATAAAAAAAAATACCTGACCCTACTTTTATGTAGCAAGAGGTATATCCCAGAACTACATTCACATTGGAGATAGTAATTCTCTAGTATCGGATCATTCCCCGGTTATCATGACAGTCAGTGAAATGGTAATTCAAAAGGAGAGTGCATCCAGATTAACAAATTCAAAATCAAACTGGGATCTCTTTCGCGCAATAATGGAAGGAAAAATCAATCTTCAGGTACCGAGAAATTCTCACCAGTTGGAGATGAATTAGAACAACACAATGAAACAATTCACTATGGTGCTTTGGCCATTACTCCCAATATCCAAAATAAAAAGAAGCTTAACATATCTTATCCATAATGGGCACCTAAAACCTGGCCAAGATCTAGAACACCGGAGAACAAAACAATTTAGGTAACAGTCTCAAATCTCTTCTTAAAGAAGTTAAAAATGCATCAACCAACAGACATCTAGTTAGCCTAACCGATGAAAACAATTCTGATTTTTCACTGTGGAACTGAAGCAACTCAAAAGACCCAAAATGCAAGTGCCTCCACTTAAAAAGGAGGATGGAACCTGGGCAAGAGGTCCTAAAGAGAAGGCTGATTTGCTGATGTCCCGCAGGGAGGAGTGTCTTACCACCAATCCTGTATTAATTATATAGAAGTGATATTCCAACAACAAATGAAGGAACTCCAGAAGATTACCAATGCGGTTTGTAACTGGCCTATGCGCTGGAGAATCAAGGTTAATGGAACTGTTTATACGAGTTGAACAACAACAACAACCTAACTACAACAACTTATACGTTTACACGAGAAAACGTTCTTGATGTATGTGTATGTACGTATGTATGTGTAAAATAGTTTTCATTTCGTATTCGTATTGAACCCAAACATGTTTGTATAGCTTTTATGTTTATGTAGAGTAAGTTCCGATTCGTTCAACACAAAAAATTCGTGTTGAGAAATTACGCAAAACAACATTTTAGTTTATAGGCAGGGGGAAAAGAAAAGAAGAAAATTTTGGTTGAATCACAACTCGGGTAAACTGGCGGAATGAGACAAAATCCACGAATATTAACTTTACATATCAAAAGGCTTCCCATCTACCGATAGAAATTAACTCACGACCGGTGTCATATGCAAACAAAGCTAAATATCTTGGCATGACCCTCGATGCCAAGCTCAAGTGGAGAGAGCATGTCAAAAATAAAAAAGTCGAACTTAAGGCTCATAGGTAGAGGCTTTGAGCTTACAATTCACAACAAGCTGCTGCTATATCGGCAAATGAATCCGATATGAACCTGCGGTACGCAACTCTGGGGCGATGTACTAAGCCAACAAACGCCAAAATGATACAGACGTTTCAAGGTCCTTCGTAGCATCGTAAATGCTCCATGTTACACAAGAAATGAAGACCTTCACAGGGACTTACAGATGGAATACATCAAAGATAAAATAAAAAAGCATGCCGCCAAACAAGAAATGAGGCTCCAGGAACACGGAAACCCGTATATTCGCCATATGATAGAAATCCCTGCATTTGAAAGACGACTCCAAGAACGAGGCCACTTGATCTAGTAATTAATTATGGGACTTACCATTGGGTTTCACCCCAACAAATCAGAATTGTTTTATGAAATGTAAAATTTGTAAAAGTTTGAAAGATAAATTGCTAGATGAGCACAGTCTCAGTTGTAATTAATAAAGAAAAAAAAATATCACTGAGACCTCTCATTTTATGGAAAAGTTACGTATATAGTTTCATCCCGATCAACTAATTATGGGCTATAGAGAGGACACAGATACTTTATTTTACAAAGTAATAGAAAGTAAAATCTGGATCAATTGAATATAACTCGAACACTAAAACTGATCTGAATATTTCACATAACTTTTGTCATGGCAATAGTTTTCCTATATGTTCCCAGTATTATGCCTAACCGAAAATAAGATTGTTTTATTCTAAATGCCAGTTCCAATTAATTAAAAATTGTATTACACGAAACGTACTGCTTTCCCGTGAGACCTATAGGGGACTATAAATCACACGAAAATCGTGAGAATATACAAAATTTGGATTTCTGTATAACAAACAAATTTTATAAACCAAACAATTTTAATTAACCAGCGAAAATACAACTTTTTTTATGATTGGAACACTGTCGCTTGCGGTTCTACACGGAAAAGCTATACTACCACCCATATACGTGATAGCGAACGTACTATACTTATTCAACAATCGGTTTGATTCGCGTCATTATCTCGGTTAACAATCATAATACGCCGCATACATGAAACAGAATTCTCTAATCATAATAATAAAATTTTAACGCGATAAGAGTTAAATCGCTTATCACTAATGCTAATGTATGAGACCATTTTAAGTTTATTTGTGAATTATTCCAAATTACGTTTTTTTTTTGTATGATGCTCTGTGGGACGTTCACTGAAAGCATGAACATATTATGAGGACAGTTTTTAGCGCATAAACTATATAATAAAATTTTATGTTTACTGTCCAATGATTTATTTTATTTTATTGCATGTATGTGAATGTGTTATATATAATCATGTGACGTTCAACATCGGGTAACTTTTAGATTGACACGTTTTGCTTGAAATGATTTATTGAATTGGGTCAGAAAGCTTCTTACACCCTTGTTTAATTTTCAAATGGGTTTTTGATTATACTCTAAACTTTTTTTTTTATATAATACAGTGAATATAAATCCCTGGCTGTATATTTCCTGGAATCTATGCTTAGATAAAAAAATTTCTTTTATTACCTGGAAATATTGTTTATTAGGTCCTTTTAGTAGAATACAGAAAATCGAATAAGTGCTTAACGTAAAATGATCAGAATTTATAAATTTTAATCGAAAGCTTTGGGCCAAGGACAAGCAAAGCAAAAATCACAAGAAACTTTAATCCGTCTAAAGCTGTAGCATGTAAACTTTTCTGTTGGAATATACAAAGCTTTGAACACCTACTCGATTGTAATTTATAGAATTCAATTATTATTTTCGAATTTATAATTCGTTTGAAACGTGCACGTCCTCGATGAATTAGGTCGATCGATTACCAAGTAAATATTTTGTTCAGAAGAACGGTAAAGAAGAGGTTATCTTGTCTGTATATTTTCCGTATGTAAGAATCAAACACGTATAAATATAAGGCATGTAGTTTTTCCTGCCACCGTAACTTATCTTGCTACCAAAATTTATAAAAAAAAAATATTTGTATTCGCAATAAAAGTTTTAAAAACCAGTAAAAACCTTTTTTATTATGAGTAAAACTGTTTTTAAGCAGCAAAACACGGACCATACAAAAATTTGTACATCGGATTATCACATAAGATTCATAGATTTCCGTGAAAATTTTGTTTTCTAAAATTTAGTTTAAAGGAACACTCATATCATGCTTGGCAACCATAATTTTGTTCTGCGTAAAACAACTCTTCTTTAAAAATGAATTCTTCTAAACACCGAAGCGGTTAGAAGGTTGAAGGCACCACTCTTCCTTTTCCCAAGAAATAACTTTCGAAGAATTGTTTTACGATGAATTAATTTTCGATGAATTATTTTTTCCGAATAACTATACTAAAGCCTAATTGCAACTGCAAAAAAGTTGTAAAATTTAATGAAATTAAACAAAAAAGTATAACAGTGTGAAGCCTAAACCTCAACACGTAGCCTCTGAGTAATACCTAGATTGGAATAATTATTATTATCAGCGTTTTTGTTAAAATAAGTTTATCATTTTCCGACGAATTTTCTTGTTTGTAAGGCAAAAAATTCGCAAAAATTTGTTAGAGTGTGTTGTCAGACTCGATAATCTCGAAAATAGAAATTATAACCTTTTTCAAAGAAATAACTTTCATTGTGCTTAATTTTTCTTTGATCTTTCCTTCGTTTTAAGTCTCCAATCAGTTTATTTTACAAGTTCTTCATCGTCTGGTTGAAACTCAGCGTCAGTACAGGAAGTAGTGTATAGTTTTCATTATAATTAGCTTCCAGAACTTCCACTTATTTAGTCTTCTACAGTTCGTCATTTCCGTTCTCCAACTTATTGATTTTGTTGTTATGTTGTTAGGCGGAGTTTGTTTGACTGGGTAGCGATTTTAACAATGTTGAGCTTCGTACGAATTTGTATATTTGTTACCTCACCTCAAAATCCATTGAGCAGGCCTCGTTAGAAGATGGATTCGTCAGCTGAGTATTAGTGTTTCACGTGGAGTATAAATTCCATTTGGTTGGTCTTTGTGTTTTTGTAATCTAACCTGGAAGAATTGGAATAGAAAAGAATCTATGCTTGTCTGAAAATGCAGAACTACCTCCAAAACTATTTCAGTTTCAATTAATATCATCTTCATCGGTTAATAAATACCGTGGTTTCGATCCAGTAGATTATATTGTAGAACTTCCTTCGAAAATTGTTTTACAATTCCATTTTTACCCACCCTTATTATGATCATTGACTTGTGTCCATAATAGTTGGTTATATTCCATAACTTACACCAAAAATCACTTGAAAGTCCAATTTCCATTCCACATGCCGAATTTCATTCTGATCGGTAAATGTCCTAGTTTCAAACCATATTCTAAAACTTGTCCCAATCATTAATTCAAAATCTCATTTTCATTCACCATACTCAATCTCATCATGATCGATTAAAAATGGAGTAGTTCCGTTTCAGTTGACCATACTCTATAGTCCTCAAAAATATATTTTCAATCCAATTTCCACCTATCACTCTAACTCTATCATCCTTTCTGTTGAAAACATGGAAAGATTGATAGACGTACTTATTCGAACAAAAGTTGAGCCAAGGAATTGGGCAATGTCGCAGCATGCGTACTGTAAGGGAAAGTCGGTGGACACAGCTCTACACGATCTAGTACGCATGATTAAGAAGTCAATTTACTCGCAAGAGTATTGTATGGTAGCATTTCTGACATTGAGCGTGCCTTTAATAATGTTAAAACGGAGGCGATCATGGAAGGATTGTCATTTTTGAAGATGGATTATCCTATAAGTAGGTTGATAAATCAGATGCTGGTAAGCAGGATTATTATCTCGGAGCTGGGAGAGTCCACCATTAGAAGGCGGGTGGTTAGAGAAACGCCGCAGGGAGGAGTAATGTCCCCCTTTCTTTGGAGTGCAGTGGTGAATGGATTGCTGTTGGAACTGGAGAAAGAGGGAATGGGGGTTGTAGCGTATGCAGATGATGTAGCGATAGCTGTCTCAGGCAAATATCTGAATACGATTAGGGATGTTGTGCAGAATGCACTCCTGATCGTTACGAAATGGGCCGGCAAATGCGGATTAGGGATCAACCCGTCCAAGACAGAACTGGTACTATTTACTAAGAATTATAAAATTCCGGTAGTTAGCCCTCCTACTGTGAACGGCATTAGACTGGCTTTTGCTGACAGAGCGAGATTTTTGGGCATAATCTTGGACAGTAAGCTCAGCTGGAAGCCTAACATTGTAGAAAGAGTGAATAAGGCTAATGTAGCCATTTACTCGTGTAGAAACGCCATAGGGAAGAAATGGGGTTTGAAACCAGAGCTGGTACACTGGCTCTATACCGCAGTGGTAAGGCCTGTGCTGATGTACGGGGTGGGCGTGTGGTGGCCAGCTCTGGAAAAGGTAACCTACATAAGGATGTTGGAGAAGGTGCAAAGAACGGCCTGTATGCTTATAAGCGGGGCGCTTAGGACAACACCTACACGCGCTATAGAGGTTATGTTCCACCTTATTCCAATCGAATTTTTTGGTAAGCAGATGGCAGCCAATGTGGCTACAAGGCTCTCGGCTGTCTCTCAGTGGAAGTGTCTTCAGGCGGGACACTCGACGATAGTTAGATCACTAAGGGAAGAACTGGTGAATCTAGATTATATTAAACCAACGTTGTGCTTCGATATAGGTTTCCGGATCATCTATCCTTCTAGGGAATCCTGGAGGAACGGATCAATACGGGAAAACGAGGCACTGAAATTTTTCACGGACGGCTCTAAGCTAGACGGCAAAGTAGGAGCCGGAGTCTTCTGTGAGAAGCTCAATGTTAATATTTCGAAGTGGTGGCGATAGGGGAAGTCGTGTCATGGTTGAAGCATAACGTGGTATATGTTAGGGATATCGCGATTTATGTGGACAGTCAAGCGGCACTCAGGTCACTAGAGACGGTTTCTCCGAAGTCACGGGTGGCGCTGGATTGCCGATCATCTCTTAATGAGATGAGCGAGTATTTCAGTATCCAGATGATCTGGGTCCCTGGTCACTCGGACGTCACGGGAAACTGCAGGGCAGACGAACTAGCTAGGTATGGTACGACTCTCCATATGCAACCGGAAAGGGCAGGTCTAGGGAGGCCTATAGCAGCGCTCAAATCAGAGCTTAGTAGAAAGGCAATCGCCTTGACAGATGAGAAGTGGACCAACACTGTCACGTGCAGGGTAGCAAAACAGGTTTGGCCAAAACTGGACCTGCGGCGCTCCAAGGCACTTGTATCCCTGGGAAAACGAGATTTAGGATTGGTCGTAGGGATACTAACAGGACACTGCCTTTTTGGGAACATGCGAGAAGGCTGGGTCTAGAAACGAATGACTTTTGTAGAAGTTGTGTGGACGAAGAAGAGGAAGAGACGTTAGTTCACTTCCTATGCTTGTGTCCGGCACTATCATACAAAAGACGTAAGTACTTGGGAGTGTACAACATGGACAGCCTTTCTGAACTCGCGGGCTGTGGGGTGCGAGATATTTTACGCTACATCAGTAGCTCTGGTTGGTTTCAGCGGGAGTAAGGGGAGATTGGATCCTGTGGTATCACAATGGGCCATTATTGGCCTAAGTGTGCGATAGCAGCCACTCTAACCTAACCTAACCTAACCTATCACTCTAAATTTCAACACTATCATTTAAAGTATGACTAGGTTCCGTCCTAGTTGGCCATATTTTAGAACTTACTCGAAAACCTCTTAGAATTGCCTTAAGTAATTTGGTGACATAAATTATTGGCATTATGCAACACACCGCACCATGTTGCAAAAACCACATTGTGGAACATACTAGTTCTGACATATCGCAACATGGTACCACAATACACAACATTCTCTCAGCATAATGCAACACGAAACAATATGGTGCAGTATCCCGCAACAATGTTGAAATGATAACTCGCTGCAGTCGCTCTCTGGAACTTGAATCCCTCAATTATTAAAAATATTTTTATAAAAACGGTGTAACACTTTTTGACACTCGAGAAACCCACCTTAACAATTTTTTTCAAAAAAAAAAAAATAAATAAAGGAACCCTCACTGAGAAACATCTTAAAAGACTTTTGTCCAAATTTGAATTCATCAATTTTTATGAAAACGTTTCAACAGAGAAAAAAATTAGGACTTACTTCAATCAAATCGTGCGAGTAGGATTTGGAAAAAATGGAATCCAGATCTTCGTGGAGAGCTCGGCCGTAAACAAATTTGTCTGAAATCAAGACTCATCTCTTGTGGATGTTCATACTTTTTCAGTTGAATCAGAACTGCTCAATCTCTCGCAGAAATGCGATCCTGCCGTTTGGTTTGGTGAGTATGAATTCTGCGTGACTTGATTGTTTGGACGGAACCCTAATTCAGTAGAAACTGTTCAGTTAAGAGTGAATTAATAAATAATTGTGGACATTATTTGTTGTGGAGTTTTAGTGGGAAAATTATTGTCAGAATATTTCTGGTATTTTCGGGATTTCAGTAGTGGTAAGTGTATACTCCGAATGCAGTGTAAATTATAGGAATTGTTGTTGTAACCAAGAGGCAAAATAGTTGGCAGTAGAAATGATGATGTTATAGCGACGGGAACAGAAGCTCGAGCATTCATATAACGATGGAGAGCAGATGTTGCAAATGACCGTCCGTAATAAGGTGGAACCGGATGATGAAAATCATGGATTTGTGGAGTCGAGTAGTGACCAAGAGACAGCAGATAGGGAGAATCAGCCCAGCCAGGATATTGTCCCACTTCAAGACGGAGACAAACTGCTTGGCCTTTTGGATGTCCAACCGAATGCAGAATCGACGTCTCATAGTGAGCCATTTGTTGTTCAGCGGGATCCGGGACGGTCTGTGTTCATAGCGAATGAGAATGATAAACCTAGAAACAACGATTGCGATGATTTTGGTGCAGGGGTTGATTATCTAACATAGAACGACAGTAACCCAGTGTTGATCAGAAAACTTGATGATGATAATGCTGATGCTGTAGGTGCAGGTAAGGTGACCGAGAAATCGTATGACTTAAAGAAACATGAAAAACTCGTTGTACACACTCGAAAAAAAATATTTACCTGCATACTATATCACTCCAGTGCAAAAGTATATCGTTCTTAGGTTGCGGGCCAATAGTCGGGTAAAAATCAATTTTAACTAAATTTTTCCTTAAATTCATTTATTTTTCAAAAACTCTATGGCTAACTGATCGAATAATCTGTTCTAAATCCGATTTTTACCATAGTAAATGATTTGCCCAACTATTGGCCCGCAGCCTTATGCACGATTTACATGTTCCAATTTTTTTTTCCCAACAAATTTTTTACTGAAAAATAAAGCTGCACGCAAATAACAAAAAGTTACTAGTTAAAAAGAGTCAGCCATATGTAAACAACATTTGCTCAAATTAAAAAGAAAAAAACCCTGCTCCTCTCGCAAACGAAAATCTTAAAATACTTAACCCTTCATTTTTTACTGGAACAAAAATTAGAACATGTAAATCGTACATTAGTAGTAGGTTGCATTATAACAAAAGCGTTATAATTTTCATTAAAATATGTAATAAATTACATTTAAATTACTTTGATGCAACTTATGACTAATTGTGAAGCTGGTTTACATTGAAACAATATCAATGTAGTTGCATCGTAATGAGAATGAAATTCAATGCATGCCAAATGTGTCGTAAATTATTTCGATACTGATTACATTGAAAAAAGAAATGTGAAGCATATATTTAAAAAAATTAGATTTTGTTTGCTTCTACTGTAAAAAAGATTCAAAGTTGACTAAAAGAAATTTACGAATTTTGTTATAAATAAAACCCGTTGAAGTATATTTGTAGTCTGAAGTATGAGATTTTAAAATCTCTATATAAAAAATTCAGTTGTCATGTCGGACTACGTTGGTGAGCGTTCAACTGCAATTATAGTAAGCTTCAATTATTTCAATATGTTTTGCTTCTAAATGTGTTACACGATTCCTTCGAATACGTCTCGATGCAAGGATTACATCGTAAAACGCTGCAAAATTTCTAAGTGTGTAAGGTGAGAGTGTAGTGAGTAATAACATTAACGAATGCCGCCCAGAACAAATTGAGACTGGTGAAGTGGTCCACTTAGGATCAGATAGGTGTCCGTTGGCTAGGTCATTGAAAGTTATGACTGATGGAGCAGAAAGAGTAATTGGGAACGGTGACTGGAGATTGACAATTCACCGGAAGGCTGCTCAGCGTGGGTGACATCTATATTGCAACGGCCCATGGACGGGCGAAAGATTTGTGCTGAAGTTCCAAAATCAGAAAGGGATATCCTCCTGGATAGGTGAGTACCGCCTCTAGGAATATATGTGGAACATATATTTCAAGGTGGTTGCTGGAGGAACTTGCAGAAAATAATGGCGAGCAAGAGCCGTATGGAGGGCGATGAACATAAACGAAGGCCTCTGGAAGGGATGCCCAAACGGTCCTGAATTTTAAGGAGCGACGTCGATATTAAATGGTACAGGCTGGACCCTACATCGCTACAATTTTCGTTCTACGCTACAAAGCGCCAATTAGACCAGTAGTCATCTTTGGCAGCGGGTCTTGGATGCACAGGATATCCAATAGCTGGTCGTTTTTGGGGACAAATTAGTACATATGATGCTAAGGCCTAATAAGGATTGAATAATAGACAGGATTCGTCTAAACCTCGAGATCAGATATGATCTGAACAACTTTGATATAATTGGAACAATTAAATCATCAAGCTTGAGATGGCTCGAACACGTTGGTTATCGTGTGTGGCGTCATCTTGTTGTCATTCGAGTTATTTGGAAGATCATTGTTGAGGCGGCCAAATCCCTTCATGTGATGTAGCGTCAGCGAAGAAGAAGAGACGAAAGGCCGAAAAGGTAACTAATGAAATGCTGGTCAAACATAGCGTTGATAATGGTAGCGTTGGCTGTTTTCGAGGTAGACAGCATGGATGAGGAGTGGTGTACTACGAAATCCCGGTTTTATTTTCTTTTGTTCTAAA
Organism: Nephrotoma appendiculata; assembly: GCA_947310385.1. NCBI lineage: Eukaryota > Metazoa > Arthropoda > Insecta > Diptera > Tipulidae > Nephrotoma > Nephrotoma appendiculata. Next base: position 58,581,623 of record OX371224.1, read on the forward strand.
GTCTTGATTTTGGAAAAATATTTTTTATTAATTCGGGCCGGCCGGACTAATAAATATTTGACCAAAAAAATAAGACATGCGAGTGGCTTTAGATTTGAACTTCAAGGAAGTAGGACCCGGGATCAGCAAACATGTCGCCCTGCGTGCCGCACGTATTAGCGGATTATATAGAATCTATTAATGACACCTACTGTCTTGCAGGCAAATACCCCGATCCCGGTTTTTTCAATTTAAAAAGTCGTTGAAATAGCTACATATTTGATATTTTCGTTCGATATAAATTCTTTCTTATACAAATTCTGGAAAGTAAATAAAATAATAAGTGATTTTTGAAATATTGTTTAACAGTTAATAATGTTTTATTCCTTTTTGACTTTTGGAAGTCTGTCCTTTGTTTTAGAATATAATTGATTATAGGGACGGAAGCCGAATGTCAAAATTCCACGTATCCAGCCAGTGATACATTTTGGTGAAGGAAAATTTTATCAAGCAAATTCATTAGTATTTGATATTACTTAAAACAAATTAAAAAAATTATATTTTCAAACACGAGAAGTAACCCCTTTGACCTATTTGGCCCTTCGACACATGCGGCCCTTCGAGACATTCGGCCCTTCAACACATTCGGCCCTTCGTAATTTTGCCCTTCGACATTCGGTACTTCGACATTCAGCCCTTTGATATCATACCGAATTGTAGAGGCTTCAATAACTCTCGCTGGCTCGCGGGAAGTCGCATCGCTCCTCCCCTCCGTTTAGCCCTCCGAGGGCCTTTAGAAAAGAATTCCAGGAGAGCGGGGTTCAAAAACTTGTCGGGAATAAAGGAGCAGTTTTACTATAGTTTTATTCTAAGGGAATGATTCGAATTCAAAACTGATTTTTTGATAAAGTTCTAGAATACGGTCGATAGGGATGTAACTTGACCATTTCATTACTAATTATGTTAACACTCTGCAAGTCTAAATGGGATTCTAAAATGATTTTTTGCTAAAGCTCTAGAATATAGCCGCTTGCGACAGAACTTGACTATTTCTTGACAGATTAGGATAAAATTCGACATGTGTGATGGAAATAAGATTCTAAAATAATTTTTGACTAAGTTCTGAAATATATCGCCCTTTTTGTCCAAGTACGCAGAGCTTTATCAAAAAATCATTTAAAACCCCCATTTCCATCGCACGTAACGAATTTCAACATAATAGATTAAGAAATGGCCAGGTTTCATCCCTATCCGCCTTATTCCACAATTTTATCAAAAACGCATTTTTTAAATCCCATTTAGGGGGGGGGGGGGGGGGTCGAATTTCAACTAAATTGTTTAAAAAATTGCCTAGTTTCATAGCGATGGCCATATTTAAAAACTTTATCAAAAAATCATTTTAGAAATCCATTTCCATCGCACGTGTAGAATTTCAACAAAATCGGTCTAGAAATGGCCTAGTTCCATCTCTATTGACCGCTTTATCGAAAAATTATTTTAGATTTTTTTCTAGAACCTTATCGAAAACTCATTTTTGGATTTTGTCAAATAATCATTTAAGTGCCCCATTTACACACATGTCAAATTTTAAAAATTCAAACATGGATTTCCTAAAAATCGGATTTTTTTTTGTTTTTTTTTTTTTTTTTACAAAACCGGGATTTTGTTACACACCCATGAGGAGATGTGGGAAGAGGTGCTTCGAGCGTAGAGGAGAGGCGTGTTGTGGCTGAGCAGAACCGAATTATTAACGAGGTTTTAAGGCAGAGGTGGAATGAACTATAAATGGTTACTGCCAAGTTGAATGGACTGAACTGCAAAGGCTGTGATTTGGATTCTGTTCGGGACAAATAGGCATAGGTAGCGCTTAATATTACAATCTCGCCTATTGGTCTGGTGGCCATTCGTGATCATTAATTCAACAGAAATTTTTCAGTTAATGGTGGAATTATAAGTGTACTCACGGACAAAATGGAATATTCAGCTAAGTATATAAATATGAGTGATGAACGCAACTAGTCAGTCTTAAGTTAGTCTTTGGTGGTCGTGTTTGGGAATAAGTGTTGTGATTAAAAATAATTGTACATGATAAACCGTGAGTTAATAATTAATTGTGGAAATTATTAACCGTTGTAACCGTCAAATTTATAGTTGTATTCATAATCCAATGATACGAACCGGAATTTACAGGGCGGTGTAAAATGGAAATAACGATGAATAATAGTCGTTATTACTGGTACTGGTAATATGTTACTAAAAATGTAAATGTACTAGATTACTACCATTGAAGTACATACTTCGTTGTTTTCAGAGTTTTTATGATTAAGATGACATTATAATTTTGCGTATTATTGCATTTTTGAACCCTTTACGAGTTCTTTCCGAAACAATATTTTCACTTCATTTTTCTCACTTAGTTTTTATATTTTAAATTTTACACTAAATGCAAACACCATCTTTCATTTTTATTTTTTATTTTTTTTTATTTTATTTTATTTTATTTTATTTTATTTTAAAATTTTACCAAACAAGGTATATACATATTGTAAAAATATTCTTATGAAGTAATTTTGCATAGTTAAATATATAAATTCTTATTTTCTAACAAATTTGTAAAACATTTTCGATATAAAATATTTCGTTAACTTATTCTTTCAAATTTTTATTTTATTTTTATTATGATACTTAAAAATTAAATATTAATGTTCTTGCTAAGTTTATTCTTACGGGTTCATACAAACCTACGATTGGTGTGACTCGGAGTACTTAGTGTCCTCACCAATAGTAGTTAGGTAGCAACCCCAACATAGAGTCCGTTATATAAACTAAAAATTTATTTAAATTGCGATCTTTATGGCAATATTATTATTTAAATTAGTTTCCCTATTATAATCAGTATTGTTGTCAAACCTATTTATGTTCAAAATTCTAGAGTTAATCAATGAAATGCACGTCGTGTCGGTTAAAAATTTTTCTTGTTAAAATAAAATTGGTTAAAATTATTCTTACTATTATTCAGGTGATTAATTCTCTCGGTTGTGGTGAAATCTCGGAATGCGGATAGGGATTTCTCCATATTTTCTTTTGAGATGTCGTATGCATGGTAAAAGTTAACCAGAATATCCTTCAACTTCTCCACACAGGTTGGAAATCCTTCCTTTCTGAGAATTAACTTAAGGTCTACGAACGTTGTGCCTCGGAAGCTTGTGCCGGCTTTTAAATCCTTGTACTGAGCAACGTATAGTTTTGCCGCTTCCAAGATTTTGTCTTCTCTGAGGCGCCCGACGAGGTATCTTCCATCGCCATTAGATGAGATAATACCCATCCTCACTGCTGGTGGAAAGACTGGATCAACGAAAGATGCTGATGGGGAGCCTGAAATTAAACCTCCGTTGGTGTTAGAACTGGGTGAACTTGTGATTTTGATGGTGGGCAGATCCTCGATGTTGTTGGAGTTGAATGAGTTTTTGACTTTGACATTGCTCACACCCTCAGGATGGATTGTTGGACCTTTTAAAAAATTTGGGTATTCTTCGGTGTTGTTCTTCCGATGGATGGTGTGTCTTGAGGGATCGTTACGTCTGAAAATTGAGGATGTCGGTGGAGGAATGTTGATACTTGAAGGCGGAGTACCGGCAAGTGATTGAATAGGTGTCGATGGAGCACTCTTGATGCTTGAAGCTTCAGTGGTAACGAGTTGTTGAACGGGTGTCTCGATCCCTGAAGTAATAGGTGTCGATCGAGCACTCTTGATGCTTGAAGCTTCAGTGGTAACGAGTTGTCTAACGGGTGTCTCGATCCCTGAAGTTGGTGAGCTGGCGAGTGGTTGAACAGTAGTCGATGGAGGTATGATGTCAGATCTGCGGAATTGTTTTGTCCTTGTCATCTTTGAGTGATATGGTGAGCGGGCGTGTCGCTCAAAAGATGAATTGATCTTCAAGTCATGATTTGTCCAGTCCGATTTATAAATTTTTTTCCCGTACATAAAACGCCAACAACCAGTATCTTCCTTGTTTTTACCTAGTTTGTCGACTGTCACATGATTTTTGTTGTGATCCAGTTTGTCCGCGCATTTTTTGTCATTATCGTTTTCGTTATTCCTATTGTTGGCGGACTCATTTTTCTTCTTGAAGAATTTTTCACAAATCAGAGTCATGTCCTTTTTCAGGTGTTCTCGGAGAGTATTAATCGTTGCTGCATCATCAATTTCTTGAGCTAGGGACGAAAATCGATTCGACGTAGGAATAGAGTAGTTGACTACACTATCATCATTGTTATCATTAGGAGGCATAGTTCCGGAAATTGTTGCATTTAGAACTGCTTGTTCGATGGGTTGTTTTCCTTCAAATGAAATTATAAATTGAGATTAAGCGGAGTTTTGTTTAAATTGAACATTATAAATCAAAATACCATTGGCTGTTCCAGATATAAATAATACGAGCAGAATGAATCAAACTTTGCTCGTCTTATAGTTATTCGCCCTCTACACTACAAGTAGTCATTTAGTCCAGTAATATAATAAGTTGTATTCTGTACTAACGAGTATAGAAAATGAGTTGCAAATTTTCTTTGGTCAGTGTCTTTAATCTCGGTTGCCTAGAAATTTCACTTTAATATCGCAACATCAAAAGAGTTGAATCTAAATATTTTTGTTGGTAAAGATGTTGAAACCTCTTAGAACTGCTTCGCATTAAATGTACATATTAAAAATTTTCGAGGTGTGAGCGCATAAAATTTCCATTATTCTAATTTGTAATCGCACATCAAATTTTAAAACCGTCACACATAAGACATGACGCCTAAAGACTATAAATCTCCTTATTATTATTCTGCTTGTTTGGATAACGCCGAAGGAAATAAAACTTTTATTGTTATAAAAGATTTGATGGTTATCAAATCTTTGTGTTTTCCCTGTAATATACTCGTATCTTGTTAAATTACCTTTAATTAAAAGAAATTTTATGAAGTTGTGTAACACAAAGCCATTCGTATTATAAAGACAATTATAAAAATGGTTACGTGATCAAGGCTGGAAACTATATAACATCATTGGCAGTTAAAAATATTTATTATACATCTAATAGATACGATCCGTCTCAAATCATGAGATGATACGGGTATTGTTGCGCAGCATATGCGAATGATTTATGCCTGTATTGATTTTGCATTAAATTTAGTGATTTTCTCCTTTATTATTTTTTAGCTATACGAGTCGAAAATCGAAGTTACGTATTAAAATGTCATTGTAATTTTCGCTTTCCTTTATTTTCAGGTTTTCAAAACGTTATGAGCTTCCACTACTAGTCCAGAGCGTTGTTATGAATGTCACAATGTTTCTAATGATTCATCTGTGTGTGAATGTGAGGCGGAATAATGCCATTATGAGGACACGAGATCGGATATTCTCAGGTAATTATTTAATTTAAAGATTTGTATTCGATTGCAACACAAATATGCGGTTTTGATTTGAATGCAATTTTTTATTTAACGATTGGAATAATAAAATTATAAAATAAAATTTTTTGGAAATTTTGTTTATTTTTTTTTTATTAATTAATTTTTATTTTTGTTTTTATTTTTTTTTTATCAAAACTTCACCAATATATAAACAATACATGAAACAAAATTCAAAATTTGGTTATGCAAATTTTTTTGTTTTATTCTGTGAATAAATTATATTTATGAAATCTACGTGTGTGTGTGTGTTTAATACATATATTAGCGGCGGCTGCTGACACCAGTGATGTTAGATTAAGGAATGTGTCACCGGATACCACGAGCGAAGCAGCAAGAATAACAGATAATAAAAAAGAAGAAAGACCAAGACATTATTTAAGTGGTATGTCTTTAAGCTGTACTCAAAGCTTTACATATTTAAACAATAGATTTTTTTCTATCAATATAGAATATATATGTACTAATACTCATTTATACATAATACTAAGGCATTTTTAGTAAACATCTTAACATTAAATTTTCGAAATCTTAGATTGGTTCTTACATAATAATCATTTTGTTATCTATCACCATCCTGTAATCATCATAATATTTTTTTTTGATATGCTATTTTTGGGATGGTTTTCTGGTCTGGTGTATGTTTGTATTTTTACAAATTTATTTACATTTCAGGGAAGGTTTAACTTTTTCTTGTACATATATAGTTTTTAGTTCGCTCCTAAATTTTTTTTGTCACTTGGCTGATTACCTTATAAAAATAGCGAATGCACCACTCAATGTATTGCATGTCATTTCCTTCATTTTAGGTTTAATCTAGCAAACTTCCGCAAATGAATTCCCTATTATTTTTATGCATTTTGACCTTTCAAGCGAGAATATATTGTTATATATCTTCCATAAGTAAATGTTACAAATAATTGGTTTAAAGTAGGCCGACTGCAAAGATGCGGCAATGCCTACATTAAACTAAAACAAATTCTACTCGTATACACAATTAATTACTGTTTTGGGCGAAAAGCTACTTCACCAACCCCAGTTTGTGAAATTCAGCACTAAATGAAAACAGATGCCGTATACTACAGTGGGAATAATTTATCAGCTGCAAACATTAATTTTCTCTTCTCATTACTGTACTTGCATACCTTTATTTTACAAATAGAGAAATACAATCCTACAAATTGTTTTTGAATAATAAAATTGGACGAGACAACTGCCTCTTTCATCTGATGTAGTGCGGCCAACGAAAAAATTGTGGGTTCAATGCACTATATCTCGAATACTGAACACACAAAAATTCTCAAGAAAAAAATGTATTACAAATACAATTAGCCTTCCTTTATCACGTAATGTAACCCACCAATTTGGCCAACGAATAGTTTATGAATTACTATATCCAGTGCCTTCTATAGTACTGGCATGTAACATTATTCCTTGTTTGCTCATGACGTCAATGTAAGTCGACAACTAGAGGGCAACATAATTAAGTAAAAATAATACACCTTGCCTCCTTATTACGACGGCAATAAATTTCACAAAGTTAACCAAAATCTAAATTATTATATAATAAATTAATAAATTATGAACAATTTATGTGTAATTGATTTTCTTAATTCATAAATTGAATTTTTCCGATCCATATTCAAGAAGTTAGTGAGAATTTAAAAAATGCGCCTATTTAGGTAACGTATTACGAAGTTTTAGTGTATTTCACTGGGCGAAGCTACACGCGGTTTCAGATTCTGGTTTCAAACAAGTTGTAATAGATTTTTATTGTTAATTTAAACCCTTATTTTATATTAAAACACCAAAATTTTTGTATTGTTTTATTCTGTTCTCTCGAAAATAAAATTTAAACAAAAATCTACATCTCAAAAATGTCCTTAATTTTTTTTATTTTCATTTCTATTTTTTCATTGCGGTTTCAAGGACAAAAACTTTATTTCGCAGTTGCGCAGCACTGTTTTAGGCATTGCTATATCTTAAATACTGAACATATGCAAAGATCACATTGATTTTAGTTATAACATTATTTTGAAGCATATTTTTGAATTTCTGAAAATAACTTTTCTGAACTAACGAAGTTCTGAACCTTTCCAAGATGGACCACACTTCCATTTCTTAATCAATCATGACGAATTTTGGTTCAATGATGACAAATTTTAATCGATTTTCTGGTGGCTGTCCATACTGCGCACAACTCGGAGGTTCAGATATTGCGATGATTGGGAATTGGTGAATCCACGGGAAGTTTGAGTATAAGATTTATCGTGTAAAATTCGCTTCATAATTTTTTGATGTGTTGTGACTGTTTAAATTATTTTCGATTTTTGGCCAATTTCTCAAAAACTCAAAAATGTATTGAGCAAATTCTACACGATACAACAAAGAGCCCAAGATATCAAACTCCAAATCTTTATTTCAGCTATTCTTCATGATATTCGCAAAATTTCCTTATAGATTCGTAAATTCTGTTTACGTTCATCTCCATTCAACAATAATAACCGATTTTCATAATAACTGGGTAAGAAATTTCCTAGTTCTGTGAGTATAAACAAATAGCAGCACTTCGTCTTTATTGTTAGTCTCCCAATTTGCGCATAGTTCAAAGTAGATTCTGGAATCCAAATAAATCTTGGTCTAAATATCGTCATCAGTGGTTAAGAAACAGGACGGATCTTATAATTTTGTTCAAAACTCAAATTAGCACTCTAAACCCATACTACATGCCACATTGTTTCATCATAATTGGTTGAAAAAGACGTGCCCTTTTAAAATTTTAATATCCCCTGTACTGAGTTCGTTCGACCGTAGGAGTTTACTCAATTTTATTATTGAAAATCAAGTAAAAATTTCGGATGATCAAAATTCTGTAATATTTTTTATTAATAAATTTCATAATTTAAAACTAAGTTCTGCTTTTGTAATTGATAGCTTTTGCTTGCTTTTTACGCGCTTTGAACTTCCAATGGTTTGTCGTTTTTGAGCTTCAGAACTCCGTATTTGAGTGAGGAAACTAGAAAAAATGAAAATTTTTACTTGTCTCATTGAAATAACTAATCGTAAATTAATTTTTAATAAACCAATGGTTAACAAAATTTTGGTTTTAGCTAGTGAAACCTAAGTTTGGAATGAACAAAACCTAATGCCATCGCAACAAATGCTAGTTAAATGTCTTATTCAAAGTTTTTAGGCTCCAATCATTTTTAGTAAAAGATTTTGTTTTCTCTATTTTGAGCTTCATTTGTTCTTCACAAAACATTGGGTTCTACTAGAGAATGCTAGCACAACCAAGATATAAAATCTAGGACCAAAACCAAATATAGAACGCAAAGCAAGATCTAATGTTGCGTAGCAAATAGTTGGAGGCTCTCTTTATGGTATTCAAATGCGTTATTTATAGTGCTGTGGACTGAAACCTGATCTCATCAGATGAAAACTTCGGTCCACCGACCCCATTTGAAAATCCACGTGAAATGCGGAAAAATCTAGATTTTAGATTACGGATTTAAAAAATTATCCGGCATAAAATTGAAGTACCACACCGTACATGCGAGCATGTGCCTCTATTTTAAGTTACTCAAGCGATTTTGTAAACAATTGATTTATATCGTCCTCATTTCCGTGATGTTTTCAGGATTGGTGTAGAAGGTAAATATTCTTAAAATATTTATCTTCGTCTTCTATATAAACAAATTTAACCAACCAGCGGTGCAACGGTGAACTTATGAACTAATGGTGTCAACAAAATTGTTGATTGGCCCGAAACCCTTGAAATGATATTTCACTCCACATGATTTTATCGAAATGAAACAAATCCCATTGCCATAGCAGTAGTTTTAACCACTAAATTACTTCAGCTAAATTCACCTAACATTTACTAATAACTTACTAAAAAAACCTAGATGCCACTAATTTCACAAAAATATCATTAATTTTCTAACCCTTTGCAGAAAGATTTTTGCTGAATTAATGTTCCGCCCAAGTGGCCAATCCACGCTAAATTGATGAAACCAATTGGCGAGATCGGAACAATATTTTCTATTTAATTTATTAATTAGAAATATTAATTACAATTAATGTGTATTGTTTGCACCGAAATACAAAGCAAAACAACAAAAACTAAACATCAACATTCAACCCGGGCTTGCATTTTTCGTACAGGTTAAACCATAAAAAATAATTCCCCGCGCATAAATGTACAGTCTACGTATACATTTTCGATTGAATGCTTTCGTGCTTCAGTCATCTTTGAAACATTCTTTGAGAACTTTTCTCTATCATCGGTACATACGAGGGCAAATCAAAAAGTCTTGCAATATCATATGAAAAAAAAGAGTGAGTGAGACAGCCATATTTTTATTTTTCGACATCATCTCCTTTAAGGTTTATACATTTGTCATATCGATCAATTAACTTGCCTAAACCCTCTAAAAAAAAAGATTTCTTTTGCTCCATAAAATATTCATTTACAACAGACTGTACTTCATAGTCACTGGAAAATTTCCGGCCCCCTAGTATTTTTTTCAAATTGGGAAACAGAAACTAGTCACTGGGTGCCAAGTCTAGATTGTACGGTGGATGCGGAATTTCCACGAAGCCGCAGTCTTTTAATGCAGCTTGAGCAATATTAACCTTGTGCACTGGTGCATTGTCGTGAAGAAGCAAGATTTTTTTCCTAACTTTCCTTGGCCGTTTTTCCCGGATCGCTTTTTTCAATTTTCGGAAAACCTCTGCGTAATATATGCCTATGATTGTGGTTTTCGGTGGCATATAATCGATTATCAAAATTCCTTCAGAATCCCAAAAAATTGTTGCCAAAACCTTAACAGCAGACGGTTGAGTTCTGAATTTCTTTGGTGGTGGTTCACTACGTTTAATCCATTGCATCGATTCTTGTTTGGATTCCGGATCCCAGTGATGAAGCCATGTTTCATCGCCTGTTATTATGTTATCCAAGAAATTTTCTGGATCTTCTTTGTACATATCTAAAATCGCCTTTGAAGTTTGAACACGCATTTTTTTTTGTTCTGCATTCAACAAACGGGGAACCCATCGCGCACTTACTTTCGACATGTGAAGGTGGTCATGTAATATAGTATATGTGGTACCGTTTGAAAGGGAAAGTCTCCACGCTAACCCTGGAACAGAAATACGCCGGTCCTCCAATACAATAGATTCGGCCAAAATTACGTTTTCATGGCTAATAGCATCTGCTGGCCGACCCGAGGGGTTGTCGTCTACTAATGACTCCCGACCACTTTTGAATAATTTCACCCACCTTGTTACTGTGGCATATGATGGTGCAGATTCGCCGTAAACTTTTGATATATAGTTGAATATATAAATTGCATTTCGTCCATCTTTACAGAAAAATTTAATAATGGCGCGATATTCAATTCCATTCATTTTAAGAAAAATTCAAAACACGTGTTACTAAATTGACAAAAACAAACGAACTGTAAAATTTACATCGAAATGTTCTTCTAGAAGTTTCATCGCGACAAAAAATGGTTTTGAAAAATATATTGTTGTCTCACTCACTCTTTTTTTTCATATGATATTGCAAGACTTTTTGATATACCCTCGTACATACATTCAGACAGATAGGTAACATTGCTATGTTTTTTTTTGTGCCAGGGACTTTAAAATGCCGACATTTGGTCATAATTTCAATATCTTGGTCCTACGATCGGAAGTTAAAATTGTTATTTCAGACTCTGAAAACTTTTTTTTATCAAATCTCAATGACTGAGACGTGTAGAACTCCATATTTTCAAATATGGGATTTAAATAATCTGCGATAAAGCCTTTAAATATCCGTTTGCTAAAAAATAGCTATACGAACTTTTTCTACAGTTAGCAGAACTGTTTGTTTTAGTTAAAATAGATGAAGTGTAATATTTTTTAATATTGCGTTTAATTTGCGAGAGATAACAGGGGTCCGTCTGCCATGGAGGAGTCAAAACTAAAAAATTAATCAAATTTGAGAAATAGCTGACCCTTATCCAGTAGTTTTTATTTTTTAAACGAAATAAAATGGAAAAAGCCCTTTCAGCTTTGGACTCTAGATTGTAAAGTATACCAGCTCCATTTTCTCCAATTTACTTATTAATTCATTGTTTTTCAAAAATAGTTATTATTGCAACCGCTAGACTTCAGTCTCTGTCCTGAGATCTACAAACTTTAAAATTACGAATAAAACAAATTAGGCTTACAAAATTTGCACTTGGTTCCTGTTTGGTAAAATCATATCAAGCAAGTAAATGAATTTTTCTACGAATTGTATATTGTATTTTGCGTAAAAACGACGATTCCTTCCAAACGTTGAATTATTACGAATGTTTCCAGCTAATTAAATTATTTTTGATATGAAATGAAGATTCATATAAACGTTATACTAGTCCGAATCGCCTATCTAGTAAAATAAATAATTTTTGGTCTGATTTTTTAATTGATACATTGCACGAATTTTTGCTATCAGAAGCATTTGCAATTTTTTTACAATACGATTCGATTCATAAAAGTTGCATTCGTTGTTTTAGCAAAGGTTTTTTACATTTATTGTTAGAATTACAATTTGTTTGGTCGACAGTATTTTTGTATGAGTTTTATCGTTACAATCGTTATGGGATATTTACATTCGTATTTTAGAATTAGTGTAATTTTTTTGGTCAAATTTCTTAATAAATTTGAATTTTTATTTGTTGCACCTTAACATGAGCTTTGAGGCAGCTAGATATATTTCATTGAACACCAGTTTCAACACATGCCAAAAAAATTAAATGTTGAATGATGATCTTGCACGCCATTCTAAGTACAGCTTACGAGAAAATAAATTGACTTCGAAATTTGTCACTTGACACAATTATTCTGCAGTTTTCAAAAGAAAGTTTTGTGTATGATTCATTGTACTTTCACTGTAAACCTTTGATTTCTCACAATCAGCATGGCTTTCTCAAAGCACGGTCCACGACCACCTACTTTATTGAATTCACTTCACAAACAATAAATACGATGGAGGCAGGGAATGAGGTTAATGTTATATTCACCGATTTTAGCAAGGCGTGTGACAGGATTCCTCATGAAGTTATTTTGTTTAAGCTTAGAGCAGTTCAAACGCCACCGATAAGAGCCTTTTACTGAGCCCTTGATTTGAACGTGGGTAAATGTCAAACAATCACTTACTCTCAAAAACGTTAACAGTCCATTTATCGCGACTATTATATTACCAACGATGCCGTTAACACAGCCAGTTCTGTTCGTGATTTGGAGGTCATTTGTGACAGTGAATTGAATTTTAGACATAACATCGATCGCATTATCAATCAAGCCAAGCGTTGGTCGAAAGAATTCGACGATCCGTATATTATGAAATCTCTTTTTTCAACATTCGTTCGTCCCCTGCTTGAGTATGCTAGCTATGTAGGTGTTGTCGCTTTATCATGAGGTTCATATTAAAAGGATTGAAGCAGTCCAGCGTAGACTTCTTCTGCCTCCATACCAAGATCGTCTGAAACTAATTGATTTACAACCACTTAGTAAGCGCCGAGATGTTGCAGACGTGGTTTACATTCACCAAATACTATCCGGCGGTATCGCTTCTCCTAGGTAAAATTAATCTAAATATAAATTCGCGAGATTTAAGAATGGTACCTATCTTTAGAATCGACCCTCATCGAACTGATAACCGAAAGAATGAGCCCATCTCTAGAATGTTGTACGAAGCTAAGCAGCACTGCCATTTTATCGATTTTAATATGATTAATCGCACGTTGAAGAAATTTTTTTATTTTTCTTGACTATAGTTTGATATTTTATTTAACTTCATTTTTACTCAACTTCCGCTTGCGGCGGGTATCGTCTTGTTTAACTATTCACTTCGCTATTTATTTATAATCAGAATCACATTTGATTTATAAACTAAAACACATTTTGCCGCTTTAACATCCATTTTTTCAATCTCACTGATTAAGCAATTTAATATCCTTGTTTATAAAGTTTTCGTCAAAAATCAGCTTTCCTCGTTCTTGACAAAACATTTGGTTTTGTTTGAGGAATCTCGCAGAGCCTAATTTGAAAATCAGATTAAAACCGAATTGAGAACGCAAAACAAAATCTTGTGTCAATAATCAAAGACAAACATGTTGGCCTCCATTGGGGTAGAGCTAGCGGAACACAAATCGAACAAAACAAAGCAGGATCTGTAGCCAAGTGAATAATTAAAGGACCTATATATATAGCCTAATTAAATGCTCCATTAAATAATTGTGTGTTCCACTCGTACTTGAGAATGAGTTTTGCTAGTGAAATCTGACAGACTTCAAATCGGTAATACAAATACAAAATTTCGAACGTAAAGGAAGATTTATTATTATGTGAAAAATTGAAAGGCTCGCTGTCGCCCCCATTTAAAATTTTGGTTGGTCTCTACCTATTTTTGATAAAATATTGGCGTTTCCATTTCAAATCTAACACAGTCCAACTCAAAACAGACCAACAGTAATAAAATGAGGTTCAATACCAACGATTAAAGGTTCAATATGTCCTGTTGTTCAAATGTTGGGCTTTACGTGTTCTTATAAGAACAAAACATAACAAAACATTGGGGTTTGCTTTTACTAAGCAGAACCCATATCGAAACTGGTCTTACTACTTTAGACTAACTAAATTCTAATTAAATATTTTTTGGTCCCCACTAAGTTTTTAATACAACCTGGTTCCTTAATTTTTATCTAGCAGAGTTCAAATTGAAAATCGGATCAAAATCAAATTTAGAATGCCAAAATGGTGTTAAGCGTTATTCCAGGCAGAAGTTCAAACCGAAATAAATTATATTTTACCTGTTATTGCGACCATTACTCGTATTTTTATCACCGTCTGCACATTGCATAGCTCCATGCCAGCCTATACTGGCCTGAAAGATGGGTCGACCCATGCGTTTTACACTCCGACAGGGGGGTCAAAAATGTGTTCCATTTCATCACAGATCGTAATCTGTTGATGAAAATACCCTTTGCCTCTTGCCCCTATCAGGATTCGAACCCGGTACTTCCCGATCCAAACGTCAAAGCTTTAACCACTGTGCCATTTGGTATGCTGTATAAGATAGCAGAAAATTTCCAGCAAAAAAAATGTGTTTTGCTATTTACCGCTAGAGGCATCACTATCACAAAAATGAAATTTTTTCTGCTGATATTTTTTTACACCAGCAGAAAATTTTTGATATTTTTCTGCAAATTAAAAATTCTCAGCAGAAAATTTTATGAAAAATCAGAGAACTTATGAACAAGAAGAGAAAATGTATGTTTAAACATTTTGAAGCGATGAAAGTTAATTTTCTTTAAAAAACGATTTGCGTATGTATAGTGTAAGCACTCTCAAAACATAATTAAATTATCATGATCATCATTATGCAAACACAGGGCAACATCAAAAAACGGCCATCGTTGAAAGCACTCCATATATTTCTGAAGCCTTTTTATTGTGAAATGTTTTCAGTTTTTAAACAAAAGTATTAGAAAAACCCCCCCTGTAACTACCCTGGGTGTATGTTTTTATGGTAGCTGAGATCATAATCCATATACATGAGCAACATAAGATTCACACCTGGCGTCAGTAGCCCTCCATACATTTTTGAACTCATTTTAATATGAAATGTTTTCAGTTTTTTAACAAAAGTGTTAGAAAAACCCCCCTGTAACTACCCTGGGTGTATGTTTTTATGGTAGCTGAGATCACTTTTGTTTTACTTTTGTTAAAAAACTGAAAACATTTCACATTAAAATGACTTCAAAAATGTATGGAGGGCTACTGACGCCAGGTGTGAATCTTATGTTGCTCATGTATATGGATTATGATCTCAGCTACCATAAAAACATACACCCAGGGTAGTTACGGGGGGGTTTTTCTAACACTTTTGTTAAAAAACTGAAAACATTTCACATTAAAATGAGTTCAAAAATGTATGGAAGGCTACTGACGCCAGGTATGAATCTTATGTTGCTCATGTATATAGATTATGATCTCAGCTACCATAAAAACAAACACCCAGGGTAGTTACAGGCGGGTTTTTCTAACACTTTTGTTTAAAAACTAAAAACATTTCACATTAAAATGAGTTCAAAAATGTATGGAAGGCTACTGACGCCAGGTGTGAATCTTATGTTGCTCATGTATATGGATTATGATCTCAGCTACCATAAAAACATACACCCAGGGTAGTTACAGGGGGGGGTTTCTAACACTTTTGTTAAAAACTGAAAACATTTCACATTAAAATGACTTCAAAAATGTATGGAGGGCTACTGACGCCAGGTGTGAATCTTATGTTGCTCATGTATATGGATTATGATCTCAGCTACCATAAAAACATACACCCAGGGTAGTTACAGGGGGGTTTTTCTAACACTTTTGTTTAAAAACTGAAAACATTTCACATTAAAATGAGTTCAAAAATGTATGAAAGGCTACTGACGCCAGGTATGAATCTTATGTTGCTCATGTATATGGATTATGATCTCAGCTACCATAAAAACATACACCCAGAGTAGTTACAGGGGGGGGGGGGGTTTTCTAACACTTTTGTTTAAAAACTGAAAACATTTCACATTAAAATGAGTTCAAAAATGTATGGAAGGCTACTGACGCCAGATGTGAATCTTATGTTGCTCATGTATATAGATTATGATCTTAGCTACCATAAAAACATACACCCAGGGTAGTTACAGGGGGGGTTTTTCTAATACTTTTGTTTAAAAACTGAAAACATTTCACATTAAAATGACTTCAGAAATATATGGAGTGCTTTCAACGATGGCCGTTTTTTTGATGTTGCCCTGTGTTTGCATAATGATGATTATGATAATTTAATTATGTTGTGAGTGTGCCTACACTATACATACGCAAATCGTTTTTTAAAGAAAATTAACTTTCATCGCTTCAAAATGTTTAAACATACATTTTCTCTTCTTGTTCATAAGTTCTCTGATTTTTCATAAAATTTTCTGCTGAGAATTTTTAATTTGCATAAAAATATAAAAAAATTTCTGCTTGTGTAAAAAAATATCAGCAGAAAAAATTTCATTTTTGTGATAGTGATTCCTCTAGCGGTGAATAGCAAAACACATTTTTTTTGCTGGAAATTTTCTGCTATCTTATACAGCATCCATTTGGTCGGTCTCATTTCTACTAATTTACAATCCTGAAGCGCCAAAAACTGGAATAAATGTATAATTAATTTTTTAAAATGGCGTGTAGTTGAGACAAATTTTGCATAAAAATTCATTCAAAATAACTGATTTAGACCCAATTATATTTACTGCCGAAATTTTGTTCCCAAAACATTTCATCAATAAAAAATTTCATCTAAAATTCGTTCCAAAGTGCATTTTGTATGAATTCATGGAATATTTAAAATTGGATAATTTTTTAAAATGTTAATGCGAGCTGAATTCCCTATTTGATAGAATTGACAGGCGAATAATTATTCAATTAATAATTGCTTTGTCAACCATGCAGACAATAAATCAAAAGTATTTTCAATCTGCCGCTTCTACTAGGATTTATCATTATTTATTGAGAATTTTTCTGTGAATATATTTTGGGTGAATTCTCTTGTTGTATATTTTTGCTACACAAATATTTTTGTTTGAGAAATTTCGAATCAATATAAAAAACGATTCAACAAACGTCCAATTAAAATCTCTCTGATAGATCAAAGTAAATTATTTTTTGTAAATCCATACAATAGATAATTGATACAAGTACTATTGGCGCATCGCCCCAACTATTTAAATTATTTTTGTAAAAAATTTCCATCATAAACCATTGTTGTATGAAAAATTTCGAAATCATAAAAAAGACGATTCATAAAAACGTTGTATTAGTCCGAATCAAAATAAATAATTTTTACTCTGAATCATTTTGGATGAATTGTATTGTTTTTCAAATTTTTCAGTCACAAGCCTGAGGAGTTTCAATTGCATGCATATGGTATTAGTCAAAACACTAGTTGAGGAACTCGGGTTTTGAATTTGACTTTTAACTATAATCCGTTTAAAAACGGTTTTCGATTTTTGGCATAATTTTTCCATTAACTTCTAGTAAAAATTTTTTTCGAACCCCTTTATAACAACATGTCCAATTTAATTTTATAGGGAAATCAAGCTTCCATTGATGATCATTCAAGTGGCTGTCTCGTATAGCTGGAGAGTAGTCCATTTTGTGAACCCAATTTTTCACTACATTTTTTAATGGTTTCGCCAATAACTCCGGCAATGCTATGAATACTTTGTGGATTGTGTGCATAACGTCGATCTTTCACGGTACCTCACAAGAAAAAATTTTACGGCGTCAAATCATAGCTGCGCTCAAAGGCCAATTGACATCAACAAACTGATTACACGATTACCGAATTTAGCGCTCAAAAAGTTGGTATGGTGTGGCATATCTTCAATTCCTTAGTCAATTGAACCTTGTATGCTAACAATCCGAAATCTTTGCGCATAATTTTCGTCCGGCTGATGCGGCTAGTGATGAGTTCTGCAATCTGTGGCGAGTTGTTTCCGCTGGATTGAGTGGCATATTTTCGCGCTGTTTCGGCAACACAGCATTCACTTTAAAAATAAGTTGATATGTTGTCACTTTGTCAGTGCAAAATAACATATGATTTATAAAGGAATCACTAGATGGCCGATCTTTTATTAATTTATTAACAATAAATAGAAGTACGAACCGGTCAAAATGGCCGGTTGCATCATTTATTTATAACATTTCCTCTTTGTCTTATTTAATATTTTACGATAGTGTCATAATTTTTGTTAAAGAGGAAATGTTATAAATAAATGATGCAACCAGTCATTTTGACCGGTTCGTAGTTTTAGTGTTAAAGCTCGTAGGGTATAGGTCTAGGACAGTCAACATGTACTTTGTTTTAAAGAATGAATTACTTCTTGAAAATTTTGGTATTGGTAATAAAACAATTTAAGCACAGTAAATATTATATTCAAACTATTTGACCACAGTCTTGGCTTGAGACTTTCTTACTATATAAACTATTTAATTTGAACCTGGATTTATTGGTGTTTTTGGGGATAAGGGGAAGAAGCTTATAAAGAAAATAACAAGAGTTTTATATATTTAGGCATTTAATAAACAAGCTAAATTTTAAAATCCGGTTCGCCTATCGAACTTCCAAACCCAGATTTTAAACCCGACATACCCTAATTAATACGAAACAATCGGTTTAGTAATGGTTTTAGTTTTAGAATGACAAACAAATTACCCTCTAAGGAAGGCATAACGCAAGCGTAACAAAAAATTAGTAAATGTCATATGCAAGACTTCGCAAACGTAGCGCTTTTGCGGTAGGAAAATGAATCGTAGCGTAAATTTCGGACTATGACTTTTAAAATAAAAAGCGTATCGCTTAACCATAACGCATTCGAAACACTTAAAGCGAACTTATTTTATAACATCAAAACGAAATGTTTCTATAACGAAAATGCGGAATGTTCTTGGTGGAACAATTTTGTAGCGGAAAAAGTCTTTTTATTCAAAAAAGAAACAGAATTATTTAATTTTAAAATATAAATACATATATTTTTATAACTAATAATAAAAATTTGTATAAAAATTGCTTATTTGCGATTTCATAACAAAAAAGGACATGAATTGAATTTCACAATAATTACATATTTAATGTCCGTTTATCACAAAAAATCCATGCCTTATAAATTGAATTTAACTGTTTATATTATAAACTATAAAACAAATTTAATTCAGTTATCACATTATATAATATTAAAAAATAAATCATTTGTCATTTGATATTATCGTAAAAATTCAATTTCAATATTTTAGTATTAACATACAACTTAAAAACTAATTAAAAACTATTGTAATTAATAAATTCTTGCTATTCTGCAACACGTGCACTAATAACACTGTGCTTGAATTGCAAACTTTTTTTTCGTGACAAGCTGGGTACTCGCGGGGTAAACCTAATTCGAATACGCTGAATTCAATGGTGCTAGTCCCATTTCAAAGTTAGCCCCCGTTTTTGAGATATCGCTTTCGACATGTTTTGGCTCTGATTCAAAATATACCCTCCTATCCACTTTGGCAGCTCTTGAACCATTAAGATTTTCGTTATGCTTTCTTCAGCAAAGTAGTTGCGCAGGTCAAAACCAACAACTTTGCCGAAAATACCAAAACCGAAAAACCACATCTAACTTTTTTTTGCTTTTCATTTCGACGAAAAACACTGTTTTTGTCATTTTTTATCATTTTGTTGAATTTAAATCGGGTAGAACCGATCGAATAAACATCGCATCGAGAAATATAGATACAATAGAAACTATTTAAAAGAAAGTTAAATCGATTCAGTTGATTTTATGGTGATTTTTCCTAAAAAAAAATCCTAAAAAATTGACATTTTTTTTTCTCTTTGACAAAACAATGGCGTGCCGTTGCGATAGCGGATAAAAATCCTGTAGTGACATGTTGTAACTTCAGAATTTGAAAACTTCGATAGTATCGTTAAATTGGTATGTTACATCATTTTCGACCATCATTTTCTCGATATTTTATCACTATATTTTTTCTCATCGATACTCAGTGATACACAAATTTTAACATAACAAAAAATGAAATTATGATGTTATTTTAATTTTTTTATTGAATTTATAATATGTATAGCGCTCAAATCGCAGAATCATATGCCGATTAAAAATAGGTTGCACAAACCAATAATATTTTGATATTGTAATTGCAAATCTAGAAAAATAATTAGTATACATTAAAAATAACGGTTAATTAATCGAATATAATTAATTTACCAATTGTACATTCAGTGAATGGTTCCCTTTCCGATTGATGAATATGTGCTCCTCGTTGTGCGGTGCAATTAATAGTACGTGCGTACAATCAACGCATCCAATTATGCCAGGGTGGCTCGTCTTTTCAAAGAATACTTGTTTGTATTCTTGTTTTTCCCTGGCGTCTGGAAATTTTATAAATTTTCGGCACATTGAATTTTCTAAGATTTCAATAATCTCAGTTATGGCTCGTGACACAACAGATTCATCCATCGTGTGAAGCATGATATCACCGACTGTTCGCTGCTATAATCCAGTTGCCAAAAAATTTAAAACTACCGCTAATTTGGCTTCCAGTGGGATTTTGGTTATCCGTTCGCCTTGGAGAATATGCGGCCTTATTTCATCAATTAAATATTTAAATATGTCTTTATTAATTCTGAACGATACAATAAATCTAAAAAAATAAACATAAAATTCTATTACACTATAACAAATGAACAATTTAATTGATTCACTTTTTGTCTTACATATCCATTATGACGTATCTATCTCTAAGATACCTCCTCTCAACAACATATTCCAAATTTAACTCATCCTCGTCTTCAAAAACATCGCGAGATGAAGCTATAGCCCCAAAAAATCCGCTACAGTCCATTAATAAATTATAAAAAAGCAAAGCACTTAAATTTCTGTTATTACTTGACAAGAAAACAAATGGATTCAAAATGTGATTTTAATTCCGAAAACATTCCGAAAAAGTGTTGCCAGCTGTAAATATTTATTATCTATTGAAAAAGTTATAACATAATATTGTCGTTATTTTCGATGTGATGTTTTTTTATCGAAACGAGAAATGTGATAGTTACAATATGTCACCACTGGATTTTTCCATCCCATCGTTTTAACCAATTACATCACGTAAATTAAGAAACATCTGCATCAATATATCAACCATCAAATGTCACTGCGCCATTCAATCACAGAATCATACGACGGATAAAAATCTCGGATTTTTCTATTCCAGATTATTTTTCAATTTTTTTCAACAACATTTTTTGTATGCAAAGTGGCGTGTCTGTTGTATAATTTACGTGATGTAATTGGTTAAAACGATGGGATGTAAAACTCCAGGATTTTTATCCACTATATCGCAACGGTACGCCATTGTTTTGTCCAAGAAAAGAAAAATGTTAATTTTTTAGGATTTTTTTTTTAGGAAAAATCACCATAAAATCAACTGAATCGATTTAACTATATTTTAAATAGTTTCTATTGTATCTATGGGGTAAAGTATCGGAGTTATAATTATCCACTCATCTGTCACATACCCCAAGTATTTATTTTTATTCACAGGAACTTGACACTTTTAATATATTTTTAATACACCGGAGAAAATATACATATTGCAATAATTTTTACCAAAACGGTTATTTTTATATTTATTATAATTTATTTTAATTTATATAAAAACGAGTAATTACATATTAGTTTTTTTATTTATACTATTTTTATTTTTTAAAACACCATGTATATCTATTTTGTGCTAGATACTATTTTTCCAACGTCTTGCGATTCTTTTAAAATATTGAATAGAACTGATTTTTCAAAACAAATAAAATTTTCTTTTATAGAGAAAATTTTGTTATTTACAGGTTTCTAGATTATTAAAAATATAAAACTTAACTATCCTAATGTTGGTATCCCTTCAACTTTTCTTTTTCCTCTGCCATCAAACACACTCAAATTTGCTCAATATAACTTTGACATCTACATGAATGACAATGACATTTCTCTAAATATGACGGAAAAAGCACAGGGGTAAACAACTGGATTTTGAGTAAGAAAAATAATACAAGAAAAGCTTATATAATATTGTCATTTTCTTTATTTATTTTATCTAGCCGCTACATATCTATATTTGTCGATGCGATATTTATTCGATCGATTCTACTCGATTTAAATTCAACAAAATGATAAAAAATGATAAAAACAGTGTTTTTCGTCGAAATGAAAAGAAAAAAAAAATTAGATGTGGTTTTTCGGTCTTGGTATGTTCGGCAAAGTTGTTAGTCTTGACCTGCGCAACAACTTTGCTGAAGAAAGCATAACGAATATTTTAATGGTTCAAGAGCTATCAACGTGAAAATGAGGGTATATTTTGACTCAGAGCCAAAACATGTCGAAAGCGATATCTCAAAAATGGGGACTAACTTTGGGGACTAGCACCATTGAACTCAGCGTACTCGAATTAGGTTTTCCCCCTGGGTGCCAAGCTTATCACATTTTTCAACAAGCACAGTGTAATCATACTTTTTCTCTTGCGATCTTTAGCATATTGAAACCAGCGCTTGATGATGTTTATGATATCAGAAACTCTAGCTGTTGTAAATTTCTCTATGGCGCTTTCTGAAAATAACAAATACGTTTAAAATTGTGATTCATTCAAAAAGTTAAAATTCAATACAGTTGTAACTACGAGGCTTTGATAATTTTCATAACAGTATTTGATTGTACAGGTATATTCGAATTATGCCCAAACCATGAGAATTTACAAGCCGCTTCATTACTGATAACAAATTTTAAGCATCCGCGAACATATTTATCGAGCGAAGAGTCGCTTAATAATTTAAAAGTGTCAGTCTGTGAAGTGAAAATAAAGAAATTAAAATGTTAAGTACATTAGATATATTAAAAGTATAATGTGATTTCGTTCTTGCTAAAGCCTTTTGATATTCGAGTGATTTCAGTTGTTCCTCGAGCTCTTGAAATCCGTCAACTGTTGAGCGTGATATGTCAAGAATTAATGTTTTGGAGGATTCAAATAATCTGGTATTAATAGCCTGTGATTTTTGATGCTCGTGTCTTAAAAATTTCACCTCTTTTAAGACAGCTTTCAATAAGATATTATTTTGCTGACAAATTTTATTTTCTTGACATGGCGTGACATCTGTTTGAGTTCCGTTGTCATAAGTTGTTGGAATTTTATTATTTTGTGATGTCAATTGAACAATATTCCTTTTATTTGAATAAGTAAACTTTTTGTGAGTGAGTTTTTGGGTACTGGTTTCATTGTACTGTCGATTTTAAGAAAGTTTATATAATTATTATTTTCTTCATCATCGAACAAATCTAATTCCTCGTCAGTAAAACGTTGAGAGTATTGGGCATCTAAATTAAAAATAAAGATAAGAGCAGTTAGTTAAAAACATTATAAATTATCAAATATATTTATAAATTATTTAGCATATTAATTTATAATTACCACACATTTCCATTTTATTATATTCATTCATTTTAGTTAACTGCAAGAAGAATATTTGAAATTTATAAATGTTGTAGTGGCATATATATAAATTTTGATATGCCTTTATATAACCTAGATCTTTGTTGATTTCTTCTATTTTAACAATATTGTCGTCTAGTAATTTTAATCTATGTGTTAGATACATTAAGGTCATATTTACAACATAAGCAGGAATCATTTGTCATCACGCTTGCCATCAATTGCTTCGTAGATAAACTTAAACTGGCTCTGGATTACATCTCCAACTGTTCATGCTCCAATATCAAATGGATTCTAAATATGCCGTTTAACATGTCAACATCTTTTGAAAGAGCTTTGTCGTCTCGGTGGATCACTGGTGAGCCTTCCAGATTTTTGAAGTCTGCCATTAAGAACAATGTGCCAGTTTCATCTCCTTCATACTATGCTGATACTAGCGCAGATTCCTACTATTAGAACTCTGTTATGGAAATAATGTTTTATATTAAACATTCTGATAGTATCATTAAAAGTCACCTCCAACACTACTACAGCAAATACATCCATTTCATGCCGTTCGCCTCCTCATCTTTATTATCATTGCACATCTTCGTATTTGACAATCTAAACAACAAATATCTTGAGGAACTTACAATTATTCATCAGTTTGGTTTTGATGGCGATCACCTAGTTAAATATTGTGAGTCCACAAACTCTTTTTTGACATCTCAAAGATATATTTTCTGCTCCGCTGGCACTGAAATTATGCTCGATCTCCTGACATAATCAAATTTACAACATATCTATGCAATAGACAACATCATGCGACCTATCGTTACTGGTGTCCAGGGTGTTCCAGGCTGTGGAAAATCTACATGGATCATAAACAATCACAAACTAGGCTATGATCTGGTCTTATGTGCCACTAAGGAAGGTCTTGCTGATCTCAAATCTAAAGTTGCCACCCGTTGTATTAAGGAGAAGATGGATTTCAACAAAATTGAACTTAACTACAAAACGATTGCTTCATACCTAATTAATGGAACCCGACGTTATGACTCAGTGTTTATTGATGAATATATGATGATACATGCAGGTTATATTGGACTGGTGGCCATGCTCAGTAAATGTTCAAAAATATATCTTCTTGGGGATAAAAATCAAATTCCATTCATCGACAGATCGCACCATATTAATATTTAATTTTACGATGCTAATAAAAAATTTATTACGAATTCAGATCAGCTAAACATTACATTTAGATGTCCTGTTGATGTTACATTAGCACTAAAAGAATATTATCCTGATATCAGTACCAAAAACCCTATAGAGGTATCAATGGGATTCTTCAAACTACCACTTGATTTATCATCCCTGCCTGTAATTGATAATACATATTATCTAACTTTTACCAAGGCAGATAAGCGCTTATTAATGGACCGGCTTACCTTACCATCTTCTAGTAAAGTCTTAACTATTCATGAGGCACAATGACTAACGTCACCAAATGTTATATGCGTCAGAACAAACACTCATCCGATTAAACTTTTCAGTAGTTTACCACACGCAATAGTTGCAATATCGAGGCACACGTGTTCATTTAAATATTTCGCACCAGTAGCAGATGATCTACTCCATTCGTTAGTGATGAAGGCGCGCCATTTTAACAACAGTTGTCCTGCTATTTATGAATCACCAAATACTACCAAACCATCTACAAAACCGTGTAAAAATTCAGACAAAGTTGTGAGTACAATTTATTATCAGAATGTAAATAAAATGGCATCAAAAGCATCCAAATTCTATCAATTTGTTCATCAAACAAACAACCCTATATATGTAATTGGGGAAAGTAATCTCAACCCAGGTATTCATAGTACAGAATTCTTTGGGCAGAATTATATTGTTTACAAATGTGATCGCACTCCTGAAACGAGTACGAAGGAGGCAGGCGGTGGCGTATTGATAGCTGTACATTCTAATCTAGAAAGTTCTCATGTTACATTAGTTCCATCAAGACTTGAGCAGATTTGTGCGAATATAAAAATAGGCAAACGATATCTATTTATATATACAGTGTATATACCGCCTCGGTCAAATTGCGACTGCTACGCCAGCTGCATCGATGCAATTGATGAAGTCTTGAAAACATCTAATATAATGGGCGACTTCAATCTTCCGAATATCAACTGGAAACATGACATGGAGTTTAACTGCATTCTTCCATGTAATATCAATAGCGATGCATAGTCCCTATTCGTCGATGCCATGCTTGGTTTTAACCTCAATCAAATTAATATGATTGCTAATAGCATCGATAGGTTTCTGGATCTGGTTTTCACTACTGAGGAGGATGCTTTCAAAGTAACTGAATCAATGAATCCATTTGTTGTTTACGATATCAACCACAAACCTTTGGACATTGTATTTGATACAACCTACTGTAATCGGAAGAAATCTGAGCACCTTCCAAGAATGAAATTCAACTTCAGTAAGGCAAATTACGCCGGTCTACAGAATTATTTAGAAGCAGCAAATTGGGATCTAACTTTAAATCTTGACAATGTTAACGAAAATGTTGATAAATTTTATGACTTCATTTACCAAGGCTTTGAACTCCATGTGCCTTTTTACAATAAAGCATCGAAAACTCATCCTCCGTGGTTCGATGACCTGCTAACCAATTTAAAAAACCGAAAATGTAAAGCATATACTAAAATGATGAAATCTCGATTGGAATCCGACAAGCTAGCTTTTTTACAGTGCAGTGATGAATTTGACGTCTATTTCAATTTTAAGTACAGGTCTTACCTTGCAAGTATTGAAACAAAAATTAAATCAAATCCTAAAGAATTTTGGAAATACTTTCGATCCAAACGTGAAATCAAGGGATATCCATCCAATATGACTTATAATAATACCAGTTCTTCGGACGCAAAAGTGATAGCAGACATGTTTGCAGCATTTTTCCAATCAGTATATAGCCCTTGTGATAATATAGAATACACTGATAAAATAGGCAACAGCAATACTTCTATTATTACCCCTGCCATACATGTAGAGAATGTTATATCAGCCTTAAAAGAATTTGGAGATGGATGTGGACAGGATGATATACCCGCCTTTATATTAAAAAGGTTTGCGAGAAGCCTCACAAATCCACTCTGCAAACTCTTCAACCAATCGATAACCACAGCCGTGTTTCCTGATAAATGGAAAATTTCGAAAATAACACCTATCTTTAAATCGGGTAAGAGAGAGGATGTCTCATGTTATAGAGGAATTTCAACATCTTCGTCAAATCCTAAATTATTTGAGCTGATTGTGTGCAATGCTTTTAAATCTACATTGATACGTCACATCTCTACTTACCAACACGGGTCCATGCCTGGAAGATCGACATCTACCAATCTGGTCGAATTTACCTACAAAGTGTTAAATGAGGTAGAAAATCACCATCAAGTAGATGTAGCGTATACAGATTTTAGCAAGGCGTTCGACTCTATATGCCACCTCAAAGCACTCCAAAGTCTGCGCGAATTCGGGTTTTCAACAGAATTTATTAATTGGTTCAAATCGTATCTAACAAACCGACTGCAATATGTTTTAATTGGGAATGAGAAATCCAATGTTATCAAAGTGACCTCTGGTGTCCCTCAAGGATCGCATATTGGACCCTGGATTTTTATTGTGTTCATCGATAGAATAGCCAAGATAATCAAACACTTAAATGTTCTAATATTCGCTGATGGTGTAAACATTTTTCACACAATTAAACATGAGCATGATGTTGATAAACTGCAGGATGACCTCAACAGTCATAGTGAGTGGTGTTTCCGAAATTCATTACACCTCAATATTACCAAATGTAAAATTATGTCGTTTCATCGGAAAAAATATCCAATAACTTCGGCATATAAAATAAATGGTGCGGAAGTTCCAAGAGTACGTGAGATTATTGATCTAGGAGTCACATTTGTTGAAAACATTAGTTTTAACCGTCATATAGATAATTGTATTGCTAAAGCTAACTCCATGTTTGGCTTTGCCAAGCGGTGGACTGGGGAATTCACAGATATACATACTATACGCACATTATATTACGCTTATGTAACATCTCAAGTAGAGTATGCTGTAACGGTTTGGAACCCCTCTTACGCTGTGCACTTGAATAGAATAGAAAGCATACAAAAAAAATTTCTTATATTCCTGTTGAAGAAAACTGGCTGGAATTATGATTACAACACACCATTCTACGAAAATGTGGCTCATTTACCTCCTTTCTCTTCAAGGTGCAAAGAATATAACATGTGCACGTTTGAAAACAGGCGTCTACTTCTGGATGCCGCTTTTATCGGAAAGGTCCTTCTCGGCCACATTGATTCATCCTTCATCCTGGAAAACATATCCATAAATGTCCCAAGCAGGACTTTGCGTAATCATCAATTTTTGGCGCTTGAACACCATCCAACCAACTATGGCAACAACAATCCCATTAATCGATCTGCAAAATCTTTCAATGCCGTAATTGATCAATTTGATTTTAATATATCAAAAACCAGTTTTAAAAAAAAGTTAAAATCGTATTTTCTAAATTTTTTATAAGTCCTTTGACAGTTTCATATTTGAAGTACTAATTGTTAATTTAAATAATTGTTCTATTCATAATTCTTATTTATTTATAATCTAAGTGTGAATATATTAATTTTTTTTTATTTTCTATTTTTAAAATTCTATTTTTAGATTTAATTTTTTTGTTCTCTTTTTTGTTAATATATTTTATATTTTACTTTTGTTAATTTGAAATCATAATTGCAGTGTACTAAATCGATTTCCTTTAATATTTAAATAAATAAATAAATAAAAGTATGCAATAATTATTCGGATACGAATTTGACAATGTAAATATTTGTTTGAATGTTGGTTCAGGCTGAATTTCTAAGAAATTCTCCTTTTCCTTTATCCCGTTAATGATTTGTTGAATGGGGTGTGCACCTTTTGTCACCATTTTCTTCAAATTTTGCATGAAGTTTTCGAACCTGAACACATATCGAGATTTCCGAAAGCTTTTGCGTCTTGTGATAAATGTAATAAGTTATGTACATTGTAAGACATATTCTCTTTTCCGTATAACTCCTCAAATTCTCTGACAAACTCTTTTAGTAAATCCGAAGCACACGCATTATTCGTATAGCAGTCTGTTGGACGACATAAAATGCGTATGGTACATACTAACAGCAAAAAATGTGAGTAATATTTGTCATTCAAAACATCTTTGAATACAGCTATGCCTGTGTAACACTGAAATATTCGTAATTCAGGTGGCTTTCCAGTGATCAATTTCGGCTAAAGTCCTTTGTTTTCGTACAATTTCCGATTTGCGAATTGCTTTTAAACGTTCATTTATTACATTTATTGCATCGCTTTTTAAAGAAATTTTTTTTTTCTTTGTCTAATTAGGCATATCAACATCTGTCGCATTACTCCTAGGAGCACACAATGCATATAATCAATTGGGAATTGACTAACGCAACCGATACTCAGAGATTCGATTATATTATCCAATCGATTATGATGGTCCCGTTGAGTTTTCTCTCTAAAACTTTCATCAGTTCGAAGAGAATTCTCCATGCCTAGAAAACATTCTTTATGTTGAAAATATGTTCCTTTTATTTGGCATTTCGTACAACTGAAGTAGCCAGAATGGGGTTTGAAACCTAAAATACATAATCCATTTAGAAATATTTATTGTAATTTTGTTTTATGTTCAAAATTGTTAACTTACCTAGAATATATGACCTTGCTGGCCCGTCGCATATGATTGATCGGATCTGTACATCTATTTTTTTGTTGTGAAACATTATATAGTTTTTCTCCAAATCTTTAAATTCGGTAACAAATTTGTTTAAAAATGCATTGGCACAATATGGTTTTTTGTATCCCTGGAATACTCCGAATAAAAAAACCTCTTTAAAAGGTACGATATTGCCAGGGATTGGCCATAGTTGATTAGTCGAACTTTTGGTTAATGGAATTCCGTCGATCCCTATATCGATGTGCACTACATTTTTATCAAATTGGTTCTTTTTCAAAAAACTTTCTATACATATTTCCGCAAACCATTGTGGAAATAAAATCTTTCGCCCATTGGCAGCATTTCAGAAGATATTGATGATTTTCCTGTCCTTTTTAAAATCCTCATATTCATTGGAACATTGAGGTTATATTTCTTTAAAATGTTTAGCAATGCATTGCCGGCTGCATCTGAAATGTTAAATTCAATGCTCCATTTTGCAATATTTCCTATATCACGGCTACTTATTATGTTTGTATCTTTACAATTTGAATTATCCGAAACACATTCACTTTCACCT
Organism: Nephrotoma appendiculata; assembly: GCA_947310385.1. Classification (NCBI taxonomy): domain Eukaryota; kingdom Metazoa; phylum Arthropoda; class Insecta; order Diptera; family Tipulidae; genus Nephrotoma; species Nephrotoma appendiculata. The sequence continues at coordinate 58,611,514 of OX371224.1, forward strand.
GAGTTCTCTTCAACATACGACATCTCTTCTAAATATTCTTCGGCTACTTCGTTATGCCCAATCGTATCTGCCGTTGTATCTTTATTTGTTCAACAGCTAATATTGAAGCCACTATTTGTTTGTCGAGCACTATTTTCACAGATATTCTCGATATCTTTTCTTATGGCGTAATACGCTTTATTATCCATTTTTAATTAAATTAACCCTACACTTATAGCAAATTCTTTCGAAACATAATTTTGATCTTAGATCAAAAAAATCACTGCCAATGCGTAATGCATTTCAATGACATTTCGTGCAAATTTATTGCATTGTCAGTCATTTTTTTGATCTAAGATCAAAATTTTGTTTCGAAAGAATTTGCTATTAGAATGTTTTGAACTAATTATATTAAAATTATACTTACAGTAGTCAATAAAACAAAAAATAAAATAAAAAAATAAAATTAAATGAATTTTAAAATAAAAATTCCAAAATGGCTTCCATAATACACTGTTTACGATTTCTATATACAACTGAAACATGCACGCGAATAAAAATTTGACAGTTGTGTGTACTAAAATCGGGTACGTTCACGAACCGCTTTTATTTCGCCTCAAGCGAATTCGTTTTTTTCCTTAGAGGGTTTTACATTGAATTTGTTGAATTCGTATGCGGTTTGAAACGAATTTTAGCTAATATTTATTGTTTGGATGATCTGTTTAGGGAACACAACCGAATTTTTTGGTCACTATTAAATAATTGTCCGATTTTCTGTTTTAGAATTATAATTTCCTTGAGCCAAATTTTCTAGATACATTTTTAGCATCGTGAGTTTTAAAGATTATGGCAGTTATATTTGCATTAAAAGTCCTATTCGTCAGTAACACCAGTACCAACACTTGCCAAAAAATGTTAATGTTGAATGATGATTTTGGCACGCCATTCCAATTACAGGGTAAGAGAAAATAACATTGACTTTGAAATAGTTTTATTTAAACACCATCATGCTGTAGTTCAGTTGATTTGTTTTTTATTTTAGTTCACCGTGTATACAAACTGCGATTCAGTTTTTTTAAAATGAATCGTCATTGTACCCAATGTCAATAAACGATTTAAAATATAAAGTAAACTGACATTAAGCAGGAATACCGAGAATCGAAATCCCATTTGCTCAAAGTTGAAAAGCTGTTCACCATTGAGAAAGCTCACAACGTTGAAATAAAAGAATCTCGTCATCAGCAGTTTCTAGAATGTGTCAATGTTCCGCGCCATCGCAACTATTTTTAACAATGACATTCACACATATGTCAATTTTAGCAACATCTCATTAAGACAAAATTTGACTACTTTCGATATACAACTGTGTCAATAATGTCACTTACGTATATTAATTGAAGACAAAACATCTAAGCAGCATCTAAAAACGTTTGATTATAACGTTTGATAAATCAAAAACCAGTGTATATTTACATTTCGAATGCGCTAAAAATCATTCTCCTGGCACATTTTTTTATTTACGTACATACATACCACATTACCCAACCACACAGATGAAATGTGTGCGAGCATCATTCATCTAAATTGTGCTCGTATACACTTATTTCAAATCCGTTGATTTCTTAAAGACATTTTTTGATGTCTTTATATATGTATATGTAGATCTACATATTAATGTACGAGTACTAAAGTAGTCGTGTATACAGAAGAAAAATAAATTTACATATCGCAATTACGACGAGGGAAAATTACAAAGAAAATTTAAATTGACTTTGTGCTATTTACTCGTACTCTAGTCGTTTGTGTTTTCATTTTCTCAAGGAAATGCAAACCAAACATTAAAATTAATGTATGTATGGTGTATAGGAAAGAAGGCCTTAAAAAATATATGTTAATGGGAAGATAATATATGCTACTCGGGTGCTATTTATAATCTTTCTTTGGTTTTATTAAAAATAGGGGCGTCTTTATTGATTCTAATTAACATTTTTTTTTACTTAGAAAAACATTTTAATATTCTATGATATGTGGTTTAGCTCTAAACCATTTTGTATGATGTCCAACAGTGCATCCTTTAAAAAAAACTTGTTAAAGGCAAAATTAAATGTTCCATTAAAAAGATGAGTTTTAGGCTCCACCTAGTTTTTAAAAACGGTATAATTTGAAATCACCCTCCAGATAGATTCTGAAATAGAATCCAGCTCAAAATATATCATCTGTATAGGCTAGAAAATGGTTATAATTGCTAAGTTATGGCTCGCCGCATTTTGGAAAAATGTGGCAGATGCCATATTGCTACGAGGAGTTTGTTGGATCAGTTTTGTTATTACAGACATTATATCGATTTCTATTACTGTTAATATTCTAATACTATATCTACTCTACTATACTACTTCTTCCTACTTGGATGAATTTACTAACATAGTTATAAACAAGATTGAGAAACATAACCAAGTTGATGTGGCATATATACAGACAGATATGAGTAAGGCATTTGACTCTATCTGTCATCATAAAGCACTCCAAAGCTTGTATACATTTGGATTTTCAATGGCATATATCAACTGGTGCAAGTCGTATTTAACAAGTCGTCCGCAATATGTAATAACTAGTTTGTTCTGAGGCGCTGCGCGTCCGTTTACTCCCAACAAAGTGTAGTTAGATATTTTTTAAATAGGTCGCATGTAAGATTTCAAAATCAAAAAAAAACTGTAAAAACTAACGAATCTGCGCTGTAGTAAATTTCTGCATCATAATGAATCAAGTCGATTATTCTTCGATTCATCTCAGGCGTCTGAGCATTCGTTGGAGCAACAATAACTCTTTTTCATAGCTCATCTGTTGACATTTGCTCAATATTATTAAAAATTACACTGATTAAATCTTAACTTATGATCATTTCCATCGAAATTGTGTCCTCCTCATAAATTCCAGGTGTTGCAGGCAAAGATCCTGATCCAACTTGCAGAAGCCATTCATTGTGCTCGTGTTGATCTTCGCTGCGCATGTTGATGGTCAAAGAAAGTTGTTCAAACTGGTTCCATAGAGGGCTTGATTTAATGCAACATTCGATAATTTCAGTGCGTGATTCTCTTGAACGACTGGTAGCGTCTGACGAAAATCAGCGCCAAGGACCAAAACTTTACCTCCGAAGCAAATGTCATTTCCCATCACCTCTCACAATAGCTTATCAATGCAGCGGAGATCATTCTTAGGAAGCATTGTAATTTTTTTCGATAACAATAAGAATAGCCTCACGCAAAACTGCTGAATCGTGCATCCTCCCTTTTTTTACTTAGAAACACATCTGCTACAAAGTGGCTGCTATTCCGGTTGTTGGAAATGGCAGCACAATTTTTCCTTCCCCTCGAAAGTTTGCCATTAAAGTTGTGTACAAGAAGGTCTTGCCTGAGCCACCAGAACCATCGATAAAAAACAACTTACATCGTGCGTGATTATTTTCAACTGCAATCATAATTTTGATGTATACCGCAAGCTGGGCTTCATTCAGCTTTACAATTTGTTTGACTGCCAATCGTGCTTTTTCTTCTTGATCATAAATTTGATAAAGTTTTTTTTTACCGTACGCAAAATCTCAAAACTTGTTGCACCAGGAACATGTAGTAGCAGTAATCGAAGATAGAAGCATTCTTCATCCTTAATGCTCACGACGTACATTCGTGCTATTGTCCTTTCGCCTCCTCTATGTCACTCTTGCCATTGACCTCGCTTTTAAACAAAATGGTGAGGGTTATCGGTGTAAAGGTGAACTCGTGCAGCTGCGTCTTTCGTGTTAAGCAGACACCAAGATTCAAACTTGGTCTTCATGACCTAGTGCTTCTTCTTCATGACCTACTTAAAAAACAACTCGTTGCTGATTTGGAAGGTAACCTGGCAGTGTGAATGTTAAAAAATTCCATTGCGAAAAAAAACGCAATTTTTTTTTACTTTAGTAGCAAGTATAGTATAAAAGATTTTTTTTGAATAGCAGTAGTCAGTGAGTGAGTAACATAGACGTTATAATATAGAAAACAATTTTTTTTGGTCACCCTGTGCGTTCTCGAGTGAGTCAGTGCCAGAGTTTTATAATAAATATTGGATATAGGAAATCTAAAGTTATCAACTTGACTTCTGGTATTCCTCAAGGATCTCACATTGGACCATCGCTTTTTATTGTTTTCATTGACAGCATAACGAACATAATAAAAAACTCAAATGTTCTCATATTTGCCGAAGACGTATACAATTTTTTCATACCATCAAACAATTTCGCGATTCTATCGAGAAGACCTCGATAGGTGGTGTGACCAAAACTCATTGGAATTGAATATCAAAAATGCAAAATTATGTCTTTATCGCAAACGGAATCCAATAATTACCGCATACAACATCAGTAGCGTAGAAATTCAGAAGGTATACGAGATTACAGATTTGGGAGTCACCTTCGTTGAAAATATTAGTTTTAACAGGCACATCGATAACTGTATTGCTAAAGCAAACTCCATGTTTGGCTTTGTCAAACGACAGACTAGAGAGTTCAAGGATATAAAAACGTTATGTTCACTATATTTCGCTTATGTAAGATTTCAAGAGGAGTGCGCCGTAATCGTTTGGAATCCTTACCACAATGTTCACATCAAGAGAATCGAAAGCATACAAAATAAATTTATGTTATTCCTGTTAAAAAAATGTGGTTGGGACTACGACCATAGAGAACCATTCCACGTAAATGTGGCTCGAATACCACCATATTCTACAAGGTGCAAAGAATACAATATTTGCACTCTTCGAAATAGACGGTTCATTATGTTACGAACCCCTATAATAGCATTGTGATAATAATCACTCGATTTGTGTGCTATTTTTATTTTATTTTTCGTTTTCAAAACATTTGAAATTTTCTAACGGTAATCTCAAAGTTGACCCATTTATGTTCGCAATTAGAAGCTTTTAACCCCCAACGCGCATCTATTAAGAATCCTAGTTTTTGATTGATTGATTGATTGGAATGTGCGACCAGACCTAAGTAAGATTCCCGGTTGACGCCGGGCCCATCCGCACACTCTTTTACACATAACAAGATGGAGGGATAGGAATGGTATATTAATTATTATGGAAATTGACCCGGTTTCAGACACCTAAGTAGTCAATAGTTAGTAAATTGTTAGTTAAAATGTAATGCAAGACGGTTAACACAAGACAGCACAATTATTTAAAATATGGTATAAATCTCAGCAAACAGAATCCTAAAAATTATATTAAATTATCTGCAATAAAACTTATAATATTTCCAGTGGTGGTTTTTACTATTAGGAATACTAAAAGAATGGTCAATAATGAAGTATTAACTAATTATATTAAAACAGCTTAATGTAATAATTATCATTAATTAATTCAATTCAATTCAATTCTCCTGAAAAATATTAAATAAAATTAATCAAATTCAAGCTACCAAATAATTAGTATATAATAATAGTACTAACCAGAATCAAAAGTATCATTACAGGACTTCGAGATACTAAACAGTGTAAAACATTAAAGCTTATAATTATTAATAAGTAGCAGCGACATTTCTCGTTCAACAATAAAACCTGTTAAAGTACAATATAATTCAGCAATAATTAATACTAACAATCGAAGCACCATGGTCATCATTAAAACAGTAACTGCCATCTCCTAATTAAACGAGAAATAACCCATGAGCATCCAGAAATTTAAATTAATTAGCTTTCTGTTCATAATCAATAATTAATTTCCTGTAACTTAGTAATGTAATCATTACTGTTCGAATTCCTAATTTTTTAAAATAATAGAAATAAAAATTAAAATATAAACGTACCCTAACTCACCTTCAAAATGAATTAAAAAAGGCACATTCTATTTAAAATTTAAATTTAAATTCCAAAAAATGTTCATTAATGAAAATAATAGTTGCATGGATTTACATTGATTACATTGATTACTATAAACATTTATAATTCATTTTAAAAATGAATCAAGAAATGCGCCGCACAAATTCACCTTATCAAACTCTTTCATTTCTTCTTCAACTCCGATTTTAATTCATCCCCAAAGCGAATCAAAAACACTTATTTTAATTCAGAAAAAACCCTTCAATTCAGACCCCTTTAATTCATGCAGGCCCTGATAAACCTTGATAACTCTAAATTGCTCATCATATAAAACATAATAAATATAGCAATTTAATACTCAACCGGTGAATAATTGGAGGTAGGAATTAGTAAAATTAGTTAATTTCTGAAATCAAAATGTGGAAAGAATCATTTTCATTAATAATCTTAGTAAAATGTACCAAGAAAAATATGTAATGTAGATCCAGGAGTGCTCATTACCCACTTCTCTAGAATAAAAAAACTAACACACTGCAACCCATAAAGTTATTTCCCAATCCCAATAGATGAAAACTCAGCGATCGCCCGTTAACATCAATATAAAAGAAAAATTTATCGCAATACACATCCACCGTCTCCTCGCCGCCCCTGTGTAAATTGATCACACAAAATGAAATGAAAAAGCAAAAAATCAATCATTGAATCGTTTTTTTTTTCATATAGAAAAACATTTACACTACCAAGCACAAAAAGTAAAAATATAATAATTATGTAATGACATAAATAAAACAAAATGAAAACAAAAGTCCCCTGATCTTGTATATTTTTCGTTCGTAATCAATACATACACATCCATACAAAGCACAGCCGAAAGCATATAACAAGCTTTGTATATATACATTGCAAAACCACATTTTCGGTGGTATTGAAATGTACATTATATCCCGCAATACACCTCCAATACTAATTTCCATACAAAATATAATGTACGTCGTACAGGTTAATAAATATAAAAAACAAAAGTTAGAATTCAAAAGTACCAACGAAAAACAATCGTCGCAAAAAGAACAACAAAAATTATTATCGAGTGTAACAAAACAAAATAACAGAATTGAAAAACACTTTCTGGCGCAAACAATACTCAAACAATACTACCACCATGAGAATACTAGTACTCTACACCTTTATGAGTTATAGAATACAGTAATCATTTTATTATATACTTAAAATTTATTTGGAAAAATATATGTTAATAATTAATATGTATTAAAATGTGTTAAAACAATGGATAAAATGAGAAAACACTTATCTTATTTATCCTCTGGAATCATAAAAGTCCTATACATATTGAAAAATTACATACATACAATGCGTATGATGCTTTTAAACAACGGTATCAAAATACATATAAACGAAATTGTAAATATACATATTCTACGCCATTGCAAGCGCATCACACACAAATTAGTATAATATAACTATTCAATATGTATCTTATTACGGCTTCAAAATTCTTTAAATCACACAATATATTATTTATGTCTATGAACACTTAGATATATATTATTTAATTAATTAGTTAATTAAAATACATTTAAACTATTTATTTTTAATTATTTAGAGGAGAGACAAAAAACACGTCTTTCCTCTACGACGTTCAATCGCCGACCGCGCATCTATTAAGAATCCTAGTAGTTTAAAAAGAAGAAGCGGAATTTGAACTAAACCTATTGAATTAACCCAATGAAACAGCCCACTAGTCCCAGAAAATGTTATTCCTGAACTCATTTTAAATATGTACTTACATACTGAGAGGCTCGTCGATATGATACATAAGTAACGTGTTCAGAATTATCCTGGCATCATCACCCACAGCACTATGTCCGGCTCGTAGGTGTTGTGGATGATGCCTATCCAGGGTCATGAAAGCTGTTAATTTTCCGACATCTTCACATCTTCAAGCGCCCCCATGCACTTTATTTCTCTTATCCAAAAAATGAACCCACACCTTCATAGGAAAAGTATGCCCACACTAATTTAGTCCACCTCCTTCATGTTTTACAGTTTTTGCTATCAATTTTTCAAGAAATCCTTGATTCTGGAACCAAGCAAATGAATCTCAGATTCTTCGGTTTATAAAATATTTCTCCATTTTTCTATGGGTGAATTTTAAGCGGATCTTTATGTGTCGCTGTGTTAGTCATGCAGAATTCGAGGACTACGTACGTGCAATTTATTTTTAATTAAAAGTTTTTTAATGCTTGTTGTTGTAACTTCTAGATTTAATTCCTTTTTTATATAGCAGTTGGTCATAAATGGGTTCTTTTTTGTAAATTTTACAATCGTGCGCCCCATTTTTTCGTAGGTTTTCTTTTTCGTCCACTATTTTCTACTCTTCGGCAATATTTCAGTGCGTGTATATCCTTATTTTGAGAGAAGCTCGTCACATCAGTAATTTCTAAGTACGGTTTTCGTTTTCGTCGAAGTTGGACCCATTATTCGACGTTCCTTCGGTTTACAATGTTGTCAACGGCCCATTTTGGATGACACATTCTTAAATTCTTAAAATGTTACAACAAATTATAATTAATTTTATTTATTTAATTATGACGTCAAATTAAAAAAAAACAAATTTTTTTTTAATTTTTCTTTAAGGAAAATCCAAAGTTTTGTCCACCTATTTTTTCTCTCACTGACTTTACTGTTGTCTTGTAAGAACTAGACAAACAAAAATTTTGGTTAAAACTACTGGATCATAGAAAATTTAAAAATAAATGCATAAATAACGATAACCAATAATAAAAGATAAAAAATATTAGTACGTTGCACATTGAAAGAGGTCTGTTAGTACTTTATATGCGTGCACCTACTACTGTGGGCAAAAAGCGTAAGACTTTAATTTAAATTTCGCGCGGAAAACCATTCGTCGAAAAAAAAATTTCTATGTTGGTATGACTGTCAGTGTCATCTGTGCCAAATGTCACATCAAAATAATTATTAGTGTTTAGTATACGCTTGTCTTTCTGAAGTATAAAAAGTGCATTCGGCGATTTTTACAATGAGTGAAATTATTCAACAAAGAAGTTCCATTAAATGTTTTGTGCGGAATCAATTTTGTGGTGCCGAAACGTTCAGAATGTTACAAAAGGCCTTCGGTGATAATTGTATGTCGCGAGCAAGTGTTTTTGATGGGTACCAAACCACGTCAAAGCAAGTCAAAAATCAAGGTGATGTTCACAGTTTTCTTCGATTATCGAGGTGTGGTGCACTCCGAATTCCTTCCGACCGGCCAAACTGTCAACAAGGAATACTATGTACTATGCGTCGTTTGCGCGAAGCTATTCGTAAAAAGAGGCTGGAATTATGGGTCGACAACTCTTGGTTTTTGCACCACGATAATATACACCTTCTCATACTGCATTGGTTTTACGTGATTTTTTCGCAAAAAATTCCACCCATATCATTCCGCAACCACCGTATTCGCCTGATTTAGCTCCGTGTGACTTCTGGCTGTTCAGCAGACTTTAACAACTGTTTCGAGGATGGGAAAAAACGTTGGCACAAGTGTATTGAGGCCGGGGGGGGGGGGGGGGGGGATTACTTTGAGGGGGACAAAATAAATTTGAAGAAATAAATAAAGGATTTTAAAATTATGAACAAAGTCTTACGTTTTTTTGCCGTAGTATATTTATTCGCACCGCGGTATGTAGAAGATTCTAAATCTTATTGGTAGAATTAGAATAAGCATAGCACATTCCATTGAGACGTTACAGATTTAGAGATGACAACACAATTACAGCGTTGCAGCCTGTTACAACACAATTAAATTGTTAATAAATTTTTCGGCTTAACGAGCTCTAGAGAATCCTTTTTAATAAAATAAAAAAGAAAAACGAAAATTTCCTTACCATTTTTTAACTCCCTGGAAAAGCAAAAATAGTACCACGAAACTTTAATGTTGCTTTTATTACAACATTTTTCATTTGTCTTTGTTGATGTTAAATTTTTCCATTCTAAGGCTCTAAATGGTTTCAGGAAGCCATTTATTTGAGTTACCTCTTCCTCTTCAAAGAGTAAAAGTCCCGTTTTATCATCTGTCATTTATATGTTTGGAAGTAAAAATTATCACATTTTCTCACAGTTTTTCCATGAAAACTCTCGATGGTCATAGCCGTCATTTTGCGTCATAACAACATTTTTTCTCTTCACAGAGCAAATGACGGCTATAGCCGTTTTTTATTAACTAAAATTTGCAAGACGGCTATAGCCGTCATATGTCTACATATCACCAAAAATCCAACGGCTATAGCCGTCATTTGCGGCAACGTGTTAATAATGCATTTTTTAGAGAAATATTGAAAAATTAAAGATTTTCACACCTTTTGTAGTGTACTTCTTATCAGTTTACCTTATTGTTGGCCTTGTTTTTGATGAACTAATTATTTTGCGATAAGAAAACGTTTGTTTGAGAAATTTGTGAGTAATAATTTTTCAGTTATGAGTGAAATTCAAAGTGACTAATTTTACAGTGGAACCTTGATTATACCTGTAATGGTTACATATACGATATGTGCTGTCATATAATTGGTTGTTTAGATTAGGTCTTCCATCACCTCCCTAATTTATTGTCACCTATTATAAGAGTCATCCTATTATATACATAGGTAGTGGGGCTCAGGTTTCTTTTTCATTTGTTTCTCAGCTGTTATCAATCCTCCAAAGCGGTTTTCGAGTACCAGGAGTCAATTGCGACGGGTCCTGATTTTATTTCGTTTGATCAAAATTGGAAAATTGCTGAAATAGCATTTTCGAGTAACAGGAAACGATCCTGATTTCGTGAAAATTCTTGACTGAGGGGTCCTGGTTCCTTCTTCTAATTTAGGTTCTCAGCTCGAAACAATTTTGATGCAAAATGCTGAGAAGGTTTTTTCGAGTACCGGTTGTGAGTATCGATTACGATGGGTTCTGATTTTGGAAAAATTAATTTAGAGGGTCATCCGGTAATGTTAGTAAGAAAAGTTGGCAAATTTGATCCGCAATTTCGAGAATTGTCTCTGAAAATTGAGACGGCTCTTACTTGATTTGGATGTAATAATATGACTAATAGTATTTTTTCATTTTAGTGAAGGTATTTTATATATTGTTTTGATGGATGTTAATTTCGGGAAAATCGTTTAAGGCAGGGTTGGTTCCCCACTGGGTAACCCAAAAAAACCCACCCGAGTTTTTTTGGGTAATATGTTCATTCATTTACATCTTTTTAACTTACGATTTGATAAAATTCATTTTTTAGGACATATAAAGAATAGGTGTTTCATAAATTCATTTGTTAAATTGTATACTTAATAATAAGGTAACTATAATATATGTATGTAAAAGGAACAAATACATATCACAGATATGATAAATGAAAAACAAAATTGATCAGTACAATATAAATAATTTACGAAATAATAAAAAAAAAAATTCAAATTAATAACTTTCCAATTTACCAGTCTTGTGGTTCAGATCTAAAGTGGCGATAAATTTTGACTAGAGCTAACGCCTTTTTGAAACCTAGCCGGTTTCTTAGCTTATTCCAAATTAAACCGTAGGTTGAGAAAATTCTTTCAATTGAAGCCGAGCTTGCTGGGCGGTTCATTAGTGATACAAAAAAATTGCAAAAATTTGCAGGCAACTTTGAAGATTTTTCGTTTTTCACGTGTAATATTTTCCCCCATTTTTTGCGCTAATTTTTCGAGGACCTTCGGTTTGAACATAGATTCTGGGAAAAATTCCCCATCGTTAATTTTAAACGCCAAACAGTATGCCAAAAAGTTGGGATGTTTTTGGCTTATCCAGTCTTCTGCTGCGCTCTCTGCTTCTTCACGATCAAAGGCCTTTTTGTTAATAAGATCTCGTTGTTCAGCAAATTGTACCAGATTTCGACAGCTGTTGCAATTGAAATGGAATCACCTTGCAGACCATCTAATGTTAGTTTTATTTGAGATAACATTTGTTAAAGATGTAAGTTCTTTACATTATTTAAAATTTTGTAGATATCGTTATTAAATTCATTTAAATGTTCTGATCTTATTTGTAGATAGATGTGAAAATTTGAAATAAATTTTGTTAAGCAATCATCATAAGAATTCCATCTTACATCATTTGGCAGTTGAGGCATAACTCCAAGTTTAACTTTTAACCATCCATGTGGCTGGTGGGGATTTCTTAAGTATTTCTGCACACTTATTATTTGTTTGGTGACTTCTACTGGAATTATATCTTTTTATAAAAGATTGATCATTTGTGCTGAACACACATAAGAAACAATCCCATGGCGTTCCTCTAAAATGTCCTTCATTTTTTTCATCTTATTTTCATCTCCGTGCAACAGGCGAATATTTCATTGTATTTAGTTTTTATATGAAGTCAATTGATTTTTCTGCCACAGCAACGAAATATTCTGCAGTTTTTTACGGCACCGGTGTCCTCTGCACTTATTAAAATACTTACAACCGGTATGGATTGAACACGCGATAAGTGGATCATTTGAAGTGTTCGACCATCCATCTTAAATGAATGTCAAACTGGAATCCTTCAATTCAGTCATTAAATGATCGGCTATTTCTTCATCATTTTCAAGAACGTGCTTATCAGCTAGTTGTTTTCTGCTATGAGCAGAATATCCAGGTCGTAGAGATTCTATCATTTCTTTAAAATATTTGTTATCAGCCACGTTAAAAGCAATGTTATTCGCGAAAAAAAAGTTTGCCACCATTTTGTCCAATTTTAACACTAGAAAACGGAAGGAGCATAAACATAAATGCAACACAAATAGTTTTTCCTCTACCATAGCTTATAAGCAAGAAACGAGAATTTAATGTTATAACTTTAAACTACATACTGTGTGAACAGGCAGAAGTAGATATGTATGTGCGAGTAGAACTATTCGGTATTTAATACTCGTTACTTTCAACTTGTTTCAGATTACATATTGGTTCTTCTTGGAACATAATTGTTATAATTAAGGCGACATAGCACCTTGAAATTTTCAAAAAATCGATTTTTTTTTATGATAGGATATGTCAGAATGAACGTTTAAAAACATGATTTTAATGATATAAACATGAAAATCTCAAAAAAAAATTATTTTATTTATTGCGAAGCGCGCCAAAGTCGTTTTTTTACGCGGTTATCTCGAAATGACGTTTTTCAAGTTGGTGTGCAAGATTGAGACAAAACTACTTATCCAATCGTTCTAAAATTTTAACACGTTGATCTACATATATTTCTGCTCAGAATGAACTACGGAAGGAATAATCGGCTTTCAATTTTTTGTGTTACAACTAATTGGGGGGGACAAAAAAGCTGCATTTTCGAAAAAATGCCGCCATTTTTTTATTTTTCAACCAATTTTTTTCCTTTTAGTTCATTCCAAGGGCGATTTAATGCTGTTTTATTCAGCTCAGTTCCACTTCTTTTTTTCAGACGTTTCTGAGAGTAGTCATAATGCACGCCACGAATTTTCAGTGTTTTTGGAAAACCCTTGTAGTAGACGACTTTGGGATAAAAAAAATCTAAAAAAATTGTTTTTGTACTTTCAGTTAAATAAAATGTCAAAGGAAAGTTTCATTAAAAGATATTTCTTTTTGTATTCCATTAAAAAAAAAATATTTGAAAAACTTTTTTTTTCAATTTTGAAGATGCTATGTCCCCTTAATTTTATAATTGAATAAAAAACCCAAAAAACCCACCTAAAATCCCGAAAAAACCCACCGGGTCAGGTTTTTTCCAACCCTGGTTTAAGGGATCCTTCGGTGAGGCCCGGATCCTATTTTTTTGGAATAGGTTTGGTTCGACCGATTTTCATTAAAATTGGTGAGAGAGGCTTTTCCAGTACCAGAAATCGATTCTGATTTGTCCTTTTCCATGACAGTTTTTGATGGGACTGGGGACCTTTGTTTAACATTTTATTTGCATTCAACGATTATGATAAAATTTAAGGAGACAGGATTTTCGATTGCAATGAAACCTTTACAAGAAGTTCTAATTTCCGGAAAATTCATTTAGGAGTCCTCCGAAAGGGCGATACTGTTGCACTATGTTGCGGTATGTTGCATCTTATTGCACCATGTTGCGCCACTTTGCATGATATAGCACAATCTTGCGAGGTGTTGTACTATATTGTGGGATGTTGCATCATTATGCACTATGTTGCACCATGATGCTTCTTGTTAAGGAATGTTGTGTGATGTTCCACAATGTCGCGTCATGTTGCCAATGTTGCATATTATTGTGGGATATTGCACCATGTTGCAAAATATTGCGTTATGTTGCGCGATTTTGCATCATGTTGCTTCAAGTGTTCTGGTTTGATTGTATGTTTGTAGCTTTCCGTTTGTTTTTAAATTTTGCGGGGAAATCCGTTTTCGGGTTCCTGTGGTACGACCCGAGTCTTTAATTTTTTTCGGCTCGATTACGAGGAGTCCTAATTGGAAGTTGCGGTTGAGCTCGAGTGCCATTTTTATTTTGTACAATTTTTAGCTCGAACGGTATATCAGGGGCGTGAGGCTTTTTTTGCTTACAAGAAAACGATTACAAGAAGTTCCGATTTACTATTCAGGAATAACACATTTCTCCGGAGAGGCGATAATATTGTACTTTGTTGCGTGATGTTGATATATTCTACTAAAAATTATTTTTATCGTTTGGAGGTTGGCAAGCAATGAACATATTATAAACTATAATCAAATATAGATATATTATGCGTTTTCAGTCATGTTTATTATATAGTTTCGCATCTTGTTGCATCATGTTGCACCATATTTCTGGATTTTGCACCCTGATACGTGATGTTGCTTCATGTTGCGTGGTATTTCATTATTGTGCGGAATGTCACACCAGCATGCTACACCACGTTGCAACAGCTTGCAGCACATGCAATTAGTTGCGTCATGTATTTTATGTTAATAGATGAGTCTGTTGTGATTTTACATCATGTTTCATAATGTTTAGCCATGTAGCTTTGTTGCGTTACGGTAATAATGTTGATTGTGATTTACCATATTTAAGCGCGATATAATTTAAGTATGTGCGTGCAAAAGGTTTCGCGAATTGTTTTTTTTTTTGAGTGCCACGAATCAAATGCGATGGATTTTTTTTTTGGGTCGAGCGATTTTCATTTTTTTTTGATTGAGACGGGTTTGCGACTGCTAAGAATCGACTTAAATTTGGAACAATTTGTTTAGGGGTTCCTCATATTGGACCCAGGTCACTGAAAAAAAACCATCTCGAACATTTTTCATAAAAAAAATTGAGTGAGAATTTTTTCGAATTTCAGGAAACGGTTTCAATGGCTCATGATGTGTTTGTTGCATGTTAATCAGGGGATTCGAAAATGAGTTCCAGGTGCGATTTAAAAAAATGAGTTAAATTGTTGGAACAAAGACCGTTCTCAAACGAATAGTATGGAACTCGGTTTGTACTAAGAAAATGTCCAATTTGATTGACCCTGAGTTCTTTAAATTGAATAATATTTCTAAAAATAACTTATTCAATAATACACCTGAATGAAGCAATCGAGAGGTTTAGATCCGGCAAACACTAGTTCGAAAAGGAATGACGATTGCAAGGAGTGAAGCATATAAAAAACGATGCCTCGTAAAAATAAAAGAAATGTGTTTAATTGCTCGCCTTGAAATGCTCAGAAGTCAGAATTAAAGAAGCAACTGAGATTTGTTTCGACTTTGTACTCGTATAATGTAACGTACCAATAATAAAAATGATATACTTAATGACACAAAAAACTTCCAAATGTATCGTCAAGAATTTGGGTGACGTAAAGTGATATAAAGTGATTTTATCGCGTACAACGAGATAGAGGTACATCGGAATTTATGATCTGATTTTTTTACAAATTCCGCAAAAAATATTTTGGATTTTCCCAAATGAATCGGAAACATGATGTTATAAAATTGTTCGTGGGAGTTGAAATTCATACGCACATTTTAATTTATATTCAGACGAATATTAATGTACACAAGATTTGTTTTTCTAACTGTCACAAAAAAAAATCGGAATTACCAAATGTATCCATAGATCAATCTTCGCGTCGAACAAACTCAAAATATATCGAAATCACCCACCGCCAGTGATTTGGTTAATTATAGTTTGATAGAAAATAAACAAAACTAGCAAATTAATTCAACTATGTAACCAACTGTACACAATAAAACAATTACCTTTATTACTATAAATAAATTAACCAAAACATACATCAGCATTTATAATTTGTATGTACGTGAAAAACTATTAAGTTTATTTAAAAAAAACAACTTTGTTGTGTTGTTACAATTATGTTCTATTTATATGTTTGTGATATTTACATCGCGTACCCCTGAACTACGAACGATAGTGTTTATTGGTGGATTATGATTGAATGACATTGTAATTACTTGTGACCAGTTAGATTTATCCGGCCCACCCAGTTTGTTACCCGTCGTTTAAATAAATTCGTTATTCGATATGATTTTGATTTCTGGACAATTGTAAATCCTCGGCTGAATAATCGTGTATGTATGTATATAGTAATTCAATTCATTTTTCAGATAAACATTTTCCAGATAAATTCACTCAATTGAATTTCAAAGGAAAACTAATTTAAAATTCCATGTGGCATGAAAATACATGAACAACAATAACAATATTAAAATAATAAACTGTCTTAACGGATACTACTCAAAATGTATTAGTGCGGAATACTTTATACATTGAGCCGTTAAATCGAAATTGATTTCGAAGAAATATGGTCGAGATTAAAGTCTCATTTTAAAGATGATGTCTCATTTACAAGTCCGGTCCTTTCACAGTTGGAGAATTTTTTGTTGTATTCCAACAAGACCCAGAAGTTCGATTACAGCATAAGTATGGGTATTGTAATGAAAGCTACTAGATAAGAGGCAGAATGTCCCCTGTTTTGTAAATTATACCGCGAGCGCGGTACTGAGTCAAGGTTATTTATTCTGTGTGGTTAATTATAAAATTTAAAATAAAATATTCTATAGCGACTTAATCCAACAAAAAATTAATGTTAAAATTGCATGCCGGCAGTTAAAAGTAGTTTCGATAAAGAATATACTTCAATCTCAACAATGCACTTTCCATTTCGTCCGACAAGCTTCATAGTTCAATTTAACAAGTTTCGGAAACTCCGCAATGAATGATAATCAGACGGCGCCAGGTGAGAACTACATGAGGGATGCAATATCACTCAAACCAAGCATCAATAATTTACCAACAGTTGCAAAAGATGTGTAAAGCTTTAAATTAGTATATAATGAAACACAGTTTCTTTTCGTCTTCCCAATTCTGGCCAGTTTTGCGTGTTGCTTAATCCAGTTTAAACACTAATCATCTGAATTGAACAGCAGCTCAAAATACACAAATCCTTTATAGTTCACCAAACTGACATCATGACATTTTAAATGATTTTCAACTATGGTGTGCAATCTTTCGACTCTTATTGCAGGGAGAAGTTTCCAGAACGAAATTTTTAAACCAGCGCCATAAACTTCACCATATCTCTTTGTGAGCCTCAGCAGCTTTCTTTCTTTTGCGTAAATAGAAAAGTAAGAAATACCGAATTTATTCGTTTTACCACTCCATTTTAAAACTGACACATAACTAACAGTAACAAAAAAATTCACACAATTTGCTTGTACCGTAATTTTAATGTGACTAAAGGGGTAAAGGGGTAACCATAGAAAAATTAAAAAAAATTATAAACGTAACTTTAAAAAAATGATGTTTGCGATAAATGCCATTTCTGTGCTTTCGTCCATGGAAAAATTAACTTAAATTAAAAAATTTAACGAAGCTTCGATAAATATGAACTGTCACTTAATAAAAATTATTGGAGCGAAATTTTGCGGCCAAACGTAAAAAAATTAAAATATATTATCGTGCTATCTGAAAAAACCACAAACAATAAATAGGAATAGCTGTCATTCAAGCTTCAACAATATTTTCGGCATACTCGTGACGAATAGTATGGCTAGAATGTCATTAAAATTAGTGTCGTAAAATTTTTTAATTTTTTAAATTGTATAAATTTTTTATGGTTTGCCCTTAATACAAATGCCAGAACGAAAATATTTTAATAATGACTCGTTTTTTAAAAAATTGCAAAGCTGTCTCGATCGAAACCTGAAAATATTTTCTTGCCAACCTGATACATTGGTTATGTTGAATCTCTTGCAGCAAAAACTATAACTGCGGACAAAGGATTTTCCACATTTATTTTGCTACTAATAAAGGAAACTCTATTTTGGAGAATCAACCAATGGCTGGTTGTCCGACCACCTTCCTTTTACAAGTATATATTAAAGAAATAATAAAAGTAAGAATGTGGGGACTAAGCCTTTTCCAAAACATGCGTGAATCGCTTTAAAAACTTGATATTTTTAATGTCTGAGAACCAAAAAAACTTACACATAATGCCTTAATTGCACCAACAAATTATAATGCATCATTGAAATGTATACGCTTCCATTTCAAGGCTTTAGCGGTATTTCACTTAAATATTAGTAGAACAAGCCACGTCACGTTGTCACGTACTGGCATCTCCTTTGTTTATGGTTACAGTGCGACCGGATTTTGTAAAGCATATACTTTGTTTTTTCCTTGTACTCTTTTGCTTAGTCAATAACCGTTGCCGCCGCATTTATAAAGGGTGGTTAAATTTTAAGGGCCGATGTTGATTTTGAATAAAACACAAATTATTTAGGAAATTATTGTCAATTTTTTTTATTATGATAAAATGGTATGGTTCAATTATGTATGAAACAAAATATTGGCCAAATGGCCGCCGCGACCTCGGCGGCACACCTCCACCCGATGGTCCAAATTTTCGATGACGCTTAGGCATAATTGAGGTTCTATGCCGTTAATGTGCCGAATTATCAAATCCTTTAGCTCTTGAATTGTTGCTGGCTTATCGACGTACACCTTTTCTTTCAAATAACCCCAAAGAAAGAAGTCCAACGGTGTCAAATCACATGATCTTGGCGGCCAATTGACATCGCCACCACGTGAGATAACACGGCCATTGAATTTGTCGCGCAAAAGAGCCATTGATTCGTTAGCTGTGTGGCAACTGGCACCGTCCTGTTGAAACCACATATCGTCCACATCCATATCTTCCAATTCGGGCCATAAAAAGTTCGTTATCATCTCACGATAGCGAACACCATTCACAGTAACTGCCTGATTTTGGAAAAAATACGGCCTGATGATGCCGCCAGCCCATAAACCGCACCAAATAGTCACTCTTTGTGGGTGCATAGGTTTTTCGACAATCACTCTTGGATTATGATTCGCCCAAATGCGGCAATTCTGAAGATGATTTTCTTCGAAAATTGATCATTCACTGTTGCCATTTCATGCCACCATTCTGACCATTGACGACGCTTGGAATGGTCAAGAGGCTTTAGTTCTTGAGTCAATTGCACCTTATAAGCGTGTAAATGCAAGTCTTTATGCATAATGTTCATCAACGACGAGCGTGAGAGGTGCAATTGTTGGGCACGACGACGAGTTGAGGTGGACGGCTCTTCAGCCACACTATCGCGAACAGCAGCAATATTTTCTGCAGTACGAGCTGTACGAGCATGTACTGGTGTTTTAAAATCTCCTACAGACCCGGTTTGCTCAAATTTGTGCACGATTTTTCCGATTGTACGCACATTTGGACGATTAAATTGACCGAAAAAATCACGAAGTGCACGATATTCATTTTGATTTGAACACCCATTTTCATAATATGCCTGAATAACTTTAATGCGTTGCTCGATTGTGTATCTTTCCATGGTTCAAATTGAGTTAGTCTGAAATTGAGAAATGTCAAATAAAAGTCAGAAAAAAACTTGACGTTTAGGTGTGGTTCACATTCAACGTCGGCCCTTAAAATTTAACCACCCTTTATAAGAACTACCCCTCCCCTCCATATGTCCGTACTGGCAGTACTTGAAACACCTATTAAGAGCACATTTTTCTCGAATTTGACAGGTCATCCATCAAATACGTACATTGCCCTCGACATTTATATGTTTGACTATAGAATTTTGCACCTTTTGCGACTCTTATAGCTATAATGTAGTTTGACCATAACTTCATCAATCAGTGTTAATGTTTAATTTGTTGCTCATGTGCTCATGTGGGTCACCTTTATAGTGAGGTAAATCAGATTTGAATCCTCTTTAATTTTCTTAATCGTTTCAACATACATCAATAATGCACTCTTCAGTTTCTCCACGGCATCAGGACGGAGACATAAAATCCTGTAATACGTCTTTTCCGTGATTTCCTTTTTAACAAGTACCACTCGAGAGACCCAGTTTATTTACCCAATTTACAAAAAAAAATCCAAAACTTGTTGCATGCAATAAATGTTGCACAAGCAATAGATTGTTGCAACAATTTTCAATTAAGAAATATGTTAAAAAATTTAAAAGTTTGACGTATGGGTAGGTTTTCCGAATTGGTCCTTTAACGGGGTAAACGATTCCTGGGGTCGACGATATAAAAAACGGGTATTTTACAAAGGGGTTTACGCACCAAATTTCAATTAAGAAATCTGTTCAACAAATTTCTAAAGATTGACATGTGGGTTGGTTTTTTGGAATGATCATGTAATGGTCTCTTATACCATTGTTAACGAATCAAACGATTCCCGGAGTCGGCCCAAATGCTTATCTTTTAAAAAAAAATTAACAGGTAATATTTGGAATTTGCTGCAATAATTCCTTTGTAAAAGACCCGTTATTTATATCGCTGACTTCCGGAGTCATTCGATTCGTTTGTCCTGATTAAAGATCATATCATGAGCATTCCAGAAAACCAACCCACATGTCACTCTTTTGGAATTTGTTGAACAGATTACCTAATGGAAATTTGCTGCAACAACCCCGTTGTAAAAAAACCCGTTGTTTATATTGCTGATCCCAGGAATCGTTCGATTCATTTGTCCCGCCTGATCAGACACCATATCATATCACGATATGGTCTCTTATCAGGACAAATGAATGATTTTTGAAATTTGTTGAACAGATTTCTGATTTGAACCTTGTGGGAATAAACCCCGTGTATGTGTCTTCTTTATAATTTGGTGAAAATTTATCATTTATATTTTTATTTCAAATCAATCCTTCCATTTTTTGAGATTTCTGTGCAACATGTTTGCATGCAATAAATTTGGGATTTTTTTTTATTGGGTCAAATTCCACACGCTTGTTTATTGTGGTAAAAGAGTTTTAAATGCCGTTCATAGAAAAAATAATTTTCTACGATCCTACCTGCTTTCGTCCAACTCTCGTATGCTAGAGAGCCTAGCGTTGCCTACTTCAATTTATACATATTTAGCAATAAATCGAATTAAATCTAAATTGTTCAAATTATAAATTAAACTTTACACTAATCTTGATACCAAATTTATTTCCATTGTACCGTAAACTTCTATATATCATGTGACATTTAATAAATTAAATATCGATTTAAATCCTTTATATCACTTCCTTCAATCTAATTAGAATATAAAATTACCTGTTTTTTATCACATACACTGTCTATACATACTCGTATAAGAAGTTTATGGCATTTCCAATTTAATTTACCGTTGAATGGTTTCGTTCGAGTATGGAAAATTAGAAAATTTCTAGAGCCAATGATTGATGACATTTTCACATAGGAGGTGAAAATTAGAACGACAACATGTTTTTTATTTTTCAAATTAAATTTAGAAATGTTATCTTATAGAAGCACAATAACAAAACCAAATGTTAGAAATTTCAAGTTTTATGCCAAAATGTATAACGTTTTATGTGATTTAGAAAAGGTCACGATAAGTTTTGGTTGGTTAAAGGGGATGTGTGCAGATCTAAACAACATGTACAACTTTTCAAATGTTTATGTTATTTTTGTGACTTTGGGGTAAAATTACAAAACCGAAACCATTCTTGTTCTTAATATTATTATGTTTTTCCTTCTCCTTAAATTGTTACAAATAGAAATATCTAATCTTCAAAACATTGGGAAAGAGAAAATTTAACAAACATTTTCCATGGCCAACATGAAATTTCAAGATTGTTTGATTCGAATTTGAATTAGTACTTAAGTTTGAAGAGCGACATCATGAAATTCTCACATACCGTCGTAATTTACGACAACAAAAGTCTATCACTAAATCAATTAACGAAAATGTCTAACAATTATAAAAATAATTAAGACTCAAAAAAAAATTGCGTTACTAATTAGTCTAATTTAGTTATTACTTGATCATAAAACATAAGACCTTAACGCATCATCTCTCTAATGCTGTTACTAACATCTCTCATTAATCTAATTCTTGTTTGTTTTTTAATATTTTTTTGTTTGGTTTGGATATAATATTTTTGTATTAGATTTAGATTTTTTGTTTTTTGGATTAGATTTTTTTTTGTTTTGTTAATGATAAATGTTAGCTGAAATTTGACTAATTACTGTAAATTGATATAATTTATTTTATAATGTTTGCTTTTCTCTTTCCCCCTAAATTTTTAGATTTTGACGTCAATTATTTTTGGCAGTGGACCGATTTTCAATCGTATTTAGATTTTATGCTGCTGGTGTGGGTCGTTGGGGCGGCCGTTACATATATTATGTTAAATGTTGTATGGTTCATGGAATCCATTGGATTTTTGGCTGTGTTTACTGAAGCAATGCTAGGTATATGAACGTTTTTACTTCGTTTTTTATAAATACCTTTTTCATGACTAATAAATTTTTTTTGCATTTCAGGACTTCCACAATTTTTGCGAAATTACAAAAATAAATCTACCTATGGAATGAGTATATGTATGGTTATTATGTGGACCGCTGGTGATCTATTTAAGACTGTTTATTTTATTTTAAGAAATTCACCCACACAATTTTATATTTGTGGTGCATTACAGGTAAATTAGAGCAAATTATTTTTATTTTATTTTTTGTTTGTAAAAAATGTATGGTTGGTTGAACCACTGAGATGAATATTGTTTCAATTCGCTGACTTTAGCTGTTAAAATCAGCAAATGGTGCGCTTTGTACGTGATAATAATTTAATCTAATTAGATGAGTGTTATTTTGAATGTGCGAGTCACGGTTGGATGATCTGGAAATATAATGTTAAATTTTTCGTAAAATATGTGTTGAAGCTGTTAGGTTGATTCTATGTCTCGAGTTTAGAAACAGGTAAGGGATGAATTACCTGTTTATTGAAAAATTTTCATCGATGTGATCAAGCACGTCTCCTATTGTATGTCTTATATCTAGTTAAATAATCGTAATCACTGCTGTACGTTCATGGTTGGTTGTTACGTCAACATGTAGCAGCGCCCTCACTTTGCCTGAAAGAATAAATGATCACTACTATTAAAAATGCTCGATTTAGTCTTGTGGTTGTAATGTCGTAGATAATACATGCCTTAATGTTGAATATGGTGAGAATCTAACGATTCCGACTCTACAATTTGTAAGTCATTTATCTCTTGTTCCATTTATTTTCTGTCTGTCGTGTTACTGCTGAGAGAGCTGATGTGGTTATTTTGTGTTGTTATTGATGAACGCTCATTAGTAGTGGAAACGGCTTCTCCCTTTCGCTAATCCGGTAGTTAATACCGTACAGATGAATATATTTCCTTCTGTGTGCACACTTTGCCTTAAATTTTAAGATGCCGTTGCTTTCAAGTACTAGTTTTGTAAACTTTAATAAACTGGAACTGGTGCATGGCTCTTTCAGAGAGATGCTCACTTTAGCAAGAGAATAATGTGGAAATATCGCAAAGTGGAAATATACTTCATGGACTATTTTATGCCATTTTGTTTTATCCTCTCGGTATTGCTCAACAATGTATTTTGTGGAGGAAAGCATTTTCAACTGTGTAGTTTAGGGGCCCGGAATTGAAGTAAATGATAATACCACGCTTGAAATATTGGTATTTATCTGGATATTATTGAATTTGGCTATATTTACGGGTTTTGATCGTCATTAATTGGTCTAAGTCGTATAATTTTTAGAATACATGCTCGGATGGTCGATGCATAATGGTCGATTTTGGTACGTGCTTCAAAATGTTTGTCAGTGCTTGCTCTAGTTGTACAGAGTTCGGATGTGTATCTACAAATTATTTCAAATAATTGTTGGAGGTTATATCGGTCTTGTTGAATGTTTGTGAATTGGCACTGCCACTAATTCACGAGCGATGATTTATCATTTGAGGGTAATTACGTTTATGCCGGCTGTTCCTAGTTCAACCTTTTCAAACAGTCACTTCAATCCCCCTAACCGACCAAATTATATCGAATAGTTCGGGTTCATTTAATTGCCAATAACCATACGCTCGCGATTTAATCGAAGGACAATCCGGGGTTATTCCAATCCTCCAATTTCATCACTGAATTGGGTTGTGTGGGATGCGGCTCTGTCCAAATTAAACAACAGATTACATAAATAAACTGTTAATGTGACTTTAAATAGTTTTACTCGACTTGGTTGCGGTTTCACAACTTGTTGTTTTATTGTGTCCCTGGGTGTTCTCATTCTTGTCTACCCCTGGAATTGTTGAATTGGTAAAGGTGATACTTTACTACGACGGGGGTTAACTCATCCGCTCTGCGGTGGAACTCCATAACTCGTTTTAATTTCCATCTTATTGGGGATTGCCGTTCATCCCGAAATAAGACGAGTTTGGGATGATACTGTTGACGCTGTTAGTTGTCCGCCATTTGTTTCTTCCAAAACTACGACCAATATTCTGCATCGCGTGAGGTAAGTTTTTTCGGTGCTCGTGAATTTTCTTTATTCGAACGAGCTGTCAGCGCGTGCGAAATCCGGAAACGACTCGATGACAGTGTTCCTAAGGATTCCGGATTTCCAGTTAAGGGACATAGTAGCCTAGAATCTAGGCGTGCTTATATATAGCTTAGTAAAGTTGCAAATTATTGGCTTAGCGTGTCGCCTATGCATTTTCCAAGATGTGTTTTGATAGATTTCACTACCACTCTCCACATTCCGCCGAAATGGGAAATGACGGTGATATAACTCGCTATTTTGTTATTTGCAATGATTTGTAGGCTCCTTCAGAATTAGTTCCGTTATCACATTGTCACTGCACTTGTGGGCAATGTCCCTGCGTAATCTACGGGCGGGATTACCATGAGCATTTCTCAGGTTTAACCGTAAATCGATGGCAGCGAATGCAATGGGAAGTATTTTGCTGAATTGCTTGAACTCCTTTGATGATTCAGAACTGTTTGCGAATATGTGCCTAAGGTATTGGACCAATGTGAGGAGAGATGGCGATCTGCATATTTCGCAGCTACCAGAAAGTGGTCAGAATCAATGTTAGTGACGCGTTTGGTTTTAATATTTTTAAAGAAATATTTGATTGACCTTAACTCCATTATTTGATTTCCATAAGCCGTTACGGCTTGTGTGGGAATTATACGCTAGCTAGCACCAGATTATGTGCCAGAGCCACGATGAATATAGTCTTCGGAACTCGTGCCTATCGAAGTTGTTGCTTTGGTAGAGAATAAATCCGTAGACTTTGCTCGATGATGCTGTTAAGTCTAGTTTCTTCTAGTGCAATTAGGTCGAGCTTGTACTGTGATACCTGATCGAAGAGTCGGTGGAGGCTCTCCGGGCGGTTTGAATACCTCTTATGTTTTTTAATTTTAATTCGTTGTCCATATTTCATATCAGAGGTTGGATTCTTAGTCAAACGCAAACCCTTTCTAAGAACGATAGCTCTCACACACTTGAAGTGCTTACAGAGACGGCGCATGAGGTGAGTCCGGCGTTATCCATGTATTGTACTTTAACCTGATCATCACAGTTCTTAGTTGGTTATTTTTCTGTTGTGAGAAGTGTTTACTACTATAAAATAAAAATTGCTTGTTGGTTTGTGCTCAAAGGTTAGAATTCAACAGATAGTTTTGTGTGAGCCCTGTGAGTCTAGATAAATTTATGACTGCTCTTATATATATTTTTTCGAAATGTTTTCGTATCTAACGATTCATTCACAATATGTAGTCACCTCTTTCTTTTATTGGCCTTAGCATTATACGAATTGTTTTATCGAAATAAATTCTCCACGTATTTGACTTTTCCGGTGACCAATAGATTTGGTTTTCGCTTCGTTGCTTTGAACGCCAATTTGGTGAGCTATTAACTCTAAAGGTAGGGGAACTACGTTTACTGTGTTTGGGCGAAATAATCACCTTGTCGTGCTTCTGCTGTTATTTCAAAGGCTTCTGATACTTTGCTTTCGATTTTCACCTTGCAGCAGGTCTCACAGCGTATTCCTCTGTAAGCTGTCGTAATGTCCAAAACAATTCTCCAGTATAACTCTCAGAGTGAATGTTTTATCGGTTGTTGATCTGTTTGGACGAACTCCATACTGGCAATCGCCCAAGATGCCAGTGACATGATTATAAATCGATAATTTTGCTGCGACTACTTTGGCCAAAACTTTATAACCGGAGTATAACACAGCTATTACGCGGGTAATTATTGCTAATTGCGATTTCGTTTTTATTTAGTGGGAAAATCAAATCCGTCGTCCACACTTCTGGGATTTCCTGAGCAGATCAGTTAATAAAAGTTCTACATCCGATTCAACATTTGATCGCCGCCTTTTTAATTAATGCCAGATTGGTGCAAGTCTAGATTGGTGCGGGAGTGTCCTTAGTGGGAGCGTGAACATTTACGAACGAAATTCATGTTTGCTAGTATTGTTACTTTGACAAAGTGTGTATCCAAAGTGATTATAATCAACGTTGTTATTGCCAACTAGTCGTGTTTCTTGTAGGCTACGAAATCGAGCCCATAATGCGATGACCGTTCGAAAAGCTGGTGGAAGTTCTCCATGTGATTCAGGCTGCGTACATTCCATGTTACAAGTTTTAAACCATAGTTCTTAGTTCGTATCTGAGGTCGTTGTAAAATTGCAAATTTATCCGAGGCTTATATTGAGGTTGCGTAACAATATGTTTTCCATAAATTGGGTCGTTAGCCCAACGCAAACAACTAAAAGAGCCACGTTTAGCCTACCGTTTTCATGGGGTAGTTAGCAATGGTCGTTATGAGGAGGCAGTGTGAGCACTTGGTGTAGTTGTAGCAGATCCGACACAAAAAGCAAGTTCTGTGTTTATCCCGATGCCTACACTACAACCCGAACTCCATTTTTTAAGAGATTATGATGAAATTGGGTGTAAAGGCAGGAATCAGATTCTAAAATTAGTTTTTAAAAAGCTAACAAAAATGATCAAATGATACAGAAGCAGAAGATTCATTTACCGAAGAAATTTTATTTTAATAATGAAAATGGAATGGTTGCCTAGTTGCACATATTTTAGAACTTCTGTCAAAAATCATTTAAGAATCGTAATTTTAACCCACATACTGATTTTCAACATGATCGTTAAAAGGATGGCTAGTTGGTTCATCCTGCATACTCAATTTCACCGTAATCAGTTAGGAAATAGCCTAGGTCTGTTCAGGCTTTTCATATTCCAGAACTTTTTCTAAAAATCATTTTAAAATCTCATATCCATTCTAATATACCCAATTTCATCGTAATCGGACAGAAAAAGGCCTAGTTCCATCTAACTTGGTCATATTTCAGAACTTCTTCCTTCTGTTCCATGTAAATCCATCATTTTAGAATCTCATTTCCAATCTCTACATGATTAGTTAAGAAATGCCTTTCATACGAATTGGGCGTTATTCAGTTGAAAATTAAAAGAACCATTGACCGAGAAAAGGCAGAATCTGTGCACAAACAGGAAATGAAATATTCACAATTTATGACTTAGCACTCGAAACTACTGTTTGACTATTTTCGGCGTACTGTCGATTTGGGTAAAATGCCGTTTTCGGTAAAATGCCGTTTTTAGTGAACTTAAGCTTTACGAATTGTCCTGGAACCTAACTGTATCAGTCTTACCCTGTCGACCTCGCAATTGGCATTGTAAATCTCTGTTGGAGAAAGTTTCCAGAATTAATGTGCTAACATTATTTGTGCACATTGGGTACTAACCTAATGTACGTATGAAACTTCATTCTTATGTGTCAGTAAGAAATGTAAAGCGCTTCCGGTGAGAAGCAAAAGGTGTAAAAACATTGTAATTTAAATAAAAATTTATATAAAAATATAAATCATCGTATGCCATTATTATTATTAAATCGATCTACAAACATCAAATTGGTAGCAGAACGTGGTTTCGGTAATAGTGATTTAAAATTGAGTGTTAAAGTGATGGGTTTATACAATAAAATAGAAATGGTCAATAGCACGAATTTTTGCAATATGGAGCATTAGAATGGAAGCGTTGTTGGACGCAAAATTATTATTTGAAGAAACCATCGTGAACGAGGAGCCGAAAATCGTAGAAAACGATGCTGTCAGCGAAACGATGCACAGTAATTGGATCAAAAAAAAATAAAGAAGTATTAAGCTTAATTATTTTAAGTTTAGCACCAGATCAGGCGCTAGCGTTCAAGGGAATAAAATACTTAAAATCGCTGTGGGAAATCAAAAATCTTGTTTTGTGTGTAATAAACCAGGTCATTTAAGAAAAATTGTTGGTTTAGAAATAAAACAAATAAATCAAAAACAATAATTAATAGTTCAAAACCATGATACACTCATAATAATTAAAATAAACAATCCAAGATGAAACAAGTGAACGCAGCTGAGGAGGTAACATAAAGAGGTGAAAGATAATTTGCTTTCGC
Organism: Nephrotoma appendiculata; assembly: GCA_947310385.1. NCBI lineage: Eukaryota > Metazoa > Arthropoda > Insecta > Diptera > Tipulidae > Nephrotoma > Nephrotoma appendiculata. The sequence continues at coordinate 58,640,137 of OX371224.1, forward strand.
TACTAACAACGTGGAGTCTACTGAAAAACAAATATGGTACTTGGATTTTACGTCTACAACACACATGACATCAATAAACAAGTGGATGGATAACGAGACTCAAGAGGAAAAAATCATAAACGTAACTGAAAAAGGAAGGACTATGAGGTAGTTTCATTAGGCGATATTCGAACAACAGAAGTTTCAACGCAAAACAAAATAGGATTGGAAAACGTGCTACATGTACCAAAGTTAAGAGAAAACCTATTGTCAATCCCAAATTTGGTGAAAAAAGGAAACACAATCACGTTGAACAACGAAGGTGCTCATATACGCAATATGGTACTTTAATTTGCAGTGGACCTTTTAGTGAAAATATGTTCAAAGATAAATTGTTGCCTAATAAAATGATGAATACAACATTTGGAGAAAATGGTTTCAAAGTTGATGAACAGTCTTACGAACTTTGACACACAAGGTTAGGTCATATAAATAATATATAATTAAAAGAATTAAAAATGAAGAACACGGTCAGAGGTTTACCAAAGTTATATGGTATAGTTGAAATGTGTTATGAGAAAAATGACCCGAACAACATATGCAAAAATTTATGAAGAGACGGTAACGCAACCTCTTGAAAGATTATTTGTCGATCTGTGTGGACCTATGTCAACACCCACTCTAGGAGACAAAAGATACATATTGACAGTCGTGGATCAGTATTCCAGAAGATACTTGGTAGAACTCTTAAAAGGCAAAGACGAAACCTATCAAAAGTTACATGATATGAAAGAGCTAATAGAAACATTATTGGACATAACCAGGTGCTTGCTAACTGATGGAAATCTGCCAGTACAGTTTTGGGGAGAAGCAGTATCAACAGCGTTTTACCTTCATAACTCAACATCTATTAAAAAAGAAACGAATAAAACACCATTGGAGCTATGGAGTGGCAAGAAACCTTAAGTACGACACTTGCAGATATATGTTTGTTTGGCCTACTATAGAGTTAATAAGCCAAATACGCCACAACTGCAACCACGAGCAAAAAAAGGAATTTTAGTGGGTTATTCAAAAGAAAGAAAAGCATACAAGATTAATAGTGAACTAGAAAAAAGAGTATACGAAACAATAAACGTTAAGTTTGATGAGTCATCAAGTCACGGAATAATACCTACAAACAACAATAATAGAACAATCGTCCAGATACAAATCAATCAAGGCCACTGGAAAGCCAAAAAATAACCGAAATAAATACAAGATCAGGATAATCTGGACAATGACACATGTACAGTGGAGTTAAATTAGACAATAATCACGATTCCGTTAAGATAATAAGAGAATATAACACAACCCCAGAGAAATTCATTGTGCCGCAGTCTAGAGAGTATTACCAAAGAGGATCTAATGTAAGATAAAGAGTAACGAAAAAAAAGAAAAATTTTCATCAAAAAAATGCGTGGGTTATGCAAATTAAATACGTTAGAAGCACACTTACACATCTTTATTTAAGGTAATTTTTATCGATTTCTATCAATATACACGAGTATGACATTATTCGATTAAAAAAAATAAAAAATTGTTGTGTGATTGTATTGTATAACCCATTTAAATTGCGTAACCCATTAATTTATTGATAAAAATTTTTCCTCTGTTTCGTTACTCTTTATAAAAAATTGTATAGTCTTTGGAATTACGTTACTTAAAGGTGTTTACAATTAAGTGAGAAGAATTGCGCCACAGCAGACGCTGGATGATGCACTACTGCTGATGGAAAATCATTTAGTGGTTATATTATAAAACTAGGCGAATCAATGGTAAACTGGAAAAGCAGAATACAAAAAATGGTTACATTATCTACAATGGAAGCCAAATTGGTTGCAGTGTGTGATGGCACAGTGTGAGATAAATTTCATGCCGAATTTATTAGAACAGCTTGATCAAAATTCACACTGATTCAAAAGCGGTTGTGGATTGGACAGTGAGTAATAAGCAGAGCTCTCGAACGAAACACATAAATAAAAAATACAACTTTATTAAGGACAAAATAGAAAAGATACACACAATCATCGTATGTCATTTTTATTATTAAATCGATCTACAAACAACAATCTCACCTTTGTCTCTAGTCGAGAGGCTCGTTACAAATTCTTTCATAGATTTGGACACATTGCAAACAAACTCTGAGTAACTATTCATTTGTGGCCTTATTTCGATAATTGTCGTTTTAGATGAATTGTCGTTTTTAGTTAATCGCATTTTCGGCTAATTAGCTGTCGTGCATGATTATAAAGCTCTAGCTAACAAATTAAATTCTGATGGTCACCAGTGGTATACCTACGAGGATAAAATTGATCGACCAATTGTAGTGGCAGGAGGTCTCCATCCAACTTGTTCAAAAGATGAAATTATTGAGGACCTGCAAAACAAAGGCCTGTAAATAATCGATGCAGTCAACAACATCAGAAAATATAACTGAGAAAACAGGGAGGGAAATGTTGAAATAATGAGAAGAGGTCTCCTTCTCGACATCTAAGAAAAAATCGAAAATATTTATAATATTATTACAACACCGAAGTGTATCAACTGTAATGGCCAGCATCCAGCCAAAAACAGAGAATGTGAAATAGCAGTAGAACTACAAAAAATGAGAGATGAATCAATTATAAACAAAAGAAATGAAGAAATGCAAATGGACTATTTCATCACATACAAGAACTAGATATATTTTTAAATATTCATAACGTAGATATAGGTATGTCTTATATCAGAAACCCATTTCACCAAAACTTCATTCTGTAAAATAAAAGAATATAATTGCTACCATGCATTACATCCAGAGAACACAGCTAGAGGTGGATCAGCTATCCTCATAAAAAATTATATAAAACATAACGAAGAACTTCGAGAAGCTTTCCATGCAAGTCACAACAATCAAAATACAATTAAACAATACTAAAACTTGTAGTATTTCAGCAATATACTGCCCTCCAAGATACAATCTCAAACAAGTAGATTATACTATTTTTTTCAAAACACTAGGAAGAGTCTTTTTAATTTGAGGGGACTATGATGCAAAAAATACCTATTGCGGATCACGGTTAACGACTGCTAAAAGAAAAGAACTGTTTGCAGCAATGAGCTTAAACACGCAACTGTTCGCAGCAACGAGCTTAGCTTAACGAGCTTTAACACCAATTGGGATCTCTTCCTAACACAGTTAACAGAAAGAATTAGTCTGTAGAACCCAATACAGGGGCCAGCCCAAATAGAAAACGAATTAGATAAACTCATCCATAATATCCAAAGTGCAGCGTGGGAAAGCACTCCTAATAATATGTAGTAAGAAAATGAAGCGCAATACTAGCTATCCAGAGGAAGTGAGAGAACTTCTTCAAAATAAAAGAAAAGCACGGAAGAATTTGCAAAAACATCGAAACTCGAAAAATAAAAGGGTATTTAACCATTTGTGTAACAAATTAAAATACCTAATAAAAGACATTAAAAAACGGTCAGTTAATAAATATCTCAGCACTCTAACTGGGTAAAAAGATACTGATTATTCATTATGGAAAGCAACTAAGAATCTTAAAATACCCAAACTTCAGGTTCATCCAATTCAAAAATAAAGAAAATTGGGCTCGAAATGCTAAACAAAAAGCAGATTTGTTTCCAAATCACCTTGAAGAAACATTCCAGCCTTACTCCAAACAAACGGAAGAGGAAAATATCACCCCGATAAATAAACAGGATGAAATAAAAATTACACCTGTAACATTGAAAGAACTAAAATGAGAAATCAAGAATAATCTGAATGCGTATAAGGCTCCGGGATATGATCTTATAACGGGTCAGATAATAAAAGTGTTACCGGAGGAAGCGTTGAGCCGAACAAATCTCCGAATGGTAAAGCTTCATAGAGGCCAATTTCTCTGCCACCAACATTATCGAAACTAGTTGAAAAGGTTCCTCTTAAAAGACTAAAACCATAATTATCGAAGAAAGGAATCTTATTCCCTCACATCAGTTTGGATTGAGGGAAAAACATTCTACTATAGAACAAGTACATCGAATTACTGATGTAATCGAGAAATCACTGGTAAGCAAACAAATATGCTCAACTATATTCCTTGATGTAGTGCAAGCATTCAACAAAGTATGGGGGTATATATCAGGGGTTAGAATTCAAACTTCATTGAGATCTTCCGAAGCAATTTTTTCCAATTTTAAAATCATACATATCAGAGAGGCACTTCCTAGTAAAGTATGAGAATGAATACTCCTAACTAAAAAGAATAACAGGGATATACCAACTACCGAAGCAACAATGGCGACTTTTGCCGATGACACAGCAATACTTGCAACAGCAAAGAACATCAATGACTCCACTAGTAAATTACAGAAGGCTACTAACCAGATATGTAATTGGACAAAGAAATGGCGAATCAAATTAAATGAAGCAAAATCAATCCAAGTAAACTATACAAATCTTAAAGTTAATCATATACCAATAATGATAAACTCGATAGTAGTACCGCATGCAAACACTGCTAAATATCTTGGCATGACTTTAGATGCAATAAGGAATACATAAAAAAGAAGAGAGAAGAACTAAACATAAAATTTAGAAAAATGTATTGTCTCTTAGTACAAACAAATCCTAAAACCTGTATGGACATATGGTAGCCAACTCTGGGTTTGCACCGTGGTACATTCGAAACGACAACCTCCATCGAGATCTAAAGATCGAGCTTGTCGCGGATAAAATTAAGCATCATGCAATAAAACACCTACAACGTCTGCAGCAGCATGAAAACCTGGACATACGCTGTATGCTGACTACCACACCAAGAAGAAAACTGCAAAGAACCAAACCACTAGACTTATCGCGACCAATAGACACGAGGTCAATAGACTTACTGTGGCGAAAAATTTGAGGAGGAGTTATACGAAACTGGGGTAATCACATGATTACGCCGACTAAACAAAATACTTTATTATTTATAGTAATTTTAGTAAATTACTAAATGGGTACAGGACCCAACGTAAATAATATTAAATCTAAATGTATAGTGGCAAAGCACAGTTATGCTTTGGGTTCGAAAACGTGATAAGGCTAGTTGGCTTGAGAAAAATCTGTTAGTATTTATATTCTGGAGGTTCTTATCGACCAACAAAATAAACTCAAACAAATATTTTGCATTGAAATCGGACCGCTTGGTGATTAAAAGGGAAAGGGGAGAGGGAACCTTCTTTAAAAATATCTCAGGGGTACCATTGCTTGACCGTAATGATATCAGGTGACTGTTTGCAAAAGTAATCTTACCGATTATAAATTTCTAATTTTTTGTTTTATTATTTTTCCCCAAATTTATTACTGAATTAACTAATTAATTCAAAGCGATCAGAGCCTATTTCAACGAAACCCCTAGATTTCAAGTTTTTTGAAGCTCGATTCTCGATGAAATTTTTGTTAGTTGTAAATTTCAGTATGAACTTCTACTTAACACTATAATGATTATTAATTATGTACCTACTAATTTACTCACTGCCTTATTTAATTTACAAGTATTTTCAATTTTTTTTTCTAGGTTTCTCTAGATTTAGCAATACTGCTGCAGGTGCACATATACCGTAAAAATTCAGCAGTACGTAACTCAACTCATGGCGACTAGCAGTTCGCCCCCCAAAATAATGCCCAAGCGACACAACAAACACCAACCACTGCAACAACAACTAATGAGAAACAAACAAATTGTCGTGATTCATCCACCAACTATAGTCCGCAAGTAACACCTCTCCACAAATCACTTTCGAATAATAAGAATCATCATAATCATCAGCATTGTGTCAGTATAAATCATCCGCCAACATTGTCAGCGCCCGCTATCCACAAGAATGGCAAAGCAAAATGTTTATTTACTGAAACGATACCGACTCTAATACGGCGTCATTCATTCGAGAAGGTCGAAAAAATTAAAAACGTCTGCCATAATCGGGGTCCATCAATAAAGAGGGAAGTGCATGCCGGTAAACGTACAAAATCACCGGTTAAACTAAAATCGCACATCATCGAAATTAAACCGATTTGTAGCGAAGGCTGTGTGAATAGTAATTTTAATAATAGAGATGGTAGAAATAATATTAATAATAATAATAATAATGTTGATGAGGTTGTCTATTTATCTAAAATAGACCAAGAGGATGAGGATGACGGTAGTAGTAATAATAATAATAATATAAATAATAATAATAATAATAATAATGAGACTAGTATAAGCTGTATAGAAGAAAAAGAATCGTTATGTAATCAACAAAGACCAACCACATTAAATTGTAGTAATAATATAAGTAGTAATAGTAGCAATAAAAAAAATAGTAATAGTAGTAATGCATCACGTGAAATTAGTTTAATTAAAAATATCACAACACCGAGTGATATAAATATTCGCGACGTTTTATGACATAAATTTACGCTGGTCGCGTGGCCAGCGATCGATTTGCCAGCACTCCTTCAACAAACCGTATATAATTCGTCACGTGATGAATTAGTATTGTTAAAAAATAATAAATTTAAATTAAGTAACAATAGTAGTTGTAAAAAAATAGTCACTAGCAATAATCTTAGTTGTAGTCCAACAAATGTGATGGTATCGGCCCAGACCCAAACCGAAATTTTTATATGTGATGATATTGCTATACCATCGACATCGTGTCACAGTACCGATCGTTTAACTGAAGTTATTTTATAGCAGTATCGGCTAGGCTACTATTGTTATATACTTATAGTTGCTATTACTAGGATAAGTATATGTTATTATTGCAATAAAGATGATTTTATCGTTTATTATTATTATTATTAATTATTATATTTAGAAAAATTCCTTAGACATAAAATATATCTAAGTATATAAGGCAAACACTCTATCATCACTAGCGCAATAAATATTTGTTTGCCTCACTACATTTTGGGCATATTTATTTATGCAATAAATTTAAATAAATTGAGAGAGAATAAAAATTTTATAATTTTTATTTAAAACTGTGGTTATTTTAAATTATATTATTTGGGGGGAAAACTATTTATAAAAACTATTATATATTATATTATATACATAAACAAATTTTATTTTTTTAAAAAACGGATAAAACTATTTCTTAGTCTAATTACGTAAAATATTTAAAAAGAAAAACATATTTAGTTAAATTACCTAGTTAAAATTTTATTTATTATTTATTTTGTAGTTTTCGCGGTCATTTCGAATAAAATTTTCACAATCCAAAAGCCTTCCATCTATATCTAGCATGTACTAAAGTTAGTTTAACATTCCTGCTATATAACACAATCTCATCATATATAACAATTTTAGGTTTTTTTACCGTAACAATATTAATTTCTTCCAAGAAAAACCGCATTGTGATATGTAAACTAAAAAGGTCTAGGATTACGCGAGCCCTCGAGTATTTTCTAGTGTTAACATAAACAAAAAAAAATTATAGCCGATCATTCCTTATATTTTTATTGGCGTTTTACATAAAATGTATATTGTAGTTTATAAGAGCGTAGACGCTTTTCAAGTAATCCTGGATCATGTAAATTATAAATAGCCTGCGAATCGAAATGACCGCAACGCTATTTTTATAATATTATTCTTATTATGTTTTCTAAATTCAACCAAAATTAATTCACTTTTGGGTAAAGCTTTATACGATAAATTATTTAAGTTAAATAAATTTTAAATATATTTTGGGTTATATACATTAAAAAAACATTATTTTTTTTATTAGGAAATATAAATATTATGTAGGAATAATATTCTTGCTTCCTTTTATATCAATTATTTTAACTAAATTAATTATTTTTATAATTTATTGTTTTTTTTTTAGTAAAGACGTTTGATGTGTGAACAATGTGATATTAGAACAGTTGAGAAAAATGTTTATTTTTTTCGTTTCGCTGCGATTTTTTTTATTTTGCTAAAATTAAATTTTACATTTTCGGTGCATAAATGATAAAGTTTCGTTTGGGACTATCATCTATCGGATTTTGTAGTCTAATATGAACTAATAGTTCGTTTGGTATTGTTACCATTTGGGGGTGACCGATGGTTTAAATAAATTATGATTAGTCTGGATAACAAAAACTTTTTATTGATTTACTAATCATTTTTGTTTGACAGCAGCAGCTTAAACAACCTGCTTTTGTTCTCTATCTTCCTTTACTTCCAACACAATTTCCCAGTTTATTTTTGGAGTTGTCGCTATTGCCAACATCAACCCCTTTTTAAATAGACACTTCGAAGTCTTGTAGGCGGACAGGCTGTCCGAATGCTGGAATGTCTCTAGTGTGCGTTATTAATACGTCGAATGGAAGTTGATCGTCGTTGTTCACGCCGTTATCATCAGTGTATCGACGAATCAGCTGATTGGCAGATGATTAAATCACACGATTTGTTCTGGTCAAGCCAACAATATACATCACTTTTCCAAGTCGCATGATGATTTCGCCTGGAGCCCACGAGCCATCGTTACGATGGAACACTTTGGCAAATACTCCAACGTCAAACTGCCTTTATTGTGTCCCATAGTGTTTGTTAAATTGTTGTTCCTGCTGTGTGTCTCTATCTGTGCTGCGTTCTGGAACTGGTTTTTCCAAATCCAGCTCGTTTCGGATTTCTCGACCTAAAAACATATGTGCCGGTGACAGACTGTTGATCTCGTCGATTAGGAGTTGAACGGTAGATATGGAGGAATTTGGTTAAATTTTCCTTATTCGTTCCTTCCCTTTTTGATTTCTTGAGTGTCCTTTTCAATGTATCAACGAATCTTTCTGCTCGGCCGTTCGACTTTGAGTGATACAGCGAAGTTCTGACAATGACTTATTCAACGTGATTCACGAAATTCAGTGAAAACTTCTTACTCACAAATTGCGCACCATTATCCGTAACTAGATTTTAAGGATTTTAGATTTTTTTTTTTTTTTTTTGATTTAAATTATTACAAATGAATACAATTCATCTAGAAATTTTTGTTTCTTAATTTAGTCACTTGTGAATGAGAAGAGGCCCATTGGCCATTTCTATTTATAGGTTATTGAAATAGTAGTCGGTAGTAGGTTACTGAAGTAGTCTTTGCTCTGGTGTCCTTAATCTATTACATCAATTGTTTTCGTTCACTGCAATCGTCTTACTGCATGTAAAGTGTCCAACATACCACGAATCTCTTCATTTACGTGTTGATAAATACGTTGTCCATGAATTATTAGAAGTTTTTTTTATTTCTTCTTGAACCGTCGGGATATTTCGGTCCCTATGAAGGTCATCATTCCTAATGTACCACGGGGCGAAAAATTTGTATTATTTTGGTGTTGGTTTTCTTTGTACAGCCCCAGAGCTGGTTTCGGTTGACAATTTCGAATTTTTCCCGAGCAGCCAATAAATTTTTCGATATTTGATATTAAGTTCATCTCTTTTCTTTTTAACGTGTTCTTTCCATCTGAGCTTGGTATCTAAGGTCATCCCTAGATATTTAGCCTTATTTTGCATACGGAATCTGCTGACCGTTAATGATAACAGATTTGTAACTGACTTTTAGATTAGTAAAAATCACATGCGTAGATTTCGATTCATTGAGCCCGATCCACATTTTTGTCCATTTTATGATTTTGTCACATGCTTCTTGAAGTTTCGTTGTTGATTCCTCGATAGTCTCGCCGACGGAGAGAACTGCAGTATCGTCAGCAAATGTTGCAATGGTAACAACGTTTAATTGAGGTAAATCTCTGGTGTAGAGCAGGGGTCTATTATGAAATTTTCGACGCGCGTATATTTCATAATACCAAATTTTCGACAACGTCGAAAAAAAAACGCGGTCGAAAATTTCATAATAGACCCCCAGGTAAAGAATAGGTCCCAAAACACTACCCTGCGGGACCCCTACCGAAATCTTTTTTAGCTCGGAATATTCATCTTCATATTTCACCCTAAAGTGGCGACTCTATGTATGATTTTAAAACCATAAAATATTGTTTTGGTAAATCTCTATGTAGTTTGAAGAGTGTGGCACAGAGCACACCTCATCGAAGGCCTGCGCCACATCTAAGAAGATACTAGAACAAACATTTTTCCTCTAATGTACTCTCAATGACATCTGTAAGCCTATGAACCTGCTCAATAGTTGAGAGTTTCTCTCTGAAACCAAACTGATATTCTGGGATAAGGTTTCTTTGTTCTATTGTTTTTTTCAATCTTTTGAGCAACAGCCTCTCAATCAATTTCGCTAGTGTTTGTTGAAGTGAAATTGTCCGGTAAGATTTTCTATCATTCGGTTGCTGCCCGGCTTCGGAATCATTATTACTTCTGCTCCTTTCCACTGAATTGGCACATGTTTTTTCTTGAGGATCGCATTGATTATGTACAGTAATTTACGGGAGCCTTTTCAGGCAGCCCTTTTATTATTTGCCCTGTTATAAGATCGTAACCAAGAGCTTTATTTGCTTTTTTGTTCTTAATTTAAGCTTTTAGTTCTTTCAATGTTACAGGCCTGATATCTTCGAAATCAGGATCTGCGTTTTTGGTCGTTTTAACCATTTTGTTGCTTTCCAGAGAGAATAGTCGGTATTTTTAATTGGATTTCAGAATAGTGCGAAAAATTCACTGAGCAACTCCGCACACTTTGACGATGTGTTATTATCACACTCATGTACTCCGGCGTACATTGAATGCGAATTGATACTAACGGGGAGCCATTTACCGTCAATTGCACCTGCGTGGCCACGACTGTAGTAATGTTTTAATTGAAGATTTTGCATTTTCCGAGCAACGTTCACATGATCGCGCCAAGGTCGTGATTGCTTCGTTGATTTTCGGCCAATCTACATGTGGTCTCGCTAACATTTTCATTGCATCGGCTCCTGTATGCGTAACATGCAGTTGGCGCAACATGAGTTTGCGGAATCTGTACGATACCACGATTCGACTACCAAACATGATACACCCGTGGTTGTATGACAATGACTCTCGACGGTGGTAAAATTGTAGTAGTTTCTCACTGTCAGGCAATGTTTTCTTCACTGCTGGCCATCCATGCTGGATGTATGAAACGACCATTCGAAGAATTATATCGCCCATATCATGTGGCGGTTGAATGGTAAGGCCTTTATGGTTTCTTCAAATCGGCCATTGATCTCTACTTCTGCGTGGATACACGCGATGATCACGTTTTTATCTTCGATATCTGTTGCGGCTATGAGGCGTAACAGAATGTCTGCATTGCCAAACTCGGTTGTTGACTTGTATTGTACTCTAAAGTCATAAGACAGTAGTGTTAGTGTTCAGCGCTGTGGCTGATTTGCAGTGTACACGGGAATACCGCTCTTATTGCCGAAGATACTTAGAAAAGGCTTATGGTCTGTGACTAGTGTGAACTGTCTACCATACACGTAGCAGTGGAATTTCTTTACTGCTTTGATTCGTCGTCGACTTCAATTTGTCAATACGCACCTGATAGATCGACCTTGCTGAAAATTGTATTGCCTGCGAGGTGGAAAAACATTTCCTCTGGAGTTGGCAGTGGGTGTACGTTTGTTTCAATGCTGGCGTTGAGACCCGTGGGATAGTTGGCACATATTCGTATGCGTCGTTTTTTCTCTTAACAGCTACTATGGGTTCTGCCCAATTAGAGAACTCGACTGGCGTTATTATATTGCATTCCTGTAGACGATCTAGTTCGCGTTCGACGCTTTCAAATGCGGTGAATGATACAGGTTTTTTCGGGCGGTAAATCGGATGTACATCAGTCTTTATGTGAATCTGAGCATTAGTGACTTTGCATAAACCGGGCATGTCGTTGAAAACTTCACGGAATTATTGCTGTAGTTCCATTACAAACTTGTCATGACTGCTTCCTTTGTCGCGTATATAGCGTTGCAGATATGACAATGATCCCAAATTCCAAATGGTTTGATCCAACCAATACCCAAAATATTGAGCCTCTTAATACTGGTCACATAACATTTGCCAAATAATACTTACCTGACAATGGGGACACGATCCAGCGACGATGAGTTTTCTTTCTTGATACTCGGTCTGGTTTGAGGGGACACGATGGCCTACCACATCTGTTAGGATTTGACTGTAAAATCTCAAGCCCTGTCGATTTGCAATATGGCTTCATGCCCATTTATTTTCACAGTGATGAATTTCCGATCGCTGTTTGTGTCCTTTTCCTCGTCTCCGTCATTGATTCCGGAGCACGTTTGTCCGGAATAGTTCGCGATGTTTTCGTTTCGACTGTGGGGGTTTCTTGGAAAAATTACAGAAACCTTCTTTGTTGTGTCCCATTGCTTGGCATTGTGCACATTTGTGCGTGCGGAATTGACAATGGTACGATTAGTGCATGCCACCACAGAGTCAACATCGTTGACAGACTTTCCATGCGTTGCTCGGCATTTGCATTTTCAGTAATTTCTCGGATTTTTATAATTAATTCCTGCGACTCTTCCTTTTGAAGATTAAGCTGTGCCAAAAATGTTTTGACCAGCTTGTCCGATTTTTTCCTTTTGTCCTCGTCGCCACTAACAAAGTGGTAACAAACCACTTGGGGTGACCGATGGTTTGAATAAAATGCGATTAGTCTGGATAACAAAAACTTTTTACTGATTTACTAATCACTTTTGTTTGACAGCAGCAACTTAAACAACCTGCTTTTGTTCTCTATCTTCCTTTACTTATATATCTCTTTCTCTCATCCTTTGTGTTGTCGCATTCAACACAATTTCCCAGTTTATTTTTGAAATGGTCGCTATTGCCAACAGGTATAAAATCCACCAGTGTTATTTCTCCGTTTATTAGTTTGTATGTTGTCTGTAGCATAAAAAAGATTCTATGAGACTAGTAGTTTAAAATGAAATTTCTGAATTTTTCGGACAGACTTAAAAACAATTACGCTTTGATCAAAATGTGCTATGTGGTCATTTATGTTGTTCTTCCGTACCGTATTGGTTCACAAAAATGAGTTCTTTCCAGTAATTAACTAAATTAAAATTAATTACCATTTTCCAGCGTGTGGCCAATCAAACTTAGAAGTTCCTATACCATTTCCCAATTATCATAAAGTAATAAACTAACAAATTCTCTTCCAAGGTGTGATATTTATTATGACTAACTTAACTATCATAGCAAAGTGGTTAGACAATAATTTTGCTGCGGTTATCGCCCTGGTTATTTCTGTGATTAATATCTTATCCCAATAAAAGATTTATGTCGAGGATGCAGGCAGGGCATGGGCCCGCATAATTTTGGAATATGGTAAGATGCAGGGTTTTAATACTGTTTCGCGTATATTCCAGAAATGTGCTAGACATATCTAGGATCACCATTTGGGTTGGCTATCATATCAATCGATAAGAACCGATATTATACCCAGATAGAAATGATAACGGCGAAACGTACACCTTTTATTTGTGGGGCTGATCATCAGACGAAAAAGGTCTATATCACGATAAAATAAACGAATAGGGTTGCCCGCGGATATAAAATAAAAAAACTTAACAAGTGATTTAAATAAACAAAGTTTTATTCACGACATATACAAATACAAAGCTGAATAATAATGCTTCCAATTCTTGACACCTGATGATCATCTTAAAACCCACGAATACTCAAACATGTAGAGCGAATATGAGAAATACATGTAGGCCCTGTTTACAAAATTAATGTTTTTATGAGATACATGAGTTTTCCCCTTCTTAATTTTGACGTAACCGTATTAGCACATTTCTGGATCGCGGCGAACATCCGTATTTACCTTTTTCGTAACCTCTCTATCAACTGGTTCTGATTCTTCTGCCTTCCTGTCTGAGTCACTGATAATAATGCTCCACACCAACTTTCGTCAGATTTTAAATCTTTTGAAATTTTTCGTGTTTACTGTACTTTTGAAACCCTTGTACGAATCTGATTCCGATGTCTTCTGTATTAAGTCTGAAATCGGTAAATGTTCGAATAAAAATTGGAAGAAACTGTTTTAGTACTTCGAAATTTATGAAATGAGAGTTTCTTATTGTCGAAATGGTTCATTCTTCATCCCACGGAGTATTTATTTGTGCCCTTCATGACACTTAGTCTTCTGATGATGAATAAATTAAACTACGGTGATGTGGAGGGAGGGGGAGGTCAACAAACCATCGGACCTCTGGATAACCGGTTTTTAAACGTGTAAATGAATGTAAAAAAGTAAAATTTCAGACATTTACCGATTTAAGACTTTAACCATGACTTAATGTTGAACATTTTTCATCTAATTAACTATTGTTCCCGGGATCCGCTTTTCCCCAAGTCTAAAATGCTTGATCAGGGCATAGATTATTAATATCATCTCTACGATGGTGATCTAAAACCGACATTATATTTCGCGGTAATCGCCCGTGTAAAAGTTCCGCTGAACATTTGCTTAATAAAGGATCAGACATATTAGAGAAACTTAAAAACAGTTTTTTGGTTGTTGTCTTCGTCAAACATGATTTTAGTCGCTCTGCCTGACCATTCGATGCTGAGGCCAGCTGTGTGAGACTGTTTAATTCGCAAAACTTTCTGAACTCTTTTGACGTGCATTGAGTACCGTTGTCAGGCACTATTGTTACTGGTAATCCGTCAATCGCGAAGATTGCTCGGAGTGTCTGAATCCTACAAGTAGCAGTGATATCTTCCAGCTCAAAGGTATATGGGAACTTTGAGAATACATCTACAATATTTACATACATTTCTATTTTTTACAGCGTAGACCAAGTCGATTCAACAACTCGTTAAAATTTCGAAGGTATTTGGTATTCGCACCAGAAACTATCACGTTATCCAGATATAATACACACATTGGCATACCGGCAGTAGCTTCTTTCATCAAACGCTGAAATCCGCGGAGTGTTTGCTACACCGAATGGCAAACGCTGGTATAGGAAAAGACCAGAGGGTGCAATAATTAACATTATTTTTTTGAATCATCAGCTCAACTTGTAGATAGGTATCAATCACTTAGATCTATCTTTGTGAAAAATTGCCCATAGTGTACCGATCGATTTCAATTTGTGTTCACTGGGTCTATTTTTTAATTAAACCCGAGCAAGCAGGCTTACCCCGGGTAGTGTACACCGAGCAAAGGTTGTACTGGGTAAAATTATCCGGTGCGCATAGAGTAAAAAACTGTTTTTACTTTGCACACTCTTCGTACACTGACATTAATTTCAGAGTAAAATTTGAAGAACCGAGTAAGCTCGGTGTAAGCACAGTTCACAAATAAAAACGCAGTGTGCAGAGTAAAATTACTCAGGTTGAATAAAAAAACACAGAGTATTTTTTGACAGCGCACTGCTTGCTCAGGTTGAATTAAAAAATAGGCCCACTGTTGGCATATTCGCACTTCATCATTTGAAATATCCACAAAATAACGGCTTTAACGATGCCACTATATAAGTTATAAAATTTGAATCTCATCATCAACGTCCTTTTTAAAAGCAAACGCCATGTGCTTCAAAAGTTTGAGACGCGCTTCATGCTTCAATATGATTTTCGCCTGGAAATAGTTCCATATGGTTGGCGAAAATAGATTCGGGTAGTTCGATGCCAATTCGACTAAGCATTGCTGAGATGTCTCTGCCTTTGAACAAGCATTTGCCAGATTATGATTCTTTGATGTCAATACTTTAAAATTTAATTCTGGATGAGGATGTGCGACGATTTAGCGTTTTCGACGATCAAAGTAGTAAAACATACACTATATTCTCGCATCTAACTTGTGTTTTAATAAGTCCTATAACTGGAAATGGGAATTGGAAAAATATTTTGCTATAATTACAAATTGCGCTAATTCCCAAATATTTATTTCCCGTTTCCAAATGTGTATGCTGGCAGACAGGGAATAATTTTTTAGGGACATTTGTTTTATGTAGATATTTATAAACCAAAATTCATATTGCGACCATCTTACAAGTTTAATTTATTTTTAAATGTATATTTATTAGCAAAAATAATGTTTAAAAATTCAAAAATGTATGAATCACAATTCCCCAAAAAAATAATGGGGAAAAATTAACGTCAAAACTGCTATAAAATGGAACTATTTTCTCCCAATAAAAAAATTCCCACACGCCAGAATACACTTTGGGGAATAAAAAATTCCCATATTTGCTAGAAAAACGTTACTAATTCCCAATTCCCTATTCCAGGGGAAAATAAGAATAGGGCCACTGGACATACCATGCTTGGATATTGTGTATGCAACACGATTTTTAAACGTGTTAGGCAGCATAATAAGCGGCGCTGAAATATTTAAAATATGACCAATGCTACTCTTTCTCAAGTACGGCAAACAAAGGATAAGCTAGCAGAAATTAACATGCACATACTGGAAAGGGGCCGCATAAATGCAAAACATACGATAAAACATTTATAAGCGCGGCATCGTTAAAAATTCATCATGTCACCCAACTATGTGAAAGATTGAAATTAAATTGTTTGCGATAGTGTCGAGTGTCCGGAAACATGGTAGACTGACTATTTTGCATGTTGTGTTCTCAACATATTCCCCGGTCCTCAAGCATCAGGAAGTGGCCCTAAGTTCTGAGGTGCCGCATTAAGACTTGTTATTTTTCTCATTCTGTTCCTTTATGCCTAGGTAAGATGCTTTTATTTGGAAAATGCAATGATTGTGTGTAGTTTGAGTGCTTATAGTGTTACGTTTGAACTTATCTTGTCTATAGTTGCTAAATCTACCCAGTAGATGGAAGATTGTAATACGTGAAGATTTTCCACTCCCCGTTGAATAAACTTCCTTGTCCGATTTTGACAAAATAAATGGCAGAATAGCATTAAGCCTTATTATGTTAAGATTTGAAGTGAATGATGCTTTTCCGAGGGAGCGATACGATATCTCGCATTTCAAAATTTCGCACTTTCAAAATCTAGTATTACATCCGTATTTCAAAATCCCGTATTTTTAAAAAGTCCACTCATATTTAATTCACCCTTCACGAGAGATTTTGAAATGCGCGATTACGTATCACATCCCTTTTCCGAGCATTCAGATTATAGAGAGAGCGTGAATTAGTTATGTGAGTTCTTACTATCATTGTCTGCTGGTATTTCTTCTATCCGTTTGACCGAAACCTTTATTATTGCTCGATTGTAGAGAGAATTTCGCGGGGCCCCACGGGGTCAATTACCAATGGTCGCCAATTTGACTTTTAATTTTTTTTTGTGCAAAAAATGTTGGCATAGTCAAACATTTGTGGAGTGAAATTACAAACGAATTAAATTCCGACTGAATGCCGACTGCCCATCTGAAAAATCTGTTGATGGTTGAAATTTTAGCTAAAACCACAAAAACATCAAACTTCATGGTCTAAAATTGTACGATCAAAAAAAGTTTCATAATAGGAATATTCGCGGCGGATCGAATTTACGATCTCGTATTTTACGAAATCGAAAAAAATTTCATAATAGCCCTCCTGGCTCCCTCGGATTATCACTTGTTCCGGTCGAAGGCGCATGGGTTGGCAGGGCCAAATCCAGTCAGTTTCGAAGAAGTGCAAAATTGATTGGATGAATGGTATTCATGTATTGCCAGAGAGCCAAAAATGTGTATTTAGCGAAGAACAATACTTTGAATAAACCATTTTTTATATCTCTATTGAAATTTTCCATTTTGCATTTCTCAAAAAAATCCGGAAATTTAGTTTGCGCACCTAGTATAACATTAAATCGTAATATTTTTGGGTGCGAACAGCGGAAAATTTTAATATAATTGGGCCACAGAAAATAGCACTGCTGGATCATAAACGGAAAATTCGCGACCAAAGCAATAATTTCAAAATGTTATACTTGCAATAGCAAAGCCAAGCAACCAGGCAAAGGTGTAATCAACTGATGGAAAACTTACATTCTCCACGAGTGCAACCATCTAGGCCGTTACTCATACTGAAGTGGATTACGCTGGGCCTTACTTTGTAGCGACATGTACAGCGACAATACAACGAATTTCATTGGAGCTAACAACCAACTCAAAATGATGCAAAAAGCAGCAGTAACCGATTTCAATGACAGTGGCCGCACAACTCGCTGTAAATGGAATAACATAGTATTTTCATCCATCAGCATCATCTCATTTTGGCGGTCTATGCGGGAGGCAGGTGTAATCTAGGAAAACTCATTTAAAATAGAGCTTGGGTCATACGATGCTTAGGTACGAAAAATTAACAACAGTTTTAAGCCAAATAGAAGCCGTGCTAAACTCGAGACCTCTATGGCCAATGTCCGATAATATAACCAATCTGGAAATTCACGCACCTTAGGACATTTTTTAATAGGCTCATCAATAACCACAGTTCCCGATATGAATTTCTCGGATATAAATATTCTCAGACTTTCAAGATGGCAGCTGCTAGAAGAAATTAAACAAGACTTCTGGAAAAGACGGAGTAACGAATATTTTCCGAGAAAACAACAACGACCAAAATGGTTACAGATAAGACATAACAAACACAAATTGGAGATCTTGTTCCTCTCATATCCGATATAACTTACTTAGCTCGAAATGGGTGCATGGAAGAATTGTTGAAACTCCCTCGGGAGTACATGGGCACATAGAGTGCACATTCGCCGTAGGCCTCTTCAAGCAAATGACGTGCTACAGCTACATTTTATTTCAAGTTGTAGCAGAAAAGCAGAACTTCCCACAAATGCTGTTTATTTGACACAATACCCGATATTTTCTTTCTTACAAAAAATATGTTTGTGTTGCGATATGTGCTGTATTACAACTCGTTTTCGTTACCAACTGTCCACGCTATGAACAAAACACAACTTCGAACATAAATGAGAACTAGATAGCACCATCTACGTGTGAAACCCGGTAGTCTACTTTTTCACTAAAGGCGCGCGGTGATGTGCATGGTTTATTAATGTTTTACTGAGTTGATTTAGCGAGAGCAGAGTATTGCGGGATACTTTTCATTGTAATTTAATAATGGGTTTTGAAGTCTTCCGCTTACTTGCTTGATTCCAATCTTTAGAAGCTGCATTATTTCATCTTTAAAGTAGGTGCGCTGCTGTGTATGCTTATTATGATTGTTCTGTTTCATGGAAATCATATTTATCTGATCCATGATTCTATTATCTAACTCTTCATCTTTGATGGCTAAGTTTACATTTACTTCTATTGATTTTTGTTGATCCGGGGGATATACTCAATTTGCTCGTTAAATTGGTTGTTTGTATTGTTTCGTAGCCATTCACCTGTCCACCAGAGATCGTGGCCTAAGAGTTCTTTATTTGTTATTCCTCGATTTGCGCAGTCAGCAGCTGTGATTACTGTTAGATAAATAGAAGCGCATACACTTGTTCCGATACTTCATTAAATTTGTAAACCTCTACAAGTGATCCATCTGTGCATCTTGTCCAACGTGTAATTTTAAACCCGTTAGAGCGCGACTAATTCGACGATGTAATTAATCCATTGTTCCGCTAATTCTTCTGATATGGATTCATCCCATCCAAGCCCCCCTAGAATACAGAGTTTTTGTAGCATGATTTTTGGCGTTATTATTACTGGTGCTGATAGCCATCCTAATTCTCTGTACTGGGTTGCTAAATCATTGTTTCTAATTAGATGCTTCTCTATACTTGTAGACATTTTGCACTTGTCATTTTAATCGTATCCCTTAGAGTGGCAGTAGTACTGCTGATCGGACACTTCATTTGGCTTGAAGCCAGTAGCGGAGTGCACGGAGTAATTGTACAGTGCAATCAATTATTCTATGGCGGCTGAAGTATTTGGATTTGCTGCTTTGTGGTATTTGGACGATGCAAACTCTATTTTGATGTTTAACTTGTTTAGGAGTGCAAAATATTGTGCTTTCAGTGCAAAATATTGATTATTGACGGGAAATTGATGATTTTATTTATGTTAAAAATGTCGATGTGTAAATTTTTTAACGGCTTCTTGGTGACTGGCCATGGGAATATTTTTTATATTGTGAGGCTTTCAGTTGTATTTGTACATACTACTAAGGAGTTATTATTGCCGATTGTTTACCGTTGTGATAATCTTTTATGAACTGCGTTGTACCTTCCTCCTTGATTTATTTCTTCAAGATGATTGTTCTTTTAAAATTGTGGCAGATAGTTTATTGGCTTATTAGGCAAATGAATGAAATAATTATTTGACGTGTTTGCGGAGTAAATCGTCTTTATTTGTTGGTTTTTCATCAGATTGATTTGTCTACATTTGATTCAAGTCATTCGTCTTCAGTTCAAGTCTCCATCGTAGGATTTTTCAGTTTGAATATTTGATGAATTCGGCGGCTTGTGATTCCATTCGAAATTGCATACAGTCATACAGTCTTTGCGCAATATTGAAGTTTATGTTGTAACAATAATGTTCTGATAATTTATGGCAATATTCTTAATTTCTTAATTCTGTTACATTAACTAGTCATTCTTCCATCACATCACGGATTTGAATCCCTAAATTTGATTTCTAGGTACTATTAATGATGTTACAAAACAACAAACTTTTATAAATTACCTTTTATGCAATTTTGTTACCTTACATCACATTTAATGCAGTAGCAGCTATCTATGTAGATAATTACCGCTTACAATTAGAAAATACTTAGTTTATTAATTGTTTAATTAATTGCTTCTGCTAACCATCTTAGAACACTTGCTTGTAGCATCATGAGCACACTCTATGTGAAACTATATAACTAATCCAATTCAACAATTTTATTAAATTCAAATATGTAATCCGCATTCTTGTGCCTTTCCAAAAAGAAATTTTAAATATTTTTAAAAACTATTAATTCTGGAAGTCTGTCTAGTGTGTTAATAAACGAAAAGAATAAACATTTTATCAAAATTTTGAGGCGTATAGGGAGGTATTGAAAAGGGCGCGACAAAATCCATAAATATTTACAAGTTAACAATACTTTTTTGTAAGTTGACTACGTTATATATGTATACTAAGTTTTTTTTTTATATATACATATTAACATATACAAAAAATCAACCTAGTCTAAAATTATTTTATGTAGCAACAAAATTTAGGCAATATTTCGGTGCATGTAACCCAAACAACTCTATAGTTAACAGCAAAAGCAAATTTAATTTGCAATTTGCTACTAACATGGCGAATGCACCGTTCATCTTTAAAAGCAACATCTCATATAAGTATACAACAAGCAAACCAAATACTTGTGAATGAACAAATCAAACATAGTAAAAGTATTTCGGATATGATTAGTATTATAAATAAATAAATAAATAAATAATGAAATAAAATATAAAGTTTTTTTAAAATATTTCTGAAGTATGAGATTGTGGATTCATTAGTATAAAGTGAGTATGTCCTGAATTTTTCCTAGATGTAGAATTTTCATGTAGAAATTATAGGTGGCATCCAAGTTGGTTAAACTTGAAGTCCAAAAGTACAGCGGTTTAAACTGCACTAATGGGCAAACAAATTTATATAATTCAATTTAAATAATTCTAATGGAATGAAGACCCTGAGAGAGAAGGAAACGAATGCTAATATTTTGTCTAAGCGTGGCTCAATTTAACTATCGAATTTTTTTTTTTTTTGAATTAATGCTTTTTAAGAATTCTCAGTTCTCAATTCAATAAACAAGTAATTTAGCATACCATGTAAACTACCATCATCGATCAAACGAGCATTAAAAATGCTTGAAAGTTTTCAAAATTCACCTATTCCATCGACAAATTATGATTATGCAAATTAATTTACGATGCAAATTAATTTACGATTTAACCGATTTGGACGCGGTGATCTTCAACAGGTTTAGGGGATTATAAACCTAGTCAGTTATTGTCTATAATGCGCATAACTAGTAACAACGACCTTTTTGGTCAGGCAGTACGAAATTTGTGGTTATAGCAGTTGCCTATAGAGAAATGCAAGCAATTTTAGCGGTCAGCAATGAACCATTCGATAAAGTAGCTGAATTAGCCGACAAAATTAATGACGTTTTGCCATCGATCAATTTTAATTTAAACCAGGTTAGTAATACACCTCCTGTATCACATGTTTTTCGCCCAAGCAAGTCATGTTGTTCACATCAACATGTAAAAAACGAACGGTCATAGTTACGAGGCAGATCGCTTAGTAGATCTTTATCCATCCCACGTGAAAAAAAGTTTTGTTGGCATCATTTTCGTTTCGGGACGAAAGCAAAAAAATACGGAGATCCAGATAAATGTCAGTTCGAGAAGTTAAACATGTAGGCCAATCACAGGTAGCGACATGTGGCAATGGCCAATGTAAAAGTCGCTTAATTTTAAAGGATACGTCAAGATGCATCGAGTGTTCATAAGTGGCAGCCGCTAATTAATTTTCCACTTTTCGCTGCGAACGATACCGCCATTAGAACATATGGTTCATTAACGTTAAATTTAGATTTTGGATTAAAGAAATCGTTTACATGGACTTTCATTTTAGTGGCCGTTTCAAGACACATATTAGGTGCAGATTTTTTAGGAAATTTCTGATTGCTACTAGACATAAAAAATCATCGTCTCATTGATCCTTCTTCTACAATGGTCGCAAAAGGAAAATTTGTTTCATATCCGTCAGATTCTTTGTCTGTCGTGTCGAATTCGGTTAGAAATTCTGTAGTGTACTCCTTGTTAAAAAAGTATAAACAAATAACTATCAAAACATCTGAAAATGTACCAGTTAGGCATCTTGTAACACATCATATCGAGACTGCAGGCCGGCCAGTTAAAGTTAAAGTTCGTAGATTGTCGATCGAGAAAGAGCTTGCGGCCAAAAACGAATTCGATCGTTTGATCAAACTAGGGTATTGTACCCGGACGAAAGGTTCGTGGTCAGTCCTTTACACATGGTGTCGACGAACGATGGTTGTTGGCGACCATGCGGGGATTACCGGTTTGAATTTAACCGAATGACACTACAGTTTTGGACAGCTTGGGTTTCATTTTTTCTTATATAGACGATTTACTCATAGCTTCTAAACGCCTTGAAGAACATTTGAAACATATCGAAATTGTTTTCGCACGTTTAAATGACCATGGTTTAATAATTAACGTGGGGAAATGTGTTTTTGCAAAGCCTGAGGTAAAATTTCTCGGTCATATAGTAAGTCAATTGGGTGTTAAACCAGACACGGATAAGGTTGTAGCAATTAACGAATACAAGCCACCGGAAACGATAAAGGACATGAGACAATTTCTCGAGATGTTAACTTTTTATCGTAGGTTCATTCCTAATGCAGCTGGGAGCCAAGTCATTCTTAATCAATTCCTAATAGGGTCAAAGAAAGATGATAAAAGAAAAATTGAATGGGACGAACAATCGATCTCAGCGTTTGATAAGGCGAAACAAGATCTTACTGACGCAACAATATTGTTCCATTCATCTTGTAATGCACAAGAGCATTATAGCACGTATGATAGGGAGTTGTTGGCTGCGTATTCGTCGATTGAAAGTTTTAGGTATTAGCGTCAGTTTGTCCTATACACTGATCACAACAAACCTTTAACTTTCTGCATTTCGCCAAAATTTGGAGAAAGCATCGCCTTGCCAGTGTCGTTACCTTAACTACATAGGCTAGTTTACGACTGATATTAGGCATATATCCGGCAATGAAAATATTGTGGCCGATGCGGTTTCTCGTATCGAGGAAATCGCAATTTCACCAAATATAAATTTCGAGGCATTGGTAGGGGAACAACCTGACATGCAGGAGCTTCAAACGCAATTACTGCTAGAGTTTGGGTTAAATTTCACAAAGATACCGCACTTTGGTTCAAAGTTAGAGATTATTTGTGACACATCGACTGGAGTTGAAAGACCATTTGTTCCGATCAAGTTTAGGAAACAGGTATTTAACATTATCCATGATACATCGCACCCTGGAATCAAGAACACCGTGAAATTGGTGTCAAATAAATACGTATGGTCAGGTACTACAAAAGATGTTAGAAATTGGACGCAAGCATGCACATCATGTCAGTAATGTAAAATCAGGCACGTCAAATTACCGTTTGGTCAGTTCCAATTAGTAGAAAAAAGGTGGTTATGGATCAAGGACGTCAATTTGAGTCCGAGTTAATTAGGGAATTATTGAAAGGTAGCACCGTACTCTTAAGACTGCAATAATGTGTCTCGGTCGACAAGAGTGGACAAAAATGTTACCAACTGTATTACTAAGTTTGAGAGCAGCGTACCGCGAAGATTTTAAGTGTACTTGAGCAGAGTTAGTGTATGGCGAAACTCTAACGTTGCCGGGGGATTTCGTTAGTGTATCTAATACCTCAGAATTACAAACTGATTTTGTAAAAGAGCTTAGAAATCATCATTACCATAATAAAGCAAATTCATCTGTGTTCAAGGAATTGGGTAATTGTACACATGTTTTAGGTCGTAACGAAAAATTTTATAAGGTCAGGATTAGAGATAAAGAAGTAAACATCTCGATAGATAAATTGAAGCCTTGTTTTCAGGAGACAACTGAGGGATACCATTCACGCCAGTGCAAGGAGTTTCGAGTTCAAAGAAGGGAAAGAACTTTTAATCCAGTTTTGGAGATCAGGATAATTACGAGAAATACCCGGACTGACAGAGTTGTAATATTACCACTGGGGAGGGAGTACTGTGGCGTTGCCTTATATGGTTTGTAGGTTTTGTTTTCACCGATCGGTTTATAGGGGTAGAGTAAGTCAGAATAAGAAATAATTGTCCTTGCAGATTTCACCAATGATTGAGTTACCTCTTGAAAATAAATAAAATAAAAATATAAAATATAAATATAAATTGGAAGCGGATTTTATTATACCACAATAGGTAATCCACACACATCCATAGGTTCAAGTTCCGGGTAAGCATCATAATTACACCAATTTTCCGAAGTAAGAAGTGTGGAGGGAGACTTGATGGCGTTTATTCATGAAGGAACTCATCCGGATAAATTTTCACATCATTGGTCGTGCGAGCTCAGCCGACGATCTGGCCTTCACTGTTTCCAGTAAACACTTAACTATCTTATCTAATTTATTGCAACGCGTTCTGCAAGTTGTAGAGATATGGTGTCTTGAGAAGTGTTTACGCGTTAATCCATCTAAGATTACCTTATTGGTCTTTACTAGACGAAAAAATAGCGAATAACTGTCTGTCTTTTCTCTTTTTAGGAAACGATCCCCAGATCAGATACATGCTATCTATAACGCTTCTGTTGTTTTGTGGCCCGAGTAAATTCAAATTATGAAAGGAGGACTATTACCGGGGCTACACCATCCATGCTTTGCAAGTCATTTTATTCCTTCCCCCACTGCAGTCTTTTGTTCTGGGTATGGCTTGACCCGCCGCGTTCAGACTACAGCAAATCATTATTGTTAATGGCAAACTGTTACCAGAACTTGACTTCGATAATTCCTTCTTCGTTGTTTATCCTTCGGATGTCTGAGTAGTTAACTTCATCACAGATGTCTCTGAATTAGGTACGAATTTTGGAAGTACCCTTCACATGATCTATGACCTTACGGTAGTCTGGGTTCAACCTGCATGGTTTTCCAGGCCAAATTGACTGCTCTCACTTTGTGTGTGATTGATGCTTCTAACTTTGGTGTTTCAGGTGAAAATATTTTTTTGTGTACGAACTACGAATAGAAAAGCTGTGCTCATAATGCATTGTGAATGCCTTTCTAACTAGTTAAGGACTAAACTTTATAGTAGCCGCCTCTAGGCGTGAACGGCGTGATGTGCCAGCTATACCCTACTTGTGGTATTGAGGGAATTTTATCGGGTAATTGCTTGCTCAGTGGCACTATTCTGGCTTTCTCTCGGAATTGGGAAAATACATACATAACATTTTTATCTAAATCGTATTTTTCTGCCCTATTGAGGGAATAAGTTAGGTGTAAATATTTCTAAGCAAAGTTAAATGGGACATTGTTTTCTCTTTAAAAATTTTGGGTATGTATAAAGCGAATGTTCGTCATCGATTACGATGGGTGATGTTAATAAACCCAACTAAGATCCACTGTTGGAGTGCAGAATTCAGCCATAACAGATCTTTGAATATTGATCACTTGTCTTGACTGCCTTGGTTCAAGCTCTTGCAGTTTGCTGAAGCAGCAAAACGCAGCTCTGATTTGGAATAGTATCCTCCATTTATACCATGAGCCAGTTGTGGCATTTGATGCAGGATCTTATTGGGTTCCAGCCAACTTAAATTACACGTTTTACGTTCTCACCAAAATTCATATCTTTTGGAATTCAACCAATATCTTCAAATAAATTATCGATTGGTTTGCAGTTTCCAATATCGAGTGACCGTTGGTTAAATTTATTTTGTCCTTCGGTTCTGACATTGGAAGTTATGGAAAGTGGTTTGAAATTTTGTCACAATGGGCTCGGCATCAAACACCAACGACTCAAAACGCAATAGTTTACGAAGAAGCAAATCAATGTAGCGAATACCATGTTTTAATAGCATTGTGATTTCATCCAAGATGATAAGCGAAACTTCACTCAATGATTCTGCTTATTTCGATGTTTAATCTGGCACTTGAGTATGTAATAAGGAAAAGTTGTATTGAAACTTACTAATGCGTGATACATATTCAATAAGTCAGGCCAAATTCTGGGCCAGATACCAAATGATATCAAAGACAGTGTAATACCGCGGAACAAACGACCACAACTTTAACAACATGGAACATTTTAAATATTTCGAGTCAATTATCATATCAACAAACGATATCCAGGCATGTATAAAAGTCCGCAAAGCAGACGGACATCGAGTTTTCTATGCACAATCGAAGTTGTTGCGATCAAAATACCTTTCGTAGTCGTGTAAACTCGGACTTTAGAAAACACTAATAAGACCCGAACTAACATTCGGATGTGAGAATTGGACCTTGACCGCCAATGATTGTAAATTACTATCTACTTTTGAAAGAAAGATCATTCGATGTAGGCGCCGTTAATTTTGCGAAGAACGAGCATAGGATTTAATTAAATCACGAAACACAGCGTCTCCGAAAGTTAGAGAGAGAAAAAGATGTGCACATGAACCATTCGCGAAATGAGCACAACAAGTTCTAGGTCATTGTGCGCTATTTAAAATTCACGCCAATTAATACAATGCGCACAATTTATTATTGCAACATAAAAGCTTGCGGCCGGATTTATATCCTGGCCATTCGAAACCGGAAATACCAGATGAAATCATAAAAACTTATATCATTAAGCACAATCAAAAATTTCAGTAACCAATACAATACTAGCCAGAGCCTATACCAAGATTTTACCAGCCGGAATCATTTGGCACTTGCAAACTGAAGTACTACAATAGCTGCCGCAACCACATGAAGTTAGTTAGATTGCACAACGTGCTCGACCAATTCTCCATCGTTGTTCACTATCTTCTGATTTTTTTTTTGCCGGATCCGAAGCAGCCAAAAGCGTATAAAGTCAATTATTCGGACTTTTGCACAATAAGCACCATCATTTCATAGGTCACTGTGTGCTATATAAAATTTTACAACCAATGCAATGCCAATCGGACGCATAATAAGTTTGCCGGAGGCATACAAATTAGACGACAACAAGGTTTTCCCGCACGAAACCATTAGGAGCTTGCCGAATGGGCGCAATACATTTAAGATGGATATGCAACATTAAGCTTTTGGCTGAAATCATTCCAACGTCAGCCGGAACAATATGAAGTCAGCAGAAACGTTCGAGACTATTGCACAATGAACAGGTTTCGTTCTAGGTTATTGCACACTATCTAAAATTTCAGAAGGAAAAATACATGGAATGGCGGCAGGAACCATAAACGTAATCCAAATCCATTCTCTGCTTATTGTGCCATATACACGGTTTATGGTTTAAGGAATCAGCAAATACTAGTTGGAACTATTTGAAGTCAATGAGATCCATCAGGACCATTGCACCATGACACAATCCGTTCTAAGTCAGCCGGCTATGAATTGTACTACTTGGCCATATTCGCTTTGATTTCTGCCATTTATCGATCAAAACTTTTCCAGATCTGTAATGATGAGGTTATTCGAGATTATGACAGATAGCCGCGAACCTGATTATGTCAGTTCGATTGCCCACAAACACAGGTAGATTTTGATTATAGGTTTGGGGTGGGTCTGATGAGGCTAAAAGTGTAAAATTTTTATTTTTCACATGTTTTGTCAATATAATCTTTCGTCATTTGAAATTTTATCAGATAGATACGAATCTGGACCAATTTGATGGCCCTTGACCATAGATAGATTTTGATGGAGTCTTTTTTTCTCGTATTTTGTATAGATAAAGTCGTTGGTGACCATATAGCTAGATTTTATTTATAGGTTTTGGTGGGTCTGATGAGGTCATAAAGCTTAAATTATTTCAGACCCACCCTAGACCTATAATCAAAGTCACCTATATGATTATGGTAGATCGAACTGGCATACTTAGTTTGGTATCTATCATCTCATAAAATCTTGAAAACCCTTCCCAACCCTATATCCAAATTAATCTACGGTCTTGGGCCATTGAATTGGCTTGGTCAAATATCTAGCAAAATCGCAAATGACGAACGATTTTATAGACAGAATATGCGGAAAATTCAGGGTCATGGTCTAATGAAATGGTCCAGTCAGGTCTGCGTTCATTTAGTAAAATTTTGATATATAAACCTTTCATCAGTTAAACGTGACTATTGCCTGGCTTTTACATAGATGCTGGTTATTCATATTTTTCGGTTGGTAAATTTATGTTTTCATTTGATTCAGTTAAATCGGTATTACCGGCATTTTTAGGTTGAAGATTTTAGTTAATCTTCTTTATTGATGCAATCGGCATTATTGACATTTTTGAATCTACTTTATCGACATTTTATGTTGGTTGTTACAACCGAATCTGAATTTCTGCATCTGGCATATTACGGCTGAAGACTTTCGTTTGACTTTGACAGTATCGAAATCAGTTAGAATTTCATAGGGTTTCGGCCAGTTCAGTTCCGTCTGCTGTGGTTATCGGTAAAAATCAGTAAATAAATGATGCACTTTGTGTTGTGCTACTTGTGCCATAGTTGATTTGGCTCAGTCTCGCGTGACGGCCACGGTGCTGTTTGTTCTATTAGTCTACGCCACTTTAATTGTTGAACGATGTAAAAGTCTCTCCGTAATAGTGCAGGTGCACCGTTTGCTCATACATATCTTTGGGTTATCGTAGATCATTTTCTTTTCTGAATTTTGTCTAAGGGCCCGTAATTGATTCAAATGTCATTTAAAGGAAACCTAACAGTCTACTGGGTATATTGAAGACCATCCTAGACTAAACAAATCATAAATTTCGTCAGTTTGTCTATACCTGAATTCGGTTCCAACCGACCCAAACAACGCTTTTGAATGACTGAATGTAGTATTGTATAGAGTTGTATCTTACCTGCCGCAAGAGAAAGTATTTTATTACGTACGTGACTTCTTACGAGTCACTTTAATCGTCGATGTCTTAAACAGGTTGTCCCCGTGTAAGAATCATCGAATCTAGTTAAATCAGTTTAATTCAATTGCCAGCATCGGTGAAAGACTAAATTTGAGAAATGTTTGAGAAACGGACCGCTATCAGCGATGCTCAGTTAGATCTTATACCTTACTGAAGCCATTCGACTTTTTACCGTTAAGCTACATTGACCAACCTCCAATATACAGTGCCGGACATTCTTTACACCATCGATTTTTAGGTCCAACAAAACTCAGTGCTACACACGAGATACATCATTTACCAAAATTTTGTATTCGTCTTTTATGGTGTGATGTCTAGACTTTTGGTCGGCGCTACAAAAGAAAAATCCATGACAGATTGTAATTTGGTCAAAGAAGAAAATGGAAAATCACATCGTTCTGTTTTGGTTTGTTCGTTATTTATGTGCTACACAAACTAAGTTTAAATAGTATAGATTAAACGATTTGGATTAGATTAATTAAAATTAGATTGTTTTATCTGGTTAAAGAGCGCATCGCAATAAAATTCTTCGTATTCAGATGTGCGTCATCACGACACAAAATAATCGATAGAACTTAACCAACCTCGACTCGTACAATCATAATATACATATTTAACAACATGCAGAACAAATATGATGTTGAAATGTTACAATTTGCGCCAAGTGTTGTTGACCTAATTTGTATTTGAATTAAATATAGCGCATCAGAGTGTCATAAACTATGTGCCGCGAAACCATTTCGATAACCAATGAATACATCGTATACCAATCGGCTTCGCGTCGTAAAGGTTGCGAGACACTGAAATTATTTGGTGGCACCGAGTAATTAATTCACAAAGTTAATTTGATTGTCAACGTAACAAGACGTTAATAGAGCACAATATTTTGTTCAACACTGGCGGTATTTTATGCAAAGTGAGACTTAGTAAATGATGTATGTGATGTTGTATATGGTTAGATTGAAATACAAAAATCAACAGCAAAAGGTGTTTCGCTTTTAGAAAGTAACAAATATTTTATAAGTCGTATAATATTCTTGTTGTATGTATATTTATGAAAGACGCAAGAATGTGAACACGTGTAGGACTATTGATATTTAAAAATTGTATAAACAACTTTCCGAGCCAAATTTACAAATGGCAATGTTGATGAATTTAAAAGAAGTTACGGGTCGTGAAATTGTTTGCAAGGCACTGAATAGCCAAGCTTCGCGTCAAGAAAATAGTCGAACAATGCGCATAGTTCCTCCATCATCATATCGTTTGCTATTGATTTAACCATTTTGGTCGATTAATATTTAATAACCTTTTTCAGGGACGACACATGTGGCATTATGTGTACGGTGTGAAATGTGTTTTCGGATAAACGAGAGACTTTAATCGATTTCCGAATTGTCAACATTATAAGTACCAGAACAAAGTTAAACATAATCTCTAAATTTATTTAAATATTTTAATTATTGGTCGTTTTTTGTAAATGCTAAACTTTTCAACGTCATTGCAAAAAACGATAAAGCTCCAATTGAAGCTGTCGGTACTCAGTTTTTCACAAAATTTTGCAAGGACCTCCCAATTAATGGAAACAGTTTTATTCCCAAAAAAATGAAATGCCGAATTTTGGTAAAAAAAATTTTTTGTTATCAAAACTCGCAATTTGCGATAAAATTTAAAAAATGATCTGCTTGAATTTTGTTCAAATAATTTTCAAAATATTGAAACACAACGAAGAAGCTATTATGAAGGCTGCCACTTTTGGGGGACCGATTTCAGACAAAATTCATTAGGATCTCTCAAAGTGATGGGAAACCCTAAAATTCAAAGTTTCATTCCGATTATGACATGTTATTTGCACTGAACCACATACGACAGATACAGATAAATCTCCTCTCTCGAGGTCAAAGTTTTACATGATTAGATAATCTAATGAGATAATCTACTATTTATGTTCCGCTAGGTGTGTAATCATGATATGATCGATACAAAAGCTTGTCAGACCATTTGCCACTACTGAACGCTCCAATAAACAAAAGTTACGCATTAGGAATAAGCATCGGAACTTGATTTGAAAGTTTTGCTACTAGTTCGAAATCGAACGCACACAAGGCACTGATGAAGACAACCACTATCTTTGTTGTGTGGTAAGTTTAAAAAGTTTACATGTTGCAAAAGAGTATTATGTTGAAAATCGTGTCATTAACAGTTTTACATCACAAATAGGACAATTTTAAATTTAAGAAAATCTCTCGGCTACACTATTCGCGATTTGCAACAAAGTAGCTGACATCTGGTGAACAAAATGTAAATCGTAGTTTGCTATGAAGCAAGGGGGATTAAAACTGTCATAACAATGAATTTGACAATTCTCGTCCCCCTTGTAGACGTAGAAACCAACGCTATCTACATTCGATGAAAATCGCCAATTGATGGGTTTTCGAATGATAACACCGCCATAGACGATGACGATAGTTGGATGAATATTTCTCCAAAAGTGCTTGACGAAATTTTAAAATCTCGTTTCATTGAATTTTTGTACAAAAATTTAAAATTTGATG
Organism: Nephrotoma appendiculata; assembly: GCA_947310385.1. Classification (NCBI taxonomy): domain Eukaryota; kingdom Metazoa; phylum Arthropoda; class Insecta; order Diptera; family Tipulidae; genus Nephrotoma; species Nephrotoma appendiculata. The sequence continues at coordinate 58,672,209 of OX371224.1, forward strand.
AATTTTAAATTCAAAGTAGTTCCAGTTACGAATCACCCGGCGTGGCGTACATTATTCTGCCCATGGGCATCAAAATCATGTACAAAATTTAGTAGATTTAATAATCTCAGAAGATGATTGAGAATTAAATTCTAATATGACCGGAAATTGGCCCAACTACAACCGGTTAAAATTTCCGGAAAAGTATGAAATCTGTCAAATAAGCTCGATGATATCGAAAATTTAATCCACTCGATATTGACAGTGGATCTATTATAAATGGGATTGAGCGGTTCAGACCCCGCATCTAATCTGCTGTCATCGATGGGAATAGGACAAAAAATAGATGGGAAATTGAATGAATTTGATGATGTCTTTGATACACAGTAAAGAATAAATAGCTATGAATGCTTAAAGCACGATTTATATCTAATCCGTTTTTTTCACCCAAAATGTTTGATTTTTCTAGCTTTATTTACTGCGAACGATATCGCACCGGCAGGTAATATATACAACTGAAAATGTTAAGTATAACATGGCGGGATTATTAGGTAGTAGTGGGTGAGCAAAACTAAGACGCCCTCGATTTAAAGACTTCCCCATCCGGCAAAAAAAAGTTTAAAATTCCAATTTTCAGTGAAACACCCTCACTCAAGTGTTCACCATATGCTACTTACCAAGGTCCAAGTATGCCATTATTTATGGAATAACATCATTCAAATCTCCGCCGCGGCTTTTCACGGAGGCACGGATCCGAGTGGTCCAAGTTTCAATGACTTTTTCGCATATATTCGGGTGAATTTGAGCGATGGTATTAAGGGCATCGGTCGTTTGCGGCTTATGGGCAGGGCAGGGCGGGGCAGATTACACAATGTAATCTATACAGTTGTCGAGACGTAATCTATCACGTAGATTACATAGGGATTTTCTGCGTAGCTGACGTCGACAATGTAGACAATGTCAACAACCTATAAGAAATGATATAAAAATGTAAATTATCACGTTATTTTTTCTTTATTTTACGTCAGTTATTCAGACAAACTTGTTGTCTACCCAACTAGCATTTTGCTATTTTTTTTTGCCGTGGCAACGTCACAGAGTCAAAAGACGCGCCTATTTGGAAACATATGTTACGAAGTAACGCCCACGATGTGTCTGCCCGGTTACGAAAGTGGAGCAACGCTAAGTGGTAATTGTGTTTGACACTGTTTCGACTATTGTAACATACAAACATATTTAATATACACAGTGACTAAATTAGTGCCTTCTTGTACATATTTTAGTGGCACAATTAATTCCTTGTTACGACGCAATGTGTGACACAATGACGTCTCTGCGTCAAACATGTTTGTTTATTTTAATAATTGTCAACACAAATAAGGAATTATTACTTTTTATAATAAATATTTTGATCGTATAAAACGATGTACATATTACGAACAAATCGTTGTACTAATCGTGAAGTTAATTTACTATATGCTATAAAATACATCTAGATATTATATATTATTAATGAATACATATAAAATTGTGAATAGGATAATGTCTAACTTTATAGTACGAAAATAGAAAATTATAACCTTCAATTCTATGGGAAATAGTATTTTGTCAGTGAAATATATTGTTTTACTTCGAAAAACACGATTGCCCTTAAAAATATGTTATAATTAACAAATATAATAATAAATTTAAAATTTTGTAAATTTAATTTCCGAAAAACAAATTGTAAAGATTAAATTTTAAAGAATTTTTTGAAAAAAATATGCTCAAATTGACATTTAAAAGCTTGTTTAGTTTGGTAAAATGCATTAAAATCCTTAAATAAGTTTTCAATTTTTATATACGCCATTTTTATTATGCGATAAATATGTCCGCGAAAAAAAATCCTATTTGCGAATTGTGTTTAAAAATAAACTTTCTATGCAGGAATATTGTATTATTTGTGTCATTCAATTTCTAATTAGGAATTGTGTTTATTTTGCGTTAAAAAAGACTATATTTAGGAATTATGTGCAAATTCGTTTCATATAATTCCTATTTTGTGACTATTTTGTGGCAAAAATGTGTGATTATTGCGTCTAATTTGCGTAAAAAATAATTCCTAATTGGGAATATTTTTTTATATACATATACAATATTAACGCCCCTATATGTAAACGGCCACTTTATTTATAATAATTTTTTAATTTTTTTTTGTGATTTTATTTATTTATATATCTCGCAAAGTGGAATATACAATATTATGGCATTATAGATCAATTTTTTCCAAGTTTATCGGTTTGTTCGTAAAATATTTAATGTTTTTCATGATATCTGCATCTGCAGAAAATCGGAGAATGTAAATTGGTCATATTTATATTTGTGACATAAAATTAAAAAGGAGTACAAGTAATTTTTCTTTTGTTACCATTAAAAATACTTAACTTTGTATAGTTTACTAAAAATTACGGAAATACTACATCAATTTGCTCAGTAACAAAAATTGTTTATCAATTTTTGCAAAAAATCGGTTTATTTTTAGTCTCAATCTACTTTTAATTATTAAATTGTCAATGCAGAAATTGAACACCGCTATTCCATACATCATAAAATGGAAAAATAAGTATTTAAACAACCTCAAAAATAAATAAAATAAAATTAAAATTAATAATACTATATATTTCATGTTATTAGTACAAAACAATTGAAATTTAAAATATAACACCAAATGTCAGATACTTTGCGTTAAAAAATTTAAACGCGATTTTTTTTGTGTTGAGTTGGCCGTGTAACTATATACTTTGATTATATTTTATACAGAACTGTCAAAGTCGTATTAAATTTTAAAATGCCAAGTAGTTCATCTATAGCGCACAAAATTGGCCAAAATTCGTTTTTTGAACTTCGACAAATAGGAAGTCCATCAATATTGATAACCAAAGAAATTTTCATTGCCGTTTTAATATTCTGTAATGCATATTTTAAACTCTGCTCAAGCCCATTATGCCAATAGCTGCCATTTCTCATTTTCACAATATTTACTTCAACTGGAGTGGCCAGTAAAGTTCTGCTATCTCTGGGCAAATATTTGATATTGCATGTTGATCGAAATATGCTAAGAAGATCGTTAACAGCTAGATGTGTAAGCGATGTTTTAGTGCCCATATTTTTAAATCATCAATCAAGCTCAGCTTTTCTTCTGTTTGTTCGTGTTCATCGTCATCGTCATCGGTGGTATTAGTATCTGGTTCTTCAGTTTTTAGAATTGTCGCAATAGACAAACTACAATCAAAACATCTATTTTCGTTATCTGATGATTTAGACACACCTTGAAATTCACGGCTCGCAAAATAAGGAAGATGTGTCAAGTATGATGGGCTAAAATTTGGAAAGTTAGAACGTTTGTGTATGCGTATAGTAATACTAATTTATAAGACAATTTGTAGTTGAATAGTAAAATCTATAACATTTAAAATTGCTTAATTCCAATGCTTACCGGGAATTATTCACAAGAGACTGCTCTTGGAGAAAAGAAATTCCTTTTTCTGATTCTTTGAATGCATTTAGATTTATAGTAGATATATTTCCAATGTTTCTCAACTTTTGCAATGAGATTTCTTTTTTAACTTTTCGATAAAATGAGTTTGTTGTTTTAAAAGGCCGCTCCATAATTAAAATATTGTCTGGCTTGTTCAAATATTCGCAAATGTCACATAAATTTTAAGTTGCGACTTAATCGAACACAATTTCGTCATTGATTGTAACATAACACAGAACTTTGTGGGCATTTGGGATTTGTGTTCTTAAAACATTTACAGGTCACATATAAGTAATTATGTTCACAATGGGTTACTTTAGAATCATATTTGACGCAAATACCACATTGTGTGTTTTGTTTGTTTCTAAATGGTAATATTCCCAAAAAGGAATTGCTACTCAGTGAGCGTGCAAAATGTTCCTATTTAGGATTATTTTTGAGTAACGAGGACGAAATAATGTAGTCACGAATGACACAAGACACAATTAGTCGCAAAACTTGGGTAGCTAATAGGTAATTGTCTTATTATCTAAGGGGAAAAATAATTTTATAATTTGATATTAAAACACGTAAATTATTAGTTAGTAGCGATGTTAGTATAAATCGTTAGTACCGACTCATACATTAGACCTAACCTAACACTCTTTGGTCGTAAAGGAAGGTGATTTTACAACAGTCGCCGTTAAACGTTCATTATAGTGAACACATGATCAACCCGGACAACATCCTCATGGCAAACATCAGTATGATGAACCCACTTAAAATTCCATCACATATAAAAATTGTAATTTATCACCCATTTCCATCATCCAATTCGGTCCCATCTCATGTACCTGGTTCATATTTAATTGACTTCTATTTCAACTCCATATTACTTTAGTTCGGCCAAATGTCAGTAGAGGCACACAAACCTAAGTTGTTGGTGACTATGTGGCTATGTTTAATAAAAATTTGTATTTATTCTGAAATTAACGTTTTTACTGTGTGCATCACGCCGATGCACACAGGCGGTTGGCTCATACCGGGTCCCGGTCAAAATGGCATATTTTAAAACTGCATATTTCAAAACGGCATAGGCACAAAAATTGTAGTGGCGACGTTTATTAATAACGCTACATATTTTCGATAAACCCGATAAATTAAGAAAATACATGCATGAGATGTATTCCAATATAGAATAGTCCGCTACGATCATACGATTGTGGTAACTAACTAGAAGTTCTATATAAAAATTTAGGTGATGGAGAATATTACATGCCAACTAAATCTTGAAATAATTTGTAATTCCAAGAAGGTAAATACCTTTCTTATACTGCTACTACTACTACATCTACTGAAGTGTTTATATAAAACATATAGAAGAAATTTGTCATAATCAATTTAATTTCATAAATTTTATTCCAAAGCAGTTGGATTTACAAACCCTGTTCCATAGGAAATGTGAAATTTGATCTTAGTCGACTAAGAAATAGGCAAGTTCCTTTTCATTTGGCTTTATACTAGAATTTAATCCAAGAATCGTTCAAAAATTTGATTCATGTCAAATTTCATCGTGTTTCGTTAATAACTAACCGTATCTGTTGGTTGTATTCTAAAAATTAAGGAAAAGATATGTCTAGATTCATAATCGACTAAAAGATTGCATTTTACCTTTTGCAGTTTTAAAAAATGTCGTTTTGAAAAATGCCTTTTTGAAATATGCAGTTTCGAAAAACGTCATTCTGAAATATGCTGTTTTGAAATGCAGTGTTAACCCTTATGTCGCTTTGAAATATGCAGTTTTGAAAAATGCAATTTTGTGCCTTATGCCACGTATGCCATGCCTGAGTATTAATTAAAATTTGCTAAATAAATTACGATTAATAAATCACCAATATATTTCTAATTGGAGATTGATAAATCTGAACTAATTTTGCAGTTTAGAACTGAACGACAGGCATGATTTGATTTCTGAATATTAGAGACATCTTTCGGTGACTAGCATGAACTGGCTTTCAATTTAGTTAGAAATTTTAGCCACGTTTTTTTGAAAAACAGTTGCTCGATATCGCGATAGCTTAACTCAAATTTAGTCAAATTTAAAATTAAACCTTTTTTATTTTGAATTTAAAAAAAAACGCGGGTTATAACAAAAAAAAATCGACGTCAATCACATAATTAAAATCTCTAATACTTTGTGTTTGATGCCAAGTTTTTTGACTAAATTGCTGACTAAAGCCGTGCAATTAAAAATTATGGATATGTTTCTCTAGGGTTCAGAAAACAGAACATGCCTTATATTTGAACCTGCAAACCAGGTTCAGATTTGTGAGCTGACTCGAGAAAAGGAAATTTTAATTAAACATAAAACGTGATTTGCATTAGTGCTATCTCTGAAAGACTGGTATGAATTAGCCGTTAATTCGGTTAGTCAGAAGTCTGAACAAGGAAATCGGCGTCAAGCGCAAAGTATAAACTAATACCAGTTGTGAAATTTTATTCTAATTCGTTAATTTAATATGAGTTTTATCAATTATCGAAGTATTTATTATCGATGGTAGACAATTAACAATTTAGTACTCAATTTAGTACTAAATATTTAACCCAGTACACGTTATGGATTCAGTAAGAACTAGAGATAATTAGTAGCTAGTAACGGCTATTTAGTTTAGTAAGTAATTTCGACTGTGTGTCTTACGCCAATTTTTTTATCTAACTTTCGACTAACAAAATTAACGGTAGGTTCATACTAGGCCTTCAAGGATGGTGCAAAACAAATCGTGTTTGGGGTAAAATTTAAATTTATTAACTTTATTAAATGTTATCAAAAGTATATTGTTTCGTATATTATTCAATATGTTTCGACAATATTTTAACTCGGTTATTGACAAATCTGAACTAAATTTGAAATTTAGATGAAAGTGTCATGAGTACTTTGGTTTAAAAACATTAGAGACATTTGAACTCACCTTCATTTTTGTTAGTTGGAAATTTATACATAAAAGCGATGTTAGGTACACAGTATTAACGAAAAAACGGTATGGGGTACACAGAAAAGTTACTTGGAAATACGTTAACACAAGTTAAAAATATGTTGATCATTCAATCCGCCACTACTAGCGGAGTTACAATTGGTTGCTTACGTTGTCTACAAGTAGTCGACGTTGTCTACGAGTAGTCGACATTGTCTAAATTGACGACGAGTTGTCTAGATGACGTGTTCTCGCCCATCTCTACTTATTGGCAAAGACTTGCGACTTGAGGAAACCCCACAAGAAAAAGTCTAGCTATTTGTAAAGGAGTATAAGATTTTTAAATACTTTAAGATGGGGTTTCAGTGATGGAGTCAGTTCTGTGATTGTATTTAAATCGCCATCCTTCCTTTGCGCTCTGCCTAGTTTTTATGTTCTATTCTTCACCCGTCAACACTAAACTTGCCAGATGTGGAAATGTTTTCGCCTATTGATGGATTAGTTGATGTTTTCGGATAGATATTTTCTGTTTTTAAATAAAATGTACAGCGAGTAAATAATCCATGTGTTTTTATTTACAATATTCAAAGAAGAGTGAGTGTTACAAAAATTATTACGGTCAATAAAAAATACCTAATTATGAGTAGTGTTCTTTCCAACACCGCCTCTAGAACTCATAAATACATATAATTAGCAACTTATTTAACTATAAGTTCCAACCCCTTAAAACATTTGATTTGTTTATTACTGAAAAGACTTTTAGTCAAGGTCAAGTGAATAAAAATAAGTAAATGCTTTTACTTGAATTTTATTTACTCAAACAACTTTAACAGTGGAGATTGAATAACAGTTTAGTAGTACACGGCTCATAAATCGTTTTGTACTATAGTTCTACTAGAAATATTCTTTTAAATTGATAATAAACTCTCAAATTGAAGTAGGTAAGGTTTCAGTGGTTGACACTTAGGAAGAATCTTCGCTACATTCACGCCACATCATTAACCCATTCACCTATGCACCTACTCACACAACTACAGTATACCACCTGCACATTGCAAGCTCCGTGTCAACCTGTACATTGACATGGACGGTGGGTCGGCGCTGAATTCTGCACTCCATCAGAGGGTCTTAGTTGTGTTTATTAACATCACCGATTGTAATCGATGATGAAAATTCGATTTGCATCTATAGCTTCTGATGAAATTGAAGTAAAAGCTTTTCCTTATTTTTACTCACTTGGCCCATTACATCGGAAATCATGTCATTTCCGATGAAAACTATTTCAGTTTGATGAGCATTAACTTTTTCACGAACGTAACGATATCTTATATCAATATACTTTATGCGTGCTTGGTAAACGTTATTGGAGCGTACAACAATTGCACTTCTATTGTCACATAATATCTTTACTGTTGTTGAAGAATTAAGTTGGAACTCATTTTCAAGATTCTTCAACCACATGGTTTCTTGCATTGTACAAACAAAGCCATATACTCCGCCTCGGTAATCGATAAAGCGACTGTTTGCTGTTTTCGATTATTAAATGATATTGGGCCACCTTGCATCGTACAAATATATCTAGTGACCGCACGCCTTTCATCGACGTCACTAGCCTAGTCAGAATCACAATATGCCAGTAATTCATTACCTTCCTTACAGAATTCAAGTTTAGCAGATGCGAAGAATTCATTTCACTGCGTTCATTTCAATGACCCTTTGCTGGATTGTCTGCTTACCATTTGGACAGCATATGTTATGACGGGTGTTGTGTTGGTTTCGATCCCTAGTGATGTTTAAGCCCAAGCATGATTTTGCTTCTCCCAAGACCTTTATTTTAAACCGTTGATGCAGTTTTTATTTTAAATTTTCCTTTAATTGAATACAATTAGAGAAAATTACGAAATTAACGTAGACTGCTACTATAATCGTTCTATCATTATTTATCTTATAATAAATACATGGGTCCACCTTTCACCGTGTATATCCTGTTAGATTTAAAACTGCATCTAGCTTCATGTTCCAAGCTCTACTTGCTTCTTTGAGACAATATATTGCCTTTTTTAACCGACACACTTTATTGCCAAAAACAAAATCAGATGGTTGAAGCATGTAAATCTCTTCTGGCAATTCTCAATGATGGAATGCAGTAACCATACGTTCATGTGATCAATATTCAGATCAAGTTTAGCAGCCAAAGCAATTATATACCTTATGGAATTACAGCAAGTTTTCTAAAGACCAGGTTTCATTTTCAATCAAACTTTCATATTCGTCTTGCATCGCTTCTTTCCAAAGTTCTAAATCCGGTCGGTTTGCTTTTCCTACGATCAATGGATCTGATAAATCATAAATATTCTTGCTTATACGTTGTCTTTTAGAACGTCTTTGGCTGCTATCTTTCGACTTTATAGTAGATTCTACTGTCTCAGGATCATCTTCAAAACCGAAAAAATCTTCGCTACTATCGGTACTCTCTGATAAATTCTCTATAGAACTGTTTTTATCAATAAACTTAGTCTCCACTTTGTCCGCATTCTTATCTATCTCTGAAGTGTTATCAACAATGTCGTCCAATTTGTTTTATCCATTAGTTGAAACCTTTGTACTTGTAATTTCATCATTTTATTTTCAATAAAAACGACGTTTCGACATAATATGATTTTTGTTTTTGTTTTTTGTTTGATATAATCGATATCGTTTGCGTCTAAAGAATATCCAACGAAGATACATTCTTGAATCGTTTTTTTACGCTTCGCTTTTGGAATGTGTGCCATGCCTTTACGTCCAAAAATGAGCAAAACGGTTGTTCAGGACGTTTTAATGTCCATACTTTTTCACGTGTTTGTTCATTCAATCCTTTTTTCGGTGATCTATTAATTTCTAAACTTCAGTTGAAGCAGCATCCGCCCAAAAAATCTTTGGTGGGTCCGCATCAAAAAGCATACAGTGTGCTTTTTCTAATATAGTGCGGTTCATCCTTTCTGCTACTCACATTTTGTAGCGTATTGTTGCAGTACTCGGTTCCATTTTCGATGTATAACGCCAATACTTTACTTCCAGTCTGAATTTTTACAAAAACTTTAAATTCTTCAAATATACCGGTCATTTCATCTTTCGATTTAAAAAAAACATCAAACAATTTCCTCGTAAAGTCGTCGATCAGAGTGAATAGGTATCTGAATCCACCTAACGAGTTCTGCTCCATAGGACCGCATAAATCCGAATGCACCAATTCCAACACTTTTGTTGCACGTTTTGGCAAACAATTTAGTAAATACATGTTGTCGACCAAACTTGCAGTTGCAATTAGATTTTTATGTTCATTATAAATGTTGCAACCATTTTTATCAAATGTCACTGTATTCCCTTGTCTATAGTCATTCGACTCACTGATAACAAATTAGTAGACAATTCTGGACCATGTAAAACGTCTTTAACTACAAGTCCAGCAATAGTTTTATTCCGTCATACATTCAAATGTAAATCACCAACTGCAGCTAGGGGTATATATGAACATTGTTTGCCACAATTATTTCAGTATTCGGTGGTTTAACCAGTCACTATGAACAGGCATATGTGAAGAAGCTCCAAAGTCAATATACCATTCATTTTGGTTAATGACACAACCAGTATTAAGTCCCGTGCATAGCAAATGTGTTTGTTGACGGTTAACAGTTGACGTATGACATTTATGACATTTAGACTTCGGATTTGGACAATTTGATGCTATATGTCCAATTCGATTACAGTCATAACATCTCGGACTCTTCAAATTTAACTCGTTGAAATTCTTCTTATTTTTGTTAAAACTTTTACCGTTAAAAGCCGTCGTTTGATCAGAAGTTGAAGATTTGTTTTCTATTTTGACATCTTGTAATACAGTCTTGGCCGAAAGTATTGAGCACCCATGATATCTTACAATTTTTTTGGGAGTATCAATTTGAAATAAATTGAAAAAATTTTAATAGATTCGCATTACTATTTATTTATCTATATATATAAAATAAAGTCGGGTTAGTTACACCATTTATAACTGAAGAACGGCTGGACCGATTTTTTTGATCTTTGTTTTGTTGGATTTGTCTTCGCTCCGAATAGCATAATAACTATTAAAACATTGGAAAACTTCACCAAAAAAAAATTTATCAAGAAAATTCATTTTCTCATACATTTTGTTTTTTTTTATTTTGTTCGTCTCAATACAGTGGTGGTTTAGGGAAAAAAGAAAAGTCGGAAAAACTCAAAAGGAAAACCCCAAAAATCTAATAAATTACCTTTTTTTATATGAATTTTGCATGTGTAGTTTGTATGTGAGGAGTGGTGCAGTGGTTAAAGCTTCGGCGCTAGGGCTGCAAGGTACTGGTTTCGAATCCGACTGGAGGGTGGCATGCAAATTTGTATTTTATTTTTTCTATACAATCTTTTTATTTTATCTACTTAGGTATATAATTCATGATGGAAATGGTGGATTATTTTTCTTCGATGCGCCCGGTGGAACTGGGAAGGCATTCGTCATGTCATTGAATTTGGCCACTGTTCGTGCGAGATCTGATATTGTTGGAGCAGTTGCTTGGCGTTGAAATTGTCGTTAGACCTTCAATCGGCTGAAAACCCGACTTGCAACATTGCGAAACACTCAGCAATGGCGAAAGTTTTGGTAGCATCATCGATTATGAATGTACAATGGCGCACAAATACGCATTTGAAGCATTCAATCGAACTATGAAAGATCTACGCAATGACTCAAGATGTTTTGGAGGCGCAATTATTCAACTGTTCGGCGATTTTCGTCAAAAAATACCAATCATTCCAAGGTCGACCGCTCTCGATGAAATAAACGCTTGCCTCAAATCATCGACTCTGCGTGGCGCTATGTGATGAAACTTCAGCTGACGACAAACATGCGAGTTGCATTGTTAAAAATTTAAACTGCGTGTTCATTTTCTGTAAATAGCTGCAAACAACCAAAAATATTTTGTTTTTTTTTAAAATGAAAGATACATCGATGACATTGGAATTATCAGAAATATATTTTGTTTTCATTTTTTAGCTCGAAAGAAAAATTTAATTTGATTGTCTGTGGTTAAACGATCCATCTGCCGAAGATTTCTCCAAGCAATTGCTGACTATCGGTAATGGCCGTGTTCCGGTCGACCAATCGAACGGATTAATTTCGTTTCCTCAGAAGTTTTGCAATTTTGTCTCAACGAAAATCACAAAAATCACAATTGGGTGAGTGAACGAGTAATTTTTGCGGCAAAGAACAAAGATGTGGATCACTTAAATTTCACAACAATTCAAAATCTAATCGTCGGTCTACTTAATTCCTTCAAATCTATCGACTGTGTGACAAACAAAGACGAAGCAACCAGCTATCCAACTGAATGTTTAAACTCATTGGATCTGGCTGGCTTGCAACCGCACAATTTACAATTGAAAGTTGGTGCGGTAATCATCATTCTACGAAACCTGCATCAACCAAAACTATGTAACGGGACGCGTTTGGTTTTGAGAAAACCAAAGGAAAGTTCAATGATGAGGAAGTTCTCATTTCGAGAATTCTGATGATCCCAACCGATATGCTATTCGAGTTTAAACGAATTCAATTTCCGATTTGTCTTGCATTCGCCATGACGATCAACAAATAACAAGACCCATCTTTGAGTGTTTGTGGCCTGAATCTAGAAAATGAATGTTTCTCTCACGGCCAATTGTACGTAGCATGTTCACGTGTCGGTAAACCATCCGCTTTGTTCGTTTTCGCACCTGACAATAAAACAAAAAATGTCGTAAATCACAAGATGCTTTACTGAAGGGAATCGACCCTATTGCAACCCATCCAGTAAATAGTTTAAAAGAAAGTAATGCAACAATGCTGCGCGAATCATTTCGAATCAATTCAATAAAACGAAAGCCTTGCTGCCACGTGAATTACATTCATTTCAATGTATGTAATTAAAATATATTTCATTTTGATTGAATTTAATTAATTTGGAGTATTCATTTTATCCGCCCCGGAGGTCTCGGGTTCGATTGCCGGTAGTGACAAGGAAAAAATTGCACGGCTGGTTTAGGATCAATGAATTAATCACTTATTATCCGAAATGAAAATATGATTATGAAACCTAATTTGAGGCGGCCAAATCCCTTGATGGGATATAGTGCGAGAGAGAGAGAGAGAAAGAGAGAGAGAGAGAGAGAGAGAAAGAGAGAGAGAGAGAGAAAGAGAGAGAGAGAGAGAGAGAGAAATTCATTTTATCTTAAAAAAACTCAATTTAATTAAGCTACAATAACTTTAAACAATATTTATTGATTTTGAGGCGGTACGAAGTTCGCCGGGTCAGCTAGTTTTAAATACAATGATTTTAATTTATATAATTTTTTTAACACAAAAATCAAAGCACAAGAATAAATGTTTCCCAGCAAAATCAACTGTCAAAATTTCACTTTAAAATAATGTACCGAGCGAGACATTAATTTCGAATATAATTTGGAGAGTTTATGAGCGCCATCTTTGATGTATTGAACACACTTAGCTTTTTCGTTGGAGAACTGAGTACTACAAAATGAAAACAGTGCTGACATGTTCTACCATCACATTTTCGATACTTTATCGAAGATTATGTCTCGCTTCTTTAGAATAAAATGTTACACTATTTCACATTTTATATCATTTACCAGATTACTAGATTGAAAAATTGTGATATTCTACTCCATTTCTATCACGAAATAATTTGTTTTCGATACTTGAACGAAATTAGAGAAGGACGATTTGTTCGCATTTGTACTAGTAGGTTGTGATAGCAATAGAAAAGAAATAATTCATAAAAGAAACAGTTATCCATTTTAGTTTAGGAAAGCGAGACATAATCTTCGATAAAGGCTGCGGGCCAATAGTCGGGTAAAAGTTAATTTTAAGTAAATTTTTGGGTAAATTCATTTATTTTTCAAAAACTCTATGGCAAACTGATCGAAAAATCTGTTCTAAATTCGATTTTTACCATGGTAAACGATTTACCCGAGTATTGGCCTGCAGCCAAAGTATCGAAAATGTGATGGTAGAACATGTCAGCACAGATGTGGAATTTTTCATTTCTAATTTCATTTTGGTAAAATCGTATGGAAATTTCACGTGAAATCGAACTGAATACTAAAGGGAATAATTTCGAATCGTTTTACCTATTCTGAATTTTTCCCTTCGTAGGGGGAAAAGATTATGTTTCTTAGGCTGCGGGCCAATAGTCGGATAAAACTCAATTTTAAGTAAATTTTTCGGTAAATTCATTTATTTTTCAAAAACTCTATGGCAAACTGATCGAATAATCTGTTCTAAATCCGATTTTTACCAAAGTAAATGATTTACCCGACTATTGGCCCGCAGCCTTAATTTAAAAAAAGAAAAGAAATTTAAAAAATGATTAAAGTAGCCGGCGAAAAATTCGAATAACATAGACAATTACAAAACAAATTGTATTCCGATTCTGGCACTATTCTGGCTTTCTCTGGGAATAGGGAATTGGAAAAAATTTGTTCATAGCATTTTTGTTCAAACGTGTTTTTCTGGCTTATTGAAGGTATAAGTTTAGTGCAAAAATTTTCAACGCAAGGAGAACCGGAATAGTGCCACTGGTATGATAATCACGTCGGAAAACCCATATTATCTCCCAAATTACATTACGCCCAAATTTTACCGTTAGACGCACAAAATTGCACAATCAAATACCACACGACAAAATAAAAAAAAACACTGGTTTTCCACCATGCGATTTCTGGCGTGACTCACACCATCCCTACACTTATTCTATATCAAGTTTTGTGTGGGAAAATTAAAAAACCAGATACAGATGACCTTATAGATAAATTACATATTCAGAGTGCACGACGATGGCCGAAAGTTTCTCAGGAATTTGCACATTGTTTATCTTTACCCTTTGCGTACGTACAGTAACACTCCATCCATAATTGATCAGTACACCGAGTATTAAAATATATCTTTGATAGAATGATGGACATAAAAAATTCCATCCATTGACTCATATCACCGCGAGGCTACGTGATTTACGTATGGAAAAATTCTGATGTACGTCACCGATTAACGCTAGAGTATACCGGAAATTATGGTTGCGGTTAACCGACAGTATTGATCATTATTTATTAATGTCGTCTTTACACCATTAAGTATATAATTTGAAAGTGCGATTACTTAACATGTTACATGTACGTATAATTGTATACACATTATAAGCGTACCAACCAACGGTCATGCAACATAGCACCTTGATTGCGCGCTTACAGTATACAAAACTACTTTTTGTTGCACCAGAATATCGGAAATTCATGTTTGTTACGTAATCGAGTGGCGGCGCGTATTAAATTTTATATAAAATTACCTAAGCCAAACTAGTGCTTATATAAAATAGTTGTAAAGCATTTTACTTTCTTACCTTACACATACACATGTAAACATCATTTTCTCTTCGACCAAGAAACTACCACGTGAAATGACATTCATATATTCTAATAATGTTTTGATCTTTTTGATACGTTCCATATGAAATAGAAATAAACTTTAACCTAATCAAATAAAGTTAAGATCTTTGTGTATCCAACCGTATTCTGGGTGTTAAATTGGCTCGTACCCATCTCTACATGCGTGCGTAGCGCAACGACGACGAGTGGAAGAAAAATTATTGGGGTTGCTTTTCTATATAAATATATTAATCAATCTAAATGATGCTGTTTATCATAATATCTAATGTACCATGCCAGGCCATCCATCAAATCAAGGATTTGGTTTGGTTACGAGATTTCGAGGTTTTACAAGCAGACTGTATTTCGTATATACAGATTTATCATAAATTTATTTTGCTGAATCTCTGTGCGCGTTGTATTTGCGATTTTCCTCAACGAAAAATTCAAAAGGGGAAATACTATATTCGATGGTATACGTGCGTGTAGGTGTTGTGCTTTTTTCCTTTTTTTGGGATTTTATCATGTTAAGAGATTTTTAGTACATTTTATTGTGGTAACACTCAAAAGTTCCGTATAACGTATAGTGTACTATAAATTAACTTCCTATTTAAGTATAGATAATTTTTACTTTTAAAATGGTTTACTGTCAGTTTATCGTGGAAACAATTTATCGTGAAGTCAATTTATCGTAGAATCATTTATCGTAGAATAATTAATCGTAGAACATAAAAATTTTTGGGACATTTGTACCCGATAAACCCAGATGCCTATTAAAATCACAGGATGTCTATTTGAATCAAAGCTGACTGTGACTCTGTTACAGGATGGCTACTGCCATCCTGCAGATTATCACTAAGCGCATGCAGAGGCCTCCACGGTGATATTTTGCACGGTGATATTTTTCTCAGGGAGAAGTGCGAAGGGTAGTGGGGTTTGAGGCATGCATGGCTCCTGGCTTACACCGTGGTTAACACTTTAACAGAAAATTTAAATTAAGATAAAAACGCAAATAATAATAAAATAAAATAAAAAACCCGGAGTTCCGCCGAAATTCGTCGGACGGAACTTGAGGAACGAACCAGATAATCAAATAATAAAAAAAAAATAATAACGGAAGAGGTGCCTTGGTGCGCGCACCCATTCGAATTCAAACAGGGCAAAACCCTGGTTACGAAATTGGATGCGGGCACCAAGGGACCGCAATCCACACTACACCGACACAGAGGGAGTCTCCTCTCCCATCATACCTAACCGAAAAAAAATTAGTAATTCATTTTACAAACCAAAACCAGAAAAAAAATTAAATAAAAAAACGAAAACATAATCGCCGATAAGAAAGGAGAAGCGAGAAGCGAGAACAATGTGCATCGAGCGTGCTCCCGCTGTGCGGCGCTCGATTACAAAATTTTTTGAAAATTGAAACATAAAAAAAATTTAAAATGTATAAAAGAAATAAAAAAAAAAAAAAAAATAAAAAAAAAATTGTACCTTAATTAATTTAACAAACTTTTGCGTGTTGAATTCACTCGAAATTAATTTACACAAAATAAATTGACTATATCAGCCTCAGCCAACAAAACCCATCAGAAAGTCAATGAAACACTAGAACAGCATTATTTTTTTTTGTATTGTTGTATTTCATATTACACAATTTTTATTTATTAGATTTCTTAAAATATGATAATACAATACAAATTTATTTTTTTTTTATTTAATTTAATATAAGTTTTTAACGCATTATCATCAAAATTATGATTATTAACACATGACGCCAGACGCTTATCTCTATAATTATTTTTCTAAACTTATTTACATAAGAAAAATAAACGTCAGCACTACAATTTCCTCGACTCAACAAAAATCAAAACTTGAATACCAAAAAAAAAAAATTCTCATGCCGCAACAACGACGCGCCAAACGTTCTAGAAGAATTGTCTTTCTTCTCTGTCTCTCGTTTATATCAATTCGCATTGATGTAAACGAGAGGCATATAAGAAAAACATTTTTCTAGAACGTTTTACTTTACACACGCTCGATGCGCATTGGTCTCGCTCTCTTATCATTCTTCTCACCCTAGCGTCATCACAAAAATACACATTTTGGGATGAAAAGTCAAAAATTTTTAATGAATGGATAGGTTCTATGACATTTATGTATGAAAAAAACAATATCGTTTATATGGCTACCACGGCTTCGTCTACAGGCCTGCGTCCGAACATTAAAATTATCGATGACTTTTTCCAACAAAAGCGGACCAATGACCTCAATTTCAGCTCGAATGTTGTTTTTAAGTTGTTGAATTGTTTGTGGATGATTAGCACACTCCTTACCCTTCAAATAACTCAACAAAAAATAATCAAGTGGTGTTAATCTTGGTGGCTTCATAATTTCTTGAAATTGTGCGATCAGCAAATTTTGTTTCAATAAATGGATTGTTGCAGGACTTGCATGGCATCTCGCTCCGTCTTGTTGAAACCAATGATCAATTTATTCAATTTGAGCCACAAAAAACCGGTTAAAATGCTGCGATAACGCTCCCCATTCACTATAAGGGCGTTTTCCAGTTCGTTTTCAAAGAAAAACGGTCCAATGGTTCCACCAGCGGAAGCCTCACTTTATCCTTCATTTTAAAATCCACTTTTGCTAAAATCCATCTTTTTAAATGAAAACCACTTTTGAGCAAATCCATCATTGCCAAAATTCATCCTTCCTTTCCTTAAATCTGTACCCAATTTTGTCAAAATCCATTATTGACAAAATCAAATATTTATATTACAGACACAGACACAGACGTAGACACAGAAACAGACACAGACACAGCCACGGTTATGGGCATCGGTCATGGAACTGTAGAAGCGAAGCCGATAGATCAATGCTCTGCAGGAGATGTGGTGAAGAAGGGCACTTTGCTAAGTGAAAGCGGACATTGTAATTGTGTGTGAGCTATATACGAACCTTGATAGACGGTGTTGGGCTTCAGATAGATCGAATCGACCTGCTGTTAGTGTTAGTACGGTACTCGGGTTTGTCAGAACCAAAGTGAAAGGGGTTCATATTTATAGTTGCTACGTACCTCCAAGTGCATCGATTGAATAATTTAAAACATTTCTTGATCAACTAACGGATGATGCACGGAGCCACAACCCGGTGCTCATAGCCTGGGATTTGAATCCATGGGCCGTAGAATGGGGAAGTAGAGAAACTAATAACAGAGGTACCGCATTGTTAGAGGCCTTCGCATCATTACCGGTCGTATTAATGAATTCTAGAAGTACACCTACTTTCTGTAGAGGAAATGCCACTTCGATAGTTGGCCTAACGTTTATGAGCCTTTGTCTTGCCGATAGGGGAGTAGCATGGAGGGTGAGCGATCTATATACGCATAGTGATCAGTAAGCAGTTGTGTATGAACTGGCGGATAGTGAACCCCAAAGGACCATAGTTAGACACAGGAAGAGAATAGGATAGAAGTCCGCAGCGTCGAGGAGAACATCTTTTGTCTCATGATGGAGGATCTTACCCTATCTGGTACCGCAAATAACAAAGCCGTCCAGCTTATGAGACATGTTACAAGAGCCTGCGATGCAGTAATGCCAAGGAAAATGGTGAATATTCGTAGAAAACCGGTCTTTTGGTGGAACGACGAAATTTCGGAATTGCGGAAAAGGTGCCTAAACGCAAGAAGTCGATGCATCGAAAGACACATCGAAAACTCTCTCCTTCGACAACACTGTAAAGCTTGATCGGAACTCAGTCATTAAATTAAGTAA
This sequence comes from Nephrotoma appendiculata, assembly GCA_947310385.1. Lineage (NCBI taxonomy): Eukaryota > Metazoa > Arthropoda > Insecta > Diptera > Tipulidae > Nephrotoma > Nephrotoma appendiculata. The sequence goes on from OX371224.1 coordinate 58,690,898, forward strand.
GCGAAAGTGCTTTTGCGAACTGTGCGAGGAGGTCAACCGCGATCCCTGGGGTAGATCTTACCGATTGGTGATGGAATAATTCAGACACAATTACGCCACTGCTCCCACATGCCCAACAATGCTGTCCGACATAGTGAGTCATCTGTTCCCGCAGCAACCCGATTGTGTATTATAAGTTAGGCAACGAGAAGGATGATGTACTACCAGTTACTGAGGAGGAGGTCTTGAAGGCATGTGGCAGAGCGGGTAACATAAAGCTCCTGGCCCGGATAACATTCCGAATATTGCATTGAAGTCGGCGGTTAAAGCATACCCAAACTTATTTACGGAAGTATATACTGTATGCTTAGTTGAGGGGGTATTTCCATAGTAAATGGAAGGAACAGAGATATAGCCGGGGATGTGAATGCATGGGCCGTCCTCCTGGCGTGTAGTCTGTTTATTTGGATACGGCAGGCAAAACCCTAGAGAGAGTTGTATGTGACCGATTAGAAGGTGCTATAGTTACAGCAGGAAACCCGTCAGAGCATCAGTATGGCTTTTGAAAGGCGCGCTCAACAGTGGATGCGATTAAAGAAGTTGTAGATACAGCGCATCAGGCGATATTGTTCTCGATGGCTACGTGATAGTAAAAAATACTGTGCCATAGTTACATTGGACGTGAAAAATGCATTCAACACGGCAAGCTCGAGCTGCATATTTAACGCACTTACACGGATGAAGATACCGAAGTACCTGCTGAGACTAGTTTCCAGTTACTTTAGTGAGAGGATCTTGATTTACGATACTGAGGAGGGAAAGAAAACTTACGTGGTGACTGGTGCAGTTCCTCAAGGATCAGTGTTAGGTCCTACACTATGGAATGTGATGTACGATGGTGTTCTTCGACTGCCCATACCAAGTGATGCACGGGTGATTGGGTTTGCGGACAATATCGCGATTGTAGTTGTCGCGAAACACAGAGAGGGAGTTTTGGAGATCTGTAATAAGACGGTTAGACTTATTCGACAGTGGTTAACATCTGCTGTGGTGTAATGAAAAGTAATGGAAAGCGTAACCATAGAGATTGGAGCCCAACAAATTGTTAGTCAACCATCCATCAGGTAGATTGTCATATAAGACACATCTCATTACCTCCAGCGAGCGAGCAAGGAGAGTTAACATGGCACTAGCATGAATAATGTCTGGCGCGGATGAACAGCAGAGTTTTGCTCGCTAACGTCGTTACTTCTATACTGATGTGTGGGGCATCAATTTGGGTCAACTCGTTGGAGAAGGATACTTATAGGCAGAGAGTAGCAACAGTTCATAGGCTAAGCGCTCTGAGAATATTTTGCGCATTTCGGACCGTGTCAGAAGACGCTGCCTGTGTTCTTGCGGGAATGCTCCCAATAGATCTACTGGCCAAGGAGCGCCAAACCATGTACCTGCGTCGTGGTCAAGGAACAAAAGCAGAGAACCACCGATTAGCACGGGCTGTGACGATCACTGTATGGCACAGAAGATGGAGTGAGTCGACGAGTGGTAGATGGACTCATCGCCTGATCCCCTACATCGAGGCGTGGCTAAACAGGCGACACAGAGAAGTGGATTATCATCTTACGCAGTTTCTGACGGGTCATGGTTGCTGTAGATCATACCTGTTAAGATTCAAACACGAAGAGGCACCAGATTTCCCTCTATGCATCGGAGTAACAGACAATGTAGAGCACGTAGTATTCGAGTGTCCACGATTTACTGAGGAGAGAAGCAGTATATGTGCACGTGAGGTCCAACTAACACGTGTTTGATATATGGGTTCATACGTGAAACCTATCGAAGGTTACCCCCCTCCGCCCATAAAAAAAATAAAAACACAGACACAGACATCACACATCAGACAACAGACATCAGACATCAGGCATCAAACATTAGAGTTCAGACATCAGATATCTGACATCAGAAGTCAGACATCAGACAACATACATCAGACATCAGACATCAGACCTCAGACATCAGAAAACAGACAACACACATCAGACATCAGCTTCAGACATCAGACATCAGATATCAGACATTAGACTTCGGCCATCAGACATCAGATATCAGACATCAGACACAGTCACAGTAACAGACATAGACGGTAGGCTTGCAAAAGTAATAAAACGATGGATTCGTTGGATTTTTTATGGATTTTAGAAAAATGAAAGTCAAAGTGGATTTTAGGGAAATGGATTTTGATATAATTGATTTCGTGGGTAACCCGCCACCAACCCATAAAGCACACCAAACAGTAACTCTTGGTTGGAAAAATGTGCAAAATGTGTCGTAATGTGGTTCGTGAAATGTTTAGTTCTTGTGAACGATGTCTGGTTGATGTGCCTGGTTCATTACGAACACTTTCACTAACAGTTGCCACTGCATCAGGAGTATGAACTGGATGAACATATTGATACAGTCTACGATCTTCCACTAAGCCAGTTTCTTCAAAACGATCAATAATTTTGCCAATTGCACGCTCAGTAGGACTTCCATGTCGACCGAAACTCTGAAGTAGTTTACGAAATGTTGATGTTTTTGAACGATTATTTTCATAATAAATTGGGACGGTCAAAATGCGTTGTTGTATTGTTAGCGACTCCATATCTTCGGTTTGGTGCAATAGTGACACAACTCAAATTTCACTAGTTTCTAAGATATTCGAATTAAATGATACCCAATAATTCATATATTCTAGCAAATAAGGTAAAATTCCATGTAAAAAATCACTCAATTCACGAAAGAAATTAACATTTTAATATATTGGAAAATATCCTAAGAAAATTTGCAAAATTTAAAGAATTATAAAAATTAGATTTTTTCAAATCGCTCTACTGAAAAATTTTAAATTTTGAGTTGTGTCAGTGTTGCACCAACCCGACGATATAATGATAAATGGCATATTTTTGACTTTTCATATGTCAAAGAATTGTTTAGAACAGATACCAATAAGTACTAAAATTTATTGATTGAAATTCTTATTGATTATAGAAATTCTGAGCTCTCAATACACAAAAATTGCTTGCTTCTATAAAGGCAATAAGCTACATTTTTTTTCGGAACAAATGCAATTATAACATCAAATCAAACTATATTGACGCTTGAATCGTTTTATACGTAAAATATCAGAAAACGAGGAAAACTATTATTCCAGTAAAATTGATTTGTACTTATTGATTCGCGTACTTATTATCAATTTACCACATTGTTGTCCTTGTGTTTGATAAACTAATTAATTTGCGATAAGAAAACGTTTATTTGAAAAATGTGTGAGTAATAGTTTTTAAGGTACGAGTGAAATTCAAAGTGACTAATTTTACAGTAGAACGTTGATTATCTCGGATATGTGCTGTCATATAATTTTTTGTTCAGACTAGTGTCCTCCATCACTTAGACACCCGGTATAGCCACTTCCGGAGTGCACCATGGTTCTCACTTGGGTCTCCTTAACTACATTGTCTGCACGAACGATGCCCCTATATTGGCTTTATCAATGATCCTTTTTGGATTATTTCGCTGATGATAGTAAAACGAACAGATTCGCATTGTGGTGCAACAAAAATGATCTCAAATGTTATCAATGAAAATATTATCATTCCAAGAATATTGCAGCTGACTAACTTCGTAAAAATATACATAACCTAGGCTCAACTGCGAACTGTTTGCTTGTATGCATTGTTTGTTCAATGCAAGTTTTATTATTTTTTTTATTTATGTAAATTATTAGAACGGAAAACAATTCATCTAGTAATTTTTCTGTCTTACTGCATGTGAAGTGTCCAACATACCACGAAGCTCTTCATTTACGTGTTGGCAAATACGTTGTCCATGAATTATTGCAAGTTTTTTTATTTCTTCTTGAACCGTCGGGACATTGTACCACTGAGTGTTAACTATTCCACGTTCACGTAGCACTTTGTTTTGAAGAGTTTGTATAATTTTGTTGTTGGCTTTCTTTGTACAGCCCCAGCGCTGTATTCCGCAAGTCCATACAGGCTTTAGCACCTGTTGATAGAATCGCAATTTATTTTCGGTTGACAATTTTGAAATTGTCCCAAGCAGCCAATACATTTTTCAATATTTTATATTAAGTTCACCTTTTTTTTAACGTCTCTTTCCTTCTGAGTCTATATCTCAGGTCTGTATCTAAGGTCATCCCTACATATTTATTAAAGGTTTATAACTGACTGTTAGATTAGTAAAATTCACATGCGTGAATTTCGATTCATTGAGCCCGACACGCCACATTTTTGTCCATTTTATCATTTTGTCACATGCTTCTTGGAGTTTCGTTGTCAATTCCTCGATAGTGTCTCTTACTGAGAGAACTACAGTGTCATCAGCAAATGTTGCAACGGTAACATCGTTTAATAAAGGTAAATCTCTGGTGTGGAGCAGGTAAAGAATAGGTCCCAAAACACTACTCTGCGGGACTCCTGCCGACATATTTTTTAGCTCGGAATATTCATCTACATATTTCACCCGAAATTGGCGATTCCCTATGTATGATTTTAAAATCATATAATATTGTAACAAACCTTTTCCTCTCTAATGTATTCTCAATGACATCTGTAAGCCTATATGAACCAGCTCAATAGTTGAGTGTTTCTCTCTGAAACCAAAGTGATATTCTGGGTGGGTTTCTTTGTTATATGGTTCTTTTCAATCTTTTGAGCATCATTCTCTCAAATAATTTCGCTAGTGTTGGTTGAAGTGAAATTGTCCGGTAAGATTTTCTATCATTCGGTGGCTTGCCCGGTTTCGGAATCATTATTACTTCTGCTACTTTCCACAGGATTGGCACATGTTTTTTCCCTGAGGTTTGCATTGATTATGTACAGTAATTTACGGGTGCCTTTTTCAGACAACTCCTTTATTATTTGCCCTGTTATCAGGTCGTAACCAGGAGCTTTCTTTGCTTTTATGTTTTTAATTTCAGCTTTTATTTCTTTCAAAGTTACAGGCCGGATACCAGATATTCTGGGCGTATCAGCAGTGTTTTAGTAACCGGTCTGCCGACCTAGAGGTTGAAATGTCTGCCGATCTAGATGTTCAGCAAACAGGTAAGCTATATCTCTCGCACTTCTAGCTCATTTCCCATTGTTGGTTTTGATTGGGGGGATATACGTTCTTAGTCGTTTTAACGCTTTTATTGCTTAACAGTGGGTATCTTTAGTTGGAACTAGAGAATAAATGTATTTTCCAATTGTTGCATTTTCCACTGCTTTTATGAGTGCCTTAAATTTGATGCACAAGCTGTATAAGGTAGTTTTATCTAGCGGCGCACGCGTATTCTGCCATTTTTTCGTTTTTCTGCACTAGTTCTTTTACTTCTATTGGGTAAATAACAGAGTTTTCTGATAATTTGTGGTGCATTCCCAAGCTGACCTTTGTATGACACCAAGGAGCCTTTTCTCTACTAAATGCTTAAACAATTCTCAATTTTTTGTTTTGTTGTTTGTGAGCTGTGGTGAATTTGTTTTCTATTACATTTTCACTAACCGTCATAATAACAGGAGAATGATCAGATATTAAACTTTCATCATTTTCTAATGAGATGTAGCGTTCCGATATGCCTTCAGTAATGTAGAAATGTATAAGGTCTGGGGTTTTGTTAGGGTCAGTTGGCCAGTACGTTGGTTTCCCTCTTGAGTAAGATTCACAGTTTGAGTATTGGCCAGCTGCAAGTAACTCTGTGCCTTTTGGAGAAGTTAACCTTGAGCCCCAGAAGGTTTTTTCCCCGTTAAAGTCACCTCCAATAATGAAGTTACTTCCAAATTTCTTTAGGTTATACCGTGGGTTGCAATATATTGCAGATATATTACAGGTGTTGTGATGACCAAATTTAACCGTCACGGTGGTTGCTTGTATGGGTTCTTTTTCTATTTTTAATTGTTCATGATGATTGATAGTATCCCTAATAAATATTGCTGACCCTCCTCTTGCTCGTTCTGCAGGATTTGTGGTATGGTAACAGATATATTTCCGGATTGATACATAGGAGCTGCTGGTAAAATGTGTTTCTGGCATTAAGCATATTCACGGTATTTCAAAATAGTTTTAATTTTTCTAGGTGTTGTGTTAATCCGTTTGCATTCCATATAGCTATTCTTAATGAGTAGTTTTGATGTCTGACATTATCTATTTTTTTTTATTTTGGAACTTGGTATTTCCAGCAGATTAAATCGATCCAGAATTAACTTATTTAGTTTATTCTGTTTCTCAAGTCTTTTTAAAATTGCTTGGACAGTGTTTTTGAAATGTTCAATACCGTTGGTCGAATCTCTTTCGAATTTGAAGAAGCCTGTGCATATGTATAATTCTCCCTACGCATAGATGCTTCATTTCTTGCTCGATCCTTGTTTGGATGACTAAGAAGGGGTTTGCGTGCCTGATTTCATGTAGCTAGCCGGCTGGATGCTGCCCATTACAATTGATATGATATATTTTGTTGGTGCTGGTGTTGGGTGCTTTCCAGCACATTTTACACATGGTTCGCGCGCACAATATCGTTGCGTATGGTTATAGCCTTGGCATTTTTTACATTGTACTATAGTATATATTGTACTATAGTATATATTGTACTATAGTATATATAAGAATATATTCTTGTACTGCCTCTTTTAACAGCTTCGATCTTTACTCGCATGTTGAGTATGTCAGTTATATTGTAAATTTTTTCTATTTGCTCGGATTTATCAAACGTTAGCATGAACGCAATGCAAACGCTGCGAGAACTTTGAAATAACAGATAGTAAATCAATTATCAAAAAACTCGCTTTAAATGTGGCAACATTTTCTAGAGACTCTCATTTTGTTTTTAAGTTATTTATTTATTTATTCAAAGAAATCTATTCTGTGATTAACATGTATGATTTCAGATTATTTACACTTAATAAACACATTTTATTAAACACTTGTGTTTTATTTCACAAAAATTAGATTTTTGAATATTTTACTTAAAAAATTTGTTCAAAAAGATTAAAAAATCACTCGATCGCGATTTCGAATTGTTCGGTCATCATCACGAGTATCTACTGATTTATAAAAGTAAAAATTAAAAGTAAATGCAAAAAATAAATAAAAGAAGGTGGGAGGTACAAAAAATAGGCAATACAAATTAATATATTGATGTCCCAACCAACTGTTAGTCATACGGAAAAACTAAAAAAAAAGAAAGGGAAGGAGGATAGCAGGTAGGCGATTAGTCATCAGTTGAGTAACAAAATTCAAGGTATATTGAAGTACATTTAATTACCTAACGTATTAGTCAAATTATTACGAACGTGAGAATAGAAAAGAGCGGGGTCTGTAAGTCAGTCGATCGAGTTAAACTTTTTGAACAAATTTTTTAAATAAAATATTCAAAAATCTAATTTTTGCGAAATAAAAAACAAGTGTTTAATACAATGTTTTTATTAAGTAAGTGTAAGTGTGTTTCGCCAAGTATCTACGGCTTAAGTCAATTTTTGCTATTTCTCATAAGAACAAAAACAAAGCCAAAATTAATTTCTTAAAAATGTAGTAACGATTTAACTTTCAAGCGAAACGTCAAAAGGACCGGTAATGTATTAGCCGTAGTTCTGTAAAATTGCAGTTTACCTTTATTTAACCATTTTTAATTTAACTGGGCTTTCATAATCTAAGACTTTATCAACTTTAAGATAATTTGAGGTTCTCATTAAATTAAAAAGCAACAGTGATACAAATCGGAGTCAGGAGCAACATACGACTTGTGAGTAGAGATGAGAGATTTGTGAGACTTAAAATGTTATGACATTGTGAGTAGAGATTTACTTTGCAACAAAAATTTATTAAAACAGAAATAAAAAAAAATAAAAAATGACACCAAAAAACTTTAAAAATTTAAAAAATAATTCTTCAGGATATTTTTGAAGTTGCTCTTTGATAAATTAAAGTCGAATAGGTCGTTGATGATGTTGAATGATTTAGACAACGTATTAATGGGGTTGTTTCCCCATAGTTTGTTGAATGAACGTGGCCGCAAATCAATTAATTTTCGTGCTGTACAATATAACTTGATTGAGCAAGACTTACATTTAATCGATTTTGACGTACTATTCGTTAGTATTATGCCTGTCAATGAAATGATTGATAGCTATGAATTTGAATTCCAAAAAGTCACCTGGAATTAACAAAATTCCGCCATGGCTGCGTTTAAGGAGTTATTAAAGAGAACAGTCAATATGTTTGATATAATGCTTGCTTTAGACTTACATATGTGCCCGAGTGTTTCAAGGTTGCACAAAAAATCATGATGAAAAACCAGGGGAAACCACCTGAGCAAATTGTATCATAAAAGCTGATCTCTTTGTTGCCTACAATTTCAAAGTTGTTATTGAAACGACAAAAATCAATGATCATTATACCTGACTTCCAGTTTGGATTCAGGAATAAAAGATAGAATAAGCATTTGATGAAGAGAAGAAATGTTGTCCTGCCGTATTTCTAGATGTATCACAGGATTTCGATAGAGTGTGGCATGTGTGTCTTATCTACAAGATAAGTAAATTAGTGCCATACAATTAATTGCAATTGCCCGCGTCGTATCTCTCCAAACGAATATTTAAAGTGTCAGAGGAAGAAACATACTCCAACTTTTACCTAACCATAGCAGGGGTGATCCAGGGTAGCGTATTAGAGATTTCCTATATCTACTTTACACATCCGATATATCGACAACGTAAACAATGTGTATATGATTAGAAAAAATGATTAGAAAATAAAGCTTAATGAGCTTAAATCAGTCCATGTAATATAAACACATATTTTACGCGTTGTGGTACAAAAATAACAACATCCATACATTTTTCAATGGGGTACAAATTCCCCAAGTTGAATCTGCTTTAATATCTCGGATTGCATCTCGATTCAAGATTGAACTGGAAATATCACATTAGACAAAAAGCAGACCAAATGAAAATAAAACAACGTGAAATGTACTGGCTAATAGGAAAACATTCTAAGCTTAACCTGTACTGTAAATGCCTTACTGTTTAAGTTAAATAAAAAAAAATCTTATTGGACGACCCCGTGCTTCACCCTACCGCACTTTCATCTGGCATACCAACAGGGATAATTAAGATGACCAAGCAGACACGCGATTACGCAGTATAAATATTTTCCTAATAGTGAATTGTGTAGGGGAGAGTCTCCGGTTGTGGGCACCCTGACTGCTGTCATACTTGTATTTTGACGAAGTGAAAGAACGAGCTTGTTCATTTGGCGCGATTATATTGAAAAAAAAGTCCGTCAACGCAATTGTAATTTTCCAATGTTTTACAAGTGCGATAAATCAAAGTGAACAATCTCAAACAGGTGAGTGATATCGATATTTCTACAGTATATTTTCGTTGTGTTTTGGGATGCCACATCGATTTATTTCAAAATCACCAGGCATGACATTTTTTTTTTTGATTACTTATGATTTCCGGTTGTGGGCACTTAAATGTAACCGGTTATGAACACGCTCTTTTTTTTCATTTAAAGCGTCTGTTTGACTGGAAAACTATCAGATATTATCGTTTATGCTGACATTACATATTCTTTAACATTTTAACCTATTTTAAGGCATTTTTGCCATGACAACCCCGAACTGAATCAGCTTCAATTGATGAAATCAAAATTGCTAAGTTAAAAAAAACACATTAAATCGATTGCACGAACCTATGGAATTGCGGGGAGCAGTTTGCAATGCTATCTCCATAAAACTGAAGAGATGTTTCGCGACTTGTCATCTGTGGAAGATGCTGTATTGTTGGATTTCGTTCGTGAATGCATGTTGATTTTATGTTCACTCTTCTTTTCCTTTTTTGAAAATCGTTTTGTGCTCAATTGGAATGTTTTTAAAGGTTTTCAAACCGATCCACGGGAGGGACCATTTGCACTATATTTTGAAGTTGAATATCAGCCGATATGGAATGACGACGAGAAAACGGGCAAACATTGGTATTAGAATTTTATGCGCTGCCACTATAAGCTCGTTTTACGCACCCCAGAACAAACATCCATGCAGCGCGTGACAGGCTTTTGTAAATGAACCATCATTGCCATCATGCAGGGTATGCGACGTGTCGGAAAACTTAAAGCCGCTGAAAGAGGAACGTTGGTGACAATGGAATTAACCGTAATCGCTGGTGGAAACAGTCTATGCACTCGCTATATGCAACATTTTATAAATTTTGCAAAACCTTCGCTATAGCTTCCTCTACGCCATTGCTTCTCGAACAGCTATGTTTCCATTCCGCCGCACTGTAGTCACAAACTACAGCCATTGGATGTCTCTGTTTTCAGCCGATAAAATGCCAACAAGGTAGGACTTTGAATCACTCAACCTTGCTCTCTCGATTTGAAGTTTTTAATTGTCATCTCGTTGTTTTAGGTAATAGAGATTGGTCATATTGCTTGCTTTGTCTGTAACATTCTTCATCTGACATTGACACCCAAAATAATTAAATCCGGCTTCAGAGCAAACGGAATTCATTCAAACGACCCAGACATCTACTCGAATGTTGATTTTATTCAAGCGGTCGAGGGGAATGTGAAAGAATCTGGCAGCATCGAATCGCCTTTCTTAGAACAGATGTTGTACATGAAATGAAAGTGGTTACCACACCAAAACCTTCCACATCTACAGCGTCTTCAACGAGCCGCTTATCAATATTACGAAATTGGTCGCCTGCAAGCAGCTCCACCAAAAGCCAACAAATCGCGGTCGTAAACCGATGCAAAACACCATGCTTACTTCTCCAAGAATCGTTGCTGCTTTAAAGGGGAAAGCCGATAAGCGAGCAGCTGTCTTCCATCCAAAGAAGAGTAAAAAAAGAAGGCAAATGCACCTGAAATTGACCGCTGCAAATTCCATCAAGTGCAACACGTGTGATCAGCCCATGCATTTGAAGTGCGCTAACATGCATTTCAGCTATTTCACATGCAAACATTGTGTTTCTGACTTGGAAGATGAGGAAAACGATAAACAATATTTTTAAAAACCATTTTTTGTTATTTTTGCCACTGAAGGCCTTTAAAATTAATAAACCTCGGAATTCTTTAGAATTAGGTGCGTCTTCCTTGGTCGTAATATTAGTTGACAAATACTAGTTAACGGAATCGAAGTACATAGTAGTTATATTTTAGCAAACAGTTAACTAAAACTTCTATAGCTTTTTAATGATATCCATATCTCCGCGTAATATGCGGACTCAAAGAAAAATTATGGGTCAGAAACAAAACTGGGCCCACAACCGGACACTCTCCCCCTACCACTCTAATCTCATATTATGCCTATTTCGGATAAAAGCTCTAACATTCAATACGAATACTGCTTGTGTTCTGCATCGCAAGAGTAAAAAAAGAGATAACTGTACACACACACACATTTTGTCTATACAGCAAAATCCGTAATTTTTTTTTTATTTGTGTCGTATCGATTTTATTTCTGAATTGGTTTCCCCAGGTTTTCGCAAGAACGTGGTACGAGTACCATCCATAGTCAAAATCCCTGATCAGCTTTTAACGAAAAGCTGTCAGTAGCACCAAAAATCACACTTCTAATGATAAACTCGAATTTTAAATTCGTATTTGTTGTTGTTGTTGTTGTTGGTGTAAAAGCTTTTTCTTTTGATTTACGTAAAGTACTAGCAAGAGTGTTGGTTGTGTGTGCGGCACAAAAGAAGCAAGAAATTGTGAGAAAAGAAATGGTTTGGTGTGTTGTCTTGAGTGGATGTATTATTTGATTTTCTTTTTGCTGTTGATTTATGTTTCTTACAAAATAATTTCTTATAAATTAGTGTTTTTACTCAAAAAGCTCTCATGCTCCGCACTCTCCTTCTCTCTCTCTCTCTCTCTTTCTGTCCCATGCGCTCTCATCACATCAAGTTTTTGTATTTTTATCATTTCTTCAGCTCGCCGTCTATTCAGTTCACTTTTAGAAATTCAACAGCATTGTTCGAGCAATTTGTTGTTGTTGCGTGTGTGTTGCATATACATATGTACATATACGAAATATCGGGTGTTGTGTTTATAGAGTAGAAAACGGGAAAAAAGAAAATCTTGTTTTTCACATCTTAAATATTTTCTTTGGTATATTTGGTACGAGTGAAATATACACACACACACATACATACATATAGGTCACACTATGGTATCTCAATAAATTTTGTGTCGTCGTCATTCTGCAAGCTTTTTTTTTTACATCGTGCCGTTCTAATATACGTACAGTGTGAGTGCTGGTTGAATTTAGTTAAATGTGAATTTGAAAATTTTGAGCTTTTTCGTGGAAATTAATATCTCGACGAAAAGTCATTCAGTGTTTGTTATTTTTTTATTTAGCAAGGTGCAAAGTGTGCGATAAATTTTGTGTTTTGTGCTTTTTGTTTTAGTGGAAAAGTGTTTTAATTTGTTTTTGTTTTTATGACATTTATGGTGTTGATCTACATAATATATGCTTAAAGTTTTTATTTTGAAGACGAATAAGTCGTGAAAGTGAAATTTTTGGTGCGCTTAAAATCTTGACACATTACCTACATCATTGGGCATTGTCTTGAGTATAATTTTTGAAACACGTGGAAACGGATAAAACACGCAACGATCAAATAAATTGTCATACACATAGAAAATGTAAGTGTTGAATTTATTAAATTGTTTTGATTTTTTTTTGATATGGAAAAAGCTTTGTCAGCGTAAATATTTTGTTGTTGAGTATTTCATAATCGAGAGTACCATATGGTTTGGTAAATGTTATGAAAACTGACAGGATTAATTTTAATTTATCCCTTTTTTTATCGTATCTCTATAGAAATAATTTTATGTATATAACACCCTTATGTATTTATTCGGGTTGAGATAAATTGCGATAATAAATCCGACTTATATGTGCGATATAATCTGATGAATAATCTATATGTTGTTATAATATTTGAGCCGAACGATGGATCACAGACTCAGTGTTGCATGGGTAAAAACGATGGGCGGTATAATCTCATTATTTTTAAATAAATCGTTTAATATCAATGTATCTAATACAGGCCCCTTGAACTTATAAACAACTTCGATTCGATTTCACGTAGGGCAATATTTCGTCCTAGATGCATCCTAGGTGACCCGCGCTGGAGATCATATTAAAGCCAAACTGTCACGTCTACCGGTTATGAGTGCAGCGTTCTCAACCAGGAATCACTTCCATATCGGTTCATGCGTACATATTGTGGCTCGTTAATTTATTGAACGGCACTTGGCTAGCATTAAGTCCTAATACTGTGGAGAGACACAAAATTTATCTTGATTATTTGCAATAACGATCGCACGTCAAATGCACAAAATCGCGATTAAAAAGTTATAGTGACCTGTGACATACATAAACACGATTGATGATTTCAAGGTGATCTAATTAAAGTATGCTAAGCTGTCATGGAAAGCAAATCTCGATCACAATCTTCATAAAGCTATCGCCGTTTTCTAGCAGTCACAGAGCCTTTGGTAAATCATGGAAACACTCCGTCGAAATGTTATATTTTATTCACAAATCACATTTTCTGCCGTGGTATCGTTTGGTGGCCGGTAGTTTTGTTTAGAATTACAATTGTGAGATTGTAGGGCGTTCTCTGGTGCTTTTTCTTTGACTCCACTTAATGCTTTGGCTTTTTGGCTTTACCTTCTACAACTACTTCCCTGTCTTTACGTTCAGGGTGTTCCTTTAAATAGTAGTGTTGCGTGAAATAATCGTGAAGTTCTTGTGGGGATAAATTCTGTAGGATAAATTCTTTACAAATACAGTTTATTAATACCCGAAGTTAATATATGATTAGCGATAGGCTTATTCCAGAATTTAACATCAGTCATTCATTTTCCATGGTTTTTCCGTCTAGATATCTGCGAATGTCTCAGGACTTTAGGGATCACATTTCAAAATCTCCAGTCTTTTATTCTGACGGCTCGCGGTTGGATCATGGTGCAGGTTCTAGAATATATTATCCCGCGCTTGATCTTAGATTATGAGAGAGCTTAAGCCTATTTTATATGGTGCACTGGAGGCTTTGAAAATAAACGTCACAGAGTATAACACCATTTTATGCACTAAATGTAAGGCTGAGCTCAATTCGTTGATTAACCTTTTGATTGTTTCGAAACTTGTTTGGAATTGTAATCATTTCATCAATCTCCTCTGTCGATCCAACAGTGTCTCTCTCGCTTATGTGGGTAACATGTACACAGCTCACTGTAAGGTTGTAGGAAACAATGCTGTTCCTTTATAATTTAATAGTGGTAAGAGCAGCAATGAAAATAACTTTGCGTGTTAGGTGAGACAAGAGTGGGTTTCCATTCCTTCCTGTTCCTTAGCTAAGCGTTTTATCACAGAACTTATCCTGTTGCACATCTTAACGGGTCATGGGCGCATATTCTTTCAAATAAACCCGTTTACGATTTTTCTCGATTAAAAAACTATCAAAAATTCGATGACTACATTCTGCCGTATTTTTTAAACTAATAGAATTTTTTATACACCACTCTCATCGCGGTTAACTTCTTGTCGTGTGGTGATTATAGTTATGTCAATAAATTTGATGTTTTTGCTGTTAGCTGTGTTACAATATGTTATTAAAGTCTGATTTACCTCTATAAAGTCTATTAGGGCCTCTTTTATTGTTTAGAGATATGTCCTAATCTTTGTTTTAGTTTTTCCATTTTAGAAATACAAAATCTGACTTGACAAATAAACGTATGCGAAAACGAATCTCACCGATTTTATACCAGTGGAAAATTTTCGCCTACGTTTTAATCGAAAATTTTCGCTTACGAATTTCAAGAATGCAATAATTTATATTTTCGATTGGAATGACATATTTTGGCAGAAATTCGACGACGATTTTATTCGATTGAATTTCAAGAATATGCGCCATGGTCACTTTAAAACATTTTAATCTTATAAGACTGGTTTCTGAGGTTCAACTGCATTTTACTCCTCGTTTCAAACTCCATCAATTTTCCAAAGAGGCGCTGCGTAGTTGCACCCTTCGACAGAACCCCCAGTTTGCACCTGTCCTTTCGTGTCATTGAGTTCGGCACCCTGTAGATTTAAGCCAATTTATCTAAAAAGTAACCTTCAAACACTGTAAGACTTTAACCGACAGTGTTTATTTATGTGGGATTAGAGTTCTTTAAACTTCACATTTTATTGTTTGGAATTAGCAGTGATCAAAAGGTGGTTGATAAACAATATTTAATGATACACACACTATTTATCGTTGCCATCTTCATTAGAGCTGTAATCTGGTAATATTGTAATGGTAGGGCTGTCCATGTTTGAAGTAAACCACCAGTTGGCATGAACACATTTCACACTTAAAAATCTGGTAAATCATCCGTTCCGGAAAACATCTCTCGCAAGGTTCCAGGCTAACAGCACGGGACGACGAGAAGTCCCGTCGTCTCGTATAAAACATAAGTTCGACTCAAGTTACTCTATGTCGATTACTTCAGATATTTGGCTATTTTCTTTCAATTTAATCTTAGTCTCAATCTATATTTCGAATACTTCGACGTATATGAAGTTTTCCCACTATTTTATTCTATAAAATAGTGTGAAGAGTGCCCACCCCAGAATCTAATTAAATTGGTTCTAAATAAATAGTCTCTTGTAAAGTTAGCCCAGCGTGGAATATAATAGAAATGACCTTAAATATAAAAATTAAATTCGTTCCTTTCAAATTTTGCGAGTTTTAGCCGTTTTGTTTATATAACTCGTGCTTGAATTATATTTAAATTTGGCACGTTAAAGGTATAACTTTGTTAGTTTAAGGCTATGTGGTTTTGAGATGATCACATTCATGCCTTGCTTTTAAGAAAATTAACAAAAAAAAAATCCTTACGTGGAAACTTTGCGAAATTGCTCTGCACCAGATTAATCCATACAACTCGTATTTATCGACCAAACGGCACAGTCGGTAAAAATCGGAAGGTAACGGGTTCGAATTCCGATAGGAGCAGCAGGATGTAAAAGGGAATTTTCATAATCAGATTACGATCTGAGATGAAAATGAATAAAACTAAGACCTCCGGTAGCAGTGCAAAACTCATGGGCCAACCAATCTTCCATGCTAGTACTATAAGCTGGCATGGGGCTATGCAATGTGCAGATGGTTCTACGAATATCGGACCTATTGCTGTTTACTTCCTGGAATTGGCTGCGAAACGGCGAAAAAGTAAGGACGGTAAAAGCGAACCGTGAAAGAGTAGGGAGTGCCTAGGCCTCAGAACAAATTAAAGATTAATAAAAAAAAAAACTTAAAAAAACTGGCACTGGCACTAAACTACATTTAAATTTGGTACGTTAAAAGTATAAATTTGTCGGATTGTGGTACAAGCTAATGTGGTTTTGGGATGGTCACCACATTCATGTCTTACTTTTAGGAAAATTAGGCAAAAAACCGTTTCTTGGCACCTTTGGGAAATTGGGCCGTGGGCAAGATATATATCTAAATTTCCTAAAAGTAAGTAAGGCATGCGTGTTACCATCTCAAAACCACATAGCCTTAATCCGAAAAATTTACACTTTAAATGTGCTAAATTTAAATTTAATTTTAATTCAAATAGGATTTCTTTAGATATAAGAGTTGCATGGTTAAAACTCAAAAAATTTAACGAATTTAAATCTTGTATTTAACGTCTCAAATTAACTTCACAAATTATTATTTATTTAGAATCAATTTAAACAAAATCATGGGCTAGGCTAATGTCACACAAGAGGCAGAGGGGTTTTTATTTATAAGTGTTGCCTGATGATTTTTGTTTATTTTCTGGGACGTAATCGTTGGATAACTTCCTTTACATAATACTTCGTTGAAATGTTCATTCAAAAAGCCTTGCAGCTTGTTAATATGATTGTACCGCACTTAATTGGATTTTTCAAAGGTAATTTTGTAAGAATGTCAACAATAATTTTATTTACAATTGTAGCTTGGCAGTTACTGGGTGGTTGACCTGAAGAAATCATGTAATTTTTTACTCCTGCAGTGTTACAATATTGTTAAGAAATTACCCTGAAAAATCCGGTTCGTATCACTGGATTGTGAATACCACCATAAATTTTACGGTTTACAACAACAACTCTCGTAATGTACACCATTATATTCTTAGAATAATTTCGAAATACCTGTTTAACACTTAAAACACAACAACCAAAATGTTCACTTTTTTTTTATTTATTACTAATTCACTTAACACAATTTATTTCACTAATAAACAAAACTAATATTTTTTCTGCTATTCAATTTCGCTCCTACACTATCGCGTATCACATTTTCTGAATGACTCACTTACTGCGTTCATCGTTCATCCGAATTGTTCTAGCATTTGTGTATATCATAAAGTTCCTCTTTGATTTTATCTACGTAATCTTCAATATAGAACATATACATATACAATCTGAATAAGGATCCAAAGGGGTAGTTCTTGTCTTATTTATGCCGAACAATTGAAAAACTACCTAGATTCAAAATTTCACCTTTGGTTCTGGTAAATATCCATTGGGACTCCAGAGCGAGTAATTCAGTTGTTAATTATGACTTCAGCGATAGTTATTGTTTCCCTGATTGGGTATAAGATTCCGGCCTTTGCTGAAATAGATCGTTATTACTAATACGTACCTACTATCGATTTCCATGAAATGGTTCAGCCACGGCCATATTAATTTTTTCGAATGGTAGACCGTTTACATCCGGACCAATATGCCGATGAACGAATATTTGTGAGTGTTTTGTTAATTTCGAGGTGGGCCCCACTTGCTTTTCCATAATACTCTAATTAATTATGTAACTTTGCCAACCCAGCTGTTCCATATTCGTTGTAAACCGTCATTTCCTAGAAATAGATAGGGTTTTCCACTGGGAAATATGGTTTGACTTCGAGTGTCTTCTCTGACTTTTTACTCCATGTTGGCCTACGATCATCTTCTTTATAGCACAACATTTCTGAAAAATGTGGGTATAGGAAATGCTTTTTCCGGATTATGTCGTTTCTTTCTATTCGTCCAAAGGATTTACATTCAACTTGACACCCGTGTAGCAACCATCGTAGCTCTTTTCACGTCTGGTTTTGATAAGATTTCTGAGAAACATGTACTAATAATTTGTCGACCATCGATTTCTTGTGACAACACTGCTTTTATACCATCATTGTTTGTACGGCATATACAAAAGAAATTTCAGATTGGGTATAGGTTACGCCAGCATTCGAACAGCAGCATGTCCTTCCAGCACTCGTGGAAGCTACCTAGGATTCAATAAACAAATGATTCATTATTCCAAAAATTGCTTATGTATAATGGGGGTTAGCGCTAGCAAAACAAAATAAATAAATTAGGCATTTGATTATGACGACATCTAAAATAAATATTCCTCTAGAGAGAATACAAAAATATTAAATCAACCACAAAATTATGAAAGAAAGTATTGAAACGGAACTACAAAGTTAAAGTTTTACATTCAAAAGTAAAACAGAAACAAAAATCAAAATTGAACTTGAATCATACACAACATGATTCCGCTATTTTTCAGTATTCTCCATGTACAGGATAAACTGAAATATTTTGATGTAAAAGATTTTTGAGCAAATAGCAAAACAGCCAATATTATTATTCGCGGTTCGGTACGAAACGGTCCCCCGTCATTCTTAAAGAAGTTGAAACTGCATTAATGAAAGCAGAAAGGCGATATTATACACATGGAAAAGGCCAACCTGTAATAGGTCGTAAATTGCTACTGCTTTTCAATAAATTTTGAATTTTGGTGAACTTGTTATCGTAAGGAAAAAGCGGGGAAGGAGTCAATAGATCCCAAAGTATGTTAAACTTTAGACCTTCTCCCAGTCGTCGATAGTTCAGTAGCAGTTTGCTATATTCTAACAAGCAATTTGAATTCCGCAAGGACAGATCTACTGAGTAAGGATGCAGTTTTTACGTGGTTGTGTACACAACACATCGACAACATCGAGTACTAATCGACAACGTTGAAGATTCTTAGACAACATTGACAAGCACTTATAACACGACAATATACATTTAAATAAATAACCAAACTTAGTTCGGATTTGTCGATTTGATAAATCTTTAATTAGTTATAAAAGTTTAATTAAATATCAGACACGATTTGTTTTGCGCCATCCATGAACGACTAGTATGAACTAGCCATTAATTTTGTTATTCTTAAATTTAGAGAAATAATTGGCATGCGGCACATAGTCTAAGAAACAGACTAAAGTAAATCGCCTTTAGTTTGTATAATAGTGATTTATAATTATTACTGTATCCATAAAACGTCTAATACTTAGTCCTAAATTGCATACTAAATTGTTAATTTCCACCATCGAAAATAAATACTGGGATAATTGATAAAACTCAAATTAGATTAGCAAACTATAATAAAATTTCAGTGCATTATGTTTTACGCCATCTATTGATAACCGGTATGAACTAAAATGCAATTAGTTTATACTGTTACGGTGACACCTAGAATAGAATAGAATAAGTTAATTTCATTAATTGTTCAATTACATTTATAATTTATAAACAACATTTAGGCGTCATTTCTATACTAACATATTTGCTGCGCATTTAGGATTATTCTAGAAACAAATATTTTGGTATATAAAGGCGCGCGTTGACGCGGAATGCTGAGTCTTATTTTAAACGTGATACAGTGAAGGTTAAATAGAAAGATTATTAAAGTGATTATTAAAGCGATTATTAAAGTGATAATTAAAAAGTGTGTTAAAATTATAATAATTAATTGTGAAAATTGTGTTGTATAATAAATTGTGTTGTGTAAATAAAATTGTGTAAGTTCAAATTTGAAGCAGTTGTATTTATTCACAATCCAGTGATTCGAACCTTGAGTGACAAGGCAAAATCGTAACAATTGGTGACAGCGGTGGGATTGTGAATAATAAGGAAAATGATTCTCTACGGATTAAAGCTTGCGCAATTAAAGGAGCAATTGACACGGCGAGGTTTGGCCAGTGAAGGCACAAAAGCTAGTTTGGTGGAGCGACTACGTGAGGCCATGGAGAAGGAAGGTTTAGATCCAGACGTGTATGATTTCGAGGAGGAAAAAACGGATGAGATCAGTATGGATAAGAAAGAAAAGGACGTACAAACGGTGGTCGAAACAACGCAAAACCCATCTGGAAGTTTCGATTTTTCGTAGTTGATGGCTGCTATGAATCAAATGATGGGACAACAGTTGGAGGGAATAAAACAATCGAACGAGCGAATGAAACAACAGATGGAGCAGCAAGGAGCGGACATTAAACATCAAATGAAACAGCAGATGTTACAAGTGGAGCAACAAGGGGCGGACATTAAACAGAAGATGGTACAAATGGAGCAACAAGGAGCGGACATTAAAAACCAAATAGAAGTTGGTCAAAAGAAAATGGACGAGAAGTTTCTAGAGTTATCTTCTACACTACACGGTAAAGTGGAAAAACTGCAAACAGAAGTACACGCAGAGATTCAAAATGTTAAAGGAGAGGTTCAACGTCTCGAGAAGGAGCTCCAAGATGTTAAAGTGAATGGAACGACACATCAAGTGATTCAGACGGTTAACGCAGTTAAGATAAAACCACCAACATTTGATGGAACAACATCCTTCAGCATTTTTAAGTTCCAATTCGAAACGGCGATTAAGCAAAATCAGTGGACTGAAGAACAATGTGTTGCAGCGCTAATTGTGGCTCTTAAAGGCGAAGCGGCAGAAACATTACAAATCATTCCCGAGCAGGAACAGAACGTTTACATGGGAATTATGAAGGCGTTAGATCGAAAATACGGAAGCGACCACAAACGAGAAATCTATCGCATGGAATTGAAGGGTCGATACCAAAGAGCAGGAGAATCGCTACAGGAATTTTCATCGGCAATTGAGCGGCTCGCGCATTTAGTACATTCAAATATGTCGGCCGATTACATGGAGCGAATTAAAATGGATGCATTCATTGACGGTATTCGAGATCCTGAGACGCGCAGAGCGGTGATGTTGTCACCTAAGGCAACTTTCACGGAAACCATCGCTTGTGCGTTAACAAACGAAACTGCGCAAACCATCATCAAACCAGCAATGAAAATTCGTCGAGTGGAGATTGACTCCAGAATAGACACTCCGCGGGCTACGCCAAGGTGCAGAGATGGAAGTGGCAGGATTAAATGCTGGGTATGTGATAGAATGGGTCACATCTCACGGGACTGTTGGGAGATTAAGAAGAAACGAGCAAGGTCGCCATCTCCTATGAAGCGTAGATCAAACGAGGAGCAGATAGAATCCAGGAAGGAGGGACAGACAGCAGCGGAGTCGTTAAACTAAAAAGAGTCAGTTTGCAGGGGCAGAAGCTGACTCCCACAACCGATTGTCCCATAACCTCCATCCATGTTTCGAGAATAGCAAGGAGCGGTGATAGCTTAACAATTGAAGCCGATATTGATGGGAAGAAATGCATGATCACGCTGGATACGGGAGCAACTCATACGATTGTTCGTGAGGATATTATCGATGGAATTATGGAACCAGCTAATGGAATAAAGTTACGAACGGCGACTGGAGAAAATTCAGCAATAAAAGGGAAAAAGGTCGTAAAAATAAAGATTGGGCGAAATCACTTTCAACACGAGGTGCTGGTTGCGGATATTGTAGACGAAGTCATCTTGGGGATGGACTTTATGAGAACGAATGGCTTCGTGGTGGATGTTGGATGGGGTGTATTAACCTACGAAAATATCGAGTTGCCACTTCACGTTAGCGCCGCTATAGGAGAAACGAGCAGGCAAATTATAATGGATCATCGGGAGAAGCTGCCACCGAACTCGGAAACAATAGTATGGGCAAGATTGGAAGGAGATTCTGGGTCACCCAGGTTGTGGGTTGTGGAAGCCAATGAAGCGGAGAGCGGAGCCAGAGAAATTATGATCGGGAAAGTCCTAGTGAAACCAGACAGCGATAGTAGAGTACCAATTAGGACTCTAAATCTCTCGGATAAGACGAAAACCATCAAGAAAGGGACAATAATCGGAAAATGTGAAGAAATATCTGCGATAGTGAAGTGCGAGCAGAAAAATCCGATTAAGACGGCTAACTCGCAAGTGCAGAAAGAGATTATAGATCAACTCATGGAGAAATGGACCGAAGATCTTACCATGGAACAGACAAATTTGGCAAAACAATTGCTCGAGCGGTACATGCCAATATTCTGCAGTACATCGGACAATAATGGGAGAACCACAATGGTAAAACATCGAATAGATACAGGAGCAGAAATGCCAATTCGCCAACCACCCAGGAGATTACCTTTGGCAAAGCAAGGAGAAGTGGATCGAATGGTAAAAGATATGCAAGCAGCAGGGGTAATCGAAATATCAAGCAGTCCATGGAGTTCACCAGTGGTGTTAGTCGAGAAAAAGGATGGTAGCATGAGATTCTGCGTGGATTACCGAAAATTAAATGCTGTGACGAAAAAGGATAGTTACCCATTGCCAAAGATCGATGACACGTTAGACACATTATCGGGTGCTCGAATATTTTCAACATTAGATCTGCAAAGCGGCTATTGGCAAGTGGAAGTCCAGGAGGAACATCGCGAGAACACGGCATTCAGTGTGGGTAACGGATTATGGCAATTTAACGTTATGCCATTCGGATTATGTAACGCCCCTGCGACTTTTGAACGGCTAATGGAGCGCGTGCTAAAGGGATTACATTGGAGGACGTGCCTCGTATATTTGGACGACATCATCGTTATGGGCAAGGATTTCGACGAGCATTTAAGGAATTTGGCAGAGGTTTTGGATCGGATACAGGCCGCCGGATTGAAGCTAAGCCCAAAGAAATGCAAACTATTTAGAACGGAAGTAAAATATTTGGGTCATAAGGTAACAACCAATGGAATCCATACCGATGAAGACAAGATAGCAGCAGTGAAGGAATGGCCACGATCTAAAAACTTACACGAATTACGGAGCTTCCTTGGATTGTGCACCTATTATAGACGGTTCGTGCCAGGATTCGCCAGTATCGCAGATAGTTTACACGAGTTAACCAGGAAGAACAAGGCATTCGAATGGACGGATGATCAGGAAGAGGCATTCGTGGAACTAAGACGACGATTATGCGAAGCACCAATCCTCGCATACCCTATACCCAACGTTAAATTTATTTTGGACACCGATGCAAGTAATGATGGTATAGGAGGAGTATTATCACAAGTAACAAATGGTGAGGAGCGAGTTATTGCATATTACTCCAAGATGTTATCAAAACCGGAACGGAATTATTGTGTAACACGGAAAGAGTTGTTGGCTATAGTGGAATGTGTTAAGCACTTCCATAAGTACCTCTATGGCCAAAAATTTCTTCTACGGACGGATCATGGAGCTTTGCGCTGGTTGTTACAATTCAAAAATCCAGAGGGACAAGTAGCACGTTGGATCGAACGTTTGCAAAGCTACGATTTCCAAATTGAACATCGGAAGAGAACCGCACATGGAAATGCTGACGCATTATCAAGAAGGCCATGTCCCGTGGAATGCAAGCATTGTGGGCGTGTGGAGGGTAAGGAAAACATCATCGATATTCGGCTTATGCAAGTGCTACCTGATGAGGAATGGACTGATGAAATGATCAAGAAGGAGCAATTACGGGATACTGACCTGTCATTCATCATGGAACATAAGGAAAAGGAACACCGGCCCACATGGAGTGAGATAGCTGACAAAGCTCCCATTGTAAAAGCATATTGGGCTCAATGGGATAGCTTCCACATAGAAAATGGATGTTTAAAACGGAAGTGGGAAAGCACGGATGGTAAAGTAAAACAATTGTTAGTAGTGGTGCCAAAAGATCGGATAGCGGAAATCCTCAAGGAGTATCATGGAGGAGCAAGTGGAGGTCACCTAGGGATTAATAAAACATTAGCCAAAATTCGCCAACGTTTCTACTGGTCCGGATGTAGACAGTCAGTAGTAGAATGGTGTCGAAGATGTGACCAATGTGCGGCAGTGAAGGGACCAGCACGAAAAAGCCGTGGAACCATGAGACAATATAATGTCGGGGCACCATTTGAGAGAATTGCAATGGACGTGGCGGGGCCATTTCCGACTACCGAGAGCGGAAATAAATATGTGCTAGTAATAATGGATTATTTAAGCAAATGGCCGGAGGTGTACCCCATACCCAATCAGGAGACAACAACAATAGCTGATGCCGTGGTTAACAATTGGATTAGCAGATTTGGTGTACCTATGGAAATTCACACGGATCAAGGAAGGAATTTCGAATCGGTGGTATTTCAGGAGATATGTCAGATGCTTGGAATCAATAAAACAAGAACGACGCCTTTACACCCACAATCGGACGGTATGGTGGAAAGATTCAATGGCACATTGGAGGAATATCTAGCAAAGGTTGTGGAAAGGAACCAACGTAACTGGGATCGACATATACCGATGTTCCTGATGGCCTACCGATCAGCGGTACATGACACAACAGGAGTGACACCAGCTAAAACCATATTTGGGAACAATCTGCGATTACCAGGAGATTTAAAGTTTGGGGCTGTTCCATCAGCAGCTCTATGCGGACAGGATTACGTCGACCGGATGAAAGAGGAACTCAATGAAATACATCAATTTGTACGGGAGAAAATTCGAATAACAAGTGATCGAATGAAAGCTCGATATGACCTACGAGCAAACAATCAAGGCTTCGAGGAAGGGCAATTGGTATGGCTTCACAACCCGCATCGGCAGAAGGGATTATCACCGAAGTTGAACCCACATGGGAAGGCCCTTACACTGTCATTAAAAGGTTGAATGACGTGGTTTATCGCATACAGAAAGGACGGAAAGGTAAACCAAAGGTGGTGCATTTGGAGCGTTTGGCGCTCTACAGAGGAGGTGATCTGGATCCTGTTCGGGACGAACAGGCTTAGGTGGGGGGTAGTGTTACGGTGACACCTAGAATAGAATAGAATAAGTTAATTTCATTAATTGTTCAATTACATTTATAATTTATAAACAACATTTAGGCGTCATTTCTATACTAACATATTTGCTGCGCATTTAGGATTATTCTAGAAACAAATATTTTGGTATATAAAGGCGCGCGTTGACGTGGAATGCTGAGTCTTATTTTAAACGTGATACAGTGAAGGTTAAATAGAAAGATTATTAAAGTGATTATTAAAGCGGTTATTAAAGTGATAATTAAAAAGTGTGTTATAATTATAATAATTAATTGTGAAAATTGTGTTGTATAATAAATTGTGTTGTGTAAATAAAATTGTGTAAGTTCAAATTTGAAGTAGTTGTATTTATTCACATTCCAGTGATTCGAACCTTGAGTGACAAGGCAAAATCGTAACAATACGGTATGCCTGGTTAGTTCATGCTAGTCGTTCATAGATAGACTAACTAAACAAATCATGTCTGTTGCTTAGTTAAAGTTCACTGGATACTAATGGCCTGATTAATTTAAAAATTTTGCTATATGGCGTCATTTTATGTCGTTCCAATCTTTAACTATAGATGACAGTATAATCAAATAAATGAAACCATTTTTACGAACATTACTGCCATCTACAGTTCACAAAAAAACTGTAGACATAAATTTGATGACGTAACAAGCAGTACTGTATGGTACTCTAGGTGCATTGTAAAAACTCTGGGATAGGCTGTTAATTGGGTGTGTAAAATCGGTTCCCAAATAATACTTTTGTGAAAATTTCAAATTTTGTTAGGGAACCGCAACGCTTTTTTAGATGTGTACTTTACTATGACGAATGAGTTTTATTTTAACGTATATGACGAGTAGACTTTCACTACATATTTAGCCAAAATTTAAAGATTTCCTAATGGAGTTAATGTTGCGACATAAAGTAAAATTCGAGTTCCTCACCTTGAAAGTAACAATTTTCGGGGATGTCTTTGACTGAAGCTCAGAGAAACATTTCCTTCCGAAACCGCCACACACATGTTGTATAGATATTCTTGGTCCGCGCTGAAGTCGGATGTATTATTATGTGGCGGTTCAAACTCAATCAATTTAAATGCAACCATAAAATCATCTGGCACCAACGGTGGCTTCACCTAAATGTTGCTATAAATGGCATAATGGAAATTCATTTCCGTCCAACATACAAATAAATCTTGTAAACGATATACTATTCTATTACTGTGTTTCTGAACCACCACTGAAAATACCACCACTTTTTTGTTGCTTGATTGTCTTATCACCCGAATTATTAAAATCCCGACCTTCTAAAAATCCCGCTTTTTAAAATTCTGCTTTTTAAAATCCCGTGTTTTTAAATCCTGATTATGCTGAAAGCTTCAAAAATCCCGCCAAAAAGTGGGATTTTTTAAGACATTTTAAAATATTTTTTTTTTTACATTTTTGTTAAGTATTCGATCTTGATTAAACTATGTCAGGTCCCATATGTCAGGCATTTTAACACGAATTATTCAAGAATTTTTGAAATTTGGCTATGCTCAATGGAACTTGACAATTTCTTAACAATAATTAACAATTTGGCACGCAGAATCGGATTCTAACTTGACTTTTGATCGGCGTTCCGGAACTCAGTCATGCTGAATGTAACTGGGCCACTTCTAAAAAAATATGGTTGTATACAACAGAATTAGAATTTTGACGTGGATTTAGCGTGAAGTTCTGGAATTAGACCATTCTAGGGGTTGAATGTAGTGTTTTTCACATCAAATTTGGCTTAAATTTTGAATTTTGGTTATGTTGAATGTAACTTGACCATTTTTTAACCATTATTGTCATATTTGATTTACCAGAGTGTCGATTTTGTACCAAAAATGACACCGCAAGGTGAGCAAACCGGAAAAACATAGTAGTAGTTATTTTATTAATATTGGTTTGCTTGAGCGCATGTGCGTCATTTTGTTTATATATTTTACATATTTTAATTGATGTGTCAAATGCGGTTTCGTATTAGTTGCTTTCCAGTCGACCAACCACAAGTACTTATAAGTACTTATGAGTAGTTAAATTTGTCTTAGCTAAACTGACCACTGGAACAGCCAAAAATAAATTTTATGAGTAAAACAAAATTTAAATTTATTGAATTTTTTGTTTTGTGAATATACGTTGCTCAAGATGTCAGAAATATCTAAAAAAAATTGGTCGTATAACGAAACCAAATCTCTAATCGAAGTTTATGGAAACAGGCAGGAGGAATATGCGACCACTATTAAAAAAAAGCCGTTCTGGGAATCTATTTTAATAGATTTATAAAATTAAATATTCTAGTAATTATTAGTTTGTAATGAATATAATAAATGATTTAAATGATTTTCAAATTCTGGAAAATTGCACGACGGCCAAACAAGTCGAAATTAAATGGAGAGCGCTTTGGAGATCTTACAAAGCCACCAGAGACCGAGGAAGCGGTGCCAGCGCATCCAAGTTTGCATTTTTGGATTTAATAGTTGAATTGTTCGGTAGTCGTCCTACCATTTCCAGAAAACATTGTCGGTCTGTGGGTGTGATCCATGAAGCTATAGAACCTGTGTGTCCATCACAACTTGTTCACCTACTTCTAATGAAACACCCGCCTGTTCACCTATTCCACCTAAAGGTAGACGAACAAAAAGTGAAAAATTAGCCGATTTAAAAATTCAGTATTACGAACAAAAAATACAGGCTTCAAAAGGCCGAAATGTATTGCTCGAGCAATATTTAAAGAAAAAGGAGGAAAGTCGGTTACAACGGCACATGGAAGTTGTCGATACCATTTTATTTTAATTATTTTTATTTATTTATGTTCATTCAAAATATTATTAAAAATTGAAATAGTGAATTAAATTATAAAGTTTTATTAAATGATATCGGGAAACATTTCTTGTAGCAATTCGTGTCTTCTATTTTCCTCAATCCCCGCATCAACTGTCGATTCTATGTCTCCTTCTACATATTCTATAACAAATCATGTTTGTCAATGCATACATTGTGGAGCACACAAGCAGCTATAGTGCAGTTTACAACAAAATCGATTGATATGTTTTCAAATTTATTTAATCTTCTAAAACGATTTTTTAGTAGACCAAATACGTGCTCAGCAACTACTCTGGTAGAGTTATGTTTTTTATTAAATTTTCTTTGAGAATCTGTTAGGTTCCCTAGGTCTCTATAGGCGGAATGAGCCAAGTAAGACATGGGTATGCAGAGTCTCCTAAAATGACTTTCCTATCTTTTACTAGCAACTCGTGGTTCTCAAAGCATCTTTTGTATAGTTCCGATTTTCGAAGCATACGATGATAGTCGTATGCTTCCTGATTCTCCTACATGGATGTCATTAAATTCTTTACCCGGTCAAACCACCGCTTGAAGCAAAATACTGCGGTATTTTTTTCGATTATAGTAATCGTTGGAATTTACCTTTAGCTTAAGTATTTGTAGATGATTACCATCAATACATCCTAGCACATTAGGAAATCCTCTCACTTGTTGGAACTGTTATGAGATGACTTGTTGCTCTCTTTCTTGTCTCGGCCATTTTATATGATGATTAGCGTTTCAAACCAAGCAATGCGTAACACTTACCACGCATCTATGTGCCGAACTTCAACTGATATTGAAAAGGTTAGATAATTCAACTGATATTGAAAAGGTTAGATGCCAGTAATCCTAAAAGTTCTTGAAAAGGTAGTTAAAAATAGGGTTTCCAATTTTTTAGATAAAACGGGTGTGCTGAGTATCCATCAACATGGTTTTCGTCATGGTATGAGTACCGAATCGGCCTTGTTAGATTTTCTAAATACAATCAACACTGGTTTAAATAAAGGTAATAGCTGCGGTGCTTTATTTATTGATACAGCTAAAGCCTTTGATATGGTTGATCACAAGCTTCTGCTATCTATTATGTATGATATAGGGTTTAGAGGAGTGGCAAATAAGTGGTTAGCATCGTATTTAGATGGTAGATCGGTGAGAGTTAAGATAAATGATAATTTAAGCGATCCGAAATTTATTGACGTTGGTGTTCCCCAGGGTTCAGTATTAGGCCCTCTGCTGTTTCTCATTTATACAAACTCCGTATTTAAATTGAATCTTCATGGTTATTCAACCGGGTTTGCTGATGACATTGCTCTGGCTTACTGTGGGAATTCTCCCAGCAACGTTATTTCGATGATCAATTCTGATTTAAAAGTTTTACTCTCATGGTTCGACAAACATCGCCTGATCTTAAGCCGGAAAACTAAATTCATGTTGTTTAAATTGTCTGGTAGCTTTAATACGTCTATTTTGCCGCGGGTGACTAATCACAGCAGGTATGAATGTGCGTCTAGTGGTTGCCACTCTGAGTGCTTTGATATCGAACAAGTTGACTCGTTTAAATATCTTGGTGTTCACTTGGATACTTGCCTTAATTGGAAAACGCATGTTAATTCAGTCCACCAGTATCTGTCATCAACTGCTAGAATTTTCTACCTTCTTCGTGATTATTGTCCTCCGTCGGTTCTAAAAATAGCTTACCGTGCGCTAGTTATGGCTAAATTGGAATATGGATTGTCGTGCTGGGGTGGTTGTTATGCTGCAACTTCGTATCCTTTATATGTTCTACAGAAAATGATTTTGAGAATATATCTAAAGAAACCAAGAACTGAACCATCATGGAATTTATTCTTTACGACGAATATTTTGCCGTTGAAACATTTGTATGTTTATAAGGTATTGAGAGTTTTTTTTAATCGAAGTGGTCAACAAATAATGAAAAGCGATTTTCGTTACAATTTTCGCGGTAACCATCAATTTCTTTGTAACATCCCAAGATTCTTCAATGACCACTTCCGACGCTCTATTCTGGTCGCTGCACCAACCTTTTTTAATGCGCTACCAATTTACATTAGGAAGGACATTCATTTGAAGTCCTTTTTACCTAGAGTTAAACAATGGCTATTTGAAACTGTTGATATCTCCTATTTATTCAGGGTTATTACATAAAACTTGATGTATTTAGTCACATATTATGAAGTTGAAATTTAGTAGTAAAAGTAGTAGTATTGGTAATGGTAGTAATAGTATTAGTATCTTAGTCATTTTATTGTAAGCTTTTATCACATTTTATTCTCATTTTAATCATTTAATTTTGTAAATATTAGGATTATGTTGTATTTTTATGTATTACGCGAATTTGCTTCTGCCGTTTTTTCGGCACAAAATTCGTTATATTTTTTTGAATAAATAAATAAATAAATAAATAATAAATAAATAAATAATAATAATAATAATAATAATAATTTCCGAAACGTATTTGTGTTTGCCAAGTACCACAATGCAACAAGCACTCGTTTTTCCGCTGAAATTTTTTCGGATACATCTTTGTTACCTCTTATGATATCATTTGTATAATTATCTAAAAATAAACCTTCCTTTATAATAAATTTGTTAAATATATTCACAAATTTGGAAGTTACAAATCAATGAATTTCGGATGAATTCTTCATCCGAAAACTTTTGTATAGTCCGTATGAAACTTTCAATGTGTACTTTTCTGGATCTCGGTAATTATTCGTTCGATGAGCTAGTCGATGATGATCCAAATATCTCCACGATTTCTTCTATGCTTGAATCAGGCGAATGAGACCTAAAACTGTACCTCAATCATGATTTTAATTAAATATTTTAATTTCGCGAAACACGAAAACATACAATTAAATTCAAAATCAAATTGTACTTTGACAGAATAACATAACGCACGATTAAATTCAAAATGAAAAATCAAAGGCTATTTTGACAGAAGAACAATAAAATATGCACCGGTTCACCTAGCGGATACATTTACGTAACTACTTCTAAATACTCATGTCAAAACAGCAAGAGCTGTGAAGGAACTCGGTTGTGTTTTTAACGTTGTAATTGTTTCAAATGATGAAAGGTGGTACGACGAAGATCCAAAGGTTGACACAGCCTGTCTTAAGGGAATGACCGGTTTGCGGATCGTAGGTATCGGTATATACTATAGGTAAGGTGCTAGGAGGTTGTACTAGAGTTTTCTTGTGTTTTCTAGTGTCCATGTTCTTCCTTGTGAGTTCACCTATAAGCGTATTCAGTGAGTTCTCAAGCCATGGATCGTTGTGTTACAAGGAGTAGTCCGAGGTATTGAGTAGGTCATCTATGTTCGCGTTGTAGTCTGTGTCACTATGACACGCGGTTCTAACCGAGTTAGTTAC
This sequence comes from Nephrotoma appendiculata, assembly GCA_947310385.1. Taxonomy (NCBI): domain Eukaryota; kingdom Metazoa; phylum Arthropoda; class Insecta; order Diptera; family Tipulidae; genus Nephrotoma; species Nephrotoma appendiculata. The sequence goes on from OX371224.1 coordinate 58,722,174, forward strand.
CGGTTTTCTGGTTATTCAAGTTTCCCAAAAAAGATTTGAAATTATCAACGAGATTGTTCGTGTTATTTTAATAGGCAGGTGCATGTATAGTAAATATATGACCCAGAGTATTTTGGAATCTTTCCAACACTCTGCTTGTCACATGATACTCGTCATTGAGCGAAGTAGTAAATCCAGTTGTGACCTGTCTTTAGTGGGGGACCCTACGGTTAAGCAGGTAAGGTTTATCGATGTACCGGAGATCGTAAGTCTCCTTTACGTTCGTTCGACCAAAGTTTTCTTAGACGCATTTTATTTCTGCTTCTCGCATCAATATCATGTGGAATAAAATAGTATTCGCTCGAACTAGTTACCGCGGCTTCACTTAAAGTAAAATTTATTAATTTCCAAATTGTTTTAATTCGGATATTGTTTAATTTGAACTAAGTTTGAAGGTGCAAACTTAATGTCAGGCACGTTCTGGTTTCTGGCACATGTAATTTACAGTTTAGACAGGCACAAAGAATTAGAGATTTTAAGGTGGTTACTACTACTATAGTCATTGATAGATGTTTTTCACAAATTAAAATATGTTTGATATTCAGTCCTATTCTGTAAAATTAGTTCAGGTTTATCAACTAACTTCCATTTAGAAATTTTAATTTATTTCGCAAATTTTATTTAAAACTCAGATGTGGTTTTCCTTTATGCCATCTATATACTTTGGTGACATCTTCTGACTTTTGGCCAAACTAACAAAATGTGGAGTTGAATTGAACTATACATGTTTCGTTCACTGAACTGAATAATATTTCATTCATGTGTAAATTAATTTAAAAGTGCGATAAAATGTCAAATTATGAAAGAAAAATCAAATTGGTTCTGTAGCAGCTGATGTATTTTTAAAGCTATAAATATAGTGAGCTAATTAATGTGAGTCAGCTGCATTAGAAATGCAATTGAAGTGGGTGGTGAAAATGGATTCAAGATTAAATTGGACATACGGGCTAAATGTAAAATGTATGAATTCATTTTCATCGCCTCTCAAGGCTGTATGGATGTATGTGAAGATAGCCCAAATTCCATCCCCGAAAAATGCGATGGCAACACTAATTATTGCTATCATGACATTTTCTACTCTCAGCCCAAAAAATCTCGACATTTTTACTCTCAGCCCCGAAAATATTTGCTATCATGATAGTTAAAAAATGTCATGACAGTTGAAATTTTCGGGGCTGAGAGTAAAAATAATACTGTGAATGTTTAAGAAGCATGTATGATTTTTTTTTAGAATTTTCTATGAACTAAAAAATGTCGTGACAGTTGAAATTTTCAGGGCACAGTATTATTTAATAGAAATAATACTGTGAATGTTAAAGGAGCGTGTATTCATTTTTTTAGAATTTTTCTATGTATAGTAGTTTAGATATAGCCCATAGAAGTTAGAAAATATTCGTTGGTCCTACAAGCGGTGCACATCGTTTGATAGGTGAATGTTTAAGGAGCATGTACGATTTTTTTTTAGATTTTTTCTATGTATGGGAGTTAAGATATAGTCCATATGTATAGCAGTTGAGATATAGTGCATAGAAGTCAGAAAATATTCGTTGGCCCAACTAGTGGTGCACATCGTTTGATAGGTGAATGTTTAAGTTATTTTCGTCCGAAAGAAATTACTCTAACTATACACACAATTGTGTTGGTTGTACTTCAAATGAAGCGAAATTTTTTATCATAAACGCCATTACATACTATGGTTTTTTACTCACACATTTGTGTGGTTTGGACTTAAATTGAGCCATTTTTTTGGTTAAAAAAGGGTTATATTTATTTATATATTTATTTTAATTTTTGAGCTATTTTGCAACGATCAAGTATTAGCGATTTAAATAAAAATAATGTTATATATTGTTAGGTGAAGGGATATTTTATTATAACTTAAAGCAATTATAATTCTATATAGTATACTGTCTAATTACTCTAGGTGAAGGCAAATATCCACTTGATAATATCCTAATTACTAAACGTATTCAATAAAAAATATTTAACAAATCAAGCTGAAAAAATCCTCCAGCTTAACGTTCAGTAAAATGTACTTTAGTGTACCATGTACTGTTTTGTGATGTACTGTTTTTATCGGTCCTGTTTCGTACTGTTCTTGTATTTCCATAGGTTTTAATTAGTATTTTGTGTTTGGTGCGTGTATCGCAAAAATATTTTGTTAAAACAAGAAAAACACTTTTTATTATTTTTTATTATTTTATTTTACTTCGTTTTTTGTGCCCTGCACGAGCACGACTAACTGACTGACAAATTCAACCAACAAACCAAATATTGTATACATATACATACAAGAAAAAGTAACAAAAAGAAAAAAGAGAAAATACTATGAATGTGGACTGTACTAAATTTTAAAAAATCAAACGTAACATGCCGCGCCCCTTTGAAACATTCGACGTTAATTGTTTCAACAGAATCTTAGTTGTTTGGCGTTTCTTTAAACAGCGGGCATACCTTTTGAATGCTTCGCTTAAAGGTGCCAGATTTCGTTCTTACGGTAACGACTCTGACAAATCCATCGGTTCCGCAAGCGACATCAATGATCATCCCAAGAATCCATTTGGCTGGAAATCCTTGCTCAGGATGAACGAGCACAATTTGACCAACTTGAAGATTGGGTGATTCCGCCTTCCATTTAGTTCGCTTCTGGAGCGATTGCAAATACTCAATTGACCATTTTTTCCAGAATGATTGAGTCATGTGTTGAATCTGGTCCCACCGTTTGAGTCGATTTATATTGGTCGATGTTATGTCTGGCTCATCAATTGTTGTCAGTGGACCACCAATCAAAAAATGCGCTGGCGTTAACGGCTGCGGATCGTTAGGATCATCGGATAGAACGCTAAGAGGTCTACTGTTCAGACAGCATTCTATACGAGCTGCTAGTGTTGAGAGCTCTTCAAACGACAGAGCGTGTTCGTTTGTCACTCGCCTCAAATGGTGTTTTACGGCCTTGACTCCGGCCTCCCATAAGCCTCCATGATGTGGAGATCGCGGTGGTATGAAATGCCACGATATATTGTGGTCATCACACCAATTTTTTATTGCGGTTTCGATGTTGCTAGATTTGAAGAATAGCTCAAGCGATTTTAAATGATTGCTGGAACCTACAAAATTGGTACCATTATCACTGTGTATTGACGTTGGTTTTCCCCGTCTGGAAATGAATCGATGCAAGGTAGCTATAAATGCAGCCGTCGTCAGATCGCTGATGACCTCGAGATGGATGGCTCTGGTGCTGAAGCAGACGAATACTCCAATGTAAGACTTTAACGTGGTTTTGCAACGAGAACTGGGAATCCTAGTCAAAAACGGACCACAGTAATCCACTCCGACTACCGTGAATGCCTTATGAGGGCTCACTCTGTCTGCTGGTAGCTCACCCATGAGCTGCTGAGCTGGTCTTGGTGTTTGTCTAATGCATACAACACATCTTGAAATGGTTCGTTTCGCTGCTAATTTGCCCTTGATGGTCCAAAATAATTGTCGCGTTTGATACAGCAATGATTGTGATCCAGAGTGTAAGCCAATGACATGGTAATGTCGAAACATAACATCAGTGAAGTGATGCGTATTCGGTAACAATATTTGATGACACTGCTCGTACGGCAGATTACTCTTACTGATGCGACCGCCGACTCGTATGATTCCAAATTTGTCATTGAATGGTGTGAGAGACCTTAAGCTACTTGATCGTGGACATTGCTTGTTAGATTGTAAAGCCTTTGCCTCTTCGGCAAATGCATCGCTTTGAACCGAGTGAACGAGAATGTATAGTGCTGTGGTGTTTTCATCGAATATTGAGATTGGTTCTTTGTTGGTAAGTTTCTTGTTGCGAATCTTGATTATTTCATTAATAAAACGGACACAATATCTGACTATCCGCAATAATTTCAAGTACGAGCTGTGACGATGTATGAGGTCTCCAATCGCGTTGCGCTTGAGTTGAGTTGACAATACAAACTGCTGCTCCTTACGTTCAATTACCTCAATCTTGGATAAGTTCAAGTCGTACTGCTCAAAATCGAGTGATGCCATTAAAAATTTTGGCCCATGCCACCAGCTGTCGTCGAATGCCAAGCACTCAAGTGAACAACCCCGCGAAACAACATCTGCAATATTTTCTCGACTATTTACGTGATACCATGGTATTCCATTCGTGAGTTCTTGTATCTCGGATACCCTTGATGCAACAAACTCCTTTAACTGATATGAGGGTGTTTTAATCCATGCCAAGACTATAGTAGAATCTGACCATAAACATGCTTTATCAAACTTTATATCCAGCACGCTTGTCACCTTGTGGTAGAGTCGTGAAAGCAAAAGAGCTCCACACAATTCCAACCGCGGTATTGTTTGATGTTTTAGAGGTGCGACTCGACTTTTGGCACATAATAAATTGACTGTAACAATCCCTTTGTTATTGATGGCTCGAATGTAAATGCATGCCCCATATGCTGCTTGACTCGCGTCTGCGAAACCATGTAACTCGAGAATTTGAGGTTGGCTGGAAGTGATACATCGATCGGTGCTAATTGATTGTATTGATGAAAAGTCATCCAAAAATTCATGAAATTGATCGAGTAAGTCTGGCGACAGTGTTTGATCCCACGGAACGTGTTGAAGCCAAAGTTTTTGCAAAAAAAATCTTAGCTCTGATGACGACTGGTGCTGCGAGCCCCAATGGATCAAATATGCCAGCAACGATGGAAAGTATCTCGCGTTTGGTTGTAGGTTTCTTCTCATAAAAATTATGGAACGATAACATAAGTTTATCATTTGAGGGATCCCACTTGAGACCCAAAGCCTTGATGAATGTATTAGGACTCAATTGATCCAGATCAGCTTCAATTTCTCTGTCGTCCGCTGGAATAGTGCTCATGAATCGTGACGAGTTCGATACAAATTTTCTAAGTCTCATTCCTCCCATGGCCAGCAGTTGGCACAACTGGTTTTTCATGTTGATAACGCAATCGATATCGTCATCTCCCGTCATCACGTCATCGACATAAAAATCGCGTAATGCTCTTCGCCCTAAAGGAAATTTGTCTCCTTCATCGATGCCGATTTGCTTGAGAACGGCTGTTGCAAGATATGCAGCCGGTTTAACGCCGTATGTTACCGTAGCAAGTTCATATGTTGCGATGGAATCGTCTGGCGACTCTCTGTACAAGATTCTTTGAAATCTTCTATGTTCGGGGGCAACTTCCACTTGCCTATACATCTTCTCGATATCGCCCGAGAAAACGTATTTTGGAATCCGAAATCGCAAAACGATGTCGAGCAAATCATCTTGGGTCCTTGGGCCGTCAAGCAAAGTATCATTCAATGATAATCCCGACGTAGTCTTTGCGGATGCATCAAAGACGACCCTCAATTTCGTGGTCGTACTACTCGGTTTGACAATGCAGTGATGTGGCAAATAATATCCAACTGAATTATCGTTTGGAACCTTCTGCATATGACCTAAAGCCACATATTCTTGTATGAATTTTGCATACTCAAGTTTCATCTCTTCATTGCGTTGTAGTTTTCTCTCTACTGACAAAAATCGATTAAACGCGATGTTTTTTGATTCACCAAGTTCATGTAAGTTGTTCCGAAAAGGTAGTTTTACGACGTACCTTCCAGTGCAATTGCGTGAAAGTGTGTTGATGAAATGATTTTGACACTCAGCTTGCTCCTCGGATAAATGTGTCTTCGTGATGACTGTATCAAGACTCCATAGTTTGGACACCAAATTATGGAGATCATCGTCTACCTTTTGCGTTGACATAAGTGCGAAATTCATACCTCTAAAATTCTGATCCACTTCGCCGGCCATGATGAAACCAAACTCAGTTGCGTGCAATGGCGGTAACCCTTCTGCTATTTTAATGCGCTGCTGTTTGAGAAGATCAAAAAAATATTGAGCTCCAATTAAAATGTCGACTGATGATGGCACGTTAAACAATGGATCTGCGAGCTGTATATCGTGAGGTATTTCCATGCTCCCCAACTGTATGCGATACTTTGGCAATCGATCAGTAATTTTTGGTATAACCAAAAATTCTATGTTTAGACTGTAGTTGCTGATGCGAGACTTAATTGTCGTTGCTACCTTATGTTTTGTTTTAACCGAAATTGTATCAATACCAGATATGTAATGATAATGCTGTTGTCTGACCAGTCCAAGCTTCTGCGCGAGCTCGTCGGTTATGGAATTGTTTTCTGATGCCGAATCAAGAAGCGCACGACATAAGTAAACTTGGTTATCGACACCCATTATTTGAATTTGTGCTGTCGACAATAATACGGTTTTGTCGACTGAAGCAATATGAAATGTACGGGCCGAGGTATTTACTTGTGCTTGACCCGTACCGTTTATCACAGTATTGACCGCTGACTGGGATACTGGCTGCGTAAGATCATTCGTGCCTGATGATGCTACTGACTGTGCTTGGTAGAACTCATGCAATGTTGTGTTGTGAGATCTTTGACACTTCTTACACCTTGTCGATCGGCAATCCTTTGCGATATGTCCCTTACGTAAACAATTCAAACATAAACGAAGCGATTGAATTTTTTTGAATTTCTCACTGTCGGGCAGTGCAAGATAATCAGGACACGTTGAAGAAAAATGATCGTTCTTGCCGCATAAGTTACACTGAAATTTCGTGCTAGTCAACGTGTTGGTAACAAAACTTTTGGTGTATGTTTTCGTTGTATTCGATTTTGGTTTATCTTTTACAACCGTAGCGTGAGATGGATTGGATTTCGTAACAATTGCCTCCAATACGCGACATCGAGAATTGAGAAAATTTTTTAATTCCTCCCAAGTTGGCAATTCTCCAATGACTTTTTCGCTCTCCCACATCTCTCTAGTATCATTATCTAACCGTGGCAAAACTAATCCAATGACGAGTAGATCCCAATTGTTCGTGGAAATATCGAGCGCATTGACGGAAAGAATGTGGTTATTGCATTCATCTACAACTGTTTGGAGTTCTTTGCCGGACCCGGACGTGACTTTATTTCCTTTCGAGATTTTTAGCAAAGAATCGATGTGATGCGAAACAATCCGCCGCTTGTTTCCATATCGCTCGCATAGGGCTTCCCATGCTAATTCATAGCCCGTGTCTGTGAATGCAATATTTTTAATCAAATCAAATGCATCACCCTGTAGATACCCTCGTAAATGAACATATTTCTCAATGTTGGCCATGTATGATTTGCAGTGTATATATGCCATATATACTTCCTTGAACGTACTCCACTCTTCAAAATTTCCCGAGAAGTGCTTGATCTTTGGATCAACTGGGCGTGACGTGATTTCTTTGATATCCTTGGTTGATATCATGGCACTTTTATCTGATGTGGAACCAACATCACCGTTTGATCCCCGTAAGGATTGTAAAACTTCGAAATACTTGCCCAAACAGGCGGTGGAATCCTCTTCGAATTGAATGAAGTCATTTGCGTGTGCATCGTCATATTCAGACAATTCATACAGCTCATCATAAATTGTGTTGTATTGAGAAATGCAATCCTGTAATTGCTTGATTCGCATTTCAATTTCAGCATGAGTTTTCCTATCAGCTGACGCGAGAATTGTTTTATGTTTCGTGAGACGCCCTTTTTGTACACTGCGTCTTTTAATTAGCGAAGCTACATCTCCAACCATTGTTATTGTCGATGAATAAAACTCGGTTTATTTCCTTACGTGATAAATTAATGTGAAATGCGATGTTCACCTAACCTCAATTTGTGCACTACAGAAATGTGCTTGCGATGATGCAATAATGCGTTTTTTTCTCTAGAATTACTACGTAGTTTTTCGTGTTTCTCGTTTTTTCGTAACACTTAACTTTTGCACTTAACACAATAATTTTAATAATTATTCTAAATCTGGCTCGTTGCGACCAAAATGTTCTTGTATTTCCATAGGTTTTAATTAGTATTTTTTGTTTGGTGCGTGTATCGCAAAAATATTTTGTTAAAACAAGAAAAACACTTTTTATTATTTTTTATTATTTTATTTTACTTCGTTTTTTGTGCCCTGCACGAGCACGACTAACTGACTGACAAATTCAACCAACAAACCAAATATTGTATACATATACATACAAGAAAAAGTAACAAAAAGAAAAAAGAGAAAATACTATGAATGTGGACTGTACTAAATTTTAAAAAATCAAACGTAACACGTACCATATACTGTTTTGTGATGTCCTGTTTTATTACATCCTGTTTTGAAATGTTCCATAGTGAACGGCTTCGGTGATATAGTGCTAAATGTAATCTCTCCCCCCCCCCCCTCTTCCCTAGGATAATACAATAAAAGAATTACCTAACAGCTAGACATTAACTAATTTTAGTAAAATCGCAGCTTCACAGCAAAACTATTGATCTCTATAGTGGGGAACAAAACTAGAACAGCAGTAACGTATAATTACAGTGGATGACAATCACTTATGTCACTGTTGAATATTTATGGAACCCTACCGTAACGGCATTAATTATCTAATATGTTTTGCTTTCCACAATATAACATAATTATCTACTCAGTTTAAGAGCTTACGAAATTTTAATTTGAATCATGTACCGGTGAAAATTACGCCAACAAAAACATATTATAAAGAATCATAATCCTATAGTAAATTTCCTAAAAAAGAAATGCTCAACTCATTTCCCAGATGTGTTCGCTCATTACAAACAAATAAAAAATATATAGTACAAAGGCGAATAAAATTTAAACCGCTATTCTTGGAAAAGACAACACACCTTTGTCGTCTTTGGCATTGTTCTCTGCGAACAAAACCCGCAACACCCAGAAAATAGAATCGATTTTATTATTCGAGAACGCAATAGAATTAGTACATGAATCAGCGACACTCGCACAACTTTCTCGTAAACGCAACAAACGAGCCAATGCTGTACTATTCAATTACAAAGTAATTACAAAACGTTCATTGTCAATTGCTGGCCATGGTTTTAATTACTATTTAGCGAGCGCACACGTTTTAAATTTTTTTTTATAACTGCCTATAGGGTCGCACACCTTAATAAATCCCTCCTTCGTTTTATTTTGTCTTGCTTGTGGTGACGCGCGACTACTTAACGTCAATTTAAATGCCAAATCCACAATTTTTCTTTTGTGTGCGTTGCTTTACTTTGATTTCATTGCATGCGCTGAGGTTCGTAATCTACAGTGGATACAATTTTTGTTTCCTGATTTACAATTTTGTATTCAATACGAGTTTATATCGCAATCTACACAGTATGGTGTACATATGTATAGCACTTTGTACGAGTACACATACGACATTGATCTAGATTTTAAAATATTTATATTTTTAAATTAATTCAATTTGTATGCAAGTACAGGGTGTTGCAAATTCTTTGGTGTACACAAGATTGTGGGCGATGAAAATATTTATTTTAATTTTAAAGAAAGTGCGGTACCACGATAATCTTAGTAGATGTGCTGAATTTAAAGTAGTGCTCAAACTTTAAACTGATTGATTGACACAGAATACCTCTCGAATGCGAATTAAAATGACTTGTAGAATTTTATTAAGATTAAGTTCTTTTTACTTAAGTCAAAATGTTAAATTATGCTAATACCTCTTCAAATCTACATAATTGGTTGAACAGTCATAAAGTGACGTAATATTTAAAGCGGTTCACTTGAAGTTCTGATTACGGATCTTTCGTTATAGTTAATAGTTTTGGTTACAAATTTGATGTTATTTGAAATTGTATTTTAAATACGATTGTACAACTGTCCAATGGGGCAGTTTATGAATATATTTACAAAAGTGGAGCATTTCAAATATCGGACAGTTTAATAAGGCTGCAGACTAAAATTAATGTCAACTGGTTTTTAAAGAAATTTGATTGGGTTGGGGACCAATTAAAAAGTTTTGTATCTTTGGAAAGATTTTCTCATATAGTCACAAATTTTGTATCGTTGGAAATTTTGTCCAATGTTCATCTTGGAGGTGTTGAGCTTTTTGGAATCAAACGTGAAGCAAAGTTGGAAGTTAGGGCCGAAACATTCGCTCGGACATATGTATAAACTTATTCAAGGCAAAAAATACCCGGCATACTAAACAGCCGCAGAATATATTTCCATTAACATTGCAAGAATTAAACGAAGTTATCCAACTTAATCTAATTTCAAAGAAGGATAAATAATAAGGGCCGTTCCTGTAAAAAGTCTACGTAAAGTTCTCCAAATAATTAAGGCAATAGTCTTAAATACATCATGAGTAATCATGATACCTAACCGAAGCAAAACCCCGAATGCTCAATATTCTTATTTTTATTTCCAACAATTTTTAAAATATTCGAGAAAATACTGCTTAAGAGTCTCAAAGCATAACCAGAAGAAAAAAATCTTCCACATCAATTTGGCTGCAGAGGAAACGTTCCATTCATTCAAAAATAGAATAAGTACCTCGAATTACAAACAAAATTGAAGATGTACTTAACTGCAAATAACAAAGCAAGTTCAAGTTAGGATGTAACAAGAGCCTTTGATAAAATGTAGCTTGTTTACGTTTTTTTTTCACGTTAGCACTCCGTGGACATCAAATGCATCTTTGTATTTTATACGACTTCTGCTTTGTTGGTTTTGAGCAATTAGTGCTAACCTCAATTCTACAACATTGTATCCTATTTGACTCATTGCGCTTTTTTTTTCAAGGCACTGGGAGTGGCAAGTCGCTTCTGATTGATTTTGTTGTCCACCAGCTGCAATGTCAATTTCTTTAGAAATTCTTTTCGTTCCGAAGAAACTGATGAGTTATAAAGATGCTGGTTTGTTAATTTATGTAAATTATACGCGGCAATTTATCAAAAGTATCCACACCGCCTTTAGTTTGGTTATAATCGATTATGAAGTTCGGTTTACCAGTGGTTTCATCGATTGTGGTGTTGTTGTGTAACGTAGAAGTAGACAGTAATGATACGTTTTCCCCTTTGGGAATATAGCTAACTAATGTCATGTTTCCATCAAAACAGAAAAGTGATGATCCAATATCTCTTTTTTTTATTTCATCGATTTTTGTGAATTGGGCAGGCAGATCAGGATTATTTTATTTTATGGTCTCTATAATCGATGTTTTTTCTTCAGCATTTGTTATGCTAGCTGGCAACTTGTAAAAAAGTTATCCATTGTTATATTTTTACCTTTGTTTAGGTATGGCAAAGCCAAACGGTGCGCCAAGCTAACAGCAAAGTTTGAAACTTTCACACTTCATTCGGTTGACGTCCAACATTATTTCTCCTTTTAGAGGATACGCGTTTTCTAAGATGCACACCCAAAATATTTGTATACCGTATTTCCCAGGTTTACTGGGAATATATTGTCGGAAATTACATCGACCTCGTGTTGCAACTTGCAACTATAGCTGATCGTTAATTGTGAGATTAGCTGTTGGCTTATATGGTTGTCTTAAACTATGGGGTTTGGATAAAGGTGAATTTGATTTGAACAAAGGTGAATTTTATTTGCAAATTGATGACCATGTATTGTAAAAGGTTGAATTTGAAGTGCAAAACCTATATCTAGAAATATGTTCCAAATATTACTAAATGCTGCCAATTTATCCTCTTTCAGACGATCGTTTCTGGTGCGATGATTATCAAACCGAAGGAACCATAAAAATTGTTGCGTGCTCTCCAGAGACATAACGGCTCTATAGAAAGGGCGATTATCAGTTTGCCAGAGTTCATCTAATCTCTCGTCCCAGTTTTTACGTAAACCGGCGTACATCAGTATTCCAATCAACGCATATATTTCATCGGAGTCCGTATCGTTCCAAATCCGAGGGCGTTTTGCTTCAGATCTGGATGCGATGTTGTCATAATAATCTTTGGCTTTTCTGTTTGTCTCACATACAATAATATTTACTAATGTTTCTGGAACAACTCGCTTTAGAGAAAAGACAGAGAAGCTCCCAGACATTCTAATTTCAATCGGTAAATTATGTAGATCATGGGTGAAACCACATTGTAGAAATGTATACGAAAATCTAACCTCCAGTTAGGGATATGTTTTCTGTATTGCGAGTTCAATCGAAGACCGTAGCCAGAACAAATTATTTCCACTCATTATATAGGCAAACATGTGTCGCAGTGGCAAGATGTCTAGAGCCCGAAATAATGGGCCAAGAAGAAGATAGCGCATCATGAAAAGTCATTACCCGGATAATATGTTTCTGTCGAACCAAAAGCGAATTTATTAATGTTTTACAGGCACTCCTCCAACACGCCAGCCCGTAGAGAAGTATAAAATCAACTAGGGCATAATAAACTGACCTTCGTAGGTATAACGGACAAGACATATACCGTGTAAGACATACATCTTCTTGGATACTAATAATAGTTTATAAAAGTTATAATTTTATTATTGTTAATTTATTCTAATATTTATTATTATGAAAAGAAAAATATTATTTTATAACTTATATTATTAATCAATATTTAAATTATTTAATTCAATTTTATTATTTATTAATTTATTGAATTATATTTATTATTTTATTAAATTAGATGTTAGTTTTAAATTAAATTTTATATTAAAAATCCGCTTTATACAATATAAGGCGGTGTTATGTAGCATAGTGGTGTGCGGCAGTCGAATGATGTGTGATTGCTTGTGCAGCGTGTTGCTAGCGCGGCTGGTATGGACGAACTGATTGAACGAACAAAAAATTTATTTTTATCAAACAAATTTTGTTCGTTCTGCTTTGGTTTCGTGTTCGTCGTGTTGCTTTTGCTTTCGTTTACCCATGCCACACGAGCATTTTTTGTATTTTGGCATTTTTTTTCTACCAATGTTTTGTTCTGCTCTCTCTTAAATAAAATTTTAACTAAAATGAGTCAAAAATGTCCTTGAAATATTTTTTATTTCATTTATGTTTGAGTTGTGTGGTTGAACAGAAAATTTGTTTAAGTCGCAATTAAAACTTGGATCATAGGTAAACGGGGAAAGAAACGAAGAAAAATTCGGCATTTTTTTTACGTGTGGCATGGGCCTTTGGAATGTATATGTGCATCTGTTGATGCATTTACTCTGTTTAGACATATGAATGATGAGTAAGCGATGAGTTGGCGAGATGTTAAGTTTGTAATAATATGTGCGATTAGAATATTGGTTTGCAATATTCTAACCGCTTCAAGTTTATGTATCAAGGCCTTCAATGTGTAGGCCTTCCAGTTTAGATTTGCATCAATCAAAATACCTAAATATCTGATTTCATTTACTACACTAATCTTAAAACAGCCAGTCGAAGTACAAGTCTGAGCTTGGAAAGAAAGAGCATCAGGTAGTTTCTGGCTATCCCTAAAATGTATTATTTTAGTTTCCTTGCACTCAAAAGTAAATTGAGAGCTTTAAGCTAGTTGATTCCTCCAGTAAATCTAAATCATGTTTGTTCCCTGATATGTTAACTTGTTTATTTGAACCAGAGTACACAAACGAAAAGTCGGCAGCGAAAGCCTGCAAAAGGGCGTCGGAAAATTCCATTCACGTAAACAAGTAATAACAGGGGTCACAACACCGATCCCTGAGGATCTTCTACCGTAATTGGTAGTTCTCCACTTAGTTGGTGACTAACATGCACTATTTGTGATCGATCAGATATGTAACTACAAAGCCAGCTATAGATCATTCCACGGAAGGCACAACAATAAAGTTTCCTTTAGAGAATCGCATGGTCTACTCTATCAAAAGCTTTAGTCAATCTAAAAATATAAATCAAGTCAATCTAAATCAATACTCCCACTTATTTGTTCCAGAACTGTTAAAATAGCTTGTTCTGTGTTCTTATGTTTCCTAAACACGAATTGCAGCGGAGACAGAAAATTATTTTTATTCAGAAAATGTAACATCCTACTTTTCAGGACCTTTTCAAAGATTTAAATGGAAAGAAGCGATATTGGTCGGTAGTTATGTAAGCTCCATTTATCATTTTTCGTTTAAATTGGGATAACTACAGCTCGCTTTAGGGCTAACAGAGAAATCTCTGTATTGACACTTAGATTCATGATGAAACTTAGGACATCCACAAGATAACAAGCCATCTTCTTAACTGATATATTCGAAACACCATCTAATTAATCCAGGCGATGAATTATTTTTAAGCGAATTGATAATAGCATATAAATCATACGGGAAGATCGGGGAAAAAAAGCTTCTCGTCGTATCGTAGTTTTCCGTCGCCAATCTATGATTTACCGACTCAATCAAAGTAACAGTCGAATAACTGGATTCACCTACTCGCACAAAAAAATTGTTAAACTCATTAGCAATGTCACTTGAGTCAGATGCCTGACTTGCAATTTAATTCCTTCATTTCAGCAGATTCGTGGTGCCCATGAACCAATACATTTACTGACTGCCATTAGTTCCATTGGAATTAAACTGTTAAACGTAGTACTGCTTTTTACTCTGACTTATTTTGGCATTAACGTTGTCACATAGTTTGCGACTATAGCTGACAAGACTTTTCCTTGTAAGCTGGCAAACCAAATAAAATATGTTTAAAACATGTTTTAAACGTTGTTTTAAACATATTTTCATTACGAAGTAAGGTAATTTTTGTCGATATTCTTGTATTTTCTCCATACAAAATAAGTGAGAACGAAACGTACAAAATACAGGCACAGGTCTAAACGAGAAGCATGTTTACCCAAAGCCATCTTTACTACGGGCCTGAAACGATGACGTATCATTATTTCTGTTGCGTATATTATTTAATAGATGATCAGACATCCAAGGCCTAAGCTTAACTGATTTTCCAGCTTTAGAGATAGTTTTTGTGGAGCTTCTAAGAATGTTTGGGAAATAATCAAAAACAAGTGACCCACTGGATTGGCTATAAACATCGCGCCAATTCTCCCATAGAAGCGCGACTAAATATCCGGAATTTTTCGAAAAATGTAAAATTTCAATAGAAATATAAAAAATGGTTTATTCAAAGTATTGTCCTTTTCTATCTACACTGGCAATACATGAATACCACGACAAAAAAATGACGCGTCTGTGAACCGAAACTATTCATCCAACCAATTTTGCACTTCTTCGAAACTGGCCAAGGTTAGCTCGGCCAAGCCATACAGGGGGCCAGGTCTGGCAAATAAGGCGGGTGCGGTATCAAATCCCATCTCAGCGTTTTGATGGTATCGTGAATAATGGGAGTGCGATGGTATGGAGTGTTGTTGTGCTGCAATATCACTCGTTCGTGTCTCGTGCCCATTCTGACCGTTTTTCGAGCAATGCGTGGTTCAGATTGATGAGTTATTGATGGTAGCGTTTCCCATTGACAGTATTGCCGTGTTTCATCAGCTCATAGTACACGAACTCTTTTTGGTCCCACCAACCGCAGAGCACTGTCTTCTTTCCGAGCGATTTAACCGTGACGTCGATGTTGATACTTCGCCAAGTGAAAGCCACGTCTTTTTGCATTTGGGATTCTTAAAAAGATCCACTCCTCATCTCGCGTAACAATTCGTTGCAGGAGGCTCTTTCTTCCATGCCGTGAAAGCAAATCAAAGCAATTAAAAGAAAGCAATCAAAATTTCTCTCTTCTCATTTTCTATATGTCTCTCAGCCAACTCATGTCGGACCCATTTCCCCTCATTTTTAATTTGTCCCAGCATGTAAACGTTTGGAAATACCTTGGCGAGTCGTGTTTATTGACTCCGCAAGTTGATCTTGAGTTTGCGTATCATCTTCATCCAATAACGCTTGCAGCTCGGTGTCCACGCTATGAACAAAACACAACTTCTTGCATAAATGACAACTAGATGTGTCGCTATAGCACTATCTATGTGTGAAACCCGGAAACTTAGTTGCGCACCTGATATTGATTGGACTGTAGAACCAAGTGCTAGCCAAGTGTCCCGGATAACGCCGGGCCTATTCCTACAGCCTGTTTACACATAACAATAGGAAGGATAGGAAAGGTATTTTTTTTTTTTTTGGGCGGAACGATCCGGTTGCAGACACCTAGCGATCGTACGGCACAACACAATTCTAATCTACTTCTAATCTACTAGAGGAAGGATAAAGGCTTGATAGGTTAAATGGATATCAATGGTATTGGTCTTCAACAATTGCTTTTCTAAATCAGCAACCTGAGGAAACAAATTTATTATTTCACGTGCATCTGGAAATTTCCTGTAATATAATTCTACATTAATACTTTTCAGCTACCTAAACAAAATTGATTAATTAGATCAGCCCGGTTACAAATACCTAGGTAAAGCCAATAGTTTATGAACTAATGACAACACAATTCTAATCTACACAACCAGCAATTAATATTTCAAAGAAATATTATTTCATAACATCTAAAGATTCCTGAAATTAATTCTTAATTAATCTACCGGTTTCCTAAATAATATAAATATTTATTAATTTAATCCTCTACAACTCCACAACTTACAATATAATTTCCTGAAACCATAGTTATTTGAATTATATTAATAATAAATTGAATTATATTAATAATTAATTAATTAATTAATATTAAATTATTAATAATTTCACTCATATAACAATAGGAAGGATAGGAAAGGTTTTTTTTTTTTTTTGAGACGGAACGACCCGGTTTGAGACACCTAGCGATCGTACGTCACAACACAATTCTAATCTACTTCTATTCTACTAGAGGAAGGATAAAGGCTTAATAGGTGCAGCAACTTGAGAAAAAATATTATTATTTCACGTTCATGTGGAATTTCCTGAAATATTATTCTACATTAATATTTTTCGGCTTCCGAAACAAAAATTGATTGATTGAATCGGCTTGTTCTGTTTATAGACACCTACAATCACAACACAATTCTAGTCTACAAAATCAGCAATTAATATTTCAAAAAAAAATATTATTATTTCACAAGCATCTGTAGATTTCCTGAAATTTAATTCCAAATTAAAATTTTCCGGCTTCCTAAATAATATAAACATTTATTAATTTAACTCCTCAACTTACAATAGAATTTTTGTAAACCATACATGTAGTTATTTGAACTACAAATGTATTTACAATTACTCCAAAATCCATTAGTATTCAATCCCCGAACTGAGCAACCACGAACCACGAAATAGTAAAAAAAAAAAAAAAAAAAAAACAAAAAACTCAAAAAGTTGCAACGAATAAGTGAGGCATCCCGAAGGTAATGCTTCCTAGAAAACTATTAATGTTTATATTTCAAATAAATTTAGCTGATTTCGTAAAAAATTTCAAATACGTTACTAATTTGGTTACCAAAGAATATTCGATTAATTACCAAGTCTACATAGGACATATTTATCCCATACTCAAAGGAACTTTACCATTCCTCAAACAATCACCATGAAACATGGTATGCAGAATTGGATTGCCACTCCAGCATAATGCTCAATTAAACTAGGCCATCTCTCAACAAATGATGGTCAAATTCAGTGTGCGAAGCTGTATTTGAACGAAACCTTGGGATTCGGCAACAACGAATGGAATCATGCCGTTATCGGTTAGGAATCATGCCGTTATCTCAAATTTAGTTTGTAGAGCTGGGCCAGGTTTCTAATAAACTAAGAACCAATCAACCTGCATCGGTACCCCAACGCGTCCCTCCGATGAAGCTCCACAGCCCGACAACTCCGAACCGAACCCGGCCACACCCCCACCCCAGCCACCGCCAAATCACGCACGCAGAACTTAGTTAAATCTCCACCAAGTTCCGCATACGTGACCCGACAATAGCCGTAACAGGCAAACAGCCAAGATCCAATCAGAATGGTCAAACTGCAGAATCCCACCAAAAAGACACGTCAAAATCCCGAAACAGATTTAAAAGAAGTTCTAGAGTTCGATTTTAATTACATAAATTATAAACCAATTAAATAAACATTATAATAAAAATATATGTACACATTATATATCTCATACATGAACTTAAATTACATTGGGTGAATCCACACGAGGACTCAGATTACCACCAGTCCACTCAGGCTACCACCAGATTACAATTTGTGAAGAAAATGAATACAATTATGAGCCCCTGTCGAAGTGCAGAACTGATGGGCCGAACCATATTACATGCCAGTACTATAGGGTGGCATGGAGCTATGCAATGTGCACATGGTTACGAAAATAGCAGTACGTTCTCGTGACGTGAAAAGCGAACTGCGAGAGAGTTTCGGCTCCAGAACGGATTGCAAAGATTAAATAATAATAAAAAATAAAAATAATAATAATTAAGGGAAACGACGCGTTTATTACTTTTACCTCGGTGCCGGTTTATAAATTTTGAAAAGGTGGAAACCTTAATTAGGTTGAATTATTGGAATCAAATGAGATAACCGCAGTGGACATAATTCAGTTCTGAGAAAAATGGGTGATTTAAAGAAAATTTGGTGAATTTGTTGAGAACCATGTCAGCTAGAAAAACTAATCAGCGCTTCCCATCAAGAGGTGGGGACAATTTATAGAATTCTGTATTCTGACCAAATATATTAAGAATTCGAAGGTCAATTAAAATATCCCTAGAAATCCAAATACAACCTCAGGTATATGGAGTGTTAGCAGGATTTTGAACCAATCCCATTTCATTTCAACTGATTGATTAACTGATTGGAATATGTGACCAAAGCTAAGTAAGATTCCCGCTTGAAGCCGGACCCAACCACACGCTCTTGCACATATAACAAGATGGAGTAACAGGAAAGATGAATTAATTATTATGTAAATTGACCCGGTTTCAGACACCTAAGTAGTCAATAGTTAGTAAATTGTTAGTTGAAATATAATGTAAGACGGTTAGTACAAGACAACGCAATTATTTAGTATATTATGGAATAATACCCAGCAATCAGAATCATAAAAATATATTAAACTATCGGAAATATAACGTATACTATTTCCAGTGATCGTTTTTACTATTAGGAATACTAATAAAAAGTGATAAATATTGAAGTTTGAATAATAAAATTAAAGCAGTTAAACGTAATGATTCGTATTAATTAATCCAACTCAATTATCCTGATAAATATTAAATAAAATTAATTCAATTCAAACTACCAAACAATTAGTACAATATAATAGTACTCGTCACTGCCGTCATCTGAAAATCCAGCTAAAATCTAAATATAAAGACTAAAACCACATTTACACGATAACTCCTTTAATAGTATAATAGTATTTTACTAATAAAGTATTTTTCTCGTTCAGTTCACACCATAGTGGTGTGAACACATTATAATAGATTATTACTCATATATTTCATTAAAATTTAAAAAAGAAACAGTTATCTTTTATCACAATAAACAAGAAAAATCAGAAGAATGACTAAAATGACATTTCGTATCTAAAAAATATTATATAGTATCGTTCTCACCGCAAACATTATACCAATACTTATTAGATACATAGAACACTTTAGTAGCAAAAAAGTATGTAATAAAGTAGCAAAGTATTTTACTTTAAGTTTACATCGTCATACTTTTATGATACATACTCTTATACTACTGGAATAAACGTGGTATAATTAGAATCAAAATTATAATTTCAGGAACTTCAACTCTTTCTAAATACTAAACAAAGTAAAACATTAAATCATATATTTACAATTATTAATAAGTAATAGGTAAAAGTATTTCACTTTTACCGAATAAAACCTGTCAAAATATAAAAAATATAATAAATAAAATATAATTCAGTAATAATTAGATCAACTTTTAAATAAATCGTGATAAATATAAATAAACTTAGATCTCGGCATAATTAAGACTTAAACCAGAATTATTTTCCCCAGCAAAACAAATTTTGAATCAAACCATAATTAAAACCACTATGCAGGCCTGCACACAAAATCTTGATTAGTTAATTTAAAATAATGTTAAAGTAGACATGACATGAAATTTACCGTAAACCGAAAAGAAAATAAATTGGTAAAGTTAAATAATTAGTTAGTAAACAAATTTATAAATACAATACTAAAGTTATGTCTTAACGATTAATCAATTACCCAAAGCCGAGACAATTCGCGATGAAATCTCAAGTTCTTTTTTTTAATAAAACATGAAAATACTATCGATTATCATTTCGCTGGCTTTGTCAAAATATATAAATATAATATAAAAATAATAATAATAATAGCAACAAGACACAATATACTTTACAAGGATAACAATTACGGACTTGTTACTGTAAAGTAAAGGTTCTACAAATTTTATTTTATTTTATTTCCATACTTTATGTCATGCCATGCCTATCATGCTTAGCTTCGTTTTTTTACGAACATATTCTCTTCATTTACACACAATACTATGATAGTCGAACGAGAATTGTGTGTGGGTGTGTGTTCCACAATATAACCTGCAGAATGCATTCGTGCCGGTCACACACACACACGCCACAAACAAAACAACAATACTTTTAACAAGGATATCAAATACACGCACAAACAAAAACACAAAATTAAGAAATCCTCTCCCGCTCAAACCATATGCGACTAACACACTATGTACATGAAAATGTTCGCTAATTACGAGTATTAAGTATACTGCTGCATACAATATCTTAAATTTTTTGGAACACAAATTATGTAATACAAAAATATGTATTAAAACAATGAAAAAAATGATAAAACACTTAGCTTGAGCATCCTTTGAAATCCAAAAAGTCCTATACATATTGAAAAATTACACACAATGTGTACAATGTACTTAAACAACGGTATTAAAATACATATAAACGAAATTGTTATATACATATTCTACGCCATTGCAAGCGCACCACACACAAATTACTATAACTATTCAATATGTATTTTTCATATACTATTCTTTTCATTATACTTAAAACACAAATTATTATTAATATTATTATTATTTATTTATGTGTGCCCATATATTAATAATTAATTAATTAATTTAAACACACTTTAAATTATTTACCTATTTATATAGAGGAGAGACAAAAAACACGTCTTTCCTCTACGACGTTCAATCGCCGACCAACTTAGTTGCGCACCTGATATGTTAACAAATTGTTATCTTTTTCTAGACGATCGAGAATGCACTTGAAACGGGTCTTGGACTGTATCCCCAAATATTACCCCCTTAACAATATCCCCGGCATTATCCACGGCTAATTACCCTCCCCCTTGCCCGGTTCATTACCACAGTCATTACCTCTTGGTTATTACCTCGTGGTCATTACCCCTCGATCATTAGCCTCGATATTCATTACCCATCAATCATTACCCCCATCAATCATTAGTTATGTTATTTTCCATTCTCTATCTAGAACAGTAAGCCGTTTTACGATATTTTAACTAGGAGCTGAGGTATGGTTGTTGTCAAATGATGTCCCAAGGGAAAAGTACTGTCGAACAAATATTATTTCCCGTTTTTCTTATAACTTTCGTGATTTTGTAAATAATATTATTATTTTTTTCTTCAAGATTTTAACAATGGGTCTATTTTTTAATTCAACCTGAGCAAGCAGTGCACTGTCAAAAAATACTCTGTGTTTTTTTATTCAACCTGAGTAATTTTACTCTGCACACTGTGTTTTTATTTGTGAACTGTACTTACACCGAGCATACTCGGTTCTTTAAATTTTACTCTGAAAATAATGCCGGTGTACGAAGAGTATGCAAAGTAAAAAACAAATTATAACTCTATGCACACTGGATTATTTGGCACTGCACAAACTGTGCTCGGTGTACAATACCCAGAGCAAGCCTGCTTGCTCGGGTTTAATTAAAAAATAGACCTAATATCTCCAATTAGATTTTAAATTGACATAAAGCAGCAGTATAAAATTAAAACAGAATGTTGTGTGAAATCATGGGCCGTGATCGATGGTAAACAATTTTGAAATTATCGAAAAACGAAAAAATCTTTAATCATTCAGCCCAGAAATGCATCGCAGTCTTACATATAAAAAAAAAATATTTCAAATGTCAGAAAATATAGGCCAATAGGCGTGGACAACTCTAAGAGCATTCTTAGACATTAGTAAAATACATCAAAGCACATAGAAATTTGTAATGTCAATTTAAAATCCAATTGAAAAAATTGCTAAAATCTTGTAGAAGGAAATAATAATATTTTTTTTCCAAATCACGGAACTTCAAACTTGCAAAAGGCATTGTTAGACTCATTACAATTAACTCACATTCGCCCCATATAGAGAAAATATTATACGCTACCGGAAAATGCAAACGAGATTCCGTGGACATTCTTGGTAATGTCAGTACATTACATATGATATCATAAATTGCATTAAAATCATAGCAAAGTCCATTAGAACCAGAAGCCATAATCACTATTACGGTAGAATATTGTGTTATCTATTGGAAAATGCGGATGAGTCTGTAGACATCTCTTCCTCAACAAAAGGAAATTTTAAAAAAAAAATTTAATTTTAAAAAGTGGTCCATCTAACGTTTGCAATTTAATTTTACTCTAAGTAATTCAAAGACGAATTAATATTTTTCAAAGCGGTTTGTTTTATTAGAACGACTATGCATTGCTATTAAGTACGGAACATAATTTCATTAATTGACAATACCCCATTATCTCAACCAGAACATTTTAGATTATATGGGCTCCTATCTCATCAATGGCAACTTCGATTGGACCTTTCAAATCTTGGATAGTCTCTGGATGGTTAGCGTAACACTTATCATTAACGGCTCTCCACTAAAAAAGGTCAACGGACTCAGATCGCAGCTGCGTGATGGTCAACTTACATCTCCGTTATGACTGATTATTCGATCCCCAGTGTGCATAAGTGTGTGTTTGCTGTGTTGTGTTTGCTGTGTGGGAAGTTTTGCCGTGCTATTGAAATTAAATGTCGTGTGTGTCCTCCTCTTGAATTATGGGTAACAAAAGCTGGTTTATCATGGGCCGGTAATGCTCCTCATTGACTGTAAGGGCGGTTCCTTGCTAGTTTTCGAAAAATAGATCACTCGTTGTGGATGCAACGGCTTCTCCAAGGTTACGTGTGGATTTTCTCAGCTCGAAATGCGACAAGTTTGCCAAAATGCTCATTTCATCTTCAAAACGTTCCACCGCCCAATTAGCGAACCGAAAAAGTTTCTGGTGGTCATTTTGCTTCAGCTCCTGCACTAATTGAACTTTGTTCGTCTATACCGAAGTCTTTATGCAAAATTCTCATCATCGAACTGCGTGAAATCTTCAATTCTTGAGCACGATGGCGAGTTGATGGTGATGGATGCTCAAACAAATTCTGAGCAACAGCTGCAATGTTCTCGGCTGCACGCACTGTAAATGCACGTGCACGTGCTGGCTTATTCCATAATAATCCAGTTTCACGAACTCGCTTCACAAATTCATCCAGAAATTTTCTAGTAGGCATTTAATTTGCGTACTGAGTTTTCCACGTAAATTTTTTACAGTTTGGGTAAAAGACTCACTACTTTGAAACTAAGTTGTCAATATTTCCCAATTTTGTTCAGGCGATCCAGTTCTTAAATGTCAAATACTAAACTAACTATCTGTCATAAAACGAATGATGTAGTGTTGCCATACTCGAAATAACCAGTTTTGAAATTGCAAGTGCTAGATGGGCCACCCGTTATTTCCCAAAACTAAAGGTTCGAAATATCCTTTAATCATTAAGACATAGTAGCGATCGTCCGAAATTTATCCTATTCGACAAATATAAAGAAGCTGTTCTCGGACATACACTCCATCAAAAAAAAAAACATACTACAGCTTATATTTTTTTTTGTCCACTATTTCAATTCTGTTGCCATTTACCATTATGTCAGAAGACATGAGACTGTGTAGCAATTGTTTATTGCATGTTATAAACATGGCTTTGGATTTCCCCGGATTAATAGATTAATTAGGTTGTTCCTAATCCAAGCTACGATCCTCGCAAGAGTTTCATTGATATTTAACACGCAAATCTCCACATTGCCCTGTGAAATTTTACGGAGGTGAGAGATTTTGCAATATCATTAATAAACATACTAAATAATATAGGACCTAAGATAGAACTTTGTGGAACGCCAGATATTAGGCGGGAAGGCTCGGAGAGTTTCTCCGAGGAAGTATACTAATTGGTCTGTAATGATGTTCAACAGGCCTAAAAATCTTACCTACCGGCAATAAATAAGCCAACTTTCATGCTTTAGGAAAAATTGATTTAGTTGATGCGGTATTGATTATAAGAGCCAGATATTTAACGGTTACTGAAAGAAATTAGCGCACAAAAGAAATAGGTGTACCATCTGCACCCAATGAATCAGACTGAATGCCAGAGATTGCTTCGTATACCTCAATGTCCGTTACATTACTAAAATGAAATGCATTGACAAAATGAGGGCCAATGTTATCAAAATCCCTCAAATTAAAAGACGGCCCTTGAGAATTTGCAGCAAAATGCGTAAAGAATTCCATCGGTTGAAACCGCTTACTTCAAGATAGAATCATCGAGCATGAACACATCATCAGACGGCTTCCGATCGAGTCTGCACAGGGGAGCCAATCTATCCAGAAACTTTACAAGCAATGACTTAAAATACACCTTGTTTAAGTTAGCCGAAAGTTGCCAGCCGAAAATAAAAAAAATTAAAATGCAGATTGTGTCTTTGGTTTCATAAACAATGTTGATCAATATATTTCAGCCGAAAGTTACGATACCAGCAGATATTAAAGAAAAACTATTTTTCCTTCATTTTATTTAGGTTTTTAAATTGATTTTAAAATAAAAGTTTTAGTTTATGAAATGTTACGTCTACATTTTGTCTGGAAATTGTAAAGAAATTTTGATGGGGATCAATTTGTGAATAAATTCATTGAATGGCCTGGCGCTCTTGTTTAACCTTAATTCGCATTGATGCCTTTATAGCCAGTTGATAGGCCCTAGTGCCTATTAACAAGATTCTAATTTTAAAGAAAGTCTGATGAGGACACAGGGGTGTAATTTGAAAAAAAATTCCATAGTTCAATTTATAAAAAATTCATTGAATGGCCTGGCGCTCTTTGTTAACCTAAATTCGCATTGATGCTACTATGGCCATTTGATAGGCTCTAATGCCTGTTAACAACAGTCCAATTTTGAAGAAAGTCTGATGAGGATACGAGGTGCAATTTGATAAAATGTCCATAGTTCAATTTCTGAAAAAATCATTGAATGGCCTGCAGAGTTAAAATGCATCTTATATTAAACTTTTAAGAGTCTTCTGGCGAACTTTTTGAGCATATAAGGTTAAAATAAGTGACGTGTAAGGTGTATATAAGTATCATATAAGGCTCATCTTTCTTGAGAAAGAATGATATAAGTTATAAGAATAGTCGTACAGTAGTCTTTCGTGAGGTTATTATCAGAATATAAATTCTTATGTAAAAGCGTTTTAAGACTTACGTTGTATTCCTTCCTATATAATTCATCGTTATAATCTTTGAAAATTATGTTATAGGATTATACAACTTTAATGACTCTTAATTCAGTTTTATAACAAACTTGGTATTATCATTGACAATTAAAACAGATAAATTAAATTAAAACAGATAATGCTTGAAAAACTAATTGCTTTTTATATAATTAAAATTTACATTGAAATTATCATAGAATTTAGCTGCGAATTCAAATTTTTCAATTAAATATAATAGCTACCTGATCTAATTTTTTTGCGCTCTTAAAAATTCGAATAATAAAACAAAGAATTATTATTATTTAAAAAAATAAAAATTATAAAAAAAACAAATATCATAAAATGGACTAATTAAAATAGTATATAGCACTTGTTATGAGAGGAAACTCTATAAAAGCACTTGCTAAATTCCTAAAATTGCCAAAATATACCAAAATATTCCATTTGAAAAAAACTTTTCTAAAAAATTAGAAAATGGATGCTTTGGAAATTCATAAACCAATATGGACGAAATGACGTTCTATGTGAAATATCTTATAAGTGACTTATAAGAAAACGTTTAAATTAGTTTCCAGGGTCGGCTTGAGTTTATTTACTTCGGTAAAACTGAAGAAATAAATATAAATTAATCAGCAAAATATGCAAAGAATTCTACACCATTTCCTGGACTTGGCCTGATTCACCTGATACAACAACTCGGTTATACTGTTGCAATACTATGTATTTGTATACTTTGTCATCAAATAGTTAAATGAGTTTACCCTGAGCCCGCCACTGATAGAAATGTCACCTAAAATAATATTTTTAATTATTTTCTTATGAAAGAATATAGTAAATATCTAATAAGGGAAAAGTATGAGTTTTTCTTATACAAAACATCTAAGAGTATTTAAAGAATATTTTTATCTTTATCCTATGTAAAAATAAAGTAAGTATGTAATAAGGGAGAGGTATGAGTTTTTCTTAAAGAGAACTTATCCAAGAATATTATTAAGAGAATATTTTGCCACTGGCTTATATTTTACTATATTATTTTAAATAAAAAACTGAATTAAACAGTAATATATCTAATACTCGATTTTTAACATTAATTAGTTTTAGAGTTACGTCGATCACTAAGTTTTGTTTTCTGCGGTACTCAAACAAATGTCATATTTTCTAAAAGAAACACACTTTAAAGGCTCTTGTTAAAGAGTTTAAACAATATGGAATCTTATAGCGTTCTCTATAAAAATTTGTTTATGTTTTAATCTTACAAAACTCTTGTTCAATAGAAATCCTAAAGAACACTCATAAAGAAAGAAATTAGGAGCTCTGTAAGACTAAATATGTCTTGGCTAAGAAAACTTTTCCACTAAAAACAATAAGAGTATACTAAGTGAGATGTAAGAAACAGCATTACAACAGAATCTGTCAAGGTGTAAAAATGACATGTAAGAATATAATATAGTTTATAAATCGACATTTCTTTGACAAGAAGCTAATAAGTATTCAGTTTAAACATTCTTGGAGAATGTTATTCTAGGGCTCTTTTAAGTGAAAAATATTCTTAAAAGACCATTTATAAGGCAAAATGTTAGTTGGGTTATATGATGCTTATAAATTTCAAAATTGTTAGTTGGGTGGCGCTCTTGTTTAACCTAAATTCGCATTGATGCCACTATGGCCATTTGATAGGCCCTAATGCCTGTTAACAACAGTCCAATTTTGAAGAAAGTCTGATGGGGATACGGGGATGCAATATGACAAAATTTCCATAGAATAATTTCTGAAAAATTCATTGAATGGCCCGGCGCTCTTGTTAAAACTAAATTCGCATTGATGCAACTATGACCATTTGATAGGCTCTAATGCCTGTTAACAACAGTCCAATTTTGAAAAAATTCTGATGGGGATACGAGGGTGAAATTTAATAAAATGTTCATAGTTCAATTTCTGAAAAATTCATTGAATGGCCCGGCGCTCTTGTTTAACCTTAATTCGCATTGATGCTACTAGGGCCATTTGATAGGCCCTAATGCCTGTTAACAACAGTCCAATTTTGAAGAAAGTCTGATGGGGATACGAGGATGCAATTTGACAAAATTTCCATAGAACAATTTCTGAAAAATTCATTGAATGGCCTGGCGCTCTTATTTAAACTAAATTCGCATTGATGCCACTATGACCATTTGATAGGTCCTAATGCCTGTTAACAACAGTCCAATTTTGAAGATAGTCTGATGGGGATACAGGGGTTGTAATTTGATAAGATTTCCATTGTTAAATTTCTCAAAAATTCATTGAATGGCCCTACGCTCTTTTTTGACCTTAATTCGCATTGATGTCACTATGACCATTTGATAGGCTCTAATGCCTGTTAACAACAGTCCAATTTTGAAAAAATTCGGATGGGGATACGAGGGTGAAATTTAATAAAATGTTCATAGTTCAATTTCTGAAAAATTCATTGAATGGCCCGGCGCTCTTGTTTAACCTAAATTCGCATTGATGCTACTAGGGCCATTTGATAGGCCCTAATGCCTGTTAACAACAGTCCAATTTTGAAGAAAGTCTGATGGGGATACAGGGGTGTAATTTGATAAGATTTCCATAGTTCAATTTCTCAAAAATTCATTGAATGGCCCGGCGCTCTTATTGAATCTAAATTCGCATTGATGCCACTATGGCCATTTGATAGGCCCTAATGCCTGTTAGCAAGATTCTAATTTTGAAGAAATTATGATGGGGATGCAGGGGTGTAATTTCAAAAAAAGTCCATAGTTCAATTTCTCAAAAATTCATTGAATGGCCCTACTTTTAAATAAGTATCGAAAATATATATAACAAAATAAAGCTTGTTACATTTGCTTCCAACGCCATAAACACGCCTTCCAGAGATTTCAACTTAGGTTCCGTGAACACTTCAAATAGTTTGTTAAATTGCTCATTTACCGAGCCTAGCTGAAATTTCCAAACCAGAACAGCAAATTTGTTGCGAATTTTTATATTCCTATTATGATTTTGAATAAAATGTTAAAGTAGAAAATAAATAATAAATCTAATCAAAATTCGCATGAGAATATTTATTAATTATTGAAATTGGTTTCTTTTGATGTGTTGATAAAATAATTTTTCGGCTGATAACTTTCGGCTGAAGAAAGTTGATCAACGGTGACGTAATTATCAACTTTCGGCTGAGTAAGCGAAGACACTATCTGCATTATCGATTTTTTTGATTTTTCGGCTGGAAACTTTCGGCTAACTTTAATAGTATTTAAAATACCCCAATTTGTCATCAATTTCTGGAATAGAAAAAATCCGTTCCCAGTCAAGTCCATTAGTCTCAGCTATCAATTTGTTCTGGTCAATATTGTTTAAAGCTCGTCAAAAAGAAAAACTGACGCAACTAGAAACATCCAAATCGAAATTATAGGAACCATATATAATATCGTGGGTGGTAAATAACAGTAGGTAAATTTTACAGCAGGTGTATCTGAAATGACATTCATATTCATGTTAAAATCCCCAAGGATGAGAATATTAGAATACCTACTAGATAGATCCAATCGATGGGTTTCTGAATTCCACAAAGTTAGACTGTAAGCTGCCAGGGTTCAAGTGGGCGAAATTAAATTTAGATAATCGTGAATTAAAACAGGACTTTAGTACCACATTTCTCAAATCCAATGTTGACATTCTAGGAAAAAAAAAAGAAAAACAAATAAAAAATTTAAATATACATTTACTTAGGTGCCTTACGACTGCCATCTCATCAAACCAAGTTGAATCAGGCATCAAAAAGGCACGGCACTAAATAGTAAGAGCATCATCCGTTTCGTCAAACACATATACGGCCATCTTATTCAACATTTTCGAATCAGATCGCCGTAGAGCTATATGACGTCAAAAAGGTACTGCACTTAATACTAAGAATATCATCCCAACCGTCAACACGGTGAAGGAAACGGCGTGGTATGAGTACCGAGGGGGTCGAATATCTGTTGTTTGTTGAGACTAACTTGAATAAAGAACAAAATTTGTAAATTTTACAGAATCATTTAATAGCAGTGCGACAAAAATTGCAATATCTGGACATATTAGCTTGGTTCAAGGCAACGATCCCAAACATTTTACATTGGGTAAAAATCCCAAGTTTGAGCCTAAGGCTAAAAATTTATTCAGCGAAGGTGGGGCTTGAAATTTTGCTTAATGCCTAAATAAAAAGCTTAAGCCACTACTGATTTGTTTTGGGCTAGAGTACTTGTATTTAGATAGACCTAAAAATACATAGCAAATTCCATTAGGAATTAAATTCAGTTTATACACATTTTGAAAATATTTTTATCTATCTAAAAATTTAAGTGTAAAGGTGTGAACATCTCTACGATCCGCGGTATAAAAAATTGTACATAGGCAAAAATTATGAAACCATTAAAATGTTTATAAAATTATTAAAAGGCATTCAGTGTAAACCGTTTTGGTCATCTCGCGAATAGAGGTTTATCTGATCTATTTGTAAATACTGATTCGCTATAGACATATAGTAGATTTGGATGATCTATTTGAATTGGTTTGAATATTGTTTGAAATCTGTCAAAAATGCTGAATTTCAAAATATAATTTTTAATAGTACGAATCTCAAAAATATACTTTACTTAAATCTTAGAAATAGGTCTATGGTTTTCCATATGAAACATGTCAACTAGAATCTGTCGCTATTTCTAGATTCTACGCCACAATATTTAGAACAAGTCCAATTTTATAATTTTCTTTTGGAAATAAATTCCAATTGGAAAAATAATAAATTTAACAGTGTAATTATTTAATAATTTTTTAAGCACAAATTTCATTATCATCTTGGACCGTGGATAAAACGAAGATTTTGTTGTTTCTTGATAAATTGGGCTCGATCATTTTTCACCCAAATTTTCCAAAACTAGATAGATATTTTCTATGCCTCTGAGTCGGCCATTCTTAGGTCCGCTATAGATCTGCACAAAATAATTCATAATGTGCAAACTGTGTAATTTTTACATAAAAAATATAATATTTCCGATTTTTTGTAACACCCTGTGCAATTTATTATTTAATAATAATTTAATAGATGTCAAATACATTGTGTAAGCATATACGTTTCGAGTTGTAACTTATAATAGATTGAAAAAGTAAAAATAAAAGTTGATTTTGCCTTAAGAAATTTTTTTTTGTCGTCTGTTGTTGTTCTTTGCGTGTCTTTCGGTATTTCCTGATGTTGCGATGTAAGATGAAGTTTCACGATGTCGTTTTTATAAACTTGTTACCTAGATTAATATAAAGTGGAGGAGGTAAAGTTCTTGATTTCAATTTATCATAAATCGCGGTTTATCCATCTCGCGTGCATTAACAATGGAAATCTCACGTTGATTAAAAATGCAACTCATTATGGTTATCTTGCGAAAAGATTTGGGCCACCTAGATATAGTTTTTAAAGATATTGGATTTTATGGATCTGAGCTGAATGCAGTTAGTTGCAGTTAGTTAAACAGACGAACTTTGTGATTTAAAATTTACCACACAACTGTAATAAATTCGTGTTATTGCTTTTGTTGTAAGAAGTGTATTTATTGTGCAAGAATGAGATTCTATTTTTAGAATAAGAAATGTTGCTGATTTTCTTTCAATTTTATGCGATTTTCTTGTTTGTGTATGTACGTCTGAATGTTTGTGTGTGTGTTTTTATCTCTTCGCTCTCGTTTGGTGTGTTTACTACAATATTCTATATACGATGTGTGCTTTTTGTTAACCCTCACACGGTTGTGGCATAATAATAGTAAATTTTAATCGTCTCTTGGGATATCGATCGATTTTGGGTGCGGTGATAGCTACTTCGAGACATTTGAGTAGATATTATCTTAATGTCGCATAGAAACTTTATAAAAGTGAAGTATAAAATAATCAGATTCGTCGGTTGGTCATTTCAGATCATTAAATCGAAAGGGGTGACATTTATTAACAATATATTAGGTGTATGTTAAGCAGTAATTTATCACTAAATAAAAGCTCGTTTCTGTCAAAATACTATAAAGAAAGCTTTAATTTAATTAAATAATTCTCCCGTATCCCCTCGTCAAATCGCATATTAAAAACTTTGCTAACCGCGTTTTATGTAAAAGCTTTAATCGTAAACCGCTTAAAAACAATTAGCGGTAAAAGCTTTTACTTTTCTTGAGTTAACATAATCCCAGTGATTTGAAATTTAATTATAATTATACTTTGCAAAATAATTGTGTTTAATTGGTCGTTATAAAAGTTAACTTGGAATTTTTTAATATTGGATGGAGAAATTGCTTCCTTTTATAGACAGTTTTTTTCAGTTTTACAGAGGTGTACAAAAAGTGAAACCTTAGATGTGGTGTAAAAATTATAATCCCTATTATTGGCACGAGCTCTTGTACCGTGTACACCCTTTGCTTACTTTATAAATCTTTCTAAATCTACTTTATAACATCCCTGTAATCGTTAATAATTATGTACATTATATATTATATACTTTGCTTATGTAGTAAAACCATATTTTACCAAAAATTGTATTTAGAATAAGGAGAATGAATTACTGTTGTGACCATCAAATTAACCGTTTCTTTTAGTTCAAAATAATATTTAAAAAATGATATAACAGTTTGTTTTTGCTCTACTGAAAATTCAACATTTCGTACATAAGTGGTTTTTAGTTGTTTCCACAGAAATATTAATAATAAAAAATTGTTATAAATTTACTTAAAACTTAATTCAAGACTTGTGAATTCGTAAAACTAACCGCTCGGTTCACAACAGTTTGTGGCAGCGGAGGGATAAAGTTTTCTCAGTTTCTTTCAAAAACTGTAAAGATCGTATAAAAACACGGGACAATAAATCGTACGATAATTAAAATAATGCGGAAAAAATCTAGTGCAAAAATAAATCGTACAATAGTTAAAATAATGTGAAAAAATATGTACTTATAAATATACAGTGGTGGACAGAAAATTAGGGACAGCAAAAAAAAAAAATTAAATTAATAATGTAACAAAACTCAAATAATTTATTTAATTCCAAATGGTTGGTTTACAACTAATTTTGTATACGCTTCGTATGATAGTAGAAATAATTTCAAAAATAAACAACTTTTCTTAAAAAATCCAAAAAAATAAAAAAAGGCTGGACACAAAATTAGGGACACTAGAGTTACAAGCGAATAAAACTAATTCCATTCCCAATTTCTAATATAAATATTAGTGTTTGGTAGCCTGTCCTTTATTTTTAATCACTGCCTTGCATCGTCGTGGCTTAGAATCTATTAACCTTTGACATCGTTGGATACGTATTAACTCCCAAGCTTCCTTAACGGCTTTCCACAGTTCTTCCTTATTTTTTGTTTTTTTTGCCGGCTACGGCAACTTCAAGGTCCTTCCACAGATGCTCAATTGGATTGAGATCGAGAGATTGTGCTGGCCAAGATAAAAGATTGATATTTTTGCTATCCAAATACTGTTTTGCCTTCCTAGACGTGTGCTTAGGGTCATTATCTTGCATAAAGACCCACCTTAAAGACATGTTTTCTTCAGCATACGAGTGCATGACGTTCTGAAGTATATCATCTACGTAAAAGTGCTGATCCATTATTTCTTTAATCCAGTATAAAGGTCCAACACCATTGTAAGAGAAGCATCCCCATACTTTAATATTTCCTCCGCCATGTTTCACCGTTTTTATTGTGTGCTGAGGAAGAAATTCTTGGTTTTTTGGCCTACGGACATACTGTCTCCCATCAGAACCAAACAGATTAATTTTGGTTTCGTCGCTCCATAGTAAGTTTCTCCATTTTTGGATCCCGCGGTCACCATTCCAATCAATATGGTCTTTGGCAAATCGGAGTCTATCGACGATATTTTTTTTTGCTAAGAAGTGGAACTTTTCGAGCTGATCTGCCATGCAGATTACACTCTGCTAGACGTGTTCGAATATTGCGCGTACTAATTTCTAAATTTAGTTCCATTTTAACGTCAACAGATGTCTTAAAAGGATCTTTTTTCACTACTTTGGAAATATGACGATCTGTCTGAGGCATTGTTTTCCTTTTCACACCTCGTTTATAGTGTGACTTTTTTTCTTTTTATGGCATTGGCAACCATATTCTTCGAACATTGAACGATGGCAGCAATTTCACGGTATGATTTACCTTGACTTGTCAATTTTAATATCATCCGTCTTTCATCCGGTGAACAATCCACACCACGGCCCATTATCGTTAAACGTGATATTTTATTTTTATTTTTTTGAGAATTTTTAATAAACTACAATATTATCTTGTTACTAAATAGGAAATTACAGTTTTTAAATATTAAAAATTAAAAAAATAATACAGAAAAAATACGTGTCCCTAATTATTTGACCACTTTTGTTTGACGTTTCCAACATTCTAGGGGAATTCCCGAAATATATCAAAAATAAAATACATTTTTATTATATTTTGTAGTACTAGAGCAAATTACAATTTTTTTAAAACAGATGTCAGATCAATGGGATAAAGGGAAATATTGAATATAGAGTTTTAGTTATGTTCCAAATAGCTGTCCCTAATTTTCTGTCCACCACTGTATATCAAAATTGTGCACGCATAGTTAGATCGATATATGTATACTATACCCTGATAACCTGGAATACCTGAAAATGCAGATGATTCAGGCCCGAATATATGCCTGAACGCTCCAGTGAAAAGGTATAGGTCTTCTGGAAAAAATTCAGTAGTTTACTAATACATACAAAGCAGCTGTCTCATTTTTAAATGCATTCAAATGGAATGTTTAAGTAGGACAAACAGTTTTAAATTGTCACATATTTCAGGGCGGCATAAGCACATTTTCAGGCTTTTCATTAAGACAAGATTCAGTAGATCATGACAAATGCATATTCAGGTCTAATTCTTTATAAAAATTCCGTTCATAAATTCAGTGCGTTTTCAGGCATTCTCAAACCCATTTTATTCAGGCTACATTTATTGTCTTTCAGGGAATTATAAGTACATTTTCATGCTTCTAATATAGACATGATTCTGTAGTGTTTCAGTTGATCGTCATAAATTGCTTTTTTAGGCGTATTTCTTCATATACCATTTGGGTCAAGTTTAAGAATTACTTATGTTATAATACTCGTAAGTCCTTAAAACCCTTACCGAACCTATTAATGATTATCAAATATTAACGTTACAAAACTAATAACGAGTTAATATGTTACATTTACATATCAAGAATCTTACAACGTGTTACAAATTTTCATTATGAAAAATTGCTATTTACTTAAAATAGCGTGTGGCAATTAATATTTGAGGTAAATCACACCTCGTACATCAGCTGTGAATTATACCGTGTTTACATTTTCCTTGAGTGAACAGTATTTTTGGTCGTATCACACGTCGGCCATATACAACAAGTATAAATGCTCCATTGCAGTGTTATATGTATAAGTGCTGTAATAACTAAATTTTGTGAATTATTAAACTAAAATAGGTTATGGACTCTGATAAATTGAATTTATTTTTAAATCCTAGTATGTAATAAAACTTAATAATACAATCGTTAAGCTACTACTTAATAATAAACTAATGAAATAATAATAAAAATCGTATTAATATCAACTTAATACATAATCAAAATTAAAATTATTACAGTACAAGTTATATAAAATATGAGAACGTTAAGTCGTTTGCAAATCGTTTGGAATCGTTGCTACACAATTTAAATGAAGCATGTATAAAATCGCAAGAGCAAACTGCAGCTGAAACTATTCGTAGTTTAAATACCCACCTAGCCCTTAAAAGTTTCTAAGAAGGATTGGATAGCTCAATTAAAATAATAGTCAAAGCCTGTCGTTTTGACAATTTAAATGAGGCCATCAATAGAGCCATGGAGGAAGAATTTACATTAAATTATTCAAACAGTTCATCTTCTCATAATCGTACTCCATCTCGATATACACAAAGCTTACAATATTGTCGAAATTGTAAACTTTCAGGACATAGCACGGAACATTGCAATCGAAAATCGAATTTCCTATATATAATACAAATAACAATAGCCGTACATTTATTTCTCAATTAACTCTTTTAATATAATTTGCGCTTACTGCAAAAAATCTAGTCACAAAATTCAAGATTACTTCCTAAAAGAACGAAGTGATTCTTTCAAAGCCAATCAAAATTACACTATCACAAATTTGAATACACCCACAAGTTCGGAAAATGTCATCGGACATCGAGAACCGAGGACACCGAGAGCCCGAAATCTTCAGAATGCCTCCAATTCGAATCAGAGTCCAATACAAAATCCGAAAATTTAAGCGATCATATACAATAGAATTTGAAAATAACACGACTGTAGTAGAATTACACAAACTTACCAATCCGACAAACTCCTTACATAAATATATAAATTTAGACATTAAAATTTGTAAATTCAATCATATACCATTTTTAGTTGATACTGGAGCTGACATTTGTATTATTAAAAAATCAATTATTCATGAATAAACTATTATTGGGAATGATGGAAAAACCATCGAAGTGATATTCCATATAGTTGACGATAATTTTCCGATTAATGCCTTTGGTATTATTGGTCAAAATTTCCTAAGCGAAAATAAGTGTAACATAAATTTCCAAAATTTATCAGTAGAAATACCAAGCAAATTTGAAAGAATTTCATGAAAATCGTTACCTAATATCGAAATAGAAGCTTTAAAAAATATTGAACTTCCATGTCGTTGCGGAAAAATTATAACATTACCAGTAAATCTTCCAAATGATTTTGAATTTATCTGTCCTTCACAAGAAGTATCTCCATCAATATTCATAGCTAATTCAATTCAAAACGTACGATCAAATCAGATCACTCTTCCATTTGTAAATTTATCAGACGAACATATTCAAACTCAACATTTAAAATTTATTATTGAACCTATTAATGATTATCAAATAGTAACCTTACAAAAAACTAATAACGAGTTAAACCAACGCATATCCATTTTAGAAACCTCAATTAAGTTCGACCATTTGAATAATGAGGAATTAAGTTCACTTGTGCCAATTCTAACCAACTTTAATGATATATTTTATCTAGAAGGAGATACCTTAAGTACGACTGAGCTATTGAAACATAATATACTACTCTACCAAATACACCTCCGATTCATGTTCGCCCTTTTCGGCAGCTCATTCTACAAAGGCCGAGATACAATGGCAAGAAAACGAAATGGTAGACCAAGGGATCGTGAAAGACAGTAAAAGCCCTTGGAACTTTCCCTTGTGCCAAAAAAATCAACCACTAATGATAAAAAATGGAGGGTAGTAATTGATTATCGACGTCTTAATCAAATCACAGCTGATGGCATTTTTCCTCTACCTAATATTTCCGATATATTAGATAAACTCGGGAAAGCCCAATACTTTTCCACACTTGATCTCCAAAGTGGAGTATCACCAAATAAAACTGTCTCCTTCAGATTCACCAAAAACAGCCTTCAGCACTGATGAAGGTCATTAGTCTGCGACATTTCAACGAATGATCAACAACGTACTTAGCGGATTAAATAATATAAAATGCCTTGCTAATTTAGACGATGTCGTTATTTTTGGCACCACACTTTTAGAACATAACAACCGTTTAATATATGTATTTAAATGATTTCGGGCATACAATTTAAAAATAAACCCCTATAAATGCCAATTTTTAAGGCAAGAAATAAAATATCTCGGGCATGTGGTTACCCCGAATGGAATTATGCCGGATGAAGGAAAAACAACAGCAGTAAAGAAATTCCCAATTCCAAAAAATCAATCTGAAATAAAATCTTTTCTCGGATTAGAGGGATACTATCGTAAATTTATACCACATTTTTCTAGCATTGCTAAACCACTGACGAACTTATTAAAAAAAAATTCACCATTTAATTGGACCACAGATTGCCAGGCCGCTTTTCAATCATTGAAAGATTTGCTCATTAATTTCCCAATTCTACGGATGCCTGATTTTACACAACCTTTCAAATTGACATGCGATGCCAGTAATATTGGCTTAGGATCAGTGCTTTCTCAAGACGTAGATGGATTCGATCTACCTATCGCTTATGCTAGCTGTGTACTTAACTCAGCTGAAGCAAACTGAATGCACTGAATATGGATGCACTGAAAAGGAACTTCTCGCTGCAATTTGGTCCATGTCACACTTTCGACCTTATTTATATGGACATAAATTTGTTTTAATGACAGATCACCGAGCGCTTTTATGGCTGTATAAATTAGAAACACCAATCGCTCGACGAATCCGCTGGCAACTTTCCCTTGGAGATTACGACTTTACAATAGTTCATAAACCTGGAAATTTAATAAAAAATGCTGACGCAATAAGTCGTATCAAATTAACTGATTGTTTTATACTTACTCGGTCAGGTTCTAAGAAATTACTTGAACAACAACGGCTCACTATAAACTCATCCGAAAATCCAAACGTGTATCAGTCCGATTCTCATCAACATTTAAATAAATCAAACGATCAAAGTCAATTCCTTGGAGGATGAAGGCTGCTTCCAAACTTTAAACACCGATGAAAATCATCCAAATACAATAAAATATATTACTGATGAATCAGAAATCGAGCAATTATTAAATGAGTTTCATGTTTCACCATTAGGTGGACACCAAGGCGTATACAGGACCTTTTTACGAATGCAAAAATACTATAATTTTCCAAATATGTATTCAAGGGTAAAAAACTTTATAACAACATGTCTATCTTGCCAAATAAACAAACACGGGAAGAATATCAAGGAATCGATGAAAATTACTTCAACTTCAAAAAAATCATTCCAAAGAATTTCTTGATATTGTGGAAGAATTTTTCTTGATATTGTCAATGTTTCGTGGAAAATTTTATTTGTATTTATGGTATTCCGGATGAAATTCTTACGGATCAAGGCTCCGAATTTATGAGCAAATTGTTTAAAAATATCTGTAAGCTTCTTAAAATAAAAAAACTTTCTACCACTGTTTATCACCCTCAAACGAACGGTGCACTAGAAAGGTTTCATAAAACCCTAGCCGAATATTTACGAAATTTTGCTGAATCAAATACTTTAAACTGGGATATTTTGTTGCCTTATGTTACATTCTGTTACAACACTACTCCACATAGTTCCACTAATTATATGCCATATGAACTAGTTTTTGGTTTTAAACCTAATATTCCGTGCTCGATATTCAAGGAACCAGAGCCTAACTATACGTTAGATGATTACTACCAAGATCTCAGATATAAGTTGCAAAATTCATTCGCTATATCAAGAAATAACATACTACAGTCTAAAGAAAAGTCTAAATCATATTATGATAAATCTTTAAATCCTACAATATTTAAACAAGGAGATCTAGTATTACAAAAAATGAAACAAAAACAAAATTAGATCCAGAATGGTTCCGTTTCTGGTCCACAGATGTCGACCACAGTTCGCCAGGATCTCCAAATTTATGGACAAAGCTTGATTCCCAGTAGTCAACCTCTCTGGTCTGCAGATATGCTAAATTTTGGTGAACAATTTTTTTTTATCAAAACTCCTCATTTCCGGTAAAATTTAAAAAATGATCTGAGCTAATTTTGTTTGAAAATTAATTTACGATCTTTTTATTTTTAATCGTTTTTTCGTAAATACAAAAACGAAAAATCTCCTTTGAAAGGGACCCACTTCTAATGGACCGATCTCAGCCCAAAATCACTGAGAACGCCCATAATTTATGAAAAAGCTT
This sequence comes from Nephrotoma appendiculata, assembly GCA_947310385.1. Lineage (NCBI taxonomy): Eukaryota > Metazoa > Arthropoda > Insecta > Diptera > Tipulidae > Nephrotoma > Nephrotoma appendiculata. The sequence continues at coordinate 58,761,400 of OX371224.1, forward strand.
AAGTATGATGTTTCATCCCGATCAATTGATCTATATGGGCTGTACACCGATCAAATTTTTACTGAAAAACACTTTTTGACAAAAATTGTCATTTTCGCTTATATTTTGGAAAATTTATTTATTTATTCAATTAAAAAAAAATTAATCTGATCTGGACCGGTATTGTTACAAAATTTATTTTGAATCTGTTAGTTCGTAGCCGTTTTTCTAGTAAATGTAACTTATTAAAGTGGCCACGTCCGGTGGACTAATTTCGATCAAAATTCACTGGAGTATCTGAATTTTTGGAAAATGCTTAGGCATGGATTTTCATCCCGATCAATCAGGCCTCCAGGGCTGTATAGAGCTGAATTTTTGTTGTTAAAACCATTTTGTCAAAAACCGTAATTTTCTCTAAATTTTACAAAACTATGTCTGCCTGAAAGGTATTTAATTGAGAACCTTTTAGTTCATAGTCGTTTTCTCGAAAATGATTTTCAACGACTTGAGGCTGTCTCTTTCGGTGGACCGATTTCAGCTAAAACTCATTGGCATCTCAATGTATGAAAAAGGCTTAAATATGAAATTTCATCCCGATCAGTCAATCAGTCTGGGCTGTATAGAACCCACAGTCATTTAGTCTGCACGGAGCCGCATACATTTTGAAAATCACTTTTTGTTACTTCGGCGATATGGTAAATGGTAAATCTGCAAAAATCTCGATGTCAAAATTTTTCATGATTGCTATAAAAAATAAAATACATGAACGTAATCAGCACGCTAACGTCTTAATAAAAATAAGGAAACGTTCCATCTAATATTTGATGAGGTCGTACTAAAAATAGTGAAAATCTCAGTGTTCGGAATACTACCAATGATTCTATGTGTGTCCTAGGGGCCCCGGCACATTTTATGTTTGGTAAAATATTTAAGGGCCTAGTTTTGGGTTCATGTTACATACACGCTGCGTTAAATACTGTTATGTTAAATGTTGCATTAAATTGTTGCGTCGTTTACGTGACATTTTAACGTAAAATGTTATTGGGCAGTCCGTTATATCTAACTGTTTTTAAATTTATTCTATTCGTTCAAATTTAATCTAGGACGGAACTCAGTCATTTCTTAGCCAATTATGATGGGATTGGGATTCTTGGGAAATGGGATTGCTCTTAACTGATTTTGGGAAGGAATTTTGGAATATGGCCACCTGGGACGGAAGTCGATCAATTCTTAACTGATTATGAAGGGATTGGATATGGTGGGTGGAAATGGGATTCTTAAATGATTTTAGGAAGAAATTCTGGAATATGGCCACGAGGGATGGAACTCGATCAATTTTTAGCCGATTATGATGGGTTTTGGTATATTGGATGGAAATGGGATTCTTAATTGATTTTTGGAAAAGTTTTGGAATAGGCCACAAAGCATTTAATAATCCTATTTCCATCCAGCATACCCAGTCCATACGCAAGAATCGAGTTCCGTCCTAGGTGGCCATATTCCAGAATTTATTCCAAAAGTCGTTTAGAAATCCCTTTTCCATCCAACATAATCGGTTAACGATTGATCGAGATCCGTCCCGGCCCGGGTGGCCATATTCCAAAATTTCTTCCAAAAATCGTTTAAGAATCCCCGAATACATCCATCATAATCGGTAACCGAAAAATAGAAAATAAAAAATTCTCCGTTAATCGACTGTCCGTTAAATCGAGCGTCCTTTAAACCGGGGTCCGTTAAATCGTGGGTGTACTGTATATCACTAAAAATAATTTGAAATTTTTCTATCGCCTCCAAAATCACACTCTTAAAATGCACGAACTCCGCAATGAAGTGCAGTGTTTGAATAACCGTTGACTTCTTGTAATTAGCGATGACATACGTGATTTTTAATTTTCGACTTTATATTTTACCAAACATTTGAGCTTCAACCCCGTTCGTTTTTTTAATTTTTACACGAAAATAAGTTTAGGAAAAGAGTTATATGGATGAAAGGGACCCTTAGGACATTCTTAGGATTTTATACCAAAATAAGAAGGCCTCCGTAATACTTTGGAAAGGTTCGGCTACCTGGGTATATGATGTGCTTCCGTAAAATTGCCTCTTTTTTACGAAAGGGTGTTTCAGCCGTTCAACTGCTCGTCATGAAATTTTTACCATCTTTAAGTTGCCTGTTCAGAACCAACATTACGATAATTTTGAAGAAGACTTTGAGGTCTAGGGGTCCCGGTACAAATTTATTCTAAAATTTAATTTTTTTTAAATGTTATAATGGGAATGAGTGGATAGAAGGAGAGGGAGGAAAGTGGTCATATAAAATTAGTGACATGCTCGAATCCGATGGGTTCGTATCTTGGATCAAGGGATGCTCCCAAGTCTCTACACAGTCCAACCGATCTGATTCAGACTTTGCATACGGAATTTATACCAAAACGAGCAAGTTTTGTAATATTAATGAAAGGGTTGGTCCCCTGGTTATCCAATACAATTTTTCCAAAATAGCGTTTTGAAAAAAAGAAATTTATTAATCACATCATTCGTTCTCGTCTGTCTTCATTTACTCGAATTTACAACTAACGTAAGCAAGAAGATGGTGACTGCACGCACAAATTACTTTGCTAGTTAATTAAAGCTATCAAGAAATTGTGTTTTATACAATTTGTTTGTTCGTTACTCCACTTTTATTTAAAATATGTGGAGTGGACCAAACGGTTTATTTACATAAGGATGTGATCGCCAGCAATTGGAAATGCAATTGGCTCAGTGAACGTGACGGAATACTGTTGACTCTGAATTATTTTACGAATTGCGTTATCAATCAATTGAATCGATCCGCCAAAAAAAAAACGTATTCTTCAGGAGCCGCTGAAACAAATGAACAGAGTGAGAAACGGCTAGAAATCAATCGCTTACAATATCGCCGATTAATAAAACAAATATCAAGAAAACTTACAAAACACAGATCAATGTCGAGTATCGCAATTTGGTGAAATGGATTAAATACATTTACAAATATGTCAACGATGGAAGCATCAAGCAACAACAATATTGCAAGTTTTGGAATGGGAAATGCAACTGTATCTATCAATGAAAACATCAACTGGGGTGCTACATCAGTCGCAACGAAGTAGTGTGGCGCATTTTATAATTTGCAATCCATGAACGACATCCAACAGTTGTTCATTTGGCAGTGCACTTTGAAGATAGACCGCGCGTGTACTTCACAACAAAAAATGCACGTGCAAGATCATTGTCACCACCCCCAACAACGTTAACTGACTGCATTTTTCTCATTGTACGGGGATGATATGTATACAAAGGCGCCCACCTTTACTCTAAAGTGCTTTCACCCGGAATGGTTCAGCGAAAAAGTTTGAAAGTCGCAAACAAGGTAAAGCAGTTGAAGGAAATCCCAATTTATATTCATCCGATGCGGTCATCGTCCGTACTCTGTATACCCAAACAATGCAGAATGACTTTACTTGCGATTACTGAAACATTTCGATTGAGGACATATGTATCGCGATCACTAACAAAGCACCGGTACAGTTGGGAATGGTTAGACCGAATCGATCTGCAAATGACATTTTCGCAATAAAAAACACATTTTGATGTCAAGTCAAACGAATCTTCCGAAATTGGTTCCAGGACAAAGCTTAGCGCATGACAGAATTATGCACGCAATTACAAGCCAAAGTGGCGAATTGTATTTCCTAGACTCAATCGAATAATCTGGAATTGCGGCAACTTCTTTGAATGGTGGTCAAATAGCACTTTCAGTATTGAAATTGACGTTGAATATGCAAATCACTGGCTACAGATGATATGAGCTGAAATACGCAATAAAAATATTGTTTTTACCACATCCATTATTTTATAACACCAGACCGCCACCAGACAAAGGATCAAATGATACTCCGTGGCCCTTGTTGGAAAACCTGTACCTTTCCCAGGTGTGTAATACATTTTTTTGTGTCAGATTAGACGGAATTGGCTTCAGAAATTAGCTCAGACTTTTTAGCACCCCATCTAAAGGTTTTGACAAAAGTGATGATTGAATTCGATTGGTCATCGTTTGGCCACTGGTTTTTATCGTTTAGTCACTTACGATTAAACAGTAAATAAATGATGATAATTTCAAAAAAAAAAAAAATCCCGGGTAGCACCTCATTGCAAGAAAATCATTTTTATCAAATTTCGATAGGTAATCGTTAGGTCGGGATTGGTCACAACATTTTGGTGTTTGGTCACCAATGGGTGAGTTTTTATTCCGAAAAAACAAAATCAAAATTGTATTAATTCAATAAAATCAGGTTAGCCATATCATTTAGATAAAAAAATTTCTTTTTCCAAAAAATTGTATCTACGGGAGAAGACATAAGATATGAATCCGGTAACTTCTTCGTTTCATTCCCCTTTATCTATAATTTTTATTTTATTTTATTGGTAAAGATGAAAGAAACGAAGAAGTTACCGGATTGAAGTTAGCGTAGTTTGGATATGCACAATAATATCATTTTCTGTGACAGCAAAATATTGATCCCGGATCAATAATATAACGTCATTTTTGATCCAACATGGCTTCTTTGTTTACATTTTTCTTTTTATTTTTTGATCCCGGATTAATTAAAAAATCCAAAAAATTACCAACCACCAGCCGCTACACCGTCATGTGAATTTTAATTTATAATTAATAAAATATAATTTTTATTGATTGTTAAATTATTTACGAGTAATAGTGATTCAATTCGTAAATTGCTTGTGACGTGTCTATTATCAATCACATTAGACAAATGTTATAGGTCCGATATTGCTACTTTCAGGGTAATGAAACATCGGGGTTATCATACCCAATTTGTATCCTTATTAATAAACTTCGATTGTTCACTAAAAAACGATGTATTGTTGGTTCTGATTACATTGATGCTTGGAGGTTTGTGTTAAACTTGCATAAAAATAACGTGAGCTATAACTGCTATAACTTAATGATATGCGAGAAATAATTTTTGAACCCACTCCACTGCCGGTGAAGCGGTTTTAAGGCGATAAACGCGTTCTTGGGGAACTGAAAATCATCTTTCCTTAGAAAGTTATAGGAGGTAAGGGTGTTAGGGCCAATCCGCAATACGATAAATATACGTTGAAGGCGGTTTTAAAAAAATCCTCACGCCTTAGAAAACCACACAAAATATTAAATATATTTTAGGATTAATATAGAACCAAACTAACAAGAATTCACCATCCCATGAATAATTACAGCGGCTAAGACTATTTAACATGCACAAATCGCACCGAGATGATAAATTTACGTATCGATGTGGCCAGTGAAATACACAAATATTCTGAAGAAAATGTCGCAATGGCCGCGATAAAAATGACTGAGGAATTGTCGAATACAAAATGCCGAAATGTAAGCATTCTGAATAGTTTAGGTTATTTTCTACTAAAATTTATTTAATAAAAGTTTTAATTTCACGTACCGAAGGAAGTTGGAACTGGGTGGCAGCTGACATGGACAATTTCAAAAACAAAATTTAAAGTTTCAAACAAATTTGGGGTGACATGTTATAACATCACGATTGTTTCGGTAATGAATTATTTCTGGTCTCTTGCTATCGCAAACGACTATAGGCTAAATATTTATTTATTTATTAATTTATTCAATATCACGAACTTGCGCAACAGCAAAGGTTGCTTATAAAAGTTCGTAGGACTAAAAACTAATACAGCAACTTCTTAATTGAAGATAACAATAAAAAATAATGATAATGATAATGAAATCAAAATTAAAAATAAAACTCAATAAATAATAATAAATACAATATATAAAACATAGTTGTATATAATACACAGATGGTTGATTTAACAATATAAAAACCTAAAATTATATGGTATACATATATGTGATTAACTGATTACAAATCGAATTATTACTGTGACATATGCCAAAAATTACGTTTCTGATATACGAAAAGCTCTTAAATCGAATATAGTTATAACGGAGACAACCATTATACATTCTTATAATTTTATTCATCACTGAAAGGTTCAATCTCGAAAAAACGATATCACAATATAATAAGTGGCTCATAACGAGAGACCGAACTAGCAATAATCTAGTGTCACGTGGTACCCCTAGTCGTTTACTACGTAATAAGCGCAGAGTCATGTACATTTTTTGACAAATTTGATCAACATGTTTGTCCCAACTAAGGTCGTTAGACATTATAATACCCAAATTTCTAACAGAGCTATCATAAGGTATAATTTGATTATTAATTTTAACAGGTGGAAACAACCGGTGTGAAGTTTCTAACGTTAATTAAAAGTGTAGCATACGCAACAAATATTCTGCAGCGTATGCAACTTATCAATGCAGTGTATGCAAATTATTTAACATGTAAATAATTTATAAGAAAAACCACAAAAACTAACATTAAATTAATAATTTCGAATTAAACAAACGAAAAATATATGTATAAATATGTATTAAAGTTTTCAAAGTTTTATCATACACTAATATTTTCCAATTGAGGTTAAACACATAATTAACACTCCATCATAGAGTTTTCGCAATATATCCACTAGTATTCTCAAATAGTAGACATTCGAGCCTATTCAAATTTGTATAGCCCGTACATATAAAAAGGGTTGGGCTCCTCTGAAAAAATTTCATATTTTGATAAAAAAATTATATGGAAGCTGTACCTACAATCCCAATTAACACTCCATCCTAGAGTTTACGCAATATAGCCACTACTATTATCGAATAGTAGACATTCGAGCCTATTTAAATTTGTATAGCCCGTACATATAAAAAGGGTTGGGCTCCTCTGAAAAAAATTCATATTTTTATTTTATTTATATTTTATTTATTACTATAGTGGCTATGGATAAGTTGCATACGCTGCAGAATATTTGTTGCGTATGCTACACTTTTAATTAACGTTAAAAACTTCAAACCGGTGTGGAAACATATTATAATCAATTATTTTACCAAAAATGATAGCTTGAGACTTAGACGCATTGATAGCAACACTATTCTTTAGTGCCCACTCCTTAATCATCTCAAGATCTTTATTGACCGAGTCAATGCTAATGTGAGACAAGGTGTCATTAGGTATTTCTTTAAATATTTGGACATCATCCGCGAATAGATAGTGATTACAACTTAACGGTAATCCCGAAATATCATTTAGTATATAACGAAAAAATAATCGGCCCCAGGATAGAACCTTGAGGAACCCCAGCTGACAATGGTAACAGAGAACATTTACCCTTATTGGTTACAACGTACTGAAATCTATCCGTCAGGTATGATGAAATTAAGTTGATAGACTCAGTGGATAAGCAAAATTGCGTTCTTAGTTTATTCTCCAGTATATCAAATTTTATTGAATTAAAAGCTTTCGAGAAATCTAAAAGAATCAGGATTGTCTTACTGTTTCTGTCAGCACACGATCTAATAAAATCAGTTACATGCATCAACAGTGAAGTTGTGCTATACGCTTGACGAAAACCCGATTGAAATTTAGAGAGAGACTGGTTTATCAGTAAATGCGTACAAATTTGTTCAGCCACAATCTTCTCAAAAACTTTGAACAATGATGGTAAAAGTGATATAGGCCGCATGTCAGTTGGCACTAATGGGTCTTTTTTTATGTATGGCAATCACATTACTTATTTTCCAACATTTTGGAAAAATTTGTGTGTTTAATATATAATTATATATCGGGTGATTTTTTAAGAGCTTGAGAACTTTTTTTTAAAAAAAACGCATAAAATTTGCAAAATCTCATCGGTTCTTTATTTGAAACGTTAGATTGGTCCATGACATTTACTTTTTGAAGATAATTTTATTTAAATGTTGACCGCGGCTGCGTCTTAGGTGGTCCATTCGGAAAGTCCAATTTTGGGCAACTTTTTCGAGCATTTCGGCCGGAATAGCCCGAATTTCTTCGGAAATGTTGTCTTCCAAAACTGGAATAGTTGCTGGCTTATTTCTGTAGACTTTAGACTTGACGTAGCCCCACAAAAAATAGTCTATAGGCGTCAAATCGCATGATCTTGGTGGTCAACTTACCGGGCCATTTCTTGAGATGAATTGTTCTCCGAAGTTTTCCCTCAAAATGGCCATAGAATCGCGAGCTGTGTGGCATGTAGCGCCATCTTGTTGAAACCACATGTCAACTAAGTTCAGTTCTTCCATTTTTGGCAACAAAAAGTTTGTTAGCATCGAACGATAGCAATCGCCATTCACCGTAACGTTGCGTCCAACAGCATCTTTGAAAAAATACGGTCCAATGATTCCACCAGCGTACAAACCACACCAAACAGTGCATTTTTCGGGATGCATGGGCAGTTCTTGAACGGCTTCTGGTTGCTCTTCACTCCAAATGCGGCAATTTTGCTTATTTACGTAGCCATTCAACCAGAAATGAGCCTCATCGCTGAACAAAATTTGTCGATAAAAAAGCGGATTTTCTGCCAACTTTTCTAGGGCCCATTCACTGAAAATTCGACGTTGTGGCAGATCGTTCGGCTTCAGTTCTTGCAGGAGCTGTATTTTATACGGTTTTACACCAAGATCTTTGCGTAAAATCTTCCATGTCGTCGAATAACACAAACCCAATTGCTGCGAACGGCGACGAATCGACATTTCACGGTCTTCAGCAACACTCTCAGAAACAGACGCAATATTCTCTTCTGTACGCACTGTACGCATTCGTGTGGTTGGTTTAATGTCCAATAAAGTAAACTGAGTGCGAAACTTGGTCACAATCGCATTAATTGTTTGCTCACTTGGTCGATTATGTAGACCATAAATCGGACGTAAATCGCGAAACACTTTTCGAACCGAACACTGATTTTTGTAATATAATTCAATTATTTGCAAGCGTTGCTCGTTAGTAAGTCTATTCATTATGAAATGTCAAAGCATACTGAGCATCTTTTTCTTTGACACCTTGTCTGAAATCCCGCGTGATCTGTCAAATACTAATGCATGAAAATCCTAACCACAAAAAAATCACCCTTTATATGAACCAATAAAGGTAATATGGCCGGAACGCAACATTTAATAAATTTCAAAGAAATGCCATCATCACCTACAGCATGAGATTTAATAGAAAGTATTGCTTTAAACACTACGTCCTCATCAACCTCTGAAAATTAGAAGGCGTTGCCCACACAAGCTGCAAGACTCGAGTGACCAACACCGATAAGATTATCAGGTGGGCAAGTGGAAATTTGATTGATATGAGGAACTGAACTTACATTAGGAACACAATCAACAAAAGCAGTATTTAACTGGTCAGGCTCAAACATTTTAAAACATTCTTGATCATCTTTACTGTGTACCCCATCATTTTTTAAATGGCTCCAAATTACTTTAGAACCAAATTATTTGATAGGAAGGAACTAGAAATTCACAATTTGTAAATCTAGCAGCCTCAAAAATGTTATAAAATACGAGACATTGGGCGCTTTTAAGAATCCTTATCATGATTAGTAAAATCATCGCCAATATGATTTGCAAAATTCATAGTGCTAAACATTTTCTTATGGTGTTATGACACTGACTATGTAGTTTTTCAAATCCCAAATAACTTTATGGTTTTATGACCAAATCCCGCCGTCGGTGCAACCGCTAGAAACTACAAAAATTAGTCATTTTGACCGTAAAACTAAAATTTCTTATCTATCGGTCGGTGCGACCACCATACGACGGTATCTTTTACCAGTCGATATCAAGTTATTTTTTATCGAATTGGCCAACTTATTTGACATTTTCTAACTATTACCCGACTACTGTAACTTGATGGTCATTATTTACCCACGTGTCGACTCTTTAGTTTACAGGTCGTTTACCCGATATTTAGTGACCAATTAGCCACTTTATTGTCAACTGAATTCCAACTTAAATAAGTTGTTTGACATATGCACGACGACGAAATAACATTTCTCACGTAAGTATCACAATTTTGTGACATATTTGACAGCACTTGACAATTTTATCGAGAAGAATATTACTCATCGGCAAACGTCAAATGTACAAAAATTTATTATTTATAAATAATAAAATATGGATCATTTTAAATTAAAAAATAAACTGTTTAAACATTCGACATCGGTTTGAACAATTGAAAATGTTATTTTGCTGTATATTTTTACACCTAGCGCGTTGAATACAAAATGGAACTGTCAAAAAATTACGATATACTTATGTATTATATTTTATTTTTTGTTGATGCTTTAACTTTTTGGTTGTGTTGCTAACTTTAGAGTCAACATTTTGATAATTAAGTTAAAAAAATAACCAAGTTATTGCCAGAGTGACAAATTTTTTGGGAAAATAATTTATTTGATGATGAAATAATTTTTTAGTGTTTTTTCAGATACGTTTGCTATAAATTAGTCTTTATTATAACTTTTTTGTCATTTTCATATACATTATGAAACTCGCCATTTTTTCTTTACGTTTCATTAAAAATTATTTACTTCTGAAATACAAAATTTGGTATTTTGAAAATTTCCATGACCATATTATGTAAATAATTTTAATGATGGGGATGGTTTAGAAAAGATTTACTCTGTTTTTAGAGTAATTTAATCATATTTGTTTATTTTTATTTTTTTGAAATATCAACTTATATTTTAAAATATAGAAATTATTGAAGCGCGTAAGGTTTGAGTTTGGAAACAGGTACACATTTACAATAAAACTTAATTTGTTTGAAAAAATAAGCCGTAATTAATACCAAATTTGAATTATTAGTTTAACAATGATTCTATCAATTTCAATTTTTGTAAAGAATCTTTTAAAGTAGGAACATTTGAACATTTTATTTTATAAAACAAGAAAATGAAATAAATAATGTGATGAAAAAGACAACACGATTATTTATATATTAAAAAAAAAAAAAAAAAAAAAAATTCTCTCCACATAATTATAATCCGAATGACGGACGAAATTAGTTTTTTTACGAACGTAATAGTTATTTGAGTGACTCCTTCCTGACTATAACTTCAGTCATTTGTAAAGACAAATAGTGGTTGTTACGACGTTATAACAACCTAATATTTATTCCCCAATACCGTTGTACCAACGTCGGCTAGCCGACTACTAGTCATCCAGCTAACGGCAGTACGACGTTATCCCAACCCATTTTTGCGGGTCCCATTTGAAACGCGATATTTTAAAACGCGAATTATGAAAACGCGATATTTTAAAATGCGATATTTCAAAACACGATCTGGTACAAAACGCGATATGGTACAAAACGGGAATTTAGGATCGGGTTATATCAGTCGGGTGAAGGGGAAATTTAATTTCAGTTTATAGCAATTTAAAAATCGATAGGAGCGAGAGTATATAGGATCGGTATAAATCGGGTCGCTACGCTCCCGTCGCTTCGCAATGCACATTCTGTACCATAACGCGTTTTGAAATATTGCGTTTTGTACCATATCTCGTTTTGTCATATCTCGTTTCGAAATATCGCGTTTTAAAATATCGCGTTTCGAGCGGATCCGCATTTGTGCTACTTGGGATGGTTCATGTGATTAAAAATGAAAAGAGAGTAGGACAAGTAATGTCAGTACAAATCACTCGAAAGAATGAGTGTATACAACATATAAACAAAAAATAAAAATAAATTCAGCAACAAATGATATAGCTTACTTTTGCAGCAGTTTAAATTGGGCAAATCTATAAAAAATAAATCAACTTTAATTTTTTTTTTGACGTATAGTCATTTTTTAGTAATGTGATTGTGTGTGTGTATTGTGTGTACGTGTATAGTACAAACATATTTCAAAACAAAATATTGCAGCGCATGCTGCACAGATATTTTATTTTATTTTCATAACGTCAAAAAAATGCGCGTCTACTGTTTAAATTAGTTGTTTCTATTTTTCGCCTTAATAGTTTTACAGCACATTACAGCACTTGAAAACTAGTCAGTATCATAACACCATTAGCGTTGGCGACGATTTTACTCAACATGTTCCCAACTGTTGGGTACCCTGAAAGCGCCCAGTGTCTCATTTTTATTCTACACAAACTTCGATAAATTATCAAAAATGTGATGTTATAACATGTAATGCCTGAACGTCTAAGCTTAACGTTCGAATATTTTTTGAAATTATTATACATGCGGAAAGAAATGGCCATGTAATTTGGAATTGTCCAATTATACTATATAATACAATTGAGAGCTCAAAAATCGCACAGTTTCAATTTTTTTTAAATTTTCTCGCAAATCGAAATGTTTTTTTGAATATGACATTACGACAATAACAATAATAGAACACAACAACCCGAAAACGCTCGTTCCATATAGCACCGGTTGCGGAACTTGCGACAGGTATAAAAGGGTTCGTTTTGAAGAAATTGTCACCATTCGCATATCAACGCTTAGCCAGAACGATCTGCTATCGATTACGTCTTCATTCTGAACAAGAAAATGAATACCACTCCAGAGGTATCCGCTCAAGTGGTTGCGCTAATTGATGCGGGGCAGAACCAAAGTGAAGTGGCTCAACAACTAAATTTGAGCCGATTCTCCGTTCGTCGAGTGTGGCAGAGATATCAAGAAACTATGGCGGCTACAGACGGCGATAACTTATTTGCTAAATCGTCGTTTGAATGCGGTTAACTAGGAAAGCGGCTCCAAGAAGTTCATAAAGGGTCGAAATTCATCCCAGCCCACCGATGAACTTGCCTTCAGTTTGCTCGAGAGCATTCGGATTGAACAGAAGAACAATGGAGGACAGTCCTGTTCTTTGACGAGTGCAGGATGTGTTTACATGGTTACGATGAGCGAGGAAGAGTGCTATTTGCACAATGTTGAATTGAAGGATGTGTCTCGTACGGTGATGGATCGTGCATGTTCTGGACTGTCATGTCCAGAAAAAGACAGAACTTGTGTTCGTCTCCGGAGCGAGATCAACGGGATTGCCTTCTCAACGGTACATTGAGGAAGAACTCGAGGCCTACCGCATACGGCTGGTACAGTATACCAGTACCATAAAGAGGGAGATGTGCCTATTATTCGAGCCAGAGATACTGCTCCAACGAGACTTCAAGACCTGCGTTCGCAGATGAATGGAAGACGATACCTCGCGAACACTTTGGTGAAATCATTGAAACATCGAATGGTAGCTGTCATTTGAACTAAGATAATCGGTGTTTTAATTCGATTTTTACCACTATAATTTTCATGCTGACATTCGTGATAAGATGGTATGGCATTCGTTATCGAATTATGTTACTATCCATACCAATCAGTTTTTACCATGGTATTCCTATTATGAAGTTCAGTTTCGCTAATTGCATTTCCCAGAAATACTTTCCAATCATACGTATAGCCATAAATTTCTACCGATACAATGAAGCAACACGAGAAAGTTCAAACCACATTGTCATTTTGTTTAACATTGTTGTTCAACTAGTGCTCGAAAACAATGAAAACTATATTAATTTTCCGTTGCTCTTTACTGCAATATTGCATTATGATACCGCTAAACGTACCTACGAGGGCAAATCAAAAAGTCTTGCAATATCATATGAAAAAAAAGAGTGAGAGAGACAGCAATATTTTTATTTTTCGACATAATCTCCTTTAAGGTTTATACATTTGTCACATCGATCAATTAACTTACCTAAACCCTCTAAAAAAAAAGATTTCTTTTGCTCCATAAAATATTCATTTACAACAGACTGTACTTCATAGTCACTGGAAAATTTCCGGCCCCTTAGTGTTTTTTTCAAATTGGGAAAGAGAAGTAGTCACTGGGTGCCAAGTCTAGACTGTACGGTGGATGCGGAATTTCCACGAAGCCGCAGTCCTTTAATGCAGCTTGAGCAATATTAGCCTTGCGCACTGGTGTATTGTCGTGAAGAAGCAAGATTTTTTTCCTAACTTTCCTTGGCCGTTTTTCCCGGATCGCTTTTTTCAATTTTCGCAAAACCTCTGCGTAATATATGCCTGTGATTGTGGTTTTCGGTGGCATATAATCGATTATCAAAATTCCTTCAGCATCCCAAAAAATTGTTGCCAAAACCTTACCAGCAGACGGTTGAGTTTTGAATTTCTTTGGTGGTGGTTCACTACGTTTAATCCATTGCATCGATTCTTGTTTGGATTCCAGATCCCAGTGATGAAGCCATGTTTCATCGCCTGTTATTATGTTACCCAAGAAATTTTCTGGATCTGCTTTGTACATATCTAAAATCGCCTTTGAAGTTTAAACACGCATTTTTTTTTGTTCAGCATTCAACAAACGGGGAACCCATCGCGCACTTACTTTCGACATGTGAAGGTGGTCATGTAATATAGTATATGTGGTACCGTATGAAAGAGAAAGTCTCCATGCTAACCGCGGAACAGAAATACGCCGGTCCTCCAATACAATAGAATCAGCCAAAATTACGTTTTCATGGCTAATAGCATCTGCTGGCCGACCCGAGCGGTTATCGTCTTATAATGACTCCCAACCACTTTTGAATAATTTTACCCACTTTGTTACTGTGGCATATGATGGTGCAGATTCGCCGTAAACTTTTGATATATAGTTGAATATATAAATTGCATTTCGTCCATCTTTATAGAAAAATTTTGTAACGGCGCGATATTCAATTTCATTCATTTTAAGAAAAATTCAAAACACATGTTACTAAATTGACAAAAACAAACGAACCGTAAAATTTACATCGAAATGTTCTTCTAGAAGTTTCATCGTGACAAAAAATGGTTTTGAAAAATATATTGTTGTCTCACTCACTCGTTTTTTTCATATGATATTGCAAGACTTTTTGATATACCCTCGTAACTACATACATATGCTTACATTGTTGCTATACAAGACAACAAAATAAACTTAAAGTTTTTGATTTTTTCAAATTAAAGTTTTCCAACTCGTATACCAAAACAACCTTGCTGCACGTAATTTCTCTCAATATTGCATTACTTAACTCTATTTTCATTTCATTGTTGCTTTTGGAATTTTTTTACATTATTTTTCCCAGTGATAAATTTTGTGTGAGGGTCGGCATAAATAAATGTTAAACTTGGCATTCGAATTTAATTAAATCAATTTATGGTCTTGAAATTTTAAATTTTGTATAGGGTGCAAGGTTGGCTATAACCCCAAACGATGTATTAGGTTTTGTTGTTTTACTCTTCTGCTAGATTGATCGAAATAAAATACTGGAACTCCTCCTGAATTATATTTATTTGTCTATTCTAACTATCTGATAGCCGCATAAATGCAGATTTCAGATTCCAAAGCATTAAAAAACGTATATAGAGTGGGCCAATAATTCCTTCAGATTAAGTACTTTGACACATCTTTATTAGAGTTCATTTCGATTTTAAATGAGTTTTTCAAAAATATCATTAACGGTTCGTTACCATCGACATATTAAAGTGAGCCGAAGTTAATAAACTTTTACGCTCGATTCCCGTTTAGTAAATAGGAGTGAATTTAAGAAAATATTAATAATTTTATTAAATCTCTACTATTGTTCTAGACAAATTGATCGAATTACGTTATTTGTAAAGAATTAATTATCCTTTATTCATCATATACTTATTATCCTGGGGTGACATGTTGCACCATCACTTCGATTCGAATCGACTTTGAGGCGATAAGTGAGTTTGAGTTTTTTTATTCTTGCAAATCATTTTGAGAATGAAATGTCAGCTACATTTATTATTACTTTGGTTTTAAATACTGAAATTTTCTATTCGACATTTTTTTCGAATTTCGAACGATTCGAACATTCAACATGCCGCCCCTGATGAGTTATAATCTTGCGATATTGTTGTAAAAATAGAGCGATATTTAAGGAAGTTTCTATCTGTTTTACCACGGCTCTATTTTTTAATTAAATTTTTTAACACAAAAAGAACTGATAATCGCTGTCAGGTTCGGACTAAAAGGTGGATGCATAATAACCCCTCAACCAAGCTTTTGGAGCTTCCGGCGGCTCATCATGAACGTGTGAGACGTGGCGTTGCCCTGGGGGAACACGACGTCTCACCTAGCAGTAGAGGTCCGAATTGTGCATTTGGCTATTGGGCAGTAGCTTATAGTAGATGATTCCTCTCCAATCCCACCAAACACAAAGTAAAACCTACCAGCCGTCAATTTTGGTTTGGCCAACGTTTAGACCACCATGATCGTTTCCGCTTGACATTGTCGTATGTGACGCATTTCTCGTCGTCAGTCATCATCTACTTCGGAAATGACTTGATTTCGCTCCGTTTGGCCAAGGATCCGCAGAGTTAGCACGGTTAATCAAGTTTTTTGTAACAACTCGTGCGGCACCCAAATATCGAAGTTCTTTTTAAAGCCAGCTCAATGCAAATAGTTTAAAACTGTTACGTATTCGATTTTCAGTTTCTGGTGCATCGTTGAAATCGAAATCATCGGAACGGAATCGATGAAACCAAACTTGTGTGTGATCGGCTGTGATAGTATCGAGACCATAGACTGACACCATTCACAATTTAACCCGCTTGGCTTGCGTTTTTGCCTTTATCGCAAAATTGTAAAATATAGCGAATTTTATCGTTGTTTACTTCCATCCTTGACACGCAATAACTTACAACTAAGATCATTCAAAACAAGGAAAAAGTAACTTTTTAGTATTGAATCCCCCTTTCCAATGAGTATAAGACCATACTTTTTTACTGCGATAAATACATAACATGTCACTAAAGCCATCTAGCGAAAAAATTGGATTTCATTTCCCCAACCCATTAAAAAATTAAAGTGTCTTGGGTTTATAAAATTTTATTGAACTAGGCCAGTTAACCGATTATGATGGAATTGAGTATGTTGGATCGAAATGGGATTCTAAAATGATTTTTGGAAGACGTTCTGACATATGGCCACCTGGAATGGGACTCGTTTATACCTTAACCGTATGTTGGTTGGACGGAATTACATAATAAATTGCTGTATTCGCCGGGGGATCAGAAAACTGAATCAAAATTTTTATTTTTTCCGAGAACTGCTGTAGCTAAGAGTGTAACCTCTTGTAGTGCATCTAAGCCCACAGTCACAATTTCTGCTTGGTTCAAAAGGTTCTGGGGATCGCCATGTCTTATAAAACTGAGTACGGCCCATGTGTGATTTGAAGCTGAAATATGTTAAGCTCATAATTCCAATGGAAGAAGAACTATTTAAGAAAAATTGTATTGCGACCAATTATAAATACAGTTAAACCTGATTTTGCGCGATCTTTTTGTACGATTTTTTTTATGTGGTAACTATGAAAAAAACTTATTCAGTACAATCTCCTTAAGTTCTTTCAAAATTTCAATCAAATTAGAGCATGATTGAATGTAATTAATCTAATTAGTTAATTGACGTTGGCCAATTTATTTTGTCGATTTTTGATATTTCATCACATTGCGTCAGGTTTCGTAATGTTTTGAATTGTTTTCTACGTGACATTTTTTTTATGAGGTCCCAATTTACCGCATATTTTTTTTTATGTGTTACGAAAACTATTTTTTATACTTACTCGTGAAGTTTCGGAAGATTTTTTTTTTATCGTTTTTATGCGGTCTTTATGGGGAATTATATATAACCAAATACTTTATACGGATTTTACGAATAAAGTATTTGGTTGCTATTTTTTGCGTAATTAACCCGGACTGTTTATATCGATACAATTTTATTTTTTAACCGAAGATAGAATTTGAAAATATATTGCTTACATATCCCAAAATTAAACTATTAAGATAAAGTTGATCAATATTTTTGATCGAATTGGCCGAATTTATTGCATTGAAGATTGGATCTTGCAATTTTCACCTCCCCTTTCATGTAGCCCTTAGTTCAAGGATTCAGCGTACATGCAGTAATTACTCCGCCACATGATAGCTGTTTTTATGTTTTTATCCAATTCATTTTATGCAAACCAAGCGAGATTTAGTACCACGTCGGTTTATCTGTGGTGCGCGATAAACTGATTTATTAAGTTCCGGGAGAAAAGGTAGAACTTTTAGTGGAAACTCATTATACCTCATTTGAAAGGAAAACAAGAGAATTACATTACTTGGAAATAACACTTCGATCGTCACGATTCGAATATACACCAAAATTATGATGTATGACTTGATTAAAATAAATATAAGATTTTTATGACTGAGAGTAAATCATCGTAAAAAATAACTTTGAAAATTAAATATTCAAATTTGCGAACATGTATGTTACAACAGGTAGAGGTACCGAGAACTCTACACGAGAATATAACGATTACCATGAAATGTTATTTTAATAATAAAATATCTAAAGTTATGCGCTACAAAAATACCAATAAAAAAAATTTAACATTTTGAAATAAAGAAAGTACATATGCTGAACGTACTCGTATACAATACATTTGTATATACCTACATGTGGATCCCAATTTACCATTAGCGAGAAGCATATAACGCGCTCTTTAAATCTAGCAGCAGGAATGCGAAACATTTTCACTCTTGATTTTTTATTATTCATGTTAACATTAAACAGTAACGTAAAAACCACCGAGAAATGGGGTGGCCCTTCAATCCCGCTACATATATTCATACGTCAAAAACACTTTATTATTTTCGTTCTGTGTGTACGCATTCACAATAATAACATTCTTTTTGTCATTCAAACATTTCCATCGTAAATCTGCGAAAGTCATGAGAGCAAAATATGAACACCCATCCCCCAACTTACACGGCAGATTGGTACAGCAAAATACCACTTAAATTCGCAGAAATACAATCCGTGTAAATTAGACAAAATCAAATAAAAACTTAAAAATAAATACAATATTTTTTTTTCCAAATCGTGTAAATCGGGTGATGGCTGTATTTCTGAAATATTGTTAGGCATAGCATAATTTCCAACCTTCATTTATTATGTTTATGATGTATATGCACACATTTATTTTTATTTTATGCTACATACGATTATGCATACGCTTATGTGCTCATTTAATGTGCATAACATTTTTGTCTAATGAAAATATGTACAAAGACACGATACAACGTTATATAGAGTAGGTGAAGTATGTCATATTATGGTTTGGTTCGTGAATTACTGGAGGCTTGAACATATTCATCAAACTTCTTATCTTTATACGCACTGGAGTAAAATGTTAAATGTGCATTACAAAACATTTTAATTTAGTTTTAGAGATGACATATGAGAAAAATGGAAAGTTAATCTCGCGCATTAATAGTAAAAAAAGGGTAGACAGTCTTCGTAATGTCATTTGTGACGCGAACTTTGAATTCAAAAACAATTTGCAACAAAAGCACCGATTACTTACGAATATCTGAAGTACTTGGCTTACCTGTAACGAAAAAATATTTAATTTATATTGATTACGTTGGTTACGATTTTGCCTTGTCACTTAATGTTCGAATCACTGGATTGTGAATAAATACAACTGCTTCAAATTTGAACTCACACAAATTTATTTACACAACACAAAATTAACAATAAAATATTATAATTATAACACACTTTTTAATTATCACTTTAATAATCGCTTTAATAATCACTTTAATAATCTTTCTATTTAACCTTCACTGTATCACGTTTAAAATAAGAGTCAGCATTTCACGTCAATCTACGCCTTTATATACCAAAATATTTGTTTCTAGAATAATCCTAAATGCGCATCGAACAAATATGTTATTAGACAAATGACGCCTAAATGTTGAAGCAAATCTATTCTAATCTTTTCTATCTTAATGTAGGTGTCACCGTAACTTTATGTAACTTATTCTAGTCTAATCTAGATGTCACCGTAACAAATGTTTATTTAAGTAAATTTGTAAACGTATGTGAAGTTATCCCCGGATTCTATCCCCGAAATTAAAAAAAAATGACCAGGCAACACTAACATAATTATATCCCGCTAACTCTTGTGTGAAGTTAGCCCCGAATTTAGTTATATGAAAAATAAAAATGTTTATTAAAATGATTTTAATTCGGAAAACACATATCTGCCATTTAGGAAAACATGAAAAAATGGTACCGTTCCAACTTAGCAAAACTAGGCTTCGAGCAAAATATTTACATGTAATACGTTCTGGACCAAAAATAATATTCTATTTTGACATGTAAAAAGTATTAATTTGTCGGATCAGAGTTGTATGATTTTGGAATAGCCAGACCTGTAGCGGCTCAAACAGAAAAATCCTTTTCACTTCGTGGCACTCCTCGCAGCAAAACTATTCATACACCACGCCGCTTAATTACGAGGGATAGCTCGTTTTGCTGAATAGAGCTATTTCGCCACCTACATTCGCGAATATCGATATTTATCGATTATCGATTAAAGTGAAGTGAAAAATAAAATAAGTAAAGATGCCACCGAAACAACAAAAAGTCGTTACTTCGTCAGAAGACGAGAACGACAACAATGCTGGCACACTAACATCGCGGGCAACAACCAAGTTATACAACATGCCACCAAAGATATCCCCATTCTGGAACGAACAACCGGTGGCATGGTTCATCCTCGTCGAACATCAATTCGGAGTCCACCGAATTATTGACGACGATGAACGGTTCGCATACACTCTCGGCGCGATACCACAGGGAACTGTTCAATTCATATCGGACATTTTCAGAAACCAGCAGCCAGGCACAAAATACAATTGACTGAAATCCGCGTTCACTAACCGCTACACTATTAGCGAGGAGCAACGACTTGACAAGTTGCTCTCTGGTTTCCAACAAATGGGAGACCTTAAACCGTCCCACTTTTATCGCCTGCTTGAACAAGAAGCAGGTGATACGAAATTAGTAAACAACGATTTACTCAAAAATCTCTGGCTAAAACGTTAGCCAGACGACTTACGAGCGATAATGGCGCGGGATCCCAAAAATAACATCGAGGAAATCCTACTGGTCGCCGGCAATATCTGGATCTACGCTCAATCCAGAGCACCCAAACCAATTGCTGCTGTCAACCAGCCATCCACAAGCTCGGCAACGGGGCAACGCTGACGGTGAATCTGCCCTTGTATCAATGCAAAGACAACTGGATAAGGCGCAACAACAATTGGCAGATCTACAGCGAACACTGGCCAATATGAACATTGGTTCACGTGGAAGACACAACAGACAGAGTTTCAATTACCGACACAGGTGTAGGTCGAGATCATCATCTCGATCTGAACTTTGCTACTTCCTCCGTCGTTTCAGCTCACGCGCACGCAACTGTAAAAAGCCGTGCAGTTTCCGACCGGTACCTCATGGAGAAGCTACTTCCAAACATTTCAGGTCTTTGGAAAACCACTAAATCCTGCTGTCTCTACGGCAAACAGTGGGATTGGTTCGTCTCGGGCGTTCGTTCACACATCCTTTCATCATTGCGGCAGTAGACAGGCCGATTATAGGTGCTGACTTTCTGTCTAAATTTGGTCTAGTGGTCGATTTAAAGAACAGAAGACACTCTGATTCCTTTACTACCTTCACCGTGAACGGAATCATCGCCCAAGTTGATACACCATCTCGAAAACATTTCAGCGTCAACAACGATTACGGTGCACTTTTGAAGAAAAACCCTTTGCTAGTACTTTTCAAAAAAATCAGTTTATATGTACAATATTTTTTAGTACCTTTCTTAGAATTGATTTTATGAAACAATCATTGATTATTTAAGTAATAAACTAAATAAAGTAATAAACTATTGGCGTTTAGTATGAAACTACTATTTTCATTAAAAGCCGCCGGTTGCAATAGTGGATTAAAATAGAATGTTAATTATTTCTGAAGTTATGTGGAAATTAGAACTCGCTGACTATGGTACATTTCAAAACAGGATATGATAAATAGGATATCACTAAACAGTACATGTCAAACCAGTAAAAATGGATTATTAGTATGGATAATATAAGTGTTCAGAGATTTGTCTTCAGTGAAAGTGATGAAAGATTGTCTTAAATTTAAATTAATAAAATTAATTTGAATAATTAAATAAATTATAGTAGATATATGATTTGTGTATAATAATCGCACGCTAGATATCCTTTTTGGTGTCTAAATTTGCGGCTAAGGCGCTATTTCGGAACATTTAAATAATTGTATCTATACATGTAAAAATGAATTCTTGATCCAGGGCAGACTTCCGGATTGTAGCATGTCACTAATTTCATATAACCCCTTTCCTTAGTCATTCCCGTCAAAAAATCTTAAAAAAATTGAAATTTGAAAAAAAATTTGTACCACAGCCCCTTGACCCCGGGCTCCAGCCCCTTCAAAAGTATCGTGGGCTCGATCCTGAACATGCAACATATACATGGTAAAAATTTCATGGCGATCGGCAAAGCGGCTAACGCATTATTTCAGAACAATCAAATAATTGTATCTTTATATGTAAAAATGAATTTTTGATCCAGGGGCGGACCCCCCGAATTTGAACATGTCTCTTATTTCATATAACCCCTTTCCAAAACTCATTCTCGTAAAAAAATTTAAATTTTTGAAACAATTTGTACCATGGCCCCTAGACCCCGGGGTCCAGCCCCTTTCACATTGTCGTAAGATTGGTCCTGACAATGCAACATTTGCATGGTAAACATTTCATGGCGATCGGTTGAGCGACTGAGAAGTCATTTTGGAATAATCAAATGTTTGTATCTATACATGAAAAAAGTAATTTTTGATCCAGGGCTGGCCCCCTCGGATTCGAACATGTCAGCAATTTCATATATCCAGCCCCATAAACTCATTTTCGTGGAAAAATTTAAAGAAAATTAAAATTTTCGAAAAAATTTGTACCGCAGCCCATAGACCCCGGGGTCCAACCCCTTCCAAAATATCGTAAGGTTGGTTCTGGATATGCAACTTGTACATGGTAAAATTTTCATGGCGATCGGTTGAGCGACTGAGAAGTCATTTTGGAATAATCAAATATTTGTATCTATCATGTAAAAATTAATTATTGATCCAGGGGTGGGCCCCTTGGATTCGAACATGTCAGTAATTTCATATAACCAGCCCCATAAACTCATTTTCATGGAAAAATTTAAAGAAAATTAAAATTTTCGAAAAAAATTGTACATTTCATGGCGATCGGTTGAGCGGCTGAGATGCCCATTCGGAACAAACAAACAAACAGGAATTCATTTTTATATATACATACAGTTGCTCACAAAATTGAGCGTACACCATTAAAAAAACATATTTTATTAAAGAATAAGTACAAAAACAACAATTTAATTGATTTTTTTTATATTTCGAAATATTACATATCTCTAAACTAAATTTCTAAAAAAAAAAATAATAAAGTAAATACAACAATTCCTAATAAATAGAGAGAAAACAAAAATCACAACATTTCAATGTCACAAAATTGAGCGTACACTTATGATAAGTTTTTGGGAAGTTCGTATTTTTTACTGTGTTAATATTTTGTGTGGCCACCTTTAGCCTCTATAACCGCCTGTATACGACGTGGCATGGATTCCACCAGGTTTATAGTATAAAAGGCCTCAATATTTTCCCATTCATCCCTTGTTCTATTTTTTAGCTCTGTTTTATTGGACGGATTGCTATTTGCAGCCCGTATCTTTATTTCCCGCTACAAATTGTCAATCGGATTTAAATCCGGTGATTGAGGTGTAGTTTTAAGTTGGTGGCGAACGTTGTATAGCATCCATTCCTTCACTAAATATTAAGAATGTTTGGGGTCGTTATCTTGTTGATAATAATAATCAACAGACAAACCTAATCTTTTTGCAGTTGGGCGCACATTTCTTTGAAAATTTCTAGATATCCTGGTTTATTCATAGTTATTTCTATAAATTCCATATTTCCTACTCCACTCGGAGCCATAGAACCCCATAACATAACGGATCCTCCTCAATGTTTTATTGTTGAAACTAAGTTCTTCATTTTCAAAAATTCATTCGGCTTTCTCCAAACAGTTTTCCTCCCTTCTGAGCCAAATAAATTTACTTTAGTTTCATCTGTGAATATTACCTTATCCCAGAAACTTTGAGGCTCCTTGATGTATGTTTTAGCAAATTCAAGACGTTTCTGGATATTTATGGTTGACACCAATGGTTTTTTGCGAGCAATTCAACCGTTCAAATTCTTCTTGCGTAAAAAACGGTGAACAGTTTCTGTTGATATGGCGTTTTGTGTAGCTCTGACATTTTCAATGTAAGCTTTGGAACACTAGCTTTTGGATTTTTTTTTTTCATCTCACGTACAATAAATCGCTCGTCCTGCTCACTCAAAATTCTTTTTTTGCCGCTACCTTGTTTGTTTTTTAGCGTTCCCTCATATTTTCATTTGTTTATAATTTTCTGCACTGTAGAATGACGTAGGCTGACAATTTCGCCAATTTCACGCAACGATTTTCCCTGACTGCACGATTTAACGACCAATTTTCGAGTACATTGATCGACTTCTCTTCTTTTGCTTTCCATTTTTAAATTTTTAATTTTACTGAGATTATTGTAATGGCTTTTAATCGAAATTTTAACAAATAAATTGTAAAAGTTTCCTTCCAACGTAAAACACGCTATACAAATAACGTTTTTAAGAAATTACGCAAATTGAATGGAAAATTTCTAGTTCTCAATAAGTGTACGCTCAATTTTGTGACATTGAAATGTTGTGATTTTTGTTTTCTCTCTATTTATTAGGAATTGTTGTATTTACTTTATTATTTTTTTTTAGAAATTTAGTTTAGAGATATGTAAGATTTCGAAATATAAAAAAAAAATCAATTAAATTGTTGTTTTTGTACTTATTCTTTAACAAAATATGTTTTTTTAATGGTGTACGCTCAATTTTGTGAGTAACTGTATATAGATAGAGATAAATAGGTAAATAGATAGAAGATTCAACCTATTCGACATTTTTCAACTGATCTAATTATTTTTCCTATTTAAGAAGGTGCGGGGAATATCAGTCCCAAGCATAAGTATATCATGACAAGACAAAACTAACTTGAAGCGCTGCTACAAGACTTAAGAACGTGGTTAAACCTTGCATATAAAGTAATTTTTAAATTTAAAATCTAAATTTTGTTTTTCTTTTGTCAATGTACTTTCGTTCGTTCAACTTAATAAAAAAGGATAATCCAAAAGCTTTACAATAAAGCTCAAAAATAGATGATGACATTGATATTGAATTAATGATGGTTATTCTCTATTTCCGTTAATTATGTATATAACACAAAAAAATGGAAAAATCTATAATTGTGGTACATGAGTTGTTATCACTTTTCATTCTGTTTCCATACCTTTGGTATATTCATACATTTCCACCTATTATGTAGACTAGAGAGCTCTCAAAAGAATTGAAAAGTGCTTTTTGTCCCTGTCATTCTGTACATGAATACAATATATGAATACAACACTCAAGAAACAGAATATGTCAGTAACCCAGATTTCAAATTTTCATCGCGTCCCACCACCACCACCGTGTATTTATAGAACAGATGAGCTTTTTGTTTATCTGAGCTCGTATATCGGTTTATATATGTAACATGAAAACAAATCCATTTAAATTAATTACCCCAACATAAAACACACAAAAAGTTTTGTTACGAACTCTTTGGGTATACACAAATCTTATATGCTTTATTTATAAGAGAGTCGTGTTGCCGCATTGTCGTCGCGCACAGTGAAAGTACAATACATGAGAAGAAGTAACACAAAACATTCAATTACGGCAAGATTGTATCGTTCTATAGAAAAATGTTCTAAAATATAAAAATTTGTTCGTCTTCTTAGCGCAATTTTCTTACGTCTGGTACTTTTACTTTATTTTTAATTACACACAATTGTATAACATCATCACTGTACACACGACTCAACACAAAACATACACGCACAACAGAAAAGAAAAACGAAAACGATGAAAATTGAAATGACATGAAACTTTTTTTTTTTTTATTTTCGACAACAGGATTAAGTATTTTTTTCGTACTTTCCTCCTTCTTGATAAATCAAGAAAATGTATTTTAGAAACCAATTTATGTGTAAAGTAGGTAGGGGGTGTAGTGGGCGGGTCAAAATCACATCTAATGGTAATTCATCACAAAAAAGGTTTTGAAATGTAGAAGCTAAATCACCTTTGACTTAATTCACCGATTACTGTTGTCGTAGCTCTTTTATAAATTTTGTTTATCGTAACAAATGCGTACGTATTCGGAACGGCTGAACATTAAGTTTTTTTATATATTCAAATGAATTCAATCCTGGGTCATTACAATTTGATAACATTTTGTAACTTTTATGGTACTATAAATTTTAAAAAGGATATACGTATTTTCTCACCATCACTTTGTGTGTATAACAAACGGTTCAACAAACAATGGCAACGGCACTAAGAAATAAATTCGTATTCGTTGTACACGATTTAAAAAGAGGCTAGGGACTGAAACCTCCGTGAGGTAATCAGAACGTTATCCGAAAATGGACCACCCAAGAAACTACAGGGAATCTAAAGTATTCACAAATGTTCATAGAAGACTGCGAGATAACGTAACAACATAGCGTGACCGTAACAAGGAGGCTCAATTGAACGTCTCTCGTTACCGAAATCATCAAGTGTGTATTATACAAGGAGAATTTTCGTCCATACCATACAACACCATAGTTCAAGAGCTATAACCGATAGACCACCATAAAATATTGGAGTTTTGTAATCGGTTGATTGAAAGGAATTTTGAAAATAATAGTTTAGTGAAACGTATTCTACGCGATCTCAATTCACAAGAGATGGCATAACAAACTTTTACAATCTATACACGTAGGCTCATTCAAAAAAACCAACATCATTTCAGCACCGATAATTTAATTGGTCCATTCAGTTTACAATCGACATAGTGAGAATAGTGGACGTTATTTACAATTTTTACAAAACAATTTGCCACTCCTCAGACAGCACAAGCACTCCTCAGGGCACTCCTCAAGAAGTTGAAATAAAATAGGAACTAATACAACGAACCACAGCATCTCAACAGATAAGGGAAGAATTACCAAGAATTGATAACCAAAGGCATGCTTAAACGAATATTTGCCTGCATTTTCGAACCGAAGGGGACTTCTGAGCACCTTTTATAACTCCATGTAGTACTTCTACTCTCGAGCAAAACATTATTGGAGGATTGCAGAGGAGCAGAGGATATATCTGTTTTTTTTTTGTTGCTTTGAAGCATCATGCTGAAGCGTATTGTCTTGGGCTGTAACTAGTTGGTTGGCAGCTAATCTACTCAGTTCGTTGCGCAAGGCAATTGTTGAATATGTTGTTCTCAATCCGTGATGAAAAATATCGTCTCCATTCTTTAAGATTAAATAAAGCCCTTCAATTGAAGTGACTCGGCAGCAATGGAAATTACTTTATGCGTAGATGCGTTGAGCACAGACATTGATAGCATTTGGATACTCTCTTTGAGTAAACTCTTTGGACACAAAGCGAGATTCTATTAATCGTTGCCCAGGTTCATCCAGTACATCGCCGTTTTTTATGCGTGATAAAACCTCGGAAAATTCTTGATTGGCTTATCGCATTACTTCTGTCAGCTCGTAAAATTTTAAACTCCACCATAAAGTTGGATCGGTTCTTGAGTTGAAGATAAATCGAAACCCACTAAAAAAATATCTTTTCCCCAAGTTAGACGATGTACCTGTAATTTGCTTCAATCTAGCCTCGACTTTGTGCAGGAACTTAACCACAATCATGCTAACATCCGCCACGATTAGACCGCACACATACTTAAATAGTGTGCGATATTATACTGATCGATTTCATAAGATAGAGGCAAATTTTTTGATACTGATATTTTCAGGGCAGTATGCGCAGTAGAACCTTCGATCGCGACGGCTGCTTTACTCGTGGAACCACAGCAAATATAAGCATTGCAGCATAGCCATCGGTATTTGTGAACCTATCACCCGTAAATGATGTGCCACAACCAGCAGGTTACGTAAAAAAAATTGAATGGGTTTGGCTTGTTTTTTGCCAAGCAGAAACTCCAATTACATGAATTAATAAACCATTTTGGCGATCATTAGCCATGCGCATGAGACGGTTGAATGATTCTTTCTCCATTTTATTATCCCGTTTGAACTTCTTTATATTATTCGAATTTGTCGCCGGCTACTTTAATCATAAATATAAAGAAATTCAAAGCAAATTGTATTCCGATTGGGGAAATTTGCACCGATTTCAAGAATACGGCCTCAGTTCGAATTCGTTCGTATCCCTTGCACTTT
The DNA here is from genome assembly GCA_947310385.1 of Nephrotoma appendiculata. Lineage (NCBI taxonomy): Eukaryota > Metazoa > Arthropoda > Insecta > Diptera > Tipulidae > Nephrotoma > Nephrotoma appendiculata. The sequence continues at coordinate 58,789,626 of OX371224.1, forward strand.
GACCCTATGATGTATGGCACTCGTACATCATGAAAAGACGGTCTAAATCCCACACCGAACTCAGTTTGAGAGCCATCAGCGATAAAAACCAGGGACTCAGATAGTCAGTTATTGGAGTCATCCAAGAGACGCTCGTTGGATAAACCACTGAAAAACAGTTAATAAAATAAAACTCTGAAGTAACTTCTCGACGGACTGCAATTAAACCGAATGTGTTCACACAACAATGGAAATATTACGAAAGGCGGCCGAACAAGCCGTACTTGGAATGAAAAGTCCGTGAATTTAATTTGTTTTAAGATTTTTTTTTTTTTGGCTTTTCAGACAAAATATCATTTTAACGGACACCCATACAATGTTTACGTCAATTTTTGTCGCAGAAAACAAAGAGGCCATTTATTAACAATATTTCTACCACAAAAGTAGAAAAAAATGCACTCCCCTCCCCCACGTTTTAACCCCAGGGTACTTGTGTACACAAAGATACACAAACCCTTACAAACATGAGAACTCCCTTAGGTAGCTTCTTGGCAGCTTGGTTTCGTACTGATAAAAAGTTGGTCTACTCTCTTCTTAATTATATGTGTTGGCTTTGTTATACACACATACATAGTGAGAATTTCCTGTGGTTTCTGATTTAGTGATATATAATTCGCTAAATCAATATGTTTTTGTTTTGTATTATCGGTACAAAGCAAGAGTTGGATTTTTGCAGTTTGGTCGTTGCAATTACCTGATGAGTAGACCAACTTTTTATCAGGACGAAACCAAGCTGCCAAGAAGCTACCTAATACTCTTGACAGACACAAAAATTATCGCGATAATCACTGATCGCGATTTCTATTTTAGTTTTTTCGATCGCGATCTTCGCATTTTAGTGACACATTGAAAACGCGATTTATAATATTCACCAAGCTTCATTGCAAATGTATAACAATTGCATTCTGTCTAATTTCATTTATGAATTTGAAATCTGTCACAGTGTTTAGAAGGTGTAGGAAAATATAAATAAAGAATCATAAAATTGTGTATATTAAAATGGAGCAATACGATATTGCAAAAATAAAGCTAATTATAAAGGAAAATGAAGCCGAAATCGCCAATTTAAATAATAGAAAAAGTTTACTACAAAATAGTGCCCGTTCGAGCAAAAACCTGGCTTTATTTTTATGGACAAATTTAATCGTTCGAGGCGAAATAAAAATGGATATGTTGTAAAACATTTATGCGGAGTTGCAACCAGTTATATCCCAAGAAACAGAAATATTTAGTGTCATGTAAGTATTAAAATTGAAAACAAGTTTTCAAAAAAAAAATTGAAGATAACTTGTAAATTGTAATAATGTAATAATATTACTTTTTTTAAAGAAAACATTTGGATCTTTCTGGGAAGAGGAGGTACCTTTATTTTCTGATAAGCAGTTTAAGGAGCGGTTTCGTCTGACCCGAGAAACTTTTAACTTTTTGTGCACAAGAATTGGAATACTAGTGCAAAAAGTGGATACAAATTGGAGGAAGGCAATAAATGTACCAAAAAGAATAGTTGTCGCGTTATATGCATTGGGCTCGTTAGCAGAATATGCCACTATTGGTCATCTTTTTGGGATTGGGTGAACTATACTGTAGGAGAAACCACATTACAAGTGTGTGATGCAATTAATACACTTCAGCAGCAATATATTAATGAATATCCACCAACGGATGAAAAAATACAAGAAAACCTTAAGGGGTTCCAAGATATTTGGGGATTTCCTTAGTGTTATGCTGCCATAGGTATAGATGGATTTTATGCTTGTTTATTGTTCATGTTAGTTTAAATATAATATAATTTTTTACTTATTATAGATGGATGCCATATTGAAGTTAGTCCATGTGCTGACGAAGCAACCGATTATTTTAATTATAAAGGCTGGTATTCAACCGTTTTGTTCGCAGTTGTAGACTATAGGTATAGTAATTGAATAAATTTAGAAACTACATATTAATTTAAATTAATGTTTATGTTAACAATACAGATATCGATTTATTTATATAAATGTTGGTTCACCAGGACGAAATAATGATGCTTTCATATATGCAAATTCCAAATTGAAGGATATCCATAATCATCCATTATTCAAAAAATATATTCAAATTATCAACAATATTGAAATACCGGTTCTGTTAATTGGCGATTCAGCGTTTCCCTTATCCCACAACCTAATGAAACCTTTTCCACAACAACATTTACGAAATCATCTGGAATTCAACTTTAATAAAGTGTTAAGCCGGTCAAGAAGAGTTATAGAAAATGCTTTTGGGCATTACAAGGCTAGGTTCAAAATGATTGGTAAAGGATTAGAAGTTGATATCGGCAATACAAACAAAATCATAAAAGCATGTTGCATTTTTCACAACATATGTAATGAGGCAAATGATCAGGGGGCCTATTATGAAATTGGTCGGAAAATACGACACCGTCGGAAAATACGTTGTCGTAAAATCCGATCCGCGGCGGATATTCGTATTATGAAACATGTATTTTTACAGTCAAACTCGAAATGTTCAGTATATACTCGTACTTGTCACATTTAAATTTGATTAAAATAATTTAATAAAGATACGAGTATGTACTTACATTTAAAAATTTATTAAATTTTTAAATAATTCAATAACATATAAAAAATATGAATTATGATCTATTTTCCGTGCATATACTACAATATCCGTCACCTAACGAGCTGTCGGATTTGACAATTGAATTTTGTCGTAAAATCCGCTAACTCGGATTTTTATTTCATAATAGTATAATATCCGCGTGGATCGGATTTTTTTAGTTTCATAATATGAATATCCGACGCGAGACGGATTTTCCGACGTCGGAAAAATTTCATAATAGGGGCCCAGATTTTTGATAGTTGTGACGTAGAAGATTATGGAAGAACACAGCCAAATTTCAATAGCACTGCAGGTGAGCGAGATGCAAATGGAAATAAAATTAAAAGAACTTTGGCAGAATATCTGAAAACTCAAAGAAAACACTCATTAAATTAAAAAAAAAATTAATTTAATAAATTCAGTTTTATTTAATAAATTCATTATTTTAAATTTCAAAATGTTTTTTTCAAATTATTCACAAAATATTATTACAACTGCTTCATCTTATTTACACATTTAACATCAGTAAGATGTATCAATTTAATTACTATATATATGGCTACGTATTAATTAATCCTTAAAATAATTAACTAAAAATTTTTGAAGTTTTAAATTTTCTTCCGCCAATAATAGCGATTTTTCTGCAATTGCATTGCCTTTCGCCTGATATTCCAGACTATCTCTCATAAATTGCACGCTTTGTTCATAATATTTTTCTTCGCGATTGTTGCGCTCTTCTTCGATTTTGTTAAATTTTTCCATTTCACCTAGCATATTTTGGTGAATGGTAATCATTTTTAATTTTTTTTCTCTTTGATGGGGGTGGATTATGCTCAATAGGCAAATCAGATGATGAACCATCGTCGCAATTTTGCACATTTGTTTCACCAGCCGTACCCGTGAAATCTAAATATTCTACTTCTTCGTAGTCATTTATTGGTTCATGATCTGTAAAACAATAAATACATATAAAATATATTAGTGACTCTGATAATTCTGCTATTCACATCATCATATTTTTGTTCATAATAATGTATTCGAAAATATTACCAGTGCTTTGAATGCTATCTGTACTTTCTTCAATAAGCCTCTCGTTGTTCACTGGAAGTCTGCCCAAAATGTCATTAATTTTATTATACCACTTCCACTGAGAACGTGTGCCGCCTGAAGGACCAATAATTTTTTTTTCATTCCTATAAAATACAAGAAATATGTAAAATATTATTCTAAATGCATCAAATACATATTTATCAACAACTGTACCTGTATCTCTGAGTAAAATTTTTTATTTTATTGGAAATTTCAGCTGCCTCACAGAAGATTGCATGCTGTTCCATTTTATGTTTCATCTCCTTATATACGTGAGAATTTCTTTTTGATCGTCGCAAATCATCCAAATGTTCTTGCCAAACATCAAGTAAAATCTCAACGGATGCGTCACACACTGAATTTCTTTTTATTTCTATAAATGGAAAATTTTACGTATTATTTCTACGTATGTATATGTATTTAAAACTTTAAGATTTCTCTTACTGGCTGTCCATATTTATAAATTAATTGTAGATAACAATTAAATTGAAATAAATATTACCATTGTTATATTACTGTATACTAATTTAGGAACATCAGTAATTTCAAACCACAAACGATTAACAAACTATAAACTTAAACTGACACATTTGAAATAAAATTCATGACACACTAACGCATTCGTTGTCTCTTTCTCGCATTTTATATTTATTCAGCCGTTCCACACGGCATATCCTTTTTCCTCCGTGCCATCACAATTGTGTAGGTAACGAAAACGAATCATGCGAAAGAATTTTTTGTATGTATTTTGGACCAACATACACAGTTGCATTCCACGCGTCGTTTGCACGATAACACTAAAACTAAAATAATAGTAAAATAATTAATATGTTATCAAAAACAAATAATTGATATGTTATATAAATTATATTATATTATCAAATTATAATGTTTTTTCAAATAAAATTATCGGGAGATTTTACCTTTTATTTTATAGACACATTTGTGTGGGTCGCACGTAAATTGAAACATGGAAAAAGATTTCAAAGAAATCATTTCTTTTTCGTTTCTTTCCCGGTTTGCCTATGATACTGGTTTTAATTGTGACTCATTTTTCAACAAATATATTTTCTGGTGAAGTATAACTTTAACATGAATAGAAAAGAAATAAAAAAATTTAAGGCCATTTTTGAGATGTAGATTTTAGTTTAAATTTTATTTTCGAGAGAGCAGAATAAAACATTATATCAAAATTTGGTGTTTTAATATAAAATAAGGGTCTTAATTGTAATAAAAAATCTATTACGACAAAGTTTGATTATAAAGAAAGAAATTTCAAAAGAAATGCAGTGTGGAACGGGCCATTGAGATTTACAACCCGATTGTAGTAATCTTGTTCTATAAACGCGGTAATCCTGTTTTGTCAAAATCGTGTGCTGACAGACTGAAAAAATAACTACGTAATCTCGAATTCGCGATTAGCTAGTTTGTGTCTGTCTAGGGTATAAGGGAGTTCTCATTTATGTAATCGTTTGTGTATCTTTGTGTACATAAGTGCCCTGGGGTTAAAACGTGGGGGAGGGGAGTGCATTTTTTTCTACTTTTGTGGTAGAAATATTGTTAATAAATGGCCTCTTTGTTTTCTGAGACAAAAATTGTCGTAAATTGTATGATTGTCCATTAAAATGATATTTTGTCCGAAAAGCCGAAAAAAAAATCTTAAAACAAGATAAAAATGGTGTTACGGTACATCCTGAAAAGTCACGGTTTCCGGATCGAGGAACAAAACTTCAGTACAACGAAACGGAAGGCTCTTGCTGTTATCCGATCGCTTCACAAATTTAGAGGTTATGTTGATCGGGCTGATATAACGATAGAGCCAGATCACCAAGCGCTAAAATGGTCGATGATACTAAAATTTCCTACAGATAGATTAGCGAGATGGGTTTTACTGATCCAAGGCTTTAATTTAAGGCTCGCGTATTCTCCAGGAAAAGTAGTTCCGACCACCGATTGAAGATGAAACCCAGTTGGCCAATGAAAACTGAAGAAAGATGAGGAGATTATGGACACTTCTGGGCAAAACGATCATCCAAATAGAGCAAACGACCGGTTGAGGTTACCTAATGAATCTGGGAAAATTACATAAATACCGGACTCGGTTTCCAGAGAAGCTCAGCTGCTTCAATTTTCAACGACGCTTTCCTTCAAACACCATTTTATGTTTGACGATTTATGGTAAATTCATTCGAACTAGTCCTACAAACCAGGTTGCTTGTAACTATAGTTCCAGACAATGATACAATCGATAAAATGTGCAAAAATTTTAGGAATTAGAAAACAAAAATTAGTAAATCTCTAAAGCTACTTACGAATGATGAAGTCAGGGCCGAATAAATTTGCCAACAAACAACTACACGAGATAATACCGGAAGATTACACGTCACTTTGCCATTTAAGCAAAATCAACTACCTTTAGGAAACACATATCAAATGGCATTGTCGAGGCTCCGTGAATCTAAAGAGAGAAGTTTATGAACGAATAAACTCAGCTTGGCCACATGATGAATAGAATTTCCGACCTGAAATCATGACTATTTTTTTTTGCCACAACATTATGTATTCAAGAAAACCATCGAAACCACTAAACTTAGAACAGTGTTCGATAAATCTGCCAAGCAAACATCAGAAAGTTCCATCAATAGTTCTTGCGCGTCGCTTGGGGAAAACTGAAACAACAGTAGTATTGGCAGCTCTTTGACCATAGAGTAGACCAGTAAAAAGTGGTTTATAGATATAAGCTAGGGAGTTATCAGAATTGGGCCATAGGGCATAAAAATGTTATTGCCGATAAGAAGTTCAAATGAAATTTAAACCCCTCATTAAGTAAAGAACATCAAATCGCACACAAAGAAAGTTGTTGGAAATACAATTTTAAGTTTCGAGGATAAACGGTGCAGTACCAGATCGAGGGAATACTAAACTGGCGTCTGTCATCGAAGATAACAAAGAATTTTTGGAACTAATAAACACATTTTATTAAACACTTGTTTTTCTATTTCGCAAAAAAATAGATTTTTGAATATTTTTATTAAAAAATTTGCTTATAAAGTTTAAAATATCTCAATTCGATCGATTTCGAATTGTTAGGTCATCATCAGGAATATCTACTAATTTTTAAATGTAAAAATTTAGTTGTATATAGTGGAAAAAGGCAAAAACGAAATAAAAGATTGAGAGACAAAAATAGGCAATAAAAATTAATCTATTGATCGTCCCAACCATCTGATGTTTATACGGAAAAATTAATAATAAAAAAACATACTCATTTAATGGGAGGGCAGGATGTTGCAAACATGAAAATTAGATTAAATTGAAAATTTAGATTAATTTATAACGGAACATATGAAAAATATAAGGAACACAAATGACAGAAAGAGCAGGATCAAGGTATCTGAGCAGATTCTAGGATACTATTTTGTGTTCTAATTTGATTACATGCTTTTGGAAAATTTAACATTTTGTTAGTAGAAGTTTCGATATAAAGAATTTACAATTTGATGTATTCAAACTAAATGTTTAATTCACTATTTCGTTAATAAACTATACATTTTTGATAAACTTTATTATAGCACGCTAATTTTAACAGGAATATGGAAACACTGCCGATCTCATTTGCGTTCTAAGCCATTTTTTATTGTGTACGCAATAAAAAAACATGGGAGAGGAAAATGCTTGCTATAATCTGCCTCTTTCAGCCACTCGAAAAACTATTTTCACTTGCGACGCAGAAATGTCATGAAAAGCTTTCCATATAATTCTATTTTATTGGTTTCTTCAAAATTCTGGTATATATCCGATATAATGAATCCAATTATGTTATTCTCAGAAAACAATCAGGCAACACTATATTAATGCATATACGAGTATACTCGTAGCTATAACTACTTGTATATATTTCTAAACGAAAAACTTTTATCACCGTGACAGATCTGAGATATCGTTCGTTCGTTGTTAGATTTTTTTTTTGTTTGTGTTTACGAGATGTAACTTTTTGCCATACAGTTTGGAACGACACACATAATAAACGTTAAAAAAAATAAAAAAAAATTTTATTGTGACAAGTATTTATGGAATTTTGGGAACATATCTTTACCATTTTATGATGTATTTCATAGGCGAGAACTCACACAATATGAACGCGTAATAAAATTATTGACGTATTTTTGACCAAGACAGACAGTGTCAAAACATTTTTTCATGTGCACCATACGAACAAAAAATGTATGGCACTGGCAGCAAATTTTAACAGAACCAACAAAACATTATTATTCATTAATTTTCCATATAACCAAAATGAGATAAAGTTTGTTTGGAATTTGAAAAAATATAAAAATTAATTATGTTTCTCCTTCAGCGTGCGGGTTTTCTTTTCTTTCACATTTTGTGGTTAACCAAATGAAAAACACTTAACAACACAATAGAAGTCAATTTCTCTTAAAATGTCACATAGATATGAACATTGGTGACACAGAGCAGAAGAAAAGATATATATCGACCCGTTCAAATATATCGAGTGGGCCTAAAATCGAATTACCGCAACAATATCATATACTTTCCTTACTACGTAATTGGATGGAAAATAAAATGAAAATATACGGCATAATAAAAGTTGTACAGAAAATAAATTGATGTAGATCAGATTGTCAGCATTTGAATACAACTTTTCGATGCTGTAAAATTATCTAGGTCGAATATTATGATTAATGAACGAGAGTGCGATGAAAAAAATATACTTGCGCCCAGCAATCGACAAAAACCATGACGCTGGAAAATTTGGTTAATTGAAAATGGAAAATAATTAATTTTCATTTGAAAAGGTCGTGTTTGCAACAAAAATTATAATTTTTCAAAAACAATTTAATATCGATCAAGGGAAACACAATCATGGGGGCCCTACGTTTAATTCTTCGTCCTGCTTAGTGTTCTAATAATAATGTGACTCATTTGAAATTGTCAACCTTGATAACCCGAGATACATCGTATCTGACAAAAGGGTAATAAGGTGCGTTACTTCAGTGTGATACGGAAGCATAATAACAATCTGCGAAAACGGACATTGATGAATGACGTTTGAATACTTATTAAATACTGAACTCTTATTTATTTACAACATTGAATAAAAACCCGATATTTTTACAGAAAATAAGCGAGAGGATATATATCAGGATTAGAGTTTCTGACAACCAAAATTATTAATTTATAATCTCGATATTCACCCTTAAGTTTTACGTTTACCGAGCTAATTTCATCCTCCTATCTATGTTCGTGCTACCCAGATAAGACAAAATTCGAAAATATACTGAGCAATTTATCAAAATGCGAATGCCCTTTTAAAATCAAGGAAAACTGGTACCGTCGGTTTTCCATCCTCCCTCTCTCTCTCTTCCAATCCTCCACCACCATCTGAACAGCTGTCTCTGTAGAGTGCTGCTCTCTAAAACCAGATTGGTGGCCAGATAGCATATTATTCTTAGCGATGTGCCCGAGCAGCTTATGCAAAATTATTGACTCCAATACCTTGTCCAAGATTGACAAAATATTTATATGACGATAATCCGACATCCGACAACTATTCATAACTTTAGGCACAGGAACTACATATTATACTTTCAAACTTGTAGGAACTACTGCATATTCCAACGACACATTTACTATGCGGCTCACATATCCTCTTAGAACCCTCCCTAAATCGTTAAACATTTTACAGCTTAACACCCCCTCACATCCTGCCAATTTTAACAATATTAATTTAATGCCCACATGCTCAATTACTCCTCCATCATATGCTATATCCACATTGTCTTGCTCATCCGGTATCTCCCTTATAATATCCTCTACACTATCTACAAAATACTTGTTTAATCTGTTCGCAATGTCCATATTTTCATACACCATCACTTCATCAAAATCAACTCCATTTATATCACTCCTTCCCTTAGATCCAATTACACTTTTTAATGTTTTCCACATCTTTTCCGGGTTACCTTTGCATTGTTCAATGTTTCTCTCATAGTACAAGCTCCTCTCAATCCTAATCACAGCAACAAATCTGTTTCTTTTCCTTTGATGCTCCCCCCCCTTCTTTAACTGCCTTAGTCCCCAATTCTCCCTCTCTCTCCTGTTAGTGAACCATGGACAACTTCTAGCTATGTCTACTATCCTTAACTCGTCTTCCCCTTTTCACTGCTTCTTCCACGCATACATTTAATTTCCCACACTCCTCCTCAATGCCCCAGTGACTTCTCGTACACCATCCTCTGTTCTTATAAGTTCCTCTTCTACAACATTTAGATCTATCTTTCCTTTGATCACCTTCTCCCATTTATATCCTCCCCCCATCTTGATCATTATAAGCGCATGGTCTGTAATTTTTGGGGTATCCACAAAAATACAATTTACGTCCTTGTTTGAAAATACTAAATCAATTGTCGTTCTTGATGCATCCGTTACTCTGGTATGTTCCTTCACGAACTGTTTATACCCAAAAGATTCTGTAATTTCTTTAAGACATTTAACATAATGTTCTTGCGATCTCTCCCAGTCTAGATTAAAATCACCCATAATTATTATCTTCACTGCTCCTAATAACATCAATCCCTCGAGCCACTCACTAAAGGCAGTTAAGAATTGCACTACGCTAGCGCTTGGTGACCTGTAAAAGCATATTATCATTCCCATATCATCAATCCTCTTTGCTCGTCCTACTTTTACCGCTAGCATCCAGTACTCCATCGGCTTACAATCTTGACTTATCAGCCTACTCCCTAGTTTCTCGGTCATATACACTAGAACTCCACCTGTGTGCCAGGAGCTAGAGTCACATATCTATAATGAGTATATCCAATTTAATTCGCAAAATACCATCTCCATCTGTTAAAACATGAGTTTCTGTTGCACACAACACAGATATTTTAAAATCTCCCACAATCCAATCTACTTAATATGCCCGCCGCATTTACAAGCATTACATGCCCACTTGCCCTCACACTCCCACGTCAATCTGATTTTGCCGTCCGCTTTACTACTCTCTTTATTCTCTCTACATACGTTGGACACTTATCATCCCATGCTGAGTGCTTGTAGTCTACATTTAACTTCATTTTCTCCGCCGCCTCTGCACAATTTACACACCCTGGCTCCCTGTTACAATTACTAGCCCAGTGATCAACATCCATTTGTGCAGCTCCGGATTTACTTCCAGAACCAAGTCTATGTCCCGAAATCTTTTATACTCCACCACCTTTACTATTCTTAAGCAAAATCCGCTCTTCGCCTTATCTAGCCTATTTTGCTTTACAATTGCCTCAACAAGATCTGCCTGATTCACATCAGCTTCTTCCTTTATTTGCTGCAGCTTGATCATGGGATTTCTAGCTCGTGGTATCTCCAACACGAACTTACTTTTCAAGGATTCCTCCGCCGTTTCCTTTAATTTCTGAACATCTTCCTGACCTTTACATTCCACTACTACCCGACCTTTACTTATACTCTGCACCTTTTCTATCTCAATACCCAAGCTCACAATGTCCACTGCCCCCTTCAGCTTCTTTTTAGTATTCTCCGAAGAAGTTTCCTTCTCACCTTCCTTTGGCTTTATAATGAGTGCTGGAATATCCTTACGCACATTTCAACCCATCTATCGCCTTTTGAACCACTTCATCCATTCTTCTCTCAAATTCAAAAAAAAATTTCCCGGGTAGCACCTCTCATTGCAAGAAAACATACAGTTTTTATCAAATTTCGATAGGGAATCGTTAGGTCAGAATTGATCACCACATTTTGGCGTTTGGTCACCAATGGGCCAGTTTTTATTCGAAAAAAAAAATCAAAATTATATTAATTCAATAAAATCAGGTTTTGTAAAATCCTTTTACAAAATTAATAAAAAATCCAATTGGAATATACCATTTAGACAAAAATATTTCTTTTTCATAGAACTGTCATCTAAAGTGGAAGATATGATATATAATCAATTCCAATTTGTTTGTTTTTCATAACATCGTTATGGATTAGTCACTAGTTGATTTCGTTTGGCCATCCCTACATAAAGATTTATTGCGAAAATTCGTTAGAACTCTTTGGAAATTATGAGTTTTTAACGAATTTTCGCAATAAATCATTAAATAGGGATGACCAAACGAAAATAACTATTGAATAATCCTCAGTGACAATTGACCAAACGATTCCGATCATTGGATTTATAAAATTATTAGTATTGGTCAAGTTTCCAGCCCCGAACACTTCGAGTTCTTTTGTGTAAAAATTATGAGTTTTTAATTAGCTCAACGAGTTATGAAAAACCAAAAAATTAAATTGATTATATCGTAGTATATGGATATGCATATTGGCATACTGAAAATTTGAACATCAACATGAAATCCACTATAGCATGTTGGTTGGCCCGTTCCATACACGGCTTCAGCTTCTGTCTTCAAACTAATTTGTAATAGATTTTTTATTGCTAATTTAAATCCTTATTTGATATTAACCGTTTGAGTCCCAAGCAGCGCGATCGCGCTGTTCTCTCTCTCTCTCTCTCTCTCTCTCTCTCTCTCTCTCTCTCTCTCTCTCTCTCTCTCTCTCTCAAATTTGAGAGAGAGAGAGAGATTGAGAGAGAGAAAAAGAGAGATTTTATTGGTAAAAGGAGAAAGAGACGAAGGTGAAGCCCATCTTTTGGCCGTGTATGGAAGTCGTAGTCGTGTTATATCCGTGTCGTTTCCAATCTATGCGTATGAATGTTTATGTTTCTACTAGGTTTTACTTCGTTTGGGCAAATGGTTGATAAACGATATATTTTGATATGTGCGATTAGAAAATTGTTGGCCGAAATATTCTAACCACTACAGACCTCGTGATGAGCGTTCGTATGGTGACACCGGTTGAAGTACAGGTTGAATGTACGACTCTTTTAAATCCTGGTTTGATTCTAGTTTCTTTTTAGCTGGTATGAAACGTTGAACCGTTTTTGGTGTCAAATTTCCAAATTGGTCCAGTTGTGCCTCCGTTATGGATACTTATACCACATATCCTTCTTTTGGGTTCTGCTTCTTAGTTTTACAAAAAAGTCACACTATGCTCGTTCACTATTGGATAGACGATATCCATCTGAATTGGAATCAGTGAAATCGTGAGCAGCTCACCTAGTTCTAAGATAAAAGTGTGTCGACGAAACTTTAATTTAGTGTTAGTCAGATTATGCTCGGTATAAATTACGTATAAGACTAGAGCTCCACCGATTAGCTTTAACAGCAATTCGCATTGCGTTTTGGACTAAATCTAGAATAAAAACCGAAATGAGAAAGACGTGAAAAATAATGTTGTACACTTGCGAAACGAATACTATACACACATGTTGATTGCCAAGTTTAACGTCGGTTTTTGTGCAACACGAGTGACACACGGGTATGGCGGCCACATGAGTAGGAATTTCCATTTTCGGACTTGTCCTTTATATGAAAAATGAACAAAGACTAATGGGGTACGCTATCGACCCGCATGTTGGGTATTTTTTAGAAATGGAACATCTATTTTCTATTGTACTATGTACCAAAATCTCCAAAATTCCACAATTTCCATGTTAGGCCGTTATTTCTTCTATTGCATTACGCAGGTTGCTATTGTAAGGTAAAATAAGGCTCCAAATTGTGGATTTGTTTTATTCTATATATGTCAAATATTAACACTGTTTGAGGTTTTTTTTATTATTATTATTATCTTTGCAATCCGTTCTGGGGCTAACGCTCTCCCAACTCTTACACGGTTCGCATTTCACGTCCTTACTTTTAGGCCGTTGCCAGCCAATTCGAAAACGTACGGTTGTACCTGTACGGCTTTAGGTCCGATTTTTTGACCATCATGACCACATGCAAATTCCTTTTTGCATCCTGCCCCTATCGGGATTCGAACTCGGTACCTCCCAATCCAAATGCCAAAGCTTTAAACACTGTGCCTTTTGGTTGGTCTGTTAGATGGTTTGTTAGCATATATTCTAAGATTTGTTCCAATAAATTTCATTACATCATTATTGATTTTGTTGTAAATCGTATTTAACGGTTTAGCGGTTTAATTAAATTAAAATTGTAATCAAAACTTTGTAATTTCGTCTTATACAGGGTGAACTCACTAATACATATTAATGAAAATTTGGCTTAGTGAATTGATCCATCCTATTCGAGAAAATTCAAATTTTTTTGGACATCATCTTATCGTGTACCACAATTCTACAAATTCTATTTACGGAAAACATATTGGCTGCCTGGTTCAAGGTTCACCTAAAGATGGTTAGTCGATTATACAGTTAAATCGATGGGTTCATTAGTCTTAAAAAATTTCCATTATCTTTTTCTAATTACTCGGTGCCACAATTAATAATTTGCATAGTACTTATCAGTAAAATACGTTTTGTATTACAAAACAAAACCACTAATTGTGCTTATCTGGCATCCATATCGGAAGTGCAAACTTCATACAATTTTTTGTATATCGACAAATTTGTATTTATAAAATTTATAGTTTTTGTTATCACATAACGTAAACTACACACACACACACACACATACATTACATTTTGTAAATAAAAACCCATAACTCGTACGTAAAATAAACCGACCGAATGGCGTATTTTGTAATGAAGATTTAATGGCATAGGCTTACACATTTTTGAACTATAAATCTATGTTGTACAACAAAGTGAAATTTATGTATATTCAACATTAATTTAATTTATGTATCGGTTTATGGTATTGACAACAAATATTAATCATACTTATTTACATTTATGCTGTTGGTTTATGTAACTCATCGTAATCGCCATGCCCAGTTACGCATACGTTTGAACAAGCATTTAACCCAAATTAGGATGCCATTAATCGTTTATGACACTTGTCTTATTTGTAACACCAACAACAAAAAAAAAATGAAGTTCCTCATATTTTGAATCTTAAAGGTTCGAAAAAAATAGATTCTATTTTCTAAATTAAATTTGGTTAAAGTTTTACACCGAGGTGAGGTTACCAAGATGTTGGAAGTTTGGTTTCGAACTAATAAACATTGAATTTTTTAAATTAAACAATTCAAATTGTTGAAGTTAGCCCGAAATATGTCACCCCGAAAATAGTTGGTGCATTTCTTAGATAAATTGTAGCTATCCCTAAAAAGTGTTAATATCGGCTTTCCCAATATTTCCAAACCACATTGTAGCGAATTTTGCGTAAAGGTATAGGCTTATTGCCTTACATGAATAAATTAGCTCAATAACTGAAGCTTCTTGATCATTTGCTGCGCCAGAACTTCTCCGATTGGGCTCTGCTAAAGTTTGAAGAAAATCCTGAATTTCATCGAATAATCATCTTCTACGCTGGAGCTCTTTTTTGGCTTAATGGTTTTGTCAATAAACGAAATATACAATATGTATGCCATATGCCACATAGCTGGTCAAACAATTGATCTATTGAAGGTAAGCTCGGTAATCGTTTAATCTCGAGAAATGGTTCGGTCGGATGGCCACCACGCTCATGCGATTTAACGCCATTGGATTTTTTATGGCGTTTGTTAAGTCGTTGGTGTATGCCAACAAGCCAATAACGTTAGGGAAGTTCAAGAGCAGTATCGAGCGCGAAGTTGCCAATGTTCCGGACGATATGTGTGCTTCGTATTTTGAGATTGATATGGTTTAATTAATTTAAACAATAAGTGCCACAAAAAGGTTAGTGATCTCCAGTTGGATGACGAGTGGGTATGTGTGTCGTTTGTGTGTCGGTTTAAGTTAGAATATGACTATCTTCGTTTTGCGGCAGTTTTGAAGCGGGTTTCAGCAATTGCGTTTTGGATATGTCAATCTGCAGCGGCGAACTGAGTTGTACACTAGCCACGTCAGTCAACAAATCTATAAAACACATCTCAAAATGCTCGAGTTGACAAATTTTCGACGACCTCAATATGTACAGCCTTGCTGTTCTTGCAAATAAAAACAATCGCGTCCGTCTCCAATGTCGTGGTCGTCTCCGTAGATATTGTAGTATTTCTTGACCATTAATAGTAATCGCATGTGTAAGATTAACCAACAATATAGCCAGCGTACCGTGTTTCGGTAAAATATTTGAATGACGCTGGTTGTATAGGACATCAGCTTGTGTTAGTTGTTCACGTCACACAGAATTTAATTGTCATCTGTAAATGGATTGAGCTCAAGTAGTTTGCTACTTGTATCAAGTATCAACTCTATAACGAGATTTTAACGAATTAATTTCGGCAACAAGGCCTCCTCCTCTTCAGTTTCTCCTATATGATGTTGTATATAATGGTCTCTATATATTGTAGAAAATTGTTCAAAAGTTGAATCCAATTTTTTACCGACGACACAAGTTGTGATCTTCGTTCTGGTGCTTGAGAGGAGCAATGGATAACAATGAATTTTCACTTGTTGCAATTGATTCTTGATATAAACATGACGAATATATAGCATAGCAGAATCCATGAAGCGGTATCCTTGCACCTTGGATCATACCAAGCCAGCGTGGGACACGAATATGTGTCAGTTGTTGTAGGGCATTACGATGCGTTAAACAGTAGGTTCACAGTTCAACTGCTAGTGGCGTATCCCAATCAAGAATCGCTGTCCATAAAGCCTGTATGAATATCTTAGCAGCTGCTATTACTGGAGCCAAAATTCCACTCATATAGTCTAGCTATTTCACTAAGTAGGAACATTATTGTGATTGGGATGGATCCCCTGGAACATCTTGAACAGCTGCCGGAATTCGGAGTTACCGGCTAACCATCGTTCCAATTGATGACGCTACATTAGGGCCAGCTGATGAGTGTTTCCAAGTGCCCATGTGTCCGGGCTAAGTGGCGTTAGAACACTGTAGCGACCTGTATCTTCGCGAATGAATGTGTTCTTGAAAATCTGTTCACAGAGAACTGCAGAGGAAACGGAACTTATCGGCTGTGGCTGTGGAGGCCGGCCCAAACACAACTCAACCCAAATAGTTAAGTATTGCACGTGGTTCATTCTCCAATGTTAATTCCTTCCTGAGTTATATTACTGGAGGTATCGGCACCGATAAGGACATCCACTCGTTCACGGTTCTCAAATCCGGAATCTGCAAGCTGCAAGTTTCATAAATGTTTCCAACAGGCTAGCAGAACGATACGTTTGCTGATACGCCACGCGCCAACTGTAGAGTTTTATCAGGTTATGTGACACGTAAAGTAGTTTGCACTGACTCAGTTGAAAGTTGAATAATGAAACACAACGAAGGTCTTTACTACGCCCCGGCGCAGAATGATAAGGTTACGGAAGATTTAACAATTATATAGGTACGACACGTAGTCCTGAACAGCGCAGGCAAATTGCTGCTGTCACTTCCGCATTTAAATAACTTTGCTGTATAGTGATTTTGCTGTATCCAAATCGGTCGTTGTGGTGGTCGACGTTTGGCACTAATTTTATGCCGCGTTCGAGGAGGTATTGATGACATATTCAGCGCCCGTCTCTCAATGAAAATCAGTCTGTCACCAACCTTCGGTATTTCCTTATCCAAAAGATTCGGAATTTTTTCATGAAGACGCAAACGAAAGCAAATTCATGACGAGAATTGCTCGTAATGTCCTACGTATACAGTTCACGATATCTTGCAAACTTCATTATGGGCCAGGTGGATGATCGGGCAAGTCCAGCAAGCGATTTACGTGTGTTTCAACTAACCGGCGTATGTTATCATAGTGCCCGGTTCGGTCTAAACTTGTTCTTGAAATATTCTAACTTTTTACATATTAAGCTCGCCGGTAAGTTAAATTCAGCATGGCTACATTCCAGAAATGCACGCTTCAGAGTTAGTATACCAATCACATCCTATAGTCAAAATTTGGTTAAATATAGCCAAAAGCCGTTCTCCCTCCTGTTGCCCTATTCTGTATATCGATTTTGTCTCGTGAGTTACTCATTTAAAATGAGTGAAGCAAAAAAAATCAAATACGTACACAGTGTATAATACACAAGTATGTCTTTGTATTTGTATTTTTCTTTTATTCGTATTTGTGTCATTTGTATGATGAACAGTACCAAAATAACACGATCCGGGCGAATCGGTTCAATTTTTATGGTGCTTATTTCCTTTTCTCAGCACATTACGTCTGCTCACGAGCTGTGGAGTGACATTATTTAATATGCCAATATATTTTATATTTTATATTTTCTTTTATCATAAATTAATTTTATATGTTTTAATAAAATTAAGTAAATTTATTTAAAATTTCATATTATAAAAAAATCTAAAACACAAAACAACAAATAAACAATACAAAAATATGGCGTTTACCATGGTTAACCCTCTGAGTGCCAAAAAGTGTAATCGTGCTCCTCAATACACTAGCCGAAATCATGTTGGCACTCAAAGGGTTAATATGAATAAACAAAAAGAGAATAACACGTGGCTTGCATATGCAGTAAAACAATCATTGGCCCATGCTACACGTAAAAAAAAATGCGGCATTTTTCTTCGTTTCTTTCCCCGTTTACCTATGATACAAGTTTTAATTGCGACTTAAACAAATTTTCTGTTCAACCACACAACTCAAACATAAATGAAATAAAAAATATTTCAAGGACATTTTTGACTCATTTTAGTTAAAATTTTATTTAAGAGAGAGCAGAACAAAACATTGGTAGAAAAAAAATGCCAAAATACAAAAAATGCTCGTGTGGCTAGGTAATTCGCACGAAATAAACACAAACACAAATGCTACTACTCCTAGTGTTCACTCATGTACAAGAGGATAAAAAATATCCGGGTTTTTTTGAGCTACAAAACAAGCGCACCCAATAAATCGGTATATTTTTAACTCCACTTTGCTTTGGATTTTTTCGGTTTTTTTTGACATCTGAGTTTTGGTTTGAAAAAACTCAATTTTTAATAGCCGTCTAAACTTGATTCAATTATAAACAATTTCGTTAATATTTTATTAAAATTTAAACAACACTTTAGGAAATATATTAAATTCACTTGTAAAGGAAATTAACGTTTAAAATACTGAACTGTCAAATGTATATACCAAGCCAAAAACAAACGCGTTCACTCGTGTATTAAAAAAAACTGGGATATTTTACTGAAGCGAAGTTAGCCGGGGTAAAATATGTCAAAAATATACGGATATTTTATGTCAGAAAACCATCAGTGAACACGACGACTATATCTTTCCGGTTACACTCATTTCGTCCCAAGTATAACAAGATTCGACTTTTTTGTCTAATTTCGAAGTAAAAACTTATATTTAGTTTCGACTTTGACATAGTTTTGCTTTCGACTTAGAATAAGATCCTGTATGAAAAGTGTCGCGATTATTCGAAACTGGACGATACTCAATAAATAGAATTGTATACATGTATGTGTGAACAATACAACAAAAAACAATATGGCGGGAACGATCTTGTGTAACGACATATGTAAAAGGCTAAAATTGAAAATACATTTTAGAGGAAAAAGATGGCGTCCAAATGTAAAGCAAAACAAAAAAGTTAGGTTTAGAACAATGAATGTTTTATTGTATAAAAAAAATATATATATATATGTATACACATCTAAATTATATTATAATTAATTTTTTATTATGTCAATGATAAAAGGAATAATATCATCAATGATTTGATGATATTATTCCTTGATTGTAATATTAAAAGTTTAAATATTTTCCATATACCTCATATCAAGTTTATTATTTCGCATTTGTTTTCCAGTTAATAATTTAAAACTGAACTAGAAATTGATTAATTTATACAAAAAAAATTTGAATAGATATAAAAATAAATTTTGGTGTAATTTTATTTAAATTAACGCACATCTTTAAATTTTTTTAAGAAAATCACTTATAAAATTACCAAACTCATGTCGTGAACATGTAAAATAAATACGATACGTAGCTCTATTTTGTTTCATTTTGTTATACTTGGGACAGTATACATATACGCACCAATACTAAAGTATTGATTCTTCGACTTTTTTCTAATATTTCGAAGGCAAATACGATAGCTCAATTTTGAGATTCGTTTTGTTATACTTGGGGTTTCACACATTTTGAGACAAAATCGATATACTGGTTTTCCGGGGATTTGGTGGTTGGAAAAATATTTTGCTGTAATTACAAACTGCACTAATTCCCAATTATATTTTTCCGGTTCCCTAATGTATATTCTGGCAGACGGAATAATTTTTTGGGGACATTTTCTTTATGTAGATACAATTTATAAACTAGAACACGTGTTGCAACCTTATTACAACTTTAATTTATTTTTAAATATACATTTATTAGCAAAAATAATTTTTAAAAATTCAAAAATGTACGAATCACAATTACAGCAAAGAGGAAGTAGCGGAATTACAACAAAGAGGAAGTAGCGAGGATAAGTTACATACGAAATACGTGGTTGTATGTGATTGCAACAGAATTACACAAAAATTCCAATTTTAGATCGCTCCAGTATAGGCCTTTTTCATACCAAACGAATTTTTAGCTCAATATTACGCCGGTAGTAAATAGTACATACAACGGAAAAACCTCGACTCTCTGATATTGTGTTTCATGATATAAATTGTATATCGTGACACTATCAACAAACTGTGTTGATATTACTCCCATGTAAATATCAATCTACTTTATCAAAACTGCACTATCGACGATGTTATTGTTTTTATTTACATAAAATATTTTGTTTTATTCTCATTTTGACCATGGTTTAAGACATTTTAAAGATACTCGCATGTGAGTGTAAACAACAAACAGATATTTTTTTTGTGTTAGTTGATATTTTCTCACTATTTTATCGACATACCTATATCATGATTAATACATTGAAATAAATTTAAACCACACACGCATAAGATATCAATAATCTTTGTTTGCATTGGCGGGGAAGACGAGTGGAAATTGCTTTTTGGTAATAATTTTTTGGTCGAAATCGTTTTTTGTTGCGGTTTATTATTTTAGTTAAGTTTGTGTTGTTGAACGTGTTGTGCTTACATGTTGTAACTAGAGTAAATTATCGCTAGTGCCTCGTTAAAATGGCAGAGTTGAAAGGTTGTATCTGTATTGAATTAGAAGTATTTGCCGTAATAGTGGCGTGGCTTACAATATTAGGCTCCCTGTTTAACATTTTCGGATGGTTCATACTCGGATATCATTGGTACTATATAGCTGTGTACATTATTACCGGGCCATTCTTTATCGTGTCGGCGTTCTATTTGAGACGATCAGCTAATAGTGTGAGAATTAAAATGCTAATTCATTTTGGAATGGAAGATAATAATTTTAAATATAAATTCTAGAGAAATCCAAATCATGTGGTACCGTGGTTAGTGATGGTAGTCATTGGTATAATTCTTACCATGGTCAACCAGTATGTGTATTTGGAACATCATCTTAGATGGTTACATGGATACGACGTGGATTTCCAAGTGATTGTAATGCTGTCCGGCTTCGTTGTGATAACTTATTTATGGTGTTGCATCTATGCGTACCATCAACGATTGTGTCGTGAGCGTTTAGAAAATGAAAAAATTAGAATGTTTACATAAAGTATAGATAGATAATAAAGTTTTGTTTAGTTAATTAAAATGTTTTTAGATCATTTCGATGGATTACGTCACTACATGAAATCATAATTTTGCGTCATGTTTGTAATTATTTCGTTTAAGTGGCTTAACGTGGATTGTGTCTATGATAAAATTAGTTTTATGTACTGAAGGTCAGTATTTTTGGGTTTGTAGCGTGATGGAGATGTCTACTGATTTTTAATTAAGGTTGTTCAATTGTTTACTAATTATAGCAATTATGACATGATTGTCAAATTGTTCGAATATTGAAAGTGTGTAAAAAGTTATGCTTGAATTGTGAAATTCGTGCGAATATAAGATCAAGTGACTAATCTTTGTTGCGCTTATTAATGCGCTTCTACCCAGAATTTAATAAAAATAAAAGCAAACGAATCGCGTTTAAATGCTCGTTGTCTATTCGATAACTTTTACCAAATTATGAACTAACACTAGCTATTAAATTCCAAATTTGTTATTTTGCGTATTACATTTCAGTAATGTATGTCCTACTGTACATTTAAAAACCAATTAATTATGAATTATTGGCTTTCTCTTTTTCATACGTTAACCGAAAATATTCCATTTAAGTACATATATCTGTACTGCTGGTATTTGTGTTGTATTGTTGGTAGCACACACGTCTCAATCAGCACGTAATAGCACGTCTCTTCTCCCTATAATCTGGATCATTCTCTCTTTAATCATTGTGCGTTGATATTCTTTTACTGAAAACATCTGCCGAAAGATTTACTTTCTCCACTTTTTTCACCAGACTCCATAACGACCCAGTGGATTGTCTTTAACATAAGGTATTTTTAGGCATTTTTATTGAATGTGCGGCTTTAAACATGTTCTGTCTGCACCTTATTCTTAAATCAGCGCACAGAATTGTTTCTTGTTTCTTCGTCAATTACTTCGACCATAAGCTTGGCGCGATAGTTGTTTTACTTCTCGATTAATGTTCTGAAAGAGTTCGAGTTGAGTAGTGCTCTGAAATTCTCAATTGACCCGGTACTAAATGTTAAGCATTTTAGAATTTTCTTCTAATTATCTTTCTATTCCAGTAGCCCAATCTTTCAAAAAGGGTTTTTTGTGCAAGCCTTCTTTATCAGTTCAAGAGGTGTTGGTTCATTTTTCACTTGATTCAGTGTAGGCTGGGGCATTGGGGTACTGGCATCACCCCAATTGTTCTGACGTTAGTCATAATTGCTGGGATTTACTCACTAGTCCTTTCTAGCTCTTTACTTCTAGTGGTTTGAAGCCTTGACAAGAGCGTATTTTATTGCCATTGGATGAACGGTCACAACATGAAGCTTATTTCTCAGCTGATGTCGCGAACGTTAATTACTCTGACTGATATTTGCAGAATGCCACTTCCGGCACATTCTTCCAAATTCAACCCTATCATAAAAGAGAAATCGGGAACTTTTATTTCATTTTTGTAAATCAGAGCATTTCACTGGAATAAAATCTTAAAAGTGTTCCTTAAAATGGCCAATATATGATAATTGGTTGGCTTACGAAGGCAAGGAACCCTGTATAGGGGTTTTGAAATTTCAAAATGTTAGATGAAACTCCGCAATTTCTTAATGTGTTGTGGATTGCGATCGTAAACTGAGTTTAGGACAAAATCCTGAGATCTGTTCATGCTGGGTTATTGATGAAATTTGGTTTCTAGGATTCCAAGCATAATTTTAGATGAAGTTCTGTGTCATCTGTACATGTGGAAAAATATGCATTTGAAGGAAGTTCTTAAATTTGAATATTGAAGCTTGATAAAATATGGGCAATTCTTAACCAGCCTTTGAAATTCTAATATTAATTTTGAATCAGGTTTTGGAAATGAGTCCATGCTGGGTGCTGGTCCCCCACTTCTATGCAAGTACAAATAAAATTATTTGTATAGTGTTACGTTTTAATTTTTGATTTGAAACTATCGAATTTAAATGTCGGTTTTTCATTATTTGTGGCCAAATAAATCGGATTAAGAGGCCAATTTTGGTACGGTTGCTTTCGTGATAGCTAAGGTCACACCTTACAATAGACACCCTTGCCCGTGGTCTAGCACAATCTCAGAACCCCATCTAAAATACATGTTAGAATATTAATAAAATCTTACAAATAAAATTTCATCAAGAGCCTTAAAAGCGTGGTTCCGTCCAATAGACAGATCCCAGAATGTTGTCTCTAACTTACTTTAGAATCCCTTTCTTATACTAGAAACAAAAATTCGTTAAGAAATCAAGGAGCTCTGGCTACCAGTTTCCAAAATTCCCGACCTCGGAGGCCAACCAATTTGACAATTTATAAACACTTTTAAGATTTTATTATTGCGCTGTTATATAATAACAACAGCATTTCACTTTTGTTATAGTGTGCTGCTTCTTGTGGAGAGTAGTGTAACCTCTTACTTTTCGCTATACAGCATACGAAAACTACACTGATACTCGACAACATTTTTGGTGAGAGGAGACGGAAGTGTAACATTACTCGGGGATATAAATGCTGCTTGGCCGATGCAACTCTCTATTGGAGGGATGCCTGCCTGAAATACTGCTCGGTCTCCCTTAATTTTACAAGCATATATGAATTACGGAAACTACGAATACTTCTGTTCCAAAGGGGGATATAATAGAGGATATAATGTTACATTTTGTCCCTTTTGGATATCCCGTTTGATAATTGGACAATTTCATTTGGCACATTTCATTTGGTCATGTCATTTACTGCGGTCTCTTAGCTTCTGCCATTTCTTGATATGTAATTGCAATAGTGCGCCATCCCAGAAAGCTTATCGAGAGCAGCAATATGGCAAGATTTTCAAATCCTGGATTCCTCTTTTACGAATTAGCCTCAGAATTTCAATAATTGTACTAGTTTATGGTTTATGGTACTCGCTTAATGTTTTAATGTTAATGTTTTAATGTTTTTGCAATTACCTTCTATGTCACCCTATTATTTTGTATGGCTTATTTTCAATGGATTATTATGAGATTGATGTCAGGTTTCTGATTGGAAACACCAAATTTGCATCGCTGCAGATTCGATGCGTTCAGCCATATTTCTCTGTTCTCGACAACGCGGATAACTAAGAAATCTTCATTCTTCAGTTCTAAAAATTTAGGCTTAAATCGCCTGTTGAAAAATCCTCTTCACATCCATGATGTAGTCTTGCTAGAGTATGGCCCCCACCTCCATGGAAGGGGTATACATTTGTCTATTTTGTAGAATATTTTGGTCGGTTATTGCCAACCTGGTAAGCTTCTGGTTGGAAGCCAAACAAATTTTGCAACCAATGACACACTGGGTCAATTGTGCAAACCGAGGATTCTATCCCAATTCGAAAATACACTCAGCTGTTCTGACAAACTAAATAAACTTGAACCAGGGCAGGGAAGACAACCATACCACCACACATTTAAAACTCTATAGTTAATCTGGAGCGCGCTATCTCAAAAGCTGAACTACTGCAGATAATGCGGTCATCGTTCTCTTGAAGGCATTCCTCTCACAAGAATTCTTGAATAAGCCCTATTCGTTGTAAATGTAGTTTAATACTTTCGTGCCCGGCCAGAATAGCAACCGAAACTCTTAGCTGGTCTTTCTTCAAAGATAAAGCGTACTACCTCAGGTCAGGTTCATTAATGAATTAATTTCCCTTTCGGCAGGTCGACGAACTATGCCAATCACGCATAGCTTGATAACGAATGTATTATATATATCTTTGTTACAATTATTAAAATGCGCAGCCGGTTCAGACCCAATACATCATCTACCACATTTCCCTCAATATCACATTGAGCCGGAATTTCCATATCCTTGACACTACTGCTGCAACAAAGAAGGATAATAAAAGTTTTTAGTCCTTAATCACTTTGAGCTTGGTCATTTATGGAATCCGTAATGAATTTATCACAGATTTACTATCTGTACAGAGTAATATCTTCGCCAGAAATAGCGAGATTAGAAGCATCTACCGAACAACGTGTGAGTGCTATCAACTCGGCTTGGTACATTTCAATAAATTGTAAATTTATCTATGATCTGCAATTTGAGCATGTTCCACGGAGCGGAGTAAACTGTGCCTATGATAACAGACTACAGTTGAGGCAGAAACAAAATTGTCTGGAATGCAATAGGTATTAGCGCAGCAAGCCATACCTTGTAGACTGTTAAGTTTCACAATAACATAGTTTAATTTGGCCACAGGTCACCAAACAACAGAAACGTAAGCTATGCTATCTTACGCTTCTGTTGTTTTCAAACCCAGAGGTTTGTAAATAAACACCAGCGTTTTGGTCAAATTTCGAGGAAAGTTTCCTTTCTATAACACGAAGTTTTACGATGTCGGATCTGGCGATAGTTTCCCCCAAAAATAAAATGGACAGACAGTTCGCTAATATTTCAACGTCTAGAAAAACCAGATTGTTCCAGTTTCAAGTAATTCACCATTAAACAATAACTACAAGAGAGGTGTCAAAACAACTAACTGGGGAAACAGAAAAGAATTCAGCTCGGCTAAAGCAGTACGAGACCTAAGCATGGATCCACTTCACGTAACGATGGTTTGGCGAATGCCAAAATTTGTATCTGCCTCAGTGATGGTGATATATAGAGGAAACTGTGCACACGACAATTCTTAATACTATTCGATCTATCAACTCTTGTAACAAGTTCATGCAGAGCAGTTTCACCGGATTCCCCAATTTTGTAAGCATGTTGGGTGTTACTGAGAGGAATAATAGAAAAGTTATGGTTTCTAATATATCTGTAAATAATTATTTTCAATGCTGTAAGGAAAGTTGTAAAAACATAAATAGGACGGAATGTCTTGGGATCGGTATAATCTGACTTACTAGCCTTCGGAATGAAAACAACTCTTCTCCTATGTGGAGCAGTTCCAAAAGAAATGCATGCTTAAGAGAGTAGAAGTAAGTGATACCAAATTAGAGGAAACCAATGCTGTAATCCAGGATAAAAAAATGTCGAGAGTCCCAAGCCTGCAGGCTAAGTCCCAACCGGGTGGATTAAATATTAGATTGTTTAGAAGCAACAAAATCCGGATTGATAACATCGCAACCGGCAAAATGCACAGTTCCAAGTTTTTCGATAATTTCCTTATTGGAAGAGGTTAGTATGCTATAAGGAAGTTGCGGTACGTCAAGTCTTAAAGAATTATTTTTAACCAGAGACCTATTAAATCTGGCAACTTAGACTTAATATCCACGCAGAAGCTAATCCAACAACTTTTACAAGCGGAACTGATATTTTTATATTCTTTTTGAGTTGCTACAAAGTTACCCCAATCAACTTGAATATTAGATCTTTTGGCTTTGTTTTTTGAGTCTCCTACCTTCTTTCATATTTTTTTTAAGATCAGAACATGAAAAACTCCTGTTCTGAATTTTTGCTTTGTAATAAAAGAACTTTTTCAGAAAATTAATGTGACTGCGCCGCAACAAAAACATCTAATTACGGTAAGGTTTAAGAGTAAGTTTTTTAAGGTTTATGTCACTTTCCTATTGAAGATAAAATGGATAATAAAACATGGAGCACAAACAAATATAAATCATTTCCCTCCTAACTGAATTAATAAACGTTTTGGCTCACTTTGTTAGTTAAGTAGAGATGAACTCCTTTTAATAATATATGCTAGCTACCTCATAACGTGTGATGAGCATTAGCATCGCAGCCTGCCATGATGGTAATTAGATTAACGTACTCCAAGAAGGCTGAGGTGAGAGGGAATCAAAAGGTAGATAAACCGATGCTACTACCAATGATGTGCATGAATTCGACGATTCAAGAGTGGTGAGAACAGCTACAACGTCTATTGAGCTGCATTCATCGTCGTTTGCAGTTTAAGAACAAAAAATTTTTTTCATTAGCAGTGGAATTACAGTTTAATCCAAATCTAGGTCCGATTTATCAAATCTAATAAATTGGAATTTATTCCCTGTCCATGTTTAATTTGACTTTCGCTAAGGTGACGTCGTGGAAAAGCGGGTTTAATTTTCACATTGAATGTGATTATAGTTGTAGACGTATGTTGACTGCGCGCATATTGGCACTTTAACGTCATGTCCTTGGGCATAATCAACGTTGATTACGCTAGATGATTCACAGATGCCTTAGGCCATAATCACGTTATGGCTCTTGGGGTAAGACCTAAACGGTCTTTGACTTCTTCGATTCCATATTATTTTTCAAGTATCAAAATTTGTTTCTAAATCATAGCACACAGGCTCCGATGATATAATCATGGAAAATAATGTCTTATAAGAAACCTTCTGCGCTGTAGAGAAAACTACTATTTTTAAGCAAGATCTTTTAAGAATTTATGACATAACTGGGGATCCATCAGTTTTTCCATTATTTCTGTATTTTCTTCACCCTTGATTTGACAATTTTATTTGTTGAAAATTTGTTAACTTTGGAAAAATTCGCAAATCTCAATTTTTTATTGAACCTTGGTGAATTGATATTTTTGGACTTTTATTAACACTAATACTAACAGCAGCAATATTTTCTTCCAAACGACCACTACGATGGGTCATTTTGGTTTTTAAACCGTTTTTTCCAAGTTTGCAATAATTTTTGGAACGACCACCTCACAATTGACTGACAATTTTCTCGTTCTTATTCTGAACGAAATTTTATTACAACTTTTGCATAGTTTTTAACAATATTAAAATAGATTTTAACAATAAATACGCGTCGTTCGGTCGTTTGGAGGGGTCGCGTCCCCTCCATTTCATTCTAGTATAAAAGGCGGAAAATTTAAAAATTAATTTCAAATTGAAACACCTTTTAAATTGCTATCTGCCTAATTATTACCTGTAATTTGTCTCGTCTGTATTTAAGTGCACCATGCTTTTCGTAATGACTGTCCATAGTTTTTTTTTCTATTTCGGTTGCGTTGTTTAGGCATTGCCCGATAATAAGGACGTCAAAATATACCCGAGAGACGCAGTCAACGTGGAAAACCAGCCTCGTTTTCCATCAACCTACAAATTCCAATTAAATCTATACGCGATACATCGATTAACCGGAACATTATATGCCTGGTAGCAATATGCCTAAACCAGGCTAAAGAATTTGGTTCATTACAAAAATATTGTGTGTGGTTTTCCAGCCGCAACAACATAACACCCATAAACACCACATACGTGTATTCATAAAAATTATATCTGCTTTATTCGTATATCGGAAAAACTAGAACATCAGGGAGAAATGGAAACCACACATACTCACGTATAATGCAATATATCAGGAAAATTGTGCTACACAAATGGTCTCTGGAGATGAATATGCCAACCTGTATTACCTAAAAAAAAACCAAACAGTGTCGCAAAAATATAAATTTTTGTATTACTGTTGTGTGATTTACGATGTGACACGTAAATAAATACTACTCGTATCTGGCCTAGCACATACGCAAACATATACCTGCTAGATATGTGCAATATAATTTAGTCTACACGTAAACATGATTCCCCACACGTTTAGGCTTTTTATTACGTTCACTGATTTGTAGCACCAAATCAGGTGAATATTCTCGATGGTCGATGGTGAGAAATATATGTTGATTTTGTTTTTTAATGGATTGTTAGAAAATCTTCCGCTACGATACGTTACATGACGATCCTGTGGTATCAGTTCATGCACAGCATCAATGTTTTTCGGAACCACAACCGATTTTGAAAGATCTTCGCGAAATTCAACGTTGAGCGAACTGTGGCCACGATTAAATGCTGTCAACCATCGATAAACCCTGCGGTCCTTGATGGTGCTTTATCGCCAAAAGTCGAATTTAGTTCAGATGGCAGCACTAGAGTTGCTCAATCCCGATTTATAAAAGGCAACCCTCGACGAGTATATTTAATGTCATATATTAGTGTTTAGTAGTTGTTTATGGATCTACAAATAAAAAAAAAGTTGCAGAAAGTTGGCCTTAAAATCAATCAGACCAGAATCCCTAAATATTTATTTAACATGTGACTATTATCATTCTGTTGCGTGAACTACATATAATTTCTAATATTCCACGACCCGTTGTAAAAAAAATAATTACTAGGAGACTTCTTAGCTGTTGTAGTCAGAGGTATGTGAAAGCACAGCAGTAATCAGTTTGGTGTTTAGTCGAGATCGTCACTATGACATTCGTGGCTATAATGATCTAACAGAAAAGGAAATTGCAATGGGTTTTATAAATGAGGATGGATAACCTCCGCTTAAACGTGACATTTACGTGTATCCCCGAAATCCAGATAATTGAAAGCAGCAGTTTCTGCACGCTACTGAAGTTAGCCAAAAATTGCAGCCAAAGTTGTTAAATTACATGTAATTTTTTAAAAACTACATTAACTACATTTGCCATGTAGTTTATGTAGTTAAAGTAGTTAATGTAGTTCAGTGTAGTTCATGTAGTTAATGACGTCAATGTTTTATACGCATGCGCATTTCTGTTATTTTGGTTTAAATTTTGTTTTTTACTCTCTAGTCTCTACCTTTTGTTGAGTTTGTTTGAGTGATTGAAAATTAAATTTTGACATAACATCGATTTTTTGTGTACTGAACGAGTTTTGTAACTACATATATTATAATTTAAATGAGTGAAAGAAGGGCGATTGTAGTTAACGAATGTAGTTAATGCATGTAGTTAATTCATGATTTTCGCCTACGTAGTTTATGGATTAACTACACGTAGTTTTTGAGGTAGTTTTATCTCCTAAAACTACTTAACAACACTGATTGCAGCCGAAAAAACCTACATTATCGACATATTTTGTATCAAGTGGTAGGACAAAATTCTGTTGATATGAGCCAAAAATTGCATGTTATTGAAGTTAGCATACATAACATGTAATTTTCGGCTCAACAGAATTTAGTACTACCATCTGATACAAAATATGTCGATAATGCAGTTTTTCGCCTAAAATTTTCGGCTAACTTTAGTAGCATAGTTTCTGCAATTAACATTAATTAAAATTCTCAGATCAAATCTCAATCCAATAACATAAATTCTCATGCATCCCTGCAGCCAAATCGAGATCATAACAACGTAGCAATAAAATGCTTCAATATAAAAAGTCGGCTAAACAGCTATTCGCAATGCGTGAGTCCAAATCATACATGCTGGTGTTTTAACTCAGCAATCGTTTGTTGACTGTTATTTGCAAGTTGATCCACCAACTTGAACTATATTCAACAAAACTGGCACAAAGGCAAATTACGTATAGTGAGATGTATCTAGGAATCAACGATCACGTCGATAACATCACGTCGAGTTTCTGTTTTATTTGTTATGTCCACCGCTAATCAAAGTTGACCTGGTATCGTTCAAAATTTTACTCATGGTGAAACTATTGCAGATCCATCGGACCAGCTAAACTTGTAGCGACAGCCATTGAGGTTGGCTGATTAATATTATATTTAACTAGCTGACCCGGCGAACCTCGTTTCGCCCCAAATTTTTTCGCTCCGAGGAAATAATTTTGTGCTTCACGAAAATTGATTTTGATGAGAGATAAAATCAAACAGCTCAACTCAATTCACAATAGAAGATTGAGTTGAGTGGCATTCCATTCACTTTTTCATCGAATTCAACACTTAAGGCAGGTTCATGGTTGCGTTCATCTATTGTGGAAAAATCAAGAAGAAAAAAATCATATTTTTTGAGCAATATGATTGGTCGTAAAAAATGTCAGAACGAACGAACGAACGCAACCATAAAGGCGGCATAATGTATTGAAAAGTGAATGAAATGTCGATTCAAACTCAGGCATCTATAGAAATTTGAGTTGTTTTTTCGATTTTTTCTGTCAGTGTGGAAATGAATTGAAGTCAGTTGGAATTCAAAACTCAATGTATTTTATTCGAGTGAAATTAAATGGAATCAATACAATGCATTGTGGTAAAAAATATTTTTCCATTCGTTGACCATGAGAAAAACACGGAAATTCCAAACGATTGACTTTGTGATTTATTAATCATATAGCGAACGCCAAAGGAACGGGGAACTGAATGCTCTTGAAATGGAACGAAATGTCAGTTGGAATCAGAAGAATTCTCGGAATTAGAACATCTTCTCCTTTGAATTTGCCATTGATGATCGTCGCTTGAATCACGTCGTTCATCAGATTATTCTCAGCCAATCACGTTCCGTTACACAATCTCGGATGGTTCAGATTACGTAGCATGATTATCCAGATCTTACCTTGAGTATCAAGTTATACAGTGGTATTCCAGGTAAATCAAGTAATTCAGACTGTTCCTTGTTTTTCGCTGCCAAAATCGCTAGTTTGCTGAGCCAATCATGATTCATAAACAATTTCAGTGGATGTGCGGAAACAGATTCGTGATAAGCTCTTCTTTAGACGTCGTGAAAATGCAAAAATTCGATGGAAACGAAATCAATCCTGTCAAAACATCAACAAGAATTTGACCATTGTTAAGCACCAACAGTTGTTTGGAAAAATCAGCAGTTGATGAGTCGTTCTGTAACACGAACACGACTCTCATGTTCGTGGTCAACTGCTACTTTTTCACATAGCACCACAAACTTGACGATTTCATGCGTTGAGTTCAGCTGCAGCTGTTGATCTCGGAATAACAGGTAACGTTTAACGAAAATCGCTGGCCAGCAGAACCATCGCTCCACCAAAACGTCTTGAGTCACTTTGTAAATCCTTCATCGTTCGATTGAACGATTCCAATGATCGTTTATGTACCATCGTGCATTCGTCATCGCCGAGTTCTTGGCAATTGAGCACACTGACTTGCCATTCGTGTGGATATTGATTGGCAACTTGAACGCAGAATGTGCAGAATGTGCCATCTCGAGCGTGAACTGCCTTCATTAATGCTTCGTACACGTTCTTTTGCTGTGCATTCAAAAGCAAACATTCGTTTGTACTATTTGGCTCATTGAATTTCGATCGTACACTTGCTCTCGTTGCAATTCCCGATTAAATGCATCGTACATCAAACGCATTGGTGCTGGCGTGTCCAATTTCGACAAATCATGTGCTGCCGCACATAAGCACGTACATGTCTTCGATCATGAACAAAGCTTCGTTGCGTATCTCATCGTTCATAATTCGATGTTGCAGTGCGGACGCGAACTCGATGCAAAATGTCATCAGCCATCTCGTCCTTGTATTTGTTCCACAATTTCAATGCGTTCGATAGATGACACGTCGCTATGATGATCCCGAACAATGTACGAATTTGATTTGCGGGCGCAGAGACAGTGGCATCGGCGAGTGTTGGGTCCCAATGTGGTCGTTTTCCAGCAAATCCACAACACACATTCTATAGTACGAAGCAATTCGAATGAAGTAGGACCACGAACATGGAATAAAAGCAAACGGAAGATGGCAGCCTTCGTCTTATCGTGGATGAACGGTGTAACAGGTTACACCTTTCTTTCGTCGTTGAAACTTCTTCGTCGACTGGTTCCAAGTATAATAGCGTATGGCATTTCCCATACGCTATTATACTTGGACTATTACGCTATTATACTATTGAAGAAATTCGTGAGTGTTGTAGCTGATGGTCGCTCTGCTCGTTGTGCTGCCTTAGCTTCCGTGAAATAGACACGTTGTCCATTCTCCAAGTGCACCCACAAATGTTGAAGAGTGTGATGGCGTTCATGTAATGCAAATGAGAAAATACACCAAAACGCCTCATTGCAACTAACATAACAGCCCAATTGGAATCTTAACACTTCGTCATTTACATCCGGAGCAGCAATTCCGAACACTGCCAGGTTGCTGCCTTTGTTCACGTATTTCTAGACAAATTAAATGGAATTACAGTACTCAACATTGCTGTGTGTTGCAAATATTTTCGATAGATGCAACACGGAACGATCCAGTGATTATCGATCATGATATCGTTTCCTATCACCTCATTATGACTGTTGTGCCACCATCTTCGGATGAACGATGCCGATATATTGGATAACCGACATTTCCACTAATTGTGTATGTCACCAACGGACGCGGATATTTGGTTTGTGCATTTGTGCATTTCCCATCGGCCATACACGATCAATCTGGATTATGATCTCCGCACGGATCGTGAATCATGTTTGTTGCGACTACCGCGAACAACTCCGGGTCTGCTTCTGGATCTGGTATTTTGGCGCTGATGATTGAATCGAGTTGATCTGGTCTGATTTTCTCAATTAATAATAGCAGAATGTGTCCATGTGGTAATCCACGTCTGTATTCCACTTTACTGACTACATCCAATGACATTAGGTGATGTCGTGGCGATCGCTGGAAGTTTGTCCTGGCAGAGTAGATTACCGGTAGTTTTAGACCATTTTGGATTGCATGTGAACGTGATGAACAAATCTGGCTTTCTGTAATGCCGCACATACGTCATAGCATTCTGCGCATATTAATGCATAGGCCGTGGGCTGCCAACATATGTTGCTGGGAGAATGGTCAATTGACCGACTTTGTTTGCATCCCCGTCCGAAGCGATGGCAATGCGTAGATGATTGTTCTGCTTGGAACATAATTTTAATTGATCGAAGCGGATGTAATTATAACGTTTCGTTTCGATCTTAACATACAATGCAATCTCTCATATCAACCATCTCCTGGCAATTGCAAATACAACAAAAAAGATTGAGCCTAATCGGTTCAGCCGTTCTCAACTGATGCGCAAGAAAGTAAAAACTCAATTTTCTTTTTCGGTTTTTTTCCGGAAGTTTTTGAGTTTTCACTCAGTTTTTACAACTTTTCTCTTCTAAAAGACCATCTGGATCCGATACTAACATCAAAAACATCATTTTTCGATTTTCCGAATTTTCCGACTTTCGGTTCACTTTCCAATTTTCTTTCGTAAGAACCATCTCCTAGAAATTGATAACACAGCAAAAAAAGATTGAACCAAATCGGTTCAGCCGTCCTCAACTATGCGCAAGAAAAAAGATTCAATTTTCTTCGGGTTATCCGGAAGTTTCTGAATTTTTCACTCATATTTTCCAATTTTTCCAAGACCATCTTTTAGAAGAGAAAAATTGTAAAATCTCGGATACGTGCGACATCCTGTACAAAAAAATCGTTTTTCGATTTTTCGACTGTTCCGCGAGATTTTCCCAAAATTTTCTTTCGTAAGAACCACCCATCTCCTGACTATCCCGAACACAATAAAAAGAGATGAAGCCAAATCATTTCAGTCGTTTTTATATATATAGAAGATTTAGATAAATAGATAAAATACATTGGAAAAAAAATATATTAATTTGCATGCAGCCTCCGGTGGGGTTCGAATCCAGTACCTCCCAGCCCAAGTGCCGAAACTTTAACCACTGCACCACCTAACTCATAAAAAATGTGCAAACAATATTCATATGAAAATGGCTTTTATTTGATTTTTCGGGTTTTCCGACTTTTACGGTGGATTTTTTCAAAATTTTCTTTCGTAAGAACCATCTCCTGGTAATTGTGAACACAACAAAAAAGATTGAGCCAAATCGGTTCAGCCGTTCTATATATGATACATACATTTTTTACACCGATTTTATATATATAGATAGAAGATAGAAGATAGATATGCTCAAATTAATGCACTATACCGATTGACCAACTTGAATTTTCTTTGTGCCGTATTAATTCGCACTCGCTTGGCCGTATATCACATGAAGCTTACTTCACAAAAAAAAATCCACTATACCGCTTCGATGACAAACACACGTATTTTTATTCACTTAGCTCGTAAT
This sequence comes from Nephrotoma appendiculata, assembly GCA_947310385.1. NCBI lineage: Eukaryota > Metazoa > Arthropoda > Insecta > Diptera > Tipulidae > Nephrotoma > Nephrotoma appendiculata. Next base: position 58,824,684 of record OX371224.1, read on the forward strand.
TTAAGCTTTTACTTTTTATAAAGTCAAAGCACCCAAAATGTTGGATATATAACAGATAAACTCCAAAAACACTTTAGGGTAAAGAAAAAAAATATTCACCACCCTTGTGGGCGACTCACTTTTAATATCGTTGCTGCGCATATATCGTTTTAGCGCTATGTACAACTATTGATGTCTTTAGTTTAAGATCACTTCTAATGCTTCTAAAAATTATTCAGGACTATATATCATTTAACCAATATTTCGCACACAAATTGCTTGATATAATCCAACTCGGACACTTTTCAAAGTTCCACTCTTTAATTAAATTAAAACCATAAAGCATACACCAAAAATGTAAGTCATGATCGATAATATTACTTCGCCTAAGGTATACATATTAGACCTACAAACCTCGCAGGCGTAATAAATGATATAATTGGGTTGTGTGCAGTAGTCATTTAGGCGTAATAGCATTGCTATACAATGTGCCACTAAAGTTGTGCGAGATACTTGACGCGTCAATGGAACGCATGTTACAAACTCTCTTCTGAACGATCTCACAAAACAAGGTATTTTTTATCAATGCACAACCTTCGTTTTAACAATCGAATTTCAAAGCGAGTCTCCCTCAAGCTCGTATTTAGTTCAACGGCTTAATGTTCACGGCGCTTCTTTCTGTGAACTTTTTTGCTTCACGTACGGAGCGCTAAAGGTTTTTAGAAATTGCGAACCTTCCAGTGAATTGTCCCTCGCTCTGTCAAAGCTGCTGCATTTGCGTGTGGTCCACTGAAATTTGACTTCGAGTGAGTTCGATTTTTAGAGTATCTAGCAGTCATTAATGAAATGCTCCGACAACTACGGGTTTCCGTTGGCTTTCATTTTTTGCTTTGGTCAGTCAGCACGTCTTAACTTATGGGAGCAATTTAAGGAGGACTTTAGTTTGGAATAATCAATGAGTGATGATCCCCAAAGAAATCCACCAGCAAAAAGCCACCTCTATGAAATAGATGAGGAAAAACACTTGGCTCAAATTAACATCGAAATGTCAAGCAACGTGGGGCATTTGAGGACATCTGTCATACTCTTGACTAAGCCGATCAAATTTCTCGATGCTTCTTCTTGGATGGCGCTGGGGGATATAACAAAACGTTCGTCTACAAAATTTCGATATCTTTCATGAGAGGACGTGAACAAGTAGCTCTTCCTTTCGCTATAACATTAATTGCAGGAACACTTCGCAAAGTAGAAAGAATTGTTCACAGGGGTTGACTGACAACTTAGTGCCAGTACTCGTAACGCAAAAATTTCCTACACTAAACGTGATCCAGAAAACATTCAGACTCCTCTAGAAATGATTGAGAATGCAGACCTAATAGATTCAATTTTCGGTGATGAGTCTGGCGATCTAAGCCATGTAGAAGTATCCATCCGATCAATGGTCGCGCCCTCAATATTCTATATTCTACAATGCAATAGCGCTGTTTCCGATGATCCAAACGATGTCTCAATTTATTTTTATTTTCAATAAAATTGAGTAATTTTCAAAATTGTATATGGCTGCTCCTCGACCCTGGGGTCCGAACACTTCCAAATTTGACAAATTTAAATAGAATGAAAATATTCGGAGATAATGGCATACAGATTTAAAAAATCGTTTTTTTAAATTTTTATTTATTTATTTACAATGCAATCTGTTTTGGGGCTCAATGCTCATCCTGCCCTTTCGTGATTATGCTTTTTACGTCCTTACTTTACGTCTACTCAGCCAACTCGAGGAGATACGGCTATAGAGGACCTTCAAGACCATCTGCACATGGCAACTCCATGCCAGCCTATACTGGCCATGGAAGATGGGTCGGCCCATGAGTTTTACACACCGACAGGGGGTCATAGATGTGTTATATCTTCCCACAGATCGTATTCTGCCCGTATCGGGATTTGAATCAAGTACCTCCCGATCCAAACGCCAAAGCTTTATCCACTGTGTCATTTGGTCGCCAAAAATGAGGTTATTTTCAAAATTTTATATGGCAACCTCAGAAATCTGAGGTCTGATCAATTGCAAATTTTATTAGAAACTGTTGTCACCGTAATTCGGCTTATTTTTAAATGATTTTACTCCAGCTCCGTGACCCGGGGGTCCGACCTCATTCAAATTTGAATCGAAAGTGTTGCCTTCTGAGATATACGAGCACGTAAATTTTCAATGAAATCGGATTATTGTGAAAAATTTTGTATGGCAACTCTGGGGTCAGATCACTTCTAAATTGTATTGGATATCGTTGTCACCGGAGACACACATATTTCCTTAAATGATCAAATTGGCTAGTTCTAAATAAATGTTGAAGAAATTTTGTTACCAAGAGTGGATTGAAGTTCTATACGTTAATCAAAAATCGGCTGTTTGGTTTCTAAAGAAATTCTTCAGAACGCATAAATTTGTTAGCCAATTGTGTTGAGATTTTGGTTGATGGCTTGGGTTGAATTTTAAATTTTGGCGGAAATTAGCTCATTTTTGAATTCTATATTTGAAAGTCGCGTTCGGAGGTGTTTGTTTCGCTATCAAATTTGAGTCACTTCCTAAAACCCGATTTTATTGAATTGTTTCTTTTGGTGAAAATGAGATGCGAAAATAGTAGAAACGAATAAAAAAAAATTCTAAAATACTAAAGCAATACCAGCAGCCACAGCCCAAATGTGTACTACGTCAATTAATTTCCTAAATGTTGAATTTCTTCGATACGTCACGTACCAAATCCAAATATTGATTCTTTTGCTCATCTTTGCGCAAATAAAAATAGTTTCTAGAAGACTTTTCACTATAATATATCCTTTTTTTTGTTGGTTTCCTTCGCGATTTCATCCTTTTTGTTGTGTTCGTCGTTATTACTGTTGTTGTTGTTGTTGTTATACAGAGAGCACAAAAAATTTAAATTGATGATTTAAAAAATGATTCAAGTCGTATAAAAACGGAATGATATATGAACTCCAAAAGTTATACAGAAGATAAATTGTTAAACGTGACAATCAAGATTGATCGATCCGGGAATGTAATTTAGAGACTCGCATGGATTTACGTCGTTATTGTAAATATATCCAGAGATGATGTACACCGATATAATGCCATAACAAAAATGCTCGCATTTGATTTTTAATTGTAATTTTATGTTTGAAGCCTTCTCAAAATACGATTTAATTTAAAAACTTTTTTTTTGTGTTCGGTAATGTAGCAGCTACTACATCCAACTTATTTACTGTACTCGTGTATAAAGGGATACATTGTACCAGAAAACATAATGATGATGATGATGAGACAATATCTATTGTTAGCTTTCTAGTAGTTGAGTAGTACTCTGTGTATATACATCAAGCAAGAGGAAAATAGGGGCGGGAGAGAGTTTGAAGTGAAAAGTTTATTTTTACATATTTTCCGAAAATTATCCCACTCAATGTTGAAGTTGTTGTTGTATTTATGTCAAGTGTCGTGAAAACTTCAAAAGAATGTTCGGTTACGTAATACACTGTGCTCAAGGCTGTTTTCTTAGAATAGGAAAATGTTTTCTTGTTGCAGTTTTCGAAGGATATGGATATGAAATAAACTCACATTGCTGACGTCTTCTAACTAATTATATTTTCGAGAAGCACTATCACGATGACACATACAATTGTAAATATTTTTAATTTGCAAATTGAATAACATCCTACTCATGATGGTATGTGTCATAATCAATCGAAGTGATTTTACGCGACCATCATATTATCGTACTTGTATAGTTCTACACTAAGCAACATTTATGGCGCCTGTCAGACTGAAGATGATATCTTCGCATCTGTAAAACTTAGAAGATGTATATTCATGGTAAGTTTTAACGCGCGAACATTTTTTTCCGAGATATGTTGGTATTGTTTTGTACAGACCGTTGACGTATAATTTCGCTGACCATCGGTCATAAGAAAACATTATTTTATTTTTCTGAAATGAAATACAATATTTGATAATATGTCGTACAAATCACTCTTTTGATGAAATTTTTCATCACAATTCCGCACATTTTTTGACCTATTTTTCGAATTTCTACTCTGATGTTGTCTTTAGGCTGTTCAATTGTTGTTGGACCGTGAGCGTCAGATCCTTCACGTAGCCCCAAATAAAGGCAACTCACGTCGTTTCAACACTTGTATCGCATGCAGCATCATCCTGTTAAAAATAAAGGTTGTATGTATCCATTGCATCAGCTACGGGCCAAAAAAAACAGTTAAAATTGTTCTATAACGCATTCCATTCTCTGAAACAGTTGCTCCAGCGGTATTTTCAAAAAAAAAATACGGATCAATGACGACACCAACCCAAAACGCACACCAAGCTGTCACTCGTTTTGATTACAGAAATTTTCCAACTATTTTTCTAGGGTTTTTAGAACCCCAAATAATAAAATTGACTTAGCCATCAAGGTTAACGTTGTCATAACGGCATAAAATAAGGATAGGAAAAGCGAACCGCAAAAGAATTGGGAGAGCCTTGTCCCAAAACCGATTGGAGGGATAATAAAATTAAAAAAATTAAAACTAACAAAAAGGTAAATCGAGCTTTGTCGCTCAGAATGATTTTCTTGAATAAATGGGATGATTTTCTTACATCCCTAACAACCAGTTAACAAACCTACGGCGTGACCATGCATACATGGTCTGCTAGCTTTAATTCGTCTGTTAGCTGGACGTTGTAGGCTGTTAGAGCAAAGTACGGTGCAAACTGGTTTGTGATATACCCAATTCCTGTGAACATCTAGCAATGGACAAATTAGGATACTTGCAGCAATAACGGCTATATGTTCGTGTCTGTCACGCCAGCCGGAACTATATCAGCCGGAACCAAACAACTATGGCACAAGTAGCACTGTGTATCATTGTGCACTATATAATTTTTCAGCCGGAAACCCAAAAATCCAGAAATAAACGTCCATTTTTTTCTCAAAATTATATAATGCACAATGATGCACAAGGCATCATTCTACTTGTGCCATAGTTAGTTTGGCTGTAGAGGGTATGATTCCGGCTGAAATTGTAAGGTTTTTTCCAGAAAATCTTAGATTACTAAATTTATAAGGTTCTGACTGAAAAATCATATTGTACGGTTTTGGCTGGCTTTATTAGGCTCTGGTCAAAATTATAAGGTTCCTGCCGAAAAAATATATATAGTGCAAAATGATGCTCAATGTATCGTACTACTTGTGCCCCATAGTTATTTTGACTGTAAGTTTCTTCTGAAATTGTAAGGTTTTTTCCCGAAAAGTCGTATATTGTTGGATTTATAAGGCTCCGAAGAAAAAATATACATATAGTGCTCAATGATGCACAATGCATTGGGCTACTTGTGCCATAGTTGGTTTGGCTATTATATGAAACTTAATGGCTTTGTAAGGTTCTGGGCGGAATTATAAGGTTCCAGCTGAAAAAGTATATAGTGCACAATGATGCACAATGCATCGTTCTACTTGTGCCATAGTTAGTTTGGCTGTAGAGGGTATGGTTCTGGCTGAAACTGTAAGGTTTTTTCACGAAAAATTTAATATTTCTGGATTTATGAGGTTCCGGCTGAAAAAATATATAGGTAGTGCACAATGATACACAATGCATCGTGCTACTTGTGCTATAGTTAGTTTAGCTACAGTATGGTTCTGGTTTCCTTTTTTAGGTTCCGGCTGGAATTATAAGGTTTCGGCTGAAATAGCATATAGTACACAATAATTCACGATCCATTGTGCTACTTGTGATATAGTTAGTTTGACTGTATATAACCAAGCCATCGTTTCCGGCTGGAGTTATACGATTCCATCGAAAAATCATATATTGCTGGATTTAAAAGGTTCCTCCTGAAAAGTTATATAGTGCACAATGATGCACAATGCATCGTGCTACTTGTGCCATAGTTAGTTCGGATGTAGAGGATTATGGTTCTGGCTGAATTTGTTAGGTTTTTTTCTTCCAAAAAATCTTATATTTGTGGATTTATAAGGTTCCGGCTGAAAAAGCATATAGTGCTCAAAGATGCACAATACATCGTGCTACTTGTGCCATAGTTGTTTGGTTCCGGCTCGTATGGTTCCGGCTGGCGTGACGGACACATATGTTCAACTGATCGTACGAGTTGGAGTTTTCACATCAATAAATTGTTCGAAACTTTCGAATTTGTCGATTTTCGCGTCCAAAGCTAGCACACACTTTACGTTTTCTGCGAAATTTTTACCGTTTTTGTAATGTAGTGTATATCATTGCATTTTTGTTAATCGGGTAGTTTTTACTGTTGGAATGTCTAAGAACGCCGGCAGATTTCAGACATGAAAAAAAAAATAAAAAATAAATTTAAAAGATGTTATTCCCATACGTCAGGTGTAAATCTAAAAAAGAAAAACACGTTAAGGAATTTATTCCGTCTGCAAAATTTTATATCCGCTTGTTTGTATTTTTGTCATTTAGACACTTGAACATATAGTAGAAGATGCCACAACCGCTCCTTTTATTTATTTTTATAGCGTATTTTCGCAAAAAGAGGCCAAAATCTTTCTTGACCGTTTCATAGTCGCGATGAAACAGCAGATGGTTGTTATAAAAGTTAAATTCTGCCATTCGTGCATCGTCAGATCCAAGCCTAGTAGTTTTTGCTATCTAAGTGGTGTTGTTATTTGTTTGAAAAATTTTACACATTTGTTCAGTACCACCCGCCCAATAGTGTTTTTCTCTAGGTTCACCAAAAATTCAACAACGTCGCTAAAGTTGAGTATAATTTATTGCTCTCAGCTGAACTCTGAGTACCACATCAAAGTGGAATATGAATTTGATTGGCCTTCACTAAATCAGAAAGCATATTATTTCATTTAGATGCTAACTCAGATGGCAATCGATTGTTATTTTCCAAAATCCTAATAATGACTGATGCTAACCATGCTACGGGATTGTAAATTTTACTGTAATAATTATCAATTACGGCATTCGAGCCAATCCCGAGGAGCTTTGTCGCTGAATTTTCGCTAAGTTTATTTACAGATTTCTGAATAATTTCTAATCGTAGGAATGCTATTGTAGCGATTGATGCCCAAAAATGATACTGGTTCGGCACCGTATATGTTCCAATTTTCCGATGGGAAGTGTTTCATCGTTAGTTAGGATCTTTGCCGTACATTTTTTAACGGTACTAACAACAATGAATCGATGCTAGCAAAATCGTAATATCATGCCAACTGTAGGGTGAATGACAATATCAATAGCAATTTTGGCCATATATGTGACGATGCTTATGATGATCCATTGCTAAATGAGTATGGTGTGACACCTATTGGCCCTTCTTTTCTTGATAAGGGCACTTCCGCTATACTTGGTGATACTGTTACTCTGACCTGATTTCCCAAATCTTTTGTTTAGTTAACATTCATTGTAGCTCTAAAATTGCGTGATGCTAGCTCGTTCATGTCTTCTCCCTATAACGATATTTGGTACCAATTTGACTTTTATCGCAATGAGTAATATAGATCACCTAAATTTATATTATCTAATCCATCATTATCATAGATTTCGAAGTCAAAGATAAACGAGCTTGGCTTAAAATCATCGACCAACCCTAATGATATTTTTATTTTTCGTATTGAACTTGCTAATTTTACATCATCATTAAAAGCCTTCCATTACTACGAGATAGGGCTAAATTTTGAGCGCAGTCCTCAATGATAAATTACTCAATTGACGTTTAATCCGCCTTTTATTCTCCCCAAAGCAGTTGGTAGAGACAGAAGAGCCGATTCTAGAGCCCATAAGTTTGTAGCAGCCCAGGATCCCGACTTTAAGCATTGATCTGAAAGATTTAAAATCGATAACGACTTTTCCACACCTTTCTAATACACCGGTGTACCGCTTACCATAGTTTTTTTAGAGTCAATTTATATAAGGCTTTAACATAGTTCGGCTCTGTAATGGCAAAATGTCGCAACAGTGCAGCAACTACGCCCTCACAAGCAATTTCATGATAAATATGTTTGATACTATGTATCGTGGTACAGTATACAAGTCATAGAATGACTGTCATTCAACGTGAATCGACGAATGTTAATTTTATTTTATACATTGGTTCAATCATCATTTAATGTGTATAGCCCATGTCTATAAGCCGATGATATTTCCCTTTTGGTGTAAGGTGCGATTGTAAGTTGGAAAGTGTTAGCAGTGTTGTGCTCTTTGCCTTTGGTAAGTCTCTATGATTACGTAACTTTTTGCGGTTTTCGGGTTTAATCTTCTTAAATTTCAGGTTGCTGTAGTTGTAGAAAGCAAGAAAATGGATAGGATGGGATTGAAACCTTGTTTCTAATACACTATCGGCTAACTTAATTAATTGCATATACTATAGTCGGAAAATTGCCGGTAGATTCTAGAATTTTTTGCGCAAGACTAAGCAGGCATTTTAATTTGTTTACTCTAATATCTTATATCTTCATCGTTAATGTCAGATCCGCCATTAATATTTAACTGACGAAGTATAATTGTGTAAAATAGTTTCAGCAGAAATTAAGACTTGCTGAATCACTGTTTTTGTGTTTTTTTTTTTTAAAAATAATATACCCAGAAACCTTTCATGAAAATAAACTTTGTGATGTAAAATATTATAATTAAGATTTGCTTTTTCATTTCAGGTAAGTCAAAAATACTATTGAAGAAAATATTATTTTTAAATGTAAGTAAAACTTTAATTAAAATCGAAAACTTTGAACTAAACTGTAACAACCAGAAATTTACTGCTAAGGTGAGCCCTTCAGGTTTTTTAATTTTTGGTTTTTGAAATTATTCGCGATTACAAAGTAGCTGACATCTGGTGAACAGAACGTGATACCACGCCGTAATCGATTGCACAAAGAGTCCAGTGCAGAAATCCGAAGATCCGAATTACTACCCACAGACATTTTCTTCATACAAAAATAAAACGATTCTAAAGTCCTTAATCGTCGTTGATCGAAAGGAAATGGTTATTTTTATTTCAGAAACCTTCGGAGAAGCCATTTCTGTTAGAAAATATTTCAGAAATTTGATGTTTTAGAAAAACTGATGAGTGACGATTTTGTTTTAGCAGATAGTAGATTTTCGGATTTTTTCTGGGATTTCGTCATACCATAGACCCGACACTTTTTTTTTGATGTCTTCGATTAAATTCCAATCAGCATTACGATTAAATTGCCTTTAATAATCGGTAAAGATATTTGCAAATTTAGCATTGCGGCAATCGTCATCTATATGTCAAAATTACGAATGACCCCTATAACCCTATCAGACCCACCCCTAACCTAAAGTTAAAATCTGCCTATGGTAATGGGCTATTAAATCGTCATAGTCAAATTGGTGTCAATCTGGCAAAATCTCGAAGGACGAAAAATTTTATCGCTGAAAAATGGGGAAAATCAAAGTTTAAAAGGTAAATACCAAATGGCGTCAGACGAGCTCTAATTGGACCAATTTAGTGATGAGCATTTACCGGAAGGCAACTAAAACTGCCTTGTATTTCAACGGAATGTTCTTGAAGACATCAAAACTATTATACGATGGCAATTGGAAGTTTTAGAAAATTGAATTACGCATCTCATTACAAATGAGCTTTCATGCTCACAATGTGGTGTGTGGTTCACTAAATTGTTGTTAGTTTATATAATTGGACCATATGTTCGTAAATAAATAAATAAATATAACCCCACAGACCCACCTCAACCTATAATCAAAATAGACCTGTGGTCGTGGGATATCGAATTGGTATAGTCAGATTGGTGTCAATATGCCAAAATCACGAATGACGAACGATTCTTGGCGATTCTTGATAATTTCCAATCTTCGTTATCGACTATTTTCGGCTGTATGAAACAGATATTCCATTTCATCCCTATAACCTCATCAGATCAGACCCACCCATAACCTATACTCAGAATCTACCTATGCGCATGGTTTATCGAATTGGCATAGTCAGATTGGACGAATGAATGATTTTATCGATAAAAAATGGGGAAAGTTAAAATTACACCCCTATAACCCTATCACACCCACCCCAATCTATAATCAAAATATACCTATGGTCATGGGCTATCTAGTTGGCATAGTCAGATTGGTGCCTATATGACAAAATCTCGAATGACGAAGGCTTGATAATTTTTAAACTTCGTTATTGGCAATTTTCGGCTATATGAAACAGATATTACCACTTACAAACCTCTCTCAAACCTCTGCAAATGAGACCATTTCCAAACATAACTCTTTTAACGTTAAGTTTTAATAAATTAAATATGAATGATATGAAACAATAAATTAATATCGGTTAAATTTAAAATTTTATTTGTTCTTTGTTATCATATATGTTTTCGGCTGATTTTGCACGTTAATCACTTTCGGTGGAGTATTTAAGACACCATCTGCATTATCGTTTTTTTCACTTTTGGCTGACAACTTTCGTCTAACTTTAACAACGTACAGGAATCGTTCCCCTTAATAAAAATGGTTTTCGTCTTAAATGAGTTCTGATTTCTGTCAGAGTTCTGTGTTCTGATGTTGCGTGAAATTGCACCATTTTGCACCATGTTGCACAATGTGGCAGCGGGTGGTGTAATTTATTATCAAGTTGCGTGATGGGTTTTGCCTTCATTTGATCCATGTTGCTTTGGTTCTTGTTAATTGCAGCACTCCAATTTAGCTATGGTTGATGGAAATGAGATGCCCGTATTATTTTTTGTGCTACGACGTAGTTAAATATCATGAGGAAAACCACTTATTGATCGTTTATTTATTGACTTATGCGCGATTAATACCTCGATTTCCAAAATTTTATTCTAGTTCGCATCACGCATTTGGCTACAAATTTAAGGAAGGTCTAGTACTTTGGCTACGGATTAAATGCCCCTAGGCCTTCGTTAAAATATTAGCCATTTCCTTTTCCAACAGATTTATGATTTGTCATTATAATAAGCACTTCAATGTTAACGCTCATGTTAATCAAAAGGGGGTTTAATTTCTTGCCAATATCATCCTTGTTGTGTACGTATTTTAAATAAGTTGAATCTGGCAACCCTACTCATCGCAAGTGCACCCAAGAAAATTATGTTTACTTTGATCGATTTTTCAGGAAACTTCGCTCCAAAAGCAATACGTAAAAAGACCCATCAACCGTTATAAACGAGATAATTTGAGTACAGTCAGATACCCTTCGGGTAATACTCAAATCATTAATTTACATACAATAATTACTTTTCAAATATATTTTTCATATCATCGATTAAGGGGAGGGAAACGAGTTTTGTAATTTTTAGGAATTCGACAAAAGTTAATAAAATTTCGTTGTGCATAGAAGTACCTCTATCAACGACACAACACATCCTAGAGGCGAGAAAATACAAAACCTGCAGATGTTCACTAAGCTCCTGCAGAGGCCTCCACGGTGATGTTTTGCCGGCTACGTTCTCAGCGAGAAGTGCGAGGGTCGTGGGGTTTGAGGCATGCAGGGCTCCTGGCCTACACCGTGATTAACAGAGAATTATAAAAAATAAAAACGCAAATAATAATAATAATACCCGGGTTCCGCCGAAATTCGTCGGCCGGAACCTGAGGAACGAACAACTCAAAAAATTATAAATGGGAGAGAGGTGCCTTGGCGCGCGCATCCATTCGAATTCAAACAGGGCCAAAGCCCCGGTTACGAAATTGGATGCGGGCACCAAGGGACCGCACTACACACACCGACACAGAGGGAGCCTCCGCTCCCATCACACACAACCGAAAATTTTAGTGATTCATTTTATTTGTAGGGAAAACAACAAAAGGAAACCACTTCCCGAAAGAAGAAAAAAGAAAGAGAGAGAAGCGAGAGAGAGAAGCGAGAGAGAGAACAACACGCATCGAGCGCGCACCCGCTGTGCGGCGCTCGATTACAAAATATATAAAAATTTAAATTTAATAAAAAAAATTTAAGAAAATAATCAGAAAAATTAAAAATAAAAATTAAAAAAAATTGTACCTTAATTATAACAGTTAATGTTGCGGCCTTGCGCCGTTCTTGTTGCGGGGCCTCTCCCCGATAAAATTGGGTTGCGGCCTTGCGCGGCCGTCATGCCACAGGGTCGCCGCCCCGGACCGTTGCGGCTTTGGTGCCGTTTAGTATTTTGGCCTTGACTGGCCGCCAAAATAAATTAGGCGATGCGGGGCCTTTCCCCGATAAAATAAAACGAATGGCCTCAACTGGCCACCCGAAACTCGTTGGGCGTTGGCTCGCCTTACCGCATGCACCCTCAATGTCACCTGGATCGGACACCAAAGCGGTGAAACGGTGTCTGGCCAAAACCGTAATTATCACCAAAAAAACTTTTGGGCGTTGGCTCGCCTTCAAAAATCCAGAAAAATATTTGAGTGGCCTCGCCTGACCACCCGTTATATTGTACGGCACCCGTAAATAATGCGGCACCCGTAAGTAGTGTGGCACCCGTTGAAAAATGTGGCACCCGTTGATAAATGTGGCACCCGTTGATAAATGTGGCACCCGTTATATTATGCGGTGCCCTTAAATAATGCGGCACCCGTTGAAAAATGTGGCACTCGTTGATAATGCGGCGCCTGCTGACAATGTACCACCCGTGATATTGTACGGCACCCGTAAATAATGCGGCACCCGTAAGTAGGGTGGCACCCGTTGAAAAATGTGGCACCCGTTGATAAATGTGGCACCAGTTATATTGTACGGCACCCGTAAATAATGCGGCGCCCTTTGGAAAATGTGGCACCCAGTAAATTGTACACGAGCCTCTATTAGCCTTTCGTAAAAATAAAAAATGTAGCGCCGTCGTACCAACCAGAACTCACTTATAAATCACCGCAAATTTGGTAACTATTAAATGTTCAACTGCCGTTTAACTCAAAACACCAAAATCGAGAACGTAACCACCTAAATTACACTCTTTGCACAAGAAAAAATTAGGTGTAATCAATTCCACTTGAGCGTTGATTTGCTAACAATCCATAAAAAAACTAATGTTGGGGCGATTTTCTATTGACCGACCCTCCGATACCAACTTAAACTCAACTTCACAAATAAATTTTTATTATCTTTATAATGTTTAATATTTTATTTTTATTATAATTTTTATATTCACAATCCACACGAGATTTTTTATCATTCAAAAAAAAAAAAACAACTTGAATTTATAAAAGAATTGAAACTCGAAAAATCACAAACTAACTCAATGAAAATCACTACTCGAATGACAAAAAAAAAACAAATATTCGAGCGTCGCACAGCTCGTAAAACGTTCTAGAAGAAATTAATCTCTCTTCTCTGTCTCTCCCTTATATCAAATTTTCGTTGATATAAGGGAGATAGACATATAAGAAAAACATTTCTTCCAAAACGTTTTACTTTGCACACACTCGATGCGCATTGTTATCTCTCTCTCTCCTATTTTTGTTCCGTTGCCAACATAACCGAAGAAAACACACAAGAATCCATCCACCAAGACGCCACGTTCACACATTGAAAAACTCGGACGCAAGAAACCATGGAAAATGGAAACAAATTTACCAAAAAAAATGTCTTGTTAAGACAATACAGTCGTAACAAACGTGGGAACGTCCCACACCCTGAGATGTCTCATAAGCCGGGCCTAAAACAAACAACACGAAAATAAAGATAGAGAGAGAAACGATTAAACACGGATGTCTTTGACATGATAAGTACCCAAGGATTTGCCATTCAAATCTTCGACGGTGTACGCTACCCGCCCGACTTTGCTGGTAATTATGGCGGGTTTGAATTTGCTTGCCAATTTGGCGGAGAATTTATTCGACGCATCGCTCAAAGCAAACGATCGTATAAACACGGGTTGTCCAATTCGAAAAGAACGCGTATTACTGCGTAAGTTATAATGTTGGGCCCCCTTTTCGTGTGCCACACGTAAATAATGTGTTATACGATCCTTTAAAAAGTTTACTCGATCTGGCTTAGCCCATACCTGGACTTCGCTGGGATCATGTTCATCGAGTAACCGTCGCAGTGAGTAATCTGAACCGTGCATCGACATATGTTGACCGAACACGACATAATGAGGGGAATAATGTATCGAATCGTGTATGGCATTACGTAAAGCAGCCGCAATTTCCTGCAAATTTTTGTCCCACAAATTATGGTCGTGATCGCTCAAATATGAACGAATACTGGCAATTAATGTTCTATTAACACGCTCGGAAGCGTTACTTTGGGGCGAGTACACCGGCGTACGTAAATGGTTACACCGTATTTAGCTAACAGGTCTTTAAATAGATTCGAGGTGAACTGCTTCCCATTATCGGAGGTAACAATTTCGGGTACGGAGAATAAAAGGAATACCTCATTTTCTAGAAATCGACACAATAATGAGGCAGACGCCTCGCGTAAGGGTTTTACAACTACGAATTTCGAATAATGATCCAGAACGATAACGATACAGGTATTTCCGAGTTTCGAACGTGGATACGGACCCAAAAAATCTACATACAGTTTTTGAAACGGGCGAGTTGACGTGACCTGAGCTCCCATGGCTGGTTGTGTAGAGAAATTAACAGCTTTGTTCATTTTACATTTAGTGCAGCTAGCAACGTACTGTTTAACTTGTTTTGCCATATGAGGCCAGTAAAATTGACGCTGAAGGCGCTCGAGAGTTTTGCTGCCGCCTAAATGTGCTGAAGTGGGAGGTACGTGAGCCTGTTCGATAAGCGTTGAAGTTAAGGAATTAGGAATAACAAGTTTCCAATTCGAAAGGTCGGTATCCGTATATTTAAAACCGAAGGAAGGGGATATTAATAGTTTATCATCCTGGATCTTATAGTTGTGCGAACAATCTTTTAAGGAACGAATTTTCGCGATCTGATCGACGTAATCTGGATCTTGGAACGCAACCGAATTTTGATCAACGTGTAAAATAGGGACCGAAGAAGGTATTAAAGCATTCACGGAAGGGTCGATGTTTTTACTCGACAAGGCTGGATCCTCAAATTGGGCACCAGGATCAGGCGTGCTCTTACTTTCGGAATCATCCTCACAAGGAGCGGATTCATCCGGAAAAGCTCGAGACAACGCATCAGGTACAACGTTAACTGAACCTTTTCGGTATCCAATCTGAAAATCCAGCGCTTGGAGTTTCAGACTCCATCTCGCCAAACGTCCGGAGAGGTCTTTTTGACTCATTAACCAGCGCAAACTGGAATGGTCAGTATAAATGACGAATGGATAACCTTCCACGTAGGGACGGAATTTTCGCACGCTGAGGACGGCAGCGTAGCATTCCAGCTCGGTCACCGAGTAGTTTCGCTGCGCCGCATTGAGCTTATGGGAATAAAACTCAATGGGCCGCTCCACCCCCTCGGCGTCCACCTGAAATAAGACACTACCGACCCCAACGGCACTGGCATCACACTGAATAAAAAAGGGTTTAGTGTAATCAGGATGCGTCAATACTGGGGCAGTTGACAAGGCGGTTTTGAGGGCGTTAAAGGAAGAATCAGCAGCTGCAGACCAACATACTTTAGTGTTTTTACCAGTAAGATCGGTGAGAGAAGAAGCTAAGGAGGCGAAATTAGGAATGAAGCGACGGTACCATCCGCACATTCCCAGAAAACGTCTAATCTGTTTCGTCGTTTTCGGAATAGGGTACTCCAGAATAGCTTTACATTTATCTGGGTTTGTACGGAGGCAACCATCACCCACAATATAACCTAAATAGTCTACTTCTTTCAACACAAACTTTCTTTTGGTCAAATTGATTGTTAAACCGGCGTCCTTCAGATATCCAGCAACCTGTTGTAGCAAATCGAAATGTTCAGCCAGAGTGGAAGATGTGACCAGAAGGTCATCGAGGTACACAAAGACCTTATCGTGCAGTTGGTACGGGATCACGCGGTGCATCAAGCGACAAAGCGTCTGTGGTGCGTCGCATAAGCCAAACGGCATCACCTTGAACTGATACAAGGGCCGTCCAGGAACCGTAAACGCCGTTTTATCGCGGGATGCTGGGTCGAGTGGGATCTGCCAAAAGGCATCCTTCAAATCAATCGCCGAAATGAATCGGGTGTGTCCCAAACGACCCAACAATCCGTTGATTATGGGCAGCGGATACGCATCCTTGACGGTTGCCTTGTTCAGTTCTCTAGCATCCAAGCACAGGCGAACTTTCCCATTGGCCTTACGCACCAACGTGACCGGTGAACACCAGGAACTTTGTGACTCCTCGATAACCCCCAAAGACAACATCCTATCCAACTCGGCATACATGAGTTTCTGGATAGCTGGGGACACGGAATAAAAACGTTGTTTGACTGGTTTTGCGGAACCGACATCGATCATATGAGTGATGAGGGATGTGCGGCCCAAACCTAAAATATCGCTGCTCGGGAAATATTCGCGGATAAGATCCAATTTACGACGATCATCAGATGTTAAAATATGAAATTTGGGTGTGTTGGTAGTTTCACCTAATTCGTCCGAATTATTTAACGCGGAGATTTTTGGGGAAATTCCAAAACGATTCCAAAAATCGATACCCAAATAAAGCGGTTGTTCCAAGGAAGGGACAACGTGAAAATTCATAAACTTAGTGACTCCGTTGAATTCGACGTTAGCTCTTATATAACCAAAGACTCGTTGGACTTGGCCACTCGCGGTAGTTATAGTGGAAGGAAAGTTATGGAATTCAACAAAAGGATTTGACAGAAGTTTCTCCGATCCACTCCCGAGAACACTGACACTCGCCCCGCTGTCGAGAAGACCCTTAAAAGGTATCTTATTTATAAAGACCTGGGCGTAAGGCCGAGTGTCACTACCCTCGGAGAATAGAACGGAGGAAATCACATCATTTCTCATTGCGACGCGACGGTTCCAATATTTTTTTGAACGCTTTAAACGATCTAACTTTGCCAATGATGGGGCATTATAGAAAAATTTAAGAGCGACAGGAAGGGAGGAAGGATTGGATGGGGAAGAAGGATCGGGAAAGGAATCATTACTGGCAGACGAGCTTACCTCTTCGTCGGATTCGAATAGGAGCGGATTTCCGCGTCCGTATTGCTCGCTGCATCCTCCAGAATCGGTTTGAGTGGATTTGTCCGTGGTAACATCAGTCTGGGTTGCGGTTGTGGTTGTGGTGATTCTCGTGGCCCAGTCCTCCAAGAACCACTGTTCTGGTTTTCCGACAATCTTGATTGAGCGTTTCGTTCTTCGGCACAACGTCGACAACGCGCAGATATCGTCCCTCGTAGCCCACATCGATAGCAAAACAATCCAACGGGAGCCAATTGACAATCCATGAACGTGTGACCCATATCCGAACAATTAAAGCAGACGATATTTTTACTATGATTGGCATGTTGTTTGTAAACCAATCCCGAACTGCCTGCTGGGACTTGTCCACCCGAACGTCTCGCCGCTGCCGACTGATACCTGCTCTCCGTTTGAATGGCGGATACTGAGTTATCGGGCAGAACATCAGTTAAGGGATAATTCTCATAAGAGTCATATGCTCCAACATCATCATACGGACTGCCTGATAACTCATTGATCACGCGTCGTGGATGGATTGCAGGATCCGCCGGAGCTTTGAGCCGCCGGAAAGACTCCTCCCAAGCAGAACAGCTTTTGATTAGTTCGTTGATGCTGCTGAACCGACGATCTGTAAGGTGGTATTGTAGCGTAGGCTTCATGTTGTTCAGCAAAATTTGAATGAGCTCTTCGTCTGAGTACGGCGTTCGACATTGTAAGGTAAGGGTCCAGACGTGGTTGTAGAAATCCAGGAAGCTTTCGTTCGGTTGTTGTTTACGTGCCTCGACCATTCTGCGGATTTCGTAATTTGTGCGACGATCTTGAAAGCGCTCGATAATTCCGCTTCGTAGTTCTGACCAGGTCGCGTGCGGGTTATGTTTACGAAATGTCCAGTACCACTGCAACGCGAGGTCCTTCAGAATGGTGTGGAGCTCTAACAATAAAATTTGTTCGGATAATCCCCGAGATGAAGCGATGGTATCAACTTGAAACAGGAACATATCGATGTTGATTCCTGATGGAGATCCCGTGAAACTTAGTCCACTACCGGACAACAAACGTCGATCGACAAATTTTGGCGATACTGGCGAACTAGTGGACGTCGGAGGCGCTCGATCGTGTACGGTTGGAATCGGGATGTCTTGTGAGAACAGGTTATTTCCAACGATTTGAGTCTGGAGGTTGGTTTGTCTTTGATCCAACTTGACCAGCTGCTGTGATACCAATTCGAATTTGTGCAGCATGGATTCCAACAAGGTGGTCTGTGCATTTGATTGTTGTACCGCCGTGTGGTTCGTTTGAATCTGATCAAGGAGATCCTCCAAAGTGCATCTTCGCTCCTGCGGTTGTGGGTGGTCGGAATCATCCTCGCTACCGAGATTTTGAACTTGAATCTCTTCATTTGTTTCCTCATGGAGAGGTATTTCCAACGCGAGATGTACGCCCTTTGCGCTTTCTATGGAAACGTTCAACTTTTCCTGGTCATCCAGGTACATCTGCAGACTGGTCAATAATTCGGAACATGCTTGATGTACCTTACGCGCGGGTTGCTCGTATTTCGATGATTTGAATGCGCGACTAAGCCGACCTGCCAAATGTAATAAACGAGAGTGGTACCGTTGCACCAATAGCATGAGATCTTTTGTCGCCGGATCCAACACTGTGATCGCTCCCCGAATCTCCTCCAATTTCTTGAGACACGTTGAGATCTCAATATCTGGTCGTTTCGATGCGTTTGTATGCATTTTTCCGGGCGCTGGTTTAGTCTCGGCCTGCTCACTTCGGACCGCTTCCTCGAGTTGATGAATTGCATCTGATGTGTCGAAGCGTATGTCACGAAGGAGACATTCCACCTCCACTTCGTCTCGTTGCAGTAGATTTACGTCCATTTTAGAATTCAGGTAAGGTTAGGGAATAAGTTTGGTTAGTTCGAAAAAACGTAGTCTTTATTGATTTATAAAAATACAAAAAAATTTTAATTCAAAATAACTCTAACTCAAACGGAAGGTTTTAAATTAGAGGAAATTACAACTAAAGATATTCCACACCCACTATAACTAGATAATAAAAAAAAACACGAAATATTTTTATAAATAACACGAAAAGGAATGGATACCTTGTAAGAGTTTGTGGGTCCAGTATTCCCACGATTAGTTTAACGACGGATAGGACGAGATACCCCCGAAAGTGGCGCTGTTCGATGAGAACCTAATTTGGGGGGGCTCGTTAAAATAATTACAACAACAAAAATTCAACCAATGAATATCAAATCGCGATAAACAACCAGAAAGTTACCCCGTGCGTTGGATAATACTCAATTCGATTGTGAATTTGGTTAACTTCCACTCGATCCCACGGATGGTTACGTTGGATACGTGGTTCTACGTCCGAGTTATCCCACACTGTACGTCTTTGAGGCCTTTCTGGCGTATCCCACGGATTTGAATTCATACAAAATAATAATAATAAACAAAATTTAATAATAATAATAACGTAGCTAATGAAACTACCAACACACCCAGATAAGGAGGCAAAGTAGCAAGAAAAAAAAAAACAAATAAGATAATAATAAAAGAAGGAAGGAATGGTTACCTTGTGGTGGTTTGTGGGTCCAGTATTCCCACGGTTAGTTTAACGACGGAAGACGAGATACCCCCCAAAGTGGCGCTTTTCGATGAGAACCTAATTTGGAGGGGCTCGTTGAAATTTGAAACGATACGAAAAAAAACAATTCAAGCAACTACCAACACACCCAACGGTATGCAGGCAGGAGGCTGATACTCAAGAGATACAAAGGAAAAAGGAAAATAAAATCAAAATGAAATACTAATAAACCCGAGGGTTCCAATACAACCCATAGATCTATAAACCAAAATCAAAAACAATATCAAAATATCAAATAAAGCAAATAAAGTTTATAGAAAAATTTTTTAATTAATACCACGATACGGATGGTATGATGAGAGTGGAAACCCCACTCCGTGTCAGCTAAATAATAAAATAATAAAGAAATAATAATAATAAAATAATAATAACAGTTGTTGCTCCTCAAATTTCGGTCGAGAAATTTCGGGGCAGGGAAAATGAAGCTAAGCTAAACCCCAGACAAATGACATCCAAGCTCCACCACAATCAGACACAACATAGTGGAAATGGGAAAGAGCTCAGAAGTCGGATGTCCAAAGAATAGGGGATGACACCCCCATCTACGCGCAATCAAACAGCCCGTGCTGGTTGCGATCGTAGATGGAGAATGTCAACCGGGAGACTGGCTTTGGTGTGCGCGTCCATGCGAATTCAAACAATGTGAAACACCGGTTTCGACACTGGACGCGCACGCCAAAGGGAGTGCAGCTACAAATCAAAAAAAATAAAAATTATCAAAATTAAAATTCGCAAGTTTGGGCGCCACTGTTACGGGCTAGCTACTGCCAACCTGCAGATGTTCACTAAGCTCCTGCAGAGGCCTCCACGGTGATGTTTTGCCGGCTACGTTCTCAGCGAGAAGTGCGAGGGTCGTGGGGTTTGAGGCATGCAGGGCTCCTGGCCTACACCGTGATTAACAGAGAATTATAAAAAATAAAAACGCAAATAATAATAATAATACCCGGGTTCCGCCGAAATTCGTCGGCCGGAACCTGAGGAACGAACAACTCAAAAAATTATAAATGGGAGAGAGGTGCCTTGGCGCGCGCATCCATTCGAATTCAAACAGGGCCAAAGCCCCGGTTACGAAATTGGATGCGGGCACCAAGGGACCGCACTACACACACCGACACAGAGGGAGCCTCCGCTCCCATCACACACAACCGAAAATTTTAGTGATTCATTTTATTTGTAGGGAAAACAACAAAAGGAAACCACTTCCCGAAAGAAGAAAAAAGAAAGAGAGAGAAGCGAGAGAGAGAAGCGAGAGAGAGAACAACACGCATCGAGCGCGCACCCGCTGTGCGGCGCTCGATTACAAAATATATAAAAATTTAAATTTAATAAAAAAAATTTAAGAAAATAATCAGAAAAATTAAAAATAAAAATTAAAAAAAATTGTACCTTAATTATAACAGTTAATGTTGCGGCCTTGCGCCGTTCTTGTTGCGGGGCCTCTCCCCGATAAAATTGGGTTGCGGCCTTGCGCGGCCGTCATGCCACAGGGTCGCCGCCCCGGACCGTTGCGGCTTTGGTGCCGTTTAGTATTTTGGCCTTGACTGGCCGCCAAAATAAATTAGGCGATGCGGGGCCTTTCCCCGATAAAATAAAACGAATGGCCTCAACTGGCCACCCGAAACTCGTTGGGCGTTGGCTCGCCTTACCGCATGCACCCTCAATGTCACCTGGATCGGACACCAAAGCGGTGAAACGGTGTCTGGCCAAAACCGTAATTATCACCAAAAAAACTTTTGGGCGTTGGCTCGCCTTCAAAAATCCAGAAAAATATTTGAGTGGCCTCGCCTGACCACCCGTTATATTGTACGGCACCCGTAAATAATGCGGCACCCGTAAGTAGTGTGGCACCCGTTGAAAAATGTGGCACCCGTTGATAAATGTGGCACCCGTTGAAAAATGTGGCGCCCGTTGATAATGCGGCGCCTGCTGACAATGTACCACCCGTGATATTGTACGGCACCCGTAAATAATGCGGCACCCGTAAGTAGGGTGGCACCCGTTGAAAAATGTGGCACCCGTTGATAAATGTGGCACCAGTTATATTGTACGGCACCCGTAAATAATGCGGCGCCCTTTGGAAAATGTGGCACCCAGTAAATTGTACACGAGCCTCTATTAGCCTTTCGTAAAAATAAAAAATGTAGCGCCGTCGTACCAACCAGAACTCACTTATAAATCACCGCAAATTTGGTAACTATTAAATGTTCAACTGCCGTTTAACTCAAAACACCAAAATCGAGAACGTAACCACCTAAATTACACTCTTTGCACAAGAAAAAATTAGGTGTAATCAATTCCACTTGAGCGTTGATTTGCTAACAATCCATAAAAAAACTAATGTTGGGGCGATTTTCTATTGACCGACCCTCCGATACCAACTTAAACTCAACTTCACAAATAAATTTTTATTATCTTTATAATGTTTAATATTTTATTTTTATTATAATTTTTATATTCACAATCCACACGAGATTTTTTATCATTCAAAAAAAAAAAACAACTTGAATTTATAAAAGAATTGAAACTCGAAAAATCACAAACTAACTCAATGAAAATCACTACTCGAATGACAAAAAAAAAACAAATATTCGAGCGTCGCACAGCTCGTAAAACGTTCTAGAAGAAATTAATCTCTCTTCTCTGTCTCTCCCTTATATCAAATTTTCGTTGATATAAGGGAGATAGACATATAAGAAAAACATTTCTTCCAAAACGTTTTACTTTGCACACACTCGATGCGCATTGTTATCTCTCTCTCTCCTATTTTTGTTCCGTTGCCAACATAACCGAAGAAAACACACAAGAATCCATCCACCAAGACGCCACGTTCACACATTGAAAAACTCGGACGCAAGAAACCATGGAAAATGGAAACAAATTTACCAAAAAAAATGTCTTGTTAAGACAATACAGTCGTAACATACTGTTGAATATACAAACAGAAAAATTCATTTGGCGCGTCTCGCTCGTATAACCAAATCGAGATTTATTTTTTGATAACTCACATCTAGAATTTTTTTTAGTTATTCATGTTCATTCCGTTTGTTCGTCAATACTCGTAAAACTAAATATTTGTTATGTACAAATCATAAATACGTACATATTTTCTAGCATACAACATCGTAGATATGTCTATATAGAACCAACAAATGGCTATCACAAATTTTGTCAAATCTAAAACTAATGTTTGAACAACCGACATATACTCCGTATCCCAACTAAACACAAAAAAGACAAAAACGAGAGTACCAATTTGCACAGTGTTTATATTTTTTAATATAGCTTAAATCTAGGAACCTATATCTAAGTATCTAAAATGCCCAACCAACAATAATTTTAGTGAATTAGCAGTTTAACTTTAATCGTGAAGTGATTAGCAAGTGATCCAATTGAACTAAATACCGATACTGAAATTCCGGCACCACAAACGGCCAATAACCAATTTAAGTTTTATTAAGTCCGAGCCTAATAGAAATGCACTTAAGGCTAACCTATTTTTGTTGAATGCTTGCTCTAGTAGACTGGAATTGACCAGCATTTGATAGGTCAGACAATTCAAAGAAATAGATTTTCGGCTATTTAGCACACGCTCCGAACGGGCTAGGATTCGGCCCCCTTGTATTAACATTTAAAACATTTGAAATTTTCTGAGCAAAATTAATTTTGTATAAAATGACTTTCACATTAAGCGTAGCTTTTGCATTTTGTTAATAAATATCATAGCAAAAAAAATTGTTAAGTAGAATTTTCAAAGAAAAGTTCTTTCTGGAATTATGCTGCAAATAGTCGCTTGAATGTCGCATCACAAGCGATTCACGAGTACTTTGACTAATTTCTCTACTCACGAGTAGTTTCGACTACAAAATTGCGATGTTTCCAGAAAAATTCTATCTAGCATTATGTATCAGGATAAAGCCATTTAAATTAATCAGATAATTCCAAATAGAATTTTTCTGAAAATATTTCAGTTTGTATAGTCAAAACTACAACGTATTCGGTGGTATATGTCAAGTGCTCGTGAATCTCTCTCTCTCTCTCTCTAGCATTTACATCCCATGAAGGGATTTTGCCGCCCGCACTATGGTCCTCGATCCTTCTCGGTCCATCGCTCTCGTCCTCCAATTTCGACATCCTAATACGAGTAGGTCTTGTTCGACGTCGTCACACCAGCGCAGTCGGGGTCTTCCTCTACGACGTACTCCGACTGGTTGTTGATGGAACACTTTGTAAATCATTCGTTGTTGTGGAGACCTTGCAACGTGGCCGAGCCATCTCACTCGATTAGATTTAATGAAGCCGATAATATCGCTACCTCCGAGAAGTTGCCTTATTTCGTGGTTTATGCGAATCCGATATTCATTGTTCGCAACTTTAATAGGACCAAAAATTGAACGGATGACCTTCCTTTCGAAGGTAGATACTAATCTACAGTCGTTAGAGGTCATGGTCCAGCTCTCGCTTCCGAAAGTCAGCACAGGTCTTATCAGTGCTTTATAAAGTGCGAGCTTGCACGACTGCGATAGGTGTTTCCCAAGTAGCACCAAATAACTTTATAGTTTTATGACCAAATCCCGACGTCGGTGCAACCGCTAGAAACATGAAAAATTAGACATTTTGAACTTAAAACTAAAATTTCTTATCTATCGGTCGGTCCGACCACCATACGACGGTATCTTTTACCAGTCAGTATCAAGTTATTTTTTATCGAGTTGGCCAACTTATTTCACATTTTCTAACTATTATCCGACTACTGTAACTTAATGGTCATTATTTACCCACGTGCCGACTCTTTAGTTTACCGGTCGTTTTACCCGATATTAAATGACCAGTTGGCGACTTTATTGTCATTTAAAAACTGAAATCCAACTAAAATAAGTTATTTGGTATATGCACGACGACGAAATAACATTTTTCACGTATCACAATTTTGTTGACTCGCTTGACAATTTTATCGAGAATATTATATATCGACAAACGTCAAATGTACAAAAATTTATTATTTATAAATAATTAAATATGGATCATTTTAAATTAAAAAAGAAGCCATTTAAACATTCGACATTATTTTTCCGGCAAGTGAAATTTTACTTAAACAAACCCTTAAATCTAAAAGTCAATAAAAAAAGTAATTTTGACAATTAAGTTAAAAAAATAACCAAGTTGTTGCCAGAGTGACAAATTTGTTGGGAAAATAGTTTATTTGATTTTGAAATAACTTTTTTGTGTTTTTTGAGTCTTTTTTATAACTTTTTTGTCATTTTCATTTACATTATGAAACTCGCCATTTTTTCTTTAGCTTTCATTAAAAATTATTTACTTCTGAAAAACAAAATTTGTTATTTTGATAATTTTCATGACTATATGTCAATATAGTATCATAATTTTAATGACGGGGATGTTTTTGAACAGATTTTCTCTGCTTTTAGAGTGATTTAATCATATTTATTTATTTTTATTTTTTTGAAATATCAACTTATGTTTTAAAATAAAGAAATTATGGAAGCCCGTAAGTTTTGAGTTGGGAGACAGGTACATATTTACTATAAAACTAAATTTGTTTGAAAAAATAAGCCGTAATTAACATTAAATTTGAATTATTAGTTTAACAATGATTCTATAAATTTTAATTTTTATAAAGAACCTTTCAAAGTAGGAGCATTTGACATTTGTATTTTTTCATAAAACAAGAAAAAGAAATAAATAATGTTATGAAAAAGACAGCACGATTATTTACATATATTGAAAAAAAAGTTCCCTCTCCACAAAATATAATCCGAATGACGGACAAAATTAGGTTTTTTACGAACGTAATAGTTGTATAAGCGACTCACATCTAACTAAAACTTCAGTCATTTGAAAAGACAAATAGTGGTTATTACGACGTTATAACAACCTAAGATTTATTCCCCAATACCGTTGTAGCACCGTTACCATACCGTTGTACCAACGTCGGCTAGCCGACCACTAGTCATTCAGCTAACGGCGGTACGACGTTATCCCAACCCATTTGTGCTACTTGGGTTAGATCGCAATAATTTTGATTGGGCGTAGAAAACTCGTTGTCCGGCAGCGATTCGGGCTTTTATTTCTGCCTGCATATCATTCAAGGATGTTATAAGTGACCCGAGGTATTTAAAATTTTCAACGCTATCAAAGTTATGGTCGCCAATTTCGAGATTTGCCATTGAGATGTTCCTGGGTGTTGTTAAGAATTTCGTTTTGGTACTGTTCACCTCCAAACCAAGTCTTCTTGCGCAGCGATTGAGCGGTATGAAACTGTCCTTGATGTCGCTAGGTCTTCGGCCAAGAAGCACGATATCATCTGCATATCCAAGAATTTGGCCTGATTTATTGAATATACAGCGCAAAGTTTCAATGTTGCTTTTCCTCACTACGTACTCAAGCGCCAAATTGAACAGCACAGGCGCGAGTGCATCTCCCTGTCGAACACCAGATGTTATTTGAAAGGAGTCTGATACAGTTCCTTCAATTACAATTCTACATGCAGATCCAGACGTTGTTAATTTACACAGAGAAACGAGTTTCTCTGGGATTCCCAGGCATATGAGCGCGGCCCATAGGTTGTTACGGTTTATACTGTCATACGCCTGTATGAAGTCTATATATAGCTGATGTATGGTTATGTTGTACTCCCAACATTTTTCCAAGATCATCCTCATGGTGAAACACTGGTCAGTGGTCGATCGGTTGGGACGATAACCACACTGATAGTCGCCAATGATGTTTTCGGCGAAAGGGATGAGTCTGGCAAGTACAACATTAGCCAACACTTTGTAAGCAGTGTTCAATAGGGCTATGCCACGAAAGTTTTCACATTTAAGGCGGTCACTTTTTTTGCTCGTGAATCGCCTGTACAATATACAAGCCAGTATATCCAGATAATTCCAGATACATAAATAGAATAAGTGAAATAAGTGAAAAATTGAAATTTCAGGCATAAAATTCGAACTTGCTTCATAGAGGCAACACATGTGATAATTGAGTTTCCGCATTTTCATTTTTATCGCCGCGTTTCTGTCTGTCTTGGCAGGATAAGTTAAAAATATATGTGTTTAGCTTGAAAATGCATGAGACTAATTTTTAAAATTTCGGCCTGAATGTTATAAATGTCATGACAGGTTATCAGCATGGCACTGTTTACTTTTGCGATAGTACATTTTCGGGCTTGGATAGTCAACTCTCGCGATATTGATAGTTTAGTGATGCCTTGGCCTTTGTTTATCAGGTTTGGTTATAATGTCATGCTTTAGATTGATATTTTCGCCAACTAACCAAACATAATGATCACTTAGGAATTATGTAACTCGTTCTCTATAGCTCTTTCTCAAGTAATTTTCCATAATCAGAACTGTATTATAAAATTAGGAAACTGCACCTCATTAATTTTCAATTTGCTTCTTTCAAAGAGTTTCAATTCTCCCACAACTCACCCCGACTACTCACTTAAAAGAGCCAAAGCAGGCAATTGTACATTACACTCCAGGGCGTGGGCCCTGGGGCTGATCGCTGTACTTACCTTATAAGTTTAAGTTCCATCTTTTGTATTATAACTGAAGATCCTCTGGTTTCTTTTCCACTCTCACAAATTTTTTTCTTGGTAGCTATTTTTTATCTGTTTGAAATTTATAATATAGATATAGAAAGTGCTGAACTTTGCTTTTCTTTTTATCTCATTTTATTAATAATGCCAGCTTAATTGTTGATATATACACAAATCCTACATCAAGTAAGCATGATGGGGATGAATCTATGCTGTCTGGGAACATTCTATCAGACAAATTTTTACCGTGAGAATTATCGCTTGATCTGCATATAAAGTCGTTACTAAACTGCGAATCAATCGTGAATCTGTTCTAAAATTATTCAAGGGTAATCTAAAACTAATGCTTTTCAAAAAACGTAAAGTTTGCGGAGTTGAATCATAAAAAACCGCTTTGAAAGATCGAAACATATATTAACTTGGTAAGCTGGGGATAAAATTATATTTTCTGGTGAAAAGACATTTGTCCCGGACTAACCCCACAACTCCCAGAATGAAAGGTTTTGGTCTGCTACGATTTTGAATTTCCCGGATGGCAAAAGCCATATTTTAAAATTTCACAATCTTGCATTGGTCATGGTTTGAGGTGAAATCAGTCCAAAAGGTGAGTTACCATAAAATTTTATAAAAAATTTAGATGACAACTATTACTATCCTCTCCATTATTTTGTTTGTTCGTACAACCTGTGGAAGCTCCCAAATTATAAATTTTCAAAACAGCCACAATTTAAAAATATTATTAATAAAATTTGGAACAAAATACCAATGGAAACAATGCATGCCATTTGCAATGCTTTTGAAAGAAGACAGAAACTAATTATCAAAGGAAGTGTTATTCCCAAACAGTCTCCGCTTTACCCGTTCTCTCCGCCCGGACCCCCAGGTCATTTTCTCTCCATCGCCTGATCCCTTGATGGTTATATAAAAATACGAATATTATTGGGAAAAATTGTATGATTAAGGGATCGATTTTCTCTGCATCAGTTGTTTACTATTTAGCCAAGAACATTTTGCAGATGTTTTGCTCTCTCTTAATATCTCAAATTTCTCAAATTTGCCTCGAACCATTAAGGCTAAGTCATCTGCATAGCTATTGTTCATAATGAGAGTATTTTTTAATCTGCAAAAATTTAACACGCAAAACTACATCAACATGTTCCTGTTTTTGTTAGTATCTAAGGGCTCTAGATGGGGAAAATCTGCTGTCAGTAAAAATAAAAGCGAGAAAAAATATAAATTTTACTGGTTGTGTACGAGCCAAAAATGTTGCAGTAAAATTTTACTGAGAGAATAGTTGTGATGGTGTTAGTGTACTACCATAATGTTGCTATAAAAAATGTAAACTGAAGTATTTTTTATGGCAGCATTCTCACACATCTACAAAAAATGTATATAAAGATAAGAAATTTTTCTCACACTCATACAAAATAAGTCGTTCGCCATTTTTATAGTCAAATGTCGATTTGTTTTTTTTTCGTGTAGAAATTTGTTAACGTTAGTGGTTTTTTGTAGTACATACATATATAAAAATTAAAATTTTAAAATATATATAAAAAAAAATCGAAATGTACGAAAATGTACAAATAAAAAATTTATGAAATTTTTAGGTTATGCCAAAATGTAAAACCATAAAATTTTACTATGAAAATGAAATAAAAAATATTTCTGTTGTTTGTCACTTTTATGGAATTTTAATTTTTTTTTGTCCGTAAATTTTTTCCGTAGAATTAAGGCTTAACACGTCAACGTCGTGGATAAAAGGCCAACCAGTCAAGAATAAGAACTTTAAAAAAAATAATCTTAACACCTTTTATGAATAAAACATGGTTAGATTTCTATGTATTTTGATTAATATATTATAACAAACATTTAATAATTGAAAAGTCACGACTAATATTTAATTTTAGCTTTTTTAAACAACGTGCACAATTCAATCTGATTTTTAGGTTAGGTTTCATAAATTCAAAAATTTTATTGTATGTAACTGAAAGAAACATGTAAAATTATTCAAATAGTTTTACATAATAATTTAGTAAATAATTATACAATTAAAATAATTTTCGCCTTTATATTTAACAAAATGTCAGATTTTCAATACAATTTTTTAATTTTTTCTCATTTTTGTTCGAAAAATAGCGCACACTATTTTTAAGTGACATTTAAATTTAATGAAAGTTTCGCTGGGTTTCTTATAGTGCGTCCATGACATCGTGAGTTAATTCGGAAAAATACAATGGAAACACACAAAATGTATTAAAACAACAACAAAGATAAAACAATTTCAACTCGAGTTCGGAACTAGTAGGCGTGGTACAAAGCATTTCAAATAATTTGATTGGTTTTGAGTTCGTTAGCGAGTATGGAAATATTTGTTTCCGATGTCATGTACGCGACATTAAGTAAAAGGTTTGCTGGGTAATTACAACGAAAATAAAAAACGAATATCCCTCTACTTCGATGTAATAATTACAATTAAATATTTTTTGTAATGTAATTTTCCTTTTTAAAATTTATCTGCCACCTGGATAATATATGTTGTATCGTCGACACAGCGTTTCGTCATCATTTGGTGTAAGCGGCCTTTAGGAGGCATTGTTGTGACCCTATATTTTCTTCATTGATTTCAAACTAAATGATGTGAAGGTAGTAGGTCAGCCCCTCGAGGGATTTCTTCTACATTTTTGGTATTAATCTACGTCTCTCCAGCATCTTCGAATGTGTTCCAAGCTAGCTGGCCATGTATAGCCTAAAAAGTGGAGGTACTATATTTTATACCGCGTCAAACAAGTTTGGCCTGGGCCCACTTGGAGATTTATAATGGTCGAAGGAATCGTGTATCCTTTTGATTGAATATTAATTGGGTACGTTTTACTTCTGGTTGGATTCCTGATTGGGTGGTCTGTTTTATTTAACATAATGTATTTTTAAAGAGATTGTGGTTAAATGTCTAGAAGTAAACTTGGCCTCGTTCCTTTTAAACTATGCAGGTTAATCTGAATTCACTAGGCCCTGTTCTGTAAATTTGGACGAGGTCTGTTTAGTTGTCGATTGAGATGGTAGTCCATGCTTTTTGACTTCTTTTCCTCGCCCTGCTATGCTGTGTCATTCTGTTATAAGGGGCAGAGGATTTTGTTTTGGTGCGATGGCTAATAGAAAGAGACGGTGTGATTTTATTTGTTCTTAATACGCCTTGTTGTTACGTTGATATATTTGAGATCTGAAGGACTTCGATGTCACTTCTATACGGTGTCCGGTTTATTCTGGATTTTTACGTGCCCTACCAAACTTTCTAATCAGAAAAATACCGACCCAAAAAGTGAAATTTTCTTTGTATAAACTCTCTATAAGATATTCCATTATCTTGTAAATAATCATTTCAATTATATTTATTATCCCTAGCCTCGATTGTATCACCCTCTGATTTTTAAAGAAACCTCGAAAAACTTTGATCGGAGATTTCTACCCTTAAACGAGTTGCTGTTACGAATGTTGTTGAACCTTGGTTCTGCCGTTCGTTACTGTTCGTTTAGATTGGTTTTTAGGGCCGAAACTGTGCCATTTAATTGGCCAGTCTTGTCTCTCATTTTAAATTGACATTGTGTCAAGGCGCCACTGTAAAAAAACAGAGTTTCGCCTTGTTCTACGAAATCCACAATGATTGTACTAGACGAGTCAGAGATCTCAGAGTTCATAATGTAGTGAAATCTCTTGGGAGTAAGGCCGAAGGAGCTCTTATCCTCCGATCCTAGTGCGTTGGCATACACGTTATTAAAACCAGTTTTAGTGGAGTGGGTGAGCTTCAATATTATGTAAGTTCAGTGAAGGCGGTCATCACGCATATAGGAAGGTATTTCAATTTCAATTTTTTAGGTATTTTATAATTCATTTCTAGTTGTGACGGTCCCTGTATTAAATACGAGAATGATTATTGCGTATCACTAACATCAGATTCTTTATCACCAGTTTTTAGATGTGTGGGCTTATGATCATTAATTCTACATGAAAGCTTCTTCGATTGTAATCAATGTTTGAGATGTAGCCTGTTCACTCAAGACTCGACTTATTATTCCTTTTAATGGTGTAGTTTGTTATAATAACAGTATTTGCTAAGAAAAGCACACTTGAACGAATCAATTTAATTTTTTTTTTCTTAATAAAGGTCGGTTAGTTTAGTATATGATGAAAGTAGGCAATTAGCAGAATATGGCGTTTCAATATCAGTTCAGTAATTTTTGAAAAATGGGCAATGAGAATGGGACTAGGGCATTTCAAGAACGACATGGTTCATGAAAATGGATAACTGCATGAAATTTGGATTATGAAGGTAACTGATTAGCCGGGTTGAGTGTGCCCTGGGAAATGATTACGAAGAATCTGACCTATCCAGTTTTTAACGCAGATTTGGTTAACTTTTGTTTCGTTTGATGAAAATGAGATTCCGACAAGAGTTGACGTAGCAGTGAAAAATGATTACTTTAATAAGTGGGTGACTGTTACCAGAAATAGCACTCACATCGCAGTACAGTTTTATCTCGAATATTTTGTTTTTTTTAATTACATTACGAAAGGTTCAAGCAGATGAGTCAAATAATATTTTCTGTTAAAGTGTTCTAACGTGGTAAATTTATGTTTTTTGCCTAAAACATAAAAGTGAATTCAGTGTGTTATTAATATTTCAGAATTTCAGTGCGGCTCAAGGGAATTCAAAACTATTGAAATTAATACCGAACGCTTTTACGATTAAGTGTCACCTCCATGCCAAATGCATCCCTTATCTACTGAAATGATGACTGAAATGATGACCTTGACATAAAATATTTTCAAAGACAAACCACAGCTAAGACCGGAAGTACGAATTCGTGAAAACCATGCAATAAAATGTCAATTTACAAAACTCGTTATTTTGGAAGTCAAAGATAAACATTTACATTTCAAGAAATACAGTGAACTAATAAAAACGAACGAGATTTTTTCAACCTTAAGACTGAGAAAAAGCTTTGTTTAAAAAATTTAATTTTAAAGCTCTACAGTTACAGGAAATCTTTTAAGTCTCTACCCAATTTATTTATTCCCTACAACAAATATACACCCAAACATAAAAAGCGTATTCACACACACACACACGTACACAAACAATTGTTTTTAGCTTTTATATGAAGCAACTGAATAAACCCGAAGCTTATTATTATTCCGCACATATACCAATACAAAACCCAAACGATTTTGATGCTACACGTTTTGTAATTTATTCAATGTGTATCTATTCCAATGATGGCATTTTAAGCGGTGGTGAAAGACGATTTCGTTTAATTTTCCACACCGCATAAAAAAACGTTGTTCAGAGCACCGATGCTGTACCACAATAAACAACGATGCATACCCGCATAATTTTTATCGGCATTATCTCGTATAGAGGAGGACACGTAGAACTGAGAAACGAATTTTAAAAAAAGCAAGTCACGAAAAGTTATGTTAAAAGATAAATAAACAACAGTGAAGAAAAGCTCAAACAAAGAATAAGAATTTCAAAATTCTACACGATTTAAACAAAAACAAAATTGTATGCTTTTGCCATTGTTATACAAAATTTAACACCCTCAAAAACGGAAACAATAACATGAATGATAATCCATTTATCATCTTCGGAATTTAATCGACATTATGTAGTGCAACTCTTTCGATACCATGATAAAAAAGCACTTATAACTGTTACATAAAATTTAGTTGTCAAGTGGCTTCCATTTAAGTTCTTGTAACATTTATAAAAATAAATTGGGGCGAAATGGTGGCTTACTAAATATGTATAGGGTGTGTAATATACAAAAGTCTAATGAAAATTAAACTTCAAAAACCTGGTTCCTACCACAAATTGAAAGCCTCTTTAATTTCGAAGCAATATATATGTGAAATTACCCTAGTTGCGCCTGGGTTGGTTACCGTGATTTTGATCAAATTACAATTTGCCCAGCTTTCTTCCCATAAAACAGATGGGAAGATAGATTGCGTAGTTTAATGATTTTCGGAATTCAAAACTTAATTGTGCCGCGTGGACACATAGAAATTTCAGGAAACTAGCCCTCATTTAAAACACAACAGGAATCCCAATCATATAAGCTTTTGTATAAATTTTTGGCTGCAATTTTTCTGTCGTGATAGTATGAAATTTTTGACATAATATCTTGATAGTTTGGTTAGTACAGGTAATCCTCGACTTACGACCATTCGGACTAGCGACCGATTTGTTTCTCCCATTTTTTTATACATTCCTTTTTATTGCTGTTTGGGAATATGTATTAATTAATATTTAAATGAAATAAGCAACTGCGGGAATCCCCTAAAGTATTTGAAAAACTAAAAAGCGCATAATAAACCAAAAATAGAATTCATTTCAGTTCAATGTAATACGACGTACTGCAGGTCGATTCTGGCTTTCCTATAGAAAAATGGAATTATGAAACATAGCCTTTTTTGTCAAAAATATCATTTCTTGGCCTACTGAGAAATCATTTTTATAATTTAGGAAATATTTTTTCCGTGTCTGTGGCCCTATTCTGGCTTTCCCTGGGAATAGGAAATTGGGAAAAATGTTTTCATAGCATTTTTGTTAAAATTATACTTTTATACTACTACTACTTACCTACTGAAAGTTTAGTGCAAAAAATTTCAAAACAAAGTGATTTGGGAAACTTTTGTTCCATAAATTTTTTGTAAGGAAAAATATTTTCCCATTTAACTCTGTTACGAAAATACTAATACCAATCATATTCCCTCAGTAGGCCAGAAAAATAAAATTTACACAAAAAAGCTATGAAAATATTTTTCCCAATTCCCTATTACCAGGGAAAGCCAGAATAGGGCCACTGGATACAAAAAATATTCTCAATTTAATTTTGTTTTTGAAAAAATTTACACCTATTTACCAAAGTATGCCAAAAAAATATTTTTACCGTAATTTATTATGAAAATATTTATCCTAGTTCCTTTTTCCTATAGGCAAGCCAGAATCGACCTGCTGATAAATGGTTTTAGTTTCCTATTTTTTAAGTCGTTTTTCATTTTTAAACCGAATAATTTTAAAAATTTCAAATGTCCGGCAATAGTACGAGTAAAAGTTCAAAAAATCAAAGTAGTGTTATAGATTTGAAATGAAACATTTATTACCAAAAACAAACAAGGACCTATTAAGGAATGGAAAAATTATTATTGGTTTTTCATCCAAACTTTGATTAAAAAACAAATTTCTATGAGCCTCGCAATCATCGAAACAAAACCACATAATATTTTTGAAATGTTAAAACTAAAAGAACGCGACGACTATGATCAGACTTTGTTTTAAATATTTAAGAAACGATCGAATTTACGAATTGAGAGAGCAAGTGGAGAGGCAGCCTGTGCTGATTATAAAGCTACGGAAGATTTTGTTGTGAAATTCGATGATTGAAAAATATTTAATGTGGATTAAACCGGACTTTACTGGAAAAAGATGCCTGAACGACGTACGTTCATAAGGAAGCGAAATGTATGCCAAGGTGTAAGGCATTTAAGGATAGAATAACAATTTTGTTAGGTGGAAATATTGCCGGTTATAAATTGAAACTGTTTGACCAGTGCATTATCGCTCAAACAAAAAGGCTTGAATGACACATTACTTTTTGAGGTTTGGTTTATAAAAGTATTTGCTCAGATTCTTGAAGCCTTCTGCGAATGGTGCGAGCAGTGGTTGGTTTCTTAATCTCTACTGACCACTTAGCAGCGAGGTTTGAAGAAGGTTTTTCCTATTTTTTAAAGCTTTTCTCGTGAACATTTCACAGTTTTAGAAATCTCTACTTGTGATTGCTCATGCAGAAGCTGTATCTGCACAGGCTGTTCTAAACTTAACTCTTTTTGTTTCGGCATATTGCAATAATATCACTAAATTTAACAAATCATAACACCAAAAGTGGACTAGATCACTGGATGTGTACACAATGAAGGAAATTAGCGATCTGACGAATAAATACAAAATCGAAAAATATCAAATTTTATTGCACCAGATGGTTTATTGCCACACCTGTGGTATGAGTCACTGTTTTTAGTCCTTTTTAGATGTCGCAAAAATAATAAACGAACAAAAGGGGTTGTTTTCTGTTATACTTATCGTGTACGCCTCAAATTTATAGCGTGCTCAATACTTTTGGCCAAGGCTGTATTTGTTTTTTATGGGATAAAAGTCTTTTATGGGATAACTATTTTTACCTAGTGATTAGAGTGCTTAGGGTAGGAACGAGGTCAAAATCCCACCCAGCTCTGACAACCCACGTGAAATGTGAGAAAATCGATAATTTTTGGTATAATAATTTGTCGCAAAATGATTCGGAAAATATGCTCGGTTAGTGTAGAAGGGATCAAGGATTGTTCCCAAAGAGGCCTATAAGTTAGTTTTGAAATAGATTTTCTATAAAGGTTTGATATTGTAAATACTATATAATTTCAATTTTTTGAGAGCGTTAACTTTTCTAATTTCCCTAGAATACACTGAAATATCGCAAATTGTGTCGGGATATTACTCCTCTAGCCTATCCATCCACCGATCTATATAGATCAATTTTTATCGCCATACTATTATTAAGGTCTACCGATTTATCAACGCGACTGTGTTTTTGATCTAATTGATCGTCTCCAATGCCAAATGAGAAATTAGGCTGATTTTTGAAATCTCCACTATGTAAAATTGAGAGAACGTCTCAAGGACAAGTGAAAAGAAAATTAGTCTGGAATGGGTACTTATATTAAAAAATGGGCTGATTTGGAATTATCAACGGTTTTGTTCACTCTTGCCGCATTTTTGACCAAATATGAATTTCTGCTGACCAAGAAAATTTCTGATGATCAACGAAATTTCTGTTAATTGAATTTAAATGACAATGGAAGCATATTTATGTTTCACAATAAAGTTTTAAATTAATCCTTAGTGTTAGGATAGACACTCGTGAAGCGCTTATCAGGTAATACTGAGACCATGATATTTCCTATAAGCGTTATCATGACACATGTGGTATCAAATACTTAACGAATTCAATGAAATGTGGATGGACTTTTATATCTGCCTGGACATCATAGTTTGATTTTTAACCCTTTCGATCCGGAAAGCAAATACTGTAAGCAGGACGTTGATTTTGAATTTTATTGATCAAGAACTATTAAAAAATGCACATTTTGGCTTCCTTAGCTCCCATTTATGTTAGGGGGCAGCGGTAAGGGCTGGGACATATAAGTCCCAACCGATTTTTTAGCGGGACATTTGAGTTTCGAGTATTTGTCGTCACTGAAATGGGTTGAAGTTCATCTTCGGTGTATGCTCGTCGCATTATGTAGCTGTTACAATATTAGAAAAATAATTTTTATGTATAGTTACTGGAATTTGATAAATAAAAAAATCAAATAAAACCTAGCGGGACATATACATATATACCAAAAGTACCGAGTGGGACACCTGTATCCCGTTTGCTACAATTTTTAAATACAAGTGTAATAAAATAAAATAATGGTGTCGATTCCTTCTACATCTTCTATTTATGTTTTCTTCTATTCTTCTATTATTTCAAAAGCCACTCGATATTTATTTCAAGATTTTTATTTAAATTTATAGGTTGCTTGCTTAAATGCATCGAGTTTTCCTAGTAAAAATAGCAGCATAGAAGAAAGGAAAAATAGAAGGTTCACATTGAATCGACACTAACACTTACTCTTTCTTATATCCACACACGACAGTATATATTCTATGAAGCTTTTGACAGTAAAAATACCTAGTATTTACCACTATTTTGGACAAAAACCAACATGCAATGTAATCACTTTCACGATTTGAACAAGACTGAATAGGTACAGAGAAAAATATTGCATCTCTTTTTTCTTTTTAGTGATAAATTTATCATAAACTATGAACTGGCCAACTGGGACAAATTTCAATCATTTTTTATGTGTATTTTTGATTTTAGAGCTGTTAGAACGTCACCGGGACATAAGTGTCCCAACAGGATCGAAAGGGTTAATTGAACTGTGGTATTTACTTATATAGTTTTCCACGTTGTGAAAGTCGTAGTCGTTTACTCCAAAATTTTGCACAGGGATGCTCCTATTGGTATTAATAATAATTATGTGTTGTTGATTTTGATTTTCAAACCAAGTTGTCTCGTGATATCATTGGGTTTTCGGTCAAGAAGCACGATATCATCTGTGTATCATAAAATGACTGGGATAACTTTTCCTGATTCATACTGGAGCGCTAGTAGCTTTACGCTATTACACATTATAGCAAGTTCCGCGATGCGTTGGCCGTGGTTATTACTCAGTCGATGCTAGTTGTGCAGACCAATACGTGATGTATTTTCTGCGCTCTTACCAATTTTTATAATAAATTCACCCACGATAATTTTATTGTCATAGTGTGGGATGTTACTGCTGACGTCTTCCCGCTCAACAAAGAATGAATCTTTCACATGATTTGATTTGTCTTCACGTGGCGCATATGTGGTGAACGAGAAAGCCCAACTCCCAATTCTCCTCTATTTTGATAGCCGCTGTAGTAGAGAGTGTAACCATTGGTGGTAGTATTGATCCCACTCCCAAACCATCTAAGTTCTTGTAGTGCAAGCACGTCTAGTGTGTAAATTTCCCCTTAATTCGAAAATTTCTGGAGATCTCCGTTATCCTTGTACATTATCAAGGTCATTATTTTGATGAATCGTATAAATTAAGCCGTGGCCTTTGTATAGGGTTCAGATCTTGATGGATTATGTGAGAGTAGGAAGTTGACCCGCCGCTCAGCCCACATTTGGAATGTGTGGGTCACTCGTATTGGTGATGTAACTTAAGAAATCCAGTCGTAAATTGAAGCCGCCTTTAACCTGAAGAACAGACGCTGATGTGGTATGTTTCCCTGACTATAGGCAAAATTTCACAACTGAGTCCCTAAACTACACACGGTATTTTTTCAAAAGCAAGCCGATTGTTTGACCCAGCTCCAATAACACTAAAAATATATATTTTTGCAACGCCCGTGGATGGAAAACCTCAACTGGGATGAAGAGCTACCTATTTTCCTGCCTATGGGATGTTTAAATATACAGTATAAATTGACGAATATGAGGAACATCAAACTAAACATGTTCATGAATGCAACGCAGGACGGTAAAATTTCTTTACATGGTTTATATTTTTTTTTTCCTAAGGGGACGTAAGTGACATCAGTGTACCGCCAACTTCTACCGCTAGCTTAGTGGTGGAGGTATAATCGCGTGGATGTACACTGGCATAAACCTGGTCACCACGAAAGGTATTATGAATGAACGGCGCTGGTTAATATTTCACCCACTCTATTTCCGATGAGTGAGTTTCATTTAGAAGGATGTGCAGAAACCTAGTTGTAACGTGCGTTCAATTTTTTTGTGTTAATGCCGCATCGATCGTCTATGCTAAACTGTATTCAGTTAGGAGGTTCGCTTAAACGTATGCAATTACATCTCTTTCTGCATTATTATTTCGCCTGAATGGGTATTATGTAGTTTTGCTGTGTTACTTTGCGCGAAATAGTTCGTAGGTGGATTCAATAAATTGTGATGACGATTTTCTTTTTGCTTTTGCCTGTCGGTGTTTGGTATCATACGACTTTTTTTATTAATGATTAGCGGGTTTTTTTTATTGGCTTAAAGGAAAAAAACGAAAATCCGTTGGACCAAAAAATCAATTAGTTTTGGATTAGTTTTTTGGAAAAAATCAATTAGTTTCAGAACAGATGGTCGATGATTAATCTTGATAGTGAACGACTTGTATTGAGCACAAGCTCATTTGTTACAGAGTATACTGCAAGACAAGACATCGTCTTAAATTGGGACTTTCCAAGTCAAATTATTTTTGCGAACATATATTGTTTGCTTTCTGCAACATCCTTCTAAATGGGACAGATTCACCGGAAATAGAACGAGTGAAATATTAACGAGCAGGTTCCGATGGTAACACGTAGATTCAAAGTATAATCCAGCTGATTGCGCATCGAGGAGACCAGAACCAGATCAACTACTGAATTTTATTTTATGGTGGAAGAGGCCAGTGCCAGAAAATTCAAGCAAATGGCCAAGTAACAGACGAGCAGCACCCACAACAGAAGAAATGCGTTCTCAAATACTTACGTACAAGCACATAAACCCATAGCAATATAGACAGGTAGCTCAAAAGAATCTCATAGAAAAAACTCCTAAATCCTTGTTCATACCTTACCCTTTAAAA
The DNA here is from genome assembly GCA_947310385.1 of Nephrotoma appendiculata. Classification (NCBI taxonomy): domain Eukaryota; kingdom Metazoa; phylum Arthropoda; class Insecta; order Diptera; family Tipulidae; genus Nephrotoma; species Nephrotoma appendiculata. The sequence goes on from OX371224.1 coordinate 58,864,220, forward strand.
AAAGAGAAATATAATCTGAAAAATGGTGCGTACATGTGTAAACTGCGTGAAGCGTGATGCTAAGAGTTTCAATCAAAATATGAGTGATATACGTAGCACACGGAGCTAACTGGCCACATCATTTCGCGAAGTTGAGGCAGACTATGCAAGCCCGTTCCCAATTCACCTAGCCAGAGGAATGGATCAGAAAATCTAGAAGATCTATATCTGTATATTATTGTATATGTATGGTATACTTGTGGTATTTGCAAAGATGTTATCAGTGATAATGGAACCAATTAAATTGAGGTCCTATTTTCGCCAGTTGTTTAAATTTATCAAAGATAACACTAACTCCTTACACATTTCGCAGTAACAGATGAAATAAGTTTTAAATTCATTCCACTGAGCTCACCGAATTTTGGAGGTCTGTGGCATCCACTCGTCGAAATAGTTTTCTGCAGCAGATCATGCCGATACTAGATTATCCACGCTGTCTAGAAGTAAATTACACACGAAAGAAAGCAACCTAAATTCATTTATTATTTATTGAAAAATCAACATTTAGGATTTAAGATTTTGAACCTCATAAATGTCATATTCGGTTAAGTACGAGTAGCTCTCATGAATATTTATAAGTCGAGTTTTGCCATATTTAAATGTAAAAGTCAACCAGCACTACTACTTGAACCCCGTCAATCCATACCAAACCGCAAAATGATCTTCTATACCAAAACCAATACGGTACAATCATAATCATACACCAAGCGATAAAATGTAAATAGATCCAAAAAATTTAATTTTGTCCAAATTTTAAAACACATTACGTTGCGTGACGCCAAGTCTCTCTTGAACTTCCCCCAAATCAGTGTGAACTGTAACGAGAACATAGATCGACAGGCACCACCTCGACCATAACCTCCTCAGACTTCGGGCATAAAATTTGTAAAAATCTCAAGGTCCAAAATTTTCATTTCACTTCCTTTTGCTTTGTAAAATAACGTGAAATACGTTGGAAGATAAATTATGATACGGGAAATAAATTATTTTGCACCATATATGAAATATTGACGCGAATTTTAATTTATTTTACAATGAAGTATAGTAATTATACTCGAACGTGTACCCATCTCGCTGAATGTAAACATTTTATGTTTTGTACAGTTTACCATATTTTAAAATAAACTTTTCAAATTTTACGTTCCGTTATACGGAAAATTTTCTTATTTGTTTAAAAATAAAAATAAAAATGAATTTTATAATTTAATACTGCATATGTGGGAGTGCTTGAAAATTAATTAAAACTTTTCTCAAGTTACACGACATGTACTCAAGAAGAACGACACACAGCAATATGGTAAAGTTTTGTTCAACGTGCACAAGACATACCCACTACACATGTTTTAGACATTTATTGAATTAAAAATATTTTTTATTATACGACGAAATGTCTCCAAAATAATGTATATGATTCAATTAAAACATTGGAAATCATTCAAATCAAAAAAATTTCCGCCGCACACATCCAGCGCCGTACAAACACATTTTAAAATTCATCAATGTCTCACGCCCATAATTACATTTTCTTCCAAACCACTGAGCACACGCATGAATAGATGAATGAAAATTTAATTTGAATTTCACAGTGACGCCCCACACATAACCTTCACCCAAAATCGTATTAAGGGCGCCAGCAAATATAATTCACAATGCCATAAGGTCGCAAAATAATTGTGTGATGCATAAAAATAGCAACCTTGGGTGTTGTGATGATGATACAGAAAATATATGTTGACAGTTTTCCAATTATAAAAATTTAATTGCTGCCGTTGCCATTGCGTCGAAGAAAAAAATTTGAAGAGAGTGGCGTTAAAAATAATTGATTTGCGGTGTGATATGATCAGCATGGGTAAGATTTTTATTTCAACCAAGTGAAAAAAATAAATTTACCTTGAGCCGAAGAAATTTCTTCGGTAGCAGTCTGTGTGTTATGTGGTTTGAACCGGGAGCGCCCCAACCCACTGCGTTTGCTTAGTTAATGACTCTATGCTGCGTGTTTTATAAATATGTAAATAACCGTTCGGTGATAAATTTATGTTTCTAGATAGCTGTATTTTGATAACAGAGAATATGGAGACGCAACTCTGAAGACAAATTGTTACATTTACAAAGGAACAGGAAGAGTTTGACTTGTCGGAATTGCGAATAAGGGGGCCCAAATGAGGTTTTACGGAAAATTTAACCGTGTCAAAATCATTGCAAGAAGTTCTATAATCAAAAAACACCTGTTTTAAGTATAGTAAAAAGGACACAGGGTCACGTGATTGTCCGTAATTTTAATTCCGTATACCCAGAAAAATGTTTACACTTGAATTAGCCGCTTCAAAGTGCTGAAACTACAAAATAATGTTAAATTGTACTAAGGAATTCTACACCAGAAATCATGTATAAAACGATAGTGACTCTCAAACGTATTTAGTGAAGCCTTCACGGTCTCAACTATGTAAAATACGTAACAAAAAAATAATCAAATTTTCGCTTATGGTTAACCTTGTAAATGAAGTTGTACCCCTAAATGTTGCTCAGACACAAAATAGGGAACATTGCGGAAAAAAATCAAAAAATCAATTATGTGAAATAAATAACGAGAAAAAAATTATATTTGTTGTTTAAATTAATTCGGAAAGTTGATTTTTAAATTTTTTATTCAAATAAGAATTTCTGCAACGACATTGGAGTGAAAATAGTCGAAAAATGACAAATGGTCAATATACGACAAATAGCCGATTTATAAGTGACCATATAAAAAACCAACAATTTTTGTTCTAAAAAATACAAAAACCACTCAATAGAGTACTATATAGTTTTTGAAAAGGTCTTGATATGTACTTTGGACGAAAGTGCCAAATGGTCGATCCTAGGGGTCGGTCATATAAATAACAGGCATATAGGCAGATTTTTCTGAAAAGGTCTTGATATGTTTTTATTCTGAAACTGCCAGGTGATCGATCATAGAGGTCGGAGGTATAAATAACTGGCATTATTTTGATCAATTGGTCCATAAAGTTTCAACGGAAAATTTTGTGGTAAAAACATCAAAAGGCTCCTATATAGGCAGGGATGTGTACTTTATATAGAAAGGGGCCACTCGATGTGTACTTTATATAGAAAGGGGCCAAGTGATCAATCCTTCCAGTCAGCCATATAAATTACACAAAACTCAATGAAACATTTTATTCTAAAAATATCAAAAGACCCCTATATATAGTAGACAGTGGTTTCTTAAAAGATCTTGATGTGTACTTTATACTTAAAAGACCAACTGATTAATCCTAGGGGTTGGTCTTATAAATAACAGGCATTATTTGGAACGATTGTTGCAATAAAACATTTCGTTCTAAAAAGTCGAAAGATCGCTATATAGACAGTGTTTTCTGGAAGCATTTTGATAAATACTTTATACTAAAAGAGTTGATCACTTGATCGTCGGCCACTTAAAAAGCTTCGAAGTGTTTTGATAGTACTTTATACTGTAAGGTTCAATTGATCGATCCTAGAGGTCAGATAATTTATATAGCCGACCCCTAGGATCGATCACTTGGTATTTTTAACATACAGTCACAACTAGACCTTTCCAGTAACCATTGTCTATATATGGATGTTTTGATTTTTTACCAACAATATTTTTCGTGCTTTGTACAACAATGCTTCTAAATAATACCTTTTATTTATATGGCTGGCCTCATCACTTGGCACTATCATCATGAAATTCACAGCAAAACGTTTCATAATACATTTTGTAGCCAAATATTTATGTTAAAACTCAATATTATCATGTTAATTTTGATAAATATTAATAAAAGATATTAATAAAAGGTTTTATTTACAACATTGGGTTTTACGCGCCCCCAAACCTTCATGGTTGATTATATCTAATGTATAGTTTCGCCACTAAAATTATTTTGTTCCTCATCCACCATTTCGTTCATTCATCAAATAACGCCAAAATGTAGGCTATGTTATTTATCGAACTCACAACAATGTTCGCCTTAATGTAAGTTATTTGGTATACAGGCAGACACATTTGTTTGTTATTATTTGTTAAATATTTTTGTTTCGTAAGGTCTCGTGAAAGATAAACCAAAAAACAGCTTCAGAAATACAATTCCGGCGACAATTTGAATCGAACCACTGAACAAATCGTGCAGAGCCTGAAGAGAATTGTAGCGAAAGAAACTATAGTCTCCGTGTACACTTTTAAGTTTTGCAATGGAGAGATTTGATTTAACCATCAAAACAACAGAACAGGCAAATCAAACAACAGAAGCGACAGAAAGCGAGGTAATCAACGATTTGTAGATAAAAGTCAGCATTTTAGAGATTAGTCTTCACCATCTGCCAAATTATTCTTTCTTCGAGGTGTTACTTCCAAAATTGTTTGTCTTAAGTACATCAAGATATTTGACAAGGTCTGATTTTATAATCTGCTACCGAGAAAGATTTGACATCAATAGTTTCAGTAGACCAATTAAGTGTTTTTGAGCAATCGACACACTGCATAAGGAAGAGGACGGACTGATTTGACGGAATGTTCCGACCTTTCACTTTTCTGATTAAAAGTAAATCTACCTTTAGTTGAAAATTGTGGAACAATCCCGAAAGTATTAGAAGCCTGAAGCAGTTGGAGTGATACTAAAGTTCAATTAAAAAATCGCATCCGTTCTCCAATATTATAAGGTGCAAAGAAGCTCAAATTTCAATGCAGAACATCAGAGTAAATAGACTATGAGCTAAACTCAATTTGGAAATTAATCTTCAAGTTTACGGAAATGACAAAGTCAGGATTTACAATGCTGCATCCAGGAAAATACACAAAAATAAGGAGATCTTCTATTGTTCTATTTAGTTTAGGGATCGCAGTTAGGCTGGTATTTTCATCACAAAAGTGAATCCTTAAATTAATCCATGCTTTTTGTGCTTCCAGAAAATTAATCAGATTAGACTGAGAACAATTTTGCATACTTCAAATTTTGGTCAGCTTAAATAATTAAAGAGAGAAAATCGTCTATGAGCCCTAGCGTCAAATCCAATCACTAAATGGTTACCCTTATTTGTAGAAATTAGAAAACCTTTTTAGAATATGACCAACGTTACACAGTAAATCGATTAATCAATTTAAGTTAGGGTAATGAGAACAGAAGCCACATCACCAAACCTCCGCTCATAGTTCAGGTTTATCGTGAAAATCGTTATAAGCGATTTACAACGGTTATCGATATTAGTTTGCAGAATATGGGCTTCTCTCACCAACTGAAACTTGGCAGCCATCCCAGATATCTTTGATTTTGCTAACTTGTTCATAAAACCTTTCAAAAATCTCCTCGTTGTTGCATCGGCACAGGAAGTCACTATTAGTTAGGAGGAAACACAATAGTTTAGCATAAAGTGCTAAATGGATTACGTAAAATAAGGAAAAAACTTGTAAAACGAGGGCCATGCAAATGAGCATGCTTTTTTAGACGGTAATCATCTTAGATGGATTGTTCCAGTCACAAATAAGAGTACACGGATTACTCATTGAATTGTAAAAGCTCGCCAAGCAAGAAGAATAATTTTATTTAATGATTTAATCTTTGCAATCTATTCTGAGGCCGAAGCACTCCCAACTCTTTCGTGGTTCACTTTTCACGTCCTACCCTACGCATATTGCCTGCAAAATCAAAGACGTATTCGGAGAACCATTTGGACTGATTGCGTATCTCCATACCTATATTGCTGGGATTGAAGATGAGTTGGCCCATGAGTTGTTCACTCCGACGGGGGTCATAGTTGTTTTTATTTCCATCACCGATTGTAATCGGATGATGAAAAATCCCTTTTGCATTCTGCCCCTGTTTCGGGATTCGAACCCGGTACTTCTCAAGTAAAACGCTAAAGCTTTAATCACTGGTAAAATAATTTTTTAATTAATCAAAATTTAGATTTCTGTTGACTTCGTGGTTTTTTGCTAGTAATTACTTGAAGTAATTCAAAAACCGAATCTATGATGTGTCTCATAATCCGGAGTTTCACAATAAGACAAAGCATTTGGATGTGTGATACCGTTTTAAAAGATCAAAATTCGAAAATTGTGTGTTTCAAATTAAATGCATGCCAAGCAACGATCGATAGCTGATTTTCGGCGTCGGACTCTATCAAGGATAACCATTTTTGAACAAATCTTGCAGTAAATTAATGGAATACAAAAAATCGTATTTCACCATAAATAATAATAATAACAAATAAAATTTACTCATTTCCCCTCGCTGGTAACCGAGGGCTTCAACTGGAGCAGAAAATGTGTTTTCCGTTAGATTTGGAGTTTAATTTAAAAAATTTGAAACAAAAGTTGGAGTTTATGGAAATACTTTTAATTTTAAACTATGAACGTCCTTTTAAATGATCCAGATTCCATGTTACGGACAAGCAAGGAAAACATGCTAAAAAATAAAAGTATTGCTAGAAATTTGCCAAAAAGAGCCTTTTTACCAGGAAAATTACCGAACTAAAATTTGAAGGCTTTCGGCTAACCGGAGGAGAAGGTACCGGAGATTAGAAAACGGGAAGCAAGTTTTCTTGATATCCTGAACGGGTTTATTATAGGTAAACCGCCTCGCTAGAAAGTCATTAGCAGATTTTGAATTCCTAGCAGAATTTTCATTGTTTTTGGAACTTAGATCAATTAGAATAAGGATATTCAGGGATCCGAATTAAAAATATTCCTTTGTTTCAATAATCTTTTAATAAAAACTACCATAAAAATTTAATTTAATAGCCTTATTTCTTTAAGCTTTGGAAACGAGGCCTAAAGGTTAAATTTCTTTCAGCAGTATTTCCCAGATTTGTTAGAGAGCCGGTCTCTTTATTTACGATTATTTTATTATTAAAATCTATATTAGATCCACGAGTAGCATAGAAAAAGTGTCTTCATCTGTGCAGAGATCCGGAGCATGCTGAATATTCGGATGCATAGTTAGGTAGTAAGCTATTTTTTATACTGTGCCCTAGCCAATCGTATTTCAAAAGAAATTATATTTTGTGTCAAATTTTATGAAAGATAGCTACTTTCATAAAATTTGACCAAATTTAAAACACTAAAATTGACGGAATTTGGAAAAAGTAAAACCTGAAAAAATTTTCTCATATTTGTGTTGCACGATATATTTACATATATATCTTGTAAGAAACCTTTCCAATAAGCAAATTCCTCCAGAGTCGCTTCCACCCACATCCTCTTTTACTACCAATGTACATACATCTTGAAAACTTCACACTTGAAACTAGACCGATAAAACACGAAGGCAACCCGAAGGAAATACTTAACTTTCACTATCCTATCCTATCCGACAAAGACCAGACAAACACCTAAACCCAGCTAAAAAATAGACCTCCATATGAAGCTTTGATTATATTTATGTGTGACAGAATTTGTATTGCCATAAGTAAAATTTTAAAATTCTGGCTACGTAGCTCATGGAGGTAGAAGTTTGTTGTCAATTTTTGTTCTCCAATTTTCAAAAATGTGGAAATGATTTTGTTTTCATAAAAAATCAGTTTTACCAACATTTTACTCGTTTATTTTTGCTTAGCGGATGTTGGTCCCAACACCCTCCTTCATTTTTCAATTTTGTACACAATTTTGTAAAATTTCAATTCAAATATTTGATTTATTCGTCGACTTAAAAAACCGTCAGCAAATAAACTAAATAAGGTGACGCATAACGATACTCTAACGCAATCGCCAATTCTACTTTTTTCCGGTTATTTCTCCTTTAATATTTGCGAACAAAATCGACGCGCTGACCTTTGCAGTTTATGTTGTTCGCATGCAATAACAGACACAACACTCACAAACGATATTAAGTAATAAAACGATTTTGGTGGATTTCTTAACAAACAAAGGCCAATTTATTTATATGCTTAAATGTAATTTTAATTTATTTATTTTGAAATCATTCTCAAGTAAATTTTTAAGGTTTTCTTGTGCAATTAACTGGTTTTACTAGAGATAGCAAATAACTCAAACAAGTACAAGTAGGTACGTAATTTTTTCCAAAAATATGTATGTCGTTTAAGAAACAGTCCTAGGTAGTTGTTAAGGTCTATTAACTTATTAAAGTATGAATTGAATTTAACAGAGTTCATCTGCCGGTTGCTGCCATTGTCGATTAATTGTAGATGACACAATGCACACAAAAGGCAAGCGGCATTGTTACGCAAAACGGCAAATATTAAAACCGTAACAATTAATTTGAATAATACAGCAACAAATAATTAAGGCTACACAATGACAATGCGTTTTTAAAGTTCAAAATCAAAATGGTTTAGTCGTTCCTTCAGCTAACGCGGTTAATTTATCCAAAAATTGTTTTTCCTGCGAAAACTCATCGTAAATTGTATTCCCGTTGTTAGCATTAATTTTCTTCATAAGTTGCAACGTTTGGTCATGTAAAATAGATCGTTGATAAGAAATCAGATGAAATACAATTTTCCATAGTGTGATTTCTGGCCAAAACGCTTTCATGAATAACAGTTTACTTGATGACGACTAATTAGTGAAAAAAAAAATTCTATGTAATTAATATTAAATACACCACCTGATATTAATTTTTACCTGCCACAATAGGAAATCACTAAGTCGAGTTACACCGGATGTTCTTATTAACAGGTCTACTTGTGGGCTATTTCTCGTATGCAAGCATCGTGTAAAAAATTCCTCATCAATGTTGTCCGGATCAATTTCATCGTTACCCACCCCATGTACAATCGCTTTCATCGTACTACAAATCTCCGCTCTTGACGTATACGCCAATGCAATATTGATCTGGATTGCGTTACAATCTCTAGTCGCCTTCATAAGTTTTGACACAAGTGCTTGTAACTTATCCGATAATAAATATTTTTCACCAATCACATTTAAGCGGATACCGTGTTTCACATAAAAATCTAAATTGTTTACGAACGATTCGAATTTCTGTTCAACCATCATTAAAATTACATCCAATTCACATTTTTCTCGTTTAAAATTTTCGATGCTCATTGTGAACATTGTAACTTCTTTCAGGCCGAGCAGCAATGACCATTCCACGACCTGATCGAAACGTTGAAATGCCAGAGCAAAACCTTCTTGTTTCTTGATTTTACGTTTCGCTGCATATCGACGGGTGCCATCCAAAATGAGGGCCACGTGGTGTGGTAGGGGTGCACATCGTGCCACATTTACAGCGACTTTTTGATACCACGGTAATTTATCGTAAAGTTCACCACAACTCATATTTTACAAACTTGAGTTTAATTGACTTAATACTAGCACGTTTCAGTTGCAACTGAAAGTTACTCAAACAATGCAAAATATTTTTTTACTGATTTTCTTCTTTCTTTTGTGGCTTTTAAAAATATAAAAAAACCAAGTGATTAAAGGTGAGTCAAGAGAAAACACAAACGCTGCCAATGCTGATAAATGCTTAATTTTTAAATTATGTTTGCGGCTTCGCATCTGGTAATCTCATAAATGTGTTCAAAAACAACTAATTGAGCTATAACGTAATACCACAGACAATCAAACTAGATTTTTCATTTGAACTAAAAAATGAGAACAGAACAAACTTCTGATAATTCCAATGTCATCGTTGTATCTGTGATTTTTCGTTAAACTGCGTATACGTATACGCAAAAATACAAAATATTTTTGATTGTATGCGACTATTTACAGAAAATGAAATCGCAGTTTAATGGCCCTATTCCATTCAAAAATACGAGATTTTGTACAAAATTAAAAAGAGACAAGAATAAAATATCTACACGAGAGTGACTGAGACACATAATAGTCTTGTTTTATTTTAGTTTTATTAATTTGGAGAAATACGTAAAAAGGTACTTGCTGTCAAATATGTGAGGAGAAAATTTTGACAAGTTCCGGTATAACCTAAAAAATCAAAAAATTTGGTAATAATAAACCAAAATGTCTACAATAGAGAAACTTAAAGGGAAGATAATTTTTTTAAAATATAACGTGTTTTTTAATAATCATTAACTAAATATTTGTGTAATTTATAAAATAGTTGATTTGTTACTGTTTAAACAGTAAATATTGCTCTCAACAATTTTCGCTTATGGCGTCAAAATCAGCTGCTTCAGATTATACTGGGAATCATAAGTTTTATTGTTTATTATTTAACTTTATTATTTTTAATATCGAATTTTATTAATTCGATTACGTTTTAATTTCTTAAGAAATATTCAAAAAGTCGAGTAATGATTAGGAATTAATTAGCTGAATTGGAAACTTTACACAATAATATTTAAACTGAATGAAAACTCATTGCGCAAAGTTAAAAGTTCATATCGCCACTGGGTCGACCTCCTGTAGTTGTGGTGCAAGGTTTAATGCAAGTTATAAACACACGTAAGTTCCCAGAGTTATAATCGTGGATTACATTTCTATTTCAATGTATTTTTTTTGTCCTTTCTGTATTCAATTTAAATACAACGTATTTATTTTAATTTTAGATTATTATATTTGGATGAAGAGGATGATTCGCGATTCTTCGAATATAAGGCTTAATTGAGAAAACATGCACTTCACATTGAAGAAACGTGAGAGCTCCTAACACAATGTCAAGAATTTCGAATTATTAATTCTTCAACGGCAATCGCGATTAACACGTCGAATAATGAACCAATTTCCGAACCGCCGTGTAATTGCGTTGCTCGATTTCAATACTTTTCTATTTTAATCGGATAAAACATTTTGGAAAAATTTAAAGAATTGGCAAACGAAATTAATTAGAATACATAAAAGTGTGGCAACATGGCAAGATCATATGTTTTTGCTATTTCATATGCACACTTAGATCTCCGAGAGGGACACCTACCTGTATGGCATCTATGAGGTAAATTTCAGATTTATTTACAGACCTCAGAATACCTTTTTCGAGTAATCCTTCTTACCAATTAAACAGCGTAATGAATTTGTGAAATAGATAAAGCTGGAACATGTTGTACACTCTGTGAAAGATGACGTTTGGACAATTATTGATTTGGATGACGAAGAAGGCATGACAAAATACACAGTAAAAATTTTGTTGGAATTTTACTGCAATAAACGATGGCACAACATTTGCCAACGTTTAATGTTGTACAAAAAAACCGAAGAGTAATTTTACACTTCTATTACTAATTATGCTTGATCGGCAAGGAAAATTAAATAAAAGTAGTATACTAATTTCTCTAACTGTATGGAGAAACACTATACGAAAATCATTGAAAAAATTGAGATTGATCATAGTACAGAAGCAATACAAAGTATATTTATGTACATAGGCCGCAACATTGTTTTAAAATGCTATATTTGTTTAGAACACTAATGCTAAAATATAAAGCTATAATTAAAGAAACTGCATCAATTCACGTTTCGATTTTACTATTTTCTCGAGTAATAAATTCGCACAAAGCAAAATTACTATGATACTATGAGTAATATTAATATGTTAGAAGTAATAGCTAGTAAGATTACATAGTTTTGTAGGTAGTACTATTTTATTTTTAATATTTGTGTATTTTTGCAAAGAAATAATTTCCTTACAACTTAAATGTTGTAAAAAAAATATGTAAAATTACACATTTTTTTTACTGTGTAGTGAATGCGTCGGACTTAAGCAGCATTACTTAATCAAATTCCATTTGAAAATTTAATGCACATATTAATGCAAGCCACAATAAAAAATTCTGAATACTATATCGAAGAAAAACTTTTCTTCACAGCGTAACTTATTAAAGTTGTTTGCATTTTCAACGAGTTTAATTAAAATTTTGGGCAAAGATCTGTTGACCTACAACACAGAAAGATAAAGCCATTTTGCAAAACATTTAGGGACGATTAGTGCATGTTGTTTTATATATAACCGATACCACCAATTTCAAGTAAGTGTCTCGAATTTATTCTGATTTGGCATACAAATAAAACATTAATTTCGTTTAATTTCAGATACCAACCAAATAAGATGAATGATGTGGGACTGGGAACTTGTATATCGAATTCAAATTCAATATATCTCGTTTATATTTCGAACTTGTCACTATATGTACAATTCGCGACGTCTTGATACATGGCAATATTTAGTCGATTCACCATTTTATACTTTAGATAAGCGTATACATTATGAATTTCATGCTATTGCTTGATTGGGTTTCGTGGCAATTTCCTCTATTTAAACTATGAAGTTACCGAACCAAATCAATAATCAAAATTTAGTAGGCAAGTTCTATGATGTTACAACTGAAATTGCAAGCAATAGATGACATATTGTTTGTTGCAAACATTTTGTAATATGATTTTATCGAGAGAACAGTCTGACACTCTGACCGGGAATTCATAAGGACTGTACCAAAGATATTTGAGGTAGAAATTTAAATTGCTTCTTAGTTCCTTCATATTCCTACTAATTAAATTTTCTATTATTTTTTTCTTAGATTGGATTCATTAATCAGCCGACCAAAGACATATGCTATAAAATAGTTCGTGATCTCCTTTATAATATTTCGGATAAATATCCTGAATTGATGTCCAACATTTTATTGCGTGTTTAAGTATCCTTTGCCGAGATTAAATCATTAGCATCCTATTTATTTAAATCGTTTCCGCTGCACCGGGGGAAGCCATCATTGAATGATTTTCAAAATGATTTTGAAATTTTATTAGCGTGGCTTCTAAATTTTAATATTGATTCAAATGAAAGCTCAACAGCTCAAGTTGTTATAAACCATATAAATGAGAGATTTGATGAATACTATTGATGCTTACTTTTTTTTGTTAAATGTTTTGTTAATCTATGAATGATTTTTAATAAAATATCTATCTGCCAATTGTGTAATATTTTGTTTAAAGCGCAATGTGAACCGTTTACACCAACTGATGACGACACGCTAAGTCGACGGTTCAACTAGATGGCAGATTAATTTTAAAAAGGAAAATTATGTCGAGTTCACGTATGCGATCAAAAAATGATTCGCGAATCAAGCCAATCTTTGAGCTTAATTATTTCGCATTATTACTCATAATTTGTATTTTTTTTTATTATGTTGGATGCTTCCGATCAAAATTTTCCCAAAGTTAAAATTATTTCATCTCGGACGGGGCAATTTGTATGTGTTTTCAATGATTTAATTTTCCTTTGATTCGCAAATCATTTTTTGATCGCATACGTGAACTCGACATTACATCACAAAATATATTTTTAGTTGCAATTATTACATCGAAGTAGAAGGTTATTCATTTTTAATTTCCGTTTTCCAGTTTTTTCTAGTTTTTGTCTCCGCCTCGTTCTCATAAAACCAAAATAAATTTCGTCATACAAAATTACAAAACAATAAAAATATTATTTCTCTCCAGTTGTTTTGTAATTTTGTTTTGTTAATTTGTTATTTGTTTAGTTTTGAGCAAACTGTTGAAGCCGAAGGATATTCGTTTTTTAATTTTTCTAGTAATGCATGTACATTTTTATTTTAGGTTTTGGCATTTTTTTGTCATTTTTATCCAAACTTAAGTCGATTTGTAATATCATCTAATTCAAAATTGTTGTAATTGGTACGTAGATTCAATAAAAATAGGAAAAGAAGTACGGATATTATGTAAAATACAGAAAAAATGCATCGTACCATACGGCTTCGACTAATTATGTGACACCATGTGACCACCATTATGTGGTATAAACAGAACCAGAGATACAGCCACAAGATACATCGACAAAATACATTCGTCTGTCGGTGATGTCGCTTTGGTAAACACAACAAGCGCGTCAGCGTTGAAGCGACAAAACAAGAAAAATAATAATAAATCAACCATAAAATATTTCATTTATCTTTTAATCGACTCTATTTAAAGTTTTTCACATAAAACATTGTGTACAATATTCAGATTTGGTTTAAATTCATTAAAAACAGTTGTAAAAAATGTTTATCAACATAATAATCTGACACTTATATTGGTGGTATTGCAGTGCCAGCGACAACATTAGAATAGATTCTATAAAAATTCGGCGACAATGTCGTCGTGGCCAGCGACATTGGTTGTGTTAGCATCCTATGGTTTATGTGTGTTTTGATTTGACAGGCGTTATATCTAGTCGCTGTATCTCTGGTTCTGTTTATACCTTAAATGAAAATGACAATAAAATACAAAAATGAAATGACAAAATAGAAACAAAATGATCACATATATTCTCTGCTCTCACGGTTTTATTTATATTTTTGTAGTGGAATACACTAGAACTATGTATTACGTTATCTAAATAGGCGCATTTCTTTAAATTCTCATTAACTTCTTGAATGTGGATCGGAAAAATTCAATTTATGAATTAAGAAAATCAATTACACTAAAATTGTTCATAATTTATTAATTTATTATAAAATAATTCAGATTTTTATTTGTTAAGTTTGTGAAATTTATTGCCGTCGTAATAAGAAGGCAAAGTGTATTATTTTTACTTAATTATGCTGACATCTGGTTGTCGACTTACGTTGTCGTCATCAGCAAAAAATGAATGTTGTCACAGGCCAGTACTATAGAAGGCACTGGGTAGAGTGTTTCTTTGTGGTCAACTACTTAAAGCAACGATGTCACCATAAAAAGAAATAATTTTCAATTTAAGAATTTTTTAAATTTTAAATTGAGTCGTCGTACAACCGGTGTAATGAACTTACAATCGGCACAACCGGTAGAAATTAAATTTTATAATTCTAACAGATTACCGTTACAATACTGCTAATCTATTAAAAAATCGAAATGGCCCCTTTTTCATCTCTACACTCACTAATCCTAATATGAAAAGTATTAATCTGACATGATTAATACATTTTTTTAAAACGTTTAACTTTTCCGGTTGTTTTCTATGATACCGCCCCAGAGAAAGCACCGTTTTATTAATTTTATTATTATTATTTAATAAAACTTAAAATCGATTTTATTTTTATATTTAATCACAGTAAAATTCACCATCACACGAATCTATTTATTAAAGTTATTTTCTAAAATCACGGCATCATAAAAAATTAAAGTTCTAAAGTCACGTCGTGTATCTGTACACCATAAAAATTTTCCAAAAATAAATTAAAAAGAGAGTGGGGGATTTTTATTTTTGATTTTTATATCTGGTGCCATAAAAAATACTCAGCTTGATATTTTTCAAGGAAAAATTCTAGCAACTCAACAAAAACAAAAAAAATCGGAAATACCTTTCTCACAAATAGAAATGGTTTATTTCCGTCTCTTTTTAATTTTGTACAAAATCTCGTATTTTTGAATGGACTAGGGCTATAAATGTTTACGTTTACATAGGATGAAATATCTCTTTTAGGTTGTCTCAGGTAATATGAAAATTACGCAAGCCAAGACGATAATGAGATAACGCATTGATCGAATTCAATCTTACACATCTTTCTTATATACGTATTATAAATTGGACTTTGTAAGGATATTATCGTTTGTTTGTGTAAAATGTATACTCATTTTATCTCATTTAGACTTATTTATCATAGGTCCCGCAGATTCATTGATGAAGGACGACCTCTTCTATATCAATAATACTCATCATTATTGGAACGAGCGGCAAAATTAGAAGCCGTCACAGTTATACCAGGACAAAATGATAACAACAATTCGCCAGGAAGTCATCATGGATATTACCAACACAAAATATCGATGTGGGTACGACCACTCCTGATGTACTATATTTAACAACCATTCTGACACACCCATTAACAAACATATCAGAAACAATAATTCGGAGCAAGCAAGAAAATTCAAGGCACAAGACGTCAAAACGCGTTTGTGTCATGATGAGTTTCAAGACAAGCTGTGTACAAATCGAGCACGTCGAATAGTTGGCATCCAACTATGTTAACGCGATTCTAAGCTTTCCATCAATCAACGTAGAATCAGCAACAGCAATAAAGTTGCTCTAAATTCATTGCTCAACATCAGTTTTGGAACATATGCCTCAAGGGACAAACGCACCATCTTTATAGGTATTCAATAAGATGTTAAGCGTATAAGAAAGACCACAACGCGCTGTTGCATTCTAATAAGCAGCCTCAACGCATGATGCTTAACACAAGAATTGGAGATACTCCTAAAATTGGGGATTGTTTCAGTATAACATCCAACTCGTTTTGTGAAACAACTCGAACAACCAACCGGTACACTATTGGCCACAGCGATGGTTGAAATACAGACTGGAAAACACTAATCAACCCTACTATGAATGTTAACAGTCATAAATTTTTAAAATGTTTCGTGTAGGAGTACGTTTTTCGTCATACTATTACCTGGGTATGGAAGCATTAGTATTGCGGGTTAACCCAATTTACAACCAACTAAATAAAATTGACTGGGATGGAATATATTTGGGAATATTTTAATCGAAAAATCCGTGAGGATCGAATCCTTGTGATTAGCTTGGTATACATTTAAAACCAAATAAAGTGATTTTGAAAAGTGGGAGAAATGCAACCCGGGAATTTTATGGCAGAAGAAGAAAAGCTCTGCGAAGAACATTTTCAGCAGAATTACTGTTATAACGACGCCAATCAAACGAATCAGCCAAGCAATAAGCACTGACTATATTTATTCACCTAGAATGACGTTTGTCAGTTGCCTGTGAATTTTCCTAGGGATATCATGGTTGTATTGAAGGGTACTTCGGTGAAGGACATCTAATTGAAAGTAATAAACATGAGCAAAATGAATATTAGATTTATCACGCTGTCGTCAAAATAACAAGTATTACAACAAAACCATAAGTAGCAACCGTAACTTTGAAATGTCATCTGCGACATATCTGGCTATCAAGACATTGCAGCAGCTAGCAAATGAAGAAAAGTAGAAGTTCCAGATCCGGCTAAAATAATAATGAGTGACTTCTAGTAGATGAAGTATCATCAGGAGGTAATGCCATAGAACAAGCACAAAAAGGACTAAACCGGCTGATTACCGCACTTAAACCGAAGGATTTAATCTAAGAAAGTTATTCTCAATCAACTCCAAGAAACAGTCGAGTTCAAGGTGAATCTCAACGAAAAAAATTGGATTATGTCCGAATTTGTAGGTATCGAATCCATTGGGATGATTATCTCCAACCTTAATACAAGCCAATATTTTAAAGCAATTCTCTGTATCTCAGGTGTCACCTGGTATGAGAAGCTGCCTGAAGACCTCGAAAACAAACGCTTCCAATTAATGTCTATCTGCCCAACCTATAGAGAAATTAAGATTTCAATATGGATCAACATCAATTCAACTTTATCAACAGAATTGCATGTATTTAGTAATGCTGGCATTCGCAGAAGCAGTTATTTCTACGATAGATCTTTAAATAAGGCAAGTTTGTTAACAACCAAGTTATCGCGACCAAGCCTGGAGTGATCTGGTTATACTTTGCTGACGAATTTAATGATCAATGTACAACAAGACATGAAATTCGATAAAACACCAGCATACTTGTTGACAGATTCTATTGTAGTAGGATGGGAAAGAAGCAAGCCTCTCAAATTTAAAAAGTTTCAAGTTTCGGGAAACCAGAAATAACTCATTGTGTGAGCCACTGGAGATTACGGTCTATGTGATAAGATTTATCAACAAATACCGAAGGAGAACTGCAAGTAACCAAGAAGCCGTCACGGCAGAAGAATTAGAATTAAAATACTTTAACCATATTTTAATAAAAACAGCCCAGAGACAACGCTTTAAAAACGAAATTTACGATCTTATAACCCAGAAAACAGTAGTAAATAAAAGTAAGATTAAATCGTTACCTCCTTTCTCATATGATGATGTCTTGCGCGTTGGTACTCGAGTCCAACTAGAGCACCCGAAATCTAAGTACTTGAATCAATTTCGATATAGTCGCAAATGGTCAGATCAACAATCAAACATGAAGATCGAGGACCTCGTTCTCATCAAGGAGGTTAGCATTTCCCCATTAAAATAGCTGACTGATCGTGTGGTGAAAGTATATCCAGGCATAGACCAAATCGGTCGACCAATGGACCAATTCACAAACTTTCTTCCCATTGAACCTGAGAACGACACGAACACATATTCATTGGCACGAATGTACCACAATAAGGTATACTGTTCAAAAAAGAAGCAACATCGACTAATAATATTAATGCTCGGCATGATACAAGGATTTTTCACCGCTGCAACAACTGAACACACTATAAATACACTATCTATCATCAAATTCCAATTGAACCTAATGATGGAATACCGTAATTCTGCAAAATGACCTTTGGGTCTACGAAATGCAGCACAATCATTCCAGCGCCTAAAGAATTACATTCTTCAAGGCTGGATTTTCGCTTCTTATATCTAAATGATGAATGACTTGCGAGTTGTCGCCTAATGTCTATCTCTGGTTGCATAACTCTGGGCTGAAAAGTCATTCGCAATTGCGTGGTATTGGCTTGGTTATCGATGTTGAAGCATGACCAGGTGGTTCCCATGATTTCTTCCGTTTTCGGTTATCGTAGTGGATCCAATTTTCATCACCAGTGACTATGCCACTATGCGATACAAAAAATGATTTCGTTTATGCCTGGCAAACAGTATTTCATTTGAAAAAATCGGCTTGCAACATCTCTCGGCTTCAATTCATATGGAACCTAATTACCTTGCTATTGAAGCATTACCAATGATTTTAAACGATGTGAAATTGCTGGTTGAGTCATTCCTAACATAAGCACGACTTCTTCTTACGTTTGGTTTGAATCTTTATCCAACAAAGCTTTCCATTCCACGTCTTCATACACTTTCGGTCATCCGCTTCGTTTTTTGTCTTCCACTTGAAATT
Source organism: Nephrotoma appendiculata (assembly GCA_947310385.1). Taxonomy (NCBI): domain Eukaryota; kingdom Metazoa; phylum Arthropoda; class Insecta; order Diptera; family Tipulidae; genus Nephrotoma; species Nephrotoma appendiculata. Next base: position 58,883,086 of record OX371224.1, read on the forward strand.
TGCCGGTCTTAAACTTTTGAATCCTCTCTCAAACAACTTCTCCCACTTATCAGAGCTCTCACAATAGAAATACTTTTCCTTTTGCCTTACAAGTTTGTTTGAAAATAAAACTTGAGAAAAAATAAATTCTCATTTTTACCTTAAGGAAAAAGTTAGCAAACTCGAAACTTTTGCCTTAAGAAAAGACTAATGAAGTTAGCTACATTTCAAAATCAGCGGCCCTATTCCTGAATACGATACGAAAACGAAAATACAAGATTCTTATTTGAATTGAATCAGATTCGTACGATTCTTATTTAAAATTGAATGAGAATCTTGTACTTTCGATATCGTATCTAGGGAATCCAAGTCGGTTTTACCCGACTTCGTGTAGTTCGGCAATTATTCATTCCCAGAGACACCCGAAACCATCGGACATCGCCGCAAACAACCGAAACCGACAACCCTTCTATTCATCTCAACGATAATGGAAAAAACATAAACGTACATATCCCATACGTTGGAGGGAATCCAATTACCCGACTAGGGAATCTAATTACCCGAATTTCGGGTACCCGACTTTCGGTTCCGTGTTTTTACCATTACCCCACCGGTTTCTACAAACATACGTTTCTATTTTTTTCATTTTCGTTGAGATGCATAGGAGGGTTGTCGGTTTCGGTTGTTTGCAGCATTTCCCGAAGTCTCTGGGGGGTAAGTAATGGCCCAACTACACGAAGTCGGATAGAACCGACTTGGATTCCCTAATCGTATCGTATTCAGGAATAGGGCAGCAGGGTTGTTGTTGACATTTTCTAGACAAAACATGTTAAAAAGCAAATAAGAACTAATTTATTGGTTTAATATATCTTAAAATTATATAATTAATAATATAAAATACATTTGAATTTTTGACTTATAGATGGGTAATGTGTAAGAATCACAACAATCAGTTTCGAACAGACGAGATTAATGATTTGAAAAAATCAGTCTTCTCATCACGTCGCGACGCCGACGACTGATGTTGTTTATTACATTGAAATATTGTCTATATATATATAGAGCAATACCATGTAGTTGTACTACTAGCGAATTACTGCGTAGCGTACGAAATTTTGATTCTTTCACATTTCCATCTATATTCTATTTTAACAACTAACTTTTCGAATTCACGAATTTTTTTATATTTTACTTTGGTTTTTATCAATTGTAAATGGTGTATTGTGATTGTTCCGTATATTGGTCTATTTCAGCACTCTCGAATTAATTACACAACCGTAGGAAATTCTTCTCAATTCGAGAGTGCTGAAATAGACCAATATACGGAACAATCACAATACACCATTTACAATTGATAAAAACCAAAGTAAAATATAAAATACAACTGGTTTGCGATTCTGCATTGAATGCACCAGTTTTATTGGTCTTCCGACGTAATTTGGTGCCACTCGTCGATTAAATTAGATTAGTCGATTAGATTTTAAATCGTCTTTTATGGAATCAGGCGTCTAAAATAGTAAGCACTAAATAGTAAGAATATCATCCCCATCGTGAAACACGGTGGAGCCAACGTCATGGTTGGGGTGCAATGAGTACCGTGAGAGTCAAGGATCTGGTTTTTATTTTTGAATAACCACAATAGTGTAAAGCCAAATCAATGTTGTTTGAGAAGTGAATCAATGTTCTTTGAGAATCTACATCAATGATCGAAATCGTACGGTTTAAAAAGCAAGACAACAAGTCAAGCCCCTGACGATTGGTAAGGAAATTAATTTATATAAATTAACAGGGCAATTAACGCCAAATTTAAAGATGCTGAAAGATGCTTTGTTTACCATAAAAAACCGACATCAACCCAAATTGAGCGCACTTTTCTATAGGAGGGAACCTAGTTAACAAAAATAGAACAAGATTGTCTGATAAAGCAGTGGACGTATTCTGCTTTTTAATCTCTCTATCTCTCTCTCCCTCTGGCACTATATCCCATCAAGGAATTTGGCCGCCTCAAATGAGGTTTCATAATCATATTTTCATTTCGGATAATGAGTGATTAATTCATTGATCCTAACCAGCCGTGAAATTTTTTCCTTGTCACATTTTTTCCATGCTGACCACTTTGCCACCGCCGGCTTTTTAATATCGCATTTCATAAAAAACAAAAAATTAGGCTAACTTTTATCCGCGTATTTTTATTAAAAAAATTTGAAAATTTGATCTTGTAATAATGAAATATTTCTTTATAAAATGAATAATACAAATATTAATAATATCAATCCGAAATTTGATATTGTTACACTTAATCTGTCTTCAACTTTATTTTTGTAAATTTCTCGAGAGTTCTCGAGAATCCCGGGAACCGTTAAAAAAATTTCTCGATTTCCCGAGAAATAAATTTAATCGAGAAATCCCAATCGCTACTTGTATATCACGCCTGTAGTGATCGAATATATTTTTAACTTCTGTTTTCAGACATTTTAATAATTGAAAATTATTATTGCTTGAAAATATTTCCAAGTAACTGATGTAAATTACTGCTAAACTATATTACCCTTTCTACGACCATAAAACTTACTGTACCTAATATTTAATCCTAAATTACGAAATGCTTAAAATAATAAAAATTTAGTGTATTGTGTTTCACGGAATCTAACTGACACGAACGTACATTAAATTAGTTTGTTCGAAAGTCAGTCAATAAGTTATTCGAATAAATGGTATTAGGCACACAGTATTAGATTAAACTAAGAATTTCACAGTGCGCCATCTCTTTAGAAATATTAAAAAAAATTCGAACCAAAAATATTTTGCTGACATCTATTGACATTTGGCCAAACTAAAAAAATATAAAATGGAATTGCACTTTAAATATTTCGTTTATTGAACTGACAAATGTTTCTTTCAATCATAATTTAACTTAACAGTGCAATTAGGAGCGTTCTTTACAAAATTAAATTTGTTGTTGCACCTTACCTTAAAATTAATTTTCAATGTGTCTGTCTGCCGATCATAAAGGTAGGTTTCAAGGAGCCCGCGGGAGTCGAGCAGGCTGATTACGAATATCGAAAGATTCTGTAGTTATTTAATCCCACCGACTCGGCAACCCAATCTCGAAATATTATGATGATGCAAATTTTGCACCTAGTAACAAAGACATCAAATTCGTGTATATTACACCGCGTTACCGAAAGGTTTATCATTCTCGCACATATATTGTGCAAATTTAAATATAATCTGTGTAAATGTTCATGTTTGGCAAACATACGTAAACCAAATAAATATGCAAAAAGCTCGACTATGTACTTAATATACATAAATTGTATATACATAAGTACGTACATAGAGTTAAAAGATTTGTTGTTGTAAATTTGCATATTTTAATTAGTTTAAGCATATACAGATTTATGATTCTAGCGCGAGCTCGTAATATTTTATATAAATTTGCGAAATTTCCATAAATTTTGTTGTTTACGATAATAAACATACGCGGTGTGTATGATGTATATAGATATCGCGGCATGTATGTACCAAATGGATGTTGTATAATCATAAAATTATGTTAAATCAACTGAAAATTCTAATTTTTTTTTAAATAATTCAATTTAAAATGATTCATTCAAGGACTTTCATAAAACGGTATGATGTTTATGCTAAATATGTAATTTCTATCAATAATAATCGAAATATTCAATATCGAAAAAATTATGGGATGAAGCTACATCAGGGGAAACATCATATTTTTCACTCAGAAAATTCGACGAATATCGATATCGATAAAAATCGAATAAAAATTTGAAAAAATTGTTTTACTGCTCCGAAATCTATGAGATAGGACTCTTATATGCCAGATATTGGTCACCCTTCACCTAATGGACTAGATTGGAGAGATTAGTAGCTTTAATCATTTCCACGGGCACGCAGGAGATAACTTTAACTGGACCTCATCTGAGAACCCCATAACCAAATTTTCCCAAATTTAGAACTCATCACACTCGATTCTTAGTCGAAAATTCGTCTCTCAGGGGCTAAGAACCCATACTAAAGTACTCATTTTAATTACTAATTCTAAACTAGTTTTCGAAACCGAGAATTATCAATCAATCTCGCCTCAAGAATCTTTTGAAGTTTTTAGATTTTTGATTTCCGAGAAATTTTTAATTTAACGGTAATCTTAGAACTTCCAGTCAGGAACTAATGAAAAAATTAGGCATTTTGTGATCCTTTTGACTGGTTGAAATAATTAAATTCTGAATCATGAAATTTTGGCCAGAGCAGATATTGTAGAATCTAAACGTGCGTGTCCTGATAAAAACAACAACTGTAACAGAGATTCCTTTAATTTAGTAACAGTTTAAACAACGGAACAAGTCTTCACCAGCCAGGTATAAATTTGAATGTAAATAGGATTTATTATAATGCCGTATTGATTATGCATATGCTGATCGATTTAGAAAATTACACATTTCTGTTTTAATGTGCTTGACAATTTTTGTAAGCTACGTCTCAGTAAACGTCGTAATCAAGGAAGCACATGAGACTCCTCAAGCATTTATAAGCGTTCACAAATTTTAATCAAAATCGTGTGTGCCGAAAACAAAACTAAATGATGGAACCCGATTGTCATCGAATGTCCCCTAAATGTACTTTCTTGAAATCAGGGCCCATAATAATCAGTTTTTGGTACTCGAAAACGCTCTTCCACCAATTTTTATAATCAAGTATGCTAAAAGGCAAATTACGAAACGGAAACGGGCCCCACTGGGCAATTTTCCCGAAATTTGTACCCATCGCAATTAAACCCAAGCACTCCAAACCCCTTTCTCACCTATTTTCATAAAAGTTGTGCAAGCTGAAACAAATTAGAGGAACTCGGGGCCCAACGTATGCCACTCTGAATGAATATTTCCAACATCTTTATCAATCGCAATCGATTTCTGACAATTATAAATACTCCTCATTAAATTGTATGTGCACAAGATCGTGGAATATCATACAACATCTCTATCAAGAGGCAATATCACGCAACAATGTGCCTGTCAACGCAACATGATACAACATTCCACAGCATAAAACAACATTCCGCTACATGACGCAACATGATGCAAGATATTGCAACAATACGCAACATCACGTAATATGACGTAACATGGTGCAACATTATGCAACGTAACGGCTCACCTAAAGTACTCCTAAATGAGTCTTTCAGAAATTAGACCTCCTTGTAATCGTTCTTTGCAAGACCCAAAGCTTCACCAAGAACTTCCATGAATAAGGACAGATCGAAATCAATTCTTGTCACACGAATACTCCCGTCATTAACTTTTATTAAAATCATGGGAGCCAAACTTATTTATTTTCATCAACAATGGGAGTGCCACTGGAGGACCCCTAAACGGATTTTTCCCGAATTTCAGACTCGTCGCAATCCATACTGGCATTTGTAACCTTATCGCAATTTTTATCAAAATCGATTGAACCGAAAAAAATGAATAATAGGTTCATTGCAATCGATTCCAGGCAACTGGAAATCTCTCACCAATTTTTATGCACAGTTTAGTGGAACAACACTCAATACCCCTAAACATGATGCAGCGGGGTCCTCTCAAAATCCCGAATTACAACAGACCAAATTATCAAAATCCCGACAAAAAAAAATCCCGACTTTCAAAATCCCGACTTTCAAAATCCCGACTTTCAAAATTCCGAGTTTCAAAAACCCGATTTTCAAAATCCCGATTTATCTGAAACCTTAAAAATCCCGAAAAAAATCGGGATTTTTTTAAAAATATTAAGTATTAAATTTTGTGTTTAGAGCAGGTGTCATTAATAGATTCTATATAATCCGCTCCTACGTGTGCGGCACGCAGTGCGACATGTTTGCTGATCTCGGCTCCTACGTCCCCCGAAGTTCAAATCTAAAGCCCCTAGGGGCAGAAAATCACCGGAGAGTGATGGAAGCCGTTAGCCTCTTCAATCATAGCATTTCAAAATTCCAGCCCGCGGACGCCCGAATTCACAAACAAATATTAAAATATCGAGCTTTTGAAAATCGGGATTTTGAAAATCGGGGTTTTGAAAATCGGGATTTTGAAAATCGGGATTATGAAAGTCTGGATTTTGAAAGTCGGAATTTTGATTTCGGAATTTTGGAAGTCGGCAATCGAGTCCAACCCTGATGCAGCATCACGCAATTTGGTGTAACAACACGCAACATCAGAAATATGATGCAACTTCATGCAAGATGACGCAACATCACGGAACATGACGGCTGAGCGGGGGACATCTAGATGAATTTTTAAGAAATCAGAATTCCTTGAAATGGGTTCCTTGCAATCGTTAACCCTGTCCAAATTTTATCAAAATCGTTCAGACAAATATTAAAGGCCCAAATTAGAGACATATTAATTTTTTTCTTCAAAAAAAGAAACCCGATCCCCAGCGTAGGATCAACTAAATGGATTTTTCCGAAATTAGGACTCACCGTAATCCATTCCTGGTTTTAGAAACTCCTTATTATAGGAAATTTTTATAAAAATCGATCGAGTCGAAAAAATAAAAATCGACCCGGGCCTCACCAAAGAACCCGCAAAGCGAATTCTCCCGAAATGTTAACCGATCGAAATCGAGGCATTTTTACAACTTTTTATTAAAATCATGCGTATACCAAAAAAAAACTAATCATAGAAAGCAATCCTAATTGAATTATACCGAAATCATTGCTTGTCACAATCGATTTCTCTCAACAATTTTTATAAAAATCGTGAAAGTCGAAGATAAATTAAGAAAGATACTCGACCCCCGATCGGACGACTCCAACAGATTTTTCCGAAATTTGCACCCATCATTAGCAATCGAAAACCCTCCCTCAATAATTTTTATAAAAATCGTATGAGCCTATTAGAAAGGGATTCAGATGTATGGTCATTAAAAACCCCATTAACTAAATTTTCTCAAAATCACGAGAGCCAGAAAAAATTGGAAAATGAAACCTGGACCCCACCATAAGACCTTCTGAACAAATTTTTCCGAAATCAGGATCAACCGTTATCGATTCCTAATACTAAAAACCATCTGCAATTTTCTTCAAAATTATAAATCATTTGAGCTGAAAAAAAGAATAATAAACCCAGGCCCCTTGGAGGACCCACTAAACGAATTTTTCTGAAATCTGTTAGAACCAAAAATTCAATTATTGACATAACTTAAAATAGAAGTTTTATACCGCGCGTGCCAAGAATATGTTTGATTAATTGGCTTATAACTTGATTCTATAGATTACTTTACTTTGTTTACCACTCTACTAGCTGTACCATACCATGCCAGCTGTGCCAATTTACCTAACTCATGCTTTACGCAATAACGGGCGGGATCATAAACACCACATGACATTTTTATGCGCTATTCAAATTGTAGATGGAAAAGCAGCAAGTCTTCCGGGCTTGATCTGTTTTTTCAATAGCAACGAATGAATTAGTAACATTATGGCTTCCTATTTGTATTTATTTGTGAAACAATGAAACCCAGTAAACTGACTTTTGTCTCCCGCATAAAGTTTCTCTACCGTCTAAAATTTAACAATTATTGTTAATAAGTATTTTTTAAGTTCAAAATTTAGACCAATAATCCTTTTTTAAATCCTACAACAAAATTTACAATTGACAGCAAAAAAATATTTTACCAGTTGCAAATTTGCGTATGCTCATTATCGCTCGAATTAGAATTTACTCTTTGACTCTAGGCTGAATTATGGGATGTGTGGATTAACATTGGAACCCCATTTTCATCAAACAAACCGGGATCCATTTCAATGATTTAAAAATTATTTAGTTCTGTAAAAATTGACCGCTTTCCAGTATCACATTCTGGACTTATATTGGAATCCTAATAATAACTTATAAACGGCGTTTTTCCGCGAGCTTTTTAAACTTGGTTGAGTTCCATTCAGATTGCAAATTAATTCACTGTTTTGCTGAACCTAATCCATAATTAATTTTCTAAGCCCAGCTTCATTCAATTTGACCGCTTTTACTTTCCGAAATCCTATAAAATTATAAAATTTACAGTACAAGAAAGTAACAGCAACAAAAATCGAAAAACCACCAAGAAGAACCTGAGCCACCATTTCCAAAACCTTTGACAATAAATTATATTACGCAAATACGTTTCCATTCTAACAGAAAATAACCCAACTACTCTCCTAAATAAAGGACATCTCTTCTCTATATCATTTGTTTTAATTTTGTTTCCAAACTGCAGTTAACGATTGCAACAAGTAATTCGTTCTACTTTCCTCATGATGATTTATGTATTATGACCAATCTGTCGCCGTCCGTACACGATAATATCATTTCCAAAGAGTGAGATGCACCCAGAAGCATCAAAATATCCACAGCACATTAAAGAGAGGAAACATATCTGGACAAACGGAATTAAATCATATTTCATTTATTTCCCATTAGGATGAAGAAGAAAAATCGTTTTTTGTTTTTGTTTGGAGACTATACAAATTTTCTAATATTTCCATATTTTCTTTTGTTTAATTTCAGAATAACAAAATTAAAGCTACGTACAGAGAGAAGCTTTTCAACACAACAAAATCATCATTGGGATAAAAACCAAATCTTTCCCCCTTCCATACACCAACACACAAAAGGAAGAAAAATCACTGAAATGAAAAATAATTTAAAAGCAAAACGAAAAAATTTATATTAAATAATTAAAGAAAATTTATTTGTACGCTTTAAACGATAAATAGAATTTTTTTCGTTTTCTGTAAAATTCGAACGTAGCAAAAAAAAAATGTCGTCACGCTCAAAAGAAAAAGTTGCAGCTGCAATACGAAAATTTTTTAAAAGTTCTGATAAAATAGACAATAATGATGTGGCGGGGGCAACAGGAGGTGGACCATCCGGTAGTCCGGGTCGAAGATTACGAAGGTTTGTACAATACTAAATAATCTATACAAAATTTATATATAATAAGTTGGAAGCTATCTAGCATACAATAAAATCCAATTAACTTAATTATGGGAGATAACAAATTTAAAAATTAAATAGTCCATCGATTTTGATTCGATTCGAATTAAATTCGATTGTTCGCAAAATCATCATTTCGAAAGTTATTATATTCATCAATATGCAAGATATTTACAGCAGTGATTCTTAAACGATGTTCCACGGTATGTTCGTCACCCTAAAAAAATGTGTTGTTTTATTTTAAATGCAGTTTGATTGAAGTTTGAAACCAATGAAACTAATTTTCAACAGAACTGTTCAAAATAATATTTCAGTCTCAAAAGAAGTTTGATAGTAGTTTGATCATATAATTGATTGTGAACATTTATTGAAATAAACTACAGTGCAAAACCAATCAAATTTATTATATGGAAATCGCGTGTAGCATTTGCCGACGTCAACTTATTGGAAGTTTGTTTAAACTAGTGTCAAATTGGCTAAATGTTGGATGCATCGCATTCAAATTAAGTTTGAATTGGAAACTTAATTGTGCCTATGAAATAAATAACAATGTCTGACGTGACCTACTTAACTTACCAATACCACACCTGAAGCATCTTCTTAGACTTTTAACGTCATATGACTGTGAACATATTCGACGCAATTCTCCGGGCCCTCTGAACGCTTTGTGCTAGTCTTCTCACCATTAACATTCAAATTTAATATTTCAAATGGAATTTAAGAACTTTTTGTGGATTTTTAGTTACACTGCTAAAATTTAAATTTGATTGAGACACAAAATTAGAAAAAATTTGCATACTATTTGGAATCTCAAACAAACAAAAATGTGTTTATTTATTAATGTAAGCTTTTGTTTGAGGAAAAATAAAATTACGAGAGGTGCTCATATCTACTGAGTGTTTCAAAAAATATACTAACACTTCGAACTTTATTTATGATGATAGAGAGAAGTTGAAAGGAAGAAAAGTTCGCAAATGTTCAAATTGATGACCATTATAGCCCAAATATTTGTTTGGTGCCACAAACTCTGTCCTTGAGGTGTCCCCACGAAAACAAGTCCAAGGGCATGAGGTCTGGGGATCGCAGAGTATTCAATGCTATACCTTCGTCCAATCCATGTGTCTCGATAAGCTGCATTGAGGTGAGCTCATACATCGAATTCCCTTCTGAACAGTCTTTGAACTTCCGTGGCGGTTCGGTCTTCCAATAACATTTCAGGACAAACTTCCTCTCTTCTTTTTTTTTACTTAATAAACACATTTTTTATTAATCACTTGTTTTTTGTTTCGCAGTTATTTAGAATAATTTTCAAAAAGTTTAAAAAATCACTCGATCGATTTCGACTTGTTAGGTCATCATCAGGAGTATCTACTGATTTGTATTAGTAAAAACTTTGTTATATAGCAGAAAAAAGCAAAATATAAATAAAAGAAGGAGGGACAGAAAATAAGCAATAAAAATAAAAATAAATATAGCTTCCTCTCTTCCATTCTGTAATTATAATTACACCTGCTAAAACACAAAAGGCAGCATATTAGCGACAGTCAAAGTGTTAGTAAATTTTTTTGAGACACCCCTGTTTTAACATATGAAAGAAATAGTCATTTATGCTATTACTTCCGAACGGTCCAACGGAGATTCTTTTAAACAAAACAAAATTTAAAAAAAATTGAGGCTCAAGAGGTAACAACAATTTGAGGATTTATTCTAAGACTAAATTGTGAAATTGAAAGTGCGAAATTGAAATTGAAATTGAGAAATTGAAATTGAGGAATTGAAATTGGGAAATTGAAATTGAGAAATTGAAATTGCGAAATTGAGAAATGGAAATTGAGAAATTGAAATTGAAAAATTGAAATTGAGAAATTAAAATTGCAAAATTGAAATTGCGAAATTGAAATTGAGAAATTGAAATTGAGAAATTAAAATTGTGAAATTGAGAAATTGATATTCAAAATAACTGCGAAACAAAAAACAAGTGATTAATAAAAAATGTGTTAAGTATAAGTGTGTTTCGCCAAGTGCCTACGGCAAATAGCGTAAAAAGTGAGAAATTGAAATTGCGAAATTGAAATTGAGAAATTGAAATTGAGAAATTGAAATTGAAAAATTGAAATTGAGAAATTGAATTTGATAAATTGAAATTGCGAAATTGAAATTGAGAAATTGAAATTGGGAAATTGAAATGAAAAACTGAAATTGGGAAATTGAAATTGAGAAATTGAAATTGAGAAATTGAAATTGAAAAATTGAAATTGAGGAATTGAAATTGGGAAACTGAAATTGAGAAATTGAAATTGAGAAATTGAAATTTAGAAATTGAAATTGAGAAATTGAAATTGAGAAACTAAAATTGCGAAATTGAAATTGAGGAGTTGAATTTGAGAAATTGAAATTGCGAAATTGAAATTGAAAAATTGAAATTGGGAAATTGAAATTGAAAAATTGAAATTGTGAAATTGAAAAATTGAAATTGAGAATTGAAATTGAGAAATTGAAATTGAGAAAATGAAATTGAGAAATTGAAATTGAGAAATTGAAATTGAGAAATTGAAATTGAGAAATTGAAAAATTGAAATTGAAATTGAGGAATTGAAATTGAGAAAATGAAATTGCGAAATTGAAATTGTGAAATTGAAATTGAGAAATTTAAATTGCGAAATTGAAATTGAGAAATTGAAATTGGGAAATTGAAATTGCGAAATTGAAATATATTTCAAAATATTAGCAAAAACGAAAAAGATTGTATGTAAGCTGCCACTTCCAGTGGACCGATTTCACGAAAAATCACTGCGTCCCTAATTTATGAAAAAAGCTTAAAGATAAGTATCATCGCTATCAACCAGCAATCCATCTGGATTGTATAGTGGTGGATTTTTTGTTGTAAACAGTTTTTTTACCAAAAATCGTCATTCCCGCTAAATTGGCAGTGTGATGTGGACCGCTATGTTTGGAAAACTATTTTTTAAATCCATGCCATTCGTTCTGGACCCGAAGCACTTCTTGCTCTTTCGCGGTTGATTTTTCGTCTCACTTTACGCAGTTACTGCCAAATCGAAGACGTACGGCTATATGACCGTATTAAGTTACCGCGCATTGCATAGCACCATGCCAGCCCATAGTACAGGACATGGAAAATGGGTCGGCCCATGAATTTTACAAGCTGACAGGATGTCGTAGTTGTGTTCCTTTTAATTGTAGATCGTAATCTGTTGATGAAAATTTCTTTTTGCATCCTGCCTCTATCTGGCAGTAAAATTAATTTACTTTATTATAAAAATCGTGTTTTCTATTTAAATTTTGGAAAGCTGATGTGGATCGATTTTGTTGCAAACTTAATTTAGAATCTTTTAATTTATCGTCGTATTTCTCATAAATGAAATACTTTTCAATCCATTTGCAAAAACTGAAAAAGAAAATGCACTGGGATCTCCCAATTTGTGTAAAAAGCATAAGTTTTAAGTTTTATCCCGATCGATCAATCAGTCTATGCTGAGCCTTCTATTAAAAGCCGAAGTTTGGTTGAATAACAGTTTTTGTCAAAAATCGGCATTTCTGGTTACATTTGGATAATTGACTTTTACCGATATTGTTGCAAAATTAATTTAATCTTTTAGTTTTCAGACGTTTTCTCTTGAATGCTTGGCAAAAAAATACAAAAACCGAAAATGCTTCTTTGGTGGATTGATCTCGACTAAACATCATTGTGTTCTCCCAATTTATGGAAAAACGCTTAATTATAAGGTTTTACCCTCATCAGTCAGTCTTGCTATGCTGTAGAGAAGCTACTTACATTCTGTACTGCACTGCGCACATACAGAGATTTTTTAAAAGTTACTTTTTTGACTTCGGTGGTATAATGAATGATAAATCTGTAAAAAATCGGAGGTCAGATGCTATACTGTATTTTATTACTTAAAAGAATGCCCTTAATCTACACCAGGAAGCGATGAGATTTTATTAGCGCATTGGACAGCTTTTTACAATGTTGGAAACGTCCGTTTATTTTTTATTTGATATGTTCGATTTCTAGAGAATTGCGAAAAATTTTATTTTTTGCAGCATAGCGCCATCTTTTGCAAGTAACAAAAACTTCAAACAAAACCTGTTTTCTGCCGTAGAATCCATATCTGAAATCCAAAGAATTCGTATTTGAACCTCAGGCCGATTTTTTTATCTAAATTTCTGAGTAACTAAATTTATGTTTAGTTCACACCAATCAGTAATAGATGGCACAACACAACCCTATTAAATTTTTATTTTAACATTTATAATTGAGTGTTGATAAACTTAAGCTAAGTTTCCTATTTTGAATTAAACAGCCGACACGTTTCTATTTTATCACAACGAAATGATCACAAATCACACATCTCTCTCTATTTTCGAAAGTAAAAATGTTAGAATTTTGAAGAAAACTTAGAGTATTGGTATGGCTGAACCAGTCATTTCAAGAGAATATAACATAAAACATTTTTATCTGGTATCACATTCCAATATTGGCGTAACAAAAAAAGATTACGGGTAAGAATATTTTCACAAATTCTAAAATATATTACAAGTTCGTAAAAATTTCAAGTTCTCAAACCCAATCTTAAATATATTGGCAGAAAACCGTGAACACTATTTTTGACCGTCAAAAAATATAGAACCTTCAATTTTCGTATACGAATGATGAAACACTTTCAGCGTGCCGAATTGGAAAAATATAGCATTTAATTCATATAGTGAATATACACCAAATATTTTCCAAAACCAACGATCAGGATCGTTTGGCCATTTTGGGAGAGCCCTCAATAACTGATGGCAACTGTATATTGATCGTTGATTTCTCATGGAATTTTAAAAGTATTATAGGTTTAGAGACCGCAGTGAAACGTCAAAAATCGCCACACGCGTGCGTGTACGTGTCTGACGAATTTTGTCAAAAGCCTTGAAGGCGATGCTAAGAAGGCATCATTTTTAAATTTGAACCAAAACATACGGTTGTAATTTCATTAAAAATTTCAATGGCCTCAATGGTATATATAATTGAAAAAGGTTAGACAGCACTGATTGGATACGGAGATAGCAAAGGGTGTTTTAACGACCCAACTTTATAATAATTCGAAATGAGGAGTACAATAGAAATCATCACCGCCCACGCACACTAAACTTTTACGCTGGGAATGAGAAAATAATTTTTCCGTATTTTTTTTTATCACATTTCCAATTATATACAGATAGTACATTTATTATGTGTGTGTGTGCGCATTTATTTACGATATGATGTACATGATATGAAATAAATTATCGTAATTTTTAGTTTGTTCGCGTGGGTGTCCTGTCCTGTACACACACACACCAATAGATAGGGGAATTATTTTTTTTTTTGGGTCCATTAGGGAATCAAAATAATTGGGAAAATAATATCGGGTGACAGTAACAAATTGTTTGCCTTATTAAATATATATAGTATATAAAATGCTATACTACATTACTACTGCAGTACTATATACGTATATCGAGGGAGAGTATGAGAAAAGGTCAAATTTAGTAGAATCGTCATTAATTTTCTCTTTTAAAATGATCTGGGTCTTATCACATTTGACATTTGAAACCGAATTTATTAAAGACTTCGGGTATACACAATACAAAATTAATTAAGTCGACAATTTGATGAATGAAGGAAGATAATGTTATGGTAAATAAATAATTTTATATACCAAGAAATCAAAACGGATAACGAAACAGTTAGGGTTTTATTGAAAACATGTGTTTTTATAAATTGATTTGAATTCAGAACACGTTTTCAGGAAATGGTTTATTGTGCCTTTACTATTAATTTAAAATTGTACATGTGATTTACATTAAGCATCCCCCACCTCTGTTGTATAAATCTTGATTTGTTATGATGACTTTATAATGATGCACGACTTTGAAGTTTGCAAGCCAGAGCTAAGCCAGTTATCTTAAGTTTGATCAAAATCGGCTGAACTGCTACATTAAGAGGTTCACTGATTACGAGCTGCAAGCACACCACGGTCCAAAAAGTTGTTAATTCAAAATCACCTCGTTGGTAGATAGCTCCCAACATTTATTTTGGTGACGGCAGTACATTTTAAATTAACTATGTAATATTAGAAATGTAAAATGTTAATTTTTTCACAATTATGTGAATCACAAGCAATTTCGTTATTTTTTAACATTTCATAAATGATAAAAGTAGTATACCTCAAAATCGCTTTAAAATTGCTTTAATCTTATGATATTTTTAAGAAGTTACTATGGCTGCAAAATGAAAATACAAATTCCAGCTATTGTAAACCTCTTAAAGATATTTCTAAATAAAGAGCTTTAAATATGATTTTGAGGTGTACAAAATACACTGTTAATTTAATTATAAAAAAAAATGAAACGTTGTTGTTGTATTAGGTTAAAACAAGTCAGGATAAACTTAAAATCCGTCTAAGCTCTACAATATTTATTTTTCATAATCATGCTTTGTCAGCTGGACCAAGACTCTGAATATTTGCTTGAAGCTGTTTAAATTGCTAAAATAAATTCTTGAAAAAACTAAGCCGTGTGGTCTCCTCATACTTCGTCATATGGATTCACTAATGAATTTTTTTAAATGATCGAATGTTTATACTCGCCTTTGAGCATACGCGTATCAACTGGCTACTAGCGGCACTAGATAGAAAGACGATCAACAATAACATTACCCAAGGCCTATCAAATTCCTTGAGATATGAGCGAGAAACTTCTGGTTCATAAGCAGGTGCTTGCATGAGCATCATCAAAATGTCCTTCAAATAAACAGTAGGAGTAGTTCTTTCAAAGAAACGATATTGCAGCCCAAAATGTTTATATCAGCGTATGCTAATAGTATAGTATTCTATAGATAAACTAAACAAAAAATTGAGCTATAGGGCTCCAAAAATGTTACCTTCAACTTTTACCTTGCAATTTAAATTGCTCATCAATAATTTTTGCATAGATGTCAGGTTTGAAAGGATACCTAGATAGAAGAAAACGTTACACAACGTTTTCCTTTGTATACTGTCGTACACGCATGGTGAGTGTCTTACTGTAAACAGGATGCTGTTAAGATAAGATAGCGAAAATTTGAAGTGGCAGTACTATCACTAAAGAGAATTTATTTTTTATGTAATTACCAGTAGAAATTTTTTATTCAGTATGTATCACTTTTTTCACTAAACAAAACATCTCAGCGTAATAAAATATTAAAAGTGATCCTTAAATTGCAAATTGATTGATCTCCTAAGTAGCCATTTCTTAACGAATTGCGATGAAATTTGAATAGTAGTAGTGATCAGGGATTTTAAAGGAAGTTTTGGACACAATTCAAGGATCTGCAACGGATCCCAACTTTTTGAAAAATCGGATACCAGGTCAATTTAGATTATATGATTACACGAACCGGTAAAAGCCGAACCGAACCGAGTGGTAATAAACCGGGTATCAGATTGACATCTGACATATGGACCTGTTCGAAACGCATGAAAGTTTTTTACGTCTCAGTGGTCACTAGTTATCTAACAAATTTGACAGTGTGATTGATGACATGTTGAAACCTTGGGACCTAAATATCGTAAACCATATTCATCTACTTCTACGAGACAATGCACCGTAATATGATTAGTAGGGCAAACATTGCTGGTTTAAAAAATAAGTCATGCTTTTCCATACTGTGCAATTGGTATGCTTATAGTGATTGTGTATTTTCACAAAAATCTATTTCAGATTTAATATCAAAGTACCGCAATATCGTAACGCATTTCAATCACTTGCAAGTTGCTTGCACAAAACTAAAGGAATTGCAAGAAAACCTTTTCTTCCGAAACACAAACTCATTCAAGACGTCACAACACGCTGGGATTCCACGTATCATACGATGAAGAGAATACTGGAACATAAACGGGCAATCATATTATATTCAACTGATCATAACTTACCTCATTAGAGTGCCGCCAATTTCAACTTAATGGAAAACGACGTAATTTTATTAGAACAAATTTGTTATGTCCCAGTTGAAGCGAGCTCTGAAAAGGCTCTTATATCTATGATAATTCCGAATTTGGCAGCACTGGAACGCTTTCTCTCTTTAAATTACTTAAATCATTACAATTGAGATTTTAACACCTGAAGTCAAAAAAGCTGTATGTGATTGCCACCCTATTAGACCCTCGTTTTAAATTTTCATTTTTAAATTTTAACTTGAAAGACGATGCGAAAAATTGGATTATAGCGGAAATTAGGGCTTTATCTTCTTCGACTGCCGTACCACTTGATCTTGATAATCAAAATCAATCGGTAATTGGAAATATTGAAGACGCTGACTTACTTGAAGATGATACAGCTCAAGACGTATGGTCATGTATATGGAGGAAATTTCGAATGAAAATGAAATTGAAAATCCTGCCGAAAGTCAGGAAAACTTTCACAACTCCATTGAAGTGCTTGAATTTGAAAATTATATTAAACTAGCTGACCTGTGACTGAATAATCAGTCGCGTGAATACATTTTGTTGAATTTTTGGTTAAGAAATGATTAAGAAGATTTTATAAGATGTAAATTTGATGCACCTGTATCAAAAATAAAGTAAATTCATATACGCGGTTTAATTTTAAATCTTAAACGGCAAGCATGCGCTCAAATGCACACTTAAGTGCCAAGTCACATATTCCTATCTCAAACGGGAAGCGCGCGCTCAGGTTTCCATAGGAACTGGCTTGCCTCCATCTTTCTGTGTGCCGTAACCAGGAAAAGGCTCCTGTGGCACTATTCTGGTAATTCCCAGGGAATAGGGAACTGGGGAAAGAATTTACATATAAATTCTATTGAAATAATTTTTTTCTGGCATACTAAGGTAAAAAGTTAGTAGCAATTTTTTTAAAATAAAATAAAATTGAGAATAACTTTCCCTGATAATTTCGCTATAGAAAAATTATTCCCAATTTACAAATATTTACATCAAACTTTTTTTCTCAGCAGTGGCCCTATTCTGTCTTTCCCTGGGAATAGGGAATTGGGAAAAATATTTTCATAGCATTTTTGTCTAAATTGTATTTTCTGGCCTACTGAGGGAACATGTTTGGTGTTAATATTTTTGAAACAAAGTGAAATGGGAAAATAGTTTTCCCAGTAAAAATTTTGTGGAACAAAATTTTCCCAATTCACTTTGTTTTGAAAATTTTTGCACTAAACTTTTTCTTTCAGTAGGCCAGAAAAATACAATTTAGACAAAAATGCTATGAAAATTTTTTTCCCAATTCCCAATTCCCAGGGAAAGACAGAATAGGGCCACAGGGCAGAAAAAACTGATTTATATAGATAAAAGCTATGTAAAATCTTTCCCCCATTTCTCTATTCCCGGGGAATTACCAGAATAGTGCCACTGGATAGAAAAATGATTAAGATTGCAAATCGTAAAATGTATCTCATGAAAACTTACATTAAAATCGAATTGATCTTGATCTATTTTATAATTTGGGAATAATGCAAAGGATATGCAAAATATCAAATTGAAAAAAATTCAAAATTACCAATTTTATTTTTTGGGTATAATGCAAAGAGGAGTTAGAGAGCTCATTGCATAAATATCAAATTGCAAAATTTTCTATGTTTTGGTATAATGGCATGGGACCGCCGTTAGGAAATTACTAAATTTCGATTTTTTTTTGGGGTATAGCGCAAAGGAAGTGAAAATATCAAATTAAAATAACTTTAAATTTCGAAATTTTATATTTTAGAATACAAAGAAACGTAATTTTTGAGAAAATATCATATTGTGAAATTTTTTATTTTGGCTATAAAGCAATAGGAGGTCATTGGAAAACTATCAAATTGCACTTTTTTTATTTTGGATAAAATGCACAAGATCAGGGACCACTGGGAAAAAATCAAGTTACGTTAAAGTTTACGTAAAGTGTAATGCAAAGGTGGAGCAAAATCTCAAAATTTTAATTTTTTTCAATTTAATACCTTAAATTAATTATTTTACTTATGCCTACACCTGTCTCCTTTGCATTATAACCAAAACAACAAAAAAATTGCAATTTGATGTATTCCTAATGATCTCTCTTTGTATTATACCCAAAATATCAAATTCGTTCTTTGATATTTTCCTAATAGAAATACAACTCCCTAACCCAATACAAAAATTCGTATTATGGAAATTTTCCAATGATCCCCCCACGGCAATACACAAAAAATTCCGCCATTCAAAAATATCAAATTGTAAATTTTTTTATTTTGGGTGTAATGCAAAGAGAGACCATCGCAAAATTCCAAATTACGAAATTTTTTATTTTGGGTATAATGTAACGAAAGGGCGAAACATTAAATTGAAAAAATTTAATATTTCGAAAATTTATGTTTTGGTTATAATGAAAGCGAGTGCAAATTATCAAACTGGATAAATTTCAATTTCGAAATTTTATATTTTGGATGTCATACAAAGAGGGGGATCACTGAAAAAATAACAAATTTCCGATTTTTGTACATTGAGTGTAATGTAAAGGGGGCCATAACCTTTGCACCATATAAAATAAAGTTAGGATTATTGGAAAAATTCCAAATCCGAAATTTTATATTTTAGGTTTAATGCAAAGTGGTGGGGGCGACCATTGTTAGAGTAAAAGCAGTGGAAGGAGGAAAAATTTCAAGTTGCGGAGTTTTATATTTTTGATGCAATGGAAAAACATTTTGAAATTGTTTACTTTGAATTATACTCCCTCCGAAAAGAAGGCCATTGGGTCATTGGCAAAATATCATATTAAAGGTTTTTGTATTTTGGATAATACCAATTTTAGTGCGTAATTAAGATGATCTATTACCTTTCATACGACACCATACAATTTCATACCATTGTTAAAAAGCCGAGGATATCAGTTACCGAAAGCCCATAACACACCGGTTTGAAATATTTTTTAATTCTACGAATTACAAAAGAAAAAGATTGGCGATGAAAATCAATGGCAATCAAATTAATTACATTTTACAGATACCGAACCCTTTTAAACGTAATGGGCTTTTTATTGCTAGAAAAAACAGAGCTTTTTTATGCTCTTTCGTAATCATCAAAAAGGCGAGTATAAAGGTTTTGGATCAAAATCATTTTTGTTCTTTTATCAGAATTTTTACGATTTGGTCAGGCAGAAGGTAATTCTATTTTTAATAATAACTTCAGGCCACAGCGCCAGGTGATTAAAATCTTTACTAAAAAATTTAGTTAAGGCCCAAAATTACTTTAACTTTCGCTTCCGAAGTGAAAAAATGGAGGATGGCCTGAGGTGGTTTTTACACACTTGAAAAAAAATTGGTATGCATTTGCAAATAAAGTATGTATATCGTTTTTAGAAGTAAGTTTTGCATCATAACAAAAACGTTATGTTTGATTACGTTGCAAATTGAATCAGTTTATGATTAATTGTGAAGCTGGTTTACATTGAAACAGTATCGGTTCGTATTGTGAGGGAAATTCAATGCGAAACTAATTACATTGAAAAAAGAAATGTGAAGCAGATGTTTCCAAATTAGATTTTGTTTGCTTCTACTGTAAAAAAGATTCAAAAATTCACTAAAAGTAATTTACGAATTTTGTTAGAAATAAAATCCGTTGAATAATATTTTATACGTCATCAGATTTAAAAATCCCTATATAAAATATTATGGAAAATATTTTAAAATTATATTGATAGTATATACACAATGCCTTAGCGAATTATTATAAATGCGCTAAACAATAGACCTGCTGGGGGGTCAATTTTGGCTTTTCTATAGGAAAAAGGAATTAGGAAAAATATTTTCATAGATTTTTATCGCAAATATATTTTTTCTGGCATACTATGGTAAACGGTTGGTGTAAATTTTTTCAAAAAAAAAATTAAATTGGGAATATTTTTCCTTTCGATACGGGAAAAAAGTTTTCCTCAGTAAAGATCACACGCGATTTCTCAGTAGGTCAGAAAATGATATTATTGACAAAAACGCTATGTAAATATTTTCCTAATTCCTTTTTCCTATAGGAAAGCCAGAATCGACCTGGGCGCATATTCTTGAAATCGGTGGATATTTCCGTCGGCGGATTAGAATTTGCATTAAAATTCTTTATATTGTTCGGATTTTTCGCCGACTCTTTAATCTTTTTTTAAAATTAAGAAACATAATTTTTTCCCCCTACTAAGGAAAAAATTCCGACTGAGTAACTCGATTCGAAATAATTCCCTTAATAGGGAGACAAATAGTAGTAAACTTGAAAACAAATTTGAAAAAATGATTAAAGTAGCCGGCGAAAAATTCGAATAAAATAAAGAATTTCGAAGCAAATTGTATTCCGATTGGGGAAATTTCTACCGATTTCAAGAATACGGCCCCTGCTGGTTTATATAGAAATTTTCTTTCGGCACTCGTATTACATTAATTTTAAACGCAACTGCATCATAAATATTTTCCATTGCATGCCTTGCTTCTAAACGTGTAAGACGATTATTTCTTATAAGCCTCGACATTTGCTTGAAACTTTGCTTGAAACTGTGTGCATCTTATATGGACCAAGCATGATTTTAAAATATTTGTTTCACCTAAGGAAAACGCTCTATAGTGGTTTCTGAAATGGAAAAATTGCTATTCAACATTTTACCAGTGGCACTATTCTGGCTTTCCCTGAAAAGAGAGAATTGGGAAAAACATTTTCGGAATAAGTTTAGTGCAAAAATTTGCAAAACAAAGTTAATGGGGAAACTTGTTTTTCCTCTAAATTTTTATAGGGGAAAATATGTTCCCATTTAACTTTGACTTATTTCCGCAGTAGGCCAGAAAAATAAAATTTAGACAAAAATACTATGAAAATATTTTTACCAATTCCCTATTGCCAGGGAAAACCAGAATAGTGCCACAGGAGTGGTTTTTGTTTTACTTAACCCTATTAATGCCAACAGAATTTCTTTAAACTGTGTAATATGATCCTAAAATATTAGTCTCATCTGTGGTCAAGAGCTGATAGTGGTTTCAAGAACAAAAACAAAATAGATTTTGCAATTCGACATATGCCCTGTGGTGGTTTTTGCCTTATTTAACCCTGTTAATGCCAGCAAACTTGCTTCAAGCTATGTGCCCATCTTGAATGAACCAAGCATAATCTAAAAAATTAGTCATTATATGGCGAAGAACCTATAGTGGTTTCTTGAACAGAAATATCGCAATTTTGCCATTCAACGTACGATAATGGATGCTCTCTTCTTTAACCCTGTTAATGCCTAGAGAATTTCTTACATTGACACGTGTTTAAATTTAGAAGAGATTTAGCAAAATTGTCTCTATCGTTATTTCACCAAAATCGGCATCTACAGTCCAGGTAGATTGAGTATTCGGAATAAAACTTCATACTTAAGCTTTTTGTATAAATTGAGAGATCCCTATAAAATTTGGTGGACATTTGTGTACCGATATTTAATTTTTCACTTTACAAATCAATCGTGGTGTATTCCAGATCTGTGATTGTAAAATGGGTGTATATTTTAATACAAATTAATATTACCATAAAATATATACAAAAAAACCTGCCTAAGTTGACCACAAAAAAAAATAATTTCTTGGTCAACTTACGGAGGTGGTCAACCTAAGAAAAATATCATGGATTTGTAGGTACAACCTGCTTGCTAATCTGATCAGTCCTACTGTGAAAATTTTTGCATCATAACTCACTGACATGGAGAAAACAAGGTGCAAGTTCTCAATACTTCAATATCGATTCAACTCTGTACTATAGTATGTACTACGGAATTAAATACTTGGCTGTTTGCTCGGTAACAATGCGACATTTTTATTTGTAGTATAGAATCGTATTATTTTTGGGAAGGAAAATGTTACATTAGAATCGTCGGAATGAAGTGAATACTCGTGATATTTAAACTTCCATTGGTCATGTAAACATCGTAAAAATAAAAAGAAAATATCAGAATTGTGCCCCGTGGTGATCAACAGAAATCTTCCATCGCGGTAAATATGCCTATTTAATAAGAGATGGCGCTGTTACTATATAATTTTGGGTTATTTGGATACTACGGATTTTATATCAATGTAAACCATGAACAACCGACAACATCATTTTAGTACGATCCACAACTTTTTGTTTGGCAAGCATTAGAATTTTGACTGGTGAGTACTCGTTGTGTTATTATTGAGAAAGTTCCAAGAAAAACATTGAAAATGTGCCTACAGTAACACCCGATTTTACTTGAGGAATTACTGCAATTTTTAATTGGATGTGGGTACAGTTGCAGACCCGCATTGCTCGTTTGCTGATTAAACCTTCTTATTGCTTAAATCCTAAGTAAATATTGAATCGCTTTGAACACTCAATTCAACTGTAAGTACGATAATTTTTACGTATATTATAATTTCAAAATCAAATGAATACTTCGAGCCCCTGCTTTATGTGAGCGGTTTAGCTTAGAGTCAGTAATTTAATGACATATCCCCAAATTCCATCTGTTAAAACTGCTGCACAAATTTTAGTTCTCTGCATCCAAAATTAATTAAATATATAGCTTATTGAAATTGAAAAATCTCGCGCCTCTTAAATTTTTTCGTTGTTTTGAAATTTCCGAGATATGTAAATTTGACGTTAAATCTAAGAACTGCTTTTCAAATAATTCAAACATATTAAAAATTTCAGTTTGTTCATGAATTACTGAAAGTGAAGACATCTTGTGCTCTTCCTACTGTGCTAGGAGCCAAAATAATTAAAATTTTAAACCTAGAACTTTGGCTAGAGTAGACTCTTTTAAAATGCCTCCTTATTCCGACAGCAACAATTTTAATGGAAAGCTTCTAAATTTAGTGATTGTTGCTTAAACCAAATTCCATGAATTGGAATTTGAAAAATCAACGAAATTCCCAGCCCAGAGTTCATTTTCGGGAACTTGCCACGGAACAAATTTTTTCCTACATTGCCTGTAATTTTCTATTACTTTATGCAACACAAAATTTTGCAGTTTTTTTATACATTAGATTTTAATTTTTTTCATTATATGGGAAACAAATCGAATATAATAAATTTGATATTTTTTCATTTTTTCATTAAAATTGATAAAAATTCTAGGCTGGGCTAACTTCAAAATATAATATATTTGGATGGAGTGAATCAAAATCTGGGCTGCGATTGCTTCACACAAGAGCAAATTGGTTATTGTTATGTTAGTGTTGATTAAACAATTTTATTTTCTGGGATAGAATTCTGGGATAACTTCACATACGTTCAAATATCGCCTCGATCTTTTAGCAAAATGTGTTTCTCATTCTCATTGTGTTTCTTAAAGTATATAAAATTCCAGCGAAATATTTATTATTAATTTAAAATAAACAAATTTAAATAAATAAATATAATATTACTAATAAAAATAAAATAAAAATTAATTACATAAAATAACAATTAAATAATTTAAAAGAAGCTTATTAAATATAATATAAATAAGATATTAGATACGCCCTGTCATAAAATTAATTTTCTGTGGGCGCGAAAGTTGTATAATTACTACTTGTGCTTGTGATGGCTCCCAAAAAATGTACAAAGCGTCAAGTTGCAATTACAGGAAATCGAAATAATCCCGGGATTACCTGTGAAGGCACCTGCAATGTATATTTCCACATCGCCTGTGCGGATATTCCGGTTGATCTTCTTGATCATATTCGCAATAAAACAGCAGCCTGGATTTGCAACTCTTGTAAAGCGTCAAAGCGTCGATCCATTATAGATGGGTCGGAAAGTACCAGTGATACAGTGTTCAATAATTCATCTGATCTTCCAGAGATTTTAAAATTATTAAATGACCTGCGTGCTAGAATAATTAATGTGGAAACCTCCCAACAATATGTATCGAACTCATTTGATAATTTTTTGCAACAAATCAATTTAATTTCTGATGAAAACAAGGTGCTAAAGGAGAAAATCAAACAATTGGAATCAAAACAATCTTCTTATGAGTATAAATTCCACAAAATTGAAGTAAGTTTGGATAATGAATTTCAACGCACAATCCAAAACGATCTAGTAATTAGCGGTCTTCCACCAAATATGGATCTTAAAAATGATATGGTCACCGGTTTGCTTCGTGTTCTGGATGTTAAAGCTGACATTAGTGTAATTCAATCTGCATTCTTCGTTAATCATAAGGATCTACAACGAACAAACACATCCAAAAAACCCATGTTAATAATTAAAACACAGAATAACGAATTGAAAAATGAAATTTTATTAAAATTTAAATCAAAAACAACTAATAAAAATTACATACGGACGTCTGACCTTGGGGTTAGCTGCCCATCATAATACAACAATCTCATTATTCGTATTATGGATCATCTTTCACCGCTCCAAACCAAACTGTATGCAGAAGCTAAAAGAATAAAACAAACGTTAAATTTCACATATTTGTGGTGTAAGCAAGGGAAAATCTTACTGAGGAAGGATAGTGACGCAACTGTTTATCATATTAAATCGATGAACGATGTCAACTTTATTGATAAAACATTTCTTGGACGACTTACTGGTGAGGTCGATAATGGTGCCGATTGTAACTGATGGGATATCCTCAACTCCGAATTGTTGTCATATAAATATAATAATATTTTTAGTTTTTCACTATTTTAAATTTTCAATATATTATAGCCTATATGTACTCACATTTTATTTTTATAGTTTATTATACACTTTAAAAGTTGTTAATTTTATTACTACAATAATTGTATTGTTTACATATGAAATGTCATTCACAGATGTTTCAGATTTTTTTGTTGTAATTTTTGGTGTTGTTCACGTCGAATTTAATTGGTCTAATATTTTCATGTATTTGACATTATTATATCATCGGGTAAATTTTATACGATTTATAATTTTTATTTTATCTTTTTTTCTTATTTTCTTTCTGACATTAAATAATTTTGTTTTCTTTTGTTCCCACACTGAAATCGAATTAAAACCTTATAAATTTCATTTTGGTAGTTGTTTAAAGGCTCAATTACACTACAATATTCTTTACTATAACATAGGGCCTATTTTTTAATTCAACCTGAGCAAGCAGTGCGCTGTCAAAAAATACTCTGTGTTTTTTTATTCAACCTGAGTAATTTTACTCTGCACTCTGCGTTTTTATTTGTGAACTGTGCTTACACCGAGCTTACTCGGTTCTTCAAATTTTACTCTGAAATTAATGTCAGTGTACGAAGAGTGTGCAAAGTAAAAACAATTTTTTACTCTATGCGCACCGGATAATTTTACCCAGTACAACCTTTGCTCGGTGTACACTACCCGGGGTAAGCCTGCTTGCTCGAGTTGAATTAAAAAATAGACCCATGGTCGGTTTATTTGTTCAATATTTTTATTTTGATGATTTGCATGGTAGTCTGATCAATTTAATTAAGGGGCGCGAAACAAATTTATTTATTACGATTGTTTATATTAATATGAGTATTATTTTTTTCAATGAGCAGCGCAATGAACTTTAATCTTGTTTATCAAAATATATACATAGTTTAAGAAAAAATTTAGACAAGCTGCTTGCACACTTAGGTTCCGGTAATCTTTGGCCTCAAATTATTGGCTTGTCTGAAATTTGGATTTACGACAATGAAGTTGCGAATTATGGTTTAAAGGGGTATGATCTATTCACATCTTGCTTGTATGATAAACGTTCAGGAGGTGTCGCTGTTTATGCCAATAGTAGTCTGAATTGCAAACAATTTAATCTACTTTTCCAAACATTCAATGCGTTCGGTCTGACCTTCTTTATAAGTTCTAAATTAGTTTGTGTTATTTGTATATATCGTCTTGGTTATACAGATATCTCCAGTTTTATTGATGAATTCAGTGTGCTTTTGGAGAATCTATTCCATCCTAACTTAATTATCATGGATGACTTTAACATTGACTTTCTCAAGCAGAATGCAATGCTGGATAGGCTGCTGCTTTTATTATCTGAACATGGATTAGATAATATTCTTGAACCAACACGAATTACAAATACCACAGCTACTTGTATTGATAATGTACTCCATAGATTTGATCAAAGGTATTTTCCGGCAGTTTCCTTCAGTGTATTAGACTTAAAAATTTCAGATCACTGTCTTATTGAAATTAAATTAAAAGGTACTGCCTTTCACACAAAATCTACATCCCGGAGAACCTCTGAAGTTTTTCATATCGATTTCAACCAACTACAGGATCTACTATTGTTTGAAGAATGGACTGATGTTTATTCTTGCCAAGATGTGTCTAAGGCCTATGATAATTTTATTAAAATCTTTAAAGGACATATTAAAAAATGCACTTCAATTAAGTTGTTTGCCAGTAGAACCACGAAGCTAAAGCCATGGATGTCTGATGATTTATTGTGATGACTTATACGTAAAAGAAATTATATTTGTCGCCTTGCAAAAAAACATAACACCAACCGTAGATTGAAACAATATAGCTTGACGCTGTGTGAGTCTGTTAACCTACAAATTGAAATAGCCAAAAAAAGTTTTTATTCTCAAAAGTTCATCAACAATGGTAATGATGCTCGTAAAAATTGGAAAACAGTTAAAGAAATAATATATGGACAGCCTGATCCAGTTGAAATTAAAGAAATCGTTGGTCAAACAGGCTGCATAATATCTGATCCAGTTCAAATCGCAAACGAACTTAACGAGTTCTTTACGAGTGTTGGTGGTGAAAATGCTACCAGTATCCTCTTGGATAAAGCCGACAAAAATAGATTAATATGTCAATATTACCAATCTATTGATAGTTGGGTTTTTTCAGAAATCTCATCTGGAGAACTGTATTTTACCATTTTTTCACTAAAAAATAATTCAACTCCTGGTTTGGATGGCATCTCAAACAATGTTGTTAAAAGAATGTCCTGGTTTTTATCTGATGTTTTATCTTTTATTTTCAATTTAAGCTTGGTAACTGGGATTTTTCCTACTTCGGTAAAGCGAGCTTTAGTTGTTCCGATCTTTAAAAATAATGATAAATAAATCATGAACAACTATCGACCAATCTCACTACTTTCTGTATTCTCTAAAATATTTGAAAAAGCTATAAAAAGTCGAATTGTTTCTTTCCTAGATAAAATAGATTTTCTCTCTCGCGACCAATATGGTTTTAGGGAAAATAAAAATACTGAACAAGCTATTCTATCCTTCCTAGAACAAGTAACTGAATATATTGATAATGGGTTCAAAGTATCTACTCTGTTTATAGATTTAACAAAGGCTTTTGGCAGAGTCCAACATAACATATTGTTAAAAAAACTACATTGCTGTGGATTCAGAGGAATAACCCGGGACTGGGTGTACTCGTACTTAAATGGGCGAACGCAATTGGTAAGAGTAAATGGATAATTAAGTGAAGAGTTACCGATTCATGTGGGAGTCCCACAGGGTTCTGTCTTAGGACCTTTATTATTTTTAGTGTATGTAAATGGAATCTTCCGACAACAATTACGAGGGTCTCCAACTGCTTTTGCTGATGATTTCTCGTTTACATATGCTAGTCCAAGTTTTCAAGACAATATCGCGCTCATAGATCATGATTTAAACACTTTATCCATTTGGTTGGAAGCACATAATTTTGTTTTGAGTCATAAAACGAAATTATTGCATTTTAGGGATACTCCGTCGTCGTATCGTCAGACAACATATCACACTTTCGAATGTAGCAAAAACTATAACATGCAGTGCCCTTCTAATGATCGCTTCCTAGTGAACACAGTTGATGAATTTCGATATCTACGTTTTATTATTGATCGAGATTTAAATTGGAAAGCGCATACACAAGGGCTATAGTCTAGACTATTATTGGTCTCTAGGAAAATGTATGTTCTACGACTATTTGCTCCACAATATTTACTTAGAATGATCTACTTTGCATTAGCGGACTCAATTCTGCAATATGGCTTATCATGTTGGGGTAGTGCGTGCAATGCCACGCTACATCCTATCTACGTGCGACAAAAGCAGTTAATCAGAATTATGTGCTTCAAACCATCTTTTTCGCCATCGTGGCCATTATTTCAAACTCTCAGTATACTGCCACTACGGCATATATACGTTTTTAAGGTTCTAAGAATATTTTATGTTAAAAGTGGAAATAATTTTGTGACCCATGCAGGTTATAATCTCAGGTCGAATCATACCTTTTTAAAACATATTCCAAAATTTAGATTAGACCTACGGAAAACTTTTTTAATATCGTTGCACCAATTATTTTTAACAATTTACCTTTGGATATTCGAAAGTACAGCAGCTTTTCTAGCTTTTCAAAACACCTTAAAAAATGGATCCATCAAACTAAAAATATTGACCATCTTTTTCAATTATTAGTTTAAAAACTGTTCGCGTTCTCACAATGATAACTCAAATACGGGAAGGATAATGAAAGAAGAAACAATTATTTAAATGTAGTATTTTAAGAGGCTTTAATATATCCATGTGTAATGAATTTAGAATAGTAGTTTTAATTATCTATTATACATATGCTATTAATTTTAAACGTAAATTATATTGTTTTTATTTCTAATTTTTGTAAATAGTAGTTAAATATTTCATATTATATTTTATTATATTTTGTATTTTATTTTGTTTTGTAATTTAGAATCAGGGGACCAGTCACGTGATCTATTTGATCGAATGGTCCACTTATCTTACCTTCTGAAACTTTTTTAGTCTTAATATTATTGTACACACTAGTTTTTATTTATTATAATAAAGATGGTAATGAATTAAAAAAAAAAAAAAAAAAATGGCCGATTAAACTAATCGAGATCGTTTAAGGACTTCTTTACATACCTTTACATTACTCCTAACGTTGTTTTATAGATTCATACACTAACAAATAATTTATGTGATTTAGTATCAAAATAAAAACTTATTTGGTCTGTAGATAGGATAGCTAGATCATTACCTGATAGCTAGATAGCAGCTTTATCAGACCGGCTAACGTAAAATAAAGAGAAAATAATTATCAGAACATTGAGTTTTTACTATGATATACTGTGGTTGACGACGTTGTCTACATTGTTGACGACATCGACGTAAAAAATACACCAATACGGAAAAACTTCGTGGAAATGCGGAAAATCACTGGACAAGTTCAATAGAAAATGATACGCATATTTTCTTTGGTCGGTTAACGCGATTTTTTCGAATTGTCGATTTTCTATGTGATACTCTAGACCGAATGGTGAAAACGGTTGTTTTAATTACATATATTGTACCTGGTGTCTTGTTGGGTTCACCACAAAAATACCAAAAGAAGTAAAAAAAAATCCATGAATGCTATTTTAAGATGTATAAATTAATTGCCGCATCTACTACGGCGCGGTTACGAGGCTCTAGTGATTAAGGGCGTCATCGTTTCAAACGTTGTCGAATGGTTTGGGTTGGAGTAAAATAAATGAGCAAAACTAAAAAAAAAAAGAAAAATTTAAATTTCCCCTTGTTTGCCATTTAAAATTTTTCATATAAATTAAGAAAAACGACCCAAATGAAATTTTAATGAAACGTATACAGTTTATATATACCAAGCATCATTTGCAGCTAGAGCAGCAATGGCAACAAAGACAACAACAACGACATAAAAAGGGAAATGAATGTTTTTCCCATTTTCTACGTCATGTACATAAATTAAATACACTTCCGTTTTTGTATGTACAGTACATAACAATTTATATATTCCCTCATACCGCTAAAATCCTCGTGTAGATATATAGTACTTCGACGGTATGAGTGTTACTCATAATTAAATAACGATATTTGCCATATGCTTCATGGAAATGAAAACGTGCACACTCATTCCGTATACCAGAAGAACATTCCACTCGAAAATAAATATAAAAATCTTAATTGAAACATGAAAATTTTTTATTTCAACGAAAAGTTAACAATAATCTTTAATCTCTTTCTATATTATAAACGTATAGCTTTCTTATCTTTAGTGATGACGTCAACCGAGATGACAACAAAAGTTAAACACCATCGAAGAGTATGAAGTACCGCCTAATTGGTTTTATTAAACGTAGTCGGAGGAAAAAGCACAAAATAAAATTCTAATCATTTTTGAAATTTGATAAAATAGAAAAGCTCCTTGCCGTCATTGGAGGCTAAAAAGGATTTGTTTTCTTTTGTTCGTATAGACGATGGTACGAGTTAGAATAAACTTAGAAGACGATGCGACCAAGTTTGAACTCAAGTCACGTTTTATAAATTCCTGTTTTATATGCGAATCGCCGTTCTATGTGTATACACAGCATAAAAGCGTATGTAGGTGGTTTTTGGGACTATTGTTTTGCAACGTTTTTTAATGTATGATGAACATCGTCATATTATATGTTGTCGTTCTAGGCAATCTAGTGTTATAAATTTGAGATTAATCGAATTACGTCACAAGACATTTTTCGATCATTGACCTCGACTTTTAGATATTCTAGTATTAAAATTACGAATTGGACAGACAGGAATTGGATTTAAGGAAGAATTTTTCAGCATAAATTTATTCTCATTTATTACTGTAATTTGCAGACAAAATGCGGAAAAAGGGAATGGTTCAATCTAATAAATGGCAATAACATGGTTGGTTCAAAAGCCTGCCAAACTTTTTGTCAACCTGCATACTACCATGGAAGATGGGTCAGCGCTTAGTACGACACTATACGAGGTGGTCCTAATTTTGTTATTTAACGATGAATAAAATGCTTCTTTGCATCCTGCACCTGGTAAGATTCAAACACAATACCTCCAGACCAAGAGCCAAAGTAATGACCGCTGCACCAATGTTCGATTATTAAAATTGTTTGATCCTAAAAAGATGTTAAAAGGGTACAATCTCCACCAAAAACCCTTTAACAAGTTACTAGTACAAAACAAGTTACTAGTAATATTGAAAATAATTGAAATTGGGATGCTGTATCAGATAGCAGAAAATTTCCAGCAGAAAAATTTGTTTTGCTATTCACCACTGGTTGAGGCCACGACCAGCAAAAAAAATTTGAAATTTTTATGCAAATCAATAATTCTCAGCAGAAAGTTTTATGGAAAATCAAAGAATTTATGAAAAAGAAGAGAACATATATATGTTTAAACATTTTGAAGCGAAGAAAGTTAATTTTCTTTTAAAAACGATTTGCGTATTTATAGTGTAAGGATTCTCAAAATATACTAAAATTACCATAATCATTATGCAAATACGAGTGCAGGGCAACATCAAAAAAATTGCCATCGTTGATAGCACTCCTTACATTTCTGAAATCATTTTAATCTGAAATGTTTTCAGATTTTAATAAAAGTATTAGAAAAAAACCCCTGTAACTACCCTGGGTGTATGTTTTTATGGTAGCTGGGATCATAATCTATATACATGAGCAGCATAAAATTCACACCTGACGTCAGTAGCCTTCCTTATATTTTTGAAGTCATTTTAATGTGAAATGTTTTCAATCTTATGGGATTTCAAATGAAATTTTAGTAAGAGTTATAAATGAGTTCTTCAAAATGACCAATTTGAAAGGAATTTCTGTGGTCTGGTTTAAAATATTAATTTAGAAAAATTGTTGACAATGATGCTGCTTGTTTGGTCACTATTAAAGCGCCAACAAGCTCAACCTCCCTTCCTCCTTCGTATACGAAATATATTGAGGCCCCGGGACTACGTCGATCATGTTAAAATATCAACAATTTGTTGAGATACCCAGTTGTTGAGATACAATCATGTGGTTGCGAATTGCTGCATTTTATTGTTGCAACGTTCATTTAAGAGTTCCGAAAATTTCTTTAATTTGAGGAAAAGTTTCTTGGAGCATGTTTTTATATCCCTCACCATTAAGGGTCACCTTTTTGCACATCAGATCATTTGTTCTGCTATTTGACGACGCAACAAAGTTACTTCATAATTCCTCAAATCATGGTACTGAAACTATAGTAACAATCGGGGCCATCTTTGTTTAATACCTCCCAGTCTGAGAACACTATCATTTATAACTCATTTTTAAATTGCATTACTTCACGAACAAAATTTGTCGTTTTTTTAAATTTATTTTAAGACTGGAACTTCAGCCAAATTCTTGAATTTTACGTAAAGAATTTACAGGGCTTCCGTTATCGCATATGTCACTGTCTTAAGGTTATATAGTATGTTCTCATTGGTTTACATGGGTATGCTCTCCATAATATACGTTGATAATTCTGATCTTGTTCGTTGAGCTTTTTTTGGCGATACATTTTTTCTGTGTCCGCCGTCAATACTATTTTATGTTTTCGCCAACGTAGTAGGCCATTTTGTAATTTTGAACCATTCATCATGCAACCGTTTAAGGATACTCCCGTTGTAGTTTTGGAGGAAGCATTAAACACTACTCTAAGTTTTGTAGTGCTGTCCCGTTTAATTCCACCATGATGTGGTATGTAATCGATGCTGCTTAATCAAATGGTATATGATCGTCAAGCTCCTCCTGCCCAAGACTCCCATATGCTTTAGATTTATATACTCCTGCATAATTGATGATATACTTGCTTGAGTGTAGGATCTTTCTCTAAGGTTCTCTGGAAATATTGTTCAATCATATTTTCTTCCTCAGTATTATTTCTTTCATCCGGTATCGAACCTGCTTCTATGAATAATTTCAATTGATCTTCGTTGTTAGTTGATTTGTACTGGTGCCACACCTGATGTTGATTATTATCCAACCTATTTCGGTTTGTTATACCATTGGTTCCAATTGGCCTCTTTTAAGATCGGTACGTTGTATTTGTTTGAGATGAGTCCAGCAACTTGTGTCAAAGACTATAACCTCCGGTGATTGTTGGTTAAGTTTATCAAATCTTGATAAGTATTTTATATTAATTCCGCTTTTTCTCCTCATTCCGGAGATAGAGATGTTAAGTTTCTTCTTTGTTGTTGTTCGTTGAGTAAATCAGCGGTTTTCGATGAAATAAATGTCACTTGTGATTCAGGATCATCAATTAGTGCCCTTAGCACGATCAGATTTCCCACGCAAATTGTGGTTTTAACTACTGCGGTTGGGATCAAAACTTGTTCCTGTTGATGTACAGGGTGCAGATAGGAGCCAAAAATAGTGATCTAAGTCTTATCAAAATGTGTAGTACGACCGAAAAGTTTGTGCTCCGCCCCAATTTAGAAGACTAATTATGAAAATAAGTTGGTTACACCATACCCGGATATGAGGCATCGTGATTGAACTGATCGGCTGTTACATCGAGACAAAATAGACGATCTACTGGTTTGTTTTCTATGAATGTTGAAAACATGAACAAATGGCCATTCATAAAGCCTAAACCATTTTGAATCATAGCAGCAACGAGCTGGCTCATCATTATTTTTGTCCCGTGTCTAGCAGAAGCAGGCACTTATTTATCCACTTTCTCTATCAAGCCAATCTTATCTATTACTGAGGTAATCAAGCTTAAATGATCTATTGATCTAATGATCACATACCAAAACCAATTAATTTAAAAATATATTTTGATTGTATTCATTAAGTGATAGGACTTGACCATCTAGCGCATTCTGGGGACCCAGTATTTTTTGAGTAGTCTAGTGCCACTAAGAATAGTTCACGAAGGAGCAATGTTTAGAAATTATTAAAAATTTACCGCAATTCTGAGTCGGCGGTCACAATTTTAAGAGCGCTTACTGCAATTTTTGGGCGTAATAACCGTCCAACAAGACGGGCTGTGCGTGTATAATAGTGGATAAATTCGAGTCATCCCTACTGGATGTTCCTGTGCCAATTAGATAACACATCGGTCGAATACCGAAAATATCACAGCCGCAAGTAATTCAGTTCAAAATGAGCCAATTCCCTCGACTCCACAAAATTCACTGGAATTGTTAATCTCTCAAACCAGATTGTGGCGAATTTTGCATAAAGATATTGGCTTACACCTTTACAAGATCAAATTAATTCAAGAACTGAACCCTCTTGATCATTTGAATCGTCGAAACTTCTCCGATTGGGCTCTGTTAAAGTAAGAAAATCCTAAAATGATCGCCGCGGTCTATCGAGTCATGTTGGAAGACTTTTTTGGCCAGCATTATGGTTGGACGTGATACCAGTGATATGTGGTTCCAACAAGATTGTGCTACATGCCACAAACAGTTGATCTATTAAAGGGGAAGTTCGGCAACCGTGTAATCTCGCGAAATTGGCCGGTCGAAGGGCCACCTCGCTCATGCGATTTAACACCACTGGACAATATCGAATGCGAAATTGCCACGTTCCGGTAATATGTGTGAGGAAAATTGGCTGCAAAGAATCGTACGCTGCAAACGTCCTCGCGGTGGTCACCTGGAATAATTTTCAGCCCAATATCTCAATTTTTCGGTCGAAGAGTCGTTTTCGCTAAATTTTAATTTTTGGTAAATTGACGTTTTCGGTGAATTGTTTTTTCAGTGCATTGTTCTTTTCGGTGAACTGTCGTTTCCGGTGATTTGTTGATTTCGAAGCAACAATAAATTGTCGTTTTTCGGTGAATTGGCATACTCGGTGAATAATTGCGCTACCAGAATTTACATACCAGGCTTGAAACCCATTTTCTGATTACTTATATCATTATGAATGATATAAGTAATCTTCCTCTTATATACATTTTCACAATACATTTCAGGCAAATCAAATCCTCCAATATTTTTTTGCACACGCATATATTTCTTACCACAATTTCGGTACGTACATATTTCGCATTAAGAAAAACCCAAAACGATTGCCCATCCTCTCGCAAGAATTATTCATAGCGTATCTCGTTAAAAGGCTTCCGGCAAATATGTATAACAAATAAGCAGCAAAAACCATGTTTTATATTTTTTTACATATGATTCAACATATTTTCTTCCTCCTTTGTCTCCCCATTTCTTCGGAATCAACACTCTCAAGAAACCAAAATATAAAAATCAAATATTTATAATTTTTGTATTTTTATAATTTCGTTCCCGCACCAAAAAAAAAAATGTCTCGAGGAAAAATCCAATCCGTAAATATTGAGGTGATGAGGAGCACCCAAATAATAATCACTAGACTGAAAAATTATTATCTAATTTCAATAAATATATGTATAGGATTAGGATACTTTGTACATATGGGATTTTGCTCCTTTATATATTAAAAATCGTTATCTTGTATTACTCCCGATCAGATTCCTAGTGAACCAAACATTATTACATATTTTTATAGTTCAGAAAGATAATACGAGTATAAATTTTTGTGGTTAAGACAGCCAGCCGCAGTAATGAAAATAACACAAAAAGCTCATAAATTATAGAAATTAAATATTTTTTTGCTGCTGCTGTTCTGTAACTCCTTTGTTTCGGATTTGCCAAGGAAGATAAGGATTACTCGTCGTATATATAAAATATAATTTTTTATTTGTGGGTAATTCTGGTGTCATTACAGCCCAAGGAACCGAAATAATTATCATGATTCTACAATCTAATTAAAGTTAAATTACACATTGTTCTGGGATTTTGGTTGTGTAGCAAAAAAAAAATATTATTTTATTTTTATAGGACTTTCATGGCTGGTTATAACACTAACTGATTTGCGGTTATGATTAACATTACATTTTATCTGGTGCGCCGCCATGGTAATAGAATATGCTGAAACATATATAAAATGTTCGGTATATTGATATTTATTATGGGCAATCTACTCTTTTTGTGTATACAGTAGGGCAGTGATTCTTAATCAACTATAGTCGCGGAATGACGCCAACAATTTTACAATTTGACAGAAACCTCAACATTTGGAAATTAGAAAATACAACTGCAGCTCATGTAAAAACAACGAGTACCATAATCGTTGAAATCTTTAATTGCTTAGATGTGTAATGTTACATTTTTATGAAGTTTAGTTTTGCTCACGAGAACTACAAGGATGTAGGTAGAAATTATTTCTGAAATTAAATTTTGAATGTTGAATTGTTAAGCTGTAATTTGTGCAAACGAAACGTAGCACGGTATAGTGTTGCACCAGCACTTGAAACACAATCCAATGAAAATGGTTTTACCTATATGAGTCTGTAGTAAAATGTTGCCTTTGGCCTTTTCTCAGCAGGCCTACACACACGAGAGATGGACACCCTATACAATGTTAGAAGTATGATGCAATGGAGAAACAATGTATCCAATTAAGCTGAACTGTTTTGAGTAGCTTCAAAGATGTTCAAAAGGAAATATCTCATTTGAGAAAAAATGGGTATGAATCAACTGGATAATCAGGTTTTGCCGGATGAGGCTTCAAAAGTATAAAAATCCGCATAAAACACAAGTATCTTTCCGTATTATTAAATGCAATGCTTTTAAAGTTTATTCAGTTTTCCTAAAACGATGACCTTATGTTTAATGGTCTATAAAGCTAAAAAAAACCACAAGCGGAATTTAACTGATTTATAATTCAAATAATAAAAATAATTTTTATTATTAGAAACTATTTTCTTTAATAATGGGGATCGTACTGAAAAAACCGAAATCCAGAATCGAAGAAAACTAAAAATCCTGAAAAAACTATTTTGTAAAATATTGAAAGAAAAACTGAAAAGAATTACATATCTCGAAACTTAAAATACTTAAATTCTTTTCCTTAGGTTAACTGAACCCTTTCACGTGTAGTGAAGTTAGGGCCCTTTTATAATTGGCAACAGCGCCGTCCCCGCTCCTACGCCCCCCCAAACTGAAATAAAAATCCCCTGGGATAGTTAAGTGGGGGAACACAGCAACCTCTCGCATATCCGTGAGAGCTATACCGTATTCGGTAACTCCTACAATTCCATCCGAATTCAGTTTTAGGTTAATTGCAATTTAAAAAAACTATATCAAATTTTTTCTGGTGTATTAAACGATGTTTTTAACCTTTGTTGAAAGCTAAACTGTTTTCATGTGGACAGTTCGTAACCAATTATTTTAACCATTTTTAACTGTAGTAATATCGTTAACAATATTTTTCAGTTTTCCGGTTTTTTTAAAGTTTTTGTTATTTAGTGAATTTCAGAATTTCGAAGTTTCAGGATTATAGTATTCTTTTCGGGATTTTTTATTTCTTTAATTTAATACCAACCCTTTAATAATATGCGAAGCATTTGAAACATTTTCGGTAAATTATCGTTTTCGGCGAATAGTCGTTTTCGGTGAATTATTTTTCCTAAAAATTTTCGTTTTCGGTAAATTGGTTCTCTCGATACATTGTGTTTTTGGTGAATTGTTTCGGTAAAAATTGTTTTGTCGGTGAATTACTGAATTCTCGTTTTCGGTTAATTGTCGTTTTCGATGAAATATTTTTTCGATGAAATATCGTTTTCGCTGAATTGAATGATGAATTGATGCTTTCGGTGAATTGTCATTTTCGGTGAGTTGTTTTTCAGTAAATTGATCTGGAACCGTAAAATCTGAACCCTACAGTCCCGTACATGGCATCGGAAATAAATAGTTCTATACTCGCTAACGAACTCAAAACCAATGGGCGTATTCAGGGCACCCAACAGTTGGGAACATGTTGAGTAAAATCGCGGCCAACGTAATGAAAATGTTTAGCACTATGAAATTTTAAAATCAAATTGGCGATGATTTTACTAATCATGATAAGGATTCCTAAAAGCGCCCAATGACATTACGTGAAATGCTTTATACCACCCACGCCTACTAGTTCTGAATTCGAGTTGAAATTGTTTTATCTTTGATGTTGTTTTAATACATTTTGTGTGTCTCCATAGTATTCTTTCCGAACTAACTCACGAAGTCATGAACGCACTTATACAGGATGTTTTTTTTTAGAGGCGGAGAACTTTTGCAAATTGTTCAAATTTATTTTGAAACATGGTTCAAAGGGAGAAACGCATTGGACATTATGTGCATTTTGTGCTGCTCAAAATCTTCCATCTTCATCAAGTCAATACGTTTGCTCTAAACGATAATACGCATCCCGTAAGATGTTGTACAATACGCACACAACAAGCGATTGATGGTGAGCAGAGTAGTGTTGATGATGATCCAAATGTGTCAATTCGTCATCGTGCTCAACAATTAAACTTGTGTCCATCCACATTTTTGCGTAAACATCTTGGTTTACGTGCTTACAAGATTCAACTTTTACAGGAATTGAAGCAAGACGATCATCGTTCACGCCATACATTTGGTGCAGGGACCGAAGGAAACATTGTAAGTGAACTAACATTTCATTTGAAAATTTTGTTCAGTGAAAATTTTGTTCAGTGCTACTTTTGGTTAAATGGCTATGTCAATAAACAGAATTGCAACATTCCGAGCGATGATAATCCGAGTTGTCAAAACATCATTACATCGAGAAAGTTACCGTTTGGATGTCTGTGAAGTTAGCCCAGGATTTCATCCCAGAAAAATAAAAAAAAATGTCATCAGGCAACACTAAAACTGCATTATCATCCCAGCCCAGGATTTGTTTATAATTTATGTTAAATAATGATTAAATATGTACAGCATCGCAAAAAAAATAATATAATGTGAATACTTATCCCAGAAAAAAAAAATTACAGAAACTTGTACGTTAAAAAAATCATAAAAAACTTTAATATACGTGTTTAACTTTATAATATTCGTACCGCCAGCGCCAATCTCAACATACGGATCGACATGTGATTTTTATTGTGAATAGTGGGCATCATTACAAATCGATACGGCTTACTTTGATTTCCGAAACTTGTGGTTTCTGGGAACCATAAATTAAAGTCTGATCAGTCATTATGACAAGCCGATACGAACTGGTTCGATTTCCGGAACTCGTGGTTCTTGTTGGGGGAAAATCTTGTCCCAAATCCCAAAATGGTTCCCAGGAACTACGAGTGCCGGAAATCGAACTAGTTCGTTCCGGCTTGCGGCTTGCCATAATGACTATTGCTTACCCTGAAAATGCCGAGTTGATTTGCATGTTGAGATTGGCGCTTTATTTCTCATATCTGTATGGCCCAACTATGACTGAATTTAATTTATGGTTCCCAGGAACCACGAGTTTCGGAAACTGCAGCAAGTCGTATTGACTCGTAATGATGACCACTATTCACAATAAAAATCACAAGTTGATCCGTATGTTGAGATTGGCGCTGGTGGTACGAATATTATAAAGTTAAACACGTATATTAAAGTTTTTTATTATTTTTTTAACGTACAAGTTTCTGTAATTTTTTTTCTGGGATAAGTATTCACATTATATTATTTTTTTTGCGATGCTGTACATATTTAATCATTATTTAACATAAATTATAAACAAATCCTGGGCTGGGATGATAATGCAGTTTTAGTGTTGCCTGATGACATTTTTTTTTATTTTTCTGGGATGAAATCCTGGGCTAACTTCACAGACATACCGTTTGGTGAGAATCATTGGTCCATATGTCTTAAAAAATGATGATGGTCAGAACGTTACAGTCAACGGTGAGCGATACAGAGACATGATGACAAACTTTTTCGTGCCTCAACTGGAAGATATTAATGTTGCAGACATGTGGTTTCAGCGGAACGGCGTCACACACACCGCCGATAAACCAGAAACAATTGAGCACTTGAAAGCCAATATTTGACGCATTATTGACCAAATACAAGCTAATTTACCGCGAAGAGTGTGTGAACCTACAGATTACGCCATGTACGCGCCAACCGCGGCTGCCATTTGCCCGAATTCATATTCAAATATTAATGCCATAAAATTATATGTCAAATAAACCCAATTTCATGGTTATTAAAAACATTTTTCTGTCTTTTTTGTATTTCAAAAAATGATATTTTGGAATTTCTATTTGAAAAAAACACAAAATGGCCACCACGAAGATTAACGATCGGTGATTGATATTTTTTCTGGCACATATTTTTTATTCCAAATTTTTAACTAAACTGATTTGATGTTACCTAGTCCTAGTAAAACCAGAAAATTCTTGACATTTAAATTCAATTGGCCAGAATAAACTACCAAAAACACAGTACGTGTTGTGCCATCTTTTGATAACTGGTGCGACAAAACATAAATAATTACTTAATTGTAATTTAACATTAGACTAAAAATAGATTTTGTTTTGTCTAAATTACTGATCAAACTAAATTGATAACACTGCGTTCATACCATTATTCAATAGATGTAGATGGCTTATACCTCAATGCTCTTAATATTTAATTTATATTTGTTATTCTCGAAATATGAACTAAAAGGCCAAATAATAAACCACGATTTAATCGTTCAGAGCTCAGTACCCTACCATGCCCAAATTACAAATTTCGAAGAAATTCGAATCCTCTAAGTTGAACAATTCTGAAAATAACTGTCAAATATGAAAATATTGAAATTTTGACTTACCAGTCAGTAACAAAAATGATCATACACACTGATTTTTGAGAAAAATTTACAAATTATAAGGATTATAGAATTTATTTTGCAGTTTTTATTAAATTAAATAATTTTACAAATTAAAAATCCAAAAATACAGAATAAAAGTTCGTTTACCGTTTATAATAAATAAAAAATGAAGAATTGTTTGTAACGAAAATGATCATACACTTATAGTATGATCCTTGATTTAATTTAAAATCATTTACATAAATTACGTTTCATAATTATTTCAATATCGGTCCTCCTTTTTAATTATAACCTCTTTCATATTGAATGCAGGCGTATACAAACTAAAATGTAATGAGGCGTTCGGTCGGAATACGCCAAATAATTATTAATATGAAACGTACTGGAAAATCTGTGTGCGAAATTGGAAAATTAGTTGGCGTCACACAATCGGTTAAAAATGGGCAGTGAACTGGGCGAAAAGCAAAATTTTCCAATCGGGACGAGCGAAAGATGTTGGATTTGGTGAGAGAAAATCCAAACGCAAGCGCTCCAAAACTAGCTTCAGGAGTGGAGAAGATACTTAATAAAGCTACCCACCCCCAAAATATTAGAAGGGTTTTGTGGAAACATGGATATCATGGCCACGCAAGAAGCCATTGATTTCGAACGTTAATTCCAAAAAAAGGATTGAATTTGCAGAAAAATTAAAAATAAAAGACTTCAACTTTTGAAAGACGGTTGTTTTTGCGGATGAAAATAAATTCAACATTTTAATGGTAGCCGATGGGAGTGGTAAAATTTGGAGAAAACCTGCTACACTGCTGGAGGGGTAGGTAAACTTGTTTTTATAAATAAAAATTTGAATCGCTGGAAATACCTAGGTATTCTAAAGGACAATTTGAAACCATCCGTGGAACAATTCGGGCTCGTGCCATTATGGATCTTTCAGAAAGACAACGAAAGAATGGATTGTGAATAATGTCCCAAACTAGTTACATTCGCCATCCCAATCGCCTGACCTGAACCCCATTGAGCATTTATGGGATCACCTAGACCGCCAAATTAGAAAATACAGGATTACCAGTAAAAAAACGTTGCAAGAAACAGTAATGAAAGAATGGGATAAAATTTTACTGGAAGTTACCAAGAAGTAGTAGAATGAATGCCTAGAAGAAATGATTTAAAAAAAACTCAAGGATCATACAATAAGTGTAATATCATTTTCGTAGCAAAAATTCTTGATTTTTATTTTTTTATTTTAAACGGTAAAAGAATTTTTATTTTGTATTTTTGAATTTGTTAATTTGTAAAATAATTAAATCCAATAAATAACTGCAAAATAAGTTCTATAATCCTTATATTTTGTAAAAAAAAATTCAAATCATAGTGAGTATGATCATTTTTGCACTGACTGTAAATGTGTTAAAATTTTGTTATTCATAAACAATTTAATAAACTTTACTACGTACAGTCAATGCCGGAATATTTGTATATATCGGAATCTTCTCAAAGCCGGAAGCCGAAACTACTTTTTGGTACGAAAATTATAGTTTTCATTATTTGTTAGTTGTGTAAGGCGAAATCGATTTAATGAAAAATAAGATATGGAAACACCAAAAACGAATGAAAACACCAAAAAACGAAACAAAAAAATAAAAATAACATTGTGGTGTGTATGGCCCATTCCACACATGGCGTCAGCTTCTGGCTTCAAACTAAGTCGTAATAGATAATGTCTATGTATGTGTGAAAATAAAATTTAAAGTAAAATGTACAAGTCAAAAATGTCCTTGAAATGTGTTTTATTCATTATTGTTTGTGTTAGTTCGGCTTCACCGAAAAATTTTATGTCGCACTTAAAACGCATTTTGTAGGTGAAAAGGGAAAGAAAGGAAGGTGAAGCCGGTCTTATGAAGCCATGTGTGGAATAGGCCTGTGTCTTTAGTTGTTAATGCTTATTTGGTTTATTAATAGTGAATTTGGTGACAAAAAATCTTGATCCCGGATGATTAATATGACGTCATTTTTGACCCAACATGGGCTTTGTTTACATTTTTTGTCTTTTTATTTTTTGATCCCGGATCAAAAATAAAATCCAAAAAAATTGTTTGATTTTTTTTTTACGTTTACTCAAACATATAAAAAAAAACTAAACGTCATGTAAAATTGTCAAAAAAGACGTCGCGCAATTTCTATTTTATTATATTTGTGATTGTTTAAAGAGCAAGTTGTGTTTAATAAAATACAAATTGTGTTCTGTGGCACAAAAAAATCTTGATCCAAATGGGATCAAGTTTTTTTTTGTCAACAAATTCACTAAAAGTCATTATTAAATTGACATTTTGGATTAATTTATTTGGGGAATCACCAAATTGTGTAATTATACATATGTAATTGATTCAAATTGAATGATTAATTTATAATTGGTGGTTAATATGTTGCGTAAGTGCAATCTACATATTTAAATTAAAGCCTGGATTGATCCACAATTTTCAAATGTAAACTCGTTGACAAAAGTAACGCATATTTTTTTTTTTTAATAAAAAAATCCCACTGGCCAATTTCAGTGGAACTGGTATCAAATGATCCAAAACTTATATTTTTCACAAAAGAGGCACAAATGTGGCGTTTTGGAATTATAGCGGCTATTTTTCATTGCAAAATGTTAAAATATATCAGACTATTTTTTTTATTTAATTTTCAAAAGCGGTCTATAAACATTTAAAATTAGCTTTCTTACAAATTAGTTTGATTAATTTAGTAATGAGTATTACAGCTAATAATGATTACAGCTTCCATTCTTCTGGACATACTACAAAGAATGCTTTGTATTATTTCTTGCGGAATCAGATTCCACTCTTCTTGCGCTGCAACACTCAGCTCTGCTATCAAATCTGGTGCGGGATTTCTAGCTTTAATATGGCGGTTTAGCCCTTTACCGGCCTGCCCACACAATTGTGCGAAATTTTTTATCAACAGCGCCATTACATACGATGGTTTTTTACTCACACATTTGTGTGGTTTGTACTTCAATTGAGCCCAATTTTTGGTCGCCAAAGGGTTAAAATGTCCCATACGTGTTCGATCGAATTTAGATCCGGGCTCATTATTGGCCACTTAAATGCACGAATGCCGATGTATTGGAGATTTTGATGTACCTTTGCAGCTACGTGTACTGGAGCGTTAACACAAAACTAACATAACCTATGAAGCCCACATATGGCAAGACGTGATTGCCAAGAATGTTGCAAACATACCAGCCTGCATTCATCCTCAAACCAATCTCCACCAGCTCCGTACGGCCCTTCAAGTTTAGTCCATCCCAAACCATTATTAAACCTCCTCCAATGCTCACATTTTGCACTATGTTATACGGTGCGTAGCGTTCTCCAACTCTTCTGTATGCAAGATTACGTCCATCTGGTTTCCATAATTGGATT
Source organism: Nephrotoma appendiculata (assembly GCA_947310385.1). NCBI lineage: Eukaryota > Metazoa > Arthropoda > Insecta > Diptera > Tipulidae > Nephrotoma > Nephrotoma appendiculata. Next base: position 58,927,826 of record OX371224.1, read on the forward strand.
CTGATCTCATCTGAAAAGAGAATGGTGTCCCATTGATCAGTTCCCCAATTTGCATGAGTTTGACCAAATTCTAAACGGCTGGATTTGTGACGAGAAAAAAGCCCTGGAACTTTTACGGGCCGTATTGGAATTAGGTTCACTTCTTTTAATCTTCGTCAGATTCATTTTTCATTTGAGTAGCAGTACGCTTTCGATCTCGTAACGGATTAATTTTTAAAAGTCGGTCGTCATGCACGGTTGTGCATCTTTTACGTCTTCTTCCAGGTTTTCTTTTATATTCTCTGGTCTCTCGATATCTCTTAAGTATTCGTGAAACCGAAGACTGGTTCATTCCTAATTTTCATTCAATTTTCACTTGAGTATACACTTCCCGATACAATATGACGACTTTTACAGCCTCCAGCTCATGAAAGGTGCCATATTACAATGAATCTTATAATAGGTATTAACCTTGGAACACATTTACAAGAACTAGTGGTACTGCATTTACAAACAATTGATATGCAATGACGCAAAAGCCGATCGTTGCGTTGAATTTCAAAGAACATGCTGACTCTTGATTAAGCATTTTTGAAAAATTATATTGATTGGCTTGCAGTAGACTTTATTCCAAGTGGTTTCTGAAAAAATCCAAAAGATAGACTCACTATTTCATTAATAGTTTTTATGAATGGTGCAATCAAAAAACGGTAAAAGAATAGATAAAAGATCTTTGCCCGTCGAATATTTTTTCAATAAAAAAGCGTGGATGACATCTACGATCTTTGAACAAAGTCGACGGCAACGTACCATCCAAGCAAAATCTAGTGAAATATCAAATTGATATTTTTACAGCTTCTCTACGACCTTTAGATGCCGGTATAATTGCAAATTTTAAATTCAACTAGAGAAAAGTTATGCTCCGAAAACTGTTGTCAGCAATGGATATTTAATTTAGAGAAAATTTGGTTAATAACTTTCAAGAGACGGAAACTTTAGAAACTAATTTAAAAGCCTAAGGCTAATCTTGATAATAACATTTTTTTAAATTTAAGATTTTTTTTAATTTGATCAATCCTTAAATATCTGAAATGTCTAATAGCTGTGAACGGCAGCAAGACTGCTTAAGGAATTGTTCTCTGATTATTCTTCACTTTACCACCTTAGCTCGGCCTAAACTTCAAATTAACAGTTGTAATGTAGTCCCAACCAACAAGTGATCTTGAAAACACATAAAATTGTACCCCCTTATATTTGTATTTCGTGATTCTTGTGAATTTCCGCTTCTATACTTTGAAATATTTTAAAATTTTTGCTGAAAATCGCCATGTACGCGAAATTTTTAAGAACACTTTAAGTTTACTATACGCCGCTATGTTCATCCCCTCTAAATATTATGTGCGGTTTCATTCCAATCACTTTCAATAATTCTAGGTATTCACATAATGAAAAAACGTTTTACTGCTCAATTCTACCGAAATTGTGGTTTGTTATATGTTTATGGCAAGGTACGTCTATTAAATGCAAAATGTTCAAAGCTGTTTGGTACACATCTCTATAGCAACTCTTTCCGACTAAATTCCATTAAATCTCAATACTTTTTTCTGGGTTTTAAGTACCGGTATCATTTCGACATCCACATAAGTGTATCCATATCATAAAAAAGGGTGTTCTGTTGTACATAAAACACCATCAGTATACATAAAATGTTTATGCTTCTGTCTGTTTTTTATAGTTTTATTCCGTTATTCTTGGAAACTTTATTTGAAAGCTTTTTGAGGATTTTTCTAATGTAGGTGTATATTCCTGGATTTGATGTATTATTTATTTTATGGTGACAGCTTTGTAAATATAGTTAAACCTACGCTACAATTTAAAATATATTAGCAGATAAATTAAATAAAAAATATTAGAAAGGCCTAAAGAAACTTTATCAGAATATGATTAAAAATGGATCTTATTCTGACTAGGGAACTTACGTAGCAGATGGACATTTCACCATTAAAGGCTGTGATCACAAGTCGCTCTAGTCTTTCGAGCTATAAAACTTTTGAGGGCCACGTTAAAACAAACGTTCTTGTCGCTGTCTTGCCGATTATACATTTTTGTATAATATTTTCATGCAGATTGTACAGTTTTGCCATTGCAGTTTTTACCACAAGTAATAACAAATTAAAATATGATTTAACTAGTATATAACAGTTTTCACCGATCGATTTTAGTTCTTCATTCAAAGTCAATAGTGGAGGGTAACAGCGCTTCAGTTGAGGCGTAAACCGCTCTGCGCCGAACCTTGGTAGGTTTAAAATAACCGCAGTTTGTCCCGATGGGTGATCTGCTATTGAACACCCGCAACGAAACTAATATACTGATAAATTAAATTGTTTAATGGGCTTATAAGTTTAAAAAATTAAAATAACGGTTATTTAGCTCTTTTAATATTTTATTTATTACTACTTAAGCTTTCGGAACCATTTCGGTTCCATTCTCAAAAGTATGTAAATCAATTAACCAAAAAAAATATTTTCTATACAAAATAAAATAAAATCGAAATCAAGGCTAACTAAAACGTAGCTATTTTCCTGTAGATATCGCTCGCTACTAGAAAAAATATATTCTTTATTTTAGCAAAGCAACAAAAATTGATATCTACAGAAAAACACTTTACAAAATAAAATTTGACTAAAAACATAAATTGAAAACAATTTTATCCATCTTAAATAATATTTGAATTGTGTAAAAGTAAAAAATCAGATTATAAAAATAGATCATATGAATTGCCAATGACGCGAAATCGTTAATTTTGTTAAGAGAATTTGAACTAGATTTTATATGTAACATTTCCAAAATAGATCGTTTTCTGTAATTAGATTGTTTTTCCAAAATGTCTACATCTTCAAAAATAATATTATGGTTGGTATCTCTAATATGTTCCGAAAGTGCACTTATTTGATTTGAATTTGAATTTGAATTTCCCGAAGCACCACGTAAATGTTAAAAGAACCGCTCCCGCAAAAACTGTTTAGTTTGTCCCGTGTAAATTAGGTTACAATCATTACATTTAATCCTATAGACCAACACCGACTAAAAATCCACAAACCTGGTGTTCCATATAGATCAATTATCAGTTCAATTAATGGTCCAACACATAGTTTATCGTCTTTTTTGGGTATTTAGTGTTGGTATAAAAATTCAAATATTCTATATTCGGAAGATTTTAAACAAAAAATTCAGAATGTTACCCTTCCTTTTAGTTTCTTTGGATGTTATGTCTTTGTTCACTAATGTTGATAATAGACGTGTGACTAACATTATTAAAGATAACTGGAGGAGTATTAAACAAAATTCAAAAACTAAATTGACTAAAGTTCAATTTATGTCGGCATTGCAAATAGTTTTGAATAATTCTGATTTTTCTTTTGGCAATAAAATTTATAAACAAACTTTTGGTTCTCCAATGGGTTCTCCTATTAGTCCCATAATAGCAAATTTAATGATGGAATTTTTGGAAAAAATGGGATTAAACTCTTTGGATTTTCAACCGTTATTTTACTTTCGTTATGTAGATGACATTATAACGGCAATCCCTGAAGACAAAATTGAAATTTTTCTGGATGTATTTAACTCTTTGGATAATAGAATAAAATTTACTGTTGAAAAAGAAATTGACCACAAAATTTCATTTTTAGATTTACTTTTAATTCATGAACCGGATGGTAAAATTTCTTTTGACTGGTACCATAAAAATACCTAGTCCGGTCGTTATCTAAATTTTAATTCTTGGCTTCCTATTTCGTACAAAATTAATACAATCAAAATTTTAACTCAAAAAATTCTAAAATTGTGCGATACTAAATTTCATTAATATAATTTCAAACTTTTGGAAAACACTTTGGTAATCAGTATCCTAAAAAATTAATACATAAAGTTATTTGGAAACAAAGAAGTTATCAAAATTGTACATTAAATCCTGAAATTGAAAGCACAAATTATTTATCTTTACCTTACATAAAAAATCTTTTCGAAAAATTAAAACATTTATTTAAAAATTATAATTTCAAAATTGTTGGTCGTTCAGCTATCAGTTTAAATGATATTTTGTTCTCAAAATTAAAAGATCCGATACCATTAAAGAAAGAATCTAATCTTGTCTATAGGATTAAATGTAATGATTGTAACCTAATTTACACGGGACAAACTAAACAGTTTTTGCGGGAGCGGTTCTTTTAACATTTACGTGGTGCTTCGGGAAATTCAAATTCAAATCAAATAAGTGCACTTTCGGAACATATTAGAGATACCAACCATACTATTATTTTTGAAGATGTAGACATTTTGGAAAAACAATCTAATTACAGAAAACGATCTATTTTGGAAATGTTACATATAAAATCTAGTTCAAATTCTCTTAACAAAATTAACGATTTCGCGTCATTGGCAATTCATATGATCTATTTTTATAATTTGATTTTTTACTTTTACACAATTCAAATATTATTTAAGATGGATAAAATTGTTTTCAATTTATGTTTTTAGTCAAATTTTATTTTGTAAAGTGTTTTTCTGTAGATATCAATTTTTGTTGCTTTGCTAAAATAAAGAATATATTTTTTCTAGTAGCGAGCGATATCTACAGGAAAATAGCTACGTTTTAGTTAGCCTTGATTTCGATTTTATTTTATTTTGTATAGAAAATATTTTTTTTGGTTAATTGATTTACATACTTTTGAGAATGGAACCGAAATGGTTCCGAAAGCTTAAGTACCCAAGTAACATTAGTTAGAGCAGTTAGTTGTGATGTTGCTCTATTTTAGTTCTAGTAAGGCAACCAGTAGCGCTATTTCCAAAGTATTATTCTTTCTAAGCTTTAGTAAAAATATTATTTGCTCTATAGCTGATAATTTCAACACTCTAAGCTATAATTCCGTTTAGAGTTTAGAGCTCTAATTATTAGCTCTATCAGCCATTTAAGAGCATAAAACATAACTTTTTAGAGCAGTTAAAATTATGAAGCTAATAGTTTTTAATCAGTTATATTATAGTAATAGCAGCTATAATACAGCTCTCTTAACTCAACTAGCTTTATTTAGAAAAGTTCGAATAGAGCTACAATTATTGTTCAATTAGAGCATTTTAAATTAAAGATTAAATCTTATAAAGCATTCCGTTACTTATTATCTTGTTTTAGAGGCCTCACGTTTTTTATACGTCTAAAAAGCTGGCAGCTTTAAATTTTAGGCGCACACTTGAACAATTATATTTATATAAATAAAAAAAATTATAATGCGAGATACTTTTTTGGTAATCAGTAGTTTAAAATTTTAAAATGCACAGTTGTAAAACGTCAGAAATATATATGCTTAGCAGTGTTTATAGAAATCATATTAGTAAAAATCAAATTAACTTTAATAGATCTAAAACAAATAATGTTGAAACAACTCCAATTTTATCACTACTATCGATGGAAAATCGCAAAACTGTAATCACACCATGGCAGAAAGCTGTGAACAAATTGGTCCAGAGTCCCCTAATGTCGATATGGAATGTATGTCACAAACTCCTTGCGAAGATTTTGCGCAGGCGATAACAATTTTAGAGAAGATGTAAGAAATTGGGAAACATTAGGCGCCAGGCAGCTTGTCTTTATTAAAAAAAACTAAATTATCTGATGTTGGACTGCCTATGGATGCGTGCACATTGTTAGAAACACCTAATAAGGTCACATTGAGTAATATTGGTAATGGAAAATATTGGCATCGCGGATTAAAAAGTATTGCGTATTGCTCGTTCTCGAATTTGATTGATACTATAGCAAATGTCAAAGAGTCAAAACGATATGCTGTGTTTAGTGCTTATAATGTAGCTGAATAGAGCCTGTGGATCTTAATAAACATCAATTATGTCTATTCTAAAGCGACAAGATTGCAACGAATACCAATAGAGCTAGTAAGCTCTTAAAAAGTAATTTTATTCTCTTTTGCTCTACAGTAGGGTTACTAATGGTACCAATAATCTTTAATAGATATGATAGTTCTATAAGAGAGTGGTATGAATATAGCACCTCTTTATCAATGTAATTAGTGATCAGCACCATTTCCACCATTTGCAAAACATGTACACAAGGAAATTCGGGAAATAAGGGAACTCATACTTTTGAATAATATTGTTAATAAATGTTAAAGTTTTTGTTTTTATTAATTTAGACGATTTCATCAATAATGACAAGCATTCTAAAATAATAAACCTTATGATTTTTTTTGTAAAAACGCTAAGAACAGTGAATGGTTTTTATATTTTATGCGTTTTATTTATTTGTTTATAATTTAAATATAAACAATTTTCGAGGCGCATTAAAATTTGGTTAACTATCTTGTTAAGTTTCACAGTTAAACAAAAACGGCACTTAAAATCAGAAATTTAAAAACAAAATATTTCCTTTAATTAATATTAAATTTATTTAATTTTATCAAACTAATTTGACATAAAATTATAACGCCAAACAGATTTTAAAAAATTTAAGTAAGGAATCCGGGCAAAAATTTTACCACAATATATTTATTATATAAATACATATACTTATATATAGAAAATGTCTCAATTATATTTTTAATAAGCGCATACATAACTGTACTCTTTTAAAGGCAAGAACTTTATTAAAATTAAAGATTATACTTTTCAAAAACATAAAGCTGTATAACAAGAGCTCCAAAAGACTTTCTGATTATTCTAAAATAACACTAATTAGCTCTAGGGAAGCTAATGCAACGATCGTTTAAAAGGAAAAATATTGCTCTAAAAGTAGCTAAAATTGCTCGATATACGTTTTAAATAAGTTCCAGAAGCGCTGCTAGAACACTATTAATTGCTAATGGCTTTAAAATATAGCTTTATAAGCGCTTCTAGAACTTATTTAGAGCCTAAATTGTTACTTGGGTAGTAATAAATAAAATATTAAAAGAGCTAAATAACCGTTATTTTAATTTAATATACTGATGTTCGCTACCACAGTAGTTCTTCAACACTTTCCATACCTGGTTCTGTGCTATCAACGCCTTAGAAACGAGAGTGATTCAGCCCCGAATTTTGAAAAAAAACTGCCACCACCTCATTTGGTGTGAAGTGCAACTGATAAAGGTTGCTTGCTTGCATACAATTGAAAATTTGCCTAAAAAATCAAAAAGTTAAATTACAACAAAAAAATAAAATTTTGTTTATCTTCTAGTTTTGTCGTATCCATTTTAAGATGCTTCTTTTTGTACATCAGAATATTAGAAGTTTAAGGAAGAACTTAGATGAATTCATGTGTCAGCTATAGATATGCTCAATTATAGACCGAACGTAATATTTTGAAATTTTTCGGAATAATATTTCGTAATTTTCGGAAATTTTTATTAATGAACCTGAGGTGCCGTTGTTTGACAATTTGGTGGGTTATTGTTTTGTTGCTAACTGTAATCCGGAAAATCTAAATGCGCACAGCACAAAATGACGCACAGCACAATTTGAAATTTCGAAGCGCTGATGGTATTAAGATAAATTTTAATATTAACAAAATTAATTTTACTTTTCTGGATTTTTATAGATTGCATGCTTTTTCGATTGATCTATTTATGAATGAACTGGACATGTGCTTAGATATGTTTAATAGTGATGTGCTATAGTTATTATGGGGGACATGAACATTATTTTAAGTTCTCAAATTCAATCTTGTGTTGATTATATATATTATTGATATCTTCACACGGTCTTTTATCCCGTATTGATCAACCAACTAAATAGAATTGTAAATGATAGCTCTTCAATAATTGATTATATATGTTTTAGAATTAAGCCGATCCTTCGGAACTGATCATTGTGCAATTTTTTTTATGTTTGAGATTCCTATTAGTTGTACCAGTATAAATTCGGCCAATTTTAAAAGAATTAATTTTGAGAAACTTGTATGCTGTTAAGATGCTGAGATGGACATTTTGTAGTAATGAATCTATTTCGGCCTATGATAATTTTCTTTTTACATTCTCAAAGCTTGTGTCGTCATGAATACTGTTTCTTTGAACGTCAATTACCTAGCAATAAGTTGAAAGGCTGGTTTGATACTAAACTTTTAAATTTGATAAAACTTAAAGATAATTTAGGTTTGAAAGTTAAAAAGCACCCTAATAATATTCGGTTTTCTATTAGATATAGCAATTTAAAATCGAAAGTAAGAAGTGCTATCAGGAAAGCAAAAGTTAATTATTTCAAAAAATTATTCTCGAATGCCAATCAAAATGTTAAAAAGCAATGGAGAGTAATTAACGAAGTTACTGGCAATACAAAAAGTCAAATAAATCAAAATCTTTCAATTTTTGATGATTCAGGGGTTTTGGTTAATGACTCTAAAGAGGTTGCTGATATTTTTAATAAATTTTTTGTTTCAATTGCTGATGATGTCAAAAACAAATAAATTTTACGTAACACTTGTCCGATTGAGCTGTTGTACCACATTAATACCATGAAATCTATCAATTCAAGTGGATTAGATAAAATTTCCAACATGTGTTTTAAAAGAGTAGCTATTAACATTATTGAACCGCTATCATTTATACATACCTTAAATTTGTCAAGTGGAATATTTCCAGATAGTGTAAAAACTGCAATTGTTGTACCACTCTATAAAAAGGTGATCCCAATATGAAAAATATTACCGCCCTATAAGCCTTTTGTCAGGCTTCGTCAAAATTTTTGAAAAGTCTTTTTTTTTTTTTTTAATAAAAAAAAACTTTTTGGGTATCTTAAGGACGCTAGTACTAAAGATGCGATTATTAAAATGTTTCTTCAATTTTTGAGAGCAATAGTTCTAACAAACTTACTATGGCTTTATTCATTGATGTTATGAAAGCTTTTGATACAGTAGAACATAACATTATCCTTAACAAACTGTACTCTGCCGGCTTTAGAGGTATAGCTCTTGATTTCTTTAAATCATATTTAGAAAATCAATAGCAAGTTTCACGGGTTGGTGATATTTTCAGTGAAAAATTGGCTATTACATGAGGGGTCCTACAAGGTTCAGTTCTTGGGCCAATTCTATTTTTAATATATATATATATAAATTCGTTACTTACATTAATTCTTCGTGGCCGTATAACAGCTTTTGCGAATGATACTATAATTTCATACACAAATGTATCTTTAGATGGGTTATTTAATGACATGCAAGAAGATTTAAAATATTTAAGCAAATGGTTTAATATATGCATTCATTAGTATTGAGTGACAAAAGCGTTTTTATGGCATTTAATATCTATAACTATCGAACTACGTACGTCTAATGCCCTTCTAAATTCTGTAAAATTTCATTGTGTTGATTGTAACAATTTTCAATATAAAAATGCGTGCGCTGACCTTAAAAGGGTCGATAATTACAAGTATTTAGGTTATGGCTGTTGTTGAGAATCTTTCCACATAAAATTCGAATTTTTCGATAATAAATCTGTAAGTAGACGCACAATGACAGCAAAATTTCTTACAAAACGTCTAAAATAGCTTGCGAGTCCTATAAAACTTCGAATACCCTTTTGATCTTTCTGTGGTGGAAATCTGACCAAACTCTCGATTTTAACCTGACCCGGCTGAATTCCATCCCCACTTATTTTGAACCCCAGATAATTTATTTTTCTCACTAAAAACCTACACTTGCTTAAATTGATTCTCGGATAACATCCAATATAATCTTTACATTTTCTATTCCTTCTGCCCTTGTTTCGGTAGCTATCAAGATATGCCATTGCTACACTAAATTGTAATCTACCCAAAATCGTATTAATTATCGTATTAATATGCCCATCCGGCGTTATAAAAGCTGTTTTATCTCTACTTTTCTCCTAAACGGCGACCTGATAATAACCTGAGTATAAATCTAAACTAGTAAAATAGCTCTTTGTTCCTAACCTATCTAACTGGTCGTCTATTCGAGGAATATGGGATAGTGATCTTTGACGGTATTACCATTTAATTTTCTGTAATCTATACATAAACGATACTCACCGGTCGTCTTCTTGACCAATATTATAGGGCTGGCAAATTCTGATGAATAATATTAGATGACGCCATTTGTTTTTAAGTCTTCGATCATCTCTTGTACTTTCCCTCGTCCAAAGTGACTAAGACGGTATGGTCGATGATAGACTGGTTTGCTTGACTCTTTTAGTTGAATCTCCATTTGAACTTTGTCAGTTAGACCCAACTGACTCATATTTGTCGAAACTACATCTTTGTATTCGTTCATAATTTTTAATACTTCAGAATTATCATCATCTGTAACTATTTGCTGGCTTTCAATTTGGCGTTCATTCTTATTGTAATTCGAAGCGCTTCTAATTTCATCATAGGGCATGCATACCATAGCTCTGGTTAGCACGGAACCCTTCTTCATCGGATTATCGTTGAAGTTAGCAACTGGAACTATTGATGATTTCTTAGTTGACTGTATTACCCATTCCAGGATAGCTGTTCCATTTTCTTGTAAACGATTGTCAACATGCATAACTTCATCCATCGCAAAATAGGTTGCCCCTTGAATTTGAACTACATAGCCACTAGGCTAAAAACTGCAGTCTCCTTGGCGATTAAATTTGTTTTCCCGGTACTATATCGTATACCCCAATTTTGTTAAAACCACTATCCTCCCATTGTTGAATAATAAGCCCATCTGAATTAGCAATAATATGTACATGCGGTTGTTTCGTAAATGAATGCCTAACTAAAATTGGCACACTCTGGAATTCAGGTTTCACTTTCACCTTCGCTGATACAACGCCTACTTTAATGACGTGAGTTGTAACACCAACTGGCTGCACTTCCCCACCTCCATAACCTTTTAATTTAACAAGATTTTCGTCCTCGTAAAGTCGTAAAAGGTTACACCAATTCGATCTGCAATATTACTTCTTAAAACTTTACAGCTGCTTTCCAGGTCAACGTAACAATTCATGATTTCGCCATTTAATTTTGAGTACTTAGTAGGAATATTTATTTATTTAATTATTTATTTATATAATTTACCTACAGGGTTACAATCGGTAATTATTACAATTATTAAAAATAAGCGACATGACAAAATTGAAAAAGTTATTTAATTTAAGAACGGTTATTATAAAATTTAAATAGTTCGTTCCTCAATGAATTTCTTGACATGTTAAAATCAAACCTATGAAAAACAAGATTAAAAACCCGCGATAAGTTCAAGACTGGTTCAGATGAACAATAATTTGTGGCCACCGCTCTCGTAAATATGAATTCGTCCCGGCGACGCAAGCACCGTTCTGGAACATAAAAGCCGAAGCTGGTGAGTATCTCGGCACAATCTAAACGTGAACATAATACGTCACGGACAAATATTGCGGATGAAATATCACGTCGGTGATATAACCGTTGTAATCCTAGGAGAGCACAATGATCGCGATAAGGCGGAAGTACGTGCTCATGTGCCCGCATTTAAGGTAAACCTTTAAACGCGTAGATAAGAAACTGTTTTTGAACACTCTCAATTCTCTCGGAATGGCATCGGTAAGAAGCTGACCAAATCTGTGAGGCATACTCCAAAATTGATCGAACAAATGAGACAAACAGAGATTTCAAGGTTATCGGATCACAGAAATCCTTACAATTTCGTTTAATAAAACCTAGCATCATATATGCTCGGCTTATTATCGAATCAATATGCCTTGTAAATGTGAGATCTCGAGTGAAAATAACACCCAAATCGGATATAAACTTAACTCTAACGACTTCTTCATTATAAAGCGAATACCGATGTATAATCGGAAAGCGGGTACGCCAGAGAGACATTGCCTTACATTTACTCACGTTCAGCAACAGTTTGTTTTCAACCGACTAATCACAAAATCTGTTTAAATCTGCTTGGAAATTTATACAGTCATATACGTTTGATATTCGTGCAAATATTTTCATATCATCTGCGTAAAGCAGGCAATCTGCAGAGACAAAACAGTTAACCACGTCGTTGACGAATATTGAAAATAAAAGTGGCCCAATGTGGCTACCTTGTGGCACTCCAGAAGTAACCCGAAATAGACGAAAAGATGACTCACCAATTTTAAGAAACTGCCACCTATCTGAGAGGTAGGACAGCAACCACTTAGTAGGGATGGCTTGACAATTCAGCCGCTGTAGCTTTTTGATTAGAATTAAATGATTCATTTTATCGAACGCTTTAGAAAAGTCGGTATAAATAACATCCAGTTGCACTTTCGAATCAATACTGCTGAATAAGTGTCTGCAAAATGTCATCAAATTGGTAACGGTGGATCTCCCGGCGAAAAAACCATGTTGTGCGGGTGAAATAACCGTTTTAACATGGAAAAATAAAAACCTTTGTACCATAAGCTCAAAGAGTTTAGGAATGGCGGAGAGAATAGCTATCCCACGATAATTACAGATATCACTTCTTTTACCGCACTTGAAAATTGGATGTATATACGAAATTTTCCAGGGATCTGGAAAAATTTGAGTTCGAATGCTTTCGTTAAAGATAAAGGAGATGGGAGCAGCCAGACTAGCAGCACAATTCTTAATAAGAATCGGCGGAAATCCATCATGCCCAGCACCCTTATTAACATCAATTTGAGACAAGCTGTCATGAACGTCATCTTCGGTGAACCGTAATTGGGTAAATTCCCCTCCGTTGCAAGAATTAACTGCTGGATCGATGGATGGCGATTCGTAAACGGATTCAAAAAAGTTAGCAAATAAATTGCAGACTTCCGAGGAATGACTTGCAGAAGCATCTAGATACGTCATAGGTAAGGGGAACCCAACGGTCTTTCTTTTCATATTGATACAATTCCAAAACATTTTTGGAGTAGAAGTTAAATCTTCCTCGATCTGCAGAATATAATTATTATACAGGAACCAGTTTAATGTTTTAAACTCCTTCCGTGCGGTCTCGAATTCATGATAATATTTTGAACCGTGTATTTTATATAGGGAGTGTAGTTTATTACGGCGTATGTCTATGTCCTTTAATTGCTTGTTATACCACGGTTCGCGGAAGCAAGGCTTAGTTTTTTTCCGCGGGACATGTGTTTCTACACCAGTCTTGACAAGTTTGTTAAAAGACAAAACTATTATATTTAGATTTCCTCCGAACTGAAGAAAATCCCAATCCGAATTGAGCAGAAATTCATTTAAGGAAGCGTAGTCGGCATTTCTAAAATCAAAAAAAAAATTATCAGTAGGAACACTAGTGTCGCATTTTTCATGAAAAAGATTTAACATAACTGGAGTGTGGTGTACGCTGGTACAGCCTGTAAGGTCCTCGCCCAGTGAGACATCTGAGTATATGTTATCGGTTGAAAAAATTAAATCCAAATATTTACCCTGAGTATTGCTCGTTCGATTAATTTGGGTTGTTGAGATGCTAGCGAAGTAGTCCACAGTAGTGATCCCTCTAATATCTGTGGAAGATGGTGTGAAAATACCGTTGATATCAGACCAGTTCACCTCAGGCAGATTGAAGTCACCGAAAATCATAAGCTGCTCATCAGGATGAACAAAAGGGACTATAGCAAGGTCGATGAAGTTGATGATCTCGATATAAGTATCCAGGCTTGACCCACATGTAACGTAAACGACCACGGCGAGAATTGACGAATCGGCTAGTTTAAACCGTACAGCAATGACATCATGAACTTGATGGGAAGCCACCTTCTCATTCTGAATTGAGTTTTTCACGGCGATCAAAACACCTCCACCTTTCATTGTTGTGACATGGTTGTATCGATTTTTTCGGTAGACGATATAATCCAATGGGAAGAATTCTTCGCTATTCATAGAATTAGTAAGCCAAGTCGCACAAATGATTATCACTGGATAGTTATTGTCTAGGACACCCAACCGAAACTCTTTAGATTGGCCTCGAATACTGGAAGCGTTATGGTAGTAAATTGTCGAAGAGGCAGGTTTTCTGTATTTATTGTTGTTATTGTAATTATAATTAATGTTGTTTTCGATGTTAGAAGAGGAGCAGCAGTTATTTAATATTTTAAATGGTAATAATTGTAAGTTTACTACAGAACTATTGGATATAAGTATTTTGGGTTTTTTGGGCGATCAGTGAATTCTCTCACTGGAACACCCACTGGCCAAATTTCTGGTTAAAGTAGTTTTGGAAATATCTCCAGATTTACCCCGATTTTGAAAGACACGAAATTGAGTTATTGAGTTATTTATCTCTGGTTTCTTGAAAACTTCTGATAATTATATTAACCTGTACATATAACACTTTTGGATTTTCATTCGATGAATTATAGGTTGAAGAATTGCTAAGCTACCATACTAAAAACAAATTAGTTTTCTCGTAACATTAGCTGTATCCGTACCATCGGTTCGCCGTATTGAACTGATGCTATTCGTCTTATGACGCATCTGATTTACTTCTTTGTATTGATTCGTTGAACTATTAGGGCTTCTTAATGATTGATTTTTTCTGTCCTGTAGTAATTGTCAGCTTCTTTTAAATCGATTAAAAGTTCGGACGGTCTATCATATCTTCTAATGGTCCTAAGAAACTACGATATCTACTGTCATGCAATCCCTCTACGATCAACTCAATAATTTCGTTATTCTTCATACCAGCTTGATTACACAACGATAACTTTTGAAAGTAATATGGTAAAGTTTCTTCACGTGCTTTCCGTCTATATGATTATGTTCTTCTTCGCCTTTCTAATACACTTCCGTTTGTTGGAAAATTCTCGAGTAGTAGCTTTCTCCATTCCCGCCACTCAAAATTAACCGTCCCTAAACCATCCAACCAAACTTTAGCCGATCCAACTAATTTTAATAGTGCAAAGTGTCGTGTAGCTAAATCCGACATATTATATATTTGCTTATATTCTTCGACTCTTGAAAGCCATCAGTCGACCGCTCGATTCTCATCCGGCATAGAAGACGATACTCGTATATCGCTATTCGACCTATCACCTCGATATACTTCATTCTCCATCGTTAACTGTGAATTTCTATTTTTCCTGGGTGCCATAATAACAAATACGATACCAAGTTGTACGTAAAAGCTAACCTCTAGATGCGTTTCACCAAAACATATGAGATTCATCAAAATTTATAAACAATCACCAAATTGTTTACTTGTTATCAATAAAGATTCACCAAAAACTTTAAAACGTTCGATGAAACACATAATTCAGTTTATTTTCTTGTCCAACACGCGGTTTTCCCTTAATGGGGAGTACATCTGCAACCTACACCAACCATGATATGTTTATAACACTAATACAAGCTATTGTGAAGTGCACCTACTCAACAAACTTGTGCGTGACATACCAACTAGCTATTAAACAGCAAAGTGGACATCATTTCACCCTGAATCTTTGTGATAGAACCCAGGACCTTGTGTATTCTAATATCATAGCAGTATGGCAACAGAAACAACAACCCTATTCTGGAATTGCGTCCAAACTATATCGTAAGAGGAAATACGTTCACAGTATCAGGACAACATAGAACATCGAGCAGTAAATTAGAAATTTAATTTATGTAACAATTTATTCAGCAAACCACACGACAAGAAAGAAATATAGCTCAGCAATAACCTTATCAGAAATTAAGGCGATCGATAACCTCAACAGCATTAGAAATGACTAAATGTACATGACTACCACCATTGAATTGCGGTATGTTTATTCATCCGCAGCAGTTCTTGATGTTGTTACGTGGTTTATTGTCAGAAAAATTAAACCTCATGCAGTGGCAGTTCGACAGACAGTTCCACTTCTATATGCATAAGGTCCCGGGAATATGTTAAGTATACAACAGAATAATCAGTCTGAAATGGTAATAGCCAAAATTAATAAACAAAAAATTATTAAAAACCTTAGACATAGCTCCAGCCAACATAAACACAAGCTGTTATACACGTCAATTGCTCTCAACAAGTGAACGGTTTTTAAATTGCTTCAAATTCTTTCAGTCTAGCAAAATTAGTGTGATTTTGGACGATGTACGTGAAAAAGGACTAAATTATATTCTATGACAGCGCTTATCATGCAACACGAAATGATTAAAACGTACTCGAGTTTCAATCGACATTGCTCGTTACAATCCATTTACTCATTAATTTTATGATTTTTAAATTATGACCGGCATAAACATTCCACCTCATAAATAATACACATCCATAATCAATTCGCATGTTAGATGTCAGATTGCCCATTTTATTCTGTGTATCGAATATACGAACATATATACGAGTACTTCATTCTATATATAAAATGTTAAGAAACTGAATAAATATTATGCCTTCTAAACAATTTGTGGGCGTGTGTAAAATAGATAACCCGAAGATATATATGCGGATGTATCTTAAATGGTAATAAAGGTTTGGTATATAAAGTGTAAGGAGAGCTGATAAGAGATAAGAAAATATAAATCGAGAAAAAATTAAATTACACATCCTTTTTCACATTATATGTAGATATATATGATACATCCATACATACATTACGAAGTTTCCTACCGAGCCAAATCGATATTTTAGCTACGACTAAGAGGAGATTTACGATTCGACACACAACATACATACGTAGGTAGGTACTAAAATCGTTAAATTGTAATAAAATTATTTATTGCATAACGAATTGGAAGGAAAATGAAAAACTCATTGACCTGTAAACAAATTCATCAGCATAACAGACAGGCACAGTGTACATATAATTCCATATGTGGTGTGAAAATTTACTGGTAACAAAATATGAAACTGCAAATAAAAATTTTCTGTACCAAAATCTAATCAAACGATGCACAATCTCGAGACAGTTTCGAGTCATTGGTTTTGGTTTTGTTTCATTTGGGCAGTACGTATTCGTACCGGACTCCCAACAGCTAAAAATTTATTTGGTTTGAAAAAATTTGTAAAGGTGGTTTATACAAAGGAAGAGGTTTAGCCGATACTACTATTATACTGTTTTACCTACGTACTGGTGTGTGAATTGAAATGGTCTTGTGAGGTTATAGCTTCAAAAAAATAGGTTGATTAAATATTTGATTTGGGTTGTGTGCGGTTAGATAAACGATATATGGTTCATTATATTCTATACAAGAGATACAAAGTTACACACACGCAGTTTTAGTATAATAAATACATATATGCTTTATATGTGTGAAAATTATTTTAAGGTGAATTTAAGTGGTTTATCTTATCTTATTTGCTTATAGTCTAATTTCGATTTAAAATTTATCGTTGAAAATATTTAGATTTAATGAGATAATCAGTAATGAAGGCACTCGTTAAGTGGAAAAGAGATAAATGTTTCAACTGTCAAAAAATTAACCCGAAAAACGAATCTTACACTCGATATTTTTTGTTTTGTTGAGGTTATCTGCATCTGCATATCGCTGAATGTAAATCACGCATTGAACTTTGCAACAAAGGTGACTTGCTCTCTGAGATTTCGAAGGAATTGCCGTACAATAAATTTTTTCTAATGAGAAAACAACATAATTCGATTCCCAAGATAATTTTTAATTCGTAACAGGTTTCTTATATATATATATATATATATATATATAAATATATATATATATATATATATATATATATATATATATATATATATATATATATATATATATATATATATCGATCATCCCAAGCCAAAACATGGTAACTAGATAGGATTCCTCTAGTAGTTACCATGTTTTGGCTTGGGATGATCGATATATATATATATATATATATATATATATATATATATATATATTTATATATATATATATATATATAAACTTATGAGGATAATGTCGAATACGTTGTCAGAGGTGTTTTCTCAAAGATTTTTTTTGGGGCTCACTACTATAAGCATTAGTTGTCAACAGTGATAGCAGACTATATCAAATAGGCCGAGTATTAACCCCCTTGAAGTCGGTGGAAAACAAAGTCATATTCACATGATACCAGAATTCGATTACCACCTGTTGCAATTCTTTAGAAGTCTTAGTTCAGAAACTAATACATTGAAAGGACTTGGTGAGGCCAATGGGCATTAGGCCCAGAATAAACGTGGAAAAGTCAAAAATGAACACGTTCAATGCTATGATCGGTCTGTATGAAAGGCTCAAGGGCTTTAAGAGTCTGGTTACAATTAATGTAAAGCCAAAACCACTTGACATTCTCTTATCAGTTTGGCTATAATAAAAGTTTCCCACTAATTAGAATTACGACGAATTTTTAAAATGAATCCCGTTAAAGAACTTATAATGTCAAGTTATAATATATTTAGAGCTTTTATTGTATTGCAGATTGAACAACATCTTTGCAAAGGTTATTCTAAAAATAAAATTAACATTTTGCGATTCATAAAAGTTATGACACAGTTCATTACCTTTCCACAAAAAAAACTGCTGGGTAATTGCAACATCAATATTTCTAATCCATTAACATTATATAAATTTGAAGAAAGCTTACCATTCCAAAATCGACATAAAATTTGCTGAATCAAGCTCGATATAAGCGATTACATCTCATACAAATTTCGGTCGTTTTAAACAAAATGCAAATAAAAAATAAATTGGCAATAATTTTTTTTGCGAATAAATCGAAATAATATACAATTTCATCGTATAATAAAATTGGATTACCTATTTTTGGTTTCGTGGAAAAACATGAAAATCTTTTGTACATGAATACTCCGCAAAGCGTTGAGACGTACCAATGAACGGGTGCACTAAGAAAAAAATATGAATGAGCTGATCATAAAGGTGACCATCATTTTTATGATTACATGCATTATATGATGAGATAATCAATCCAATTAATAAGAATTATTATGATAACACTGAGAGAAAAAATATAGATACTATTTCATTATTTTCTCCGTTGTGAGCATACCGAAAGTTTGGTTTTTCACTATCTCAAAATTTTATTAACATTTGTTATATTCGGTAATCGCATAAGACTGCACTACTGATTTACTGCAGCAATGAAGTCGAATTCATACGACGGATAGAAATCTCGGATTTTTCCATCCGAGATTTTTTTTCAATTTTTTTCAACTGTTTTGTATGAAAATAGGCGTGTCTATTGTATAATTTACGTGATGTAATTGGTTAAAACAATGAGATAGAAAAATCCGGGATTTTTATCCGTCGTATGAATACTACTTGAAACTACAATGTAAAATCCGGATATTTAGTGTTTACATACGAATTATGCACCTATTGAGATAGCGAATTTTTTATAAAAACACTAAAAATTATTAAACGAATCAAAATTTAATCATGCAGTATGTTTACCCTGATCATAGGGGATGAATTTGATTACAAGTATCATAATAATAATAAGGTCCGTTTTCACTGTATGACATACGTATGTGAAGTTATCCCACGATTCTATCCCAGAAAATGGAAAAAAGTTCATCAGGCAACACTAATCAATAAAAACCCCATTTGCTCTTAGTTACTCTGCAGTTAGCCCAGCCCAGAATTTGTTAAAATTGATTCATAATAAAAAGTAATTGGTGAAGTTAGCCCAGCCCAGAATTTAATAAAAATCACGTTAAAAACAAAAATAAAATTCGTTACTTTTAATTTATGAGAATTTTAGCCTGTTTTAAACGTTATAGCAATAGAACATGTATTTGTCCGAAATAAAATTACATTAGACATGATAAAGATACTTAGCACGTTATAAGTATAAATTTGTCGGATTAAGGCTATGTGGTTCTGAGATCGTCATACTCTTGCCTTACTTTTAGAAAAGTTAGTAAAAAATCTACTTTTAAAAAAGAAAAACTTTATGGTTATGTTCATGCTGTATAAGATAGCGGAAATTTTGACAGCGGAAAATAAGAGATTGCGCTACCCGCCGCAAGTGGCAGCACTATCACTAAAGAGAAATAATTTTGTTATGTAATTACCAGCGAAAATTTTTCATTCATTATGTACCATTTTTTTCACTAAATAAAATATCTCAGCGGAATAAAATATTAAAAGTGAACCTTAAACTGGCAAATTAATTGATCTCCGAAGTAAAGAAACTCGGTATATGAAATCTTGAAATTTAACAACAATCCGTCTATCCGCCATTTCTTCCACTAGTAACCAATACTTTCGGTTGTTTTTCTAGTAGCCTAGGTCATACTGAGACTTTATGGAAAATTTGGGGAAAATTCAAGGACCAGAATTTTCCCTAGAATTTTTTGATTTTCTGCGGCCAAATAAGAGATTTTCAGTTTTTGACCAATATCTCAAAAAACTTCCACTAGGAACCAATACTTTCGGTTGTTTTTCTAGTAGCCTAGGTCATACTGAGACTATATGGAAAATTTGGGGAAAATTCAGATACCAAAATTTTCACTAGAATTTTTTGATTTTCTGCGGCCATATGTTATTTTCATTTTTTGACCAATATCTCAAAAAACTTCCACTAGTAACCAATACTTTCGGTTGTTTTTCTAGTAGCTTAGGTCATACTGAGACTATATGGAAAATTTGGGGAAAATTCATAGACCAGAATTTTCACTAGAATTTTTTGATTTTCTGCGGCCAAATAAGAGATTTTCAGTTTTTGACCAATATCTCAAAAAACTTCCACTAGTAACCAGAACTTTCGGTTGTTTTTCTAGTAGCTTAGGTCATACTGAGACTATATGGAAAATTTGGGGAAAATTCAGATACCAGAATTTTCAGTAGAATTTTTTGATTTTCTG
This sequence comes from Nephrotoma appendiculata, assembly GCA_947310385.1. NCBI lineage: Eukaryota > Metazoa > Arthropoda > Insecta > Diptera > Tipulidae > Nephrotoma > Nephrotoma appendiculata. Next base: position 58,948,534 of record OX371224.1, read on the forward strand.
CGGCCAAATGTGATTTTCAGTTTTTGACCAATATCTCAAAAAACTTCCACTAGTAACCAATACTTTCGGTTGTTTTTCTAGTAGCTTAGGTCATACTGAGACTATATGGAAAATTTGGGGAAAATTCAGAGACCAGAATTTTCACTAGAATTTTTTGATTTTCTGCGGCCAAATAAGAGATTTTCAGTTTTTGACCAATATCTCAAAAAACTTCCACTAGTAACCAGAACTTTCGGTTGTTTTTCTAGTAGCTTAGGTCATATTGAGACTATATGGAAAATTTGGGGAAAATTCAGAGACTAGAATTTTCAGTAGAATTTTTGATTTTCTGCTGCCATATGTGATTTTCAGTTTTTGACCAATATCTCAGAAACTTTCACTAGTAACCAATACTTTTGGTTGTTTTTCTAGTAGCTTAGGTCACACTGAGACTATATGAAAAGTTTGGGGAAAATTCAGAGACCAGAATTTTCAGTAGAATTTTTTGATTTTCTGCGGCCAAATGTGATTTTCAGTTTTTGACCAATATCTCAAAAAACTTCCACTAGTAACCAATACTTTCCGTTGTTTTTCTAGTAGCTTAGGTCATACTGAGACTATATGGAAAATTTGGGGGAAATTCATAGACCAGAATTTTCACTAGAATTTTTTGATTTTCTGCGGCCAAATGTGATTTTCAGTTTTTGACCAATATCTCAAAAAACTTCCACTAATAACCAATACTTTCGGTTGTTTTTCTAGTAGCCTAGGTCATACTGACACTATATGGAAAATTTGGGGAAAATTCAGATACCAAAATTTACACTAGAATTTTTTGATTTTCTGCGGCCATATGTGATTTTCAGTTTTTGACCAATGTCTCAAAAACTTCCACTAGTAACCAATACTTTCGGTTGTTTTTCTAGTAGCTTAGGTCATATTGAGACTATATGGAAAATTTGGGGAAAATTCAGAGACTAGAATTTTCAGTAGAATTTTTTGATTTTCTGCGGCCAAATGTGATTTTCAGTTTTTGACCAATATCTCAAAAAACTTCCACTAGTAACCAATACTTTCGGTTGTTTTTCTAGTAGCTTAGGTCATACTGAGACTATATGGAAAATTTGGGGAAAATTCAGAGACCAGAATTTTCACTAGAATTTTTTGATTTTCTGCGGCCAAATAAGAGATTTTCAGTTTTTGACCAATATCTCAAAAAACTTCCACTAGTAACCAATACTTTCGGTTGTTTTTCTAGTAGCCTAGGTCATACTGAGACTAGATGGAAAATTTATTGCAAATTCAGAGACCAGAATTTTCAGTACAATTTTTTGATTTTCTGCGGCCAAATAAGAGATTTTCAGTTTTTGACCAATAACTCAAAAAACTTCCACTAGTAACCAATACTTTCGGTTGTTTTTCTAGTAGCTTAGGTCATATTGAGACTATATGGAAAATTTGGGGAAAATTCAGAGACCTTGGTTACTAGTGAAAGTTTTTTGAGTTATTGGTCAAAAACTGAAAATCTCTTATTTGGCCGCAGAAAATCAAAAAATTCTACTGAAAATTCTAGTATCTGAATTTTCCCCAAATTTTTCATATAGTCTCAGTATGACCTAAGCTACTAGAAAAACAACCGAAAGTATTGGTTACTAGTGGAAGTTTTTTGAGTTATTGGTCAAAAACTGAAAATCTCTTATTTGGCCGCAGAAAATCAAAAAATTCTACTGAAAATTCTGGTCTCTGAATTTTCCCCAAATTTTCAATATAGTCTCAGTATGACCTAAGCTACTAGAAAAACAACCGAAAGTATTGGTTACTAGTGGAAGTTTTTTGAGTTATTGGTCAAAAACTGAAAATCTCTTATTTGGCCGCAGAAAATCAACAAAATCTAGTGAAAATTCTGGTCTCTGAATTTTCCCCAAATTTTCCATATAGTCTCAGTATGACCTAGGCTACTAGAAAAACAACCGAAAGTATTGGTTACTATTGGAAGAAATGGCGGATAGACGGATTGTTGTTAAATTTCAAGATTTCATATACCGAGTTTCTTTACTTCGGAGATCAATTAATTTGCCATTTTAAGGTTCACGTTTAATATTTTTTTCCGCTGGGATATTTTATTTAGTGAAAAAAGTGGTACATAATGAATGAAAAATTTCCGCTGGTAATTTTACATAACAAAATAAATTCTCTTTAGTGATAGTGCTGCCACTTGCAGCGAGTAGGGTAATCTCTTATTTGCCGCTGTCAAAATTCCGCTATCTTATACAGCATTATATAATCACCCTTTTTGATTTATGGAAGTTTTTCTCAAACACCGTGAAAAACGGTATTACCCCACCAAGCGGCTAATTTCGTGCATGTACTGTGGTAATTCCGTCTATGTAAAACACAAATTGTTTTAATCACCTTTATAAAAAAATTCCAAAATATAATAAAATAAAATAATACAAAATATCTAATACAAAATAGATGGGTCGTCTGTCACCCTTCCAATTAATCTATTTTCATCAATGTATATCAAGTTGACCGGCTGCTCAATCTGGAACGCGTTCCCGATTTGGAAATCGTCCCTGGTATTCATAAAGTATAAATGAAATGTATAGTGTCGCATATTTTTCTGATAGTGGGTCAAGTTTCTGTAGAACATTGTTTATCCGCTGGCGTCCCTTAAGCATCAACAAAAAATTTTGAGAAACAGAAAGACTTTGCAACACCATTCTTTTTATTTGACAGAAGATAATGCAACTTATAAAAAAGATTTTATTGGAAAGACAGTCACTTCTAGACCGTAATAAATCAGAAAGTTAAACAAAAGAACTCTTGGTTTTTTAAATTAATTTTTGGTGTGGCTGTGGACACATGCGATTTCACTAAAAAACACTACAAAAGTAGAAAAACTTTTCCACCATCAACAATTCGAAAAAGCTTTACTTAGCTGTTTTTGTTGGAAATGAGCTCCCATATCACCCTGCATCGTTTGATTAAGCATTTCTGGGACACCCTGTATAAGGGGTTGTTTACATTGTTTACGAAAATCTTGTAATTCTGCACTATCTACGTCCGAACAACTGACATCACACCATGTACCACACTGCACACATCTATACCACAGACTAGGCCTATCTCACTAGTGCTTAAAGGATCACTATCATCCAGGTGATCAACATCACATAAAAGGGATTCCTCGACATTACTCTCGGAAACAGAGGATGACAAATTAAATTTTGGAGCCTAGCTGGAGAGTCTTCGTCAATGTTCACAAAAGCAATAGGTGCTATAAGTTGTTTGGCACACGAAGTGGAAATATCTATTCGAATGTAAAGAATAATTATTAGGTAGGCATGGGAAAAGATGTAAATTCTTCCATAGATGTTGCACTGCACGACCGATTCATTAAATTGTTGATGCAACTGCCATGATTTGTAAAGTAAATAAAAATTTTGGTTTATCCTAAATATACAAATCTGCAAATGTTATATATTAAAACCCTCATGATGCTCCGGAATATTAATAATTTGATTTAGGCTGAAGATTTATCACCATCTTCGTCCGAAAATGTATTAGGATTATAAGGGCAAACACCAATTCTTTTAAAACCGGACAAGTGGTGCAATCGTTAAAGCTTCGGCACTTAGACCGGGAGGTCCTGGATTCGAATCCTACCAGGGGCAGGATGCAAAGCGAATTTTCATTATTGATTACGATCGGTGATGTTAATAAATACAATTAAGAATTTTGTTCATCATAATCATACACCATACGACGAAACTCACTAATTGTGATACCGTTGTTTGAGACATTAAAAAAATGATCTCGAATTTCGTTCTAAAATTGTTGACGCAGGTATTTCATACTATCTTGCGACTGCTCGAACCGGATGTTCCTCATTCAATTCAAGCAAAACAGCCTTTATTCCATTTTCCGACCAACTTTGATTGGCGGTTTTTCTATTGTACATTCGGAGCATCTAAAACATTTTCATCAAGTTAAATAAAAATATATACAAACAACTAAGTAAAGGGCCTAAATGACTACCCGGTGGTGTAGTCCTGGTATCTGAAAGGTAAGTGCGCAATCACTATGTGGGAATAAATTGGCCACTCCAAATGCCTCAACTTAGCGATAAGAATTGAATGATCATTCTTGTCGAACACCTTCGCAAAATCTGTATAAACGACGTCAAGTTGTTATCTCGATTCTAAACTCTCAAATGAGTTACAACAGAAATTAATATTGTTCGTAACTATAGATCTCCCTGGATAAAAACCGCGCTATGCCGAAAATATAATTGGTTTAATGTAGAAACGTAATACTTATGAACCACTGATACAAAAAGTTTAGGTATGATGGAAAAACTGGCTATTCTATAAAAACTTCCTGTTCCCTGAACCTAATAAAGTTAAATTCTTCAAAGACTTCAGAGTATTGCGGTACAAGTACAATAGATGACATCGAAAATGGTTCATAAACCGAAATGAAAAATTCCGCAAACAAATCACAAATCTTCGAGGGATGTCTATAGCGACTGAACTTTGGTAGGTCATGGGATATGAGAAATCGGCTAATGTTTTCTGGTATTCATGAAACTCTTTCATGAAGTCTTTAGGAAATGATGCCAACACGTCCTTAATTCGCACTATATCACAATCTGAGTAGTAATCTAGGCCGTATAAGGTCCCAATTGCAGTTTCTGGTCTATATCGGGCAAATTAAAATCACCTACATTGATATGCTGTTTGTTGAATTGTAGTACAGGTGGCACAGCGAAATCGATGAAATTGTTAATCGCGTTGTATAGTAATTCTAATCGGATCAAGTACTCCGCCACCTCCGCTATATCACAGGAATAAAATTTTCCTTATTTATTGTAATACGGTGATTACTTAATCGTCATAAAAAACTATACGTCTACACTAAGCTATAGCAAATTCTTTAGCTAATCACTATGATGCAATAAAATCAAAAGATATATAAAATAACATAAGAAATTCCGGAATGGCCATAAAAACAATTCGTTCCATAATAATACGAACCAAAAACACCGAAAAACTAATCCCTACCTTAATTTACTACACATTGGGTTTCCGTACACAATATGAAGACGTTGGAAAAACTAAATTAAATGAAAATTTTATTTTTATTTGATTGCTTTCCATTAATTTTATTTTCAAAGCTTTATCACTCGTATGTGGGCCGTATATAGCAGTTCAGTTCCACACAACCGTGTTGCTCTGTATATGCGGAATGGATGGGAATCCATTCGCAATTTGTAATATGGTTGGCAAATCATTAGTTCGTTGGAGAAAATAAAATTTCCTCTACGTTTGATTGCTTGGGAGATTAATGTGAATGTTAAATACATTACAATTTACGGTATACAGCAATGTGCCCCGAAAATTTTCACAAGAATAAAATATATGTACCGTAATTTGTTGGTGTAGTTTATTTTATAGGTATAGGGACGAAAGGATATACGAAAAAAGTTCTACCCGTAACATTCGAGATCTTATACTGATAACAAATAAAATCTATAAAGTATTGTATTCGGTCATAGAATTACGACAAAACATCACATAAAATAGCCGTAATGGAATCTTATTGTTTCAATTGTAGATTTTATTTAACACAATCGGAAACTTATTTATAGGCAGCTATAAAGTTATTGTTCTGAATAGTCACAAATATATTATATTTACTAATTAATCATTTAATTTTAGATTTCATAAAAACACGAGCATGTTTAGTATTAAGGTTCAAAATAGGTTAATGTTAAAAATTCATACGTTCTAAGATCCAGAATCAATATTATAAACTATAGAAAACGTCAATTGACGTAGTTGGTCTCTTAAAGAAATTTCACTTCCTGTTGTTCTTGGTGAAATTAATAAACGCTCGTCAGCATTCGAAGCTTGTACACATATTAACAACTAACCTCAATTTTAATACGATGAGGTAGACCCATTTTGTGACTCACCCAGGAATTGACCAATTTTTATAAATCTGAAATATATGGAATTTACATATTCACTCTATCGAGGATTGGCCAGGTCCCAGAGATTTCCAACAGACACGGTATCAGTCTCCTCATCTATGTTTGTAGATAATTGATTTGTCGTTGAAAAATTTAGATTGCAAGATTTAACGTGTCGTCTTAGGCCACTAAAAGTACTGAATTCACTATTACACATTTGATTTGCAACACATTTCAAATTCATAAATTTTGTTTCGGAAAAAAATGATCATATTTCAAATGGAATATTACATGATTCACAGATCTAAAGTTAGACTGATTACAAACAAAACAAATAAACATATTGTATTTTAAAGAACTTACTGATTAAATCTTGAAAAAATTTCAATAAGATTACTGGTAGGCTTAGATTTGCAAATCTTATACACGTAAACTCCAATAAAATTAAAAAAATTCAGAACGTTATCGTTGAATTTTATGTTAAAAATATAATAAACTTTAAATAGCAAATCAAAAACTTCCAAGAATGTAAATTTAACAGGCAATGGAATTATTTTCCCATCAAGTTGAATATAATATTGCGACAACGCTGCTCTATTTGGACCAGAAGCAATTATGTGAGGTTCTTTGATGGTTTTATTAAAACTATCAGGTGGTGTATTAATCTATAAAATAATAATCATAATTAGAATATTTTTATTGAGGTTTACTATTACTTTTTTATTGAACTAAAATTATTCTATTCGGATTAAATAATCTGAAAAGATATTGTAGGCTAAGATTTAATTAAAATAAGAGGAAAAAAGAACCCGCATCGTATGGAAATTGTTTCAATAAGGAAATTTTCTTATAGTTATATTAAATAAATTTCTTACATCTTCAAACTGAATTATTAACTCAACACATTGCTCGAAGGTCAACCGTTTTGTTTGCTTTGATTTTGTTCCAAATGCCGTAGATGGTAAAAGTTTTAGTAAAACTAAAAAGCTTTTTATTTTTGGATTCCAAGCTGAAAGGATAATATCGTGAGTTAAATATATTTATATTCTTTGTAAAATTTAAAACTTACTTCCAAATTTTTCAAAACTTTCACCAGTGGTTGAATGAAGGATACTTTCAATTTGGTCATCATAAAATTGCCAATTATTCAATAAATTGTTTGATTGTTCCTCGTATTGAATTTCAAAATCGTATAAAATCTAAGAGAAAGGATATACAGAAAGTATAATAAATTATCGGTTAGAGCAATGATTGGGAAAATTTTGAATTTTTTTTTAAAGTAAATATACATATTTCTAATATAAAAATTATTAAAATGCATTCTAAATCAGTGTATAGCGCATTTAACTAACTCTAATGAAATGTTTTAATCATTAAAAAAAAGAAAAATGTAGGAAAATGAAAACAAAATTACTCTACCGTTTAGAGGGGTTTAAAAAGCATACTCGATTTTCTTAGAAAAAATGTTGATTTTAAAAGGGCGCAGGATTAATTTATATTAACCCTACAATGCATACTGTATCATATATGATACAACCAATTCAAACTCAAAAATAGTATGGTTATAGTTACATGTTTTCTGTTATATTTTTCTATGTATATCGCTTATATGCTCATTTACTCACACATACCAATGCATATCTATTTAAGTGTTTGTTGCTGTCAAGGCCGATTACAAATCGTGAATTTGCAAGTAATTATTAAATATTTTATATATAAAAATATTATTGTCATTCATTTATATATATTATTATCATTTTTATTAATTTTTATAAATAAATTGCAATATATCCATGTAATATTGGAAAGCATTGGTTGTATCATATATGATACATCATGCAATAACTCATCATTTTTTGGTGGTATCATATATGATACAACCAATTCTTATACTTGGAAAATTAATGATTTTCGCACTCCTAAGTTAAATTTTTATACTTGAGGCAGGTGAAAAAGGAAAACAGAATGAAGTATTTGAACGCTGATCAAATTGCAAATATTGTTAACTTTAGCGAAAGTAAAGATGATCTGAAAAATAGTATTGATAACGATGAAGATTTAAATTCGAATAAATTGCCGCTTCGTTATAGAACCATTCGATGAAATTAACGACGAACGTCAATTTGATATCTAAAATTTACCTTTTATAATAGTTAATAATAAAAATGAATTAAATAATCTGCAACTTACGGAAGATCAAAACCTTGATGTCGTTCCCAACGTTATTTGAAAACGAAAAATATAGATGTTTGTCCAGAAAAATATAAATTTTCGGTCGATGAAGCATTGCCATCGGAAATACTTGAACTACAGACCCCGCTACAAATTTTCAAGTATTTGTTTGATCCGAAATTAAAACAACATATTGTACAAGAATCAAATTATTACGCCACTGAGGAAAACATCCAAATAAATTTTCATTGAACATACGAGATTTGGAAAAATTTATCGGAGTATGTATAGTAACGTCTGTGCACCAGGTAACAAGCTTGCGACGATATTGGTCCGTCAAAGTGGGAAACAATATTATTCGAGATACCATTTTGATCAACAAATTTGAAGAAATCCGAAAGTTTCTTCATTTTAATTGCAATAATAATTGCTTACCACGAACAAGTGCTAACCACGATCGATTATTTAAAATATGACCAGTGATTAATGCACTCATCGGGAGTTTCAAAAAAGTTCCACTAGAACAAAATCTTTCAATAGATGACAAACGGTACATTCGTAGCAAAAAACAAACGATTGAAGTGGATTGTCCTAACATTATAACCAAATATAATAAACACATGGGTGGGGTGGACCTACTAGATAGCTTTATCGGTTGCCATAAAATTAAATTGAGATCTAGGAAATGGTATGTTCGAATTTTTTACCATCTTTCAGACATTACAGTGGTTAATTCGGGCTGCTCTCAAAAAGAATTGCCAAAGAGAAAGGCACAAATTATCTCAGTCTAGTGGATTTGCGGGTTCAACTTGCTGAGAGTTTGAGATGCAAATTTCCTGGTTGCTCAAAATTAACTTTTGTACAATGTACTAAATGCCAAGTGTATCTTTGTTTTGTTTGTATCGACAAAGATCGAAAGTTTCAGAGCGTTTCACTTGCACGACTGATTTATATATTTTTTTTATTATATTTATTAAATTTTGTTTTATTTTTATTTGTTGTCTGACTGTGAATTTTTAATTGTCTGAACATAGGTTGTGAAATAAAACTATATGCCTTTTTATTAACTATATTTTAATGAAATAAATTTGTATTAAAATAATTTAAAATTTGGTTATTTTTGTTACTCTAAATGCATGATGTACCATATATGATACAACCATGAAATTCTATTTTTCAAAAAAACTATTTAAAAAAATGGGATTTGGTTTTCGTTTTACGAAAAGGTGGCACCAAATATGTTATGTGGATTTTTTTCGTTAAAAATAAAAAAATCATGCATGGTAGGGTTAAATAATGATAAAATCTATACAAATTCCATTGTTATTTGAAATAAATAAATATATGCCTTTTCCTGCCTGCCTACACAACTGTGTGGGATTTTGGACCAACTTACACATTTGTGCATACCACTTAAATTGTTTCCGTCTGAAAAATAACAATATAACTATGTATATTGTAAAAAAATAATATGTTATCAAAAACAAATAATTAATATGTTATCAAATTATAATGCTTTTTTCAAAAAGAATTCCGATTTAACTAAGATCCGTTAAAATCCGGAAGGCATTACAACTTGCCATTTTGTTCCCACACATTTGTGTGAGTTGGACTTCTATTGTTGAAAAAACAGCTTTACCTGGCAGGAAAAGGGATATAGCAATAGCTTTTCAATCTATTTAAACTATATTATTTAAACTATTTAAACAATATTGGTGTTCCGCGATTGCACTTGGCCTGAATATTTCAAATATCTCTATAAATTTACCTTTGTATGTATATTTAATTTATGTAATATGCTAATTAAGGTACGCTTACCAATTCTGGCTTATAAAAATAAAACGGAGAGTAATCGTAGATATCAACTCCGTGCTTCAAAAATAGCCTTCGTTCTTGAACGGTACTTTTCAGTTTCAGTTTAATAGCTTCCAGGTGCGAATCTGCAACACAGTTCTTAAAAAAATTCTTTGTCTTCTATATTTAATCCTAATGAAGTCGTTGTTGATTCATTAATACTAGGTTCCAATTTTTGTTTTTTTCGTAAATGACCATACGTGCCCTCAATTTTATGTCTTTTATTATTTATGTTTTTTAATTTATATGCTAAGAATCCCGTATTTGTTTCGGGATTATAAAATATATCCTAAACATAAAATTTATAAATTAAAATTTTTCATAAACAAAAATGATTAATTATTAATATTAATAGATTTAAAGAACTGTACTAAGCACAACAACTGAAAGATACAAAAGTTAGTGATATAGAAATTAATAGGTTCTTACAATTCCGCCACATTTACTGGAAGTCGTTTTAAAACTTGGAAACAAATTAATCGCTGCTGTAGCAACTGCTATTTTTTCTTCCTTCTTTGGATAATTTCCAAAATTTTTCCTTAAAAAATTGGTTAATAATTTTACGAATATTCGTCTGCTTTTTTTGGAAAGAGTGTTTTTTTCATCATACTCCTGTAAAACGGCTGGTCCTTCTACATCATCTTCCAAAAACTTGTGCAGTCCCTGATGGAAAACATAAAAAACACAGGTTAGTTTCAAAGAAAACGAAATAAATTCAAATAACACGAGATTTTCCTTTTGTAAATAAAAAGTAAATGCAAAACTTATCGAAAAGTTTATTGAATAATTTTATTAACTGTAAAATAATTAGAAAAACTACATGTATGATTGTATATGTTTCATTTTATTCTCACTTGTGACTGTGAGGTAACTATTAATTCTGGTCCAATAACCGCATCACATTTTGTTAAATTTGTACTCGTATAACTTGTTACCACGAGTTCCACTTCAAAACAAGCACATTTACCGAACTGTAACACTACGTCTATTAAATCGTCCACGGCGAATGTTGCTTATCACTATAATTAATAAAACCACTATACCAGGACTAACCTTCGAGTTTCTACGTACTTGTATTTACTTACTTAATTGTAGTAGCTCACTAGAAGTAAAATGTTCAATTCTTAATAGTTTTTTTAAACTTTTATTTTCGATTTTATATTTTACTTTTATAAACTTTACATTCTCCATTTTTTAATTATTATTTTTGCACTGACACTTAAGAAGGAAACCCATTGAGCTTATATTTGAATCTGATTTTTCTATTCATGCAGAATCATGTTTCAATAAAAAGAAAGACAAATATAATTTACCGTTGTTAAACAATTTGTTTAAGTTGATGAAATTAAATTTTAATTTGAAATACTTAAATTTTAATAATATATAGCTAAATTTTAATATAAGCTACTTAAAAATGGTTTTAATTTACTATTGCTAAACAATTTATTTAAGTAACTAAAATTAAATTTTAATTTGGTATACTTAAACTTTAATAAAACGTTGTGGAATTTTAATATAAGCTACTTAAAAATGATTCTATTTCTGATAATAGTAATAATATGACTTAAATTATAATTCCAATAAAGTATAAATAAGTTTTAATTATTTGGAAAAATTACAATTTAATTTGAAAACTACATGTAATCTTGAGCTGGGTTAAAAAAGTAGCATACAATTTTTTACCATGTAGTAGCACAGCGATGTACACTAACGTTCTTTCCCAATAAATGCCAAATTTTTGATATAAATGGCGGAGACCTATTTGTATACCCAATATCATTTATGAGAAAAACGATTATGTCCTAAAAATTCTAAATTTAATTTGCAACAATATCGTTCCGTTTTGAATTTCAAAATTATCACGGAAGGTCGTAAGTTAATTTTATATATCGATCATAAACTAGTGATTCCCGCATTTAACATAAAGTTCCCGAACAAACCACGTCAATTCAGATGAATGGTTTCAGTAAAAACTGATTAAATTTTGATTCTTGAAATTATTCGTTAAACATCAATAGAAAATTCACTTAGGTTAAAGATGTAGAGCTTCTAAAAATTGTATCAAATTCGACGTCGGACCGCATCATTACTAAAAATTGCATAGTTTGTCTTATCTGGCCATGAAAATTATTGTTAGGACTTTAAAAAGTTCGTTAGGCACACGAAATTACTTAGTTTCGGTCAGAATTGTTAGATATTCTACCGATTTTCTTCTTGGACCATTCCACTAACGCTTGTCCAATATATCCTGGGTGAGTTTCCTATTTCTGCGAATAGTAAGCCCCATAAGTTTATTATTGCCCAGTCCCACACATTAAAAATTTAAACCAAGGACCGAAGTCCCTGACGCATTATAGTCATATGGCCGAAAGTCTTTGAATGGTATGCGAGAATGGTACGTTATGGAAAACTTAGCTCATCAAAGCTTCTATGGGTAGCAACGTTCAAGTACTACGAATAGAATTTAAAGAAACATACATTGGTTTTATTTAGAATGGCATTAAAGAAATACCCAACTGCAGTTGTATTTATAAATAGCTACACGTGCCCATGCCCATGCTTCCAGAATACACACTTTTCTTTCAAATTATAATACTTTTCTTTTGAAAAATATAATTACAGTACAACTAAATTCAAAAACAACGAAAAGTTTGTTTTCTAAAATTATAAAATATGCGAGAAGCACAAGAAAGTGAAAATAATTAAGTAATTTAATAATAATTATTTTTTTTTTACTTTTGAGATTTTTTTTTCAGGACAAGAGTATCTAAAATGTTTAATCGAGTTAGCGCAATTTGCCAAAATAACAGCAGTATCAATGTATCCGGCCGCGTGCAAACATGCAAATTTTAATTAAATTGGGACACGTTTTGCGCTGAGTGCAACTCCTTAAATACATTTTAATTAATTAATTTATTACAAAATTCAATTAGCATTATACGTCCTTTCTGATACGAGTTTTTATACTCGGCAAGTGTTTTGCATCCTTCTAATAATTTTATTTCTAAATTTGTATTAAAACCAAACCCAAAGTAATGACCGTAGGCTATGTTCAAATAATTACTTGGGACGTGTTAATTTAATAAGTTTACACCCGCACGTCAGATTTATTTAGTATATATACGTTTATGAAAATTCATCATCACTATCCATGGACGAATTGTGTACTGATTTTATCCCAAATATTACAGATTTAGAATTTAATTGATTTAAAAATCAATTTCACTTTTTAATTGGTTTCGTAATTAAAATTGTTTGAATAATGGAAAATAAATTTGATTGCTGAAGTTGATTTTTATGCAGATATGTGTATGGGTGGGTGGGCTTTTACATCCACCAATCCAAAATCTGTCTGTGAACGTACATAAAACATAATTAAAAAGCTCTGGACATGGTTTTCTGTATACTCGTATATGGAATTTCCTCTTTATATTTGGATTTTTATTGCTGCTCTCGCCTAGGTTACACTATTACCAACAGCAGCGCAGCTATACAGTCGGAATTGTACTCGTTTTAAGGAAGCGATAATAATTTTTTATGTGTCTGCTGTATAAAATTGTTTTCCACCCATATACTTGTAGTGTATATTGTACTGTACGAAATCAACTTCTTTGACTAATAATAACTTGGGACTTTTTTTATCATCTTTTATCAGACATTTAGGCTAGGTTTCAATTTTCCATTGCATATATGAGTAGTAATTTGGACAATGAATGAATTTGATGAAGCATATCCGGATTCCTTGAGGTTTGTAAAATCGGCCTTTTTCGATAAGATACCGTTTGTCCCCGTTGTAACATTACAATTCTAGATAATTTAGTGTAGTATTCTCTTGTTGAATTAGCTCACCGTATATTTAAAGAAGGAACTCATCAACTGCCATAGAAACACTAACGGACAAGGAACTAAATTGGTAACTGCCACCAACATTTTTGCCATTTTCCATTATGGATTCATCTGTATGAAATGCAGACGTGATAACTTAGTTTAACATGTTCACCGTGGCTTGTATATGTAACGGAATTTGCTCCACTTCATTGCTATTAGTTAGCTGCCAATCAGGAAAAGTCCCAAAGTCTCACTCCTAATGTAACTGGTTTACATTTACTTAACTTACCATTTAAGGAAGAGATACATGATACATTAGCTGCCATAGAATTAATTTGATAAAATTTATTTTTCCATGAATATTTTGACGTTTATCTGCACTCTTAAATCAAATAATGGGTCTATTTTTAATTCAACCCGTGCAGGCAGTGCGATGTCAAAAAATACTTACTATACCTTTATTTGTGAACTGTTCTTACACCATGCCACAGAAACGACAGTTACAGACCATTTTTTTTTGACAATAGTCCTAAAATAATTCCCACTTTTGCCAATATATGGCACTAAATTTGAAAAAATTTCTTACTTTTTAGAAGTGTCAAAATTATTCTTTCCCTTCGACTATCTGTCAAATTGTTTGTGTCATCAGTTGTCACTCGCTGTTCACTAATCCAACACCAATGATAGCCCGGAAAATGGCATTAATAATAATTCGTCGGGAAAATATCTGATCGAATATACAACATCAATGTCCTGAGTGTGATGATATATTTTATATATCGTATCAATTAAATTTACATTTAGAAATTCAACACATTGAATATCAAAATCAATTTTTTTGTATTGATTATGGACCGAAATTTCCAAGGGAATGGCTTCCAGATCGTCACTTTAAACGCCAATGTAAGAATAAATTGAAGCAATACACCATGCATTAAAATTAGCATAACGAGAAAATTCATTCAAGCAAAAAAATAAAGCGTTCAACAATCGTGCCTACGCTAGAATAAGTACCGGGCGATAAGAAATCAAAATCAGCAAAAGAGAAACCAAATCGTATTGGATACACTCTACTAAATATTATAACGGCATCGACTACATTTCTATTATAAAGCCAATAATACCAAGACGTCCCATACCAAATATAAAAAATATATCCAAGTCTAGCGCACCATCGCCATCCATCAATATAGAGTCGACTTCACCAAACTTAATGCATCAAATAATCTCACGAATGTCAGTAAATCATATTAATGATATACATTCACCAAGATCCCAACTCTCATCCAGCTCGACACCTCCTACTCCGATCGGGAATCCCCAATTCTAGTGGGGAATAATAATATTCATAATACGCCACCTATCCTACCATCACCTCATCCCACATCACAACGAATTATACCAAATCTTGGATTCCCA
The DNA here is from genome assembly GCA_947310385.1 of Nephrotoma appendiculata. NCBI lineage: Eukaryota > Metazoa > Arthropoda > Insecta > Diptera > Tipulidae > Nephrotoma > Nephrotoma appendiculata. The sequence goes on from OX371224.1 coordinate 58,963,763, forward strand.
TAGGCTCTAAATCTAGAAATATTTACAATTTTAGAATTGTAAATAAATAAATACGAAACTATAAATTACATGTTACGACTATTAAATAAAAAATGTAAACATTTCTATTTATTTTATATAAAAAAAAGAAGTAGCAACTAAATAAATTTTTAATTTGAAACTATAATTCAAAACGTGCCCCAACTAATATAAAATTGTGGTGTGAATCCCATTTCCATCCAAAAACCCAATCCCATCATAATCGATTAGAAAATAGCCGAGTTTCGCTATAGATGGCCTAACTCCAGAACTTCTTCGAAAAATCATTTAAAAATCCCATTTCCGTCCAGCATACCCAATCCCATCATAATCGGTTAAGATGTTACCGGGTTCGGCCCTAGGTGGCCATATTCCAGAACTTCTTTCAAAAATAATTTAAGAATCCCATTTACATCCAACATCCCAATTCCATCATAATCGATTAGGAAATGGCCGAGTTCCGTCCCTAGTGCCCTTATTTCAGAGCTTCTTCCAAAAATCATTAATGAATCTCATTTCCGATCAACATATCGAATGCCAATCCCATCATAATCGATTAAGAAATTACCTAACAACAGTTTGTACGTGAAGGGGAAGGAAACGGGGAAAGAATCACGACGAAAGAATCAAAGTGTGGAACGGCGAAGGGTTTTTTTCCATGAAATTTTAACATGGCATACTTTTTGAAAATAAAAATTAACAAACAAAAATATACCCTACAAGTTTAATTTTTTTTCTGTCAGATCCATTTAAGGACTAGACACACCAAGCGTCGACGGCGAGCGGCGAATTGAAATATGCATTAATTTATTTATGTATTATATAGAAACGATAGTATAAAAAATATATTACAATTACATATTTATAAAAAAAGATTACAATTCAGAAAATGAAAAATGACGCCATGTGTACTTTAGTACGAATACTCGTATTAAAAAATATTGTCTCGTTCGACCATATTCAAATATTCACATTCCTTATACAAAAATCTCTAATGTTTATTCACAATATCCCTTTTGCTACCCGGTAACACAATTGTGTGGATACAGCTAAAGTTTCATGTCAAAAATTTATTTTTGTATGTGTTTTGAACCAACTTACACATTTGTGCATTTCTTGTAAACTTTTTTGCGTCTGAAAAAAAACTGTTACTAAACACACAATTGTGTTGGTTGTACTTCAAATCAAGCGATTTTTTTTTTCAAAAACGCCATTACATACTATGGTTTTCTACTCACACGATTGTGTGGTTTGGACTTAAATTGGTCAAATTTTTATTTTTTTTGGTTGAAAAAGGGATATAATAGAAAAATGTAGGTATATAATAAAATTACTTTAAAACAAAAAGACTTACCAAGTAGGTAAATGCATCCTTGTAAATAATAACTCACAATTACAACTGAAATTTTCACTTCACTTATGTATTTGTATCAATAATTAATTACACAAACACAAAATTCAAATAAATTGAATTAAATTTAAAAATAATAAATAATAAAATAAAATTTTTATTTAATTTAATTTGATAGTCGACTGTTCTCGTCGACGGTCAAACACCAACTGCAAAAATATGACAGCGTGAAGTTATAGTTTATGACAAAATAATACGCCCTACACGCTACACCCGATCTGATTTAGTTAGGCCGTCGGACTGATTAGATCAGATCAGATATAAAATCAGGTCGTGTATAGGTTTGTCGTATGACAATTTTTCTATCGGGTGATGTCAGGTCGAAAATCCATCCAACCGTCATCCAACCATCAAACCGCCTGACTAAATTAGGTTGTGTGTAGCGTGTAGGGCGTATTATTTTGTCATAAACTTTAACTTCACGCTGTCATATTTTTGCAGTTGGTGTTTGACCGTCGACGAGAACAGTCGACTATCAAATTAAATTAAATAAAAATTTTATTTTATTATTTATTATTTTTAAATTTAATTCAATTTATTTGAATTTTGTGTTTGTGTAATTAATTATTGATACAAATGCGTAAGTGAAGTGAAAGTTTTAGTTGTAATTGTGAGTTATTATTTACAATTATGCATTTACCTACTTGGTAAGTCTTTTTGTTTTAAAGTTATTTTATTATATACCTACATTTTTCTATTATATCCCTTTTACAACCAAAAAAAAGATTGACTAATTTAAGTCCAAACCACACAATCGTGTGAGTAAAAAAACATAGTATGTAATGGCGTTTTTGAAAAAATAATTCGCTTGATTTGAAGTACAACCAACACAATTGTGTGTTTAGTAACAGTTTTTTTTCAGACGCAAATAAGTTTACTAGGAATGCACAAATGTGTAAGTTGCTTCAAAAATCACACAAAAATAAATTTTTGACGTGGTACTTTTGCCGTGCCCACACAATTGTGTTACTGGGCAGCAAAAGCGATATTGTGAATAAACATTAGAAATTTTTGTATAAGGAATGTGAATATTTGAATATGGTCGAACGAGACAATATTTTTTAATATTCGTACTAAAGTACACATGGCGTCATTTTTCATTTTCTGAATTGTAATCTTTTTTATAAATATGTAATTGGAATATATTTTTTATACTATCGTTTCTATATAATACATAAATAAATTAATGCATATTTCAATTCGCCGCTCGCCGTCGACGCTTGGTGTGTCTAGTCCTTAAATGGATCTGACAGAAAAAAAATTAAACTTGTAGGGTATATTTTTGTTTGTTAATTTTTATTTTCATAAAGTATGTCATGTTAAAATTTCAGGGAAAAAAACCCTTCGCCGTTCCACACTTTGATTCTTTCGTCGTGATTCTTTCCCCGTTTCCTTCCCCTTCACGTACAAACTGTTGTTAGGTAATTTCTTAATCGATTATGATGGGATTGGCATTGGATATGTTGATCGGAAATGAGATTCATAAATGATTTTTGGAAGAAGTTCTGAAATAAGGGCACTAGGGATGGAACTCGGCCATTTCTTAACCGATTATGATGGGATTGTGTATGTTGGATGGAAATGAGATTTTTAAATGATTTTTGGAAGAAGTTCTGGAGTAAGGCCATCTATAGCGGAACTCGGCCATTTCCTAATCGATTATGATGGGATTGGGATGTTGGATGGAAATGGGATTCTTAACTGATTTTTGGAAGAAGTTCTGAAATATGGCCATCTGGGGCGGAACTCGGTAATTTCTTAACCGATTATGGTGGGATTGGGTATGTTGGATGGAAATGGGATTTTTAAATGATTTCTGGAAGAAGTTCTGGAGTAACGCTATCTATAGAGGAACTCAGCCATCTTCTAATCCATTATGATGGGATTGGGATGTTAGATGGAAATGGGATTTTTAAATGATTTTTGGAAGAAGTTCTGGAATATGTCTATCTGAGAGCGGTACTCGGTAATTTCTTAACTGATTATGATGGAATTGGATATTTTGGATGAAAATGGGATTCTTAAATTATTTTTGGAACAAGTTCTAGAATATGGCCATCTGGGGCGAAACTCTGCAATTTAGCACAATTCCAGAATTTTGGAAAACATTTAACGTACTGGATTCAATCAACAATATTTCTGAATCGTGGAATGAAGTCACACCCACTTGTATGAATTGTGTATGGCGGTAGATATGGCCAGACTGTGTTCGTAAAAACCCTAACGCTAGTCATATTGCAGATTTTGGTGACATATATGCAGTTTGTACGGATATTGTTAACCTGGTAAAAGAAAATGAATTTGAGGGAATGGACGAAGCTGGTGTGAAAGAGCTTATTTCAACACAAAATGAAGACATGACCAATAATGATTTGATGGAATTAGATTTAGAATTGGCGTATAAAGAAAATTCTATAGAAAATTTAAAGGAAACTCTTGAGCCAAAAATGCTTACTTTAAAACAAATTAGCAAAGCTGCCCTACTTGACGAAGTCGCTTCCACTTTTACACAAAATGATCCTGACGAAAAAAGAAGTTTAAAAGTTGCACGATCCTTAACTGATTCCGTAAGTTGCTACAAGGAGATTTAATTGGAACAAAAAACGTAAACGATCCAGCAAACTTTGGAAAAATATTTGCAGCCAGAATCTCTAATAACGCCAGATTCTGATTCGTCATAAACATTAATTATCAATCTAGGTTCTAACAGCAATGAAAAAAATATTGAATTTTTACATTTTATTTTAATTTTAATGAATTCTTATGTTTTAATTTTCTGTATACAAAAATAAATTTATTAGAAACTGGAAATTGCTTTGTTTTTGATAAAATGACCGTTTGGATTTAGCATTGGAAGATGTATACGATCTTTAATATTTTTGCACACTTCCATACAAAAAGGTATTTCGAATTGCGACGTTTTGCTTGCGACGATTTTTTTGGGAACCAATTATCGTCGCAAATCGAGGTATTGGTGTATTTATTCTGAGATTTGGGTTTAATAACACTAATGCTGTGTGCATAATAGTTTTTTTCGAATAAATTTCTGACTAAACTAATTTAATGTTAGTTCGGACCAATTATTAACAGATGGCATGAGACACAATACAATTAAAAAATTTAATTTGAGGTTAATCAATTGCTGAGGTACTTATTAACGATAGTAGATAATTAACCATTTAGTACGCAATTTAGGATTAAATATTAGGCGCAGTACGTTTTACGCGACAGCTATCAATCACTAGCACAAACTAACGGAAATTTAGGTTAGTTAGTAATTTAGTAGAAAAAATCAGTTACTTGGAAAAATATTTTCTATGCATAATAGTTTGAATTAACTACTATGACCGGACACAGAATTCCAAAATATATTCGATCACTACTGAAATGAATCACAAGTAATTGTAGACGGGTGTTCGATGTTATCGATGAGTTGTTAACGCGATAACGTAAAAAATAATGGAACACGAGTAAACGCCCATCTCTGCTGACTGTCATATCCTGTTGAACCGGAATCAACGATAAAGAAGGCATCATACAGCCCAACAGCTGCGTAAATTAATTAATTTAAGTAGCAAAAAGGTTGCTTTTAACAATTTTCGCTATTTTTAAGCAGGACAAATTCAGAATCCGTTTTTTACTCCATTAAGCAATTAACGTTATGTACAAGATTTCGTATCGTAAAGAGGTATTGAACTTCCTATGAACTTCCTTATTTGTAAGGCGGAAACGCTAGACTAGGCTGTAACGATTTGTACACGTTGTTACGTCTTAGAACAGTCTTAATCAACTCGCTACCAATCACTCCAGTTCTCCAGAATCCAGATGAATTACCTACACCTGCTATCTCCAAAAATAACAAATCTTTGCTTTACGCCAGCTATAAAGACAGACAGAAAGTGTCATAGTTGTCAAGAATTACTCAAACCGTGATAAGCTACTTCAATTTTTTTTCCTTTATTAATTACAACTGTTTAAAATACTAATTTTAATTTGGTACTAGGTCAAGTGGCCTCGTTCGTGTTTGACAGCGTGCTTTTTTATTTTATCTTTTTTGTATTCCATCTGTAAGTTCCTGTGAAGGTCTTCATTTCTTGTGTACCACGGAGCATTTACGATGCTACGAAGAACCTTGTTTTAAAACGTCTGTATCATTTTGGCGTTTGTTGGCTTAGTACATCTCCAGAGTTGAATACCGTAGGTGCATATCGGCTTCAGTATTTGCCTGCCTATGAGCCAATACATTTTTCTGAACTTAATGTTAAGTTCTTATTTTTTTTGACATGTTCTCTTCACTTGAGTTCGCCATCGAGGGGTATGCCAAGATATTTAGGTTTGTTTGCATTTAGCACCGGTCATGAGTTAATTTCTATCGGTAGATATGTATGTAAAGTTAATATGCGTGAATTTAATCTCATGAATAGCTGAAACAGCAATGGTCCTAAGACTCTCCCCTGGGAGTCACCAGTAGAGATTTTCTTTAGTTCGGAATAGTCATCCTCATATTACACACGAAAATGTTTATTGGATTAGTAAGATCTTAGTATGGCATAGAATTGCCTCGGCAGATCTATATGCAGAATTCCAGTCCACTATGCCAGACTTTATCGAATGCTTTAGCGACGTCCTGAAATATGCTGGAGCATACTTTTTTACGTTCTAACGTTCTTTCAAGAATGTTGGTGATTCTATGCACCTTTTCAATTGTGAAATGCTTTTCTCTGAATTCAAACTGATGTGAAGGAATTAGTTGTCGGTCCTCAATTATTGGTTTAAGTCTTTTTAGCAATAATTTTTCAAAAAGTTTTACATAATGGGCAGCAATGAAATTGGCCTTGCATCAAAGCTTGCATTGACAGCTTAAGAAATCCTTTATCTGCAAGTAATCAAGTCATAGCCTGGGGCTTTTTTAACATTCATGTTGCTTTTTACTTCTTCATTCTTTGACAGTTACTGGGCGTACATCAAAATCATCTAGCTGTGGATTGACATTATATTTTCATTGGCCGTTTGTGTTGGTGGTGGTTGGAAGGTACCCTCGAGATACTCCGCAAACAGATCAGCCTTCTCTTTACCACCTCTTGCTCAGGTTTCATCCTCCTTTTTAAGTAGTGGCACTTGCATATTTTTGATCTTTTGAGTCCGTTCGTCGCCGAGACTGTTACCTTAATTGTTAAAAATTATTTGTTCCCCGGTGCTGTCTTTATTTGCCAGGTTCTAATTCAATTTAAAGAATAATTTTGTGGTGGAATACAATTCACTGTATTCAGATGCGCTTGGGACATTGTTTGAAAACAATACAGGTAAATCTAGCTTAACGAAGGGTTCGTTTTCTGGAAATGCTTCGTTAAGCGAGGATTCGTTAATCGAGGTATCAAATTACATGATTTTATATGAGAAATTGTTATTTTGGTTCCCGTAGTGCAAATTTAATAAAAAAATAAAAGTTTTCAGTACAAAAATTCAGTTTTATTAGAATAAAATAAATAATAAAAATCGCAAAATAAAAAATCCAAAGCATATCATAAAAAACAAAACACTTATAGGGCCCATATGCGACACGTATGGTATTGATTGAGTGATTGCACATGCTGATTGTGTGATTTTGAAATTTTTTGATATTTTCTTTTTCCAGTAGCTATAATTTCGAATGTCCATATCCACTACGTTTTTTATACCATTCTTTCATCCAAAGTTCCATTTCTTTTTTTCGTATTGCTAGTCCAATTAAAATCGCAACGCAAGCTTCTTCATCATATTTTAAAACTGATAAATGTGGAAAATGCGTGTATCGTGACTCATGAGTGGAAAAATCATGATTGTGCAATCACACGATTGCGTACGCATGATTGTGTCGTGTGTGGCGGGCCATATAATGCTTAAATTATTTTTAAAAAAATTTATCGATTGTAAATTGTTTTGTTTTTCTCGAACTCGTCTAACATTTGTTTATAACACAACATATTCTTTTAGATTGCGGGAATCACAATGCTACTTCTGTTTTCATATGGATGATTATTTCTGATAATCTCATATGTTTCATCCATTTTTGAAAAAATTTCATTCAGAATGTGGCGGCTTAAATTTTTTGTGGCTCTTCATCTATTGTTGATGATTCAGAACGTGATTCTGTAGGGCAGAAATCGAGGGGTCGTTAAGCGAGGTTTACCTGTATTAGTTCGTTGAGCTAAATTAATGATGATCGTTTTTAAATGGTTAAACACGAAATTCTGAATTTAATATTTTATGTGTAAGAAGAGCGATGGGACGTTGATGGGACCAGCGTCATCCGGATCACAAGTTTAGGATTGGCTATACCATCCCAATCAATCAACCAATAATATTTATGGCATAATTTAATAAGGTAATATATTTTATTTTAGGTAAATCACGAAAAGTTTAAATTAACACTACGACATGATCATAATCCACAAAAGAGGTTCACAAGCAAAAACAAATTGTTTCATTATTAACTAAACGTGTACAAAATTTTAAAAACGAACTAACGTAAATAAATTCAATAATATATCGAAAGATGGGGCAAAATGCAATGTGCTAAATAAAAATAAATTAAAATGTTGAAACAGAGGTGGAGCGGATGCGATTGTTTTTTTTTTAATTTATCTATCTTAAATTATTTTCTCGGATTAAGATGAGTAACCTATTGGTTACTCATTTTATAATACTTTCTTAATCAAATTAGAACTACCCAGCTGTAGTGGTTGCTGATTTGAAGCCTCCTCACTCCATTAGTGGTGTCCAACATGCGACGGGTACCTGTATTTTCGTGTAGAGATAAGCGCTGTATGTGTTTCCTTGTTTGGTTCTTTATTTCAGCGGTGATGTATTCCATCTTCAAATCTCTATGAAAGTTTTCGTTCCTCGTGTACCATGGGGCATTCACAATCCCTCACAGCACTTTATTTTGGAAGCATTATATCATTTGTACATTGGTGTTCTTGGCACAAAACCAAAGTTGGATACCATAGTGGTCCATACTGATTTTAGCATTTGCCTGTATAGAAGCAGTTTGTTTTGTATTGAGAGCTCAGAATTTCTACCCATGAGCTAGTACATTTTCCAATATTTGATTTTTAACTCTTCTGTTTTCTTCTTGATGTGTTCTTTTCATCTTAGCTTATAGCATCGAGGGTCATATCAAAATATTTAGCTATATTTACATGTGAATTTTGGTTTGAGTTAAGAACCATAGGAATACAGTTTATATTTTGATTCGTAAAGTTGATGTGTACTGATTGGGCTTCATTTAATAAGACGCTTCATTTTTTAGTCCAGTATCTCACCGTGTTAACTGCATTTTGAAGTTAGCTAGTTGGTTCCGAAATATCTTTTCCAACTGCTAGAATAGCTGTATCGTCTGCAAATGTTGCTACTCCAAGTACTCTACCTTGTCATATACCTGCTGATATTCTTTTTATTTCAGAGCACTCATTTTCAAATTTGGCTCTAAAGTGTCGATCTGCTATGTAGGATTGAAGAATTTGATAAAACTTCTTAGGCAGGTCTTATGGCATCCGTTAATTCTATGAACTTGGTCAACTGTAAAGTGATTTTCTCTAAACCCAAATTGGTGTGGTGGAATTAAGCATCTCTCTTCTATTATAGGTTTGAGTCTCTTCAGTAACAGTTTTTCAAATATTTTTGGTATGACTGGAAATAGTGATATCGGTCTATATGTTTTTTATCGTTTCCTGGTTTAAGAATCATTATTACTTCGGCCACCTTCCATTGTCGTGGAACATATTTCAATCTGAAAGCTGCATTAATTATTTGATGCAATTTACGCAAACCTTTCTCGGTAATGGCAGTTACAATTTGCACAGTAATTAAGTCATAACATGGAGCTTTTCTGATACTTAAGTTATTATTGATTTCAGTTTTACGTTCCAATAACGTCACACGCCTTATGTTAAGATCATCTACTTTGTTTACGACTGTTGTATTTTCATTTGCTGTTTGTTTCGGCAACGGTTGAAAAGTCTCTTCTAAATAAGCAGCAAATAGAAAGGCTTTCGCTTTGTTACGTTTAGCCCAGGAGCCGTAATCGTTTTTTATAGGCGGCACATGCATTTTGGTTCGTTTTAGTCCCTTCGTTACTTTCCAAAGCGAGTAATCGTCATCCTTTAGTTCAGAAAGACCTCCTTTATTAGTTGTTTTAATTTATTGTTCAAAAAGTTAAGAATACTTTTGTGTTGCGATGCACGAGTATGCTGCCATATTTGGTGAGCTTTCCAATTCTCTTTAAGTAGCTCTTTGACTTCAAGAGGATAGTTATGTTTCATTGTGGTGTTGGTATGAGGAACCGGTTAATTTTTCCAAGCTGCTTGTTGGATATTGTTATTAATACTTCTAGTTCATCTTCCAGCTGCACCTTCGTTCTAAGTGGTTCGCCGAAATTTGTTCGATCATCCACTAATTTCTTGAATACATTCCAATTGGTTTTATTGTTTGTTAACTTAGGTGAATTATCTTTTTTATTGTCATTGTGCTCAGAGTAATGATCACAGGTGAGTGATCAGATGATAGTCCTTCACTATTTTCAATGCACGTATAGTCCTTTCAAACTACTTTTGTTACAAAGAATTCAAGAAGATCTGGAATTTTATGTATGTCAGCAGGCCAATATGTTGGTTTGTAGTCTTCTTTTTTAATTGATGGCGTGCGGGACAGTAAATAGAGGAGATACTCGAATTTCCTATTATTGTTTGATTCGACTTTTATGGTTTTAACTTGCATAATTTCTTCATCAATGGCGGGCACTTCATAATGTTTAATATTATTTTTAATAATTACGGTAGACCTGCCCCTAGCGTTTCCTTCTGGATGAATAGCATGGTAGCAATCATAGTCACGTATTTTAATAAATGAAATTTCTGTTAAATGAGTTTCCGAAACAAGACATATATCTATTTTTTCTAAGTTTAGAAAAATTTCTAGCTCTGGAACATGCTGTGTAATCCATTTGCGTTCCAAATCGCAATTCTAAGTGATCTATTCATAGTTTAGTATAGCATTGATGTAAGTTCATTCGTCGCTTCTTGTATATCCAGCCGCTTATATATAGCTTCTAAACCACGTTCTTGTTTTGCTAGGCGTGTATTTATCGTTTCTATAATTCGAAATATCCTTTTTGGTGGATTTTCTTTAATAGTATTCTGCTGCGTTATCTGCGAGTAGGATCTCCTCTCTGGCCCCCTATGGCCTCTGCGGCTGCGTCGTCACTCTAGTTGTAGTTGGAATCCTTTCTCTTCTAACATTACTGTTTTGAGTTGATTGGCGTATTTTATTTCTTAATCTTTGCAGTTGTACCGGTTCGGTTCGACTAACAGAACAGTCTTTCGCGTTGTGACCGGCACATTTTACACACCTAACATCTCTCCCGCAATATCTTTGGGTGTGGTTATAACCTCGGCATCTCTTCCATTGAGATATTAATCACGTGTTCTTTTTCAGTGGTTCTATTTTAACCCTCATATTAGGAATTGCTTTGATATTAAATATATTTTCAATTTGTTCGCTTTCCTTGACTATTTTCAATTTGCTCTCGTTTAAGGATATTTACTGCGCCGTCAATTTGCAGTTCTTTTTTTTTGTGTCTTCTATATTATATGGGATAGAAACGTCTGGCCATAACCTTAATTTCTCGGTTATTTTTGTCTTTATATGTATACCATTCTTTGCCTTCTTCAGTGAGCTTGGCTGGCTAAAGCTCTGTATGTACCGGGATCTCTTGTGTTAATCTTCCAAACATTTTAGTTTAGTGCAATCACTCTATAGCCGTTTGTGGGCGCTGATTTCATTAGAGGTTGGATATTCGCAAACTCAGTTATGCATATCACATTAATTAGCGGTGGTGCCTCTGGTTATTGAAGCAGCTACTAACCTAACCAGTGAAATTGACCAGTGAAGAGAACATTATTTGCTAGGTTCTCGGTGTTCGGTTATCCGCCGTTTCTCGGTCACCAGAGCCTCGTTGGTTAATTAGCAGGGTGCACCACGTGCAGGTGAGGTTGATATTTCGGCTGGTGTGTTGACCTTCTAGCCCGATGCCTCTTACCCCCAGTAGAATAAGTAAAAATAGTAATACGAAAAATAATTTTTGTTTTGAGTTTGTTCTGTTTAAAATGTAGTCATCAAGTTCGCGGTACAACATAAAATGTTTGTAATAACAATTAAATCATAATTCAATAAAAAAAGTACCAAATTGATGCAGTCCATTTACAAAATTATTATTCAAATATTGCATTTTTATTTCTGCGATTAACAATATTTTAGAGAAGCAAAGTTATTTAGCAACCTATGCCCAATTCATTATTGATTGTGGAATCGTTGTGAAGAGAGCTGTTCTAATGGTGACGATTCGCATCAGTTAAGTTTGTGCGATTGGCTGCTGTTAATACTAGATCGTCATATTTTAAAATCAAAAAATTTACGAATGAAAATGCCTGTCAGAGAACAGCGACACGCCACTTCCGTGTATCTTAGAAAAACCACGACTCGATCGTCCGATCCTTTAAGCATCCTTTAACTAGCCAACAAGTATTTCTACAAAAAATAATTATCTGCATGTACCTGTTGCAAATGAAAAAATATATTTGAATGGAGAAAGTGCGTAGTTCCCAGGATAATGTATGGTAGTCATGGTACTTCGAGAATTCAGGCACATTAGTTATTCCCTGGTGATGGCGGGTAAAGCGAAATAGTTCTTAAATTCATCACCCTTTGTGAGCAGGGCCGGTCATTGATTGGTTCAAACTGGTGCATTGTAACCGGGCGATGTAAATTCAATTTGCCAAGGGTTATATACTAGTTGCTTTCCAATCGAACACCGCAAGTACTTGCAAGTGCGAAAAATGTGTGTTCCAGTGTCTTATTAACTTTTTAATAAAAAAATATCTACACCGGAGTTTAAAAATATCTACACCACACTACCTCCCTCCGTTTAAAAAAAAATTAAAGTTGGGTTGGGAGTACGAATAATGAATGTCGTACTATAGATCTTAGATACATTAGGTGTCCTTCGTATGTTAGTTGTAATCAAGTGCGACCGATATCAGTTTTTATGAAGACAAAATCGCAATGGAGCTAAGGTTTCATATGGTGGTGTGAAGAGCGGAGGAGAAAGGAGATTTTCGATAAACAAACACTCAACGAGCTGCTAGATGGTTTATCAGAAAACCATTCCTCCGACAAGAACTTAATATTTTCTTTAACCGTTGCTCGGACTCCTACTGAAACTTGAATTTCCTAAATTCTGAGCTGAATTGTTATGTCTATTTGAAATCATAGTAATTTTTGCTATACTAAAGTTAAAAATGTACGAGTTAAATTTAGAATGACCTTAAATATTTTTATATTGGAAATACCATGCTTCCCAATATTTGACAGTTTCGAATTATGAAATTTTATAAATAACCTGCAACTTTCAATGAACCGATTTCACCCGAGATCTCCAAATTTATGTAAAAAGATGACGTTTTTACATGGATCACAGTTAACTCCTCTGGGATATGGAGAATATTTTAAAATCATTTTTTTGAGTTCGGCAATAGTAAATCTGCAAAATTTCGAATTCGAAAATTGTGATGAATTGTGATTAATACACTTTATTTTATTTTCTAAAAAAAGAAATAAGTGCTTTACAAGTCTTCCCTCTTGAGTAAAGTGGAAATGGTTGAAAATTGAGTTACAATTAAGAATTGTACTAGGCCCCAAAACGCCTGCGGCCAGCCCTGTTTGTGAGCCAACATTTAGGGGGAAGGAGTCTGTCGAAATTTGGTAATTGGCAATATTTGAGAGAAATTGTTATAACATTTTGTACGAGGTGCCTATATGTGGGTGGCCCTCTATTAATTGCGGGAAAACTTAAAATTAGAGCAAACAAGTCACTCTTGTTCCACTTTTATTGTCAAATAATTTGGCATCGAGCCACAAGCTAAAATTTTAAGTCTCGCCGATACCCAAAAATAACAATCTCTCAAGTCCCAGCAAATCGCTTTTATATAAATAACATATTGATGAGAAAATGAGTGTTAAAACGTTCGTACGAGTATATTCTCCATACTGTATTGAGAATTCTGCATAAAATCATAAATAAACATAAAATAAATAAAATATAAATAAGTTATGTTCCGACATCATCTCAAATATGTATCATTGAATCACGTATAATTTACAGAAAATAGTGTAGTTCTTCCATCGTAACCACCCCAAAATGATGTGATCTAAATATTGTGGTGGGCAACAAATATACAAATGAAAATTTTCCATTTATAAACAAAACATCTTGGCGACGTTAATTTACACACATACAATACCAATTTTTATAAATGTTGGCAACAACAACAGTCAAGAAATAATAAGTTATGGTTGCTTATCTCGACTTAGCCCCGAAATGTGTGTACTATATATATGCAAATTAGTTATTGTACCCAGCGCAATACAATACAATGTCAAAATATACCAATATACAGAATCGATTATTTGTTGTAGAATATTTTTCCAATTTTCTTCTGCATAGCTATACAAATCTATATTTATAAAAAGAATTTCCCATATTTTTATTTTAACCCAATAAAATATTTGTTTCGAAATCAAACATCCTTTTGTTACTCGTGGGTCTTAGCTGGATGGGGGTAATTTATGGATAAAAATTAGGAAGAATTTTTCAAATCGTGACACGCACAGCAGTGAGCCCTCCATCACATCCCATCCCATCGTTTCCGATTTAATTCTATTAAACTTTAAAAATTTTGCTTGTTTTTGTTTTATTAGAACAACTTTACAAGAACAACGTAAACAGGCAAAACAAATAATTATCTTAGAAAATATTCTTCTTATACCAAAAAATAAATAAAAATAAAAAGTTTGTTAAGATTAAAATACATAGATATGAAATCCTCATTGATTATTACAAATTAGCAAAACTTTTAAATTATTTATATTGTCTAAAAATAAAAAAGCTTTTTAGTGTATTTAGAATTTAGATACTAACTATTTCTAAGTATTTCAACAATATTAGCATATCGAATTGAAACGACGGAGATAAAATATGATTAATCAACATAAATTGACATAACGATGACAACGACAATATAACCACATTGAATACATTCCTTACCAATCCATATAACTCTTCAACCAATTTAAATCTTTAAATTATATACAGGTAGGCATCGTTCAACGCGGTAAAGCTCTGGTGTGTTTAATGGTATGCAGTTTTTAAATTGGTGATTTGGTAGAATTTTAGCTTAAGCGAAAGCTTATCTGTCATAAATTAAAAGGCGACACAAACACAAATATTTCAACTTTGCATGCACTTTGCAGACCCTCGAATTCTGATTCACCCTTATTGCGGTTGTCGTGTCGCTAAATGTCGATATCAATCGACGTTTGTCGTAAAAACGTTCGATTTTGCTCGTGCTAACTGATAAAGAGAAGGGAATTAATGGCGGCCACCAAACAAGCAAATATCTCACGATTTCCACTGCAAAAAAAACTCAATAAAAAAAATCGAAACCAACTTATCGATTTGTCAAGGTTGGGAGAGAAACAAAAATTTTACTGACAAAATGATTGTATTAGTGGTAGTATACTGCCATACAAATTGGAAAAATACTCAACGGAGTACTTTTTATGGCAACATTTCAACACATCTACATAAATATTGTGTTGCAAAATGAACAAACTTCTCCCATACTACCAAACCTTTTTTAATTATAGTTCATTTATGGTTTGATTTTGTCAGTCTTGTTGTGTACTCTACGGTTTCAAATTAATCGATTCAAATTAAATACATAATAAGAAATAATAAAATATAATGTATGACATTAAGAAAAAACTATGAAATTTTTTGGTTAGGTTGTCAATTGTTAAACCATAAAAATTTGCTATAAAAAAATAAGCAAATCGAAGTTTCTCTTTCCCTCTGTTGTAGATTTAATATTACCTTTCTCTGTTAGTTTTCTCAGTACTTTTTCTGAGATAAATTTTTTAAGGTAGTTAAAAGTTTGTTTTATGGATGAATTTAATTTTCATTTGAATGGTACAGTACAGTGCGGGTAGTAGCGGAATTTCGGATAGATAATTTCCTATTTAGCGCTCATTAGCCCGCTCCGAATAGCAAATGACACAGCAAATGACAATAGCCGTATTTTATTAATGGAGTACTATCCGGTGCCGAATGGAAAATTACTACTGAAACTGGAGCTATTATTCACTGGTGTCGCTACTAATCAAAAAATCAAATTGTACTTAACTTCATGCAGTCGAATTACAGTTCTACTTTTGTGTTTATTGTTGTTTATCACTTGTTTAGTCTTTATTGGTGTTCTTCTAGAAAACAGATAAACCACTTTTTCCTAAAAAATTAAACAATTTCGAATTAAACAAACAAAAAAATTGAGATTACGTCAAAATTTGTACACGAGGATGAAGTTTGCTTTAGTTTAAGGGTTGTACAAAACAAAGGCCTTTTCAAATGTCTCATTGAACCACATTTTAAATTTAATTTTCTTAACAGTGTAGTGGTACCGTTATGATACCTTCTGAGAGAATGAGTAAAGTGTGGATCATGTTTTATCGTGATATTTTTTTCTTTTCACTAATTTTTCTCTTATTAGTCAGTTAGTTTCAAGTGTTTGATTAATGCAGAATACGTGTTGTTTATAATTAAATATAAAAAGTGGCAATTTTTTAAAATTTTGGGTAAACAATACGCAGTTTTGCGCTTAGTGTAATTATAATCTGTATATATATATATATATATATATATATATATATATATATATATATATATATATATATATATATATATATATATATATATATATATATATATATATTAGGAATATTTTGTGCGAATAACGTGCTTTATTTATGTTTTTGTTTGGTCGTTCCGTTTGGTCACACTTGGATATTACGTCTGTACTGTAATGTTATATGTGTATTTTTTACACATATTTAAAATAAAAATTCATAAGCGTAGAATACAATAAAATGGCTCACAAAATAATAGAAAAGATTTTCAAACAATTCGGATACACGACAGCCTACAAAAACAGTAATAAGTTAGAACAAAAACTCAAATTTAATATACAAACCTAACAAGTGACGAATGTTCAAAATTTTATATTGGGCAAACATGTAGAAACAGGTACAAGGAACATATCAATGACATAACAATTGATGTTATCTTCCTTTGCGGAAGTCGTTAATGAACTAGTCGATATTGATTGGGAAAATGATGATGAATTACCATTGTCAAGGTTTTTAAAAGACAACACAAGAGATGTTAGACATAACACTCTAGTGCAGCCGTTTGACGAACCCGTAAGGCGTAATTGTAAAATTTCGGAGGATCCGGAAATTTCAACCGACTTTGAACATCCAGTAAACATGTTTCTCAGGTTGTTTTAATGAATTTGTTGGAAATGATAGTCTTTCAAACTAATTTATATGCAGTTCAGAGACATGGCTTTCGCGATTAGTGGTCATTAAAATTTGAAATACGGGATAATTTTATTTCTGCTGTTATTACACGAGATAAATTCACTTGACTGCTTGGACATTTGCATATAAATAATAACTTACTTCAGCCAAATAAAGGAGAGCCAGCTTATCATAGCTATACAAAATCAGCCTTATGTTAGATGAACTGTCTCGAACATACAACGAGTTTTACCAGCCATCAA
The DNA here is from genome assembly GCA_947310385.1 of Nephrotoma appendiculata. Lineage (NCBI taxonomy): Eukaryota > Metazoa > Arthropoda > Insecta > Diptera > Tipulidae > Nephrotoma > Nephrotoma appendiculata. Next base: position 58,980,905 of record OX371224.1, read on the forward strand.
AATATCAATCAATTGATAAAGTATAAAGAAAAAAGTAGCTTACGTCAATATATGCCTATGTGAAACCGATTAAAAGGGGCTACAAAAAATGGGTTCGTGCTGACCAAAATGGATTTGTTTCGAAATTTCAAATATATACTGGCAATATTTCAGATATTGCTGAAAAGCGGAGGAGCCAGAGTAATCAAAGATCTGAGCAAAAATTTAGTAGGGAAACATTATGAATTATATTTTGATAATTATTTTAGCTCAGTACTCTGTTACAACGCGATTTATTAAAAGATCGTAAACATGCGTGTGGAACAGCACGGAAAGAGCGAAAGGACATGGCAACTGATTTCATGGTAGGCAACAAAAGTTCAAGGGGGGAATACGACTGGAAACTAACCAAAGATGAAATATTGGCCAATTTTATTTGGATAGATAAAAAATCTATTTTATTTCTTAGCAATTTTCATAGCCTTGAAGATGAAGAAGTAGTTGATAGAAAATCAAAAGGTGGAACTCACGCTGATGTGAAATGTATAAAATTAGTAAAGAATTATAACAAACGTATGGGTTATGTTGATCTTTCTGACATTTAAAAATCTTTCTGTGAGCTAGACAAAAGGTCTAATAAATGGTGGCGAAGATGTTTTTTTTCCACTTCATCGATTTGACTTTTGTAAATGCATTTATTTTATATAAAATTGGAACAGAAGGCGCTGCTTGACTTTAAAACAATTCAAATGGGCTGTTATAAATGATAGATGATTTGTAATGAATTTCAATAATTAACGAAACTGTTTCTTAAAAAATTAAGAATAATAAATTTCATTTTCATATTTATATTTTTTTATTTGTTAAATTATTTATTTAGTTTTACCTTAATAGGACCACCATTTTTTGAATAGATGGTTTTTTTTAATAAACCGTTAGAAAAAAAAATATATACTCAAAACTATTGTAGTTTCACTCAAGATTTTAGGAAATGTATCAAAAAAATATTACAAAAAATATATGAATGAACTTAATATTTTAAGTAATCTACAGCCGAAAAGTCAAATTGGAAAAATCAATTTTGTCTTCGTTTCTTACGTTATTCTTTTTATTTTTTTTATTCCATCTATAGTTAGCCTCTAACGAATGAATTCTACTACTCAAATGCATAGATTCGGGGGCAATTTCTAATTTGAATTATGTTCTTTATTCTCAAATATTTAATTTATGTAAATTTAACTAGGTAATATAAATTTTAATTTTAGATTTATAGAAATAGTTACATAGATAGTTACATAATAATTATCAGATATTCAGCATTTTCAATGCTTATTAGATTTTTCTTTGTAACTATTTTCATAAAACTAAAATTAAAATGTATATTAATTAAATTTAAGTTAAATATTAGAGAATAAAGAACATAATTCAAATTAAAAGTTGCCCCCGAATCTATGCATTTGCGTAGCATAATTTTATAGTTGCCTTGTTTTTTTATTAGCGCCCGAGAGATGTATCCGGAGCACCAAATTTTCCATATCCAAACTAATATTCTTCGTTCGACTTTTTAGTTAAAAATCGATATACAATTGCTCTACCTATTTATCGGGTGCCGCTCTCAGGAGCGCTATCCATTTCAATAGGAAATTTGAAAAGGCCTCTATTTCGTAAACCCCTGAAACCATTAGAAACTTAATCTTACAATAAAAATTTAAAACGCAGCAAGATGATAAATGTTTGTTTTATGGATGCATTTATTTTTCATTTTTATGATATAGCGACACTAGTTAATACTAGCTGCAGATTCGGTATAAATCTCTCATTCTACGCCGGATAGTGCTCGAATAATAAAACAAGGCTAATAGCGGGCTAAATATATGTGTTGACATAGAAAATTGGGTGCTCCGGATACATCTATCAGGCGCTGATAAAAAAAAACACGGCTAATGCTTGCTACCATTCCCTGTACTTCAGATTAATTATACAACAACCATAAAAGATAACTAACCAACCTTTAGGCGCAGGGGATATCTACTACAGCTGGTCTTTGTTTAACGTTGTACATCCGATCGTTATAATTTGCCCCTGAATGTCTGCTTATGAATAGCAATATGAAAATAAAGTTTAGTAAGATTTAGAATAAAGTTCAATCGCGTACATAGTTACAAATCGAAAAGAGACAACAACAAAACCAGAATTGAACACAATTGGTATACAAGGACCAAGACCAAACAGTTTAAAACTCGACATCAGTGCAGTAGCAACAAAAGGCATCGAAGTAGTGAATTCAAGGTATTCATTTCTCAATCAAAATGAGTTAAACATTTTAAACGATAGAGATGTAGGTGAATATGTTTTTTATGTTGTTTGTCCTTCTTTTCTTTGGCTCGGCAGAGTTAATGATAACAATGAATGTGTCCACCTGGCCAGATAAACATCCACAGCATTTATGACAATAGCGATATGTTACGGAATTATATCCTGCAAAAATGATGAGTTATGCTTTTGTGTGAAACAAGAGAGCGTAAGGGCAAGACCATCTGGATCTCGTTCCCGTGCTTCGTAGCTACAACAGAAGGTCACAATTTTAACTTTGATACACATATGTATGATATCATCTCTCTAAGGTTATTCAGCTTGGGATCTATCATTCGATTGATTAATCAATACCGTGCCTCTTTTTTTGATGCAAATGACTCGTTTACCACCCTTCATCCAAACTGAATTATTTCCTTTTTTTGCAATTTTCTTATCTACCTTTTCAGTAATTGCACACATAATATCATAATCTATTCGGTGACTTATTGTTTTAGATAAATTGTCGTTTGCAGTGAATTGGGGTTTCGGTGAAATGTTTTTCGATGAGTTATTGTTATTGATGGATTATTGTTCAATAAATTGTAATTTAAAATTGATCATCAAATGTGTGATCCTTTGTTGGAAACGAACTAGTAACAGACAAGGTGGAGACGTTGGTTTTGCTTAGGGGCTAAGCAATAAATAATCCATTATCTAGTAGTATTGTAGTTCATTAAAGGATGGGTTCTTTAAAACACAATTTAAATAAAATCGATATGTATTATCTTTTCAAGACAATTCTTAAAGAAATTTGAAATCGTATTTGTAACCTTTTAAACAAAATTACATTTCATTACACAAAAAAATAATATATTTACATATTATTTATTTTCTTTAATTGCAGAGGTGTATCACCGAGTCCAGCACACAATCCAAGTATTCCCGCACAAAAACCACACGACACAACAATTCGATCAAGGCGCCTAATGAAAGAATACAAGGAAATACAAAAAATTCAGCACTCACGACCCGATCCAATTTTCACCGTTGAACTAGTTAATGACAATTTGTATGAGTGGCATGCCCGATTACATCACGTCGATCCAGATTCACCGCTTGCCGAAGACATGGCCGAAATGAATGTCGAATCGATTCTGCTGCATTTAATGTTTCCCGAAAATTTCCCATTTGCACCACCATTCATGCGAGTGGTTGAGCCGCGTATCGAAAAAGGTTTTGTTATGGAGGGCGGTGCAATATGTATGGAATTATTAACGCCACGCGGTTGGGCAAGTGCCTATACGGTGGAAGCTGTCCTAATGCAATTTGCGGCGAGTCTCGTGAAGGGACAAGGGCGAATCGCAAAAAAACCAAAGAATGCAAAAGAATTTAGCAAGTAAGATAAATTATTTTTAATTTTTTTGTCGCGCACTGTACTCAATTTTTTTTTTTATTTCTTTAAATTTTGCAGACGAACCGCGGAAGAAGCATTTCGATCTTTAGTAAAAACACACGAAAAATATGGTTGGGTAACACCTGCACTGTCGGATGGCTAATCCGCTTAAAACGGGTGGACAAAATTATTCCTATACGCATACAAAACACCATAGTTTTTAATAGAAAACCAACAATAAATTATTAATTTGTCTTAATTAATTAATAATTTAATTTATTTTTTATGTAAGTATATTTTCAACTCAAATTTGTCGTATATGTATATGGCCTTAATGTTAATACGAAAAATGGTTTTAATTTATGAGGCCGTCGTGTACACTGTCATACCCAAATAAAATGAAAATCTAAATCCTTTCCTTTATACAGTACACACATACACGCACATTATAATTTATATACAGTGCGGATGGTTTAATTGCAAGTTTTGGTTATTTAATTTTTTGTGTCTTTAGGATCTTAATGAGAGGATTATTTACAGAGATATGGACTAAAATATTTCAAATCGTTTTTCCTATCTGTTTACCATTTTCCGGGATTATTTATGTATCGAACTTTATTTTGTTTAAGGCAAGTAATGGGAATTGCCTTAAAATTAACTTTGTCATCCGTTGAACCGTTTGTAGAGCGAATGGCGAAAGAACCTTTGTATAGCTTTTTACGAACCCATGAAAATATTTTGGATACGTAGTTATACGTTACCAGAAACAATTTTAGTTGTTCCAAAGTGTTAGTGTTTCCAAATTGTTGGACTACGATCTGGCGGTTTGTAACGGTCGATTCCGTACCCCTTACCCGTTGCGGTACTTTGCGTCTCCACACGATATTACCTTTCCCTTTCTACTGAAACCATTTAACGCTACTGATAGAATCATAAGAAAATATGCCTTAATAGATTAGCATTCAAACACAGCCTTTCTCATGTCCTTCAAGAGTATCCAGTGAGGAAAATAAAATTTTGGAGTACATCAAGTTCAGTTTTGACCAAACCTTGATTCTGAAATGCTATGGTAAAACCCGAGACGGACTTCCCACACCTGTCCATGGTCCTCCATACTAGCAAACTCGCCCGTCCTGTAGTTGCCCATGACGTATGAGTGGCAAAGAACCCAGTCTATATTTTTGATGAAATTCTCATTCATCTCTTTAAAATGTAACAACTCAACACTAAAATTACCGCCTGACTCTGTCTATATATATATTTCAATATCAAACGAGGATACTGTATTAGGTCTCAACCCAACTACAACAAGCATCAATCGACATCACCTCACAACCATGTAACCGCACAGGTCACCTGCACCTATATTTACAGGATATATGCTTATTCTGAACTAATTTCGGCTCAAATTTTGATATATTTTCTATGAAAAAAAAATCATTACGTCTTGTGTCTCGAAATTAAAAAATGTGTGCATGAGAGCACAACAACAAAAAACACTATTACTAAAACCATTTCTCGTAAGTCGTAACTTGTTGTGTTTCATATTCATAATCAGCCATACCCAGTGATATTGTAAACTCAGATTTTGGTAGGCATCTCTACCTTGGTCTGTCTATGACCATTGAATATCCACAAACAAAGTGTGGCATGCTTTATTGTAAATTCGACCCTGCATGTTTTTGAGTGTCGAGGTATTGTGATGGCCATGTCTGACCCATTAAGGAGATGATTTTCTCAGGATTCTGATAGACCCGTCAAGAATGTCCAGTTATTGGCCGTTAAGCATACGCACTACAGAAAACTTGAACTGATATGCTCTTGTTAAATCGATTTCATGAAGATTTAAGACACAAATTTGATGAGTTGGATTGATTTAATTACAATTTGAATCGATTTGATTACAATTAGGGACGATTTTGAAAACATTACGTCGAATTTGGAACGGTTTTGTGTAAATTTTCAAACATTTGTGATGATTTGGGATGGTTTGATTACCAATCCAGACAATTTGGAGCAATTTTATGAAGATTTAAGAAAACTTCATGATTTGGATCGTTTGAATTAAAATTTAAAACGATTTTGAATCATTTTAGTCGAACCTTGCTAGGTTTTGTGGAAATTTGAGATGATCTGTTACGATCTAATAACAATTAAGAACTATTTCAGACGGTAGATTTAAGGCGATGTGAAGTGATTTAAAATGATTTGATTACAATTTGAGCCATTCTCGAACGATTTTGTAAGGTTTTTGATGGCTTTGGATCGATTTAATTAAAATTTGAGAAGATTTGTTTCCATTTAATCCGATTTGAGTCGATTTGGAACGATTTTGTGACGTTTTCAGACAATTTGAGGCGATTCGGATCGATTTAATTACAATTTGAAACGATTTTAGACCATATAAGTCGATTTGGAACGATTTTATGTAAACTTGAGATGATTCGAGCGTAGTTGGAACGATTTTATGAGGTTTTAAGATAATTTGAGTTGAATTGGATTGAATTATTTACAATTTGATTCGATTTGATTGCAATTTGGAACAACGTTTTTGTATAAATTTATAAGGATTTGAGATGAATTAGGACGGATTAGGACGGCAATTTGAGAAAATTTGGAACGATTTTATAAAGACTATTCAGATCGGAAGGATTTAATTACAATTTCAAACTATTTTGAATTATTTGATTGATTCGGAAGGTTTTGTGAAAATTTCAAACGATTCCATATGTGCTAAAACGATCTGACGGTAGATTTAAAACGGTGTGAAGTGATTTAGAATGATTTGATTATAGTTTGAGTCAATTCAGAAGGATTTTGTAAGGGTTTGATACAATTTGAAATGATTTGGATCGATTTACTTACGAGTTGAGACGATTTGGATACATTTAGTACGATTTGAAACGTTTTCGAGACAACTTGTGTTGATTTGGATCAATTTAATTACAATTTGGATCGATTTGATTACAATTTGAGGCGATTTTAAAAACATTAAATCAAATTTGGAAACTGTTTTGTGTAAACTTGTCACGATTTCCGGTCGAAAATCCGGCCACATCTTGTTGTAATCAAACCTCGATTGCAGGCGAATGAGGTAACGTATTACAATCTTTTTAGCGAAATTCTTCTCAAAATTACGCCAATAAGTCAAAATAACTGATAGATACAGAATTTGCGACAATATATTTTATCCGACAGAAATCAGTAAAGCTAACTCCATAATCTACCCGATTTGAATCGATTTGTAACAATTTTATGACGTTTTCAACGTTTCAACAACTGGGGCGACTCGGATCGATTTAATTCCATCGACCTAGGACCATTTAAGTCGATTTGGAACGTTTTTATGTAAATTTGAGACAATTCAATCTTATTTGAGATAATCTGGGATGATTTGGATCGATTGAAATACACTTTGATTACAATTTGGAACGACATGAGACGTTTTGGAACACTTCAAGTAGAGCTCAGAATTGTTTTATGTAAATTTGTAACTAATTAAGATGATTTGAGTAGGTTTGATTACAAATTGAGTTGAACGATTTTATAAGGATTTAAAACAGTTTTAGATAAGTTGGATCGGATTAGTTAAAATTTGAAACGATTTTGAATCATTTAAATCGATTTCGAAAGATTTTGTGCAAATTTCAGATGATTCCAGATGATCTAAAACGATCTGGTTACAATTTAGAACGATTTCAGACGGAAGATTTAAAACGGTGTGAAATGATTTAGAATGATTTGATTACAGTTTGAGTCAATTCTGAACGATTTTGTAAGGATTTGAGATAGTTTGAAATGTTTTGAATCGCTTTAATTACAAGTTGTGACGATTTCGATTCATTTAATTCGATTTAGAATGTTTTTGTGTAAATTTGAAACGGTCTGAGCAGGTTTGAAATGATTTTATGAAGATAAAATTACAATTTGTATCGATTTGATTACAATTTGAGATGATTTTAAAAACATTAAGTCAGATTTGGAAACTGTTTTGTGTAAATTTTTCATGGTTTGTGATGATTTGAGATTATACATATGAAAAACGCGGTTATGGTAAGTTTCGAATTTTGAAATCCGGCCACATCTTGTTGTAATCGAACCTCGATCGCAGTCGAATGAGGTAACGTATTTCAACAATTTAAATGAAATTCTACTTAAAATTACGCCAATAAGTCTAAACAACTGAAAGATACAGAATTTGCGACAATAAATTTTATCTGATAGAAATCAGTAAAGCTAACTCCATAATCTACCCGATTTGAAACGATTTGTAACAATTGTATGAGGTTTTCAAACAATTTGATGCGACTCGAATCGATTTAATTCCATTGACTTAGGATAATTTAAGTCGATTTGGTACGTTTTTATGTAAATTTGAGATGATTCCTGCTTTTAGAAAGATTTAGATTATCAGACAACTTCAGGTGATTTGGATCAAATTAATTAAAATTTGAAACGATTTTGAATTATTTAAATCGATTTGGAAATTTGCGAAAATTTCAGACGACTCAAGATGATCTAGAACGATCTGAATATAATTAGAACAATTTCAGACGGTAGATTTAAAACGGTGTGAAGTGATTTAGGATGTGGTTTTTATATAAATTTTGAGTCAATTCAGAAGGATTTTGTAAGAATTTATTTATTTATACAGTTTGAAATGATTTGGATCGATTTAATTACGTTTCGAGACTATTTAGAACCATTTAGGTCGATTTGAAACGTTTTTATGTAAATTTGAAACGGTTAGAGCGGGTTTGAAATGATTTTATGAAGATTTGAAATAATTTTGATAGATTTAATTACAATTTGTCGATCAAATCGATTTCGGAAGGTTTTATGCAAATTCCAGACAATTTAAGATGATTTAGGACGATCTGATAAGAATTTAGAACGGTTTCAGATGGTAGATTTAAGACAATGTTAAGTGATTTAAAATTATTTGATTTAAATTTGAGTCAATCCGGAACAATTTTGTAAGGATTTATGGTTCTGAGACGATTTGTATCTATTAAGTCCAGTTTGAGACGGTGTGGAACGATTTTATTATGGTGTCAAACAATTTGAGGTGATTCGGATAGATTTAATTACAATTTGAAACGATGTTTGACCATTTAAGTCGATTCGGAACGTGTTTATGTAAATTTATGACAATTCAATCTTATTTGAGATAATCTGGGATGATATGGATCGATTGCAGTACACTTTGATTACAATTTGGAACGATATGAGATGTTTATTGGAACACTTCAAGTAGGATTCAGAACTGTTTTATGAAAATTTGTAATTAGTTAAGAGGATTTGGGAAGGTTTGAATACAAATTGAAACCATTTGGATTGATTTTATAAGGATTTAAAACAGTTTCGGATCAGTTGGATCAAATTAATTAAAATTTGAAACAATTTTGAATCATTTATATCGATTTCGAAAGATTTTATGCAAATTTCAGATGATTCTAGATGATCTAGAACGATCTGATTACAATTTAGAACGATTTCAGACGGAAGATTTAAAACGGTGTGAAATGATTTAGAATGATTTGATTACAGTTTGAGTCAATTCTGAACGATTTTGTAAGGATTTGAGATAGTTTGAAATGATTTGGATCGATTTAATTACGAGTTGAGACGATTTGGATTCATTTAATTCAAATTGAAACATTTCGTTTAAATTTGAAATGGTTTGAGCTGGTTTGAAATGATTTTATGATGATTTAAGACAATTTGTGAAGAGTTGGATTTATTTAATTATAATTTGAATCGATTTGAATACAATTTAATACGATTTTGAAAACATTAAGTCGGATTTGGAACGGTTTTGTGTAAATTTGCAAAGATTTGTGATGATTTGGGATGTTTGATTACCAATCCACACAATTTGGAGCAATTTTATGAAGATTTAAAAAAACTTTATGATTTAGATCGATTTAATTAAAATTTAAAACGATTTTGAATCATTTAATCGAACCTTGCTATGTTTTGTGGAAATTTGAAATGATCTGCAATGATCTGATAACAATTAAGAACGATTTCAGACGGTAGATTTAAGACGATGTTAAGTGATTTGAAATGATTTGATTACAATTTGAGTCATTCGGAACGATTTTGTAAAGATTTTGATGGCTTTGGATCGATTTTGAATCGATTTTGATCACAATTTGAAACGATTTAGAACCATTTAAGTCCATTTGGAACGTTTTTGTGTAAATTTGAGATGATTCGAGCTTATTTGGAATGATTTTATGAGGATTTCGAATAATTTGAGATGTTCCGGATCGATTTCACTACAATTTGATTACAATTTAGAACAACGGTTTTGTATAAATTTGAGATGATTTTGGACGGTTTCATAACAAATTGAGATAATTTGGAAGGATTTTTCCGGATTTAAGAAAACTTCAGATAATTTCGTTCGATTTAATTAAAACTTGAAACTTTTTTGAATCATTTAACTCGATTTAGAAAGGATTTGTGCAAATTCCAGATGATTTCGGATGATCTAGAACGGTGTGATTACAATTTAGAACCATTTAGGTTGATTTGAAACATTTTTGTGTAAATTTAGGATGATCATTTAGAGCCAATTCGTAACTTTTTTGTAAAGTATTTGAGATGATTTGTATCTATTAAGTTCGATTGGAGACGATTTGGACCGGTTTTACGAGGATTTGATATTATTTTAGGTGATTTCTATTGATTTAATTACAATTTGAGTCAATTTGATTTGATAAACATTTGGAAGAGTTTGATTACAATTTAAAACGATTAACCCGTTTTGTATCTACACGTTGTCAGCAATAGGATAAGTGAAAGGGATAAAATCTTCGATCATAATTTAACATTTCATCGCCAGACATTAGGTAGCTGGATCAAGAAAGACCATTTAGATGGATCTGAAAAGAAAAAAAAACTCACAATACTAACAATATGCATTACAAATACTTGAAAGCCGGTCACATCTTGTTGTAATCGAACCCACTGTCAGGTGGTACTCGCACCACCTGACAGTAATTTAGAATCGAAGATCGCGTTTTAAAATCACAGCACGATGTTCAATATTTTTATTTTTTTCAAATTTTCAGAATAAGTGTTTATTAAATCACTCACAGAAATTAGATGAAACAATTGATTAACATGATTTTTTTTGTTGTCGGATGACTAAATAGAGGAATAAAAAACGAAATTAAAAAATTCTGAACTTATTGAATACCCTCGTACGGTTGTACAAGAGTTGCTGTGGAGTAATGCTGTGATGGAAATTTCATAGTGTAGTAGCTCACAGTCTCTTTACCTTGCAATTGAAATCCAAGACAATTCAATAGTTTATGCTCATTGAAACTGACTATTCTACGTTGCCGATTGGAGATGCAAAAAAAATAAAATTTCCTTCTTTTTATCTCTTTTCAGGTGAATTGATCCAGATCTCGTCCTATATATAAAATTATAAATTAAGAAATTAATTGAAATATAAACATGTGCTATTATATAAAACTATTTAATTAAAATAAATATATTGTAGCTAAAAAAAAAGACAAAAACAAATTACTGTTGATAATTTAATTACTTTAATAAAAATAAATTTAAAAATATTTTGCTCAAAGTAAATATTTATAAATAAATAATTAAATGAAATTTGTTAACAATAAAAATAAATATTTATTAAATAAAATAGATTATAAATGGTAGCTTAAATTAAATTCTTTAATTTATATGTATAATTTTATAAAATAATAATAATAATAATAATAATTAATTCGTTCCATATAATGTAACAACAACAAAACTAATTATTTATTTATTATTAAAAATAAAATGTGGATAAATGTTTGTCAGAATCATAAAAAATTAAATAAACGAAAAGTTATAATTAATTAATAAATTTTATAAATATTTAAAAATACAAATATATTTAATTTATATAATAATTTACAATTAAATATTTAACCGATATAATATTACCATCATTATAGCCCTTACATATATACCTACCATTATATTGGCACAGTACAAAGAATATTTATTATGAATGTAATTGAATAGTAACAAATTCAAATTTCATGCCAATTTTATAAATAAGTAACTGTTTCTATACTAAGTAGACTTGCCCCATCCTAAAATCCTTTTAAGTTCCAAATTATTTACGAAACTTTTATTTTCGATCATTTATTTTTCGTTACCGATAAAGAGCATTGTAATAAACTAATTGGTGTGGTAAAAACTATGAGCACATAAAAATATTATAGTAAAGACATGGTGGTTTCCTAGATTATACGATTGATGTCGCTGCGACCACTGGTTGGAAATTATGTCATTTGAAATTTAATTAAATCGCCCAAATGTTGATTATTTACTTTGCGTGGAAATTAAGGCGATTATACACAGGTTTGAAATAAATAATTATTCTTTAAGGCTGTATGGTACTCGAAAAAGTAAATTTATTTTTGCTGTCGAAATTTAAATGCTCAAATAGTGTGCCTAAACTGGTTTGTATCTTTAATAGATTTGAATACCTAAATTTCGTTCAATTAAATAAAATTATTTTACCCATATTTTTCTTATGTGTAAAAATATAAATAAAAATATAAATTAAAATCACTTATCGTGGACACATTCTTTGTTTATTAACTTGCCATCTAGGGACAATAAAAAATACTCATATTTAATCGCCATTGCGGCATAAATACAAAAATCTTGTTGTTTGATTTAATTTTTGACTGTTAAATATTTTTAAACTAAATTGTCTATTTTCTAAGTCATTTCAATCACCTTGTTGCAAAAAATTTTTGCAGTTTGGAGGTAAAATATAAAGTTTGAAACCTAACCATAAACAAAGTAAACATTTTCTTTCGATAATCCTGTATTAATTCCTCAATTATATATTTAACTTGAAACTTTAATTGTTTCCAGGCAAAAACTAATACAGCCTTATTCTGTATTTTGTGGATTTGTTTATAGGGAGGCCCATTTTTATTTCTTTCACTTCGCTTTATATCAATTTATTATTTTTGTTTTAGTTGCCTACAGTTGCCTCTAGTTCAGCAAATTCATGTGATTATGATTTTTCCACAGGTTAAATAAAATAAACAAAATTAAATGTAACACAAAGGGGTTAAACCGAAATTATCTCAAACCACGATTCAGTTATCAGAAACGCAGTGCATCCGAGGCAGCGATCAATAGTCGATTAAGTAAATATTGAGAACCGATGACAAAGCAAACATTGTGAGAATCCTTGGTATTTGCAACATTCATCGACTTGCACTCACTCACAACTTGGGTCGTTTTTAACGAAATTTGAGAATATAAAGCGTGACAGATTTGAGAATACAAAGATATCGCTTTTAATAATATTGTCAGTAAGTATTACGAAATCGTTTTGGACTATCAGATTTGATTGGTTATTGGATTCTTATTGGTTAAACTTTCAAATCTTCCGGTTCTAGTAAGGTATACCGATCCTTTGGTTATCCAACATACAAAAAGTGTTATCCAACATACAAAATTCAAATTAAACAACTCTGACTCTCCCGATAAAGACAGGCCGTAGGTCACTGTCATTGTTGCTGTATAATTATTTGTTTGTGAGAATGGCACCCAGGCTGAGCATACATTCGATGCACACTGCAACGTTCTTATTGTACTGTCAGTAATACCATCAAGAATTACTCGCTAATTAGTGTTCTTCGGTGATAACAGTTTGTTCTTCCCGCAGCCATAATTCTTAGCCCAGATACTTTGTTATCTAGCGAATATCTTAGCCAAGATACTTTGTTTCAAACCTCACATTTCTCTAGCTAATATTTTCAACATAAAGAAAAATTTTATTGCTCTCTGCAACTCTTTTGACGTGCGAGGTTGCACCGATCATTTCATCTAAATCAATTCCTAACCACTTTACCGATGACACCATCCGTATGCTACTTCCACTAACAATCACAAAAGGTGACCTTCTATAATATTGTTACGATTTTGCCTTGTCACTTAAGGTTCGAATCACTGGATTGTGAATAAATACACTTCTTCAAATTTGAACTCACACAATTTATTTACACAACACAATTTATTATACAACACAAAATTCACAATTAATTATTATAATTATAACACACTTTTTAATTATCACTTTAATAATCGCTTTAATAATCACTTTAATAATCTTTCTATTTAACCTTCACTGTATCACGTTTAAAATAATACTCAGCATTCCACGTCAACGCGCGCCTTTATATACCAAAATATTTGTTTCTAGAATAATCCTAAATGCGCATCAAGCAAATATGTTAGTATAGAAATGACGCCTAAATGTTGAACCAAATCATAAATTATAAATCCAATTGAGCAATTAATGAAATTAACTTATTCTATTCTAATCTAGGTGTCACCGTAACAATATCACGGGTACTTTTAAGTTCGATCATTACGGTCTTCGAGGAGTGTAGCTCAATTTTACTATAAATGCTCAGTTCTTTAATCTCTGGTAAACAGTATGACGTTGTCGCCCGAGAATGCCACTTCTTGGACATCATGATGCATTCTATTGAATACTATTTTCCAGTGGTGCAGATCCGAAGTTGCGCTTTGCCTTAGAAAGTGTGTCGCGGTTTAACATTACGTATGGCTGATCTGTCAGAGGAGTTGCAGTTAGGGATCGAGTAAAGATTAAATTAACAATCCATATTTATCGCAGACACCAAGTGTTTTGGTCATAGCCCGCTCTATTCTGCCTATATTATCACCAGATGATACATTTAATTGGTTGACACTGCCTCGCCATTTTATTCATTGTAAACTGGAGAACCTATCGCAGTTTGAGTGTTTAAGTGAGTACTTCGGAATATTATCGCTCATCTCATCTGCGTATGATGAAAAAGGTGCCTCAACAGTGGACGTGATTATTCTGTGACCACTTGTGATTCAGTATTCCTTGACTGTCTGATTGGTTTCTCTTCTTATGAATGAATTCTTCAATGATGGTTCCCCTTTCAAGTATGTCACTATTGTGCCATATTTGTCACATAGCATTAAAATCACCCGTGATTATGATTTGATGGTATTTTAGGTAATTCATAATGCTTTGCAGCTTGTTTACATTTCCCATTATATCATCTGAATATTGGAAGTAGCTATTTACTAGGTAAAAGTTTACATAGTTTTGATTTAACTTCTACGCAAACACAATGCCAGTCGCAATACTGTGCTATTTCAAGCTCCTCTTCATCAATTTAAACCTCATACAGAGGAGATCAATGTTATGATGTTCCAACCTTGCCTGATTTCGTGCTCGACAACTTTTGTGTTTTGTCCTCAGTTTGCAGATGCTTCATGAATTAGTTGACAGAAACTGTCTTTCTTATCATTAGGTTCAAGTTCAAGGCATCTTATATATGGTACACAGTTTAGTCTGTGATGAGCTTTCAAATTGTATGGGACATCTACGTCGTAGATGATCATGCGAGGCAGCTTATTTGCTGGTAGCGTTGCTAGCGAGCCAACTTCCGAAAAGTTCTTGTTATTAAAAAAGAACGTCAAGTCTTCTAATTTCACAGTTTCGCTTTTCCAAAGGTAGACTCCTTGCGAGCTATTTTTTTTATAGTGACAACGCTCAACGTTTGAAACAGAGGTTTTGGGATGTTTTCAATATCTGTTTTGATCGCAAGTATCTATCTGGTTCTCTTGCGACTAGTGGTCTGCGCGTATCTTAGCCTTATTTGATGATTGTGTCTTTCAAATTGAAAGCAAATTTTGTCTTCGACTATTCTTTTGCTTAGTGCTCGTATTTTACACTCGTGAAGAGTGCCTCATTTAATATTTTGGCTCCATTGAAAATTGCCTCGTCATCACTTTTAGTGCATACTCGTTTTTGCGCATTATGTTTTAGAATTTGAGAACCTGACCAGGAGGCCATTTTTCCTTGCCCTTAACTACGTATGTTCCTTAAAATTAAGGATTTAATTTTTATGGTTCTTGTTATAAGAATCAAGTCGAAAAGAATTGCTTTAAGAGGATTAGCCTACACACCCTCCACTAATAATAGCGATACAATGAATCGCTATAACCAGAGTTCATGTCTGCTGCAAACTCGATAAATGTCAAAACTATATTCTACCTCCTGGAAACATTAAATTAAACAATTTTATAGTTTTCGAAGATCACACCATTGAATAGATTTGACTACCTGAAAAACTTGCGAGCTTTGAACTACAACAGTTCGAAGCAACCTTAAGAACACAACACTCGACACATTAATTTTATCTTACATATTTTAATCCAGAATCTCCCTGTGTTGAAGTCTCAAATCCCGAGTCCCGAATTTGTTTTTCTATGAGATTTTTGGAGACACTATCGACATTGCCACAATTTATGTTTCGAGCATTTTAAGAATTATTGTCAAGCTATTTTAGTAGTTTTTCGGTTGCGTCCAAACGTTTATAGCTATACATGAATATAACAATCTGGGAAGAACTCAGAGCTCCGCAACCTCCATTATTTATGACAAAATGTTCAGCTCCTTTTACCACAAGGGCCTATTACTAGTGGTTGTATGTACTAAAGTATTGATAAAACCCAGCTATTGAACCCGGGGCTTATGCGAATAATTAACATCATGGTACGCAAAGAACCTAGTTGCTAGACTTTTATTGGTTACAACAAAATTAATTGATTGGCCTGGCGCTCTTTAATTCAGAAATGTGAATACACATTTGATATTCAAAAAATCGGATTTGTTTATTTTCTGCTTCAATAGTAAACCGACACAATACGCATTATCAATACTATTAGTTCGGCTGATAACTTTCGGCTAAATTTAATAAGTTATCAAAAGGGGGAGCCATTAATGAGCCGACCCATCTTTCATGCCATTATATGAGGTAGGACTTGAAAAGCGAACTGCGAACGAGTTGGGAGTGCTCCGGTATGGCATACCGTACCACAGTTTACCAACATACTTTGAAGTTCTGGGAAAGCTTGCTTTAGGTGATCATGCTGCCTTTTTCAATTTTGAAATTGAAGTTGAGCTCCTGCGAAATGTGTGTTGTCTGAAAAGATATGCTTGCAGATACCTCACGTAACTAATAACAACGATAATCAGGTCGCTCACAAATTCACAATGTACTCGTTCAAATTTAGTGTAAATGCATGCAAAATCGGTCCTTACCCTTGAAAATTTTTATTGAAATGGACAATCGAACTCTACCCCAGCTTGTGTCATATGGGGTGCGTTCATAATTTAACAACAATCTCACTTGTTGAATAATTTAATAACAAATTTAATAATTAACAATACATTTATAAAAACAATTAAAAGTTAATTTCCAATTATTTAAGAAATTTTCAGCATAATCCCATAGCTTTGACACAAAAATTATGTTTTTCCTTAGTAACTGCTTTTGTCAAACTGTCCGCAACCATTTCGTCTGCTGGAATATATTGTATTGTGATGTTTTTGTCATTAACCTTTTCTCGAATGTGATGATGTCGAATATCTACATATGTGCTTGCTTCTTAGTCGATAAGTATCCGCATCTCAGCTAAACATATTGCACTTTGATTGCCACAGAAAATATTAACAGACTTGCGCAATTTGAGATCGAGTTCATCAGATCGAGTTCATCTATTCATATTCGAGTTCATCTATTCATCTATTCATATACATTTTTCAATAATTCATTAATTCATATTCACATCTCCTTTTTTTTTTTAGTTAACTCTTACTCTAATATTGGTAATAAGATTGACTAAGCGCAATGTAATTTTTACAGATTAAGTTTTTGTGGCGGCCTAACAATTTTTCCCGATCTAGTCATTTTGCTATCGGGGTTTTAGGCGCTGAACACGATTTATGTGCAGTGTTTGTCTCTATCCTGCTGTCGTTTGCTTGAATATCTATGTGTGGTTCGCGCTTAACTGGAATATCTGCCAGTGTTTTGCTGACGTGATGGTAGTTTCTACGAAAAACCTTATTATCGTCGGTTTTTACTATCACTGATCTAGGATAGTTTGTATGTCTGATTACCGTACCACTGACCCAATTTCTTTCGCCTAATTGTACTCGAACCTTATCATCGTCTCTAATTGGTTTGGGATTTTTCGTTCCTACATCTGCGAGTTTTTTATGTTTGATTCTACGATTATTTAAATTTTCTGTAACGTTTGTTATTATCTTAGGATTTAATAAATTTTTGCTAATCGGTATCCTTGTTCTAGTGATTCTACTCATCAATCTCTGGTTTGGTGAACTTAAGTTTTGATCTCTGGGAGTGTTACTAAGATTCTGCAGTGCTAGATATATATCCGTTTTATCTATATCACATTTTTTTACCATCAATTTTGCTGTCTGCACAGCTCTTTCTGCGAGACCATTGCTTCTTGCAAAATAGGGGCTAGACGTTGTGTTCAAAATCCCAGGTTCTACTAAAGTCTTTGAATTGTTGTGACGAATATTGTGGACCGTTGTCGTTTTCTAAAATTCTCGGTGTTCCGTGTATTGCAAATGCTTTTCTCAAATAATTTATTACCGTTT
This sequence comes from Nephrotoma appendiculata, assembly GCA_947310385.1. NCBI lineage: Eukaryota > Metazoa > Arthropoda > Insecta > Diptera > Tipulidae > Nephrotoma > Nephrotoma appendiculata. Next base: position 58,999,093 of record OX371224.1, read on the forward strand.
GTGGTGACGTATTTTCTAATTTCTCAACATCGATATATCCGGAATAACTGTCTACTAAAACAATATATGATTCTGAGTTAAATGTAAATAAATCAGTTCCTACAATTTCGAAAGGCAAATTCAGGACTTCTTTAATCATAATTGGATGTTTTGTATTCCTACGTTGGGTTTGTTGACATATTGAACAAGTCTCTACAAATTTTACTACATCTCCTGTTAACCCTTTCCAATAAAATAATTCTCTGGTCCGACTAAGTGTTGACTGTATTCCCAAATGTCCTAGGTGTGTTGCTTTGAGTATTTTTGTTACTAACTCTCCCGGAATAACTATTTTTTCACCTTTAAAAATAATGTCATCCGCTATCGAAAGTTCGTCTCTAAACTTATAAAAATGATTTATTTCACGCGGTATTTTTGATACATTTTTAGGAAATCCTTCTATTATGAACTGTTTCAATACTTTGTACTCTCTATTTGTTTCTTCGATTAGCCAACCCTTGATCTCATTAGACATTGGCGTTACAACGCAAATTTCAATTTCGTCGTTTCCTGTATGCTCAGGGTTATCACAATCTCTACTTAGACAGTCTGCGATAGGAATGTCTTTGCCCTTTTTATAAATTAAGTTAAACTGATATGGAGTACACTCAAAAAGAATGCGCTGTAGTCTAGCTGGCGTTTTATGTAAAGGCTTCCTGAATATTGTTTTAATTAATTGTTAATAATTTTGCTCACATTTGCTCAATGCCCTTGACGCGTACGCGATTGGATGATCTTCCTGTAATAGGACAGCTCCTACCGCTTTACTGCTAGCGTCTACAGATAATGTTACACTTTTATTTATATCGTAAAATTTTAATACTGGCTTCGTCATTAAGATATCTTTTAACTTAATAAAAGCTTCTTCTTGGGCAAAATCCCAATGGAACAGTACATTTTTCCTAATTAACTCTCGTAATGGAGCGGTTATCATTGAAAAATTTGGTATGAATTTTGATACATTTGTCGCCATACGTAATAATCTTTGTATTTGTTTAACATTATTCGGTTTCTCTAACCTTTGAATAGCTTCTATTTGTGTATGATCCGGCCTTACACCCTCCTGACTTATGTGATGCCCTAAAAACTCTATTTCCTTTACCTTGAAAATACACTTCTCTTTATTTAATTTGACACCACTCTCTTTCAATGCTTTTATCACCCGTTCTGTTATATTGTCTAGTTCTGTTTCCGTCTTAGCATAAATGAGCATATCTTCCATGGAACACTCTACGTTATTTATGCCATGTAATATTTATGTCATTACCTGTTGAAATACTTCCGGGCTGAAGCTAAGCCAAAAGGAAGTCTCAGACATGTATATCGTCCCCAGGGTGTAGAGAAAGCTAAATGTTTTTGTGTCTTTTCTGTAACCGGTATTTGCCAAAAGCCTTTGAAGCAATCTAATTTCGTAAAGTATTTTAAACCATGTATTTTGCAAGCTATTTCTTCGAACGTTCTAAGCGGATAATGACGTCTATATAAATTTACTTGAGTAACAAATTTTATTATTTTTTCGCACTATCACCATTGCTGAAACTGCTGGTGTTGGTTCTTTAATCGATTCAATCACGTTTAATTTTACCATTCTATCTAATTCCTGTTTCACTTCATCTCGCAATGCATATGGAATTTTTCTAGGAGAAACAATTTCAAATTTAGCATCAGGAATCAAATCGATATCGTATTCAAAATCTTTAACACACCCTAATCCTTCAAAAATATTTTCGTCTTCTGCTAGTTCAAAACTATTTACTATGTTACGTCTTACTAAATTTAAGTTCAAACAGTCTCTAACTCCTAATATCGGAACTGTATTTATTTTAACAACCTTGAAGTTTAGTGTATATGATCTGTTATTCACTACACATTTTAATTGTGTTTCACCTAACACTTCTAGCTTATGACTCCCGAAGGATATTAAAAATTTCGTGTTCGACCTATCTATAATTGCATTTACTCGCTTTGCTAACTGTGAATCTATAACGTTACACTGCGCTCCGGTATCTAATTTAAATTTAACATTACAGTTATTTATGGATATGTTTTCTGCCCATAAGTCTAGACTATTTTGCTTTTCAAGCGTATCAATATACATTTGTTCAAATTTATCGAGTTTATCAGTTTCATCAAAGTCAGATTTAGCATTTTCAATGTTTTTTTTATTTTTTTTTTATTGGTAACTTTGCGATCTGTTTTGGGGCTCAAGGCTCACCCTGCTCTTCCGTGGTTATGCTTTTTACGTCCTTACTTTACGCCTTCCGGCCAACTCGAGGACGTACGGCTATAGGACCGATTTAATACCATCTGCACATTGCAAGCTCCATGCCAGCCTATACCGGCATGGAAAATGGGTCGGCCCATGGGTTTTGCATACCGAAAGGGGGTCATTGATGTGTTCATTTCACCACAGATCGAAATCTGTTGATGAAATTTCACTTTGCATCCTGCCCCTATCAGGATTCGAACCCGGTACCTCCCGATCCAAACGCCAAAGCTTTAACCACTGTGTCATTTGGTCGGTATTTTCAATGTTGTTAACTTTTTTGTTAAACTTATTAAATTTCCGGTTTTTATTCAATACCTGCGAATTACACACGATTGCATAATGTCCTATTTTATTACAATTTAAGCATCGTTTATTAAACGCTGGACATTTTGTAGATGGATGTATTTGATTACATCTACGACACTTAAAATCGTTTGAATTACTACTACTGCTAGGAATCGGACGTTAACAGTCTGATTTTTTAATTAAATTCATTGTTGGATTAATATCACTTGCACTTATAGAATTTCGGTTGAATGATTCTAGTTGCTTTATTGCGACTTCGTGTGATTTTCCATACTCTATGGCCTTTTGTACCGTGAGATCCTCTGCGATCAATAACTTCTCTCGTACTATCTCTGAATGAATACCAATAACTATTTTATCCTTTAGCAGCTCACTTTCCATTTCACCAAAGTTACACTTTGCTATTTGTGTTTTGCATTTTGTTACAAACTCGTCAAAACTCTCATTCCTTCCTTGCATGATTTTATTAAATAGGTACCTCTCGTACGTTGTGTTGATTTTTGGTGTAAAATAACTATCAAATGCTGTATACACATCATCTAGACTCGCCGTGGTCATATCTAATTTAAATGTGTCAAAAATTTGTATGGCATGCGCTCCTATGCAAGCCATGAACGTCGCTGTTTGGATCGCTCGCTCTTTTTTAGATAATTGCGTTGCAGTCGCATAGTATTTAAATTGTTGCATCCACAATTTCCATTCCTGCTCTGGATTACTGTTTACTGACAGCGGTTTTGCTGGTCTTAAACTATCCATGCTTGATTGCTTTACATAACCTCACTATCACTATATTTTTGAGATTATTTCTATGATATCATTAACTTTAATTATTGCTGATGGATTGAATTTTCTCATCAACCTGTATTTGTTGATTTATTCAACCAGATGGTCTCGAATTTCTTCGATTCTTTCGATGACAATTAATTTCTTACGCGTGAACTTTTGACTGTACGCACGAGGTTAGAATTTTGTTTTCTCGTATTTATTTTTTTTTCTTCACTACTCGTATTTTAATATTAAACTACTATTAATATTAATTTATCTACACTATGATTTTAATTATCTTATAATTATTTATGCCACCAGCGGGTCAATTCGCGTTCCATGAAATAATGAAAATGAAAAGATTTTTTCATTTGCAATCGAGTAGGTTTGAATTGCCCATAAGAAATTATGATTTCACAAAGTGGAATTTAAAATTACGTGCAAATAATTGAAACTACTAGATTGAAAATGAAAAAATCTTTTCATTTTCATTATTTCATGGAACGCGAATTGACCCGCAGGATTATTAAACTTTTATTTTATTTTTAATTTTATTTTCATCTGACACCATGTAAGATATATACTCAAAGGTTGCGTTTAGACTGACTCTTTATTTAATAATTTCAGTGTATCTACATGCGTATGTGTTTACATGCATTCATATAGAATGGTATGATACTATAATATAGAGCATGAGTAATACGCTCATGCTTTATACCTTACAAGCCAGATGACACCTTGGGTTGCTGAGGACATTTCCATATATTCAGCTTCAGTGCTGGATAATGCAATGGTTGGTTGTCGTATACTTGACCATGTAATAGCTGCATTTGCCAATTGAAACAGGTAACCTGTACAAGATCGACGTTTGTCCACGTCCGATGCCCAATATCAGTCTTTTCATACCAAAGTTTATAATTAACCCTTCCAATGTGCACTACCGAAATTTGAATTGAAACGACTTACACCATTTACTACAAAATGTATGTCTGGTCTGACGTCATACTTTTTGAAAGTTTTTGATTCCAGCCACTAGATGTGCCAATCTGCTTACAATCTGTCATTTCGAAACGAGTTAATATTTCTTTGATGTACGAGGGTTGATCCAGCTCAATGCTGTATTCATTTTCAACCCAATTCCTTGCATGCAGTTTCGAGTTTAATATTCCGTCCAGCTTGTTTGAGAGCTTGCATACATGCTCTATTCGTTCCGTCATTAAAACATTTCGGTTGCTCAATATACACATCTGCATCAATGTCGCCTTGTAAGAAGGTGGTGACAGCGTCCATTTGATGTATTTTCAAACCATTTTCACCTGCCAGCGCCATCAAAAATCTTATCGAAGCATGACGAACCACAGGCGAGAAAGTTTCATTGTATTCTACACCATGCTTCTGTGAGCAACCTTTCACGACTAAGCGGGCTTTGTAACGCGTTACGTCGCCATCATAGTCAAATTTGCGTTTGAATACCCATTTTCTTCCAGGTTGCAATTTGATGAGACTTCAAGTTTTGTTTTCTACCAACGATGCCATTTCTTCTTGCATGGCACACTCCCACTTTGAAAAATCATCACGCGCTGCAGCTTCTTGCACTGTCTGAGGATCAAAATCGTTAATATTTAATGAAAAATAACTTACATATTCATTAAATTCTCGAGGCTTTGGTTCACGCGTAGAACTTCTCAATACGATTCCTGGTGTCGCAACATTTCAATCAGGTTGATAATCGCGATCATCAACATTATCAATATCAACCAGTATCAATCAAAGTAACATCAGTTTCAAACAACGAATCTTCTGTCTTTTCATAATCTCTCACTTCAGTTGGACTCATATTGTCGTCAGTTGATAGCTTCACCATCAAATCACAATTTTTCTCATGCAAAAATAACGTCTCTACTTATTACCAGTTGTTCGTTTTTGGATCAATGCAACGAAAACCTCTTGTATTGCTGTCATACCCCACGAATATCATTTTTTTTTAGCAACTTCGAGTTGAACTTCTTCCTTTTTTCTTTAGGAACATGTACCATAACATCGGATCCAAAAATTTTCATATAAGATACATTTACTTTGATGCCCGTCCATACCTCTGCGGGAGTAATTTTCTGGTGATAATGTAGGCTGCCACGGCAACCGCTTCAGCCCAATACATTTTGTCTAAATCAGCATCAAAAATCATATACCTTGAACGTTCCGCAATTGTTCGGTTCATACTCTCTGCGAGACCATTTTGTTGAGGAGTGTACACATTTGTAGATTGTTTCTATATACCGTGTTGTTTAAAAAAAACTCAGTGCCATTGTCAGTCCTGGTGACTTGAGAATTGAGTGGATCTGCGTGGATTAAATCAAGCACATTATCTGAACGCTTACCACTTGAAAGGGAGGCGCAATTGCTTGCCCATTGCACAAACCACATTTTATGATTTCATCATTTCCGAACATCATTCCATCTACTATATTATGCATGTCACAAAGTGTATTGTTATTTACATGTTCTTTTGATTTTGACAACGCATACATTTATCAGTGAAGGTTGAAATCTTGTATAACACCATCCTGTGACTGACATTTTGCAAACAAATCACCATTTTTGTCATTAATTTTACCACCATCCGTATCAAACACAATTTTATTTCCGTTTACGACAATTTTACGGACCGATAAAAGAATAGCAGACAGATCGGGAACATGTGGGACTTCTTCTACTGGTATTGTTTCATTTTGCATTAATAGAACAGTTTCACTGACACATTTCACTGGCATCTGCATATCATTTGCTGCCACTATGATTTTTGATTTTTCAATAAATTTGCATCAGGCATCAAGTGGCTCGACGCACCACTGTCTAAAAACCAGTTGGATGATTTTGATTGTGAGAATACAGATACACCAAATGCTCTTTTAGCCAATTCACTATTATTGCTTTTAACTTATTCTGAATTTTAATCTTCTCACCATTCGACGATGACTTCTCGAAAACACATTTTCGTTTGACTTTGATACATACTGTGTGTCAAGTAATTTCATTTTAATGTGATCTGCGATGAAGGTTTCACTTGCCTGAAAACTCAGAATAAGAGGTTTAAATTCATTTGTCAAACCTGCCAACATAATTGCAGCCAACCATTTTGAATCCAATGCTATTTAATTTACACGAATTGAACGTTCAAACGAATTGAAATCAGGGTTCACAATAACGTAATATTTCTTAATAATCCACGATCTACGTACAAGTTTTTGTATTTTTCCCATATTTCAAGGACTGAATTACAATTGAGAATGTGAACAAAAAACTCCGGTTCCATACTCAGAGCCAACGTCGATTTTGATTCTCGTAACATGTCCTCATTTTTTGCCTCTGGCATTTTATCATCATCTGGAGACTTCTTAATACACGTATGCCATTTTTCTATATCGAAATAATTCTACAACACCACCTATGATAATTTGATCAGCACCGCATAGTTTTAGTAGTTAAAATCCGATTTGCTGTCCAATTACTTGTTTAAACAGTTAACTGTTTAATTTTATACAACAAATGTATTTACGATTTAAAATATTGACGATGAATACTGATTTAATTAACGTGGCACCTGGGTCCATAACCTATTAGTAGAGCGAAAAAATAAAGATGTTGTCTTTTATGAGTGATACAAAATAATAAACTGTACTTCAATATAATAGTGTTGACAGATGAGAATATGGGGTGCGTTCATAATCTAACAACACTCATGTCAAATAAAGTACCCCTGTTTATGGCCTGCAATACACAGAAACATACCAGGTCGAGTACTTTTGATATTAAAGAAACTCGATACCACACTGACCCAAATACTGGCCAACCAAATATACCTAGACGGCTTATCAAAGGATATGCACCAAACCATCAAACAGTTTAAAAACGGAAAATGCTTTGACATTTGTGACAATTCCAGTCGGTATAATGTTAAGTAGAAAAATTTTAATTCCTACCGAGAATCAACAAGCTGACCCACTTTGCTAAACAGTCCTCATTCCAATTTTAGTCTTACTCGATAATTTGTTAATTTTTCTTTTTCTTTCACAAGGATACTAATATCGATTTGGAGCATGAGAGCATAATTTCAATGTACATTACGATTTTCAATAAAATCGTCACTGAACCTGCGGCCCTGTAGATTCCTGCACTCACAATAGATAATCATCACATATCGCTACCATCTACCAGGAATTCCAGTTTAGCACCATATTTGAATGATATAATTTTAACTTTCACGCCAACAACGAAGGCAACTATAAGCGCATAAGCCCACACAATATTTTATCGAGGATATCGAACAGAATGCTCAGAAAATTCGGTTAGCTAGGTTGAAATATATTTGAGGGTATGTGCCAGATTCGCAATTGTAGCCGCAATAAATAGAACATTGTCGTTAAGAACATCAAATTTTGAGTCTAAATTGTTGCATATCAGTAGATCTAGCTTACTCTCAATGTTATGTTAGCGTTCATTTTTTCAATAAAGCTAGTTATGATTGGTTTGTTTAATGTAGTTCAAGACTGATAACAGGTAAAGGTCTAAAAAGATTCCTAATCAACCCAAAAGACAATCGCTTGGTGTTAAGCTCCGAGTTTGTATAGCAGCCGGAGATTCATCAGACTTATGATTTTTAATACTACACTAGGTTCCCGGGTGGACCCGGGACCCAAATTTAAGTAACCAGTAGTTTCGGAGGGTCCCCAACATAGAGTTGATAACCACTTCAGATGTTAGTAATTTTGAATAACAAACTAATAACGTTACAGCACAGTAAAAAAAAATGAATTTTCAACGTAAATTTTACCAACTTTGTCTCACAAATTTAAATTTTGACTGTAATAATGCACAATACTATGATTATTACGTGTATTTTCTCTCTCTCTTTTGATATTTCTGTATTTTTCAACTGGAATTTAAAATTACATGAAATGTATCGTATAATTACAAACTAATTCAACCAATTTTAGTTTCTTCTTTAAATTTGAGAGAAATAATATCTAACGCGCACCGAAAACATAAGTTATTACATAACTTTATTAGCAAATTTACGGTATAAACCATTTAATTTTCAATAAAAACTTATTTTTCAAGTTTCATGTAATTTTACGTGAAAAGGTTCGGCAACTTTTGCCCATATGAATTCAATGCATTTTTTTTACTGTGCAGTGGTTATTCGTCAATATGCGCTTTGGTAGCCCCTTACTGAAAAAACAATGGTTTGGACGAACCACGGATATAGTTGAACGTGAAAAGGAAACTCACCGTCAGTTAAAAGAGAAAAAACTGACCTTCTGGCACAACGAGTTCGGCCAAAGAACACTAGACATTAGAAACGAATAAACTTTATTTTTAAAAGGACTACTGATTAACACAAGTGAAATAAATCAAGCACATATTCTCTCCCACCCTATTTTCAATTTAATCATAGTCTCTAATCCTGTATACAATATATAAATACTTGCAGAAGTCATTCCAATTGTTTTATATAAGGACAACGACAAATATAATAAAAATAAAAAACCAACAAAATCACATCCCACGTAAAGCTTCCTTTTAGAAAAAAAATATAAATTAAAATTAATCCTTTAATGTATTCCCTACCCCCTAATTAGTTTAGTAGGATCCTGATACACTTGGTATATACAAAAATATCCTTAGATATATGCCCAAAAATATATAAATATAAACACACGCATTTAATCCTAATCATCCCTATACACATTACAAAATAAATTTATAGAACAAATTTAAATTTTTAATTAAATTACAAATAAATTTTAAACACAACAAGAGATTATTCGTAAAACTCTATATACCACATACTTAATATTATTTACATGGTTATATAAAACTATACAATATTTAATTAGTCAAACAAACAAAAAAAAATCAAAAATCCTGCCATTAATTTTAAATTATACGAAATTATGTAATAAAATCCAAAAAATTAAACGTGTACAATATTATTTCATAATATACGAACAATTGGCTTAATTATTTTTATTAATTATGTTGCCCTCCCAAAGCAACACAAAAATAATATTGGTTTTATAAATTAATTATATGAAGGCAGCCTTTACAGGGGCGGTAGACGAACTCACACCATTACAATTTTTGTTTCTTAATTTAAATTTAAGAATTCCAAAAGTTATGCACTAAAAATATTAATTAACGAACGAAAAAGCTCAATCTACAAATAAATACACGTGTTTTACCTATATAATATACTATTACTATATGTATTTTGTAACATAAATTAATTAAATTATAATGTATTAAATTATTATAAAAGATTTGGTATTTACAATAATTAGTTTGTTATCTTAATTTTATTGCTTGTAAAAATACATAAAAAAAAACTTTAAAGTGCCAAATTTAATTTTTTGTTTTGCTAAATGTATTTAATTTAATTAAATATTTAAACGAAGGAAAAATTATAAATTTAGCTTTTAATTAAAACAGTATTAAAACAAAATTAATTGATTGTTGTTTTATTTATTTAGAGATGTCGAGATGTCTATCTGTCGCAGGAATCTAGGGGCATTGGTTCATTATTAGGGCTGTTTGGTACTGAGAAAAACAAATTTATTTTTAGTATCGATATTTAACTACCCCTAAATCTATGCAATTGGTTTGTGTCTTCAATGTGTTTGAGTACAAAAATTTCGTATAATTTGCTTACTAAATTTTACTTAATTGTTTATACGTGTAAAATTAATTACCAAATTTATTATTTTGCATTATTGCTGATCTAAACATTGTATTTTATAATAAATTAATGACCACTTACCTTGGACAAACTTTTTAATTCGTGATTTGCCGTCTAGTAAGTAAAAATAAACGTGATTGCGGCGTAAAACAAATAAACTTATCGTTTAACGTAATTTTTCTTTTGACAAAAATTGAGATTTTTAATATTTTTCAACTAAATGTTATATTTTCTACGTCATTTAAAACTAATTTTGATAAACACGTATTAATGCCTTGATTTTATGATTCTTAATGCCTTGATGCAAAATTTTTTAACTATTGAAAAAATTGATTTGTGCGATTCAAAAAACGATAAACTTTGAAACCTATCTAACCATCACGGTGTTAAGAAACATAAAATCGAGGTATTAATACATGATTATCAAGATTAGTCTTGAAATGATGTAGAAAATGAAAAAATTAGTTTAAAAATTATAAAAATTTCGATTTTTATCGATCGGAAAATTTTGTCAAACGATTTTATTTGTTTTACGCCGCAATGCCTATTATTTTTAGAAAATTTATTGTCGCTAGATGGCAAATCATGAAATAAAAATTGTGTCCAAGACAAGTGGTTATTAATTGTATTATAATATGCAATGTTTAGAACAGAAATAATGAAAAATAATAAATTTATTAATTAATTTTACACATATAAATAATTAAAAAAAGTTTAGTAAACAAATTGTACGAAATTATGATACTCAAAGTTATTTAAGATACAAACTAGTTGCATGCATTTAGGGGCATTTAAATATCGATACTAATTAAGAAATTGGTTTTCTCAGTACCATACAGCCTTAAAGTACATAACTTCGAAAAACGTTCCAAATATCATACTAGAGAATAAAACTCAAAGAGAAAATTTAACCTCTTTCAACTGCCCACTTAAATACATAATTTTATACAACGCAAATTACCAAAAAAAATGAGATTTACTATTTGAAATATATCTATTAATTTACTATATCTTACTATAATGATAATCACCCATTAGTAGAAAAGAAATACCTTTATATCCAGTTATAGGAGCCCCCCTCTAAGGAGCATGGGGATTTTACTAGGCTGGACGTTTGACTGTCTAACTCTGTCGGGTGAAATTGCTTTCGTTTCGCTCCATGACTGTCTGCGTTCTTTCGCTTCTGCTATAAAGCATTGATCGTTTCCACGTTAGACCTTTCAATTCCAGAAACCTTCTTGTTGCGGCACTCGGCAGTTTCCTCAGCGTGCTTTCTTATTTCGATCCCCAATGACTGTGTGATTCGTTTCTCTATGGAGCTCAACATTTCTTATTTTGTTGGGCCAGAAGCACCATAGTAGTCTCTTAAGACATTTATTTAAAAATACCATTACCTTATTGTTGATCTTATGTGTGCTTCCAGATGTCGATCTAATGTATATGCAATTATAGTGAGGCAAACACTATAACACTCAAGAAGCTTTGTAATTCTGTTAAACATTGAATTTGCCTTTAACTTAAAGTTCATTATTTGGTGTGTAAGCTGGTTTAAGTCTGTCAATGGCGAATGACATAAATATTCACTGTAAAAGGTCCTCATTTTCCTGATGATTGTTCCGCTTGTTTGTTGGAACGATCAGGGAAAGGGAAGTAGGTCTGTCGAAAGTGCCGGGACAGAGTGCATTACCAATTCTCTTGGGACTTTCAGCGGTTGTTCGCAGATATAAGTTCGGCAGGAATGCATTGAACATCATTCTTGATCGAGGTTCTTTTTTTAACAAGGATAAATGGGAGTTCATCACACCATTTTAGGGTATTTGGCATAAAACGAAGATTTTTAGTCCTGTTCCAGCATTCCTTTTGCTTGTAGGTGGTACGTTGTTGTCTTTATTCTGAGAGAATTCAACAGTCCTACAAATTCCTTGATGTGGTTGATTTCGAAATGACAGCCCTGGTCCGACGAGATTTAAAGTGGAAAACCAAATCTTACACTTGTTCACTACCATTGATGTTCTCATGACACCTCATGGCGCTACATCCCATGAAAGGATTTGGCCACCTCACCAACGTGTTCTTCCAGATAACTCGATCGACAACAAGAGACCGCCAGACATGATAACCAAGAGTTTAAAGGTCGTGTTCTACGTCGTTCATCCACTGAATACAGGGACTACTACGAGGTATTTTCTTCGGTGCGTGAAATGTGTCTGAGCTATCTCAAACTTGATGATTTATTTGTTCCAGAAATAATTGTTCAAATTATTTCTGTTCTCGAGATTCAGACAGGATATTACGGATATTAAGGATGGAGAAATAGGATGCCTGACATATCTCCATCCTTAATAAGGCCTAGGATCATTCGCACTAATCCGCTCAAGAATGGTAAGCTTTCGGCTGACCCTTGTTGTTAGTGTCCACGACTCGCTATGAAAGTGACTACTGTGATAGTAACAGATTCGTAAATTAATCTACGATCTTTAATATTGTTTTAAGCGATACATTGCGGGACTTGAACATTTTAGTTAGCGTAGAGTGCTCGGTGACCTGCTGCCATCCATCCCAGGTATTGAAGAACATATTCTCCTTATCGTATTGTGTGTCACCTGTATAAAATTCTCCTCGTGTAGGCCTTTTCGCGATAGCCATATATTTTTAGCCATAGATGCGGCGTTATACAACTCGAGATGCATATGTCGTCCGCGTAAGCTTAAATTTGCCTTCATTTATATGTTGAGCTGTGCTATATTGAGAGATGGTGAATGATATATTCTAACGAAAAATTGAACAGAAATTAAGCTATAAGGTCTCCTTGCCTGATGTAATTTCGAAAGCCTCCGAGAGTTGACTTCGCCGATCACGTTGCTTTTAGGGCCATTCATAATTTTGCATATGGTTATCAATTTTGCATGAATGTCCAAATGTGACAAGACACTCCATAATGTACTACTCTGGACGCTATCATACTCTTGTTGAAAATCTATAAATACAAAATGCTCAGGGATGTCCTTTTCACAGCACTATTTTAACACAATCCTGAGTAGAACGCTTCTTGCCAGAGGTGCCATCTTCAACAGCTTTAGTTACATATGCCTTATTAATTTTCATTTTGGATATGGCTCTTCGCACTTCATGATAAGATGGAGCGGGAGTGTGTGACATTTATTCTACGCTGATATCAGATTGATGCATTGAAGTTCGCTGACCGCTGGATGATAACGTCTGTCTATTTAGTGACAAGAAATAATTTCGCCACAGTTTGTGTTCATTTGATACTCTCCAGATCCGTTGCAAATAGCGCTACTAGGTTGATGAAAGCTATTGGCGATTTCTTTTATAGAACGGTATCTGTCTCTTAAACCGACATTTTCGATTTTAGGCACTTCTTGTTTGATGTTGTGTCATTCACGAATCACGTTTTGTGTTTCTGCTTTGCTGATTGAGAGAGGTTATATTTTCGTTTTCGATCTCTTGCTTGAATTGACGCTGGAACATTTTCATCCAGCCTCGTATTTCAAGATTTAGAGAAATTTTTACCTAGATTAGTTGTTGACATATTTGTCATCGTCAATTTTATTATGCTTCACAGAATGGGGTAGAGGTTCGCTGTCTAGGGTTTCTGATATGCTAGCTTCGAAGTTGATCCGGGTAACTTGATTGTTTAATGTGTTGGATTCGATTATTACACGTGGCATTTTTCGCAACTACCAAAAAGTGGTCAGGATCGATGCTATAAAAATGCCTTTTGGATACTAGGATATGGCCAATTAGATTGATTGATTAGAACTCTATCGTTTGATTTCCACATGCCTTTGTTGATCTGGCATCTTGTAAAGGGGAAAGGAATTTCTTCTGATTCAAATGTATTTCTGTGTATCCTTTTGTGAAAACTTGCCGCCATCTATAAACAGCTTTTTCGTGACACGGTAGTCGATGAGTCTCTCGTCATTTTTATTTCCACCAGAATCAAGCGATTCGTTAACTTTCGAGTTGAAATTGTTTTGTATCCAATTTTTATATCATTTCTTGTGGTTGTTGTCGTTGATGAAATATGATGATTCAATCGATAAGTTCTGCTGTAAAAGTTGAAAGCATTCTACCTTCGGAGCTAGTCGAGGTACAATTTTCACTTTTAGATGTTATGTTTCTTCGTATTACCGCCGTGCGTATCTTGTCATAATATGCATTGAACAGTCTACATTTATGACATTTAAACTTTATTTTTAAACTCTAAAAATCAATTTAAATCTAATTTAATTATATAAAATAAAATTAAACCAAATTATCATAATAAAAACCACCGCAAAAATAATAATTTGAACTCCATTCAAACTCCAGCAGATTTGGATACGTCACTGGAAATATTTAAATTGTTATCGCTAATTAACATTAATATCATAAATGTAAACAAATTAATAAAATTGTTGGGTTGAGTTTGGTGTTTATGGTGATCACTGGTCAGATTCCACAACAACGCGGTTAAATGAAATTATTAATATAAATTGCAAAAGTAATTAATAATTTTATTATTGGATATTAATATAAATATAATTATCACGAAAATTATAATTAATAATTAGCTTTGTCTCACACTTTGAGATTTAGTAGTCATTTTTAATCATGACAAAGGTACTGGATTTCAGTAATTTAATTGATCCATCATATTAGTTGCACAATGCACTACTATAGTATTTTATAATGACAAATGATTCGGAAACATCCGATGTTTCGAACCCAAAGTGTCGGGGGTATTACTGCACGAGAACTTGTTAGTTGCGTTCTTATTGAGAGGGGCATCGTTAACTGTGACTTGATTTGCTTATCTAGATATATTGGCTTATTTTTGACTTGTCATCTGTTGAAGTCAGGAAAAAATAATGTTATAAGTGAATAATGACCTAATGTTAGCTCGATTATTCTACTATATACACTATTTAATTACTGTTGAGAGTTTTTCAATTCGAACGAACTCGCTTTATCACTTTCATCCGGATATCAATCGGAAATTATTGTGCAGAACCATATTTGGTTGCATTTGTTGTGTAGAAGTTAAACTCAAACCTGTAGTTATAAGTTAAGCTGATGTAATGTATACTGAGAGTCGTTGCTATTTTAACAGAAAAAATATACATGCGTTTTATTTCTACATTACACACGTTTGTCCGATAAACCACTCACGGATGTGTACGCTGGGTGCGTTGACGTTACGCGACATGCTTTAGTTGTCGACATCGCCTGCTGACATCTGCCCGCGATGAAGACACATCATCCTGAGAAATGTATCAGGCAGCTCCTCCTTCTTTTTCTAGTATTCGATGTCGCATTGATTCATCTGGCCTCTGCTTTAATTCTCTAAACTTAAGCCGTTCCACACCCAACAGCATTCGATTTCCCAAAAAATTCTTATCCAATATACTTTTATCATCGATTTGTATTCATCTTTATCTTCTGCCTAGGCATCATCTTTCCACAGGAGTAATTAACTGTTCATCTGTTTTGGCTTCTTTTCAATATTGTCCGCCGCCCTCATTATTTTGACAATTCAAACGATCGATACCATTCTATCAATTTATCGCCACATTGTGATTCAAACACAATAAACCGATGTAACACTTTTACATCATTCGCCAATTTTTGTAATTATTTCTCTATATTTTTCTATATTTCTTAAATAGTTTGTAATACTCTGCAAATAAATGAAAGAGAAATTTGCGTTCCATGATTCCTAAACTTAAGATGTTGTTATACGGTTTTGAACTCACTGTGGTTTCCGTATTCCCGGTTGCTGTTCCTCCCACCAGTTTTCAGTTTTTAATACTTGGGAATCAGGCTGCCTTGTAAAACGATCATTCCATTGTTGCCAATTGTCTCGGACATAGTGAACTAATAACTTGCCACAATTGATGCATCTTCTTTGACATTTTATGTCACTCAGATCTCCACACTTGTCTCTTATAAGTGTTTTTATCTCCGTAATATTCTGCGAATCAAGCTTGAGAATTATCAACTTTACTGAATCATTTGCTAAACTTGCACGGGTTGCCTCATATTCAAGAAGCCAACGCCAATACTTCATTCATGGTTTTGCCCTCTAGTGATCCATTTATTGTTTTCGTCGATGTATACGTATCGAGTAATCTTTATTATCATAAAAAAGAAATATTCTTGACATTTATTTTTTAAAGATTATTTCTTTCAAATGGTGCCCGTAAGTGCGGCTAACATGGTCCATTCTGAAGTTTCAATTTTCCAATAATGTTGGCTTCTAATTCCTCAATCGTAACCAACTTATCCATGTAGACTTTGAACTTTACGTAGCCCCAAAGGAAAAAGTCTAAAGGTGTGATATCACATGATCTTGGTAGCCAATTCACTGGTCCGAAGCGTGAAATTACCTGTTTATGGAATTATTCTTGCAATAACGCCATGGTTGCACGGGCTGTGTGGCAAGTAGCGCCATCTTGTTGGGACCGAATGTCGTCGAGATCACGGGCTTCAATTTCAGGCAGCAAATAGTCCGTTAACATAGCGCGATAATGGGCACCATTCACGTTACGTTCTGGCCAGCCTCATTTTTGAATAAATATGGACCGATGATTCTACCAGCCCATAAACCACAACAAAACGTTGTTTTATCTGAATATACTGGTAGTGGTAGCTCTCTGGAACCTCTTCGAGTTGCTCTTCAGCCCAAATACGGCAATTTCACTTATTAACGTAGGCATTAAGCCAGAAAGCTGAGGGCTTCATCGCTGAACACAATTTTGATCGATTATGTGGACCATAAGTTGCTCTAAGCACACAAAACACATTCCTCATAGAATGCTGATTTTCGTAATACACTTGAATAATTTGTAGACGCTGAGCCGGGATAAGTCTTTCCCCCAATGAAATGTCAAACAATACTGAAGAAAAATACCATAACTGTATGACACGACTCACACATGATGTCATAAAATCCCTGCTAAAAAAAGTACCTCCAAATGAATCACCCGTTAGTTGCATCCAGGAACATTAAAACTAATCTCCGTATTACTGATTACCGCTGTTCTTAATTTCAGGATTTCCCATGATGACTATGAACACAAAGCACTATAATAATTAAGAGAAGTCAAGCTAAACAACAGGCGCCGCAAAAAGATGACGACAAAATATTTAATCAAGAAACCAATTTCCTTTTACATTACTATGCGTGTATGCGTACAAATATTTTATTCTTGTGTAATATTATTTTTATTTTCATTCATTTTGTTTTAACAGACAAACAATACCAAGCAAGAATAGAACTATTTGTTTGTATTGAGTGTAGTAGCAGTAGAAGGAAAAGAAAACAAAATCAGAATAAAATAACATGTAGCTGCCTGGTTCATTAGATTGTACGTTATTTTCTTGTATTTTTTGTTCTTGACCATTACCTGATTGTATGTAAATAAAGAAAACCGAATGCACATACATACATTCATAAATAAATACTGTTCTATTTTAATTTTTTAGGCATAAGTGTGTGTTGTAATATTTTTTAATTTGTATTTTTGGTTTTTGTATTATGTACCTCAAAATCAAGAAAAGATATTTCTGAAGTGTTCGTTGTTCAATTCAAAATCATTGTTTACTTAATGGTAATATGACACAATTTTTAAACCATGTTAAAATGTCAACACAGATTTCATATAAACCTCTCGCTGAGGCTCAAAAAAATCCCGAATATGTGATCTTTGATTACGGAAAATTTGAACATCCACCTACTTTGCATATTGCAATCGATGCAATATACATATTCCAGGCGAAACATGGCAGGCTCCCAAAGCCATGGTGTGAAGCGGAGCAACAGTTTTTAAAAACTGACAATGGAATTCGACCAGATGTAGAGAGTTGATTGAGGACTTGGTCGTCACGTTCGCTAAGGTAATACGAACTATATTTTTGAATAATATCTCAATTTCTATTAAATAATATCCCCAGATCATAATATTCTTATAGACTTGTGTCGGCAAGTTAGACCCAATCAACGCATGTCTTGGCGGCATCAGTGGCCAATAATTTAAGAAAAAATGAAATGATACATTTTTACCTATTTCCAATATTTGTAGTTTAATGCCATCGAGTGTTTTGCAAAGGAGAAACCAACGTCCAACATAAGATGATGTTAAACCGATTGGCAGCCGGTATGATGGAAAAATTGCTGGATTTGGTAAAACATTCCAGAATAAACTTGGCAAATTACGATAAGAATCCACATGGCGTCACTAGGTGATTCATAACGCGATGGTAAACTTATAACAAATTATCTCATCCTTCAGATATTTTAATGTTGGCGCTGGCGCAATTGGATGTGAACTGATCAACAATTTCGAGATTAGTTTAGGCTGCAATGGTGGTGAAATCATAGTCACTGATATGAATTTGATTGAAAAATCCAATTTAAATCGACAATTTTTATTCCGTCCCCATGATGTGCAGGAAGTAAAATCAGGAACAGCTGGTAAAGCTGTCAAAATATGAATCCCGATATATTGTAACGCCAATGAAAATCGAGCATAGGATAGGTGTCAATAAAAATAAAAAATACTAAAAATCAATTTAATAACAACTTTTATTAATTATTATTTATAACAACTTTACACATAATTTATTCTAATGTTGTTCTCCACTGTCGTTTAGTTGGTCCATATCCCGGTTTTATTTTATTTAATTTGGCTCGTTCCATTTGCCATTTACAGTGTTTTCTGATCAGTATTAAAATCATTAAATTCAGCAACTCCACACGATGGTTATAACAGGAATGATTATTATTATAAAAGCTTTTGTCAGACTGTTCATTTAATAGAATATTAACCACATTACATTTCAAGCCCACAATATGGGCATGCGATTTAAAAAAATTATCAAATATAGATATTTGGTTTCGACATAGCTTAAAAAATGATTGAGAAGGTGCTTGTAGTTTTCCAAAGCAATCTGACATATAATTTTTGTGCTTTATTAAAAGCTCAGAAGTGCATTCTACGTAGTCATTTTCTTTTAAAAGTGTTATTGCACAAGCAGCACAATTAAATTTGTTTAAAATTCTATTTACCAAATAACCTGTAAAATACCTATTTGATGGATATGATGTAGAAACTAATGATCCTGTATCGGTAAACTCTTCCTCGATTTCAATTACAACTAAATATTCGTCTAAATCGTTTTCTGCGTTTTGGTCATTATTTGTGCAAGTTAAGCTGGAATTTGGCGTTTCAAAACTTTCTTGTAAGCATTTGTCAAGGGCTCTATCTTCTCGAATAACTTCTAGTAGGTTATCATCAATATCTTCTTCACAATTTGATAGTGTCGTGAATGGTGTGAGGTATTTAATAGATAATAATTTAGAGACTGTGTAGCTAAACTCTTGAACGGATGGATTGAAGTTATTTCCATTAGCAGATCTAATTAAAGAAAACGTATTTTCCAAAGCGTCCTGATTTAGTCTTGACGTAAGTAAATATTTTATATTAAGGTTCTCGTGCGTTAAAGACCTAAGCAGTGAGAGAATTCCGCGAATAGTTTGAACCATCCCATCAAATGAGTAAACTTTCTTTTGGTTAACTAATTTAATTGTTTGCATATAAGTTAACATTTCGTTAAGGAATTTGAATGTGACGCAATCCTCCTCATTTTTTAAAGCACACTTAAATTTGTTTGGATCATACAAACTTTTTGAGTTCAAACAATCAAATAATTTGTCTAAATTGTCAAAAAGAATTAAAGTGGCGGGTACCTTTTTTCTCGCGGTATCAGAGAACTTATTTAATTCGAATGCTGTTTTTATTCCAGCCACAACGCTTCGACTAAATACTTGAGTGGATAGTTTGACCTTCATCTTATCGAAATGGCCTGGATTAACATGCTTGTCTGTTAGTTTTGGACACATTCGAGTTGGAGATGACTGTTCTAATTTGTACAATTCACGAATAACTTCCCAGCTAGCTATACCACCAGGCGTTTCAATATCAGACGTTAGCATGCAGTTGCGGAAGGATTTAAATAAGTGTGGAGGATCAAAAATACTAACAATTTCAAAATTGCTGTCGTGATTTATAATAGGATTTTTAGTATTAGTTCCCATATTATTTAGAGCTTTTCGATTGTTCGACCCTTGGTCACATATTAAAGCTCTGACAGTTAAGTTTAAGGAGCTGCACAATCTCAAGTTAGTCTGTATTAACGTAGTTAACGAATTTGATGAAATCGCGTTTTCTGAGACGTAGTAGCTTAAAATGTTTTTCCAGTTACCAACAATACCACGCACCATGAAAACACACACGTAACTGCCAATTTCAGACTTTCTACAATCATCACCTAAATCAACAAACCCATCGACACAATCTCGAATTGAATTATATTTTAAATCTTTACGAATCTTAATTTCGTCGAAAATTAAAGTGCATTGCCTGTGTGTTATATCTAAAGTTTCAATTTTTTCCTTTAACTTAGTTAGCATTAATGTATTATTCGTTCCCGGGAAGAAATTTTTTATTGGTTGCCACCGAATAAGCGAAGCTTTCGACGGTAAATCGAAATTTAGCCTGTCTCTCATGAAATTGTACGATTTAGGGGAACGGTAGTAGATATTTTGAGCTAATATTTTGAACGGTTCTGGCCACTTCTGCGTTTTTGACCTGTCTGAAAGCAACAGTTGACAAAAATTTTTAGAATATTCACTTTTATTTTTATTAGCAATTAAATTATTTAAATTTGACTTTGGTTGATTTTTAAATTCTACGAATTTTCTTTTTGCTACTCTATTTTGTTGCTCTAAGTTTTTATTTTTTTTTAGTAGTTTCAACTTATCATTTCGTAGTTTATTGATTCGTTGAAAACACTTTCGATTTAAAGAACGATAAACTTCTACATTTTTTCATTTCTTTCGCAATAACTGCACGTGGGCTGTTCAACTTCCAATACGTCGTCAAAATATGGGTCCGGCAATTGTGAGATTTCGGTTAATGACATGATTTCATGTTGTTTTTTTGGATAACTTTTAATATTTGAAGGATCAAAACGCAGTTCTGGTAACGGTGAAACTTCAGAAGGTAGGTTTAATTGCTGAGTACGAGTTTTAGTCTCAAAATTTATATCATCAATTGTACAATCGGCCTGTAAAGTAGGTGTATTTACACGTTGTGGTAGACTTTGCACACTAATATCACCATCAAAACTCGGTTCTGGTAATGGTAAAACTTGTAAAGTTTCGATATTATTCACTTGTTGAGTATATAACTCAGCTTCCGAATTTAATTTATCGATGAAGGTTCGGTTATTTAAATTAATTGCAGTCGCTGATGATGAAGGTATTTGCAAAGTAATGCCCCCATCATCAATATCCAAACGAGGCAGACATAACGTTGGGACAGCCGTTAGTTTAAGCTTCCGCTTTAGAAAGCAGCTGGGCTCAAAATGTTTTGAACATACAAATATTCGCTTTTTACTCAATGGTAATATGCCACAATTTTTTAACCAAAGTTCGTGGCTTGAATAATTAGTGGAATATTTAAATAGGCGAGCACCGTCTCGTTGCTTAGAATTGCAATGCAAAACTGCACATTTAACGCCCGACGGTTTACTCATATTAAAGATGAAGAGAAATAATCAAATTCAATCGAATATGTATATAATTTACTCGTATTTTCGATTAAAAGAAAATTATGGTAAAATCTTAATTTCAAAATGAAAATTAATTTTAACTTTAAATAATAAAAATTTATGATTTTTGCTGAAATATTATAATAAAACAAGAAAAACACTAGTTTGAACGATTTACGTAAAATATTACACTTCACACTTTAACACCTGACACAATGAACGAAAACCACAATGAAATATCTTATTTCTGATTTTCTAGTAAATACATTCAAAAACCAAAAACAAAAAAACAAATTAAAAAATATTATGACACACTCTTACGTATAAAAAATTAAAATAGTATAGCATTTATTTATGTATGTATGTATGTGCATTCAATATTTTTATTTACATACAATTATGCTAATGGACAAGAACAAAAAATACAACAAAATTGCATGTAATCTAATAAAACAGGCAGCTACATGTTATTTTATTTATTCCGATTTTGTTTTTCTTTTCCATCTGGCAGTAGAAGTACTACACTCAATACATACAAATAGTTTTACTCTTGCTTGTTTTTTTTGCTGTTTATCAAACCGAGGTTTTTGTTACATATGAATTTTGTTATTGTAGTAGTCTGAGGTTTATGTCGGAAGTTAATATAGGTTCAAAAAAGTAATCTATGAAGAGCGTCGCTAGTAAAAAAATGGCATCCAAGAAACACACCGCTTGATTTCTCTTAGTTATTATAGTGCTTTGTGCTATGAATCACCGACGTTTACAATTATTATTGATCAACAATTATTTTCGTCATTCCAATATTCCCCTCCGCTTGGAAAGTCATTATAATATCCTATTTTCAATCAGTATTTCGAGGTATACGGGAGTTGTCTGAAAATCTTCCTATCTAACAAAGATACATGATATTTTTTCTTGAAATTTATTTTGTAGTCTCATTGTAAGTCTATACATACTTATCCCAGCTATGCTCTCACCTGTTCAACCCGTCCAAATAGGACTCGGCGTCTTTCTCTGCAAAATAGTTCTTTACGAAGCTGACGGCCTCCTCATTCGACGAAAATCTGTCCTCCGAGCGCAACTTTTACATTAGGGAACAAAAACAAGTCGCTTCGGGCTAGATCTGGTGAGTAAGGATGGTGGTCAAGCAGTTCAAACCGTAATTCGTGGATTTTCGCTATGGCAACCGCTGAGGTGTGGGACGGCGCATTGTATAGATGGAGTAAGATTTATTTGTCTGCAAGTGTGGCCGTTTTCAGCAAATTTCTGCCTTCAGCTTGTCAAGTAATGGTGCACAGTATGCTGCCCCTGTAATGTTTTTCCCTTTTAGAAAATTCGATTAAGATTTCCGCTGATTAAGAAGGCCGTCACTTTCCCAGCCGTTTCTCTTTTTTTAAGCTGATTATCCCTTCTTAGCACTTCACTGTTTGCACTGTGTTTTTGATCCTGGTGTGTAATGTTACTGGTCCAAAGTAAGCAAATGTGGCATCCGACGCGCCGACAGCTTAGCTTTCTCATGTCTAACACCTCTATTCTCTTAGTCGTGTCGCTTCACTCGACGTGACAATTGTCGTCTCACTTCAACGCATCTGGTAGCACTAAAAATTATCCTAATATTTCACTGATCATTGACATTTATTATCATATAAAATCAACAATAATATTATTGTTTTGTGAAAAATATTTTATTTCATTAATTACATTTAATAAAATAAGAAAATGAGCAGCGTAGAACTTTTCTACAACAACAGTGACAGCGATATCGATAATGAAAATAATAACACATGCAATATGGCTGTCAAGCGAAGAAAAATTAGGGATTCATCCAATCCATTGGAACTGCCTAATACCTTGTAAGTTATTCCATTTACCATTTCATAAATTTGTTTTCCTAATTATGCTGTTTCTATTAGATTCATTAAATACTTTCGGCTGAATAAGGAAGCGTTTAACTTTATATTATCCAAAATCGAGGGAAAGTTAAAATTGAACAGAAGATCGTGTTCCGTGCCGCCAATATTAAAGTTAGCCGCAACATTGCGATTTTACCAGACTGGTACCGGGAATGAGTTTATGGTTGGGTTGACTCAACCAACTTTTTCTAAAATTTTAGGCCAAGTTTGTTGAATACTTGAGCAAGAAATTTGCCCGCAGTACATACGGTTTCCAAATACAAATGCGGAAAAGGAGAGAATTAAATTTGGATTTTTCGAAAAATTCGGATTTCCAGGAGTCATAGGCTCTGTCGATGGCACTCATATAAAGATTAGAGCGCCACCCAAACAAGAAAGACATCTTTATATGAACCGGAAAGATTTTTATAGTCTAAATGTTATGATTGTGCGTAGCAAAAATGTCCATTTTGTTTATGTTTATTAATACTTTTTCATTTAATGTATTTGTTAGGTTTGTGATGATCAAATGAAGATTACATACGTCGATAGCAGCCATCCAGGATCATGCCATGACTCATTTATTTTCAACTCGAGCGACCTGGATACGCAACTAAAAATTAATCACGAAAATGGTGAAACTAGTACTTGGTTATTAGGTTCGTTCGTTTTAAATTAAAAAAAACAACATTTAATTATGATTTCTTAGTTTTTTATTTAAGGTGATTCCGGTTACGCTCTGAAGCCATACATTATTACACCATTTAGGTCCGCAGAAGAAGAAATTTCAAAACGAAACATAGCAAAGCGAGAAATATCGTTGAAAGGACGATTGGAGTCCTAAAAATTCGATTCCGTTTCCTTGAAGTTGTCCGTGGCAAGACAACTTCATTATTCATCGGAGAAATCGTCAACAAAATTATAAACGTGTGTTGTGCACTTCACAACTTGTGCGTTTTCTATAATATAGAAATGGAGAATATAGAACAGGCGAACACAAACACAGAGGTTGACAATGCGGAACTCCTGGGATCGGTAAATGATGGACAAAATACAGAAATAGGGCAAAGAGTGCGAACTTAACTATTGAATACTATTAGTTAAATAAAGTTGTATTTCTAATAAATTCACTTTTTATTTAACTTAAATACACAAATAATTCCGACTTTTTCGTCGCAATTCATTTGATATTTTATCACATATTTTAAATTATTATTGGTTATCAATTAATTAGACCGATTTTCCTTTAAAGCTAATTTTTTTCCTTATATTCGATCGTTCTTATTTTATACTCCATATTTTGTTGACGGCATCGTTTTTTATCCAGTTGGATTTCTTTCCATATTTTGAATTTTTGATTTTTTATTTCATAAATTTTTCTTAAGTACCGGGCACAATCTCTTGTATTTTTTTCAGTCTCTTGTGCGCTTTTGGTTTGCATTTCTAGAAATTGTTTTCGTTCCTCTTGAAAATTATTTCTCGACCTTCTTCGAGTGTTTCTTGATATTGCTGCCAATATTTGTGCTTGATCGTTTATCTGAATTTGCGGTTCTTCTAACGTAATACCTTCCTCCACTGCTAGGTTTAATTCTAAATCAGCCCCTATATTTTCTTCTGTGGATTGCTCACCAAAAACGTCCGAAGAAAGGTTTGATTCAGGATGAGTCTCCGATGGAGTTTTCAGAACTAATCCAGCTCCTCTTTGCAGTGCTAGTAATCCTTTCGTAACACAAAAGGCTAATTACACTTTCTTCTAGGGGTTAAAATACATATAATTTATTACTCCCACCTCCAGTGACTGAAAATTCTTTCTTGTTGTGAGCCATTTTTTTTTTATTTTTTTTTTTAGATCATTCCAGACCTGAAATAACAATTTTAATATTGAACTATATACGTACAACTTTATATTTCTTTTATATGGTCTTACTTTTTGCCATCCTACTCCTTCTCGAATTGGAGGACCTAAGCTGTTCAGCTTGGCAGCAAAACTGTTCCACTTTCCATTAAATTCTGTTTTGGAACTACCAAATGAAAAAAATCCTTTGGCAATTCCCACATTTTTTTCCATCAGTTGCACTAAACATTCAAATTGCTTGCAATTTGTTATTTTAACACTAAGCACAAAAAAAATTACGTATTAATATGAAAATTATTATTTTTTAATTAAAATGCTTCATTTAAAACGCATCATGCGTTAAAAATATGAAACTTACGTTTTGCTCGTTTCCATTTTGATCTATCACTTCAAAATTCGAGATGACAAAAACGTCACTTCAAGTGAAGAAAATTTTTTCAAATGACTAAGAGAATACGACGTAAAACGATGTTTGTCACTTCAAACAACGATTGTCGCTTCAATCGACTAAGAGAATACCAAAATTTGACAGTCGTTACAAGTGACACGACTAAGAGAATAGGGGTGTAAATCTTGATTCAATATGTGAGAAACACGTTCTTTGGGCATACGGATAGCTTCCTCTATCTCTCTAACTTTAATTCAACGGTTGTCTAGCACCATTTTTGGAACTTGGTCGATGTTATCGTCAGTGGTTACGGGTCTACTAATGCTTTCGATCGTTTTCGTCTATCGTTCAACTATATCCTATCGTATTTCGTTAGTTTCGGTACTACTGCTTTCGATTATCAAAACAATTTTAGTACCAAAATTATTTAAGTGTTGTCAGAGTAATATTTTCAAATAGGGCTCTCACAACAATGTACGAGCAATGGAATTGCAGAAACTTTGATCATTCTGCAAGAAAATGTATTTTCGGAGTTGATTTAAAAGTCATATTATCGTTAACGTTCACAGTAAGCGAAAGTGATAGTACAAAAAAAATTGGTAGCGCACAACCAACGAAAACGATCGAAAGCAATAGTAGGCCCTCAGGTTTCGGACGTCTTGGAAGGCTTATCGTCAGCCAAGCTGCTACGGCCACGTTTTAATTCCGCTGCCAAACTCTTCTTTGATTTGCCTAGATGTATTGCCTTTCAAAATTTCATCTATTTTTCCCATAATGATGGCAGCACTCGTCAATAAAAGTGGAGGAATGTGTTTGAGCTGATATCGGAAATATTTCAGACAACCTTCGTGCTTGACCCAGTATCATTGATACATGATGATTAATCGCATAATAAAATTATAAACTCCAAAGGCTACGAACCTGGCTGAGCTTAAGTTGCTGTCAATTTGATTAGGTTTGGTAGAGCTGACCTTTCAATCGATTCTAGATAAGAAATCATAAAGGGAATGGTTGAAATAGAGGCCAACTCAAGCTGTTAGGGACCGACTGGCTCAGTATTAAGCTCGAACCTGCGACAGTTGGGATGGTGGCGTACACTTTAACCACTCGACCATCACAGTTATATCTGTGTGCAGTAGAATTCGTTTCAATAATGATGATGAGCTCAAGCACGTGGTTATTTTTTATCTGTTATCACAGTTCATCATGCGACGAACGTGATAATGAGACCATCCCAACTTTCAAATACCCGAAGAAAGGGAACTGCTCACTCACTAGAACACACTGCTAGTTTCATCGTCTCAGCAATTACTCGATTCGTTGTGCCTAGATACATGAAGTTCATATGTATTTCTTTGATACAGTGAGGTAGATAGATATTTCAATTTTTTAACACCTAGAACACTTATTCACCTTCGCCATTGTTCAAGTTTCATATTTATCCGAAGATTATATTATAGTATCGTAACAGTTAGCTTTTGCAGGTTGAGTTATTGACGAATGCCAGCTCTTTAAGAAAACCCAGCCAATAAGCGTGTTCAGTACCAAGTGCTTTGCGTTTATTGTGTATAACCCCAACCTTTTTCCAATAATTTCTGTTCCCAGCATCCGGATACATATCTTGAACCAGTTAAATATTTTTACTGGCCCATTTTACAAAGCTTGCTCAGTTCTGTCCCCTATTTATATTGTTCATAGTGTTTTCCAAGTCATTGAAAATACCTTGCTTATCGATAATATGTATTAAGTTGATGTGAATAACTTTTTACCAATCGATAAACCAACCTTATCTCATTTACATTGTTGTAAAATTCTACTAAGAATCCTGTAACAACTACATATATAATTAAAACACATACATTTCATTTTAAACTTATTGTCATCTAATATGGTTTTCTTCAAGATTTCTTTTAAAAATTACTTTCGAACAATAAACATTAAAAATTATAAATTTTATTACAATTCTGGTAATTTCTATATAGAGTACTCTAGGTAGTGTTATACGTCCACAATACACACACACATACATAAATATAATTTTAAGGTAGGTAGGATTGCGTATAAACTACTACTAAATTAAATACTACCTAATCTTGAGTGTTTTTAACTAATTCTTAAAATGTTTTTTTTATCACATTAAAATAATGTACGGTAGGTTCTAAATATTAGAGCGAAGAGGATACACCTCCATATATAGTTTTGATCTGTATTTTTGAACTATGAGTTATTTGTGAGTTACCTACAAGGAAAGGAGTTGAGTGTTGCACAGATTACTATTC
Source organism: Nephrotoma appendiculata (assembly GCA_947310385.1). Classification (NCBI taxonomy): domain Eukaryota; kingdom Metazoa; phylum Arthropoda; class Insecta; order Diptera; family Tipulidae; genus Nephrotoma; species Nephrotoma appendiculata. The sequence goes on from OX371224.1 coordinate 59,027,241, forward strand.
GTTGATCGTTTGCGTTTAGTAAGTCGTTAACAATAATAATATCATTTTGATTTTGTTTGATTAAAAAAAACGTTTTTAGTACGTTCGATGAGATTTGGTGAAATTTTATTGTTGAGCCCCCACCCTAGTTAAAATAAATACCTATGCTATAAAAGATTAGTTTAAATTGACGCAAGTAGTCCAAGTATAGTATACAACTTTCATTCGTCCCGTACACACGCGCGCACAAATAAAATTTCACCAAAATCTCACTATTCAAAATTTTAAATTTTTTATCCTAATTCTTAAAACCTAACAAATTTTGTTTTATCACACCAAAAATACATAAAAAGAATAGAATTTATGTTTTATATAATATATCACCTACTATCTAAATTTCTAACAAACAAACAATTTTGTGCAAGAATAATGGGAGATAAAATGTGTAAGCCTATCCAATACTATTTTTAAAACGGACGTTTTCTATTCATCATCTGCCTCTGATAATTCATCGCTGCCATCGTCTTGATCATCCTCAGTGCACTCGGAATTTTGATAATAAACTCCGTCACCGTTGGTTGATGATAAGTCCGCAGCCGATTTATCTTTCGTGAGTGGAATTTGTGAAGCAACGGTCGTAGTCGACGCTAACGATGTTGATGGTTGTGAAATAGCAGCGGATGATGTGCCACTATTACTACTCGATGTCTGGTTGCCACTTGCAACGGACGCAACAGGTACAGTTAATTTTGATGATGAAACAGTAGCTGCTTGTTGCTTCGATGGAGATTCAGTTTGATCAATTTCATCTCGCCGATATGTACCATCGGTAATACGACGAATGTCACGCATACGACCACCTGCCGGACGGAATGTATTATTCTCAGCGTTTAATTCCCAATTACGGAATGGATCATGATGACGATTTTGTGGATAACGCCGCGGAGAATTTTGATATCGTCCGCTGCCATCACTTCGGCCGCCATAATCACAGTACTCGTTTCCATTCTCGTATTCTCGGAGACGAACAATATTCGGATTATTTCGCAAAACCCGGCCATTTTCTTGAGAGTTCAATCGTAGCAAACTACGCCGCGTTTCTTGGGTCGATGCGTCTCCACATCCATCACATTTTCGCGAGAACATAAAATTAAAATCAATTATTTTATAATCCGGTCCACTTGGCTGGCCACCAACCCAAAGCGGCAACCATTTATTAACTAAAAGCCACTGTAATGACGATTTGGAGATTCGATTAAGGGCAGAATTGTGTTCCGGTACGTTATTATTAGCTGCACGAATCGAAGAGCTTTGTGTTGCAGACTTTTTTGATATTTTTGGAATCGCGCCAGTCCGAGAAGCAGTTTGATTGTTTCCTGATTGATTATTTGCCGAGGACGATGATAAATTGTTTGGCGGTGATGGACGGGGATTCGTTGCACGATAAATATTGCTCATAGACTGGGAATTTTCACCACCTAGGCAACTAAAAAAGCTGTTGCTATTTTTAACACTGTCGTCATTTGCGGTTTTATTATTTTGTGAAGAAGCTGTTGCTGCATTCAATCGAATATGGCCCATGGTACCTAAATGTGAATGGCCCAGTACAGCGTAATGACCACCCAAATTATAATGATCAATATTGCCGCACGACGAACTAAGATGGCGTTCGATTCGGCCGATACCATGTCCGATTACGTCAAGTCGCCCATAGACTCGGCCCCCATTTGACGTTGAGCACGAGTAAATAGGCTCTTCATGAATCTGCTCATAAATATTCTCATACCTAATATAATTATGATACGATTCAGTGTCATCAAAGCTGCGTTGGCGTTGATGGTGTGGTCGATTTAATGACGTAGTGTATCTCGGCCTCTTTCCACTGTTCTCTAGATAGATGTTGTTGAATCGGCGAGATCTTGGAATATCATATCCAGCAGTTCGGTCATACAATTCATTGCGATAGGCCATGGGAAAATTTTGATTAGCTGGACGACTAATATTACTGCTGTTATTATTCTGAAGATTAACGATTTGAGCAACAGGAAAATTATTTTCAGCAGGGGCAGCGGCAGCAGCATATGGTTCAATAGTTTCATAAATATTTTCGTAATGAGGATTTCCATTTTGTTGTTGTTGTCTTGGATTTTGCATATAACCAATAGCACCCTCAGAAAATCCTTCTGCTTGACTATTATCATCCTCACCACGTGCTGCAGCAGCACCCTGCTGTTCCATTCACAAAGGCTTGTCTATCATACACACACCAGCATAACTGCGGCCAATACCCATCGCTGCGGGTAAAATACGCCATGAGTTACTTTCCGGGCAGTAAATTTCAACCGATGCCAAATTCGAAACTCCATCATCCCCTCCGACCACATAAAGTAATCCACTGTGAGCTACCACACCAGCATTTCGGCGACAAAAAGACATATCCGAAACTGGAGTCCAAGTGTTCGTCTCCGGATTATATGATTCAACAGTTTTTCTTAAATGTGGACCATCATGTCCGCCTACAGCATACAAAATATTGTTTAAAACACCCACTCCTGCTCCACTCCGTCTCGCTGTCATATCAGATACTTTTGTCCAAGTGTTTGAACTTGGATGATATCGTTCAACAGACGCTAAACACTGTCGTGATGCCCCATCGTACCCACCAACCGCATACAAATAACCATTTACTACTCCTACGCCCACAGAACTCCTTCTCGTTGACATCGATGCTATTAATGACCATTCCTGAGCTCTCGGGTCATACATTTCTGCCGAACTAAGTCCGGTCGTACCGTCGAATCCGCCTACAGCGTAAATACAACCATTTAATACTGCAACTCCTAACGTGGATCGTCGAGCTTCCATACTGCAACAGGTCGACCACGAATCTATTGTTGGATCATACACATCAACAGTGCGCACGCGTAACGAACCATTAAACCCACCAACCGCGTACACCTTATCGCCCAACACAGCAAGTCCTGCTCGGCATCGTCGCCCCGGCATTTCTGCTGCCTGATACCATTTCTCTTCTCTCAAATCGTAGCATTCAACGGATCGAATTGCTTTTGGTGCCTGACCTCCAATAACCAATAGTATTTTGGGCAAACCGACCGGCTGTCTTGGTATCATTCGGACAGTTTTAAATGACAATTTGGCTTCACCTTTCAACAAATGAAATTTAAACGCTTCAATCAATAAATCTTTACAGTGAATATCACCCTTCAAGAGCGGTTCATTTTCAACCCGGTTCACTAAATACTCCTGTGATAAGAGTGGCAACCGGACATGCTGCATTAAACTTGCGATATGCTCCTGCCGTATATTCGGATCGAATTGTATCCAAGCCACCACACTTTCAAAAACTTTCTCTTCCGATGCCACCGACAATCGATCATTTCGTATTAATTCAACCACCTGTTCACTAGTCATATTCAAAAATTCATCGTACTGTACCACCTCGGTGAAATGCTGCTCGATATACGTGGCCGCATAGTTGTACAACTCAATGCAACCGTGCATATCGGCAAAATCTCGTATACCCAAACAATTCGAAGGGTCAAGCTGCGTTTGTAGATAATCACAACAAGCATCACGTACATCGGTCAATTGAAGAAGGTTTGCGGCCGTAAGTAAAACTTGAACATTATCTTCCGTAACTTCGACTAGCGAAGTATACACGTATTCCACGAGTAGCTGAAGTGCATGATAATCGACTCCTTGCAATGTGATACGGTCCTGTCGTGATTCTTCGAATCCCGTGAACATTGCATAAAAATATGGACTGCATGCGGCCAACACCATTTTATGAGCTGGAATTTCCATGCCATCGGCAACCAAAGTTACATCACACAATAGATTTTGTCTGCGAAATTATATGAAAAATTTGTTAGTGGTTTACGATAAATAGCAGAATGCCATAATTTAAACTTACTTTCTCATGTTGTTCATGGTATCAAAACTGCGCGATGTATGCTGATTGTTGCGATATGATCCGGTTGTTCGATCTTTTCCATTTGATCGTGGTAACTGTTTCTGTGAACTTTCATCTAAAGAATTTTGACTGGCATAACGAAGAAGTAGGCAACTAAAATGACGAAATTGTTTGAATTAGCAAAAGGAGTGGTAAACGTGTGAGGTAATATAAAGAAAATCTTGAAGCACAAGCCATACTACGCTTTTATACCAATTCGCCTCGTGGCACATGAATTAGGATTATAACAGTTCTTCATTTATTTTATTGAACCGACAAACAATACCGATAGCCAACGAATATCCCGGGTTGATAGAACAAGGAAACAAAACTGCTAAAGCAATTTTATCAAAAACTGAAAATGTTTGTAATATCTTCGTACCATGACGTCACAGCGTTGCATTTGAATAAAATGTAGGGCAGAGCAGAGGAGTACTATTTCGACTCGAAGAAGAATAAAACTAATTTTTTAAACATCCAGAGCCTTATAACGCCTACGAAAACTACTTTTGTTAGAAATATGTATTGGCTTTTTTATTAATTTGAAAAAATTGAGCAAAAATGTTAGATTTTAAAGTAGTTAAGTAAATTACAATTGATCTGGATCAATAGAGCAAGTTTTGTCGGTGCTGGGTTCACTTGTATCTCTTAATCTAATGGAATGAAACTTAATAAAAAGTCTGGCAAGCTACAAGTATCAAATAAACGGAAAATGCGAATTTGTTGAGCGATTAGCTCAATTCTGACCTTTTCAGCTCCAAATAATTTTAAGGTGATAACCCCCGTGAATAAATAAGCACAACTAACAACTAAAACATACACAGACAAGAAATCCCGAGAATGTGAATACACAAATCGAAAAGGTCATCCAAGTTCGTCTCGTTAAGATAACGAATTCGGAGTGCTACGGTTAATAACCCAATGACCAGTATATACAATTAATCGAAAATCCGCGATTAAAGGGGCTATATATCAGATAGGCACTTAATATGTTGCACACGAATAATTTTGACGTAGGTGTAAGATCACAAAAAAATTCATTGCCAAATATTACCACACACGCAAAGCATAAACGTAAAATGTTGTTTATATTTAGATTTACATTGGATGCATAAATTAACTAACCTTCCCCGTTCTAGTGTTCCACTTTCTGCCGCACTATTGCTTATTTGATGATTCGGGTGCGATGGTGCAAGATTTTGTGGTTGCGCCTGCATATTGCTGATGCCACTAATGTTCGAGTTTCCGTTTGTACTGTTACCGTTGCCACTATTACTACTGCTGCTGCTACTATTACTACTGGTACTGCTCCCTGCACTACCGTTGTTAACACTACCGCTACTGCCACTGTTTGTTGCCTTATTGCCCCCACCAACGTTATTCATTATACTCAACGTGTACTTCGATAAGAATGCGCCTAATGCAAGCATACACACAAGTTGCAGCCTCACAACAAAGAATCCAGTTTCTCTACTTCCAGTGTCCAGTATTTACACCATCAAATTTCACTATCATATTCGATCCACAAGCCCAAAACACTGACAACAAAACACAGAAATGGCGCAGAAAAATGTTCTGCTCTTCACACAAGTATTTCTGAATCACAGTTTCTTTTACAAACAAAACGTGAACTTTACCATTTTACCTTAATACTAAACTAAAAATTTTGCAATTCAATGATTTCGAGAAAAGTAAATTAAAAGTTAAATAAAATTATATAAAACTGAAACTCGTTTTTAGTGCCCGCACAGTTTGATATTCTGTGACGCCATATTGAAATAAAATTAAAAACAAAAATAATGAAAATTGCGTGATTTAACAGCAGCGATTGTTAAACTTTTGTTTATGTTCATAAAATGTCAAAACGAGTAGTGCAATTCTAGTACTATTGTTACGATTTTGCCTTGTCAATCAAGGTTCGAATCACTGGATTGTGAATAAATACACTGCTTCAGTTTTAACTCACACAATTTTATTTACACAACACAATTTATTATACAACACAATTTTCACAATTAATTATTATAATTATAACACACTTTTTAATTATCACTTTAATAATCGCTTTAATAATCACTTTAATAATCTTTCTATTTAACCTTCACTGTATCACGTTTAAAATAATACTCAGCATTCCACGTCTACGCGCGCCCTTATATACCAAAATATTTGTTTCTAGAATAATCCTAAATGCGCAGCAAATATGTTAGTATAGAAATACGCCTAAATGTTGAGTATAAATTATAAATGTAATTGAACAATTAATGAAATTAACTTATTCTATTCTATTCTAGGTGTCACCGTAACACTACCCCCCACCTAAGCCTGTTCGTCCCGAACAGGATCCAGATCACCTCCTCTGTAGAGCGCCAAACGCTCTAAATGCACCACCTTTGGTTTACCTTTCCGTCCTTTCTGTATGCGATAAACCACGTCGTTCAATCTTTTAATGACAGTGTAAGGTCCTTCCCATGTGGGTTGCAACTTCGGTGATAATCCCTTGTGCCGTTGCGGGTTGTGAAGCCATACCAATTGCCCTTCCTCGAAGCCTTGATTATTTGCTCGTATGTCATATCGAGCTTTCATTCGATCACTTGATATCCGAATTTTCTCCCGTACAAATTGATGTATTTCATTAAGTTCCTCTTTCATCCGGTCGACGTAATCCTGTCCGCATAGAGCTGCTGATGGAACAGCCCCAAACTTTAAATCTCCGGGTAATCGCAGATTGTTCCCAAATATGGTTTTAGCTGGTGTCACTCCCGTTGTGTCATGTACCGCTGATCGGTAGGCCATCAGGAACATCGGTATATGTCGATCCCAGTTGCGTTGGTTCCTTTCCACAACCTTTGCTAGATATTCCTCCAATGTGCCATTGAATCTTTCCACCATACCGTCCGACTGTGGGTGTAAAGGCGTCGTTCTTGTTTTATTGATTCCCAGCATTTGACATATCTCCTGAAATATCACCGATTCGAAATTCCTTCCTTGATCCGTGTGAATTTCCATAGGTACACCAAATCTGCTAATCCAATTGTTGACCACGGCATCAGCTATTGTTGTTGTTTCCTGATTGGGTATGGGGTACACTTCCGGCCATTTACTGAAATAATCCATTATTACTAGCACATATTTATTTCCGCTCTCGGTGGTCGGAAATGGCCCCGCCACATCCATTGCAATTCTCTCAAATGGTGCCCCGACATTATATTGTTTCATGGTTCCACGGCTTTTTCGTGCTGGTCCCTTTACTGCCGCACATTGGTCACATCTTCGACACCATTCTACTACTGACTGTCTACATCCGGACCAATAGAAACGTTGTCGAATTTTGGCTAATGTTTTATTAATCCCTAGGTGACCTCCACTTGCTCCTCCATGATACTCCTTGATGATTTCCGCTATCCGATCTTTTGGCACCACTACCAACAATTGTTTTACTTTACCATCCGTGCTTTCCCACTTTCGTTTTAAACATCCATTTTCTATGTGGAGGCTATCCCATTGAGCCCAATAAGCTTTTACAATGGGAGTTTTGTCAGCTATCTCACTCCATGTGGGCCGGTGTTCCTTTTCCTTATGTTTCATGATGAATGATAGGTCAGCATCCCGTAATTGCTCCTTCTTGATCAGTCCATTCCTCATCAGGTAGCACTTGCATAAGCCGAATATCGATGATGTTTTCCTTACCCTCCACACGCCCACCATTCTTGCATTCCGCGGGACATGGTCTTCTTAATAACGCGTCGGCATTTCCATGTGCGCTTTCCTTTCGATGTTCAATATTGGCTTCATCTGTCAAGCTGTCATCGCCTCTTTCTACTCTCGAAACTTGGATGGACCTTATGGGGCAATCGGTTGTGGGAGTCAGCTTTTGCTCCTTCAAGCTGTCTCTTTTTAACGACTCCAATGTCGTCCGACTCTCCTTTCCGGCCTCTCTCTGCTGTTCGTTTGGTCTACGCTTCATAGGAGATGGCGATCTTCCTCGTTTGTTCTTAATCTCCCAACAGTCCCGTGAGATGTGACCGATTCTATTACATACCCAGCATTTAATCCTGCCACTTCCATCTCTGAACCTTGGCGTAATCCGCTCGGTGTCTATCCTGGAATCAATCTCCACTCGACGAATTTTCATTGCTGGTTTGATGATGGTTTGCGCAGTTTCGTTTGTTAACGCACAAGCGATGGTTTCCGTAAAAGTTGCCTTAGGTGACAACATCACCGCTCTGCGCGTCTCAGGATCTCGAATACCGTCAATAAACGCATCTATTTTAATTCGCTCCATGTAATCGGCCGACATATTTGAATGGGCTAAATGCGCGAGCCGCTCAATTGCCGATGAAAATTCCTGTAGCGATTCTCCTCCTTTTTGGTATCGACCCTTCAATTCCATGCGATAGATTTCTCGTTTGTGATCACTTCCGTATTTTCGATCTAACGCCTTCATAATTCCCATGTAAACGTTCCGTTCCTGCTCGGGAATGATTTGTAGTGTTTCTGCCGCTTCGCCTTTAAGAGCCACAATTAACGCTGCAACACATTGTTCTTCAGTCCACTGATTTTGCTTAACCGCCGTTTCGAACTGGAACTTAAAAATACTGAAGGATGTTGTTCCATCAAATGTTGGTGGTTTTATCTTAACTGCATTAACCGTCTGGATCACTTGCTGTGTCGTTCCATTCGCCTTGACATCTTTGAGCTCCTTCTCGAGACGTTTAAAATCTTGTTCAACCGATTCAAATTTTTGTTGAACCGTCCCTTTAACATTTTGAATTTCTGCGTGTACTTCTGTTTGCAGTTTTTCCACTTTACCGTGTAGTGTAGAAGATAATTCCAAAAACCTCTCGTCTATTTTCTTTTGGCCATCTTCTATTTGGTTTTTAATGTCCGCCCCTTGTTGCTCCATCTGCTGTTTCATGTCCTGGTTCGACAATTTCATTTGATGTTTAATGTCCGCTCCTTGTTGCTCCACTTGTAACATCTGTTGTTTCATATCCTGGTTCGATTGTTTAATGTCCGCCCCTTGTTGCTCCACTTGTAACATCTGCTGTTTAATTCCCTCGTTCGATTGTTTTATTCCCTCCAACTGTTGTCCCATCATCTGATTCATAGCAGCCATCAACTGCGATAAATCGAAACTTCCAGATGGGTTTTGTGTTGTTCCGACCATCGTTTGTTCTTCCTTTTCTTTCTTGTCCACACTGATCTCATCCGTGTTGTCCTCCTCGAAATCATACACGTCTGGATTTAAACCGTCCTTCTCCATGGCCTGACGTAGTCGCTCCACCAAACTAGCTTTTGTGCCTTCACTAGCCAAACCTCGCTGCTTCAGTTGCTCCTTTAATTGCGCAAGCTTTAATTCGTAGAGAATCATTTTTCTTATTATTCACAATCCCACCGCTGTCACCAATTGTTAAGATTTTGCCTTGTCAATCAAGGTTCGAATCACTGGATTGTGAATAAATACACTGCTTCAGTTTTAACTCACACAATTTTATTTACACAACACAATTTATTATACAACACAATTTTCACAATTAATTATTATAATTATAACACACTTTTTAATTATCACTTTAATAATCGCTTTAATAATCACTTTAATAATCTTTCTATTTAACCTTCACTGTATCACGTTTAAAATAATACTCAGCATTCCACGTCTACGCGCGCCCTTATATACCAAAATATTTGTTTCTAGAATAATCCTAAATGCGCAGCAAATATGTTAGTATAGAAATACGCCTAAATGTTGAGTATAAATTATAAATGTAATTGAACAATTAATGAAATTAACTTATTCTATTCTATTCTAGGTGTCACCGTAACACTATTTTAATTTCAAGATTACTTCCATCTACCGCATAATAGGCCTATTTTGCAAAAAAAGAAAATGAAAAAAGACAATGACCTCAAATTTTTAGAAATTCAGTTTATTCCAAAAATTTTAACATAAACTAACTCCTCCCGAACCATATGTCTTATCCCACTTAATATACTGATTCAAATCATTTGGGGATACGCTTGATTTCACCCGATTTAATGCGTTCATGAAATCGGTCACATTGAGCGGCCTCACATCATTCGTATCAATAAATTCCATTTGGCTTATCGGAATGGATCGAATCGGCCCCATTGACGCCTCGTGACATAGCGTTTTCATATCGGCGCCCGAATAGCCATCAGTCATTTCCCCAATATGGTTTACATCATTCGTTGTCAAACTGTGACGCTCCAATTTAATTAAATTGTGCAGGATTTGCACCCGTGCCTCGAATTCGGGTAGCGGAATATAGAGCCGCTTCACTAATCGGCGACGTGCTGCCTCATCCAATTCCTGGGGTCGATTAGTCGCACCAATAATCAGGATTCGATCATCTTCGCCTGTGCCAACACCATCGAGTTGTACCAAAAATTCCGTTTTTAACCGTCTCGAACTCTCGTGTTCCGATTCTGACCGCTGACACAGTAGTGAATCAATTTCGTCAATAAATACGACCGCAGGTTGAAGTGCGGAGGCGACCGTGAATAAGGCTCGAACCATTTTTTCACCGTCCCCGATCCATTTTGACGTTAGGGACGATGCGCTTATACTAAAGAAGGTCGATTTAGATTGGGACGCGATGCACTTGCCAAGAAGGGTTTTACCGGTGCCGGGCGGACCAAACAGGAGTATGCCACGTGGAGGACGTCGTAGTCCAGTAAAAATATCTGGTCGAAGTATCGGTAGTATGACCGCCTCTTGAATAATCGTCTTGGCATATTTAAGACCGGCAATATCGTTCCATGAAACATGTGATGAATTGTCCATGATCTCACTTTTTATTAACTCGATCATTTTCGGGTCGATATTTTTGAATTTTTCATCTACGACTGGTTCTGTTTCAGTAGATGGTGGTGGCGGTGGTGTTTCTTGTGGATTCTGCCGAACTGGTGGAATAAATTTTGCGGTTAGCCTACTACCCAAATATTTTCGTGTGCTGCCGTAATCTTGTGCCTGCGGTTCTTCTTGTTTGGGCGGTGGTAATATGGGTTTGGCATACACCTGATCCGCACGTGATGTCGATGGATCTTTGCGTTTTAATAAATTCTGGATGTGATACTCTTCAAGGCCGGTGCGAAATTCCTTTGTCAGCTTGCTATCCATGTCCGATGTGCTAGCCGGCGGATTAGGCACTTCCACCGATTTTGAAGCTCTTTTCGGCTGAAAAGGAGGTGTGTATGATTTCTTAACTGGTGATAATGAACGAATAATAAAATTTCGTTCCTCTTGAGGACTTGGTGGAGTAGCGTCGATAACAGTGGTGCATATTTCTGGTTCAGATTTATATTTAGTAAACGCATGTTTTAAATCATTCTCTGTTACACCTAAGGAACCACAATTAGTGCAATCATCAAAATCGAACGAATCCACATCTATATTACTACTCCAGTTGGCCGCATTAATATTCTCGATTGACAAATCGTTCCAAATTTCACGATAGGTTTCAATCGTGTTCTTGGACTCTAGAAAAGTTAGCTCGTGATATTGATCAAGATAGTGATCGAGCAGGGCACAGGTTGCAGCATTTTCCTGTCTGCAAATAAAACAAAACATTTGAATTATCAGAATTGGGGAGCATCGTTCCCAACATGCTATACCGTGAACGAATGGACTGAGTTTGAAGGGCTTGGCCTAGCATACGAATATTAGCCATTTTCTGTACATTACTTATATTACTTTGATTTGCTTGAGTTAAGCGATTTACCAACACTTGAAATTCATCATTTTCTTTATTTGTTTGTGACATTGTTTATCCACCGCAGTTTTCAAATTTCATGACTGACATTTGACATTTTAGTGGGTTAAAAAGTAACTTTTAAGATATCTCCATCTATTTGCCAGTAATAAAAACAACAGTCGGTTCAACCGGTAACTAAAATAGAACCTAGTGCTGAAGAATACGAATAGATGTCAGCCCAACACTATTAAAAGACTTTTTTTTTAAATATTTACACAGAATTCTTTGGGAAAAAATGATCAAAAAAAATTGATCATGATCAAAAAATTTTGATCAGAAATACCTGATCATGTTCTTTGGGAGCAAATAATTGATTTTTTTTTGATCAGTGATCAAATTTCGAAATCCTAATTTTTTGGAGGATTTGTTTTGTGATCAAAAAAAAAGAAAAACGTCAGTGTCAAAACAAAGAAACAAAAAACAAGCCATTTTCATTATCGGCATTATAATTTGATGTTTATATTTTTTCATGCGTTATAAGTGTTTATTTAAACTAAATATTATAAATAATATTAATTTTATTGTAATTTAAATTGAATTTGGTGTAATTAAAAGTGTTTTTCTTTTTACGTGTAAAACATTTTTTGTTGTTGTTTGTTTTGATTTCCCTTTAAACAAATGTAAACAAACCATTTTTTTCTTTTTTCGTGTTCATTGGAGCAAAAAATAATTGATCTCTTTTCATTTTTACCAAAGAATTTGATGTTAATTAGTTCGCGAATTCATCTTGAAAATTTCATCTGCAAAATTTAAAATGTTAGTTTTAATGCTATTGGGAAATACACATAAATTATTTGATAAATATCAAAATTTTTATTTCAACTATTAGTACAAAGGTACGGCAAGGTTCCATTAATTCACCAAAATTTTCGATGACATTCTGGCTCAATTTCTTGAATACAATTAATATTTGGGGAAGGGCGAGAGGTGAGGGGTGGTAAAGGACGTCGTTTCTAGAAGTTCAATATATCAGCCGAAATGTCAAATTCACCTGCACGTGGTGCTCCCTGCTAATCAACCAACCAAGCAATGATGTTCTTTCTCTCAACAACTGACCCACTAACAATTCCAATGGTTCGGTTGGTATTAACTGCTTCAACAGCCAGTAATGAGTTCACAACAAAAAGTAATTTATTTACACCTTCTAACGAGGCTGTTCCAATGGCTTCTGGAATGAGCCAACTATTGCGATATCATTCATTGAAACTGAAAGTTCAAAAATGTCTAGATCACCACCTAGACAAACATATTCCGCGGCTCAGAAAACTTGTGTAATAGTAAAAAAGGCATCACAATGTAGCAATAAAACCAATAAAACAGAAGTTTTGGAAACGCGTCTTACTAGTTATAATGGAAAAAAAATTCTCTTTGGAAGTTGGGAAGCATTCACACGCAAAAGTTAATGAAAAAACCCGAACCAGTGCATGTATCTCAACAACACTAGAGGCAAGAACAACCCAAGGTGTACATAAAGCAAAGGCGCCACCGCCAATTATTGTGATTGGCATTACAGAGTTTGCGAATAGTCAAGCTTTAGTGGCACTAAGCAATAATGTTTGGAAGATCAATACTCTAATCGCTTTAGCCACAAAGCTCACTGACGAAAATAAAGAGTATAGTATGGTAGACTCACGAAAGTAAAAATAAAAATTAAGTTAAAACAACCGTGAAATTATGGTTATGGCCAGAAGTCTTCATCACAACCTGCAGAAAGGAAGATATAGAAGAACGTTAAACATCCTTGAACGGAACAAAATTGAAAATAGCGAAGGAACCAATATCATTAAAAGGGGCTTCAGCTATTCATGCTCAAATTCAACAAAACCGAAAAAATTCAAAATATTTTTCAATATTCTCAGCAATACTCAATATGAGGGTTAAAATAGAATCACTGATGAAGAATACGAGATTAAAACCTCAATGCAATAAATGCCAAGGTATATTAACCACACTCAAAGATATTGCCGGCGAGATATTAGATAGTAAAATTACCGAAACGGACCTGCAAGGTGTACAAACCTTTTTACAGGCCACGCTCGGAGTAATACAACTGTAGCGGTACAACTGTAAATAATAAAAATTAATAAAATAATAAATGAAACAACTTGCACAAAATAATGTAAAGCCTAAATTTGGGTCAAACTAACTGAACGCACACGTCATTCTAAATGAGGTGAAATCCTCAAAACGAGGTGTGTGGCTCACAAAATTGTATCATATGTAGAAATAAATAAATAAATAAATAAATAAAATAAAACAAAATTCCCATGCTGGTTGTGCGATGAAATTCATTTCCATCAGGACTATATATATATATATATATATGTATATATATATATATATATATATATATTTATATATATATATATATATATATATATATATATATATATATATATATATATATATAAATAAAATAAATATATTATTTATATATTTAGGTGAAGGGATATTTTGTTATAACTTAAAGCAATTATAATTCTATATAGTAATACTGTCTAATTACTCTAAGTGAAGGCAAATATCCACTTGATAATATCCTAAATACTAAACGTATTCAATAAATGTGGTCCTGTTTCGTATCATGTACTTTAGTGTACCATGTACTGTTTTGTGATGTCCTGTTTTATTACATCATGCTTTGAAATGTGCCATAGTGAGCGGCTTCGCATATGAATACGTATTTGCTTGTTACAAAAATCGGATTTTGGACCTTAATAAACACCCGTGCAACTTAACGGCAGAATTTGCTTAAGTATGTGTATGCTAATCTACAGATATTCTTCTTTCCCTGTGTACTCGTATTTGTACATATATATACAGGGTGACCCTTAAGTAAGTACAATAAATTCGGGAGCTGAAGAAGGACACTAAATGAACAAAAAATTATATGAAAACACATATCCTATCTGTAACCGTTATAGAGATAATCACGGTTCTACTGTAAAATTAGTCACTTTGAATTTCATTGATAACTTAAAAGCTATTTTATTCTCACAAATATCTGAAATAAACGTTTTATTATCGCAAATTAATTAGTTGATCAAACACAGGGAAAATAATAAATCATTTATAGTTTCTTCAAGCGAGGAAGTGTGCTAGGCCGGTAACAACTAGAGCGCCTGCACCAGAGGAAGCTGTTCTGAGCGCAACAAAAATAGTTCGTGAATTTAACGTGAATCAAAAGCTTACCTGAAAAAGTTTAAGGGAAAACAATTATACCCCCATAACATTCAACGTGTACAGGAGCTATTTCTAAGAAAATTTTTAAGATATCCGCAACTTTATGAAATAAAGTAAATATAAAGTAATTCTTGCGTGCATCATATGTAATTTTTCTTGAAGCTGATCTACCTATCTTGCTAGATGATGTACTAGTTTGGATCCAAAATAGAATGTGGTTCATGCATGATGGCGCTCCAGCTAACTCCAGCACAGCAGATAGCGAGTTTATGAACATAATGTTTGCCGACCGTTGGATAGGTCGAGGTCTTCAAAGATCAAACCGCAAGAATGGAATGATCTCAGGTTTTAAATCCTCTAAATTTTTTCCTGTGTGAACATCTGAAATCAATAGTTTATGGTAAAACCTATCCCAAATCTGGATACTGGAATATTAAAATTTTTCTCGTTTTTCTTGCATTTTACGATAAAACTATTGACGCGTCAGTATGACAAATATTTCAAAATTAGAGAAAAAATTCAAATATTTTGAAAATATACATTAATAATGCATTTTTTTTAATGAAATATTGAAAAAAATAAAGATATTCACACTTCGTTTAGTGTGAAGTTTTAGGCCCCATGTTTGATAAACTGATTAATTTGCGATAAGAAAAAACCTTGATTATCTCTTATAATAGTTACAGATAAGATAAAGGGTTATCCAATTCAAGCTTGATAAAGTAAACTTAAAAAAAACACACAAAATATTCGGAATGTATTGTAATTTTTATTTCATTTTACAGATTGATCCTTGCCATTTTTAGTTAAACAAGATATCATTCAAATGTCCTCCACGGGACTTCTTACAGGCCTTGATTCTTTTGAGGTAATTTTCAATGACTTTTCGGCACATTTCGGGCGGTATCTCGGCCATTACCTTACGAATATTAGTTTTCAATTCGTCAAGAGTTTGAGGGTTGTTTGCGTAAACACGATCTTTCGCGTAGCCCCACAAAAAGAAATCCAAAGGCGTTAAATCACAGGATCTTGGAGGCCAATTGACATCAGCCAATCGCGAAATCAAACGTCCAGGAAATTTCTCTTGCAAAAGATCTCGATTTGCTCGTGGTACGTGACTGGTTGCTACATCCTGCTGGAACCACATATCGTCAAGATCATAATCTTCGATTTTCGTAAAAAAATAATCGGTTAACATGCGGTCATAGCGCTCAGAATTGACGGTAACGGTTCGTCCATGGTTGTTCTCAAAAAAATACGGCCCAATCACACCACCAGACCACAATGCGCACCAAACAGTGACTTTTTCCGGGTGTAATGGCTTCTCTACAATCAATTGTGGATTTTCTGAGCCCCAAATTCTACAGTTTTGCTTATTAACGTATCCACCAAGCGAAAAATGAGCTTCATCACTGAAGAAAATTTTGTTCGAAAAATCAGCATCAGCAGATTTAATAATTTTAACGCGTTGGTCGATTGTTAAATGCTCCATATTCTTAAATGGCAGAATGTCAACTAAATAAATGACAGCGTACTTGACGTTTATCTTTGACAGATGTCGGTATACAGATTTCTACTTTATCAACCTCGAATTGGATAACCCTGTATGTGCTGTCATATAATTTTTTGTTAAGATGGTGTCCTCCATCATCTTCCGAATTTATTGTACTTGCTTAAGATTGACCCCTGTATAAAAAAACCGTAAAGTTATTTTGATTTTGATACGCCTATAAGTAGTAATGAAACTGCAAAATATTAGTTTTTATATTTTTCAATAATGTTCTTCTAAGACTTTCGCATTTTGGGAGAAGTAAATTGAGAAGGGAACAAACAAATGTGAGGCGAAATAAATATATAAATAAAATTTTGGGACGGGTTTAAATGGTTGCTTAATTATACCCTCCCGGGACTGGGTACTAGTGAAATAAAAATTGGCAAGCATGTGCAACCGCAACCGGAGTATCATTCCAAGTTGTTGACTGGTAATTAGGGCTCCCGTACCAAATCTTATCAAAAGCATGTTCAATTAGCTGATCAGTTTTTAGAGTTCGATACAAATACCATCTACAATTCCTTTTCTTCAGAGCTTCGTAACTTAGAAAGTTATGATTTTATGTTAACGCTCCCTTCAAATTCTTAAGCATAAGCATTGCAGTTGTTCACTGTAAATAAATTCTTTTAAGCTCATATATTCTTGAACGTTTTTAAAATCTTCTATTCTCTTATAAGCATTTAATATACGTCATAAGCTTTGCTTTAAATAGACAACAAAATGAAACCTTTTATCTCACACCATATACAATCGTGTGGTATACAATCAACAAAATCTTAAATATTTTGTTTAGTTGGTTGCTAGATTTTAACGCCTAATAAGCAAAGCAGTGCACTCATCTGCAAATAATTTTAAAAGCTTACGATTGAGCTTCAGTAAATAAAAGTGTAGATTTTTTTTTTTTTGTTGATTTTACAACTCAGTGATTCTGCTGATTTATTGTATAGTGCTGAGTTTTGTATTCATTTTTTGTTGGTAGGAGCAACTAGAGATAATAAAATTTCTATAAATTAGTACAAATTTATAATTTAATGTGTAGTAACTTTATAGTTTATCTATATAAAATAGTGTACAACACAAAAAACTGTATGTAAATAAAGTGATGGAGAATTTAATAAGTGCGAACTAGAAAGAAGTCATTAACGCATAGAAATTCTATTTTTCTTAATCTGATAAGTGTGTGCTTTAGTTCTAAAATAAGATTTACAGTTCGTGTATGTTTTACAAGTGTGATTAAAAACTCTAGTTAAATAACGTTTAAATTACATTCGAGCGACAACATGCTGGAAAGTTCAGTGAAATATCAATACTATGCAACGTTGTGTGGTAAGCGTTTCTAAGAGTTATTGATTGATTGGGTTGTATAGCGAAACTTAAACTTAAGTCTTCCGGATGTCGCCGGTCCCACTATGTATACACTCTCTTTACACATAACATGACGAGAATAGATCAGGTTTATTAATAATAAACAGATCGAACCGGTTACGTGACTGATCGATTTGTTAGTAAAGTTGTTAGTGATATATATAATAAGCCGATTAGCCAGGACAATCAAAATTAGTAATTCTAATTTTGGAAATTTGAAGTTTGCCTCCAGATATACCTGATGATGTTCTACCTAAATAAATAAATGTAATTAATTATAAAGCAGCCTAATCAGAATTCTGCAATTGTAAAATATTAATATAGACCCCAAAATCATAAATATTTTGTTATTCAGTGTCCTATAAAATCATGTTAATTTTTAGTTTTATAAATTTTTTAGGCTAATTAGACAAGGATAAATATATATTAAATAAATTATAAATTAATTTAATTGAAAAATAAATATTATTATTATTCACCACAAAGAATAATATTGCTCCAAAAATTACAATGAACAATTTGATTATTTAGTTCAATTGCACCCACCTAAATAATAAGATAAAGTACACATTTCTGATGATAATCTTGAAATTAAACAATTAATAATTAAATTTAACATAAACTTATACCTAAAAAGTAAATTTAGAAACTAGAATAATAAGTAAATAAAATCTTAATAAATATTTAAATTTTTATTTAATCCGAACAATTTGCGATATTGATCATTTAGGCCAATATCCTTTTCCGAACTATTCCGCCATCTATTGGAATATTAATACTACTAAAGTTAGCAGAAAGTTTCCTACCGAAAGATAAAAAAAAGACGATAATGCAGATAGTGCCTGCCATACACTTCAACCGCAAATTTCAGCATAACATCAACATTGATCAACATGGATAAAATTTATTGTTTTATTAGGCAGATTCTCTTGTAAAAATTAATTCTATTTAAATTTTTAAAATAGAAATTCTTAAACTAAAAAAGGAAGCCATTTCCACTATAAACTACCATTTGATAAGCAATAATGTTATCGTCGCTTCAAATGAACTTAAAAAATGATGAGGATGTCACTATGGTCATTTGAAAGGTCATAATATATCATTACAAAACAATTTAGTTTTGTAGTTTATAACGTTTAATCTGGGACGTTATAGGCCTTTCAGCGTAATTTCAATATAATGAAATTTTTGCTAAATTAAGGCGGAATTCCATTACTGCGGCTTTTTTTTTGTGCAGAAAACAAGAAAGAGATAAAATCAAAAATCCTTATGTGTGTGAGCGGCGCAACAGTAAAATTTTTTTTACTTAAAATTTCTGTTGTTGGCGATATTTGGTTGCCATAAATATAAATAAAAAATACAAATCAAAGTATTTTTTATGGCAACCAAAATGAAAAGTACCCCCCACTCGCAGCAAATTTTAGTTTAGTAATATTTTTATGGTGAGCACTTGGCTCATATATTTTATATGTTTGGTGGAGTGTGATATAAATCGCGTTTTCATTATAAATTTGTATTAATGTTCAAACTAAAATATTTTACAATATTTAATTTTTATTATTAATTTGGTATTACATAATTTTAATGCATGTGATATTTTTTAGGTTATGTTACAAACGCGGTCAAATATTCCCCTAACTTTTTTATAGGAAAGCGTTTTCTTAGTTTTTAATTATTGAAAGGAAATAATTAAAAAACATAATAAAATGATACCTATAAATAATATTTAGGTTTTTTAGTAATGTATATAAATGAATATATATAAATGAAATTGATTTAACAATAATTTTCATTTTTCAACTAATTTTTGTTATAATTTCGTAGTTGTCAAATATTCCACTTAAAATTTCGCTATAAAATAAATATAGTCTGTCTCTGTCGGATTTTTGATATTATCTCTTTCTGGTTTTCTGCACAAAAACAAAAGCCGCAGTAATGGAATTCCGCCTTTACACTCCTTTATCGCCATCAGAATTTTTTGACAGTTGAGCCGAAGTTGACTAACATTATAGCCTATCAAATTTCGATAGTTGCATCAATGGTAAAGCATGTAAATCTAGAACTCCAGGCCTTTCAATGAAATTTCATGATATCTTTCAATATCTTCATATTTAAACTGGTTCCTAACTTAAAAAAAAATAAAAAATTATTAACGTCAAATAATATGAGGCTGCTCCGTAGGTAATTTAAGTTACGGTACGTTAAGTGCAATAAGAGCACTTTTATACTGCACTGCAGCATACTCGCACTACATCTGCTCCCGTAGTTGATCTATCGTAACTTTCACTCATTGCCCATTGGATCATTGGTTATTAGATTCATATTTGGACAATATGCAAGTTGATAAAATGTTGATCCTCGTTTTCGGGATTTTTGGATAAATCCGTAATTTTCTTTCAAACGGTGCTTTTCCATCCTCGTTATCTGTTGATGTATTAAATCTACGTGGATCTGATCCTCTATCTCTCGTAAAAACCATTAGATTTTTTGGAATTTGTTGTCCACCTCGAACTGCTATTTCTCTATGTTCATGCAGTTTTCCTCTCATCATATTATATGCATCTGCAAACCTGTTTATCCGTTCTACATGAGAATTCCTGTGATAAGTTGGTCCCGGTACTTTGAAGACATAAGGCTCATATTGTGGAACGCTGGCGGTCGGTAGTGTGGCGACGCCAAGCGACGGTTTCAGGAATTACTAACACGTCACGAAGGGACGACTTTTTAGGTCGTAGTTTTGTGGACTATTACCCTTTCAGCTCTCAACGAGAGATGTGTAAGAACCAAGATAAGAAATAAAGATTGGTTAATTATATATAAGTATATAATAAATCGTGTTATCAATTATCAGATAATTAAATTACAACAGTGGCGACGAGAAAAATACGAACCTGTGTATTTCAAAAAAATAAATCAAGTTACAAGACAACACGTGATCCGGTTAAGTCACATAACCTTAAAAATAATTAGGGCACATGAGTTAAAATAGATAATAAGCTAATAGAAGATTTACTGCGACAAATGCAGCTAGATACTAAACACCGTAGTGACGAAATGCAGCAAATACAACTGGAGTCTCAGAAAAAAGACGAAATGATGCAATAACTGTTAAAGCATCTCGCAAGCTATAGCAGTAAGCCCCGTAAGCAGCGGAAAACTTGGCGCAAGGATATTCGCTCGTCATGAATTTATCAATCCGCATAAAGAATTTCATATATAGTATGTCGCGGAAGAAAGTGCAATATTAGAGTTGTGGGATGCCAGCTATGAATCAATTTTCACCGAAGAGGTGGCATCGTTGACGGAGACGGCGAAAGTTGGGCAGCTGCTGCAGAAACGGACTAATCAAGATTACCAGAAATTTGCCATCACTCTTCTGCCACTCAAGCCTATGGAATTAACCCTAACAACTACCGTCGATGAACTTAAACCTATTTACGGGCGGAAAGAATCGCTGTTTTTGATGCGATTTAAGTGTTTAAAAATCTCTAAGAGCGAGAATGAGGATTACAAAACGTAGGTACGCCTCCTGCGTCAGCGCGATGTGTGATTTCAAGGTCTTGCTCTTTGTGCAGGGCTTCAACAAATCGCAGGACTTCATCACATTGGAGAAGCTACTGTCCAAGTTGGATGCACAGTACACGGAAACAAGACATGGGGCAAAAATTGAAATTGCAGGAGCTCATAAGGGAAAAAGTCAGAATGGAACCAATACAAGCAACAGAACCCATAACGATAAATCTGCGACACAAAACCAACGAATTGCAACACGGAGCGGCACGAAAATTCCCATGCTGGTTGTGCGATGAAATTCATTTCCATCGGGACTGCCCATTTAAGGACAAAGAATGTGAAAAATGTAGGATACAAGGGCACAAGAGCGGATATTGCCAGTCAGCGGCTCGCGTTAAGGCCAAAAGGGCACGAAGAAGTAGCGATAAGGGTAGACTTAGTTTTACGGTTCAGGCAAGATCAGAGTCAATACGCAAATCTGTCATCCGCGTCCATCAATAACCGCAGAGTATCACTACAGCTCGATACGGGTTCAGATTGGACGATCATCTCACGAACAAACTGGGAAATTTTAGGAATGCCATGTTTTGGCTCCGTGTAAAGAACAGGCGACATCTTGGTTCGCAGGATGCACTGTATTCAGCAACATTAACCTTTCTTATGCTTTCCCACAATCGGAGCTCGATAACGATGCTAAAAAGCTCATGGTGACCAACACACACATCGGGCTGTTATAAGTTAATAGGTTGCAGCCTGGAGTGAAGACAGCACCTGAAATTTTCCAACAGCTAATGGACACAATGCTTGGGGGTATGTGTACAGTTGCAGCATATCTCGACGATATCATTGTCGCTGGAAAAGACGAGCAGGACCATCGACAGAAGCTATTCGATGTCCTCAACCGCATTACATTAAAGGATTACGTTTTCGCGAAATATTCTTTCGGTGAGAAGTCGATTAACTACTTAGGCCACATCATCGACGCTGATGGGTTATGCCCAGATAAACCTAAAGTTGAGCTAATTCAACCATTACCAGTTCCAGCTGACATTTCAATGCTGATGCGTACTTTTCTGGGAGCCATTAATTGGTATGGCAAATTCATCAAAGGGTTGAAAGCCTTTGGATGAATTACTGCGAGAGGCCGTCAAGTACGAATGGACTTCTGCTCGTGATGAGGCGTTCAAAAGACTAAAAAATGTTCTGGCAACAGATCTCGCATTAGCACATTACGATCCAACGAAGAAAATTATTGTTGCCACTGCTGCATCTAGTTACGGAATGGGAGCACTACTATTACATAAATCGCTTATTTCATTAAGCAGGGTTGGCCTGAAAGGAGAAAGCATATCAGAAATGACACGGTGGCAGACAATTTTCAACTCCGAAATTAAAGAGTGTAATTGTTATGGCGACCGGGTCGTGATTCGGCCAGGGACAGCACGTATGAAGCTGCTAGCGCAAAACAAAGTGTACTAGCCCCGAATTGACAACGATATCAAGTCTCATGTAAAACGATGTGGTATTTGCGAGTCTAACTCAAAATTACATCGGAAATGCACGCTGCAAGCGTGGCCGATGCCAATGGATTCTACTACCTGGTCATCGTTGATGCATTTAGCAACTGCTCGGAGGTTTTCAAAATGAGCAGCACGATATCTGATAAGACTGTTGAAAACTTGTTTGAAACATTCGCACGCCAGGGATTGTGCGACATCATCGTGAGCGACAACGATCCTCAGTTTAAGTTTGACTGCTTTAAAAAGATGTGTTCCGAGATCGGCATCAATCACATTGCCACGGCATCCTACAACCCACAGACAAATAGAAACGCCGAGCGTAACACGTGTGTAACACGTAACATGTGCGTAACACGAAAATGGAGCAACAGTTCAACGACCACTACGGAGCAAGATAGAAGGAGTTCAGTATCGGGGATGTCATTTATTTCAAGTCCATGCTGCGCATCAGAAATTTTTGAGTGGGCGCCAGGGAAGATTGAGAGCCGTGAAGGAACTGTCAACTATGTGGTATACAAATCGAACCACCGTCGAACCACAGAAGTTCCGTCACGCCAAATCACACATCGATTACTTGTTGATGGGCATGTGCGAAATCAAGCCGTTGCAAGAAGTTGTGGAGCACACGATCATGCCTCAGCAACAACAAGCATGTGATGATCGTAAACCAAGATATGCCTTGCAAGCGAGGTTCCTAGGTTTCACTTTCTCTCCTCGAAGTCTGGATATTGATGTTAATACTACGTCTTTGTAAGCGTTCCTCTTCAGTACCGTTTACGTTTTCCTTCCTTAAACAAGACAATTTTTGTCAGCAGCTTGTCATTGCAGGCATTCTTCCTTCGTTTCGTTTTCTTTCCATGCAGTATAACTATCGTTGTTGACATGCGTTTGACTGCCTCCTGGGGGTCTATTATGAAATTTATCCGTCTCGGATTTTTCCGCTAACGGATATATCCATGCTATTATGAAACTAAAAAGTAAAATCGAATCGGATTTTTCCGTTTACACTACAAAAAATCCGACTGCTTGTTAGTTGACGTATTTGTATCCGATTGATGTCATTTTGTTTTTGTAACCTCAAATTATTTAAAAAAAAAATAATGTTGCTAACTTCAATTTGTTTATTACCAATCCGATAATACAAGTTTCATAATAGGGTAAATCCGTGTCGAATCGAATATTTCCGTTAACGGAAAAATCCGAGACGGATAAATTTCATAATAGACCCCCAGTCTTCCCGTTCCTCATACGTTTTTTTAAAAGCTTCGTTTCCTCAAACTGCGTTTATTTCCCATTTTCTATTTCGAAAATCTGAATGAAGTCATTTATTAGACAAATCGAAATCAAAAAATCTGCGTTCTACATTTAAATACTCGTATTGCTGAATGACCTTACACTAAACTTCACAAAATCTTAAATTGTACAGAATTTGTCTACCCATAACCAAAACTTTAAGAAATCTCAAATTGTAAACCTTTGTGTTAGGTTTTATCTAGAACAGTAAGCCGTTTGATGATATCGTAACCAGGAGCTTAGATATTACTTTTCTCGTCAAGTGATGCTCCAAAATCGAAAAATACCCTCGAACAATATATTTCCCCATACACATGACCATTTTCGAAAAAAGATCCAATCGTCATGAAACTGCACATGGGTGTTCTCTACAACGCTGAGCAATTTTAGCCATCAGTTGCGGAATTTTGTTAATTTGGCGATGAATTTCACAATTCGTTTTCAAGCTGAACTTGAATTCGGCAAAATAGAAAATTTATTCCTGGTATATTGTCTCATAAACTGCAAATTTTTTTCGCGTTTTGATATTTTTTTCGATTTGTTTTGTAAACCATCGTCTTTCTAGTGGGATTTGACATCAAAACATAAGTAACCACGGAAACATTTTTTAAAAATAATTTTTACCGAAGGAATGGTATCAGATGACTCATTGATCATCTAATTTGTTTCGTTAATTGGGACCAGCCACTTCGAATTATTATTTCAATTGAATTTGTTTGAAATAAATTATGCACCTCATGACTATTATAATCCATCTCAAAAAGGAAGATCATTGCTTTACGTACACTATGATCCACTTGAAAGATCCAAGACCTATCGAGCCCTAGCCTTTCAACAGATCTCTTCAAATTTTCTTTCAGTATGGTCAAATACTGAAATCAATGTTGTATCAATGAATACTAAATTACCAACCCCAGCCGTGGCCATCGCCCCCCAAACCGTAACACTACCTCCTCCATGTTTAGTGGTATGTATTTTAATTTTGTTTTATAAAGCAGTATTTTCCTTACGTCATATTTTCCACCTACCTTCAGACCCGAATATGTTGAATTTATATACTTTCGTCTGTAAATAAAACACTATTCCAGGATCCGATGCCCTCATTAAAATGTCTTCTAGCGAAGTAAAACCTCAATTCTTTGTTCTGGGTAGAAATTAGCAGTTTTTTTCGTGGAATCCTGCTATTATATCCAGACCGTTTGAGTACATTTTCCTTTTACAACTAGACCTTGATTATTTCCAAGTTTTCTGACGCGCATGATCATCCATGGTTTCAAAAATTGAAAAGTATTCAAGTTTATGTGTCATATGCGCGGAAGCGCCACTTTCCATTATCAAATAATCGCCGTCAATCGTAGATGTAACAAGCTGTCTTCTACAATCGAAAATGCTGTGACATTTGATTGTGAATGTTTATTTTCTTTCGAATCATCATAACTATTTTCTCCTTGATTTTTCTTTGGAGCCCGACATTGACTAGCGAAGTGTCCCTTCTTTTGGCAATTATAGCATATTACTTGAGGTCGATTACTTTTTAATTCGACTGAATTCCGTTGAATTGATGAACTACTGCATCCTGCTTTGGTTACTAGCAATGCCGAGTCAGATTCTTCATATGACATTAGACATGGCTTCTTCGTCCAAAAGACGTGCTCTAAGATTAACTATCGTTTGCTTTGCCTCATCCATTGCTATCCAGGTTTGTCTTAAATTTCTGTACTTTTGAGGCAAACTTCCGAGTATTTTTGTGATAATCGCTACATCACTGACTTCTTCTCCTGTTTCTTTAATTTGTTGTGCCAAATTTTCTACCTTTGCGATGTGCTGGGAAATGGTGACTCTTGAAATCATTTTATATTGATGGAATTGCTCATGCACTAGCATTTTGTTCATTTCCGTCTTTTGTTCGTAAATGGAATCTAACTTGATGATAAGCTCACTTGACGACTTGCAATTTTCAACCAACGTAATTTGATCAAGAGCTATTGCGGAGGTTAAGGTGAACATGGCGTTCGCGTCATCATT
Source organism: Nephrotoma appendiculata (assembly GCA_947310385.1). Lineage (NCBI taxonomy): Eukaryota > Metazoa > Arthropoda > Insecta > Diptera > Tipulidae > Nephrotoma > Nephrotoma appendiculata. Next base: position 59,053,425 of record OX371224.1, read on the forward strand.
AATCTATGTTTTGTGTTCCTGTAGGATTGATTTATCTGCCTTTACTTGGAACTTCCATTGTCGATAATTTCTACCGTCAAACTTGTTAGTATTCACAACATCTGTTTCGTCCGCCATATTTGCTGGATACAACGCTAATCGTGATGCGTTTGTTTTTAATATAAAATAAATGAGTGCACTTTTCTTTTCGTCGTAGAAAGTATTCTTCGATGCCTTTTTTATATTATTGCAATTACAGTTATTCGCTTACAGTGCGATACCTGGGCTCATACCCTGTTAATATTTTAATTGTGATTTTACAAGATGTGCCAAGATAAAAATCTCCACAATAAAAATACGTCCGACTTATATGAAGAACTAACACCGGAAGAAGGATATTTTATTATCTTAAAAATATTTCAGTATACAGTGTTTAAGTATAACTTTATAAAGCCTGTATTTCACATTAGTTTATATGATAGTACATTGAACGAACGTACCAAAAACGATTGACAGTTTGACATTTCAATAATTCAATAACACTGCATCCCCAATAGAACTTCTTATGACTTTTTACTTACAGAAAAGTATGAAAAAAAAACTTGACAAAAAAAATATTTTTTTGTCAAGTTTTTTTTTCATACTTTTCTGTAAGTAAAAAGTCATAAGGAATTCTATTGGGGATGCAGGTTAATAGCGGACTAAAAGTAATTTTTATTATCAGAATATTTTTGTTCATTTATTACTGTAATACAAAATGTAAAAAAATTATAATAAATTCATTCCTAAATTAATAAAATAATTAATTAAATACAAAATGGCGCAATTTCATCACAATTTAATGTTCGGACAAAGTACTAATTTGTATGGTCTACCTGGTTTGCAACTCAAAAATAGAAATAAGCTGTTTTGCTTTGGCAAAGTCTGCTTAGCTTTAAAAAATAAAATATTAGAGGGCAATTTTCGGTGAATCGGTTTTATGAAAATCATATTTTTTTAGTTTTATTTAAAGCCAAATCTGCTTTGATTACTAGTGATAAATACGCCGACTATAATGAACAATTATTTTCTGTTATCTAGGCTCCCATTAACATCATACATTGGGTGTATTGTTCGGACGGTAACTACTGTGGGGCCATATTGTCCTGTTACGGTTTCATACCACATACAGAACTTTGAACCGTTTGTTCGAGAAGTAAATTCATCAAATAATGTCTATCTTGATATTCATTTGGTTAAAATGGTGTATTTCAGAAACTCATTCTGTAACAAAATTAATATACCAGGCAATTTATAAGTAATCTGAGTACACAATGAGTGTAATATGTTTCGCACGTTGAGATTTAAGAAAATGACTCATAAGTCTGCACCATTCGACTTACCATTCCATTTCAAGGTCACAACCTTTGATTATTAAATCAAATAAATTTTTTGGGGGAACTTTCTATTGTCCATAATTTATTTAAGCAAAAAAAAATACGATTCAAAAAGAAGAATATTTTGTGTGAAGAACCATTGAACTTACAATCTTAATTTATTTTTTCTTTATTCAACTATAGTCAATATATGCAGTTTTAGCCATGGCATGACCGTCGGCTGGACTTCACCGTTTCTATCGGTGTTGAGTTCAGAGGGCTCACCACTTAAATCGGGCCCAATTACATTAGAGGAAGCCTCATGGATTGGATCACTACTATCGCTGGGTGCTCTAATTGGAACATTATTTTTTGGATGGATGGCGGATGCGTATGGACGTAAAATTTCTGGTATAGCACTTGGAGTTCCGCAAATAGTAAGTATCCATAGATAACTCGACACCAACTAGAAAATTAAACTAAAATATATTTACTTGCAGTTAGGTTGGATGTGCATTATATTCGCCAACAGTGTGATTTATTTATTTATTGCCCGCTTTCTTGCTGGCTTAGCTGCTGGAGGTATATTTGTTATCATACCGCTATATGTCACAGAAATAGCCGAAGATAAGTAAGCTTTTATTGTTTAAAGTATTTTTAACTAATTTGTGATTATTAGATTTATTAAGCGCATTATTTTTATCCGAAAGCTCAAATAGAACCTAATATACCGTATCTGTTTGTCGTGTATAATTTAATTACAGAATTCGCGGTGCACTCGGCTCCATTATGATATTTTCACTGAATGTTGGAACCCTGTTTTGTTTCATCATAGGCACCTATATGAGCTACACCTCAGTACAAATAATTGGCTGTTTTATTCCAATTTTGTTTGTGATCGGATTTGTTTTTCTACCCGAGACGCCACACTTTCTGATCAAACAGAATAAACCGAAGGAGGCTGAAGATGCATTACGATATTTTCGAGGGTTAAAATCCGAACCTAATCAAATTTCAAATAGTTTTAAGCAGGAGCTGGATAATTTGACGAAAATGGTTCCGGCCGACGATGATCCAAAGGTGGATAATACTACATCAACGAGAATCCAACTTAGTGATTTTAATTCAAGAGCGGCAAAAAAAGGTTTAATTATGGGAATTGGTCTAGCCGCAATAAATCAATTGAGTGGATGTTTTGCCCTAATCAGCTATACGGCACAAATTTTTGAAGAAGCAAAAACAGGCCTCGATCCAAATGTATCTGCGATTATAATTGGGGTAATTCAAATCGCTGGATCGTATGCATCAACGTGTTTCGTTGACCGAGCCGGACGACGCTTATTATATCTAACATCTGCAATGGGAAGTGGTTTGGGTCTGTTTGTCATGGGAACTTATTCGTATATAAAAGTGCTTGGATACGATGTGTCCGGTTTTAATTACATCCCAGTGATTAGCTTATCGTTTGTGATATTTATTGCCACCGTAGGGATACTACAGTTAGCATTTGTGATTATATCCGAATTGTCACCGAATAAAATTCGTGGTTTTGTAACAACGGTATGCATGACTGCGCTTTGGCTTTTTGCGTTTACCGTTATTAAGGTACTTGTATATCTTCTATTCATGAAATACATAATTTATTTACATCTTATCTTTTATTATTTCAGTACTTTTCACTGTTGGTGTCAACGTTTGGACTTCACGGGTGCATGTGGTTCTTTTCGGCGTGTTGTCTTACAGGATTTGTTTTATACGGGCTATTTGTACCTGAGACCAAAGGAAAATCATTTGATGAAATTCGGTTAGAATTGGAAAAGTGATTGAGTATTTTAATGAATTACAATAAATTATATAAATATATGCAAATTTATTTTATTTGAATTGAAAACGGCTAATCTATAGGCTTGAAAAAAGCTAAACAAATTGTCTGTACACTCCAAATTCCGAATAATGTTCATACATATGGAGTATTAAGAAAATGCAAGGATTAATGTAAGATTGGCCTTGAAATGACGTCAAAAATTAAAAATTTAGTTAAAAAGGTGATCCAAAATGCCAAACCATAACTTTTTATTTTTACGCCGAAATGATGATTACAGTTGAATTTTGTGTATTTCCCCAATAGATGGCAAACCAATTAATAATAAATATAAAATGGAGTATTGACGATTTTAATAGTTAGAAAAGCGCCTCTATTTGTTCAGCTTGCAATTAACTTAATTACAAAAATTACATATTATGATCGATATGCCGACAAAATCTAGGATATGCATTAGTTTAATTCATGGAAGTGTTTTTCATTAGATATGTCACAAAATAACTAATTATATAAAAGTTTTATCTCGTTTTTAAGTTAAACTAGCATGAGTCCGAGATGCTCTAATCGTCATAGCCAGCGGAAAATAACAATTACGCTAAACGTCACAGGTGGCAGTACTATACCTCCAAATGGTTTGAGCTGACATATCGGTTATGCAGTATGCATGCGCGTCATCGAGTGATTCTAGTCAAGAAAAGTATATTCATTGGTCGGTGGAAGTGGACCCACTATATCTAAATAGATATGTTCGAATTGATCCGGTGGAATTTCGACTCCTCGAATCTTCTTCTGAATGCCGTCTAACTATAAGCCAGCGTGTAAATCGAAGATATTTCGCCCAAACGGATCGGCGATATATGTGCATTCGTGCCCGTCGATGTTTCGCAATAGATTTGAAAGCTAGGCATTTTAAAATGCTCTAGTTTATAGACTTAACATTAAAGTACAATGAATTGACTGATATAATCCAAACGCCCTGCTTGTCTTGGATTACGTTCAGTTTTAAACTGAATTGCTATAGTCAGAAGCTTGTGGTCGGAGTAAATGGTGGGGTTCTGACCTTCGACGAAATATGTTAGATATTTCACAGATAAGATAAGTCGCAAGTAATTTCATCGAATGCAGAATATTTTCGTTTGGCATTCGAAAGCTTTTCGAGAAGAAACCCAAGTGCTCCCAACAGTTGTTATATACTAAACTTAGCATCGTTCAGCTTCTTATCCATAATTCAGCTTTTATAATTATATAAATACATCTTGGCATTCGCCGGAGCAAAAGAAGTTTTTGGGCATCTTGGGCTTCTTTAGCGTTTTAGATAATTTCGGTATCCAACCGATGGTTGGACCTGGGAATTCCATAATAGAGAGAGACTTCGAACCGAAAACGCATGTTAAACTTTCATTTCTTAGACCGACTGGCTTACGAGGAAATCCGAAAAGGCTAAATGGGGCCGAGATTGCCATTTTGTGTACATCCTGGGATGCGACGGGAATTAAATGATATACTGTGAAGAGATGTGGGGTATCGGGTAACGATCCGGTACCGTGACCGAATTAATCGATATCTCATCCAATCGGGATCTTCCTTTCTTTCCATATAAAGTGTCAAGAGACGAGAGAACATGAATCACAGAATGCTTGACTGATAAATTATAATTTGGTTCGGCTGTTAGGAAAAACAATTTCTTTAGCAGTCGACCATAATCGTTGTCGATGGTGAATCGAAGAGGTGTTAATATATCGACCTAAATCATCGTGGCATTTATTGACAGCTTCTTTTTTGTTTTATTTCGAGTAAAAATAGCGAATTTAACGAGAAAATCGGCACAATGTTCGTGAGTCATCTTTCAGTTTAGGCTAAAATTAACCTGTAGCAATTTCGTGAAGTAGGTATTGATTTTCGTGACATTGGATGTTGTGATTTTAAATTGAAGTACTAAAACATTTGACATGGCGTACCGAAAGGTCAGCTCCCATGTCTCTTGGAAAAGTCAGGTGATTTATCTTTGTTTCTAAAGTTCGTGTGATACCAACATACGCCTGGTATCTAAACACTAGTATTACGTTCTTGTCTGGGTTTAGATCTACTACGTGAACATGATCGTAATTGTAAGCGCAAATAACGACAGCATTGAAAATTGGAATGACTATCGACATTAATTCACACGAGAATTAGTTCATCCTGTCTAATAGAGCTCCAATAACTTGATGGTGATCGCTGTCGTGCACCCGTACTCGTTCCATCTCGATTATATTGCAGATCGAATTATGACTTTGTCCCTTTGTTTTTCTATTTGGATAGTTTCGTACATCCTGTCAGCCATACCACCAAGCGTATCCAATGGAATAGTGCATCGGGCCGAACTGCAAGTCATATTCGAATTACGTCCAGCATTTTGCACGTCCATAATGAACATATTATTTTGAGGCTGAAGTTTGTATTATAACGAAGTGCTCTGATATCCGTAACGTTTCCAGGCGTCGTTCGTCTGATGGGGCCTGAGAACGAATTTGTGAGTATGTCGAAAATAGTAGTTTGAAACATTATGGACTAGGTACCACTGACATGTCAGTTCAAATATTTCTCTTGCGAAATTTTAAATTTTAACAATTCGAAATGAATATCGGCGAGTGAAAACCAACCTCGTATGTCGTCGGCTCAAATATGGCCTGTAAACATTTTGATTTTGATGAATCGATTTCGTTCGCTATTTTGTTGATATCGCCTAAGCTGAACTCTTAAATTGTCGCACCATAATTTACCACCATTTAATTTTGGACATCTGAATTTAAAAGTGTTCGTGCCAGCTCAGGATCAACGTTTGAGACGTCCAGATAGATATAAGAGGTTTGAATATGCCCAAAAAACGTGTTTGTCACATATTGTATCAAGATTTAGGCATGAGAAATCTGTTTGCTCACATTGAATCAGAAACGTATTCGAATTCCAACGTTCTGTAGGCACAGTTTAAACGCAATAAATCAGAGTTTTGGCGCCAACTACCTACTGTTGATGAATCTTGGATACACCATTACAGTCCAGAACTGCCAAAGGACGAATCGGCTCCAGAAAAGGCAGAGACTGTTTATTCGACTGGAAAATGATAGTGACTGTTTTATGGGACAGTCATGGAGTTATCTTCATCGATTATCTTCAAAAAGATAAAACCATAACAGGAGCATACTATACGGTATCATTCCTTGAAAAACTGAAAGTAGAGGGAGCGGAAAAACGGCCACATTGGCAGACACAAATCTTATTCCACAACGAATTACGGTTTGAACTGCTTGACCACCCCCCTTACTCCCCAGATCTATTCCCAAGCGATTTTTTTTGTTCCCTAAGTTGCGCTCGGAGGCCAGAGATTTTCGTCGAATGAGGAGGCCATCACTTCGTAAACAACTATTTTCGGAAAAAAATCGTCTCCACCAAGGCCATTGGGATAAGGTGTGTTGCCAAACCGAAGTTGATAGACAGGCTCGCTCCTACTGTTATCGTAAACTGTATCGAGATCGATCGAAATTTTCAGTAGACCGGGTACTTGACTAATGGTACTTGACTGACAAAAGGATGAATTGGCGCGTTATTCGACAATTTAACCCAAACCACCCGGTTCTGCAATCTTTCGGCAGCTCTGACCGATGTGTGGACCTCTAAGTGCGGTAAGCGGTTATAATGGAGTCGTTCCTGTCTTTTGTAGATGATCAGTGCTCTTTAGTAATGTGGCTACCAGGTTCTGCACACTTGAGTATCTGGTAGCTAATTTGATAGACAGTGGAATGCAACATAAATTAGTTGATAGCCTTACTGAATGTCGATACGATTCTGAACAGCTTAAGCATTATTTGTGGAGTACGCTGCAACTTTTAGTTAGGTAACTATTTAATCAACACATAAACTAGTGAATCTAATCAGAATAATATTAGAATTTATTAGTTTTTAAACAATGTTTGGCTACGGTTGTCAATCGGTCTCAATTCCAATAATTTCACCAAATATAATGATACTTTATATAAACCCGTTTCAGACGTTGAATACAAACGTGCGTTCCGATTTTAGTTTTTCCTCTGGTAATTAGGTCAATTACCATTCTACATGATAAATTATAATTATTGTGACACACAGTAAATTTATCCTTAGATCGCGTCGAAATAGAATTATAATCAACTCAAACCCGATCGGTTGGTTTCTTTGCGCTTATGAATTTCGACGGCCTAATTCCTAATGACCGCATTGCACCAGCCTCTCGTAACAATAGTTTCTCACTTTGTAATAATAACTGTCGCTCGTGGGTTCGAAAACGTTTCCACAATCCGTACCAAAGTTGCCAGAAATCAAAAAATAATTTTGGTTCGTTCCACATTAAATGATGGTATGCATATTGGTATTCGAGTTTGATTGGTGGATTCAAATGTGGTGCCTCGTCCGCACGGCGGTTTAATATTCTCTGTACGTACATCGATAGAGATGAAGCACGATGGACCCAAGCGGTTAGCATTAATACACTAATTACCACAGCATGCATTTGATTTGTCTCGGTTGAGGTCGTATGGTCGCTCAGAGTTAATGCATATTCTTGAATTTCCAGTACAATTGCGATTACCATTGCCGCGGTGAACCCGCAAGGCGCTTCAACAACTATGGTACATAATATGGTGAACATTATGTCGAGATTATCTGCAATTTGATGCTGGCGAACAGCTGATAACAAATTGTCTTGAATTTTGAGTCGATAGAGTTTTAACAACTGCTTGTCCTCCTCGTAATATGGTGAGATATGGATGTTGTAATACTTAGTAGGCAAAAATGTACGGGGCGTTTGAAATTCGGCGAAATTCTTTTGTCGATCAAACAAACGAGCCATCAAACGAGTACCAATTCTACTTTTTTGTGGATTACTGGAAACCATGGCATCCAAAAGGTATTGCACATTTTTCGTTATATCTGTGATTTCGGCAATCTTTTGTACGTTCACAAGGGTGATGGCCTCTTCTAAAGTATGACCGAAATTGGTTAATGCTTCCTGCTGTAAATTGGTCGAAAAGTATAAATCAAACATAAAACTAATCATATTCATTAGTTCGCCAGTATTCACACGTCGGCACATAAGAAGCAAGCACACTTCAAAGCCACGTCGCATTTGATAATGTGGATTTTTTACGTCTGTTTCCGTTACGCTGGTGTGATACAACCGAATTAGGTTTACACAATCGACCGCTTTATGGTCGCGCCATATTGGTTGACGTATCATTTGCTGCAGGACTCCAGTAACATGTCTTGCCTCTTGTAAATTATTCCCAACCAAATCTTCCTCCAAATGATCGAGTATTTTCGAAAGAACTGCTTCGGTCGTTGTATGACAAGCGAGCATGGTTAAAATTTCGCAGCAGATAAATTCAACATTCCATAAACGTTCAATTTTAAAAAATCTCAAAACCTGCTCGATCACAATCGGGAATAGCTCAGGGATTAACTTGTAGCAGAGCAAATGAAAGTATTTAACAGCATGTGCATACGGTCTCCTTTTAAATCGGTCCCAGCAGGAGATGCGAATTTTTAGATTCGCAACGAATGAGTGAACAAGGATGAGCGCGCATAAAATTAGCATTTTTATACGAGGCCGTGGTAACGATTGCAGATTTTCACGCGATGTTTTGCATATGATCGATTTTAGTAAAAACATGCTTTCAAGCTCCTTGATTCTCGCGGGACGATCTAATGAGTTAATTTTTATGGCACAACTGATTTCTAGTTCTTTGATTTTTCTGACCAAACGGTCTCCGGCGTATGACTTGTCCAATAATAATGACGAACTGGTCTGTAACCGTTGAAGATCAGTTATATTTCTTGGTTTATAATAATATGAGCCCTCTTGAAATTGCATTATTGTAAGTGGAATAAAAGAATATAAATGAAGAATCGATGTAATTCTGTCAAATTGTTCGAATTGTTTTCATTATTTCGAGTCCTACGATCAGGAGTACCTATGTATCTGCCGCCTACTGTCGTTTATGGAAAACAGACAGCAGTGCCAATAGTTGTGATTCATTTTTATAGCCGAACCAATTAGTCAGAATATTACAATATAAAGATAATGTTCCATTAAAAAATATTAGGCTTCTAAAATGAAAAACTGAAGACTAATTTGAATGGCACTAAGTTAGCCACGAGAAAGTCAATTCCCGTGAAACTATTCCAAAAGAACATCAAATTGGATTAGAATCATTAACGACACATGTACACGACCGGCCAACTTGGCGGTATTGTATTTGGTAATAGCCGCAAAAATCTAAACACATTAAGAAGAATTCATATCATCGCCGTTTCAGGGAAGTAAAAGCCGTTTCTAATTATTCTGCGATCAATACATATGCTACCGTTATTATTAAGCATGTTCCGTACTATCTTAATAAATTCGGAACATCCGGATACCACCATCTTTTAAATAATTTGGCGCTGGTCGATTTTCAAAAAAATCTGATCAACATATTGGGTCGCGTTGATGTCGATGAGGTATACCACAGTAAATCAATATCTAGATTACAATTATATATCACCAAAGCTGACAAACCCGCCGTCCTTATTGAAAAAAAATAAACGCCTGATTTCATCTGAGCTGGGTGTTTACATTGAAGGAGTGGTAGAGGGAATTAGTGTAACGAAATAAAAGTTTGCGTTAACGGAAATGTTGTCCATTCAGGGACTTAAGAGTGGTCATATTTAGCCAACTTAAGCTCAGAGAAGGCGTTGGGTTTTCTAAAGTATAAATGAACCTTGATATACCCGCGATAAATTAATGATAAGTTAAGCGAAATAATCAAAATTGAACCGTACATGTTACACGAAATTTAAGAAAACTCAATGCAAAGTTAATGTCTTCAACACCCGAATTTTATTGATATTATATTGCTATGTTGTGTGTAAAATTATTTTCATTCAATTTTGTTATTTTTTGTCTTTGTATTTGTGAATTGCAACTCGTTGCTCAATTAAACTTTATGTTGAAAAAGTGCAATAAGAATATAATTTATAAGCAAAACAAGGAAATGTTGTGTTACAGTTGCAACTCGTGTAAACAGCACCAAAGAATCGCGGCGAAAGAAACAAAGTGGGGAACGGTGGATTTGAAGTATTGCGGTACGATGCCGCCTCATAAGTTACCGTTGTACCCTTATGCAGCATACATACTTACGCATTTGATTGCGTCCAAATTACGGTGCAAAAAATTTTGAGTTGAAGTTAGTCATTGCTCAAAATATTAGTCTATTTGGTTCGTCATTTTGCTTGTCAAATTTATAATTTGTAATTTTCGTTTTGACGATGAACACGCCATGATAATATTTCTCAGAAGGATTCTGATTACGCTATTTTTGTAAAGGGATAGGCACACATTTTTTTAGTAGTTTGACGTTTCAATTTTCGGAGTGAAGAATTTAGTCTTTGTGTAATATCTTTAATTTTTTTTTATTATTATTCAAAATAGAAATACTATATTTATAATTACACAATACAGAATTTTTCATATAGAGCAGAAGTTTTTTCAGAACCCATATAAAGTAACACCATAGACATTCAACAGAAGAACTATTCGGTTTTAAAAATTATGAATGCCTATGATTTGTCCGAGCTTAAAAATATCTATGATGTTGAATTGGCAGATCAATTCGAGCAGGTAGTTTAAGGTTATGTTATTGGAACTGGAACTAATTCATTTGCATCTGGTTTATATTTTCAAAGATCGAAGTACTTATTCCGCATGACGAGGAACAAATAAAGCCACAGCAGTAGGTACAGTGTATTCTCAAAGCACGTGAAAATAAATGGTTAGTGAACTACACACAATTGGAGATAAAAAATCATCAAGCGACTGGCTGGTAATCATGTCGGAATGGCGATAGAAGACCTAAGTCAATCCAATTTACAGCAGAAGAATTCGAACTGCTTAGTTTCATATTTAAAGGCGATAAAACTACTCCAACCCAATCACAATTATCCTGCATGTTGGATCATTTGGAAATTGATAGTGAGTCTCCAAAACTATATGCCACAATTAATTTGGAAATGGAATCTCTTGGTATTTTGAATCGTGATGAACATGCTGTTAAATTAAAAACAAATGATTGATGATTGGAATGCTAAAAATTCATTTAGTGATCAAAAACCAAACGTATTCACCAGTTAAGAATTAAAGCGTGATTACGTATTGACTTCTTAGCAACTCAACATGAAATGAGCTCGCCAATTAATGGCGTGACTGAGGTACAGCAAACACAAATTGATATCTATCGAATGATTTTTGCATGTGCTTAACAATTACATCGGAAATGGTTTATATATTTAGTGTTATTTCAGAGTACGGAAATATTATGGAAAAAATTAACCATTGTGCTACCATATCACCGGTAAGTAATTAAATAAACATTGTTCAGAAGAGACATTTGCAATTGCGGTTTGTTTTACAGATTGTTAAGGATGAAGGTTTAACTCAAAATATTTTCCAAAATTGCACGGAAACGCTCGAAAATGCTGAGATCGGATCATGCTGAGTACAATGTATAAGTATTAAAAAATATTAAATAAAAAATATCCATTTTAACGAAAATTTAAACGGTTTATTTAACGGCTACATCCTTCTCCAGTATTTGAGCTTGGACGAAATCTGCTTGACCCATTTTATACCTTCTCGCGTTAGCATCTCTTCAGTTACTGACTTTTCAAAAAGTTCCACATCAAATTGAAACTTTATCCAAAACAAACTTATATTTTCAGGATAAGATAAAGAAAATGTTAATAATGTTTTTACACTACAATAGATCAATTTTATTGACTTTAAGTTTACACTATTTAATCATATTTGATTTATGCATACCGAAAACCAAAAAAAAACTGTCCTCGCCAGTTTCAATCTTTTCCTATTTATATTTTTCTGCATACCCAAAAAGATACACTCCCCCTCTAACCTAATTATCAACAAAAAAAACTTGTCGTTAAGATTGTGTATTTTAGTACTATCAGTTACACAAAAAACCCAGGAGTGACATACTTTTCTCATGGAGCAAGCATCGTAATAACGGATGTTACATTCGTGGGGACGACTCACACCTAGGAGATGTCTTACTGCTGGGCTTACCATATCATTGGGAACAACGCTTGTTGATTTTGTATTTTTAACCCTTAAAATGATATATGCCCATAGAGTTACCTAGACTATCAGCAACATCACATATTACTCCAATCAGCTTAATAATAGTACCTTTAATAAATTTAGGGTCTTTACCGCGTACTTTTCGGTAGCTTTGCTTTCTTCTAATAATGTTTTCCAGACGAGACTTTTACGTTGGTTTTGTACTGCCATTTTTGCAAGTCTCGAATGAAAGTTGAATATTCAACTGATTTAAGCTCAAGTGAATCGAGGACAATACCCATGGGTGACAAATTGATTGAATCCATGTTCATCTGAGATAGAGCATCCAGAACGACATTTTGTGTTCTTTTCCAATATTCAATCTGGAAGTCAAAACTCTGAAGTTGGAGACTCCAATGAGCTAAACGGCCTGATAAGTCATTTAACGACATCAACCAAGTTAAACTGGCATTAAGATTGGCAAAAAGGTCTGAGTACTGAATGTTTGTTTGGAACTGGGAACTCAGAAATGGCTCTTACCTTGTCCAGATTAGGTCGTAATCCTCCCTCAACAACCACATAACCGCGATATTAGATTTCTTTCAGTAAAAACTTACATTTGTATAAATTAATCCGTCGGAATTTTACTATGCCAGCCGGAACTAGGCCAGCCGGAAAAAACATACTATCGCAAAACTACTATAGCAAAATGCATATTGCATCATGATGCACTATCAAATATTTCAAATTTACTACCAATACGTAGAAAGTCAATCGAATCCAACGGAACTTGGCACTTGGCCATGTGCAATGCAAAGCTTTCAGACGGAACCTAAAAAGTACTAGCCAGAAACTAATGAAGCACCAAATGGCTCATATTACCAAAATTTTCGTTTCAGTTAGATTTCTGACTGAGGCTGGCTGACATAGTTTTGTTCTCGGATTAAATTTTAGATAAGCATATGACCTGGAACGGGCCCGGCGGTTCTCACTAATTCCATATGGTTCCGGTTTTTATGGGTCCCGATTGGAAAATCCGATATTTGTGCCATATTTTGATTGATGCCGGGTTATAAGCGGCTCCTGCATGATATGATTCCGACCTTAAGTATAGTTTTAAGCTATTAGCAGCTCATGAACAATATCAAAAGCACTTGTCAGAACTTCATCTCGTTTAATAAAGAGGAAAACCATTTTGGATTGGTAAACTGATATTTTATAACCTAAATTTTGGGCGGTTCGACGAAAATTCTAAAATATAATTTTAAGGTTAGGACACAAAACTAGATTTGACTTAATGCTATAAGTTATTTGGTAAAAAATAATGCAAACACAACGTTCTCTCCTAATCAACTTTATTTTTCGATTTCGTTATTTTTCTTATTACAAATCTTGTAGCAAATTTGATAAATCGCCACTGTAAATACAAACTTAAAATTAACACAACAAATATAAAACCAAAAGTATCAATAGATTGTCGTTGAATGAAATTTAACTCTTTTGCAGCTGACTGTAGATGAGGCGCACCATGGTATCGTAGAACATAATTGGTCCAGAAAACGACTGCCTGCCTGGCCGTCTGTGGACGATCACGATACAAACTTGACCAATTTTCTACAGTTTGCTTATATTTTTGTTCGGTGAGCATTTCATTAATAGCAGCAGTTAAGGTTTGTTCTGTTAGTTCATTATAATCTAATCTGATACCCCATCCTTCTGAAACTACTTTATCAGCGTTAGCCATTTGATCGCCAAAAATTGGTATTAAAATTAACGGCACGGCATGGTATTTCGATTCTGCTACACTGCCCAATCCACCATGTGTTATAAATGTTTTTAAATTCGGATGCGTCAGTAGATCATCTTGCGGTAACCACTTTTTGATCATTACATTAGAGGGCAGTTGATCAATTCGATCGTTTTCGAATTTCCATAAAACATTTTGCTTTAATTTTCCAAAAGTTTTCAAAATGGCTTCCAATTTTTCTGGTGCTAGATTGGCACTCTTAACATTTGACCCTAAACTGAAATAAATTACTCCATTTGGGTTGCTTTCCATCCAAACTTTTATATCATCTGGAAGTGGGTCTGGAGTTTCTTTTATCTGAATACCACCAATCTCGATCATATTGGTGACTAGAGGGCGGCTGCCTGATTGCGTAAAATGGTCATTGATGAATATTAAAGAAATATTTTTCTTCTGTTCGGCGTACGATGGAAATTCCGGAATATGGCCAAACGTCTCCTGGTACATATCATTGTTCTTCTTCTCGAACCACGAAACCATTGTGTACTCGATTGTTGAGATTGCAACATTAATCAGTCGCTGTTTAAAATCCATCACACCTTTTACACCATACATCAGGTTCGGTACATATGCCAATTCATGTGGGTTACCGAGAATGTCATTTAATATGCTCATGGTGCCGGCGGGGCTGAACATAATTATCGGGCAGTTGAATATTGCACCAAGGCCGACTAAATATATATTCATAAACGGGGCTAAGATTAATAGATCGAATTTTTCTTCGGCCATCAGTTTTTGAAATACTTCTGATTTTATCACTTCATCATTAATTTTCAGTATCGTATCCGTCACTTGGTTGAATTTTGTAATCATGGTGAATTTGTCGGTCATAGCAGACGCCGTAATTGCATGAAAATCTATACTCAAAAAATAAATTAGGGTTATTTAATATTAAATTCAACTTTTAATTTGGTTACTTACTTTTTTGGGAGTCAGTTTGTGGCATAACGATATCTCGATAATTTTCAATAGTTTGACCTAGTGGGAAGAAACTAACCATGGTTGTTTCATGACCACTTCGTGCCAATTCAGTGACTATTGCCTTTGCCACGATTAAATGCGAAGGTGCTGGACTAGGAAATACACACAGAATTTTGGCTGATTGCACTCCATGGCATGCCAATATTAAGGCAAATAGTTGTAGACTCCACATTTTAGCGGTGTACGAAGCTCTGCGTTTAAACAAATACTAAAATTATTTTTGTATTTATGTTTTAGTATTTCGCCAAATTTATAACAAAAATTTTGAGCTAACCAGCTGATAAACTGAAGTGTATTTATATCATAAAATAATATTAAACGCTTAGTCATTTTAATGACTGCGCGTTTTAAATTTCTGATAATGGCATCTACGCCAAATTTTTGTTTGTAACGTGATTCGGCCTTCGAATTATTCGTGACGACTCCACACTCAATTTTCCAATTTGTTTTATACCGAAATACCATTTAATAATTCATTAACTGATTAACTGATAATTAGAATGAATGATTCCACTTTTAATTTACTGTTTACTTCGACGTTATATTTTACACTCAGTTAGAGAATGATACAAATGATCTAATTCCGCTTTATTTTTGGTGTAGACAGAGAAAAGAAAATAAAATTTAGTTGATCGTTTTATTTTGATGGAGAATGCACGCTCAAAATGTGGGTTTTGATTTGTTTGTCATTCGTGCGAATTCAATGAAATAATTAACAATACTACAATCTGATAATTCAGATTTTTTTCAGCAAAAATTTATGTCGAAGTTCCTACGAAAGTGTTGAGGCATCTAGTAACATTTAAACACTTTAAATTATTGCTAGAGACAATCTGCATCTAGATTACCAGTGTGTAATTGATGGTAACTTTCAAATTTTTTGTTAGAAATTTATACAAGTGTTTCAGTCATTTTAGACAATATTTAATTGTTGTGAAGATATATACGCATGTAGCACTTAGCATATACATCCGGATTCATTCAAGTTCTGACTACTAACTGAGAGATTTTCAGAAAAATTCAATTTGGAATAACCTGATCTATAGACGATATAATAGATTGAATCTCTAGCAGGCAAGATTCTAACGAATCTCTAAACTTGTAGTCAAAACTTCAACGAATCCGGCGAAATATGTCAAATCCTCGTGAAGCGAAACTGTGAGGCGAATCTCAAACGACTATACCCAGAAATTTCCAGATAAAAATTTTCTGAAAATCTTTCAGTTTGTAGTAAAAATTGTAATCATAAATCATCGTGTTACCAAACGAATCGGACGTATAAATTTTGTGTTTATTGTGTAACTGAGGTGTATCAGTTTAATTTTAGTGTGTTAAACAAGAATTGTATAAGCTAAATACATATCTAAATATAAGAAATTATTAAATAAGATAGTAAAGAAAAAAAAAAGAAAAAATAGTGCCCATATAATTTTAACCGCGAGGCGGAAGACGCAAAGGCGTCCATGTTGGACGCGTTCGTGACTAACAAAAAAAAACATGGTGTCAAAAGGAAATTGCTAAAAACAAAAAACGTGTCGCAAATACATAAAAAAAAATCAAAACAAAAGAAAGTGTAAACAAAAATAACGCTTCAAACATGATAGGAAACAGAGACAAGGAGAAGAAATCCTCAAGTGAAGAATCGATGTCGGAAGATGACGAAAATTTTAATGGATTCGAGAGTAACACGAATTCACAAAAGCAAACACTAACGATATGAACCGGAACATCCAGTCACAAGAGGAAACGATTGAAACAACAAAATTGGAACTCAACAACAAGACGGTCATAAATAAAGAAATACAATCACCCAAAGTAAACGATAATAACAAAGAAGGACCAAACTCGAACGATACAAATAAAAACAAGGAGGATTTGGACAAATTTAGAAATAATCGCTACGCTCCAGGGGACAGAGGCCCATATTCACACTAATAATAGAGAAAAAGGGAATAGATGATCTGGAAATCGCAGAAAGACTCAATGCATTGAATTTTGGAGCCATTATTTATGTCCGGCAATTGGGCAAAAATAGGGTGAAGGTTCAAACCCGAGAGATGGACACCGCTAATAGGATCCTTAACAGTACTGGCTTAAGAAGAGTACACATGTATAACGCATATATACCAAATTATATGCTAGAATCGATTGGGTACATTAATAGAATTCAAATTAATGCAGATCTAGAAAAGATGAAAGAAAATGTAAAAGCAAACGCTAAGGTTATTAAGTTAGAAAGGATTTCGAGATGGAACAGACAGGAACAAAAAGCCGAACCTACGCAGGCGATTAAAATAATATTTAGAGCAAGCTCCCTACCTACGGAGATAGCAATCTACGAGGTCAGAAGACGGGTAGCATATTACATACCGCCACCCATTATTTGCAAAAAATGTCTCATTTACGGGCATATGGCCAAATATTATAGGGGAAAGGGTAGATGCAACAATTGCGCAGAACCCGAATATGAAAACACGAACTGCAGCAATGACCAGAAATGCTACTATTCTACATAAAAAAGCACACAACCTTTAATAGCATCTGCGTGGAATTCCAAAACCAGAAGAGGATCAAACAGCTGATGATCACAAAAAAAATGTAGTACAACGAGGCAAGAAACAAAATAATACCCCAGGATTTCATACTAAATGAGGAAGAGTTCCCTAGTTTACAAGGAAAACGGATGGTAGAAATGCAAAACGAACTGGAAAAGTTACGAGAGACGATTAGAACCTCCGAAGAGAAAAGAATAGCAGAAAACAAAGCCTTGGAGAGTAAAATATGCACATTAAACAACTACATGATCGAAATCAGCAAGCTGAATCGCACGATTCAGGCAACTACTCAAGGACACCTCAAGGCAAAGCCGAATGAACCAGGAAATGATTTGATTTTGGCGGAGATAATTGACCAACTTGTAAATATGGACAAGCTTATTGTCAAAAATTACAAAAGATACAATGATGGCGGACTCACGGGGCAGGCTGAGCATAACTCAGATTAACATAAGAAGTTTTGAAACAAACAAGGACGAACTAGTCAAATTCATGACTAGCAACTATATAGACGTGGCCTGCCTGGCTGAAACTTGGACAAACGACAAAGAAGTGATAAAGATAAATGGATATAATACTTATACGAATAACAGAGAGGACAATTATGGTGGCGTGGGGATAGTGATCAGTAAAAGGTTGAACTTTAAGGAGATTAAAAAAGAAAATGATTTCAAGCCTATAGAGACAATAAAAGCGGTACTGATAGATCAAGAAGGAAATGAGTATAATATTATAAACATATATATTCCACCAAACATAAGCGACAGAC
Organism: Nephrotoma appendiculata; assembly: GCA_947310385.1. Taxonomy (NCBI): domain Eukaryota; kingdom Metazoa; phylum Arthropoda; class Insecta; order Diptera; family Tipulidae; genus Nephrotoma; species Nephrotoma appendiculata. The sequence continues at coordinate 59,071,817 of OX371224.1, forward strand.
TGATAATCGACAAGTGGAGAAACCTGATACTTCATAACGATAATAAAAAAAACACGTTAATTTTGGGTGACATAAACGCGCACCATCCCTTATGGGACCCGGGTTGCAGGGCGGATAGTAGAGGAAGGAGAATGGCGGAAGCAATAAACAGTTCACAGTTCGTGTTGCTAAATAATGGTGACAACACATGGCTGAATGCGAAGGGAAAGAAATCGGCGATAGACATATCGCTGTGCTCGATGGACCTAGCTCATAAAGCGCAATGGAGGATAGACTTCATTAAAATAGGAATCACCGACCATCTACCTATATTAATAAAAGTCAACGATATGAGGATGAGTAGTCAGATCAAGATTCGAAGAACTGACGACGCTAAAGTGCTACAGGAGGTGGAGAGATACCAGGTAGAAAGATTTAACAACGTGGAAGAATACGAAAGTGCATTGAGCAACACGATTGAAAAATATTCAGAAGAATGCTGTTACCATCCGATCCATTTGTATAAAAAGTGGTGGAATACCAAAATTAAAACTTTGTGGAAGATCAAGAGGGGAAAACTAAAAATTTTCAACCAACACAGAACCAATACATACGCCGAGATTGAATTAAAAAAGACTACGGGAAATCTTAAAAGAGAGATTAGATACGAAAAGAAGAAGAGCTGGAGACAACTCATAGACAGCATTAATCCTAACATGACGACAAAAGAAGTATGGAATAAATTCAACGCCTTCAAAACCAAAAAGAAAGAGAGTATAAATATATTCAACAACGAGCAAAACATCACAAAATTCATGGACATGAATATAGTAAGTAATACAATAACGAGCCTAATCAATCCGCGCTGGCAGAAAGCTGAATAACCGAACAACGAATTCAAGTTAGAGGAGATAAAAGAGCTGATCCGTCACACCAAAAACTCCGCTCCGGGCATGAATAAAATATCATACAAGCTATTAAAAACATTTATACCATCTCATATCGAAAAATTACTAGAATTGATAAACAAACAATGGAAAGCTCAAATATATCCAGACAGCTGGAAAACAATAAAAATAGTGCCAATTCCTAAACCAAATAAAGATAACAAACAGCTAGAGAGCTATAGAGCCATTCATCTATACCAGACGACGGCAAAAATTACGAGTAAGATGATAAAAGTAAGGATGAACAAGATGGCAGATGAGATGAGACTAATCCCGGAAAACTCTTTCGGTTTTAGAAGGAACAAGTCCACAATTGACATGATAAACAAAATCATTACAAAAATAGAAAAAAACAAAATGGAAAGGAAAATAACAATATTAATCGCACTTGACATTCAAAAGGCGTTTGATAACGTTAACACGGACAAGTTGGTAGAAATACTGGGCAGAAAAAACATACCAGCGGAATATGTAAGCTGGATATAATATTCTCTAAGGGACAGGAAAACGATATTCCAATTAGGGGATAGAAAAATCGAAAGGACAACCAGCCAGGGACTACCGCAGGGAGAACCGCTTAGTCCGGACTTATTCAATATATACACAAGCGAGATACATGAAAATGCCACAGAGGAATTAGAGATATTACAATACGCAGACGATTTTGTGATCATGGCTCGAGGCTCAAATAACTCAGAAACCATAGAACGAGCAAACAAGGGTTTGGAGGAATTCCAGAAAAAAATGGAGAATTTGAAACTAAACATTAATGAAAAGAAAACCAATTTCATGCGAATCGGAGGAACGATAAGTGACCAGATCAGCAGGATAAAGATAAATAACATCGAAATAAAAGAGGTAAAAGAGATGAAAATCCTTGGATTCATGATAGACTCAAAATAAACCTAAATAGGCATATAAATACACTAAAACTAGACTGTATGACAGCCATCAACCTAATGAAAATCGCAGCCAATAAGAAGAGTGGGGCGCACCCATCATCATTGTTAAACCTGCACAAGAGCCTCATAGAAAGCAGGATAAGATATAGTGCTACAATAGCGAAAGGCGGAAATATGGAGAAGAATGTACAAAAAATCATAAATAGGAGCATGAGAGTAAGCTTAGGGCTGACAAGCAGCACCCCAATCACAGCTATAATCGCGGAGGCAGGGGACATCTCCATTGATCTCAAGATAGATACATACAGGTTCAACTACATAGCCAGGAAATTATACCAAAATGATGAAGTTGGGAAAAACATCCGAAAGAAAAAAGCCCCGGAAAACCTACTGGCGACAGTAGAGAGATGGCAAGATATACTGAAGAAAATACCTAAAAGGAAAAATCCAGAGAAGAACCAACTGGGAGATGACAACAAATACTTGATAATAGACATTCAACTGCACGAAAAACTCAAGAATAAGACGGATCTCAACAACAAACAACAGGAAGCAACCATAAAGGAATTCATCAGCAAATATAGAAACAAGAACAAGGCTTTCACTGACGGCTCCATCATATAGATGGAAAAAAAGGTATAGGAGTATATAATGAATTTGCAGAAGAAACAATAAGTTATAGAATCATGGAGGATGTATCAATCAAAGCACTGGAAACCACAGCCATCTATGTGTCGCGATTAAGAAGGCAACAATTTACGAAATGGCAGACTTAGTAATCCTCACGGATTCACTAAGCAGGTGTAAAGCACTACAAAACGGATCAGAGCACATGAGGTATTATGAAACACAGATTTATAATGCCACAACACGCAACAGGATAAAAACAAGAATTGTCTGGATCCCAAGCCATAGTGGCATACGAGGTAATGAGGAAGCTGACACGGCGGGACCTAGATTTACAGAAAATTCGTGTTTTTTAATTGGTATTGGGGTAGTGTAAAGTTTAAACACATATTCCAGCCGAAGTAACCTCTTAGAAATATCTTAGGACGAAGCACTTTAATGCGATTTTGAGGTATTGAATTTTTGTATGTAGCATCTAGTGTTTCCTAGATTTTCCGTAGAATACATGTTTTTTAATAGGATTTGGTCTAGTAAAAAGCATTCCAGCCGTAGTAACCTCGATCAAAATTAGCCCAACGTTAAAATTATTTCATCTCGGGCGGGGAAATTTGTATATGTTTCCAATGATTTGAACGGCTTTTGATTCGTGAATCATTTTTTGATCGCATACGTGAACCTGCCTTTATAAAAATTTTGAGCTAGACAAATAATGATAATAATTTAATGGAACCGAAGATGACTTCACTTATACCCTTGACAGACTAGCGATTAGCTAAACGCGTTTAATCGTTTTTTCGAGTTTATCTCTTAATGTGTCAACTTCGAGATTAGCTAAACGGGTTTTGTAAGTTAACATGGTGGACTATGCAGGGCCGGTATTAATAAGGGCATGTAAACTATGCTGAAAAACAAAAGCTGTGCAGACGGAACATCAAAAACGCTAGTCAGGAACAAATGAAGCCCATGAGAAGCCCGGTTCAAGTTATTGTGCACTATCCGCTAGTATTATTATGGTTGTGCGCGGTTATTTGAACAATACCAAAAACAGAAGTAGTTCATCTTCTTAGCAAGGAGAAAATCAATTTCACTAGGTGTTCGTAAACTAAAATTTAGCGGTTCAAACCATTTTTCACTAAGGGGAATCTTAAATATAACTTTAGGGTTAGAGGCACAAAACTGTATTTGACTTAGGGTTTAACTCATTTGATGAAAAATAAACCAAACACAAATTTCTCACTTAATCAACTTTATTTTTCGATTTCGTTATTTTACTAATCACAAATCTCGCAGCAAATTTCATAAATCGCCACTGTAAATACAAACTTAAAATTAACACAGTAAATATAAAACCGAAAGTATCAATAGATTGTCGTTGAATGAAATTTAACTCTTTTGCAGCTGACTGTAGATGAGGCGCACCATGGTATCGTAGAACATAATTGGTCCAGTAAACGACCGCCTGTCTAGCCGTTTGTGGACGATCACGATATAAAGTTGACCAATTTTCTACAGTTTGCTTATATTTTTGTTTGGTCAGCATTTCATTAATAGCAGCAGTTAAGGTTTGTTCTGTTAGTTCATTATAATCTAATCTGATACCCCATCCTTCTGATACAACTTTATCAGCGTTAGCCATTTGATCGCCAAAAATTGGTATTAAAATTAACGGCACGGCATGATATTTCGATTCCGCTGCACTACTTAATCCTCCGTGTGTTATAAATAGTTTTAAATTCGGATGCTTGAGTAGATCATCTTGCGGAAACCATTTTTTGATCATTACATTACGGGGCAGTCCAACGATTCGGTCTTGTTCGAATTTCCATAAAACATTTTGTTTTAGTTTTCTAAACGTTTTCAAAATGGGTTCCAATTTTTCTGGTGGTAGATTCGCACTCTTAATATTAGATCCTAAACTGAAATAGATTACTCCATTTGGGTTGCTTTCCATCCAAACTTTTATATCGTCTGGAAGTGGGTTTGGAGTTTCCTTTATCTGAATACCACCAATCTCGATCATATTGGTGACTAGAGGTCGGCTGCCTGATTGCGTAAAATGATCATTGATGAATATTAAAGAAATATTTTTCTTCTGTTCGGCGTACGATGGGAATTCCGGAATATGGCCAAACGTCTCCTGGTACATATCATTGTTCTTCTTCTCGAACCACGAAACTATTGTGTACTCCATTGTTGAGATTGCAACATTAATCAGTCGTTGTTTAAAATCCATCACACCTTTTATACCAAGTATAATGTGCGGCACAGATGCCAATTCATGTGGGTTACCGAGAATGTCATTTAATATGGTCATGGTGCCGGCGGTGCTGAACATAATGATTGGACAGTTAAATACTGCCCCAAGGCCGACTAAATATATATTCATAAACGGGGCTAAGATTAATAGATCAAATTTTTCTTCGGCCATCATTTTTTGAAATACTTCCGATTTTATCATCTCATCATTAATTTTAAGTATCGTGTCTGCCATCTGGTTGAATTTTGTAATCATAGCGAATTCGTCATTCATAGCAGACGCCATAAATGCATTAAAATCTTAGCCCAAAAAATAAAATATAGTTATTTAATTTTAAATTCAACTTTTAATTTGGTTACTTACTTTTTTGGGAGTCAGTTTGTGGCATAACAATATCTCGATAATTTTCAATAGTTTGACCTAGTGGAGAGAAACTAACCATGGTTGTTTCATGACCACTTCGGGCTAATTCAGTGACTATTGCCTTTGCCACGATTAAATGCGAGGGCACTGGACTAGGAAATACACACAGAATTTTGGCTGATTGCACTCCGTGGTATGCAAAAATTACGGCCAATAACTTTAGACTCCACATTTTAGCGGTGTACCAAGCTTTGTTTATAAGCAAATACTGAAATTATTTTTGCACTTCTGTTTTAGATTGCTATGTTAGGCGCATTTTCTGATATTGGCATCTACGCTATAAATTATTATTGTAAAGTATCTAGGTTTTCAAAATATTGTGACGCCACCACTCATTTTTCCAGTCTGTTTTGCACAGAAATCCGATTTGATTTTTTTTTTGTGTGTGGCTGGGGAGTTTTATACACAAATAAACTAGATATCGTTCCTTACAACACATACACAGATCAGTTTTTAAAAATCTTAATTTTATCATATAATTAATCGATCTTAAATTTGAACTACTCTAGCACCACAAACATTTTACTATTGATTACGACAAGCAATAAGACACCAAAACGTTCTTCTTGTTGTGTCGTGTGTAAATTTATATTCTTATTTGTATTTTATTTATTATAATGTAACACCACATTTTTTCAACAAACCCAAACAAATAAATGTTGGAACTTTAAGGCGGCCACATGAAATGTGCTCGACTCTCGAGCCGAGCCAACAAAGTTAAAAATGTGTGATATATAATGCAAATTTTTGTTGTAATGCAATTGTTGTTGTACCGCCGTTTTGAGATCACACATTTTTAACTGTTGGCGCGGCTCGAGAGTTTACCTTGTATTCCCAACACAAAAGAAATAACACAATTTCATTTTTCGTATTTCGAGAATTTTGTCAAAATTGTTTACATGTTTGATGCCATATTTTACACTCAGTGAATAATACATGACGAGTTCTCTGCATTTGGAATCTATCTGATCGCAGTTCAAAATGTGAATTGTTGTTTTGTTTGTACTTGCAAGCTCTGCTATGAAACTTGTGGAGGCCAAAAAACCATGTTTTTGACAATCCAACATTTCCCATTCCAATAACACACTCGCGACAGATAAATGCATAAGAAGTGAATGTCTACTCAAAAATTATTTGTACCGCAATGTAAAATAAGCAATCGTTTACATTCACGGTCAATGTCGCCTCAACTAATTTCTATATACATAAGCATGTTTCTTGTTACATTTTCTATTATAATTTCAACACATCAATTCGTTGAACTCGCATATTGTGAGTTCACGAAAAGCGTAATTAAAATTATAGATATATAAGCAAAATTTTAATTAGTCAAAAAAATAAGTTAAGTTAATTAAGATCGAAGAAGTAAATCAGACAGTCGTGTTGAGCCGCGTAGAGTTAAATCGAATTGTGAAGTGAATCATTCAAAAAACAGAATATAAGTGAATTATAATAAAAGATTAATACTAAAATTGTTTTATTATATCACAAAATACAACTTATAATTCATATTGGTGACCCCGACGTGATAATAGTCAAAGAAGAATTCGTGATATAATTCAAAGTAAAAGTGAATAACATATCGTACACACCATACACACAACACCGAAAGCGGTCAACGAGGGAACCAAAAAATTGGTCCATCATTACGCCAAGCGGAATTATCATCAACTGGGAGAAGCGAATGAAGGATCGATCATCCACCAGCATCATCATCACCATCAGCTGGCACTACCAGCAAAGACGCAACCACCACAGTTTAAATTATTTAGTGTTAAATTTTAATTTCTCGTTCTTGTTCTTTCACGTTAAAGTTAAAATTTGGTTTTTGTTAGTACATATAACATTTTTTTGCAACGAACACAGCGATAGACTTAAAAAATAGCCCAAATGCCAATTTCAAAACTAGAAATACCGCGCAAAACGGTCAATTTGATTTACATGAATTATGTATAGTAAATCAATAAATGAACTGAAAACTCGGTTCGAAAGATTCGAGCATCGTGCGAATCAAGAAAGATCTAGATCTCGTAATAGAAACCATTCGCGATCAAGTTCTAGATCTCGCTCGGTGAATCATCCTATGTGTTGGTATCACTATAAATTTGGCAATATGTACCAAATTGTAATTTCAAGACAGATGAACATCACAAAAACTAATTTCCTCTACCATCGCTATGGCAGATGCTGGAGTTTTAGAAGATTGTGTATTCAATTTAGAAGTAGTATAATTATTACTTCTATTTAACCGTTCAGCATCAGCTCTTCCAGGCTGATGTATAATGCGGGACAGCACTTTTAATTAATAATCACTTATGTATTTTTTAACTAATAAATTTACACATTATATTTAATTAATTATACATGCTTTTTATTTTTATCAATTAATAAAATTATATATTTTAACAAATTAAATATTTAAGAGTTAGCAGAAATATTATTTTACACAATTTGTGTCTTAACTATTTCTCCATATGGAATCTAATACCATATCCTATGAAAATTTATAATAAACTCTTGTGTTGAAAATTTAAAACAAAACTTATATACTAATTTTTCTGGTATACAACCTGGCTAAGGACTCTATGTTTCAGCAATTCAACTAAGGCCAGATTGTATACCAGTTATAACAATTATACCATTTAAATTTCTCCACAAAACGCATCCATTACACCATTTCGAAATGTCATGAATTAGACATTTCTTAACCGATAATATGTCATAACAAACAACAACAACAATTCAAACAACAAGGTAAATAATTTAATTATAAAAAATAAAACTTAATAGAAATAATTACAAAGTTTAATAAATTTATTTTTATATTAATATTTACATAGATATGCGACAACGAGAAAATGATACACCCACATACACTCCCCTTCCAGTGGAATTTAAGAAAATTGGTAAGTATTAAATTACACGATACGAAGTCTGTGGTTTTTTAATTTTTAAATCGAACTGGTAGTTTAATTACACGACCATGCCTTGATAACACCTCTCTTGGTTCATTACTAACTTGCACATGCTGATCGAAAACTACTTTCTTTTTAGCTTTTGGAGTTTCTGAATTAATCACCTCATCAGCTTTCCCATCAAAATCCCATGACGGATTAGTCGCTAATGGCTGATTGCTGAACAACTCATCATTATTTTCGGAATAACAAGGTTTGAGTCTATCTATCGAAATATTAACTTTTTTACCTTTAATTTCTAGCTCAAAAAATTTTGTATCCCTGGTTGAAATTTTAAAAGGACCGCTATATGGAGGCTGAAGTGCCCTTTTGACTGCATCGGTACGTATAAACACATGAGAACAATCCTCCAATTTCTTGTTAATGAAAAACTTCTCCTTTGAATGTCGAGATGCGTTTACCGGTTTTAATTCTTCAAAATGTTTTTTTAGATTACTCACGAATTCGGACTGTGGAATTGAAGTATTTGGAGGTTCCATAAACTGCCCAGGAACTCTAACCGCACTTCCATACACCAACTCTACAGGAGTAGATTGTAACTCTTCATTAAACGAGGTACGTAAACCTAATAATACGAGTGGTAAAATGTCCGTCCAATCCGTTCTGTTATGACACATAATCGCTGCTTTTAATGTCCTATGCCAACGTTCAATCATACCGTTGCATTTAGGATTATACGCTGTAGTACGTCTTCTTTCAAATCCTAATAAATGTGACAATTCTGCAAAAAGATTCGATTCGAACTGCGAACCTTGATCTGTTACAACGAAATTTGGAACACCAAACCTAGCTATCCAATTTGAATAAAAAGCACTTGCCACCGTATTTGCATTGATATCTGGTATCGGAATTGCCTCCGCCCAGCGAGTATACCTATCAATCATGGTTAAGCAATATTTATGATTATTGGATATGGGTAATGGTCCAACTAGATCAATATGCACTTCTGAAAACCTTTCTTTAGACACTTCAAAATTACCAATTGGTGCTTGTGTGTGTCTTGATACTTTGGATATTTGACAAGCCAAACATGCTTGTGCCAATTCCTTAATATCCTTTTTAATTGACGGCCACACTACATGTTTAGACACTAATTTGACCGAAGCTTTTATTCCCGGATGCGACAGATTGTGTAGCGACTCAAATACCTTCCTCCTCCATTCTCTTGGTATGAAAGGTCTTGCTTGTCCCGTCGATATGTCACAGTAAATGAAATGTTCTGTATTGAAAGCTAACGGTCGTCTTACTAAATTTAGTCCAGAGTTCGCGTCTTGTAGTATGTCATTCAGTTCCGAGTCTTGTAATTGATCTGTAGCCAGTTTGTTATAGTCAATAGTCTCGTGAATGTCAATTAGCTCAACTCTAGATAATGCATCAGCTACAACGTTGTCTGTACCCGTTATATGTCTCAGGTCCGTTGTAAATTGTCCAATAAAGTCTAGTTGACGTCTTTGTCTTGGTGATGCTTTGTCTAAATTTTGTCTAAATGCGTAAATGAGAGGTTTGTGGTCCGTAATGAGGATGAAATTTCGTCCCTCGAGAAAGAATCGGAAGTATTTTACACCTAAATAGGCCGCTAACAACTCCCGATCGTAGGTACTGTATTTTTTTGTGTTTCGGTTAACCTGACAGAATAAAAACCCAGTGGTTGCCAAACTTCATCAACTAATTGCTGCATAACTGCCCCTACTGCTGTGTCGGAAGCATCCACCATAATTGATAACTTTGCTGACATGTCTGGATGAGCTAGAAGGGTGGCATCACTTAACTTGAATTTACACTTTTCAAATGCTAATTTCGACTCTTCTGTCCAAACGATTGGTATTTTACTATTCTTTTTGTAACCTTTTAAAAAGTCGTTTAAAATGGCCTGATCATGCGCTGCAGAAGGAATAAATCTTCTGTAGAAATTAATCATTCCTAGAAAACGTTTTAATTGCTGGACAATGACTGGTTGCGGAAAATTACGAATTATTTCTACTCTATCTGGAGATGGTAAAATTCCTTTCCTATTTACAAAATGTCCCAAAAAAGCAATTTCTTCTTGTGCGAATACACATTTATCCATTTTAATAACTAGCCCATTTTCGGCTAAACGTTGGAAAACTTGTTCAACATGACATAAATGTTCATCCAATGAAGCGGATGCAATTAAAATGTCGTCTAGATACACGAAACAGAATGACAATCCCCTTAAAACCGAATGCATTAATCGTTGGAACGATTGTGCTGCATTCCGAAGACCGAATGTCATTCTATTGAATTCGTAAAGTCCAAATGGTGTTGCTATAGCTGTTTTGGGTACATCTCGTGGTTCAATTGGAATTTGGTGGTAAGCACGTACCAAATCAATAGTCGAAAATACCGTGCAACCAGCAAGTTGAAACGAGAAGTCCTGAAGATGCGGTACTGGATAATTATCGGGAATGGTCACATTATTCAACGCCCTGTAATCCCCACAGGGTCTCCACTCACCGTTTTTCTTAGGCACCAAATGCAGAGGACTGGCCCACTCACTTTTGCTAGGTCGACAAATTCCTTGCTCCATCATACTTTCGAAGTGTTCTCTTGCTATTTGTAACTTATCGGGAGCCAAACGTCTTGTTTTGCACATAACTGGTTGCCCGTTTGTTTCCAAACAGTGTGTAACATTATGCTTAGGGGTATTCATATTGACTGTTTCCCGAGTAATTATTTCATATTTTTTTAACAATTCGTTGATTTCTGGATTAATTTTGCTTTTATCCAACAGGGCTAACGAAGGACTTGAATTTCGTGTAATGGATCCAACTGAATATAAATTTGTAATCGGATCAATTAATTTACCCTTTCTAATATCAACTACTAACCCGGTTGATTTTAAAAAGTCTGCCCCGATTATTGGCATAGACACATCAGCAACTATGAAGGACCATTTGAACACCCTACGTAAACCAATATTTAGTGAAATTGTCTGCGTTCCGTAGGCTTTAATTTTGGTACCATTGGCTGCATATAAGTGAAAATCCGGTTCATTAACCTTTTTGTTACTGAAATTTGCTGGCAAAACGGAAACGTCTGCACCTGTGTCTACCAAAAATTTTCTTTTAGAATTTTGATCCAAAATAAGTAGACGATTTGCACAAATTTCATCAACACACGTCTCAAAATGTTGACTAGAATTTAGTTTTTTGAATTTTGAGATTTTACAACCATAAACTTATCGTGAAAACGACAACCCGAAACACACTTCGTTGCCTTATCTTTAAAGCGTCGATGATAGAAACATTCGGTTTCATCATACGTTCGCTCTCTAGATTTTGACGAATTTCTAGATGTGTTATGCGGACTATGAGTTCTTCGTGATGTGCTACGTAAAGCGGATACTTCCATTAAGATATCCTTACGGAACTTACACAACATCTCATGCAACTCATTTTTTGTCGACGATGATTCTTTTTGCTGGCTTGTGTATGATTTGTCACTTATTTCCATTACGTGCTGCTGTGACATGGTTTCAATTAATGCGTCTGCTCGTTCTGCCAACTTTCCTAATGAAACGTCATTTTCAAACGGGACTAATACCAACTGCACCTGTTGCGGTAACATTTGCAACCATAATCGCCTAACCGTGCCTTCTTCAAAATGCTCTCCTGCATTCATATGCATTTGCTCCAGCAATTGTGATAGTTTCTGGTCTTCTAAATGTAGTCCGTGCAACAAATTATTTAATTTTGACCGTTCAGATTCTCCTAAAACTTTAATTACTTCCTGTTTAAAAAACGTATAAGGTTGTTTTCCCTTATTTTTTATAATAAGATTGGCAAATCTATTGTGCAACCTAGCATCTAATGCACCAACCGCATGTGAATACCTCGTAGTTTCTGTAACAATGTTTGCTACCTGGAACTGCTGTTCCAAAATAGCAAACCAGACCTCGGGATTCTGCGCATATAACGGTTGAGGTGGCTTAAATGCTACATGTGCAATCTCTTTTTGCGAAATATTTTTTGTCGCTTTACTTTCGTTACCTTCAATATTTTCACTACAAGAGTTGCCACTAGAAGATGCTTCCGAAACATGGGAATCTTTCAACTGTGCATTTAAAACAATTCGAACCTGATCTTGCACTAGTGAACACAATTGTTCACGAGTCAACGTGATCATTTCGTTACTAGAAAATAAAAGATTTTGCCTATCAGAGGAGTGTATATAGGTGGAATTCGTTTCCTCGTCGTCGGTATCGATACCGCGCACAACGAAACGAAAAACGAAACTTAAAAGTAGAAAAAAAGATGAACAAACAAAAAAAACGCAAGAAATACTGAACATTGTGATTATTTGAATAATTTTAATTTTTTATTTATTTTTTAAATAATTTTTAAATAGTTTTTAATTTAATTTTTTTTTTTTTTTAAATAACTTTTATTTTTGTAATTTTTAGACGACGCAAAAAATGGTGTAAAATGGAGTATTTTTTATAAAGAATACATAAATGGTACTTACAATTTTAAATTTATCGTCTTATTATACGGGATGATTGGAAAAACTCCCGACTGCTTACAAACAACGTTTCCTCTTTGAAGCGGATTTATTTAATACAGCTATGTTTAACGGGTGATCCGGTGAATGCCTGTTGCTGCTTCCGAAACCAATGCTCCCTCCTAATTTGCTGTTGATTTATTAGTTGCTCGTTTATCGTTGCGAATACATAGACGGCAAATTGCTTCCTCGGAACATATAATATTTTTTAAATTTTAGTTATCCAAAAATTTTACGGATGACTTGAAGTATTTTGTGTTTGCTAATAAATATTAGCTGCTGCCCCCGGTGGAACTATAACATCACGTCGGGGTCACCAATTTAGAAGATTGTGTATTCAATTTAGAAGTAGTATAATTATTACTTCTATTTAACCGTTCAGCATCAGCTCTTCCAGGCTGATGTATAATGCGGGACAGCACTTTTAATTAATAATCACTTATGTATTTTTTAACTAATAAATTTACACATTATATTTAATTAATTATACATGCTTTTTATTTTTATCAATTAATAAAATTATATATTTTAACAAATTAAATATTTAAGAGTTAGCAGAAATATTATTTTACACAATTTGTGTCTTAACTATTTCTCCATATGGAATCTAATACCATATCCTATGAAAATTTATAATAAACTCTTGTGTTGAAAATTTAAAACAAAACTTATATACTAATTTTTCTGGTATACAACCTGGCTAAGGACTCTATGTTTCAGCAATTCAACTAAGGCCAGATTGTATACCAGTTATAACAATTATACCATTTAAATTTCTCCACAAAACGCATCCATTACACCATTTCGAAATGTCATGAATTAGACATTTCTTAACCGATAATATGTCATAACAAACAACAACAACAATTCAAACAACAAGGTAAATAATTTAATTATAAAAAATAAAACTTAATAGAAATAATTACAAAGTTTAATAAATTTATTTTTATATTAATATTTACATAGATATGCGACAACGAGAAAATGATACACCCACAGAGTAACTGCAGTTCGCCGTTTATTCATTAAACGCAAAAATAATAACTTAACTTTCTTGATTGACACAGGCGCTGACATTTCTGTCATACCTGCGTCATCATTCAAAAATCTCATTGGAGACCAACATCTTCATTTAACCGCAGCAAACGGATCACCTATCAAAACCTATGGATCAAAACTCCTATTATTAAACTTGGGACTTCGTCGAGAATTCCGACACCCATTTATTGTGGCAACAGTAAATAAGCCAATCATTGGTGCTGATTTCTTATAACTGCCACAGGAACAATCTCCACCGTAAGTCCGCCATCGCCACAAATTTATAATATCGAAGGTTTATATGAATCATTGCTTAAGGAACTTCCTGAACTTACTCAAGAACCAAGATATGACTTGCCCGTAAAGCATAATGTGGTTCACAGAATTGTGACAGAAGGTCAACTGCCATTTTGCAAACCGCGTCGTCTTGATCCAACGAAATCCTCACTAGCTAAAGATGCTTTCCAACATATGCAAAACTTAGGTCTGTGCAAACCATCATCATCTTCAACCTGTTCTTCACTTCATATGGTACCTAAAAAAGGGCAAAATGATTGGAGACCATGCGGCGATTACAGACGTTTAAATGCAGTAACAATACCAGATAGGTATCCGCTACTTCACATCCACGATTTTTCAAGACATTTGGATGGATGTAACATTTTTTCAAAAATTGATCTTTGCCGTGCTTATCACCAAATTCCAGTAGCAGAAGAAGATCAATTCAATACTGCAATAACCACTCTGTTTGGAATGTTTGATTTCTGTCGAATGACTTTTGGTCTCAGAAACGCAAACGCCTGAAGAACATGTCGAACACTTACGCATACTTTTCAAGCGATTATCTGATTATGGTATCAATATACGCTTAGCTAAATGTGAGTTCGGTGTGACAAACCTAAATTTCTTAAGTCTCGAGATAACCAGTAATGGAATTAAATAATTTCCGCATCCAACCATAATCAGTCAAATTCAACGTATTGTGGGTATGGTTAATTATTATCATTGATTCTTACCACATTTCGCTGATCAATTAGTGCCAATTTATAATCAACTGAACTCTTTGATTAAATTAGCTAAAAAAGCTATCTTTTCTTGACCTCCGGATTGCCAAATAGCTCTCGAGACAATAAAAGATTTACTCGCAAACTGCACGTTATTAGCGCACCCAAAAGAAAACACCGTATATTGCATTATAACTGATGCTTCTAATACGGCATGTGGTGGTGTGTTAGAACAATTAAACGAAAATGAATGGCAGCCTTTAGCATTCTTTTTAAAAAAAATTTCACCTACAGAACAAAAATATTCCACTTTCGATCATGAATTATTAGCGATCTTTATTGGAATAAAGAAATTTAGGCTTTTTCTCGAAGGACGGCAAATCAGAATTTATACTGATCATAAACCTTTAGTGACTGCAATTAATTCCAAAACGGAACGAAGTCCGAGACAAACTCGTCATTTGGAATTTATTGCCCAGTTCACAACGGAAATTCGTCACGTGAGCGGCTCAGAAAACGTAGTGGCTGACACCCTCTCGCGACCTGATGATATCTCAATTTTAATTTTCATTGGTTTTGACATCGAGAAATTAATTCAATCACACGAACAAGATCCGGAACTAAAAGGATACTTAGACGGTTCGAAACCGCTAATCCCAGAACCAATGAGACGTCATATTTTTGACGGTGTCCATAACTTGACACATCCAGGTATTAGAGCTACAAGAAAAAAGTAGCATCGAAATACTTTATGGCCTTAAATGAACAAGGATAGTTCCTATTGGGCAAAAACTTGCATTGATTGTCAAAAGCCAAAATTACAAGGCACACTCGATCGGAATTCAAAGATCGATTTACCCTCGGGATGGTTTGAAAAAATTCACATCGATTTGGTAGGTCCGTTAGCACCATCAAATGGCAACATCTATTTACATACTTACTATTATCGATCGTTTCACTAGGTGGACTGTAAGCTATTCCTCTTCAGGATTCTACCGCTCAAACTGTTGCGAAAGCTTTATTATCTAACTTCATTGCTAGATTTGGCGTTCCACTAGAAGTTACTAGTGATCAGAGTCCTCAATTCGAATCAAATCTTTTTCAAGAATTGACGAAAATGTTGGGAATACATAAAATTAGAACGGCTCCGTATCATCTTCAATCTTACAGGATTATGAGCGATTACATCGCAATCTAAAAGAAATCCTAATAGCTCGCGGCAACACAGTTAATTGGAGTGAAGAACTTCCGCTCGTGCTATTAGGAGTTCGTACAGCAGTTAAGGAAGTTTTATTATTATTATTATTTATTTAAAATGGTGCCTACAGTAACTACTATCGGCACAACAAAACAATTGATAAAAAATTACATTACATCAGCTCGACTAAAAAAGGTTATTTAAAGTTTTCTTAAATTAATCTCTCGACAAGTTATAATCAAAAGCTTCGTAGACTTTATTAAATACCCGCGATACCCTAGGAATTGGATCAGAAAGACCGTAGTTGGTTACCGCTCGGTCGATGAATAAAGCTCTATCGCGTTGACGCATCCAACGTTCGGGAGCATAGAAGTTGATACGTGCTAGTAACTCGATACAATCGAAGCGGGAATTAATGATATCACGCACAAATAGCGCGGAAGCTACATCTCGGCGATTATCTAGACGTTGCAGTTTCAAAAGATTGCATCGATTGGATTCCGATATGGAGGAAGAACGTAATCCACAGCACGCATGGATGGTAAACGTCGTAACGCAAACAAAATAAACTGTTCTGGATACTCTCAATCCTCTCAGAATGACATTGGTAGGAGGGTGACCAAACAGGAGATGCATACTCCAAAATAGAGCGAACAAAGCATACGTATAATGATGTCAAAGTTAACGGGTCACTAAAGTCCTTGCAGTTTGTACGACTTTGAAATTATGGCGTTAACATGTCTGGTAAATGTGGCGTCAGATTCAAAGATCACGCCAAAATCCGAAATGAACTCAACCCGATCAATGGTTTCATTGTACAGTTGATATTGATAAACAACGAGCGGATGCGGAAGAAAGAAAGAGTTTTGCATTTTCGCACGTTTAAAGGGAGTATGTTGTTGATTGACCAACTGCAGAAGCGGTTTAAGTCATCTTGTAACAATTTGCAGTCTAACACGCTAGAGACCGGGGCGAAAATCTTCATGTCATCCGCTTAGAGGAGGCAGTTGGCAAACTTGAAACATTTTACAACTTCGTCAATGAATAATGAAAATAACAGTGGGCCAATATGACTACTCTGGGGCTCGCCGGATGGCGTCCGAAATAATGGGGAGAAAGAATCCTTAATCCTAACGGATTGCCAGCGATCTGAAAGGTAAGAACGCAACCAGTCGATGGGAATGAAATGACAATCAAGACACTCCAACTTGCTAATAAGAATAGCATGATCAATAACATCGAAAGCCTTTGCGAAGTCAGTATAGACAACGTCAAGCTGTTGCTTGGAGTTTAGACTGTCAAATAAATGACCACAAAAAAAGATAAGTTATAGACACGGTAGACCTACCGAGTAAAATCCATGCTGAAAAGGAGAAATAAGTCTCTTGGTATGGAAGTGCAATACTCTGTGAACCATGGACTCAAACAGTTTGGGTAAGACATAGAGGATGGCGATCCCACGATAATTACTAACCTCACTTCTATTACCCACTTTGAAAATTGGATGAATACATGAGATTTTCCAGGGATCCAGAAAAAAAACACGACGAAGGCTTTCGTTAAACAAGAATGTAACTGCAGGGGCCATACAGCACAACGTTGAATAGGATCGGTGGAAGACCGTCGTAACCCGCTCCTTTACTAACTTCGAGAAGGAGCAGTTGATCTTGAACCTCCTGTTCGATAAATTTTAAATGAAATACAATAGAGGTGGAAGTAGTAAGAGTCCCGGTGTCTATCGATCGAATCGGCTTGTAGACCGATGCAAAGAATTTGGCAAACAAATTGCAAATATCAGACGGCTGACTGAAGGTAGAGGTCTGGTAAGACATATTCGACGGAAAACCAGATACCTTTTTCTTACTGTTAATGAAGTTCCCAAAATTTTTTGGGATTATAGATGTCAAAACTGGCTCGATTTGCACTACGTAATTATTGCAAAGAAACCAATTGAGAGTCTTAAATTTCTTACGAGCTTTGACAAAATCGGGATAGTAATCTTCGCCGTAAAGCAAGGAATGAAACTTGTTGCGTCGTTTCGCGAGCACCATCAACTCGGTATTATATCATGGCTCACGAAAGCCGGATTTATTATTGATAACCCGCGGAACATGTCTCTCGATAACACTCCCTAGAAGCTCATTGAATCTGTGCACCATGTCATTCAAATCCGCACCACGCTGTAAAAAGTCCCAATCGGCAGTGCCGAGAAATTCATTCAAGGATGCATAGTTGGCCATTCTAAAATTAAAGTGAAAATCATTAGAAAAATTATTAATTGTACATTTAGTATAAAAAATATTTATCGTAATTGGTGTGTGATAAATGCTCTCACGTCCAGTGAAGTCCAAGCACGGAGCAACGTCGGCATGCAAGACATCGTTGGAAAACAGCAGGTCCAGAAATTTTCCCTCAACTGTTGCTAAAACGGTTAAGCTGCGTTGTTGATATGGAAGCGAAGTAATAGATGATACATGATGATAGTCAATGCTTTCTCATCAGTTGAGGATGGAGAGAACACACCGTCAACATCGTTCCAAGATATACTAGGTAAGTTAAAGTCGCCCACAATGATAATCTGATCACAAGAACGAACCGAAGTTATAACGGCCGAGTCGATGTAGTTGATAAACGTGTTGTAGACATCCCGGTCCTATCCGTAAGGAATGTAAATGACAACGACAACAATCGAGGTGTTGTAAGCTATTCTGATGCCAACAGCAATGACGTCAAGGCAGGGATGGCAGGCGATCACTTCATTGGAGGCTGAATTCTTTACATCAATTAAAACACCACCGCCCCTACAACTGGTGTCAAAATCATATCTGTCCTTTCTATGAACGACATAGTCAGATGGAAAATACTCTTCTGATAACATATTCATCGTAAGCCAGGTCTCGCTGATTATTATAATATCAAAATCATTGTCAAGTATGCCTATGCGGAAATCCCTGGTTTTTACTCGGATACTGGATGCATTGTGATAATAGATAGAAGTGAATGCGTTGATGGTATTAGATGAAGCGACGGTCGTTAATAAATTAAACTAATTGATTAACGCAGTATTTACTTTGGCTATTGAAACGTAGCCGGAGTCCGGTTTTTTGATGTACGTGAATAATTTGTAAATGGGCGGATTATAGCGCCAGCAGGCCAAACATCAGGATTATTAAGCAGGTCAAAATCAGCCTTCTTCACACCAATTTTGAATGAAACGAACGTTAGTGAGCTGTCCAAAACGCGGTCTTTTAAAAATAATAGCCTACAATTTACGTCTCCTGGAAAACAATTTTGAAGTTTATCGCAAACATAGCTCACGATCTGATCGGTTGAGACGGATGGGTCGATACGACTGATATATAAGTTTTTTTTTGACAGGCACTGAGACAGTTTTGATTGAGTTGATGGAAGGCCCCGATCCTACTATAACTTGCGGCGGCGTCAATACATCTTGGGTATTGGAGCTAGACTTGACCACTTTAGCAGATGTTGTCGGGTTGGAATTATCATCGGCCAGTTTGTTTGTCAATGCGTTGATTAATTTTTCGGTTTTCAGCCACCTCCAGTTCAATTTTCCTTAAGCCCAAATTGTTAGCGGTGTTGTCCACTATCACATCAATTTTCCTCAAAATCTTGAACATGTTATTGTTTGTGATCAAGGATATGCAGCACTTGCCGAAAAAGCAAATGCTGGTGTACTTTTTAATTGAGTTAATAGCAGCACGGTCAAGCTCACTACAATCGTAACAAAATTGGCAATCACAAAGATTGCATGAAACGATGTCCGTAAATGTAGCGGAAAAATTGTTAAATTGTTTAAATTGTTCCTCGGTTGAGTTGGTCTACGGACAAACGCCCAGAGTGCCCGGAGATTTTTTCGTTCCTTCAAGTTTAAATCCGCAATTAGATCCGTCATCATACGTTGAGCAATTACGAAAGTATATGCAAAACCTAATTCCAACGGATACACGTTCCCAGAACCAAAACAATATCTATATTCCAGAAGATTTGTTAAATTGTGAATTTGTTTTTGTTCGAGTCGACAAGGTGAAACCAACCTTAACACCACCTTACGATGAACCTTACAAAGTACTCAAAGGATTACAGACACTTTGTAATCGAGATCAAAGGGAAAAATATTTCAATTTCCATAGACCGTTTAAAACCGGCATATGGTGTAGAGGCTTGTGAACAACCATATACCTCACAAAAATATTCCAAAAAGATTACTTTCAAATAGTAACAAAAATCGGGTCATATCGAGTAACAAAAATCGGGTCCCGCCAATCGGAGGGTGTTCACATGCCGCCACAAATGATTTCAAGCACGCATTTAGTTAAAATCACCCGACAACAGAATCATGGTTAAACCAAAAATGTTTTGATTGTCACGAAGATCTTTCAACGTTCTGTCCAGTGCCTCCAGCGACCTTTTGTGGGCCATCGTGCATTCGTCGCAAACGATCAATTTGCATCCTCGTAGAATATTCACAATGATGCTGTTTTTGGCGATGTTGCAAGTTTCTCGTTGATTTATGTATGTTCAGATCTAATGTCAGTGTTGAATGTGCCGTTTGCCTTCTAACAAAGTTGCTGCTTTTCCAGATGAAGCCAATGCTAGCAACTTCATGCTGTGATCGAATCGACGCCAAAGCATTGTATTTAAGAACGTTTTTCCCGTCCTTCCTTGAGCATCCAGGACGTAAATGCCACCATGAGTCGTACGCAATACGAACTGATTCGGCTAATGTTTCAGTGTCGTATTGTAGTTCTCTTTGTAATTCGTGGTTGAATCGTCTCTTTGCTGTACTTCATCGTTTGCATTAGTCATATTTGCATATATACTTGATCGACTTGACGGAGTTGCAGTATTCCACATTGATGTAAGCTTCAAAAGCCGTGGACAATATCGGCGAATATGGCACAATCCAACGATTGTTCACATCAACAACCAAACCTTTTCCAAATAATATGTATAATAAACCATTATAAACTTTGGCATACAAATTTTATTCATCAAGATTTCCTGGTCGTGTCTCAATCCATTTCTTAATATTTGGAATATCTCTTATTTTCTCATTTAATGCTACCAGCTCGGGGTACTTATCGAATACATCACTGCCCAAATATTTCAAACACAAATCGGTTTGTGACGAGTAAAATAAATCGGCCCACGATAAAGTACCACGAACAAAATATCCGCCATTCTCCTTAACTAAATTATTCAAATACGTTAAAAATAATGGTACGGGCCCCTTTAGTGCCTCCACTACTTTAATCGCTCGCGTTTTTTCATCTTTATCCAAATAAATCGCCATTACTTTAGATCGCAAATCGACCACGGTATCAACGACTACATCAGCTAAATATTTTTCTTCAATGTCATTGCTGACGATACCGAATTTATTTGCTAAGTACCGGCAAATCGAAACGCTTTGAATAAAAAATTTTCCATCAATTTCGAGTGTAGGCACATGTTGAATGGGATAGTCTAAAAGTAAATTAATGACACACACGACACAATTGATTTATACGGGAAGTTTATAAATTGTATCCAATTAACTACTCACTTTGTTTTTCGACCTCCCACGAAGCAAATGTGTGCCGATAATCTTCAAACTCTAATCCTTGGTAGCTTAGTATGAAACGTAATGGTTCACCAAGCCATGTTGCATCAAAATATGTAACCTTGTATTTAGACATTGCGATAACCAAATAAGATTTTATCGCAGTTTTATATGCAAGCAATTCGCGGACGTTCAGCCAGCTGAAAGCAAACTAAATTAAAAATAGATTTTTCGATTTTGTTTAGTTGAGAATCATGCACATACACAAGTAAACCGGTACGATAAGATGCGAAATTGCTTAGACGTATTTCTTATGTTATGCAATTTTTGTTATTGTGTATTTGTATTAGTTTGACACAAGTATAAATTGTTTTGTATTCATTTGTTTGGAATATAATGTACACTCATGCGCATGAAAACTGAACAAGTATAGGTATCTATCGAGCTGTGTTAGATGAAAATTCAAATTGTTTAACTTCGGCTACTGTCCACCTATATCTATAGTTACCGGCTCATACAGATACACATATTTTGTATATTTTTACTTACGAATCACGTGACCAGAAAGTATTTTGTTGACATATAATTGGTATGGGTCAAATAATAAGTTTAAGTTTGTGAACGAGAGGCACGTTTATTAAGAACACTGTGGTCAAGTAAAATAAAGTGTTATTGTGCGATAGTGGGGGTGTGTTGCGTCACGCACAATGGCCACTTTCAGCTTCGCCGGCGTGTTGCTTCTACAAATTGAATGTAGGTCTATTCCAAATAATACGCCGGTCATTATATGACTGCTCGAATAGTGTACCATGGTACGTTAATTACGGACTACATTTTGAATTGTATAGTAAAGTAGCTGTATATTAGCCCAGCATTGCACGGGAGAAATAAGAATTATTTTAAACTTCGGATATTTTACAGGAAATTTCTCGACGTCGCTGTAGTTGCGATTATATATGACAGGAATTCATCAGACACCGAATTCAGTAACGAGCCTCCATATTATTGTATTGGAAGATGCTAGAGTATCAACTAAAGATGCAAAATTCAAAGCCTATACAGCGATTGTGCGACCAACACCAGCGAATCTAATCTACAGCTGACGTTCCCGCATTCCAGCGAACTTCATTCCTCCTGCTTCTCTGCATTTCGGTGGCTTACGAGAATCAGGGGTAAAATCAATCAACCATCATTTATGTCGCGTCATGGGCGAAACACTAGCAATGTTTGATTAATTGATCGCCCTGCTATTCAAGATCAAAGCGTCCTTAAAACCTATACAATTGTATCACTTGTTGAATGACTCAGATGACTTCTGAATCCTGACAGAAAGGCACTTTTTAAATGAAGAGGCACCAATTACGACACCTGATCCATCATTAGACGATGTGAAATTGAACCATCTAAATCATTACCAGCAGCTTCAGAAAACGAATCATCACTTTATTTGTCAATTTTTAATATGAGATACTCTTCCAAACAATCTCTGAATGCCAAATTCACATTGATTCCATTTTTCTGATCTGATGATTATTGTATCCCAAGTGGATCATCGGCCAAAACAATCAATTACCAGACATAATGAAGACGACTATAGTAATCGAAATATAAACGACTCGGAGGTTAAAATGCTCTATAATATCAAAAATCTTCGGTTGCATATAAACCATTTGAAATTCTAAAGGCCCAGCTGGTGCTGCAGAAGGCTCCTACACTTTGAAGCGCACGGTATAACCATTAGGCAAAAGCCTAGATTTCTTGTCAGGAAGGCTTCAATTATTGGAAGCTTATGGAATTCACAAACTATCTTTCAGACGGACAGCTAAGCCAGAATGGAACATCCGAAGAGAGTATTGTTTAGTACAAAACACGACCATCAAAGTGTTCAAATCACAACATCTCTTTCGGTGCCACTATTTCCACAATCTTGTCACAAAAAGAAGGATTGGTTGTGTGCGAAAACCTATATTCACCGTTTGCAAAAACAAACACCACCAGCTCTTAAATAACCAGAAAAACGGGTATTGATCATCGCTTTGGAGGACAATCAAACCACATTACAGGCAATCGCCATTGTAAAGATCACCTCCGTTAGTGGAATTGCGGTCAACATGTAACAGCCTTAATAAATCAAATTATATTTCATGTAGATCTCCCACCCAATAACAAAAGACCCAGTAAAATGTAATAACAATCAATTGGGATAGCCTTTTATCATCCAATTTCGCCGAGAAACTGGATCAACTGAATTGGGACTTAAACGACTGTCAATCCGTACAGATATATCGTCATATCGATATCTTAATTATTCTGCAAGGACTAACTGAGTTTACGGATCCTGAAATGCATCAGAATATGCACGGTGTGGCTATTTACGGAAAAATTACCAGCAACCGCCAAATCCGTCTAATGATATCGCCTAAAATATCTTGTGCAGACTGTTGCTCAAGGGTGATCATCAAAAAGTTATTGTCATTGAACAGCTGGTGAAAGGTGTCTGAGACAACAGGAGAAGACCTCACAGTCACCACGCACCTCTAAATGAAAGAAAGCGAATCTATACCAAACTGCATCCGAATGTATAACGTCGCCCATATGTACAGCGCAATGGACATACATTTTCTAGGCGTTAGTGAACTATTGCAGCCTTTAAATTGACATTTCGTTCCTAAACCAAAGATCGCAACGATAAAAAAATTGTTGATAAAGTTAAAATCATTATAATTGGGTTCCTCTTACCGGAAGAATTGGATTATGGCTCATATAGGCGAAATCCCATGAACATATCCCGGATCAGCGGGATAAAATTTAAAAATTACTAAACTTTTACCAGGTGTACAAGTATGAAATGCGGATTTCAGACAACAGATGGTGCAAGTTACGTAGTGGACAACAGCCACCTACTCCACTCCACACCATCAACATTCCAGCTCGGTTATCAACACCGCCTCCAACATGCATAAATAAAGACATCGTATCGACACATTCCAGCTCGGTCATCAACCTCTCTCTCTCTCTCTCTGGCCTTCACATCCCATGAAGGGATTTCGCCGCCTGCACTAAGGCCCTCCATCCATCTCGATCCACCGCTCTCGTCCTCCAGTTTCGACATCCTAATGTTCGTAGATCTTGTTCGATGTCGTCGCGCCAGCGTAGTCGGGGTCTTCCTCTACGACGTACTCCGGCTGGTTGTTGGTGGAACACTTTATTTATCATCCGTTGTTGGGGAGACCTTGTAACGTGGCCGAGCCATCTCACTCGATTAGATTTGGTGAATCCGATAATATCGCTGACTCCGAGGAGTTGCTTTATTTCGTGATTCATACGAATCCGATATTCGTTGTTCGCAACTTTAATTGGACCAAAGATTGAACGGGCAACCCTCCTTTCGAAGGTAGATAATAATCTACAATCGTTAGTGGTCATGGTCCAGCTCTCGCTTCCGAAAGCCAGCACAGGTCTTATAAGTGCTTTATAAAGTGCGAGCTTGCACGACTGCGATAGATGTTTCGATCGCAATAATTTTGATTTGGCGTAGAAAACTCGTTGTCCGGCAGCGATACGGGCTTTTATTTCTGCCTGCATATCATTCGACGATGTTATAACTGACCCGAGGTATTTAAAGTTTTCGACGCTATCAAAGTTGTGGTCGCCAATTCCGAGATTTGCCGTAGAGATGTTCCTAGGTGTTACTAAATATTTGGTTTTACTGCTGTTCACCTCCAAACCAAGTCTTCTTGCGCAGCGATCGAGCGGTATGAAACTGTCTTTGATATCGCTAGGTCTTCGGCCAAGAAGCACGATATCATCTGCATATCCAAGAATTTGGCCTGACTTATTAAATATACAGCGCGAGGTTTCGATGTTGCTTTTCCTCACTACGTACTCAAGCGCCAGATTGAACAGCAAAGGCGCGAGTGCATCGCCCTGTCGAACACCAGATGTTATTTCAAAGGGGTCTGACACAGATCCTTCGATTACGATTCTACATACAGATCCGGATGTTGTTAATTTACACAGAGAAACGAGTTTCTCTGGGATTCCCAGGCATATGAGCGTGGCCCATAGGTTGTCGCGGTTTATACTGTCATACGCCTGTCTGAAGTCTATATATAGCTGATGTATGGTTATGTTGTACTCCCAACATTTTTCCAAGATCATCCTCATGGTGAAACACTGGTCAGTGGTCGATCGGTTGGGACGAAAACCACACTGATAGTCGCCAATGATGTTTTCTGCGAAAGGGATGAGTCTGGATCAACCGCCTCGAACATTAACATTGTAACATTATTAAAATAACATAAAACATTGTAACATTATTTTGTATATCATATTTCCTTTCCATAAAATTATTTTAATTCAACTTTTGCTAAACAAACAAAGTCTTTTCATAAAATTATTTTTATTCAATTTGCTAAATAAACAAATAACATAAAAATGCATGTTGAGACACAATAAAGAAAACGGAATATCAGAGTATATATTTTGAACTTAGCGAGACAACATCGCTCGAGTGTTAAATAAAAAACGACTGCATTTATTCAAAAGAAAGGTGTATTGAAAAAAATTAAATTGTTATAAATAAAGTATCTATATTTTAAAAAGGTTTTTAAATTATAATACCTACGTGACGTAACTTGCACCAACGCAGTTTGTATTATACAAATTTGACACAGCGCCATTTTGTTGTGCCATAGTGTTGTTATTGTTGTGTTCAATATTATGACGAAATTTATACCGAATAATAAGCATTCGCGGATAGCATTAATTTTTCGTTTTCATTTGAAGAAAACTGCTGCTGAATCGTACCGATAACTTCGAGAAGCTTATGGTGAACATGCTCCATCGCAAGATACGTGTGTACGATGGCTTTGGCGTTTCTAAATTGGTGACTTCGATGTTGCAGCCAAGGAACGTGGAATACACTCCAACAAAATACGAAGACGTGGAATTGAAAGCAATGTGGACGAAGATAATTTGCAAACACAAAAACAACTCGCCGAACAATTGGGCGCTAGTCAAGAAGCTATCTCCAATCGGCTACTAGAAATGGGAATGATTAAGAAGACCGGCAGATGGGTACCACATGAGTTCAACGACAGGAAAATGGAAAAGTGCAAAAACTCATGTGAAATTTTACTCGCTCGGTACAAGGAAGTTGTTTTTGCATTGTATAGTTACAGAGGATGAAAAGTGAATTATGAGAATTCACTTTATTATGAGAATCCCAAGGGCAAAATAGCATGGTTGGACCCAGGCGCACCATCCACATCGACCGCAAAACCAAATCATTTTTCCAGAAAGACGATGCTCTACGTGTTTGGTGGGACCAGAGAAGCGTGGTACCCTAAAATTATGTGACCACACGTTGGTCTAACCAAAAACTGACGGTCTTCTACAAAACCAAAAATTCATACCACGGTAAGTTTATTTTCTCATCAAAAATTTGATTGACAGGGGGGGAAATAATATTTTTATGCTGTGTGCCTCACGTCGATTTTTTTGTCTAAACTTCCAACTAACTATAGTAAATTGATTGTTAGTTCATACAGATCGCTCATAGATGGCACACAACAAATCGCAACTGATATTTAATTAAAATCTGCTATATAAACCTAAATTTAACATTCTACGAAACATTTCTAATCGGTAATTGATAAATTGGAACTAAGTTTGCTGTTTAGAACTAAATGTCGGGTAGATTTTGGTTTATAAATATTAGAGACATCTAACAATACCTGAGTGAACTAACGATCAATTTAGTTAGTCGGAAATTTAGACAAAAAAATCGACGTCAGGCACACAGCATTAGTACATAAATTGAAATCACTCTCAATCATGTCATAAAAATTTTTGATGATAATTAAAAATAAACTTCAATTACCGCGCGTGTTAGATTTTTGCATTTTTGTTAAATCGTGCACAACAACAATTACAACATTATACAATACAATAATTGTATCAGTACATTATACAATAATTGTATCGGTCATTGTCACTTACCTTTAATGCACAAGTATAAAAAAGTACATTTTAACCATGTGCTTAAACATCATTCTTGAATTACGAAGGGAAATGTCCGGATAAAGGTGGGGGACGCCACAACCCTACAGGGCGACCTTATCGAGGTTCAAAGTAACAATTTTTCATATTTATTTCCTTGTATATTTTTAAATTTTCCAAATTCAACTTTCCAATTCCTAAATTTACAATTTTAATTTGTAAAACATTTTTTTGTAATGGAGCACCAGCTACGATGGTGGTGCGCGTGACTAGGGCACACGTTCGTCTCGCTACATAGCTTGTTTACGTTCGGCGGCCATATTTTTTTTGTTTGATTTATATCTTTCCGTTACAACATTTATTCGAAGGTTTTTCCTCTCGACCAGTTTTAGTTTGATGTTTTTTTTTTGCTTTGTTCCTTCTTCCACTTCTGATGTTTCATCTTCCTCTCATTTAGGATTCTCATTTAGTGTCGGTTCCATATTTGCACGGTGGGCTTGTCACTCCCCGTCATCCCCTTGGCAGGACACCCACAGGGTCGGAGTGGCGAATCCAGCATATTTGTCATCCATTCGGGGACGACCGTAAAATTTATACGGTTTTTCCGTGGCACTCCTGCAGTTTCAAGCTGTCGGAGTGTGAATTACCTGCGGGAGATTACCTAGAAGTCTCTCTGGGTGAAGAGAGGCTTTGTCTGTTGGGGAAACGTTCCTACCCTCTAATGCTGCTTCGTTGTGGCTGGGCATCGGTCTCTAGTGGTTGATAGGTCATTCGGGAGTTTCTTCAGCCGACATTGTTCTTGTCGCTCGGTGGATTCCGTCATTCTTGGGTGGGCACACCAAGTTCTGGTATCGAATTCTAGTGTCCTTTAATTTAAACTCAGTTTTTAGTTTGCTTTTCTTTTAATTCTGTTCCACAGTGTAGTGCAGGAGCACGCAAATCTCAACTTCCCCAAGACCCTGAGATCTAGTCGGCAAAATCAACGTGAGTGAGCGCTCTGTGTGTTTAGTTAAATCTGCGGAATGGTGTTAAACCATTCCGTAACACACTATTAAGTCCGAAGGGTTAACATGTAAGTTTCTGAATAGTGAGCTTTCGCCCGTAGGGAAAACAATTGAGCATTGTCGAGGCTGCAAGTGCTGCAAAAGAGCAGTGATACAATAGAGCTTACATTAAAACAATAATCACCGACGCCAAGGCTATCGGAGATAATACCATACTAATCCTACTGCCTAATTCAGCACAACCGAAACTACCCAGTTGCATTTAAAGTCCAAATAATAGAATAAACCAGGAATGAAATATTGGTTTTCGAAATACTAAAAAATACGTCCCCACTCTAGATGTTTCAGATGTCATCAACCTGGACATTACATTAGGTTTTACAATGACCTAATGCACGAGTCTGCCTTATTTCTGAAGCGAATAACACGAAGAATGGAGATCGGAATTCGAAAACCATGAAAACGTTCAAAAATCAAACAAAACTTGAAGCTAATAACGACAGAGGAGAATTCGCGCATAGAATACGAATGCTCGTTGTTCCAAATTACGTTAGATTTTGTTAGCAAGATACTATTTTCTGATCTACTACCTGTTGACACAGATTAGGTTTAAAATGATGATCTACACGTCAGTTATCTCTCTTATCGCACTCTGGAATTATAAATCTTTCGTATTTTATCAAACAATTAATTCACCAGAGGGTTGGTGATAAGGCTAAAGAAATTAGTTTAGTGAAAGTGTTATTCGTTGAGAGTTTATCTGGGGAGTAAAACACTTAATGGGGCGTTTCTATCAGTATTACACAACCCTTTGTGGTTTGTATAACAAAATGCATTCGGATCAAGATTGTTTATTTTAATTTTATTAATTTTTAGTGAATCTCCTTTCCATCGCGACCGGGCTAGGATTAGGATGGACATCACCAGTGCTACAACTTCTGCAATCCGAGGATACACCATTACCGAGCGGACCGATCACGAAAGATGAAGCAACCACAATTACAAGTCTTCTGCTAATCGGCAATTTTTTCGGTACTATCATTACGGGACTAATTGCGGATACATTTGGTCGAAAGCTTGCAATGTACTTTGTAGCGATACCGTACATTTTCTGCTGGATACTCTCATTGGCCGCAAGTAACGTGTATTATCTGTACGTGGCCCGATTTTTAGTTGGCATGACTACGGGTGGAGCATTTCTTATAATACCAATGTTTGTGACCGAAATTTCCGAAATTAAGATTCGCGGACAACTGGGGGCTTTTCTTCAAGTGAATCGTAATCTGGGCATTCTTCTTCAGTATATTATCGGATCGTATTTTAATTATTACGTGACATGTTCCCTTCCATTAATACTACCAGTCCTCTTTTTGATTGGATTTTCATTTTTACCCGAGACGCCCGCCTATTTAGTGGCGCGTCATAGATTCGACGAAGCAGAAAAATCGTTAAAATTTTATCGCGATTGCTCAAAATTGGATGCTATTATTCCAGATAGCGTAAATGACGAATTGTACGAGATGAAAATGAAGTTGAACGAGAAAAAATTTAAATACAGTGATTTACAAATGTCCGATTTTACAAATCGGTCCGCTTGGAAAGCGATTTTAATTTCGTCCCTACTACTAGTATCTTTAACTTGTGGTGGCGCATTTGCGATTGTGACCTATTCGGCGCTGTTATTCGAAAAGACTGGATCAACATTTTCACCAAACGTATCATCAATAATTGTGGGCGTGTTATCTTTGGCCGCCGCATTTGTAACACCTTTTACGGTCGAACGAGTCGGACGGCGGCCGCTATTGATGTTATCGAGTTTTGCAACTGGATTTTGCTTTGCGATTATGGGGACCTATTGTTATTTACAAAATAATGGCTATGACGTCAGCGAATTTTCATGGATTTCCATTTTTGGCTTATCGGGTGTAGTATTTTGCTCAACTTGGGGCATGACATCACTAGCACCGTCAATTGTAACGGAAATACTTCCAATAAGAATTCGTGGCCTTGTTTCAGTACTCGGCCGAGTAGAAATGTGCGTATTTGGATTTGTAATGCTTAAGTACATATTCCATATGATCGATTGGATTGGTATCGATGGATTTATGTGGTTCTTCGCACTGTACAGTTTTGTCTATTTAATCATTATAGCGATCTACTTGCCAGAAACGAAAGGTAGAAGTATCGATGATATTGTGAAATCTCTTGGTAAAAAATAAAATTTTATTATTAAAAAAAAAAATGAGTTTGAAATCAAAAAAAGTTGTTTGTTCCGGTAAGCGGATGGACAGACCCGTTTAACATTTAATACACGCACAAATGCCCATTAAATAATAAACAATTTATCAAAAGATCTGCATTACGAGTACAACATTTTTATTTTTTTCCAAGAGATTTCACAATATCATCGATACTTCTACCTTTGGTTTCCGGCATCCAAATTGCAACAATAATACAATATATAAAGCTATACGCTGCAAAGAACCACATACATCCATCAATTCCAATCCAATCGATCATATCAAATAGAAACTTAAGCATTATAAAGCCAAGTGCACACATTTCGACACGCCCGAGCACTGAAACGATGCTACGAATTTTGATATCCAGCAACTCCGTTACAATTGATGGCACAAGGGATACCATGCCCCAAGTAGAAAAGAACACCACGCCAGATAATCCAAAAATTGAAATCCACGAATAATCGCTAACGTCATAGCCACTGTTTTGTAAATAGCAATAAATACCCATAATGGAAAAGCAGATTCCAGTTGTAAAACTCGATAGGAGTAGCAGCGGCCGTCGACCAGAACGTTCCACAACCAGTGGTGTTATAAATGCTCCGAGCAGAGACACTGTTCCCACAATTATTGACGAAACATTTGGTGAGAATGTTGAGCCAGTCATCTCAAATAACATTCCGGAATAATTAAGTATCATAAAAGTGCCGCCACACGATAAACTAATTAAGAGCAGAGATGACAACAGAATCGCTTTCCAAGCGGATTTATTTGTAAAATCGGACATTCTTAAATCACTGTACTTAAATTCTTTCTTGTTCAACTTTTCATTTGCTTTCATTTGCTGCAATTCGTCGTTCACATTTTCGGGTATTTCGGAACCCACTTTAGAACAACCCCGATAAAATTTTAACGATTTTTCTGCTTCCTGAAATCTATGTCGCGCCACTAAATAAGCGGGTGTTTCCGGCAAATGTGCAAATCCAATCATAAACAGAACCGGTAAAATTAATGGTAGCGAACAAATCACGTAATAGTTAAAATATGATCCAACAATAAATTGTAGTAGTAAGCCAAAATTACGAGTCACCTGCATAAATGTTCCTATTCGACCGCGTATGTTATCCTCGGAGATTTCCGTGATAAACATTGGTATTACAAGAAATCCGGCCCCCGCCGTCACTCCAGCAAAAAACCGTGCTATATACAGATAATAAATGTTTGTTGCCACTAATTTAAGTGTCCAGGATAAAATGTATGGCATGGTTATAGAATACATTGCAATTTTCCTGCCAAATGTATCTGCTATGAGCCCCGAAACAATGGCGCCGATAAAATTTCCGATTAGCAGAATACTCGTAACTGTTGTTGCTTCATCTTTCGTAATTGGTCCACTAGCTAGTGGCGTGTCTGCGGATTGTAGGAGTAACATTACGGGTGATGACCAACCCAATCCTAATCCGGTCCCCAATGACAATAAATTAGCTGAAAAGAAATTATAAAATAAATTTCATTTCACAAAAATATATATTTTTTTTGCTACGAACCGCATAGTGTCGTGTAATATTGATAAAATCGTCCCATCTTGTAACACTTTCACCAACCTACACTTTCAGCCGTTATATGACCCTTTTATATTGTATAAAATTGTTTTAAAATCTACCAACTTTAATTGCTTAGTGATAAGATAGATAACGCACATATCATCTCAGATCTGTCATGAGATGCATAACAATTTTATTATAATTTATATAGGATTACGACATGTCATGACGGACGGACGACAAAATTTGAGCCAGTGGTTGTGTTGTGTTTAAAATATTTTAGTGTATTGCATCAGAATATTTCAACTTTGGGAATTAGATTTTCAAACAAATTTATGCTATAGAGAGCTGAATTTATATGTTTTAGAAAATGAAATTGATACGAGAAGTGAAACGCCAGTGAGATCAAGCTAGAAACTGATCGAAATATATTGAACTCTGAAATTTTGGCTAATAGGGTGCCATAAAGTGATTAAACGTCGAACTGTTACTTAGACCTTAACATTCTGACCAGAGATTTTTTATAGATCTTTAGCTGAATTACCCCGGCTTTGCACGGTATACTATAAATTGGAAATTGAATGCTGCATACTTTGTATCAGCTCAGAATTTTAGGTAGAAGACGACGATTCCATTCCCGATTGCAGACATTTTTGCAGATAAATTCTGCTCATTTTGGTATAAAATCCTTTTGCTAAATTTAAATCCAATTGGATGAAAACTTGTAAGAAGGGTCCCCTTGACTCAGGGGACGGTCCACCCGGATTCACATATCAAAAATTTAATATAACTCCTTTACTAAATTCGTTCCCGTGAAAACATTAAAAAACGATGTTGCGGCCACAAATGTATGTAATTAGAAAATAATTAATTTAAATGTAATTAATTTAAGCGTATCATTGTTAAAATCCAAAAATTGTTTATAGTTATAAATTTTACACATCAGGTTTAATTATCGAAGTGTTATTGTATTGATTATAATGCCATCTACTTAAAGTACATTGAACTTTAGTTTAGCGTTTACATTGCTTTGAACTGCTTTAAAATTTATACCATTACTGTTGTGTCTTTACTAAAGTTAAGCCGATGTACTAAAAGTAAATTATGGTGCGAATACTACTTTGTATAAAATGAAATGTTATTTTTGACCAGAGGCAGTCTTTTAAAAATTATTAATCAGAAAGGTACAATTTTACCTAAACCAATATCAATTGTGATTTGTGAATAATAAAAATTAAGGTGTTTATTAAGCTATACTGTGTTTTATTAAAATATTAATTGTGATCAGCATATACTGTCTACAAATAAATAAAAACATAAATTTAAACAGTAAAAGTGCAGTGTAGTGATCAGTGAAATTTACAGTCCACTTATTCGATAAATAAATCTAATTCGATTTATTTCTGCCAACTGTGTCAAAATCGTTATACCATAACCCGTTGACAGAATTATACATTGGTCCTTCGAGCCGGATCGGCGATCCAGTACCGGATATCGAAAGGAATACCGTAGCGGAAGGTCATTGGCAAATAAGAAAACGTGGTATCAAGAGCGCCAAGGTCGAGTCAACCATTAAAGTCAGATGAGTATAAATTCTTGATTAACTTAAGACTCACTAAATTATTTAAATTAATAATATAATAAACCGAACGAATCAATTGAATTGTTCGTTGTGAAACCAACGACATTGTGCAAACCGTGTACATTATTCTGTATAGACAAAACCAAATTTGCTATACGAATCATTAACTGTATAATCAATACCAAGATTGACATACTACTTATTATATTATCTATTCTCAAAACCGAAATTGATATTACATTTAATATACATCGATTAACTATATTTTGTCAATCATCGAATTACCAAGTTAATCAATATCAAATTTAATTACGATTTACCAGGTTACCAGTCAGTTTAGAAAGAATAAATAAAAATCGAAATTCATAGTAAAATTAGATACCCAATTCGAGCACACATTACCGTAAGAACGAATTGGTGCAGCGGAATAGCGTGCGCTACACAATCGTAGTGGCTCTAAATATCTCGAGTTCGATCCTCGGTTTAACCAATATATTTGAAATAATTATATCGAATTCAAATTTAACCAGATTTTTTAAGAAACCGATCGCGAAATCAATTTAATAAACAATAAAATTTAGAACTCAATTATATAAATATATAGAGAATCATTATATGTTTATAATCGTTTAGTATAGTGGCTTAGTGTGGTGCATAATAATCTTAGCTTTTCCGAGTATCTCGAGTTCGAAACTGGATCAAACGTAATCAATTTTTGCAAGGGTAAATAAAGTTGTGAGAACGAACGAGCAAATGGAGGCATTAATCAAAAAACGAAGCGTAGTAAAGGGCCTGTTAACAAGAATAGAAAAGTACTCACTTAACTTGAGTGATGAATCATGCGAAGAGGAAACTAAGGAGAAGGTTAACCGGTCAAGGGTGCTATTGCAGAATTTTGCAGATTTAGAGGATCAGATATTTGATCTAGATTCGAAAGAAAAATCAGAAAGAGAAGAATTCGAGGAGCAGTATTACCGCGTGATTTCAAAACTAAATAAATGGTTACGTCGAAAGTCACTATCAGCTAACAACACTTCGTGGAACCAGACGCATGATACAACAATGAATTCGTCGCAATCAGGAGCTCAAAGTGATTTCAAATTACCAAGTGTCAATATTCCATTTTTTTCGGGTGATTATAGGGAGTGGCAAAGCTTCTACGACCTCTTCAATACTATGGTGCACGAAAATCAATCACTTTCAGCAGTGAGAAAGTTCCAGTATTTGAAGGGACAACTCAAAGGCGAGGCAAGCAATCTTTTGAAACATTTACCAATAACCGAGGCGAATTATATAGAGGCGTTCCAGAAACTGTGTAAAAGATACGACAGAAGAGGTATAATCGCAAACTCCTATATCAGGCTATTTATGGACCAACCCACTATTCGTCAAGCCAACGCATACAATATAAGAAAACTATTGGATACATCAGATGAGGCCACCCGCGGGCTGAAGGCATTAGGAGCTAAAGCAGAATCAAGGGATACGTGGTTGCTGTATGTATTAATAAACAAATTAGATGACGAATCAAAGCAACTATGGACGAGACAAACAAGTGATCAGGAATTTCCATCCATACAATCTTTCTACGAATTTCTGACAAGCAGAGCAGATGCACTTGAAGGTGCAAGCCTAACCAATAAAGGTTACCAATCCAAACCAGCTTCTTCCGTCAAGGGTTTCCATGTAAAGACTGATGTCACGTGTCCGGTTTGTAGCAATAACGACCACCAACTATTTGAATGCGTCAAATTCAAGTCAATGAATATCGGCGAAAGAAGGGATATGATAAAAACTGATGGACGATGCTTCAATTGTCTTAATAACAACCACAGTGTGTATAACTGCCGATCAACCAAGAGGTGCCGTATTTGTTCGAAGAGACATCATACGCTGCTACATTCAGAAGAATTGTCGAAAAAGGTATCCGCTACAAGCAATGTCTTATCACAAGAAAATTGCGAGACATCCAAGAAGCAATCACAAGAGCAGGCTCAGACAGTAGAGATTCCAAAGGCCAGACAGCTACAGGACAGTCAGAATTCAAAGATAACTACCAATCATTCTCAAAGCGCCGTCAATCAAACTCTTTTACCAACAGCAGTTATAAAAATAAGAGACAAATTCGGAGAATGGAAATTATGTCGGGCTTTGCTGGATTCTGGTTCTCAAGTATCGTTTGTGAGTGAGAACCTGGTCCACCAACTACAACTATCGAGGTCCAACGCACGTATATGTATTAGCGGAATTGGTCAAACAGCAGCAGGAACAACACGAGGCAAAGTCACAGTCAGCATATCATCACGCTTCGAACCAATGAAAATTGAAGTAGAGTGCCTAATAATTTCCAAAATAACATCCTATCAACCAGCCACCATAATCGAAAATCATATGTTTAATAAATTAGAAAACTTATCCCTGGCTGACCCCTCTTTCAACCAGTCCAATAAACTCGATGTTCTGTTGGGAAGCGACCATTTCTTCCGGTTAATGAAAGAAGGCATCGTACATTTAAGCAGTAGTGGATTAACAGCGCAAAATACCGTTTTTGGTTGGGTTATTGCCGGATCAATGAGTAACAAGAACATCAACCAACCAGTAAATAATATCAATAGTCTACATTGTGACCTGAATGTAGACCACTTACTCCAAAAATTTTGGGAATTAGAAGAAACATCACCTTCGAGAACTTCACCAAATTATTCAGAGGAAGAGAAATGCTGCGAGGAGGTTTATAACCAAACGACTACACGACTAGGGGATGGAAGATTCGTAGTCAAGCTTCCATTCAAACCATCATTTACAGCACTGAGTTTAGGAAATACAAGGTACGGAGCATTGAGAAGACTGGAAGCCATGGAGAGGAAATTCCAAAAAGATGTACAATTTAGAACTTCATACGTCAAGTTTATGGAAGAATACGCCGAACTTAACCACATGGAAGAAGTACCAGCAGATGAGTTAGACAAAGCTAATGGAGTATACTACCTTCCTCACCATGGAGTACTTCGAGAATCCAGTTCCACAACGAAACTGAGAGTTGTTTTCGACGCATCATTCAAGTCGTCAAATGGAGCTTCCCTTAACGATTGGTTGATGGTCGGACCAACTGAATACGAGCCACTTACATCTATTCTCATGCGATTCCGCATTTATGAATTTGTCTTTACAGCAGATGTCGAGAAAATGTTCCGTCAAATAGTATTACACCCGGAGCATAGAGACTATCACAGGATACTATGGCGGAGTGATCCAAAACAACCACCAAAACATTACCGACTTACGACGGTTACTTATGGAACAGCATCAGCACCATATCTTGCGACACGGTGTTTACAAGAGATTGGAAATAGTTTACTAAACAAGGAGCCGATGATCGCAAAGAAAATATTACACGACTTTTACGTAGATGATTTTATGTCAGGTTGTCACACCACCGCGGAGGCTTACGAAATCCAGGAATCAATTACCGCCTACCTCAAGTCCTATGGATTTCATCTGCGTAAATGGTCATCAAACTACACTCCTTTATTAAAAAAAATCCGGCCAGAAGATAAAGAGAACGTTCCTCTAAATATAGAACAAGGGGACGCGTACATCAAATTGCTTGGCATTCAATGGAACCCCATCGATGACCAGTTCCAGTTCAAGGTTAAAGTTAAAAGCGAATCTGTTGGAACGAAGCGGGAAGTACTCTCTCAATCGGCACGAATTTTTGATCCAATGGGTTGGTTGGCTCCAATTGTCGTGACCATCAAGATCCTGTTCCAAAGTTTGTGGTTGTTAAACCTGAACTGGGATGATCCATTACCAACAGCCGAAGCGAGAGAGTGGCGAATGATCAAGGAAGAATTACCAGAGCTCGAGAGAATAAGAATTCCCAGATGGTACGGAACGAAAGAGGACCAATTTGAGCTACACGGTTTTTGCGACTCATCGGAAAAGGCATACGCTGCGGTCGTTTATTGCAGATGCTTGGATCAGAACGGCCAAGTAAGGGTTACACTAATGACATCCAAAACTAAGGTGGCCCCGTTAAATCAAATCTCAATTCCACGGCTTGAACTATGTGCTGCAGCATTATTAGCTAAACTAATCAAATCCGCTAAGGAAGCATTGGGAGATCCAGATCTGAAGACGACATTATGGACCGACTCTACGATAGTTCTAGGATGGTTATCTGCACCACCAAGAAGATGGAAAACCTTTATAGCAAATCGAACATCGGACATACTAACTAATACATCGAGAGAATCGTGGAATCACGTCGATTCACAGAATAACCCAGCCGATTGCGCATCGCGCGGGATGATACCATCGAAACTAGTAGGATATCAATTATGGTGGCATGGGCCTCCTTGGTTAAGTTTATCACGAGAACACTGGCCAAACCAAGATGTAAAGCTTGATAAATTCGAACTGATGAAAGAAGAAAGGAAAGCTAAGACATCAGTACTGACTACAATACCACTTACGAGCAACATTATACTACGCAATCTGGTCGACAATATATCATCAGGCAACAAAATTATACGAGTATTAGCCTGGATCTTCAAATATTTAGAAAACCTAAAATCAAAATCTGACTCGAAAAACCTGAGTGAATCCGTGCTGACAGTAAACGAACTCAAGAGAAGTCAGACAAGAATTTTTACATGGATACAAAAGGAATATTTCATCACCGAGATAAGCGACATCAGATCAAAACGTCAGCAATCAAAGAAAAGCAAGATTCGCTGTCTAAATCCTTTCATCGACAACCAACATTTATTGAGGGTAGGAGGTCGCATCGAAAACGCAGCTGCGGACTATGATACCATACATCCTATAATATTGCCGAACTGCGATTTCACCAAATTGATGATACGAGATTTACATGGAAGACATCAGCATGCAGGAGCTTCATTGCTAACTAGTATCATACGACAACGATATCATATATTGAATTGCAGACGTCTTGTGAAGGAAGTGATTCAGCGATGCAATAGATGCCGGAGATTTAATACGAAATCGAATTACCAGTTGATGGGAAATCTACCGATCGATCGCGTCCGTTACGAGATTCCCTTTTTAAAAATTGGTGTCGATTATGCGGGACCATTGCAACTGAGGCAGATTTACGGCAGGTCAAACCAAAGATGGAAGGCGTATCTTGCAGTATTCGTTTGCATGGCAACCAAGGCTGTTCATATTGAAGTTGTCTCAAATTTAACAACGGCAAATTTCATAGCAGCGTTACATAGATTTGTGTCACGTCGCGGAGTGTGTAGCGACATCTATTCCGATAACGGATCAAACTTCATTGGCGCAAATAACGAACTACGCGAGATTAGCGAATTTTTAAAAACTCATTCTAATCATATTCTTTCAGTTCTCGCTTCAGAAAACATAACTTGGCATTTCATTCCCAGTGCGGCACCTACATTTGGAGGGTTATGGGAAGCAGCAGTCAAGTCATTTAAATACCACCTTAAACGTGTAATGGGCAATACGGTGTTCACGTTTGAGGAACTCAGCACCATAGCAACTCAAATCGAAGCAGTGTTAAATTCACGTCCATTATGTGTGCTATCGGATGATCATATGGATGCACTAACACCCGGACATTTATTAATTGGAAGGCCAATTAATCAAATACCACAACCGCAATTATCCGAAGTCAAGATGTCACATCTCTCTCGTTGGCAACTCATGCAGAAAATTATACAACATTTTAGTAACCGATGGAAAATGGAGTACCTAACTTCCTTACATAAAAGAAATAAATGGCAGTCACCAGGCGAATCAACTAAAATCGGGGATGTTGTACTGATTCGAGAAGAAAATCTTCCACCTACCAAATGGTTATTAGGGCGAATTGAAGAAGTTCATCCAGGACGCGACGGTACTACAAGAGTAGTGACCATAAGAACGAAAACCGGAAACTTGAAAAGGCCAGTTAATAAACTGACAAAGCTAGCAACGAAGTGAATTGAATCAATTGATTCAAGGCGGGCGGTATGTTGCGGCCACAAATGTATGTAATTAGAAAATAATTAATTTAAATGTAATTAATTTAAGCGTATCATTGTTAAAATCCAAAAATTGTTTATAGTTATAAATTTTACACATCAGGTTTAATTATCGAAGTGTTATTGTATTGATTATAATGCCATCTACTTAAAGTACATTGAACTTTAGTTTAGCGTTTACATTGCTTTGAACTGCTTTAAAATTTATACCATTACTGTTGTGTCTTTACTAAAGTTAAGCCGATGTACTAAAAGTAAATTATGGTGCGAATACTACTTTGTATAAAATGAAATGTTATTTTTGACCAGAGGCAGTCTTTTAA
Source organism: Nephrotoma appendiculata (assembly GCA_947310385.1). Classification (NCBI taxonomy): domain Eukaryota; kingdom Metazoa; phylum Arthropoda; class Insecta; order Diptera; family Tipulidae; genus Nephrotoma; species Nephrotoma appendiculata. The sequence goes on from OX371224.1 coordinate 59,111,961, forward strand.
AAATTATTAATCAGAAAGGTACAATTTTACCTAAACCAATATCAATTGTGATTTGTGAATAATAAAAATTAAGGTGTTTATTAAGCTATACTGTGTTTTATTAAAATATTAATTGTGATCAGCATATACTGTCTACAAATAAATAAAAACATAAATTTAAACAGTAAAAGTGCAGTGTAGTGATCAGTGAAATTTACAGTCCACTTATTCGATAAATAAATCTAATTCGATTTATTTCTGCCAACTGTGTCAAAATCGTTATACCATAACCCGTTGACAGAATTATACAAACGAAATATTAGGAAAAAAATTGTATTGGGGCCCAACCACTTCAAAAAAATCATGAGTTTGGTTTAGGTCTTGCATTTTATACATGTTAAAAATTTTATGAGGATTGGCTGAGCAGCTGAAACGCCCTTTGGAACAAACAGACATTTTTGGGTCAACTGACAGACATTTTTGGGTCACTCAGGGGCTTCAAAAATATAACGAAAACCTGCTCATTTTTATATAAAATGGTCATACATCCTTGATTGTACTACCCCAAAAACTTACGCGGGAGTGCTCCTAACAATTCACCAAAGTTTCAGCTTAATTTAGTAAAGTTTAAAGGGCAGGATAAAATTCTGCTTCCATCAGCCTCCGCAAGTGTTCGTGTTACCTCCTCGCGTGACCACCGATCAAATAGCTCACTGCGGTATTTATGTTGTGTTAATAGTACCGTTCTATACATGGCATCCTTCGGATTAAACTGCCTTATCTGTGTACTGTGGATCTCTTCAAAGATGGACATTTCTTTCTCCGTTACTCAAGGCATAGATAACCAACGTGGGGCTTTGGTCTTTAGGACAGATTCGCAAGATCAGAACAACATAGGAATTTGTCCATTAGGCCTGGCTCTCAAGACATACTGAAAAAGTGTACAAGCACGAACAATTCTGGTTCCACGAACGCGATATTTATTGACATGAACACAAGCAAAATTGGTTCCCTCGTATCAACTTACAAAAACAAAGCAAAGCTCAATAAGATTCCGTTTGCGGAGAGAAAGGACATATAAAAAGATTACTGAAATGAAGCAGAAGGGTTCGTCTGATGGCTCTGTAGCCAAAATGCAAAAATCGAAGCTGGAATCGCAGAAGAATGCAAATAGGATTAGAATGCAGGGAAATGCAACTAGGGCTAAAAGAGCAGTAAGTGGTGGCTGTCATTAGGCAGAGCTCATGAAGATGCATATATATCGTCAAGCAATTGGCAGAAGATGGATTACACGACATTTTCGTAAAAAGTATGCCTGAAAATCCTGTACCCAGGAAGAGTGCGGCTGGAATCATATATATTTTGACATATTGTGCCGACCAATGGTCATTGATCCTGTAGAAATAGAGTGTACAAAGCCTAGGTGAAGTCTCGCCTGGTGCTAGACTAGAGTAAACACTAAATGGACTCTTGAAGAAATTTTAGGGTACGCGGGTACAAATAGTACTTCATTTTTTTTTGCGTGTGTTAGTAGTTTTGGTTCTTATTATTTTTTCTCTTTTCCTCCTCGTATCGTTTTTATAAAATTTTCAACGAGCCCCTCCAAAGTAGGTTACGATAAGGTTCCACTTTCGGGGTATCTAGTCTACATCCGTCGTTAAAAAAATTGTGAGAATACGGGCCCCACAACCTAATCGTTGCAAGATAAACATTCCTTCTTTTCTTCTTATTATTATTCAAATTTTATTCTCTTTGCGGTTTTGTCATTTTATTTACTTATTTCACTATCGGACAATAGTACGCTCACACTATTGGGTGTTTTGGTAGTTTGATTTTTCTGATCATTATTATTATTTTTGGTTATGCGTGATAAAAATATCCCGTCGTTAAACTTGGGGAGTTACGGGCCTCAGGTCACTAGTGGATAAAGGCTTCGCCTTCCCTGGGACCAGACTTTTTCAAGGTAACCATTCCTTTATTATTATTTCATTTATATTTTACATTTATATTTTTTGTTGTTGTTGTTGTTGTTTTTTATTTATTCCAATTAACTTTGTTTCGGACCTTCGGTCTCCTTTAAAGTCATTTGAATGAAATTTTTTTTATATAGTATTGATAAATTTAATAAAGACTGCATATTTATTTTTAGTCCAATTTTCTTTGCCAAATTAAATCGAGCGAATTTATCCCTCTATCCTTTAACCATCTCTCCTCTTTAGCTTGGATTAAGCCAGCTAGAACTATAGTGAGGTTACAGTTCACAATGCAACGTGGACAAAACCACTTAGCCTTCGATTTAAGATGTTCAAATTCCACATCCGTTTTGACATCAACACATTCTGCACGAAATCATTTCAAACAGCCATTACAATTTAGCCAACTTTGATTCTTCGACATGGACTTAACACCAACATCTTTTTTATTGCACACCGCACATTTAGCAGCCATATTAAAATTGAGGTTATGTTATATTATTAGTATAATAAATTAATATAAGTTAAATGAACCTTTATTTATAGATTAATTAGTAATAATATAAGCTTATTACAATCTTCAGCAGCCTTATACCAGTTTATAACAAAAACGAATATACTAAAACATTAACTAAATTAATTAAATACGGACCAAAAATGTTTGACCTTGTACAACTAATGTTGAAACAAATTTGATTGTGTTGTTATGTTGTTGTTGTTGTAATTAAAAAGCAAGACTTTACGTAGGTTTCAAACAATAAATTTGAACGTTTTGTATTGAATATATGTAGACAATGTAGATTATTTATTTTTTTGTTGTTTTAACTTCGGTCTGTCAAGGTCAAGTTATTTAAGCTCTAATAAAAATGATAGAACATGACCCTGGTCCAAAACCATTTTTCTTGACGTTCGAAGGTCCCTGACCAAAAAATTCCAAAAAATATCGGTCCTTTGTCTTTGGATGGATTGATATACGGATGTCTGTACCGATGATATCTCAAGAATGGTTTATGCAACTTGTATTTTTTTCGTCATACTTCTTTTAATTTTAATTAAATGCACAAGTTTTGGGATCTATATCTCAAGTGAGTCGGGTACTTGCCCCATAGGAAATCACCCAATATCACGACATTGCTTTATATTTTTGATATATACTCGTATAGTATGTTGTTTGAAAAATATTGAATCAGACAACAATTTTGGTTCATAAATCCACCGTTTTGGCGCTGGTAGCTAATTTCTCATTTATTACAAAATACAACTTGTCGTATATCGTTGAAAAGGTCGTATATCGTTGAAAAGGTTTTTCAGAAAAACTTAATACTGGAAACTACCGTTGTGGCGCTGGAAACAGTTATATCTATTTTATTATTCCCAATCATGTTTTAGCGCTGGTAGCTAATTATTAAATTATCATATATACGTGTATATTATTGAAACAGTCTTGAAAAATGCCGTGAAACTTTCTGAAATACCTTAGTATTTTTAAACTATAGTTGTAGCGTTGGAAGCAGTTACAATTTTTCTCATTCCCATATAATCATGTATAGCATATAATTTGTATTAGCTATTTAGTTGATATTTCCACCGTTTTGGCGCCGGGAGCGAATAGTTGATTTATTTTACAATATAAACGTGTGAAATGTTAATGAAAAGGTATTGAATAATGTCACAAATCATCTGAATAATATTAATACTCCACAATACTATTGTGGCGCTGAAAATATTTTTATCAGCAATTTATTTCTCCAATTCAGTCTTTGGCGTTTGTTGCAAATTGTTTCTTTGGTTACGCATATATACGTAAATCATATCATTGAAAGGTCTTGAAGAATGTTCCAAAATAAATTGAAGCACGCTTGTACTCAAAACTACCGTTGTGGCGCTGGAAGCAGTTACATTTAGTTTGTTCCAATAAAATCATGTGACACGTATAACATTCAGGGTTGAAAGGTTTTGGAAAAGCAACAAATTTATTACCAGTACTTTAGTTCGCAACTCCACCGCTTTGGCACATGTGAAAAGTTAATACTTTGGTAAAAAGTATATAATAGGTATACATGACAAATTTTTACAAAATCAACGAAGAATTTCTATTTTTTTTTTGGTTTTTCTTTTTATCTCAATTTTCCGGGTAGGTGCCCAATACAAACATATATCGATCCAGTCCTCTTTCGTAAATTGAAAATTTGGTGGTTTACAAATCTGTTGAACATTTTAGATGAATTATACAATTATTAAATGTTTGGATTAATATAAGTTTTCGCGTATTTGCTGAATTTGGTTCAAAAATTGTTTCTCACTTGGTAAACTCGTATAATTAGTAGCTCGCATGATTTGCTGGTTGCAAACTGGTAGTTTGCTTAACTTTAATCCCATGTCTTTAACCCCTGGTTTAATATAAATACAACAAGGTTGTCGATGTAGTCCACTTCGAGTAAATAGTGAAGGAACCTGGAAAATCGGAATATGCTCAAAGAAAATTTGCATGCAGAAATTGTAAACTGCAATTCTAGTCGGAATCAAGTCAAAATGTGGTTACGTATTGGTTTCATCGATAATAATTATAACGTCGCATGGGACTAAATTCTCGGCTCTGAAAGCAATTCTCTATATTCAGCGTCTATCTGCACATCGTTTTGAAAATGATACTGTATCAAACTTCACTATCCAAGTTTAACATTCTTTCTTAAGTAAAAGGGTGGCTTGGTTTGGTGATTATTTTGTTCATTGAAGTACTACCATGGCCCATGGCTCAAAGTAGTTTATTTTGACGGCTTTAAATTTTGTTTAAACGTTTAACATGTATATAATCGTTTTACATATGGAATGAAGCGCCGAAATGGTTCTATTAAGAAAGAAATCATAGATTTATGCTGATTTCTAACAAAAACAATAATTTTCGACTTTGTCTGCATTCTCTACATTGTCGACGTCATTTTTTAATATTCTACATACATCCTCTACACATGTAGAATATTAATTATGTACGCGATGTAGACAATACGGGACAACAGTGAATGTCAGTCATGTAATATTAGTCAAGTCATGTCGGTCAAGACAGGTCAGTCAAGTCATGTTTAATCAAATCATGTCACTCAATTCATCTCAGTCAAGTCATGTAAGTCGAGTCTTGTCAGTTCAGTCATATCAGTCAAGTTATGATAGTGAAATCAAGTCCGTCAACTAATATGAAGCAAGTCATGTCACTTAAGTCAACCAAGTCTGATCACTCAAGTCACTGACAAGTCATGTTGGTCAAGACATGTCAGTCAAGTCATGTCAAATTTATCGTGGACGGTGCTTCAAGAACGAAATTGATTAATATGTAGTATGACAGTTTCAATGTTATCAACCAAACATTGTGACGTTTATTGAAGATCACGAATGGTTAGTTTTGGTTTAGAACTAATTTCAATTCCAACGCTGAATTCTTGGACGTACCAATAAAACATTTTTGCATCTGTAAAGTGGGCCATTAATTACTTTTGTTTGGTTATTTATTTAACAAAAATAAAATAAAAAATTTCACAATGTACAAAAATTTATTTTTTACCAAGAGATTTTACAATATCGTCGATACTCCTGCCTTTCGTTTCCGGCAAATATATCGCAATAACGATTAGATAAACAAAACTATAGGCGGCAAAAAACCACATACATCCATCGATTCCAATCCAATCGATCAGATCAAATAGAAACTTAAGCATTATAAAACCAAATACGCACATTTGTATTCGGCCAAACACCGAAACAACTGCACGGATTTTAATCGAAAGTATTTCGGTCACTATCGGGTTCCCGAGTGACAACATACCCCATGACGAACTAAATACAACACCCGATAAACCGAAAATTGAAATCCAGGAATATTCGCTGACATCGTATCCGTTATTCCGCAAGTAGCAATAAATGCCCGTAATAGTAAAACAAATACCAGTTATAGAGCTCGATAGAAGTAAAAGTACCCGACGTCCGGCACGCTCCACTGCGAAAGGTGATACCAACGAACCAGCTAAAGCTATTGTGCCCACAATTATCGCGGACATATTTGGGGAGAATGACGAGCCCGTTTCTTCAAATAGTAACCCAGAATAGTTAATGATCATAAAGGTACCACCACACGTTAATGTTATTAATAATAAAGATGACAGCAGAATAGCTTTCCAGGCGGCCCGATTCGTAAAATCAGATATTGTTAAATCACTTTGTTTCACTTCCTTTTCACTTAGCATCGCCTTGATTTGATTTAATTCTTCGTTGACGCTATCCGATATTTTTGCACCAGCCTCTGAACAATCTCGATAAAATTTTAATGATTTTTCAGCTTCCTCGAATCTGTTCCGCGCTATTAAATAGGCAGGAGTATCGGGCAAAAACGAGAACCCAATCATAAATATAATAGGCAGGATTAATGGTAGAGAGCATATTACGTAATAATTGAAATATGATCCGGCGATATATTGTAGCAGTATGCCAAGGTTACAGTTAAGCTGCAAAAATGATCCCAATTTGCCGCGGATACTTGTCTCGGAAATTTCAGTCGCGTACATTGGTATTACTAAATATGATCCGCCGGCCGTCATTCCTACAAAAAACCGTGCAACATATAGATAATACACGTTACTTGCGATCAATGTAAGTATCCAACATACAATGTACGGCATTGCAACAAAGTACATTGCTATTTTTCGGCCAAATTTATCCGCTATTAGGCCCGAAATTATAGTGCCAACGATATTCCCGATAAGGAGTAGGCTGGTGATTGTTGTTGCTTCATCTTTTGTGATTGGACCACTTTGCAATGGAGTGTTCTCGCTTTGTAAGAGTGGGAGCACTGGTGATGACCATCCCAAAGCCAATCCGGTACCGATTGATAAAAGATTCGCTAAAATTACATTAAAATCACCTTCAGTAAGGTACAAGTTGGTAAAGTTGTTGAATACTTACCACATTGTGTCGTGTAATACTGATAAAATCGTCCCATTCTCCGATCTACTGCAAGTAACGCCTAGGTATTTTCTGTTACAAATGGATGATACGTACATCATATATACGATTATGATGTCGTATACATTGATTGTTAGAATACACAAATCTTAATTATGGTGATAAGTGATAAGAAAGATAACGAGTAGATGGTCATATCAAAATGCGAAAGATCCGGTACATTTTCTTACATTTGCAAATTAATCTTAGAACGACAACTAAAGTTTTACAACAAAGTTTATGGCTTTACATTCAACATAAACATTCAACATTTAAAATATAAAAGAATTTTGCTATGGCTTGAACTGTAGTGTGAACTGAATCTGAAATGGGGTATTGGTTACATTCGAGTCATCGGCAAAATAATTTGCTAAGTTGTATTTTAATATTAAAACAAATATTTGAATTTCAATTTTATTATTCTGTTAGGAGGTTCAAATTGGGCTACTTAAATAATCATTTAATAATAAACTTGCACGTGATATCGAAACTTGAGACCATATCTCTGGGAGGGAGAGTTAATAGTCGATTCAAATTTTCATAATTCATATGCAATAACTAGTATCAAGTTTGCATCCTGCTAGGAGGTTGAATTTGGGCTGAGCTATTTTATATGATATCGGAAACTGAGTCCAAACTTCTGCGAAAGAAAATTAATGGTCATTTCATATTTCACTCAAATTCATAATTCATATATATATACAATATTCAAGTTTGCCATCCTGTTAATGGACTTAATTTGAATCAGACAAATGAGCAATCTAAAAAGTTATTTCAGGAGCTATCGGAACCTGAGTTCAAATCTTCGGGAAGGAGAATTATTGGCAATTTCATGTTTTCACTCAAAATCATAATTCGTATGAAAAAATGGTACCAAGTTTATTTATGTGTTAGGAGCTTCAATTCTGACTCATTAAAAATTCGTTTAAAAAAACTTCCATGTGACATCGAAACCTGAGGCGAAACCTCTGGGAAGGAGATTTGAAGGCCGTTTCACATTTTCACTCAAATTCATAAACAAAAATTCGTATCAAGTTTGCCATCCTGTTAATAGGCTTAATTTGAACCAGATAAACGAGCAATTTAATAAGCTATCGGAGAAGCTATTGGAGTCTGTGATCAAATCTATGGTAAGGAGAATTAAGAGACATTTCACTCTTTCATTCAAAACAATAATTCATATGAAAAAAATGGTAACAAGTTTATGTGTTTGTTAGGAGCTCAATTTTGGTTCATTAAATAATCTCTTAAATAAGCTTTCATGTGATATCGAGTCTTGAGGCTAAAATTCTGGGAGATTTGAAGGCCATTTTACATTTACACTCAAATTAATAACCAAAAATTCGTATCAAATTTGCCATCATGTTAATAGACTTAGTATGAAACGAATAAATGAACAATTTAATTAGCTATATCAGGATTTATCAGAACCTGAGCTCAAATTTCTTGAGAGGAGATTTTATGACCATTTCATATTTTCACTCAAACCCGTAATATAAAAGAAATGGTACCAAGTTTATTATTGTCTTATGAGCTTTAATTTGGGCTCATTAAATAGTCATTTAAATAAGCTTTTCTGTGATATCGAAACTTGAGTTCATATCTCTGATAGTGAGAGTCAATGGGCATTTCGAATTTTCACTCAAGCTCTTAATTCATATGCCAAAATTAGTATCAAGTCTGCTATCCTGCTAAGACGTTGAATAATAAGCAATATAATGAGTTATTTCATACGATATTGGAACCTGAATCCAAATCTCTAGGAAGGAGATTTCATGGCCATTTCACTTTTTCACTCAAATTCATAATTCATAAACAAAAATTTGTATCAAGAAAGCTATTCTGTTAATAGTCAACATTTGAACTTAATCGGTACTTAATGAGCACTTTAATAAGCTATTTCAGCAACTATCGGAACCTGTCTTCAAATCTCTAGGTTATTAAGGATTACTGATAGTATTGGTCTTCATTAATATATTATTTAAATTAGTGACCTACCTGAGAAAAAATAGATTATTAATTATTTTTATAAACATTTGTTAGTGTAAGGTTTCCTGAACCACTAACATTATAAATAAATATTAAGCAATGCTTAGAACTTGGAAGATTGAAAAATTTGCTAGATCCTACAAGATATTTCTAGAACCTAATTCTTTTTCACTCACGCCCTACTTACTACTACATATTAGATTGCCACATCTACAGTTTTTGAATAACCAAAAATATAATATTAGCATATCTGTGAAAATTCCTTAAATTCACTAGAACTCTCAAAATAAAGTGAATATTCTGAATTAAAGGACATTAATAAGTTTTCCATAAACCACTCTCATTTAATAACTCCGCTGTAAACTAGCTCCTGATTGCTGTGAATATATATTTTAAATTAGCAAATCTGAAAATAAATTGTATGTATTTATGTTGCTTAACTACTATAATTACCTTGAATTAAGTTCCACCCACCTGTTTAAACATACTTATTATTTAACGATCCTAAAAACGATCAAAATCGTAAATTAGTTCATTAGTAAAATTCAAATCAACAAATATATCGTACTAAAAGACTATCATTTGTTATGAATGCCATCTATTTAGTATTTATGCAACAAAAAATAATGAATGCCCATACATAGATGGCACGTTCTCGACTTTCTTAATTTATTTTAATGGAGGTGGATTCTAGTAAAATAGCAATCCTTCATGACTTGTATCTTGTTCACGTGGTGCGGAGTGAAGTGGACTGGATTTTGTCACCTGGGTGTGGATCGTAGTAAATCTACCATAACGCCTCTAGTGAAGATATGTTGAACTATTTTTTGACGTCATTTTTTTCCTGAAATTGTTTTGTTGTGACTAACGCGTTTAATGATTTTTTTTTTTAAATTGTTCGAATTGCAAATATGGAAAATATAGATAAAACAATCTTATTTAAAAATAGCGTAAAACAAAATTTACGATTAGCGCAATTCAAAAAAAGGAAGAACAAATATAGAAAAGCTAATAAACAATTAATTTTACAACATCAAATGCAGTTGTCAACATGTTCATCACTTTGGTGCCAAAAAATTTTGTTAACAATAAAAGTTGATTTTGGAAAACTTTATATGAAACCCAAAGTCACAAAAAATGCATTGGAAAACATGTTATTAAATTTTACGCAGAACAAGTGGATTGAATATTTTTGAATGACGAAAGAAACATTTGACTTCATATGTGCTGTTGTGGATGAAGGTCTTACACCTAATACTAATACTGCTGCTGCAAATAATCAACAAAGTTTACCGACAGAAAAACAAGTAGCAATAGCATTGTTCAATAATTGGTTGCAATAATTTTTGGTGTTGGAAAATCAACAGTGCATAAATGCTTTCATAGATTTTGCCAAAGTTTGAATAAACATGTACAAAAATTTATTTATATATACATATTATGAAAAAATCTGCAATATCCCACAGATTATGGGATGTATTGATGGTACCTACATTTTATTCTGGCGCCAAAAGATGGATATAGGGACTTTGTGAACCGCAAATATTGGCCTTCATTCAATATTCAGGCCGTTTGCAATTAAGGTAACCAACCTTACGATATTTTGGAAGGGGCTGGACCGCGGGGTCTATGGGCTGCGGTACAAATTTTTTCGAAAATTTTAATTTTCTTTAAATTTTTCCACGAAAATGAGTTTATGGGGCTGGTTATATGAAATTACTGACATGTTCGAATCCGAGGGGATCAGCCCTGGATCAAAAAATAATTTTTACATGTATAGATACACATATTTGATTATTCCAAAATGAATTCTCAGTCGCTTAACCGATCGCCATGAAATTTTTACCATGTACAAGTTGCATATCCAGAACCAACCTAACGATATTTTGGAAGGGGCTGGACCCCGGGGTCTAGGGGCTGCGGTACAAATTTTTCGAAAATTTTAATTTTCTTTAAATTTTTCCACGAAAATGAGTTTATGGGGCTGGTTACATAAAATTACTGACATGTTTGAATCCGAGGGGTTCAGCCCTGGATCAAAAATTAATTTTTACATGTATAGATACAAATATTTGATTATTCCAAAATGAATTCTCAGTCGCTCAACCGATCGCCATGAAATTTTTACCATGTACAAGTTGCATATCCAGAACCAACCTTACGATATTTTGGAAGGGGCTGGACCACGGGGTCTATGGGCTGCGGTACAAATTTTTTCGAAAATTTTAATTTTCTTTAAATTTTTCCACGAAAATGAGTTTATGGGGCTGGTTATATGAAATTACTGACATGTTTGAATCCGAGGGGCTCAGCCCTGGATCAAAAATTAATTTTTACATGTATAGATACAAATATTTGATTATTCCAAAATGACTTCTCAGTCGCTCAACCGATCGCCATGAAATTTTTACCATGTAAAAGTTGCATATCCAGAACCAACCTTACGATATTTTGGAAGGAGCTCGACCCCGGGGTCTAGGGGCTGCGGTACAAATTTTTTCGAAAATTTTAATTTTCTTTAAATTTTTCCACGAAAATGAGTTTATGGGGCTGGTTATATGAAATCTCTGACATGTTGGAATCCGAAGGGTTCAGCCCTGGATCAAAAATTAATTTTTACATGTATAGATACAAATATTTGATTATTCCAAAATGACTTCTCAGTCGCTCAACCGATCGCCATGAAATTTTTACCATGTACAAGTTGCATATCCAGAACCAACCTTACGATATTTTGGAAGGGGCTGGACCCTGGGGTCTAAGAGCAGTGGTACAAATTTTTTCCAAAATTTCAATTTTTATAAGATTTTTTGACGGGAATGACTAAGGTAAGGGGTTATATGAAATTAGTGGTATGCTCCAATCCGGAAGTCTGCCCTGGATCAAGAATTCATTTTTACATGTATAGATACAATTATTTAAATGTTCCGAAATAGCGCCTTAGCCGCAAATTTAGACACTAAAAAGGATATCTAGCGTGCGATTATTATACACAAATCATATCTCTACTATAATTGATTTAATTATTCAAATTAATTTTATTAATTTAAATTTAAGACAATCTTACATCACTTTAACTGAAGACAAATCTCTGAACACTTATATTATCCATACTAATAATCTATTTTTACTGGTTTGACATGTACTGTTTAGTGATATCCTATTTATCATATCATGTTTTGAAATGTACCATAATCAGCGAGTTCTAATTTCCACATAACTTCAGAAATAATTAACATTCTATTTTAATCCACTATTGCAACCAGCGGCTTTTAATGAAAATAGTAGTTTTATACTAAACGCCAATAGTTTATTACAATCATTGATTGTTTCATAAAATCAATTCTAGGAAAGGTACTAAAAAATATTGTACGTATAAACTGATTTACTTTGAAAAATACTAGCGTTTTATATTTGAAAATAGTTGTTTGTTTTTCGAAATGTCATTTTCAACCACAGTTTGTGTTAATCTATGATTAATTTTTGATTGTAGATAACATTTGATTTTGCTTAAAAAAATTCCGTAAAGACATTTTCAAACACAGTTCGCGGTGACACGTATCGAAGGGAACATTAAAATCGTGTTGATAAATTAATACTAATTTCTGTTTTGAATGCCCGTCATTTCTGATTAATTAGCTACACGTTTCATTTTTGCTTAAAAATGCCACCGAAAAAAAGATCAATTGTCAAAGAAAGTCGGAGAAGATTAGAGCCGCAAGGGTGGCTGAATCAAGCGAACAGTATGAAACACGACTTGCAAACGTTCGAAGCAGGATGTCTTCTTCAAGAGCTGATGAAACAACTGAACAGCGTGAAACACGACTTGAAAATGTTCGAAGCAGGATGTCTTTTTCTAGAGCTACTGAAACCATTGAGCATCGTGAGGCCAGACTGGAAGTCGATCGGTTACGATATGGACGATTAATAGAAACTTTTAGAGGTGATTTAAAGTTAGCAGCATTCAATTACGAGAAAGACTATGATTACAATGTTTCAATTGGGCAAATGGAAAACATTTCTTTGTATTGTCATGCTTTAAAGTTTCACAATGAATCGCCTGGAATGTGTGGAAAAAAATGGAAAAGTGAATTTGCCTCCTCTGGAAGATCCACCTGAACCTCTTCTAGCTTACGTCTCCGGAACTACTGAGTTATCCAGACATTTTCTAATACAACTCATGCTTATATACCTCCCGTGCAACGCCGGGTAACTCAGCTAGTAAAATAATAAACAAGAGTGAATTGAAATAATTTATTACATTAAAATGATGTAGTACAGAAAAGTTGAACTTTCATGCGCTAGATGTCTCTTGAATACGATTTTATAATTTTTTAATGTACTTTGCTCACACTTATTTCTTAATTAATATGGCAAAGCGATCACATCAGGAGATTGGTTAAAATTATTAACACAAAATTATTTATTACAAAAATCGGACACTTCCTTAATGATAAATTTTTATATTGGATGCGGGGATAATTTCAAAAACGAGATTTTGGGTTATTCTGGATTGATAGCCAGATAGTAAAAAAAAAATTCATATAGAAATCGCATGTATGCGTTAAATACAATAAAATTCGGGGTTACCAAGGGGTTGGCAATTGCGTAGTGAATCATTAAAATTCGCTAAGGCATTGTGATTATACTTTGATTAGTTCAAAATATTTTCAATAGTTTGGTCACTACAGTCTGATGAGACGACCGAATTTTTTAATACAACGAATTCCATGTTTCATTAGTTTGAAACCAAACTTCCATCGTCGTGATAACCTAATCTTGATGTAATTTCAAAAACTTCTAATTCAGCAGATCGTTAACTCATAAATTATTTTAGTGTTAATCAACAATAGTTTATTATGAGGTGATAGTTGGTTTAGAGAAGGTCAACTCACTACAGTATAGCAAGAAGTCATCTTAAATCAAATATGACATGCTTCAAGAAACCAATTAAATCACCATCTATCGAACCAAAAAACTTAAAAAGGTCACTAAATATTTTGTTTTTCAAATGGATTCTATAGTATAATGTGGGTCTTGGCTAACGCACGAAAATTAATTAGTTTCTTCAAGAATATGTATTGAAATAAGGTGAGGACAACAGAAGATGACACATTTTGAAGATATCTGAAGATAAAATTGAAAGATTGGAGAATTTTTAGCGACAGTCCTGTAATTTGTTCTAGTTTACTAAGCCATTACCGTCTTGAGTAGAAATGAATTCTGCAATCTTATCCCATTTTGACAGCTTCAGTTATGAGGAGAAATAAAGAAATCGTTCTAAAACGGTTTCAAGGTGGTAGCAATGAGTAATTTCTAATTTTTCACCATATACAAAAACAGCTCACGTGACTTTAAGGCCGTCTATGAGGGTAAACTATTATACCATCGCCTTACCATTATTCATTATTATTATTCTTTACCGAAAGTACACAATTTCATGGGACTACTCACGAGTGTTCCTAATCCCAAGAAAATAACACGTCGGCACCGGTTGAATATAAACCAAATCAAACCAGAATTTCAAAATTTATAATGGTTCATTGTAAGATTTCAAGATCTCTCATAGGAAATTACAATAACCGAAAAAATAGCGAGACTAGAAGAAAAGGGATATAGCTGATTTATGTACTTCGACAGCAGGACTGAATTTAAATCTGCAAATACAATACCATTGGCATTTAGTTGGTGACTTAGGACTCAGACCAGACTCATGTAACGTTGTGAATCTTGGAGAAAATGTCGAACATACAATAAAAATATAAAAATCCGTTAAGGCTGGTATTCAAATTGTCAAAAACGATGTGTACAGAAAATGAATTTATAAACACAAAAAATTACCTAAACCGTTCTTTGCCGCAATGACGATTATTTTTGGTAATTGTCACTGCGGTGATGCTTACGTGGTTATAACACCCCGATTCTGAAGCACAGTCGCTGACTGAGAAATGGTCTTAAGTAAGATTTTTTTCTTTGTTTTGAGCTTAGTCTTAACTATGAGACTTTTCGTATTCTGCGCGTATTCGGTGTGATCCATAAGTATGTAATTAAGACAAAACTCAAAACAAAGTCGAAAGTCTTACGTAAGACATACACATTTGGCGGTCTTATCTTAGATTAAACTCATAACAAAGACAAAAAGTCTTACCTAAGACGATTTTTCAGTATGAAAAATAAAAAATGTATTAATTAATTTCACACATTTAAATAATGTTTTAGTTAACAAAAATGTTATTGAACGGTATACATCTGTATTTTGTATGTTTAATATAGTATCTTTTAGGGGCTATTTTGTTTTTCCTCAATTTATTAATGAAAATTTATAAAAATCATACTTCTATGATAAGCACAAATTTCGTCGATGGAGCCGCTTTTGTGAAGTTTTAAAATTAAGCTTAAATTATTTCTGGTTTTTTCTAGAAATTGGGTTTTATTTTTTTCGTCTTTCAGGCGAAATTTAAATTTTCTTTTCCCGTTCTTTCGGCTCCTGGACTAGCACTAATTTTTTCCAGTGAGCACTAATTAGCACAAATTGGGCTTAATCGGTATGCCAAGTTTCATTTTGAAATTCCAAAACTTTCCCTGGTGCAGTTACCCACACTTGGTAGTTAAACACTGTGCTGAATAAAATATAAATATAAATAGAATAGAAAAATAGGTAAATAGAAAAAAGCAAAAAACAGAATTCCAAGATAATAAAAAAAAATATTTATGCTTATTTAACCGTGGCTTCTGAAATTTAAATGTTAATTTCGTTGTTTAGAATTAGGGTCTCACTATATAAATCAAAATCTGACTGACAAATGATTGGCAACAAATTGTTGTTATAATTTTTTATGATGATTTCTAAATGAAAGGGTGGTGGATACTGGTGAGGATGAATTCTCCTCTGCATCCTCACCAGTATCTACCGAGGAGTTCTGGACAATTTAAATAATCGTTCTATTTTGTTACGGGAAAAGTAGATATTAAATAAAATGTTTGAAGGAACCATTAAGATGTATTTCTTGATGAGCTGTAGATGAACTGTGTAACAGTTTAGTAAATTCAATCCATTGAGATCAATACAAACAGAATCATTCCCAACTTCTTCTTCTATAATGTATATTTGCCATTCGGTTCATTAATAGTTCCATACTGGATATTAGCAACTGTAACAGATAATTTAAAGATGATGGCCCAGCAAGTGGTTGAACATTAATCGATCTACAGTACCTCAGTTGCTACGTATGAATTTCTCAATTATTTGGTATTTCCAAAGGAATCGTTTCTCATAGTTAGAACTTCTGATAGTTTACGACTTTTTACCATGCTAGTTGCTCTCCGAACATCTGCTGATGCAGTTATCGGCTTGTAAAAAACCGTCAAAAGAAATAAAAAAACGTTAAGGGTATTTTATATAAACAATTCAATATCACATTTTATTTTTTACCAAGTGTTTTCACAATATCATCAATACTTCTACCTTTAGTCTCCGGGCAGTAAACCGCAATAATGAGTAAATATACAAAACTGTACACAGCAAAAAACCACATACAACCGTCGATGCCCAACCATTCGATCATATTAAATATGAATTTAAGCATTATGAAGCCAAATATACACATTTGCATTCGGCCAACCACTGCAATGATAGCACGAATTTTAATCGTGAGCAACTCCGTCACAATCGGCGAGGCTAATGACAACATGCCCCATGATGAATTGAAAACGACACCCGATAGTCCAACAATTGAAACCCACGAGTATCCGGTGACATCGTATCCATTATTTCGCAAATAGCAATAAGTTCCCATAATGGCAAAACATATACCAGTCGTGCAACTCGATAGCAGTAACAGAATACGACGTCCAGCACTTTCTACAGCAAACGGCGATACAAACGATCCGGCTAGTGATATTGCTCCCACAATAATAGATGAGATATTTGGTGAGAACGATGATCCAGTCTCCTCGAATATTAATCCGGAATAATTGACAATCACAAATGGCCCACTACATGTTACGGTGATAAGTAATACTGACGATAACATAATACCTTTTAAGGCTGAACGGTTTGTAAAATCCGAAATCTTCAAATCACTCCGTTTAATATCTTTCTGGCTCAGCTTTATTTGTATTTGATTTAATTCGTTGTTAACACTATCGGAAACTTCGGCATCTGCGTTCGAGCAACCTCGATAAAATTTTAATGATTTTTCAGCCTCAGCAAACCTATTCCGCGCCACTAAATAGTCCGGCGTCTCGGGTAAAAACGAAAATCCAATCATGAAGGCGACAGGCAGAATTAATGGTAGAGAGCACAAAACGTAATAATTGAAATACGCACCGGCAATATATTGAAGCAGTACGCCAAGGTTACAATTCAATTGAAGAAGTGATCCCAATTTCCCTCGGATACTGATCTCTGAAATTTCGGTTACAAACATTGGAATCACTAGGAATGAACCACCTGCAGTTAATCCAACTAAAAATCGTGCCACATATAGAAAATAAACGTTTGTTGCGGCCAATGTGAGTATCCAGCAAAAAATGAATGGCGTTGCTACAAAGTACATTGCAATTTTTCTACCAAATTTATCTGCAATTAATCCCGAAATTATTGTGCCGCACAGATTTCCGAGTAGCAGAACGCTTGTAATTGTGGTCGCTTCATCTTTCGTTATGGGTCCACTTGACAATGGTGTGTTTTCAGTTTGTAGTAGTGGTAATACTGGTGATGACCAACCGAGAGCGACTCCTGTACCAAGTGACAGAAGATTTGCTGAAAATAAACAAAAAGTACAAAATTATTATTTTTAAACTGTTTGCAATGCGCTAATATAACCTAACCGCACAGTGTCGTGTAATATTGATAAAATCTTCGCATTATGTGTTAAATATTTGATATTCAGAGCAATCGAAAGATTCGCGACCATATGACATTTATCTCGCGAAAATTGTGTTAATATACACAAAACTTTTAATTAAATTGTGATAAGACAGATAACGAGCATATCGTCATATAGTGGGGATGGTGTCACATGCGACTCAATGTGATGCTCACCAATGTTTTTATATGTGCAGTAAATATTTTATCGTATTTCATCAGAAAGTTAACCATTCCGGATTTATACACCATACTTGTATGGTATATACAAATCAGTTAACCTTTTTAATTGAGGGGTTCAATTGAACACTTTCAGCCTTAATTGTCTCACCATATAGACATTTATATATGCATTGCTTTATTGACGGTAAACTTAATCGTTATCTAAACGACACTAACAACTGTAGCAGAAATGGAAGTTAAAATTTATTTGTGCCAAAATTTGGCAATAAAAAATTATAGAAAGTTTTAATACTCTCTGCAAAGGGGCGAGTCAATTGATGATAAAGTATCATACGCAACCACCCGGCAGAACCAATTCTCATCACAAATTCTTAAGTTATTTTACTTTCTAAGACCGCATATTAGACCAAATTAAATAGCGTACACATCCGGATCGAAATTATGTACACCAAACCGACATTAAATTTTGATGACATGCGTATTATTTATAGCGTAACCCAAAACCATACGGAAAAGCAATGAAGCAACTCCGATTGCATGTATACCATCGGAACTAATTCTAAATCACTTGAGGTTGTCAAAACCAAATTGCAGATGAAAATAATGTCATAGTTTTGCTCACATTACAGAAAATTGGGCCAATCCATTAAAAAGTTTAGCGCGCCTCTCAAAAATGCTAAAACAATGAGTGAAATATTGAAGTAGCATCCCCAAAAGCGAATTTAAGAAAATGGCATCTCAAAATGAGTCCATTTTCTTAAATTTGATTTGGAGATTAATCCAAGTCTCCCCTCTGGCTTCAAAAGTCTCTTCTAATATCAACCATCCTTCTGCCTGTCCTTTAATTCCAAAATCGATTTCCACCTCAAAGACTTATGTGTTGATAAGAGATCAACATTCTTACCAGGTTGCAGCTGTTGCTGTTTTAAACTGGGTTGGATTGATGCACTTAAGTATATTGCCATCATAAAAAGTAATAAAATTAATTTATTGTTTTCTTCTATATTTACTACCCATAAAATTTTATGACCGGTGATCATACGTAGCTAGGATGTCGAAATTGGAGGACGAGAGCGATGAACCGAGACGGATGGAGGACCATAGTGCGGGCGGCAAAATCCCTTCATAGGTTGTAACTGCTAGAGAGAGAGAGATCCTACGTGGCAAAAATGAAGTATTCCACTAGCATCCACCTAGGCGCGGATACACTCGAAAAAAACATTTTAATATCATTATGGAGGCGAATGAATTTTTCAAAATTGGAGAGATAAATTAGATTCAAAGTTAATTATTTTATTCATTATTTGATTGTATTACATGTAAATAAATATTGAGAAAAAATCTGTTTTGTGTTAAATAAATTTACAAAACAAATGTTAAAATAAAACTCAGTTATTTAAACATAAAAATTGAGCTGTTCTTATTTGTTGAGTACAGTTGAGCAAGGTACAATCCGTGTGATCTATAAACATATTAAAAATACAAATCGAACAGTTGTGCTACAAAAATACAAATCGAACAGTTGTGATAACACCAATGTGACCGCGACCGAACCAAACTTTAGGTTTGTGAAAAATTCAGTTGACCGAAGATAAATCGTTAAGCGTATATTTTGCGTTTACGGTTGTGTGTGACCCGGGTTGGCTTGTCGAGACGTTAATGGAGTGTTTTAGTAATAATATCCAACTAAAAAAATGATTATATCGAGAAAACGGTATTAAGATAAAGGGAAGCTTCGGGTGTCAAGGTGGAAATTTACGGCTATTGTGCAGTGCGATAGAAGTTGATGTGACTAAAGGAGAGTGAAAGTGCGCGCTAGCTGATGCTACATACAACCAGAGAAGACACGAATCGGGCAGACCTAACGAAAGCTAAACTACGAGACCCAAGGTCATACAGGTGCACCATTCTTCATTACACTTTATATTCCGAAGTTTAGTTCTGTTCTTCTTCGTGAATTTGTGGTACCTCCTCCGTGTCGACCTTCTCATATCTGAGCTTAATCGACCTTCGACGTGCAGGTAAAATGGCTGCGGATATGTGATGCGGAGAAAACAAATTTACTTTTTCGTATCAATATTTAAATGCCCCTATAATTTATGCAACCGGTTTGTTTCTTTGATAAATTTGAGTACCTAAATTTTTGTGTAATTTGCTTACTAAACTTGACTTATATTGAGTGTCGGTATAAAATTAATTAATAAACATTTAATTTTACGTTTATTGGACTCATTAATTGTTGTGATTTGCCTACTAGGGACAGTATAAAATACTAAATTAAAGTCGTCATTACGGCGAAAAATCAAAATTTTTAAATGATAAATTAAAACCTCGATATTATGTTTCTTATTGAGAAAAAGGATCTGTACGTTTCAAAAAACCGATAAAAATAGACATACTACACATTTCATTTTAATAATCATGTATCAATACCTCAATTATATATTCAAGTTCATCCTAAAGAACGAATTAGGGCAATTGGTAATTTTTTGTGTTCTAAAATTGATTTTAAGTGTGCACATCGTTTTTGATAATTTGAGTACCATACACCCGTAACTAGAAAGTAGTAGGCTCTTCACGTAGAAATTTTGATATGCCGTATGTTTGTTGAAGCAGGTGTGAGCAAAACTAATCATAGTTTACTTACATAAGGCATAAGATACTCTATAATACCGATTTAGTCTTTGCTGTTCTTTATTATCCAGACGAAGTAAAACTCGTGAATGTGGAAAAATGTTGAATTTGGTTATTGACGAAAAAAGCTATTTATGTTGTACTAGTTGTCAGTGCCAAACCACACAAATGTGTGAGTAAAAAGCCATAGTATGTAATGACGTTTTTACTAAACAAATTCGCTTGATTTGAAGTACAGCCAACACAATTGTGTGTATAGTTATAGTGTTTTTTTCGGACGAAAATAAGTTCGAAAGGAATGCACAAACGTGTAAGTTGGTTCAAAAAACATTCAAAAATAAATTTTTGACATGGATACTTTTGCCTTACCCACACAATTGTGTTACCGGGCAGCATAGTGCCACAGAGAGAGAGAGAGAGAGTGAGGAACAGAACATCTAGGCGAATCTGGAATATTCCATCGGCGTATGCAACAAAGAGAGCAACAAACATAATCGGGTAGTCTTAGTGTGACATTTGAGAAATTCGGTACGCGGAAGACTAAAAGCGAAAGTGAATTGTGGGAAAATAAGTGATTTTAAGTGAAAATAGAAGTGTAATTGAAAATTGTAAATGATGTAGTAAATAGTGAATTAATAAATAATTCTGAAAATTATTTTTATGTTGTGATTTAGTGTTGATAAAATAAGAGTGGGAAAATTGTTGTCGGAATATTTCGGGAATATTCCAGTAGTGGCGTAAACATTAGGTAAATATTTGTAAATTACATAGAGTTTATTTCCCGGTATTTACGAGAATTTTCTACAAATTCTATAACGATATTCGCAATCAAGCGATACGGACCAGATTTGATAGGGCAAATTCGTAACAACATATGTAGATATATACCGAGTAAACTACATTTTTGGGTTCGTTTGTGTCTGAAATTAAAATAAATTGGTTTTCTTTTCTCAAATTTACTCCTACATATTTGTATGTTTGTCCTTGTGACATCAAAGGAATGCGAGGTATGTTAGCAAATTGTTCAGATGCTGGGTAAGGATGGTCATTGCATAGATTTGGAGAAGTGAGATTCCCTAATAAAATAATTGGTATTCCAACTTTCATTTTAAGGCAATGTGGTGGAAGTCTTGACGAATTTATACTGTTCAAAATCTCTTAAATATAGTGAACCGTATCTTCTGTGTGTATGACAGTGTCTAAGAATATATTTTGAAGCCACCAAGTACTTTGTTTAAAATTTCATCGTTAATTTTGCTAAAAGGCGAATTTCTTGAAGATACGATAACTCCTTCGCACATTCAAGTGTGATTTTTTTCGAATATGTTGTCTATGCCATGATAAATGATTAATATCAACTCATTAAGAGTTGTTACAGTCTTCCCTAACCCACTGCTAATTTTAATTAGGCCGTTTGGTCAGGCACTTTGCCGCTGTTTATTTTTATTAATTGGCCCGAAAAATCATAGCCACCACTTCCCAAATGAGCCTATATTGGCCTTTAATATAACGGTTTGAATTGAGCTTCACATAGATGAAGATTTTAAACACTAGTTAAAAATGTCTGCTCGCATTCCTATGGCGTTTACAGACAATGTTTGGCTTAAGTTTTCAGCGAAGGCCAAGATGACATAGTGCGCACTCTGTACGAATTGCGCACTCTGTTTCTAGGTGAAAACAAACATTTAGAGACAATTTAAAAGTGTGTAGAATGAGCAATTTACGCCGCTGAACAGTGAAGCTGCTATTCAAACAGAAGGCGATAATTCAAACGATTTTATGGAATTTGACGGTGAATTAAGGTGAAATAGAAACAAGTGGCAAAATGGTGACTTTTAAAAGTATCACTAATAGTGGAGCATGCAGAGAGATAGATTGCTCGTGCAATATATCATATTTAGTAGAAAAATATTGCACACCTTCTATTGAAATAAAACATTGCTGCCCAATGGTTGGACAAGTAAAATATTTGAAGTGTTTGCCACAAAAATTGAAATTGTAAAAGGTTTATTATTTGTTGACAGTTATAGTCAAACGTAAAAGAGATTAAAATTCAAAATGAGATCACAGTAAACAAAGACGTCTTCAGGTTGTAAGACATAATTCATTTTATTCCCAATTCAACGTCAAATCGGCATCGGACATAATGTTGGAATTAAAATGTTAAATAAAGAGTTTGGTTTATAAAATTAAGCCACTACCTTTTATGGTAAGCGCTTCAAATCATTCATCTACACGCTTTTGTTAATAAATGGAATTGGGCAAAGTCTGGATTAGTATGGACGGCAATGAACATTGGTTCTTTGTTTTCTAGAACACTACATGTCAGAAAATCGTTCATTCAACGATCTCTGTTCAATGGAATTAGTCCAATTCTGGCAATGTACATACCTGATAGGAATATATACAATCTGTTATTTAATTTTGTTGTTAACATAAATACTATTGAATGTGATGTGTTTTTTGTTCATTATAGAATCTTTTAGCGGCTAGTTTAGATTTTCCTCCCTTTATGAATGAAAATTTATGAAAATTATTTTTCTATGATATTCACAAATTTTGCTGGGGGTATATTTTTATCGTCTTTACGGCGAAATTTGAAATTTTCTTTTCCCGTTTTTTCGGCTCTTGGACTAGCACTAATTTTTCCCCCGTGAGCACAAATTAGCACATATGCTTAATTGGTATATGCAAAATTTTTTATGTTGAAACTAGAACGAGACAGAGAAAGAAAACTAGAAAAAAATTAAATAAAATCGTTCAACCTTCCGCTTCGATGGAATAATTGGAACTAAATATTTTTTGTATCGTAATTTTCATTTTTAAAAAGTATCTGCCGCCTGGATAATATATGGTGAACCATCGACATATCGTTTTGTCATCATTTTAGCTGAAAGGCCCTTAATAAAGGCGGCTCTGCTTTTACTAACAAAGAATATACTGCTTTAGCTAATTTTGTAGTTTCAGTTGATTAGTAAATTTTTGTTTCTGTGTGTGAATCTCTAGACTGTTTTCCCGATAAATGGTAAGAATATTTGTATCTGTGAGTAGAATGATAACGTTATAATAGAAGCCACCTTAGTTACTAAGTTTACTCCGTTATCAACATTTTATCTTTACATTATTTTATCTGAACTTGAATTTTCCTATTAATTTACTTTTACAACGAAAATAGGTTTTGCTAATAAACTTGAACTGCTTAGAAGGTGTGTACATTCACATCGTTTCACATGCAATATTGATTAGGGTTTTAAAAAGTTACAGTAGGGTGATTATTAACAATCTGCCTTAATTCCATTAATTGGTTATTTAATGTTATCAAGTTGTGGCAGGTTTTAGGGCTTACACTAAGACGTAAAATAATATGCAGGAAAGCGATTCAGAAAAAATTTGGTAAAAGTAAACCAGGCTAAACTTGTTTCTATTATCGTACCTCTCAGCACTCAACAATTAAAAAAATATTCCAATAACTTAAATAAAATTTGTTTCCCTTGCACGCCTATGCTTCTAATATATAAGTAATTAACAAATATTTATTTTGTCACTGATAAAGCAACTGACATGATTAGAGCTTTGTTAATCTCTCAATCCTTACAAGACTCGTTTAAGTTTGCAGATAAAAATCCTCTATTTTGATCAAAAAATGCTGCACTTATTTTACTTAGTTTGCTGCACTTAAATTTCGCGCTAATAATTTACTTCTCTAGAGATTTAGCAATATCATCGATACTCCTGACCTCCGATTCGAATCGTAATATTTTGGTAACGATATGATATCCGAATCTAATTTCTTTTCCTTAAGTTTAGCATGGTTGAGTCTCAGGCAAGACAAATGCAAATCCGATAATAAAAACGGCTGGAAAATATAGTGCCAGATAAGCCATTAAATGGCAGGTTAAAAATTGCTAAAAATCCAATCACTTGCACTAAATCCAACTATTACACGTGCAACATAAATTATAAAAAAAGTCATCCGCCACACCGTAACGGCAAATTTGACGATTGCCCACCATTACAATTTTAAACTGGCAAGCGCAACTGCATCCCTTCAACTATTCACCACAAAGTGCTGTGTGGCGTTATTGTTGCAGCAGTTCATAACTGATTAAAACAAAACTAAAATGCTTTTGTATAACAAAAGCAATTTAAATTTTAAAACCTTATCTAATATTTGTAACATGCGTAAAATTATCTATACAAAACACAAAGGTCATATCAAAAATCTTTTATTTATCTAAAAAATTAAAAGTTCATTAAACACGGTGATAGTGAATAGATAAAAGGATATTCGGAGATTTGACAAACCCGTCTGAGCTCATTTATTACAAATGTACGATTCAACAAAATTATTCCGCAAGTGATTTAACAATATCATCAATACTCCGTCCCTTCGTCTCGGGCACATACCACGCAATAAATGCAATATAAGCAAAATTAAATCCCGCAAACATCCATTGCACTCCATACGATCCAATCAATTCGGTTAAATTAAAATAAAATTTAAGAATTAAAAATCCAACGGCGGCCAAAAATACTCGTCCTACGATTGCGATCGTACCTCGTATACGAATCGATAAAACTTCGGTAACAATAACATAGGCTAGTGTTATTATACCCCAAGCTGAGTTAACAATGGCCCCAGATACGGTTACGACCGGTATCCAGGAATAGTTCGAGACATCAACCTCTATGGCTTGTAGGTAGAGATAGGTAGCAAAAATTAGTAAACATATTCCTGTCGAGATGCCGGAGGCGCACAATAAAATTTTTCGTCCGGACCTTTCGACAAGTACAGGAGATACTATTGAACCAAGAAATTGCAATAGACCCACGATAATCGATGAGACATTTGGTGAAAATGTTGATCCAGCCTCTTCAAAGACCATTGCAGCATAAGTTAGCAGCACAAAACCACCACACGCTTCTGTCATTACCAGTACCAAAATCGTGATAATAATTCCCCGTCTAGCTGATTTATCTGTAAAATCGGCCACTGTTAAATCCGAAAACTTAAATTTCTTCTCCATCGATTTAATTTCCATCGCTTTTAGTTCCTCTTCCACCTCATCCGTTATAACTTTCAAACTATTTTTATATCCACGAAAGAACTTTAACGATTCGACCGCTTCCGCATATCGATTTTTTGCAACAAGATAGGCCGGAGATTCGGGTACAATTGAAAATCCAATTATAAATATGATCGGAAATATTAACGATAAATACGCCATTAGGTAATAGTTTAAAAATGCGCCCCATATAAATCCAACTACCATGCCCAAATTCACGGATACTTGGAGTATGGAACCAAGAAGACCGCGTATACGATTTTCTGCTATTTCTGAAATGTAGAGCGGAATCACTAAATAACAACCGCCTCCGCTAAAACCACCGATTACACGGGCCAAATATATTAACAAAACATTTTTCGCAAATATGATAAGTATCCAGAATGCTAACAACGGTATGGCGGTTAAATATATTGCAACTTTTCGTCCAAATCGATCTGCCACCAATCCAAGAACTATTGTTCCCGTTAGATTTCCCACGAAGATTACTGAACTTATTGTGGTCGCTTCATCTTTTGTGATCGGTCCGCTCAACAGCGGTGTGTCGCTCGACTGTAGTAGAGGTAATATAGGCGATGTCCATCCCAGAAATATTCCATAACAAATTGCCAGCAGATTAGCTGCAATAATGAAACACAATCAGAAAAATATATATCTTGCTGAAATGAATATTCTTCGCCACTTTAATCACCACAAAATGCTGTATAGTACTGATACAGTTGCATTCGGAATACAAAACTACACACAACTCGCAACAATCAAATTTCAATTGAAAAACTGTCAAAACTATTAATAAACGTTTTATTTAAATTAATTTTCGTTATTTTAGTTTGCGAATTGTCAGTTTGTTTGTGCATTGACTCGTAGTTGTGTTTTCTTCTAGTATAGTGCGATTTAATTTATGGTTTAAAGAAAAGACACTCGAGATTGTAAGTGTACTCCTCTTGTCGTATTGTATTGCCAAGTGTGTAATATGTGCGTGTGTGGTTCCATTTCTTAATCTTATATGCGTAAATTCTCATAAGATATGTTAAAGTTGTAAACAAACAGTCAAATTTTGATTTAATATTTTATTTGCATTGCCTAACTAGTTCTATGAGTTTTTAGAATGTGTGTCACTTATTCATTAGTAAATAAGAAACACTTCGTATGCGGCAACAAACTTTGCTGATTTATTCATGGTTAAAATATTAAACCAACACAAATAAACCTAACTTTACCCATCAATTAGATTAAGTATTGGGGAAGACGGAGCCTGAAATTTTCATTATCCAAAAATAGAAGAACAAACTTAATGCTGTAATTTGGTAAACATTTAGGCGGATTTCTCTTGCAAAATTTCTACTAGTTGCAAAAATTTTGTTTTTAGCTTTGAACGGGAATTTTGAAAATTTTTAAATGCAGGACTGTTTACTAATTAATGGAACTCAACTTATCAAATACTAAATTTTTTTTCATGTAATTTTAATGCGTTTTATACCTTAGAGGATGGGGGCTGCCCCCAAAGCCCCGCTTTTCCACAATTTATACTATTCTTCAAGTGTCAAATTTTATTTACTGAGAAAAAATAAAAAAATAAAAATTGTAAAAAATTTCAAAATTTTCCTGGAAAAATTGCAAAATTTTCCCGGAAAAATAACTTGTGCTGTCGAAAAACTGTTTAGATACAATTCTAATATGAAAATTTTTATTAAAATTACACATTTGTACGTATTTTGGATAAAATAATACGCAATTGTTTTTTAAGTGTAAATTTTCCCGGAAAATGAGGTAATTTTCCGGAAAAATTTAGCTTTCCTCTTCTAAAAACTGTTGATAAACAATCCTGCATTTAAGAATTTTAAAAATGTATGGTTTTCCCGATATATACATAAAGTAAACTTTAGAAAGTTTTTTATTGCAAATGTAATTGCAATTGTCACACATGATATTGTTACGTTTTTGCCTTGTCACTCAAGGTTCGAATCACTGGATTGTGAATAAATACAACTGCTTCAAATTTGAACTCACACAAATTTATTTACACCACACAATAATTATACAACACAAAATTAACAATTAATTATTACAATTATAACACACTTTTTAATTATCACTTTAATAATCGCTTTAATAATCACTCTATTTAACCTTAACTGTATCACGTTTAAAATAAGACTCAGCATTCCACGTCAATGTACGCCTTTATATACCAAAATATTTGTTTCCAGAATAATCCTAAATGCGCATCGAGCAAATATACAAATGACGCCTAAATGTCGACCCAACTCACAAATACAATTGAACAATTATTGAATAACTTATTCTATTCTATTCTAGGTGTCACCGTAACAAGATGTTTTTTAAAGTTCTAAACCCCAAATGAACAATTATAATTGATGAATAAATCTCTCCAATGCCGAATTAATTGCCCATTAACCCAATAGGCGAGATCGCAACATTACCCTTCTCCAAAGCCGGTTCGTTCCGAACAGGATTCAAACTACCACCTCTGTATGTTAGATCGTGTAACGTAAACCAATCCAACTTCACCTTTGCCCTTGCCTCCCGTCGCCATTCAACCTTGTAGCTACTTTCCATGACACACTGCATCGCAATCCCATCCTTGATGTCAATCCACTCCATTACTTTTTCCATGCCCCGCGTCTCTTCCATACTGGACACCACCTGCTTACACATCTCTTCATTCATACTGTTTTCATTGCAAATAGCCAAAGCCTCTTTGACCCGCATTTCATAAGTGATCTTTTCCGCCTTCGTCTGTGTCTCAAATTTTAGCGAGATAGGGTATAGTCTTTTAGCGACATAGAGTATAATCGTTCATGCCGATCGCCCTCCATTTGTCTCTTACTCGCTCTTATTTTCCACCAATTCCTACAACCACTTTAGAAGATATGTTCCAAACATCTCCCTTTCATCCATAGGCCGTTGCAAAACTCATACGGCCCATGTTGGGCAGCCGTCCTGTGAATTGCCAATCGTCAATCACCGCTTTCGATGACCCTTGTTGCCCTAATAGTCACAACTAGTGGATCATCTGCAGTTCTCACTCGCCTTGGTCGATATCCCCTTCAGATACATTTCAATATTCTATCCAACGGAGTTCCATCCGAACCTAAGATGACCGCTCCAATAAACCCATATCGATCTGACCGCCATTTGTTCAAGTGATATCGCCACACGTGCAATGAGTTTCTCATTTTTCCGTAAGTAATCAAATGTTTGATTTTCACGTTAACTACAACATTATGAACCTATTTGTGCATCGACCAATTCATACAAAAACCAAAAATGTCAAAATGATTTTTGGATTGCTGACTCAGGTGCTTCAAACCATATGTCATTTCATAAAAAATGGTTTATCGTTTGTTAAGCCATTCACAAAGATAATAAACCAGCTGTTGAAATAGCAAATGAAGATTGCTTAAATATTCATGGTTTTGGAACACTTTTGGTGGAAGCGAGACTTGAAACAAAAAAATGTTTTCAACTCAATCAATAACTGATAAAGGGTTCAATGCGCTTATTTCAAAAGATGGTTGGACAGTTTTAAATTCCATTGGTGGCGTCGTAGCAGTTGGTAATAGATACGAACGAATACAAATAAAAATGAAATTCCGTCGTCCAGTGAATGAATGTGTAAATGCTGGATCAGTTTCGCTTCAACAATGGCATCGAAAGGGACACATCAATGTCTAAACAATCAAGAAAATGGTAAAAGAAAATATGGTCAATTAGTTCAGCCGAAAGATGAGAGTTTTTGAATGCTGATTTATGCGGCTCAATGGAGGAAGGGAGAATCAATGCAAGTCGTTTTTCTGGCTCATCAAAGATGAAGCCACTAATTTGAGCAATCTTATTCCATTTATTCCATTGATTAACAACGCAATTGGAAGCAGAATCAAACAATTTCCATTCGACAATGGTCTGGAATTTGTTAATCGAAATGTCAAAACTTTATTGTTGAAAGAATGGATCACATGGGAACGTATTTCCCAAGGAAGTTAAAATACTGAGGAATAGGTGACAATATTTTACCCATATAAAATTTGCTATCTCATCTGTCACAAGCCAGAATAGGATGGTTATATAAAAAAATCCATATGGTTTACTCATATTTCGCTAAATGCACCCGTCAAACCGATTTGTGTTGTTGTATGAAGTGACGTGTTAATTTTGCGCAGTAAAATTATAAATTATAAATTTTTAAAATTATCAATTATAATTCATAAAAATAATACAAACTTTATGAAATAGTCATTTGTTTATATAGTGGTGTATTATGTGATAACAAAAAATACAGACTTTTGTACAAAATGAAGTGTATCGTGAAAAAATGCGAAAATACGCCTAAAAAATTTCAAGAAGGAATATCTTACCACCAGCAAATTTACCAAGTGTTTATATAAAATAAAATGTAAATTGTGCTAAGAAACAAGTGATTTGTGATAAATTTATCTTTACTTTATGTTAAAAATCAGAAAAAATTAAGAAAACAATTTTGGTTGTTGGCGTGGGGTGCATATATTGGTTTCTTGTTGTTGTAATCCCGTTGATTTAGATGCTTTCTCTTTTACCCTCCGAATTTGTGACACTTGACAGTTGCTTAGACTCATTCTGTACATTTAACTTCTTTGGTATTTCCCCATACTATATGTATTCGGCAACAGTCATAATAGAATGCTGTATAACAGCAAATTCTTTCGAAACAAAATTTTGATCTTAGATCAAAAATTGACTGACAATGCAATAAATTTGGTCGAATTGTCATTGAAATGCATTGCATTGCCAGTCATTTTATTGATCTAAGATCAAAATTTTGTTTCGAAAGAATTTGCTATAAGATAGCGGCATTTTGACAGCGGAAAGTAAGAGATTGCGCTACTCGCCGCAAGTGGCAGCACTATCACTAAAGAGAGTTAATTTTGTTGTGTAATTACCAGCGGAAATTTTTCATTCATTATGTACCACTTTTTTCACTAAATAAGATATCTCAGCGGAATAAAATATTAAAAGTGATCCTTAAAATGGCAAATTAATTGATCTCCGAAGTAAAAGAACTCGGTATTCAACAATAAAACGTCTATCCGCTATTTCTTCCACTAGTAACCAATACTTTCGGTTGTTTTTCTAATAGCTTAGGCCATACTGAGACTATATAGAAAATTTGGGGAAAATTCATGGACTAGAATTTTCACTAGAATTTTTAATTTTCTGCGGCCATATAACAACCGAAAGTATAGGTTACTAGTGGAAGTTTTTGAGATATTGGCCAAAAACTGAAAATTACTTATATGGCCGCAAAAAATAAAAAAAATTCTAGTGAAAATTCTAGTTCATGAGTTTTCCCCAAATTTTCCATATAGTCTCAGTAGGACCTAACCTGTATGAAAAACAACCGAAAGTATTGGTTACTAGTGGAAGTTTTTGAGATATTGACCAAAAACTGAAAATAACTTATTTGGCCGCACAAAATCAAAAAATTCTAGTGAAGAACCTAGTCCACGAATTTTCCCCAAATTTTCTATATAGTCTCACTATGACCTAAGCTATTAGAAAACCAACCGAAAGTATTGGTTACTAGTGGAAGAAATGGCGGATAGACGGATTGTTGTTAAATTTCAAGTATCCATATACCGAGTTCCTTTACTTCGGAGATCAATTGATATGCCTTTTGGTTCACTTTTAATATTTTATGCGGCTGAGATATTTTATTTAGTGAAGAAAAGTGGTACACATACGAATGACAAACTTCCGATGGTAATTACATAACAAAATTAATTCTCTTTAGTGATAGTGCTGCCACTTGCGGCGAGTAGCGCAATATCTTATTTTCCGTTATCAAAATTCCGCTATCTTATACAGCATCATAATAGACTGGTTAGATTATTTAATTCACATCTACCCGACTTATTCAAATACTATGAGTCACCTCGCGAGGAAACTTAAGTAAGTATACACAGAAATGTCGCCAAAACTGTGTCTTGACTAAATGTTTTCATCCTGCAATATACAGTAAAACCTGGTTATGAAATCCTCGGATATACCGGAAACCTCTTTTTAACGCTCAATTCTCTCAATTCAAAACTGATCCTTGTTTTAGAGGTAAGCGGATCAAAGATCGACTTACTGTGCTCTTAGGGGAAATATTACTGGAAAGAAGAAGCTACCGGTACTAGTTATTGGTAAATATAAAAACCCAAGATGTATCAAAAATATTCGCACTCTACCAGTTTTATATAAATCAAATTTGGAAGCTTGGATGACTTTCCAGGAGTGGGACTTTTATCTTCGTCATATTGATAAACCATTCTTTGTCCAAAAACGCAAAATTTTGTTGATAGTGGATAATTGTCCGTCGCATTTAGAAGTTGAAGGTTTAAAAGGTAAATATAACAGTTAAGTGCTTATCTCTAAAATCTACAAGTTTAATACAACCAATGGGCCACGGTATTATACAAAACTTTAAAGTATTTTACAGAAAACTTTTGATCAAAAAAGTTATACAGAGTCTCGATGATAACAGTATCCTGCCTCCTTTTAATGTATTCGATGGCTGTGTGATGATAAATTTTGCTTGGGATTTAGTACAGTCAACCACAATTTCTAACTGCTTTAAAAAGGCTTGGACTAGCGATGATGAGACATCTACAAGCATTGAAGAAAATTTCAACAGTATTTGCCTTGAAATGGATGAATTATATTAGCAAAATCCATTAACACATACACTAAATGAAAATGTGGATTTGCTCGAATATTTGACTGTAGATGAAAATGTTATCGTTACAGACGATAGCGATGAAGTGATTTTAAGATCGATGGAAACAAATTCGGATGAAAATGTTGATGACAATATCGACAATGAAATGGAAGTGCCCTCGACGAAAGACATAGATAAACATAAATTCATTGCGAACTTTCTTATAGCAATTTTTTTCCAAAAAAAATTGATTTGAGATCAAAAAATTTTTGACGTTTACTCTTTTCATAAGGAAAACACCAACCTAACGAACAAAAATTTTTTCATACTTTTCTGTAAGGCAAAAGTCATAAGTTTTCTATTGGGGATGCGCGTTAACTTGAATTAATGTATTACTGTTGAAATATAATATCGTTCAAATAAAACAAAACTTTATAATAATGGTTTAAATAATTATTCCTTACAACGAACAATAAATTAGTCGGGTGTTCAGCCGATTGTTGGTTTAACGACAATTTCAACGCTGAGCAACTGCTACAGCAATATCGGAACTCGCACGAACATTGGCCAAAATCAATGACATGAGAAATGCCTTGCAAGTTTCACCGGGCGCATCGAAGAAAAATAATCCACCTTTTCCATCATGAATTATATAGCTAAGTGGATAAAATAAAAAGATTGGATAAAAAAAATAAAATACTAATTTTCATGCAGCCTCCAGTCGGATTCGAATCCAGTACCTTACTGGCCATACAAACTACACATACAAAATTCATATAAAAAAAGGTTTTTTATTAGATTTTTGGGGTTTTCCTTTTGAGTTTTTCCGACTTTTCTTTTTTTTTTTTGCTAAACCACCACTGTATTGAGATGAACAAAATAAAAAAATGTAAAATGTACAAAATGTATGAGAAAATGAATTTTCTTGATAAATTTTTTTTTGGTGAATTTTTCCGATGTTTTAATAGTTATTATACTATTCGGAGCGAAGACAAATCCAGCAAAACAAAGATCATAAAAATCGGTCCAGCCGTTCTTGAGTTATAAATGGTGTAACTAGCCCGATTTTGTTTTATATATAATTACAACATGGTCCATTTTTGTAACACCAAAATGTTACGTTTGCGAAGAATTATATGAACAAATTGATCCGTTTATGATACGCAAATGTTACACCTTGTTTGAAGGGTTTATCGAAAAACAAAAAAGAGATAAATAAACAATTAATTCTAGTAGTGTGCGATAGTAGATAGCAAAATTGAAAAGTGAAAAGACAAGCAATTTTATTTCAGGAAAAAGAGATATTGTTACGATTTGGCCTTGTCACTCAAGGTTCGAATCACTCGATTGTGAATAAATACACTGCTTCAAATTTGAACTCACACAATTTATTTACACAACACAATTTATTATACAACACAAAATTCACAATTAATTATTATAATTATAACACACTTTTTAATTATCACTTTAATAATCGCTTTATTAATCACTTTAATAATCTTTCTATTTAACCTTCACTGTATCACGTTTAAAATAAGACTCAGCATTCCACGTCAACGCGCGCCTTTATATACCAAAATATTTGTTTCTAGAATAATCCTAAATGCGCAGCAAATATGTTAGTATAGAAATGACGCCTAAATGTTGAGTATAAATCATAAATGCAATTGAACAATTAATGAAATTAACTTATTTTATTCTAATCTAGGTGTCACCGTAACAATATAATATTCGATAAATACATAAAATTAAATTAAATTAAATAGAATGAATGTGAGTCATCAATGCGCTGTCATGTGAGTCAAATTCGGAGGGTAAAAGAGAAAGCATATAAATCAATGGGTCGTATTTAGAATTTGTTCGATCGAAATTAAAAACTACACAAATTCACAATTATTTTTATTACCTAATTTAGCGCGTCACTTTTTACAAAAACAAAAGCTGGTTTGAATAATGGTTTCTTTGACATAGGAGACCGTCATATGCATTTTCTATATAACCATCCTTATGGATACCGTATAATGCCAATCATACGAATTCATATATTTTCGATTCGTATTCGTATTCAGGAATAGGGTAGCTGCTCTGACGTGTGTCAGATGAAATAGTCAATTCTATATGAGTAAAATCTTAACACACATTCTAAGTACATATATACATAATTCTATTGAAAAATATCGAAAAACGTGATGTAACAACATCCCACCCGTGATCTTCTTTATTACACATGAATAATTCAATAAAATTATTTCGCAAGAGAATTAACAATATCATCAATACTCCGCCCCTTCGTTTCAGGCACATACCAAGCAATAAATGCAATATAGGCAAAACAAAATCCTGAAAACATCCATTGCGCTCCGTACGATCCAATCAATTCGGTTACATTAAAATAAAATTTAAGGAATATAAATGCAACGGCGGCCAAAACTACTCGTCCTACGATTGCGATCGTACTTCGTATATGAATCGGTAAAACTTCTGTAACAATAACACAGGCTAATGCTGATATACCCCAGGATTGGTTAACAATGGCACCGGATACGGTTACGACCGGTATCCAGGAATAGTTCGAAACATCAACCTCTATGGCTTGTAGGTAGAGATAGGTACCAAAAATTAGTAAACATATTCCTGTCGAGATGCTGGAGGCGCACAATAAAATTTTTCGTCCGGCCCGTTCGACAAGTACAGGAGTTACTATCGAACTAAAAAACTGCAATAGGCCCACGATAATCGCTGAGACATTTGGTGAAAATGTTGATCCAGCCTCTTGAAAAATCAATACAGCATAATTTAGAAGCACCAAACCACCACACCCTTGTGTCATTACCAGTACCGTAATCGTGATAATAATTCCCCGTCTAGCTGATTTATTTGTAAAATCTGCCACTGTTAAATCCGAAAATTTAAATTTCTTCTCCATCGATTTAATCTCCATCGCTTTTAGTTCCGCTTGCACCTCATCCGATATAACTTTCACACTATTTTTATATCCACGAAAGAATTTTAACGATTCGACCGCTTCCGCATATCGATTTTTTGCTATAAGGTATTCCGGAGTTTCGGGCACAATTGAAAAACCAATTATAAATATGATCGGAAATATTAACGATAGATACGCCATTAGGTAGTAGTTTAAAAATGTGCCCCATATATATCCAACTACAATGCCCAAATTCACGCTTACTTGGAGTATGGAACCAAGTAGACCGCGTATACGAATTTCCGCCATTTCTGAAACGTAGAGCGGAATCACTGCATAACAACCACCTACACTAAATCCACCGATTACACGTGACAAATATATTAACGAAAGTCTTTTCGAAAATATGACAAGTGCCCAGGATGCTAGCAACGGTATAGCGGTTAAATATATTGCAACTTTTCGTCCAAATCGATCTGCCGCAAATCCAGTCAATATTGCTCCAGCTAGATTTCCCAAGAAGACTATTGAAGTTAATGTAGTCGCTTCATCTTTTGTAATCGGTCCGGTCGATAGCGGTGTATCGCTCGACAGCAGTAGAGGTAATATAGGCGATGTCCATCCCAGAAATATTCCATATCCAACTGCCAGCAGATTAGCTGCAATAATGAAACACAATCAGAAAAAAAATCAATTATTTTGCTGAAACGAATAGTCTTCGCCACTTTAATCACCACAAAGTGCTGTATAGTACTGATACAGTTGCATTCGGAATACAAAACTTCCGACAACACGCGACAATCAAATTTCAATTGAAAAATTTGCGAATTGTCAGTTTGTTGGTGCATTGCCTCGTAGTTATGGTTTCATTTAGTATAGGGCGGTTTGATTACTTAAGGTTTAAGCGACACTCACGATTATAAATGTGAAAAACGATTCTCGTCACCATTCTCGTATTGTTTTGCCTAGTGTGCACTATGTACGTGTGTACGTTCATTTCTTAATATTATGCGTAGATTCTCATAAGATATGTAGGTAAAAGTTGCAAACAAACAACCAGGGTTTGCATCGCCTATCATGTTCTATGAGTTTTTAGAGTGTATGTCACTTATTAATTAATCAAGTGGATTGTCTTGTAAAGTAGACAATTAAAGAACACAGCTGTCTTGTTCATGGTTAAAATATTAAACCAACACAAATAAACCTAATTTTACCCATCAATTAGGTTAAGTATTGGGGCAGACGTAGCCTGAAATTTTCATTATCCAAAAATAGAAGAACAAACTTCTGCAGTAATATTTGGAAAACATTTAGGCGAATTTCTCTTGTAAAATATCAACTAGTTTTAATGCGTGCTTTCCAAATATATAATTGGTTTTTATTTAGGCAATGACAAAGATGGTCAATTTCACCAAAATTAAAATAATCTATTCTACAACAACTGAAACAGTTTTATGTAATAGTATGTTCAAATGTTTCAAATATCTTCACTATTTTTTACATTTAACCATTGTAATTATGCTCGATGACTGACTAAATATTTAACACTAAACCTACCATGCCGCGGTCAAATGACCGTTTTAAAAATTTCGTTTAACATTTCTCGCATACAACGTTACTTTATCATCAAGTGGCTTATTATCTTTTCCTAAAATATACAAACAACATATTTTACAATGTTTACAACTATTTTTATTGTTTAATTTCCGAAAACAAATTATATTATATCTAGTCTACTTTACTAAAATACATGTTTTTTTAAAGCCGCCCATGGTAGGATTAGGTATACATGAAATGTCGGTAGGTTTAGTGTTAAAAAATGTATACAACTTAAACCAAACGCATCCAGGCTTAGAGAACAGCTTTAGAAATGGTGGATTTGGCATAAAACGTACCAAGAAACTTTTTTCGAAATTACCAATAGATTTAACATTGGAACAAACTATTAATGCAGATGCAGCTAACAAATATACGGGCATATCTGCATTTACGAATTCCATCACAGCAAGGCAACGATGGTCAAAAAGTCATTATTTAAGGACTTCATTATGCTCAACATTTTTTAACAGTTTACATCTTAATTCCAATGACGAGGTTTCTAAAGATTTACCTCCAAATATGATTAAGAAAAATAATGAGGCAAAAATTAAAAATACAAATTATAAATTGCTGCAATCCATTCAAAACATTAGAAACCGCAAAGCTTTTTAATATTAGTTAAGGAAAATCAACTTCTGCCGTTACTTCAAAATTTTTGTTAAATATTTTTGATTTCGGGGACAACCAGAAAAATTGTTTTATAACAGAGTGCTTAGAAGAACCGCAAAGATTTCTAAAACCTATAAAAAAATATAATTTCCAATTTTTCAA
Source organism: Nephrotoma appendiculata (assembly GCA_947310385.1). Lineage (NCBI taxonomy): Eukaryota > Metazoa > Arthropoda > Insecta > Diptera > Tipulidae > Nephrotoma > Nephrotoma appendiculata. The sequence continues at coordinate 59,149,642 of OX371224.1, forward strand.
AAGAGTCTATATCAACGAAAAGAGAGACTGGAAGTAGTGATAAATTACGAAGTGTAAAACTGGAACGTAATTTATTTGCCAGGATCATCTTCATTGCCATTGAAAAATAAATTAATATGGAATTGGTATTAACTTATCCTTTAACACCAATACCATTGTCGTTATGTCACCCGGATGGAACTTCTCACAAGACGCAAAAATCTAAACTTTTAATACTTATCGAAGGAAAAGTAAATAGTTCTCAACCATCTTCAATTGATACAATTATTTTTGATGGAATGTCGTTATTGCATATGCTTAGTGATGTTCCTACAACTTATGGTGGTTTGATTAAGCATTTGTTAAATAAAATGTTTAAATCCCAAGCAAAAGAAATCCGACTGATTTACGATACCTATCTTAGTCCATCTATAAAAGATGTAAAACGAAACAGTACGTCTGTCGACGAACCGTCAAGATGTTTATAATATAATTGGACTTGACCAAAAATTACCTCGTAATTTTTCGGCTCTACAATCGGAATCATTCAAAACCAAATTTGTAAATTTTTTTGTTACAACGCTACAAAATTATGGATCAAATTTTTACAGTTGTTTTAATGAAAAAATATTGTATTGTTCAGCCGAAAACGAATGTTATAAATTTAGTGCAATTGAAGGTGAAATATGCTGTGAAAATGTTGCAGACCTATAATGTGAGCACGAAGAAGCTGATGTCAAAATTGTATTTCATCTAAGCAAGATAAATAGCATGTCACAAAATGTAGTTGTTCGAGCAATGGATACGGGTATTATGATAATTATATTGGGAAATATGTATAATTTTCCAAATTTGAAAATTTATATGGAAGTTGGGCGGGTATCTAATAATTCTTCAAGATATTATAGAACTTCACAAATTATATGAACATCTCGGAAATTCAATTTGTAAATCTTTACCAGCATTCCATGCTTTCAATGGATGTGATTTTTCAGCGGCATTTCATGGAAAAGGAAAAATAAAACCATTCAAATTACTACAACAAAATCATGAATTTCAGGAATATTTTTCTGCGTTAGGTTTATCTGAAGAAGTGGAAGAGGATGTTTCTTCAAAACTAGAAAATTTTGTGTGTTTGATGTATGGCAACCCCACAGTCACATCGGTAAATAAATTAAGGTTTATTTTGTTTAATAAACTTTGTAAATATTCGGATAAATATCCACTTAACAAAATTAACGGTATGTATGCTCCAGTTTTACTTTTAATATATTATGCATATATTATAATGTATTGTGTTTCAGAATTTGATGCATCTATGTTACCTCCTTGTTTTTCGGTTTTATACCGTTTTTTCGGTTTATGAGAGTTAATTTCATAACGGCCATCTGGAAGAGTGTGTGCATATGAAGCCACGACATTTCGTAGCACAAAATAATGGATGGATAGAGAAAGATAACTCTCTAGATTTTTACTGGTTCGGTGGGAATCAAACACCAACTGATGTACATCAAATATTAGATGAAAATGAAAGCAGTGACGAAGAGAATGATGAAATTGGCATACATTCGAGTGATGAGGAAGACAATACTTTTTAACTATAAACCAATTGTTGCTAAATTAATTTTTTTTTGAAAATTATAATTTGTCTATTGTTTTAACTAAACTAAATTTAAACAAAATATATATAATATACATATGGCCAAAATTTCAGATAGCGCACAACCAAATTTTCCTTCACCAAACTGTCATCGGTAAATATGCACATTTACCGACGAACACACATTTACAATAACATATATAGATTTTTATTCTATATTTTCGACTACCCATCATAATTCCCACATATATTATTGAAAAATAAAACCGAAATTGAGAAAATAAATTAACGATACTTAATAATTATTTATGAAAAAAATACCAATTTCTGTCTAATTTTGGTGAAATTGACCATCTTTGTCATCGCCTATATAAAAACCAAGTATATATTTGGAAAGCACGCATTAAAACCTTTCAAATGATTTACGAATTTGCCGTGTACCTTATTGTTTTTTTTTAACAACGACAACACCTGTTTCAAATCTCATTTTCTTACTGAAGGTCACCAAAAATTGTTCGACGCTTGAATGATTTTTTTTATGATTGGAGATCTACATTATGTTAGTCAAATAACTATCCGTGTACCTTGTCGTTTTTTTTTAACAACGACTCTTACCACTTTGAGAGTCAATTTGAAGGACATCGTCAACAAAAATTATTATTTTATTTTTACGTTTCAGTTCGAAATTTTATTATCCTTTGAATCGCGTATGGAGAAACCGTGTACCATGTCGTTCATTTTTATTACTCTACGGCTCCCAGTCTATATGGAATACTTAAATTTTGCTACGAATTCTCTTGGATTCATTTCATATTCCTTAATTGTCTTCTGTAATTGGTCAGTTTTAATACCTCGTTTATTAAGCAGTACCGTTTCTGTGCCGCATAATAGAGCGGAGCTGAATAAAAAGGAACTCAATTAATTGTTGGTTGTACAACCGATTGAACGGAATCGAGTAACGATCCGGAACAGTAATTGCATTCAGGTGGAATTCTCCATTCGCCTTTTTCACAATAAGCAGCGGAGACGCTCAGTTATTACAAATATTCAAATTCGGTATGGACAATTTCTAATTTATCCGGCACGAGTCGACGAGGCCGTGCAAACATTGGATGGCCTGTCGTAATTATATGATAATTAATATTCACTTTTGATGGACTTTGTGATCGTGTATGTCACTGTGATGTCTTTATATTCTCGCATAATATCCGCTATTGGATCCGTGACGTCCAAAGCCGTAATACCTAATGACTTTTCCGCATGTCAATCATGTCGATTATCATTCCGTGGTGTTTAATAAAATCCGCCCCGATGATAGGTTGATTTACATCGGCCATAATAAATGTTTACAGAAATACCTGTCGCAATCCGAAATTTATTGTCATTTTCCTTTCACAGTTCGTTGCAGCGAAGAGTTTTGTTCGATTTGAGGAGTTTTTCTTTTCATTTTTGTTTGGGAGCAAAACAGAAATGTCGGCTCCCGTATCGATTAAAAATTATTGATTCGACTTTTATCCGACATCACATCTACTTTCTTGTACTGAAGTTACACGGTTTCTATAACATTTTCGTGCTCTTTCGTGCTCTTTCCTATATGGATCGCGAGAAGGAGGTTCCACCGGATAACCTGGGGGAACTGATCCGGGAAGTAGGTCAGAAAAGGATAGGTGTTATACTTGGATGTGGTGCAAATGCACATCACACAATCTGGGAAAGCACAGACATTAACGAGAGGGGTGAGTTATTTTCAAAGGAGCACTCATTCTCTGATCACCGATATGTAACATAACCTCAACATCAAACCTGTTGCCCGGAAAGCCTTCAGGAATCCCAGAACGACAAACTGGAACAAATATGGGGAGGTGTTGGAGGAACTATTCCCGCTGGAGGTTCCTGGACTTCCGGCGACAGTAGAAGAATTAGATTGCATGGTTGATATTGTCACAAAAGCATGCAATCTTTCATTTAATGATGTGTGTTCCCTGATAAAACCTAGCGGCAGGCAGAAACCGTCATGGTGGACCACGGAGTTGGGAACCTATCGGAGAGCGTGCAGGACAGCCTTTAATAAGACTAAGAATACCAGGGAATATCGGGATTGGGACTCATATAAGGAAGACCTAAGAAAGTATAAAAAAGAGTTGAGGAGGGCACAAAGAGGGTCATGGAGACTCTTCTGATGTAGAATAGAGGAGTTCTCTGAGACTTCTCGCCTTAGGAAAATTCTATCCACTAACCCAACCAGTCCTAGTTACTTAATTAGGCCGGTCGAGTTATGGACAGCTTCAAGAACGGAATCATTGGTGCTTCTCATTGACGGGAAGCATTGATGACACTCGATAGAGCCTGGAGCTCATCGAGGAACACCCTTAAGAGATGTGGAAGGCATCGTGGACAGGAAATGAATCCTGTGGGCGCTAAACGGTTTTAACCCTTATAAATCGGCGGACCCGGATCGGATTATAGCAGCAGAGATCCAAAGGAACTCTGCACTTATGCCTAAAACTCTATCATCCTTTCTGTTGAAAACCTTGGAAAGATTGATAGATGTACTTATTCGAACAAAAGTTTAGCCAATGAATTGGGCAATGTCGCAGCATGCGTACTGTAAGGGAAAGTCGGTGGACACAGCTCTGCACGATCTAGTACGCATGGTTGAGAAGTCAATTTACTCGCAAGAGTATTGTATGGTAGCATTTCTTGACATTGAGGGTGCCTTTAATAATGTAAAAACGGAGGCAATCATGGAAGGATTGTCATTTTTGAAGGTGAATTATCCTATAAGTAGGTTAATAAATCAGATGCTGCAGGTAAGCAGGATTATTACCTCGGAACTGGGGAAGTCCACCATTAGAAGGCGGGTGGTTAGAAGAACTCCGCAGGCAGGATTAATGTCCCCCTTTCTTTGGAGTGCAGTGGTGGTTGGATTGCTGTTGGAACTGGAGAAAGAGGGGATGGGGGTTGTAGCATTTGCAGATGATGTAGCAATAGCTGTCTCAGGCAAATATCTGGATACGATTAGGGATGTTATGCAGAATGCACTCCTGATAGTTACGAAATGCGGATTAGGTATCAACCCTTCCATGACAGAGCTGGTACTATTTACTAAGAAATATATATAATTCCAGTAGTTAGCCCCCCTCCCCCCTACCGTGAACGGCATTAGACTGGCTTTTGCTGAAAGAGCGAGATTTTCTGGCATAATTTTGGACAGTAAGCTCAGCTGGAAGCCTAACATTGTAGAATGGGTGAATAAGGCTAATGTAGCCATTTACTCGTGTAGGAACGCCATAGGTAAGAGATAGGGTTTAAAACCAGAGCTGGTACACTGGCTCTATACCGCTGTGGTAAGGCCTGTGCTGATGTTCGGGGTGGGCGTGTGGTGGCCAGCTCTGGAAAAGGTAACTTTTATAAGGATGTTGGAGAAGGTACAAAGAAGCTTTAGAGGTTATATGTTCCATCTTATTCCAATCGAATTTTTCGGTAAAAAGATGGCAGCCAATGTGGCTTCGAGGCTCTCGGCTGTGTCTCAGTGGAAGTGTCTTCAGGCGGGACACTCGACGATAGTTAGATCACTAAGGGAAGAACTGGTGAATGTAGATTATATTAAACCAACTTTGTGCTTCGATAAAGGTTTCCGGATGATCTGTCCTTCGAGGGAATCCTTAAGGAACGGATCAATACTGGAAAACGAGGCACTGAAATTTTTCACGGACAGCTCTAAACTAGACGGTAAAGTAGGAGCCGGAGTCTTCTGTGAGAAGCTCAATGTTAATATTTCTGTTCGTCTCCCTGACTACTGCAGCGTGTACCAGGCTGAAGTGGAGGCGATAGGGGAAGTCGTGACATGGTTGAAGCATAACGTGGTATCAGTGAGGGATATCGCGATTTATGTGGACTGTCAAGCGGCAGCACTCAGAGACGGATTACTTTTGTGGAAGTTGTATGGATGAAGAGTAGGAAGAGACGTTAGATCACGTCCTATGCTCGTGTCCGGCACTGACATACAAAAGACATAAGTACTTGGGTGTGTACGATATGGATAGACTTTCTGAACTCAAGGACTATGGAGTGCGAGATATTTTACGCTTCATAAGTAGCTCTGCTTGGTTTCAGCGGGAGTAACGAGAGATTGGATCCTGTGCTATCACAATCGGCCATTATTGGCCTAAGTGTGCGTTACCAGCCACTCCAACCTAACCTAACCTAACATAATGGCGTTGTTGATAAAAAAATTCGTTTGATTTGAAGTACAACCAACACAATTGTGTGTATAATTAGTGTTTTTTCGGACGAAAATAAGTGACACGAATGCACAAATGTGTAAGTTGGTTCAAAAAACATACAAAAATAAATTTTTGACATGGTACTTTTACCGTACCCACAAAATTGTGTTAACGGGTCAGCAAAAGGGATATTTGTAACAATGCGTAGAATAGTCTATATACAAAACACCAAGGTCATATAGAAAATCATTTATTTATCTATGTAAATACGGTGACGGTGAACAGATAAAAGCATGTTCGAAGATTTGATACTCGCCTCAACTCAGTTCATTCAACAAAATTATTCTGCTAGTGATTTAACAATATCATCAACACTCCGTCCCTTCGTTTCGGGCAAGAACCAAGCAATAAAAGCAATATAGGCAAAACAAAATGCGGCAAATATCCATTGTGCTCCGTATGAACCAATCACTGCGCACACATCATAATAAAATTTAAGTATAAAAAATCCAGTGGTGGCCAAAGCTACTCGTCCTACCATGGCGATCGTACTTCGTATACGAATCGGTAAAACTTCTGCAACAATAACACAGGGTAGTGGGGCAATTCCCCAGCCTATGTTAACAATGGCACCGGATACGGTTACGATAGGTATCCAGGTTAAATTCGAAACGTCAACCGGTATGGATTCTAGGTAGAGAAAGGTACCAAAAAATACTAAACATATTCCTGTCGACAAGCCAGAGGCGCACAATAACATTTTACGTCCGGCCCGTTCGATAAGTATAGGAGATACTAACGCACTACAAAATTGCAATAGGCCCACGATAATCGCTGAGACATTTGGTGAAAATGTTGATCCAGCCTCTTTAAAAATCATTGACGCATAACTTATCAACACATAAGCACCACACCCTTGTGTCATTACCAGTACCGTAATCGAGATAATAATTGCCCGTCTAGCTGCTTTATTTGTAAAATCCTCCACTTTTAATTCCGAAAATTTTAATTTCTTCTCCGTCGATTTAATCTCCAACGCGTTTATTTCCGCTTGCACCTCATCCGATATAACTTCTACACTATTTTTATATCCACGAAAGAATTTTAACGATTCGACCGCTTCCTCATATCGATGTTTTGCAACAAGAAAGGCGGGAGTTTCAGGTACAATTGAAAATCCAATTATAAATATGATCGGAAATATTAACGCTAGATACGACACTAGGTAGTAATTTAAAAATGCGCCCCATGTAAAACCAGTTAACATGCCCAGACTCGCGCTTCCTTGGAGTAGGGCACCAAGTCGACCACGTATACGGTTTTCCGCTATTTCTGAAACGTAGAGCGGAATTACTGCATAACAACCACCCCCACTAAAGCCACCAATTGCTCGGGCCAAATATAATAACAAAGCTCTATCCGCAATTATTAAAAGTATCCAGGATAGCATCAACGGTATAGTGGCTAAATATATTGCAACTCTTCGTCCAAATCGATCTGCCACCGATCCAATCACTATTATTCCCGTTAGAAGTCCCACGAACATTATTGAACCTATTGTGGTTGCTTGATCTTGTGTGATTGGTCCTTTCGATAGAGGTGTGTTGCTCGACTGCAGCAGCGGTAACATAGGCGACATCCATCCCACAAATATTCCATAATCAAGTGCAAGGAGATTAGCTGCAATAATGAAACACAATCAGAAAAAAAACAATTATTTTGCTGAAACGAATATTCTTCGCCGCTTTAATCACCACAAAAAGCTGTATAGTACTGATACAGTTGCATTCTGAACGCAAAACTACTCACAACACGTGACAAAATCGAAAAACTATCAAACCTATTAATAAACGGGTTTTAAAATAAATTTTATTTATTTAGTTTGTGAAATGCCGAAAGGTTCCATTTATTTTATGCGTAAATTCTCATAAGACATGTAAAAGTTACAATGAAACAATCAAGTTTTGTTTTACAATTTTATTTGCATTGCCTATCTTGTTCTATGAGTTTTTAGAATGTATTACCATAGAAAAATAAGTTTACCATAGATTTCGCATTTTGATAAATCCCAAGTATTTTTACTTTAGTTTTTTTAATCAATTTTCGCTCATACGAACTAAGCTTAGTTTAGTGTTTTTAAAAGTTTTAGTTTAGTTTTTTTATAAGAAAGCGTATGAAACTTGTCGCGAAAAGTCGAAACTCGACTAAACTCCAAACTTTTATTTTATTATATTTGTGTATGTGTCATAATGTCAACACTAGAATGCGCGGGAAAATATTATGCATGTATATGTGAACAGAATTTGTTTTAAAATTTAGCGGCAATTTGAAATACTTTTAAATAAAAATAATTTTGGTTTTGTTAGTTAAAAATCATTATTTTATTAATTTATTTATTTTTAATTTCGAATCACAAAAAAATTCATATCACAATTAATATATGTAGTTATTTTTCTACATATATAATATATGCACATTCAAAACTACTCTATATATATAATATACATTCAAAATTCATTAAAATTTCAAATCACAAATTTCATTTGATTAGTTTAAACGTATTAAAGATAAAATGAACTAAATTAAATAAAATTAATATTAAAATTTGTTACCCCAGTTAAAAGGAATTGTATTAACGCTAATTTGTATTAATTACTATAGAATCCTTCTTTCGTAATTTGCCGTGACGGTCCTTTATATAATAAAAATAACCTTTGCCTAATGCATCAAATTGATTGTCTGTTGAATTTGGAAACTTTTCCAACGTACAATCTGAAATGTACAAATATTAGTAAACTAATTTTTACATATTATATGTAGGTATGAATATTTACTTTTTAAAATTTTTATGATGTTTAATTTTTTAGCAGCAATATTCCCTTGTCTACCGGTATACGTAAATTTTTTGGTTAAATTTTCGGTAAATATTACCTTTAAGTTCGTTCTAACAAACTTTTTTAAGTCGTGCCCGTCTTGTTTCATAAACAAACATTTCTGAAAAGTAGAAATATGGTATAGTTAAAAAAATTATTTTAAATTAAATATGCTCGACGTTACCAATTGTTTTACGGCCTTTCGATCATTTATTAAACTGGCGTCAAAATTTATAAAAATATCCAGGCCCTCAAATGGCACAGTAAATTTATGGTTGTCCATATCGATTAAATATCGTACATTAAGTCTGTTGTCTCTAAGGTCGACAAATTCTCTCATTAAAGTTTTTTGGCTTATTTCAATATTTTCCAAAGATTTCATTATTTTTTCCAGCTGAGTTTTGTCGATTATTACGTTAATTTGGTTTCCTGTAGCTGGCTCTGTTTGGGTAGTCTTGTCTTCCTTAAAATCTGTGACGTTTTCTTGATCCTTATCAGTATGATGCACTTAAATTTTAAGGATCACAAAAGTTACAGTTCATGTTTTATTTATACGAGCGTCTGAATATACTTACTTTCAATTATGGTATAGTCTTCTGAGCTATCATGGTTTTCCTGAGGACTTGTGCAATGCTGTCGTTGAGTAGATGTGTACGGAACACGCTCGCCAGAACGAACTTGACAAAAGTCACGATACATTAATTGGGAATCAAATTGTGCTAAAATATAAAGTACCTAATTAATATTATAGTAAACAAAATTGAATATTAATGTCTTTTCATACTTACTTTCAATAAATGCTTGAGAATCTATTTCGACCTCTATTTCATTATTCATTTTATTTTAATGTGGTATCAAACCTATCAGTTATCTATGTATCTAGAGCAGTGTGAATTAAAGGAAAATAAGCAATGATTTGTTCTGTTTCAATTTTTATCATTTTTGATGTTATATCACAAATGTTAAATAACATAGGTTCCACGCTAAGGGATTCGGTTGGAGAATCCGATGTAGTGAAAATATTTAAAAGAGATGATTTTATAGGAATTTCATAAAAGCCTATTAAGTTTAGTATTTTAAAGCCTTTAAATTGTATTGTGCTTGCTTTTTCAAAAATGGAGTTGATTTTAAAAATTTCATTTTTAATTAAAATATAATTGTTAGGGAACTCGATGGATAATTTATAATTTTTTAATATAACAGTTTTATAATATTTATTTCCGAGGTCAAATTTTAATATCGGGAATTGTTTATCTACTCTGGTTGGTGCTAACAAATATGTTTCTACAATTCGATTATAAAATTGCTCTAGTGGTAAGTATCCCGTTTTTATTGTGTGTTTGACCGATGAAAGATAATTTGTTACAGGCTGGCTACTGCCAACCTGCAGATTATCACTAAGCACCTGCAGAGGCCTCCACGGTGATTTTTGCCGGCTACGTTCTCAGGGAGAAGTGCTAAGGTCGTGGGGTTTGAGGCATGCAGGGCTCCTGGCTTACACCGTGAGCATACAGAAAGTTGGGGGGGGAACGCAAATAATAATAATGACCGGGTTCCGCCGAAACTCGTCGGCCGGAACCTGAGGAATGAACCGGATAATCAAAAAAAAAAAATAATAATAATAACGGTAGAGGTGCCTTGGTGCGCGCATCCATTCGAATTCAAACAGGGCAAAGCCCCGGTTACGAAATTGGATGCGGGCACCAAGGGACCGCAAACACTAAACCGACACAGAGGGAGTCTCCACTCCCATCATACCGACCGAAAAATAATTTAACAATTCATTTTATTTAGTTTTAGACAACAAAACGCAAAACACAACTTCCCCGAGGAACGAAAAGAAAAGGGAGAAATAGCGAGAGAGAGGGAGAACAATGCGTACCAAGCGCGCACCCGCTGTGCGGCGCTCGATTACAAAATTTAAATTTGAGAATTATTATGTATATATAAAAAATTTAAAATATATAAAAAATATAAAAATATAAAATCACAAAAAAAATAAAAAATAAAAATAAAAAATTGTACCTTAATTAAAATAAAAGCAAATGGTTGCGGCCTTGCGCCGTTGCGGTTGCGGGGCCTCTCCCCGATACCAAAACGAATAGCCGGTTGGCCACCCGTTAGTTGCGGTGTCTTTCTCCGATATCAATTAAAGTTTGGGTTGCGGCCTTGGTACCGTTAGTTGCGGAGCCTCTCTCCGATATCAATTTCAATACAAATGGCCGGCTGGCCACACGTGTCGTTGCGGTTGCGGGGCCTCTCCCCGTTATCAAAATAAAAGAGTGGCCTCAACTGGCCACCCGTATTGTTGCGGGGCCTTTCCCCGTTCCAAATAAATAAGTACGAGGTGCCGGTTGGCCACCCGTACCGTTGCGGCAGACCACCGATAACCAAAAAAACATGGGCAACCGGTTGGCTACCCAAATGTGGCGGGGCCTTTCCCCGATACCATTAATTCAAAAAAATAAACAATAGCCGGTTGGCTACCGTATGTTGCGGCAGACCACCGTGAGGAAAATATCGTAGAAATTCGGTAACTGTTGACAATGCGGTACTTCTCGAAAAAAAATGGGGTACCGAACAAATTGTGACGTTATACTGTCGTACTGATTAAGCTGCCGGTTGATATCGCCGAGTTCATTCGCCGGTAACGCCCCGAAAATAGTCGCAACTCGTTTTGCACAAATATATGAACCGCACAAAAATGCTAAAGATCACTTAATTTTCACGACGTAGATAATTTTCTCAACCCACTTATGAACTTTACACACCAATACTTGACTATCTGTGTATTTATAGCACAACAGTTTGACGTCATGATTCGAACAACCTTCCGGGACTATAATACCCTCTTATCCCCAAACAACAAAAAAAATTCTTTTGTTTGATGGCCAGCTATACACGTGGCACACCAACTTTGTTTTAGTTAATCACAAATTATGTTTGTTTCACGCTTTCTTATTATTTTTTTTTACACTTATATTTACTTAAATTAATTAATTAATAATTATCTAATTATATTAGATAGACTCAACTTAGTCTTTACTTTTATTTTATATCAAAAAAAAAAAAGTCCGTAGACAGAACTCGACCGTACATTATCCAAAAACTCGACTTTATTCTTCACAAAATCACAAACTTGAATGCCAACACAAGAGAAAACTCTTACGCCGCACAACTCGTAAAACGTTCTAGAAGAAATTAATCTCTCTTCTCTGTCTCTCCTTTATATCAAATTTTCGTTGATATAAAAGAGAGAGACATATAAGAAAAACATTTCTTCCAAAACGTTTTACTTTGCACACACTCGATGCGCATTGTTCTCTCTTTCCCTCCTTCTTTCTCACCTCTGCGCCACCACACGATGGGGCACAAAACAAAACGTCGAGAGTGCGTTCAGCGCACATTTGAGGTGAATAAAAACATAAAATGGTGGTTGCGACCAACACAGTCGTAACAAATTTTTAAATTTAAAAGCGCATATCTCATTTAGTGTTGAAGAATATTGTATACATTCTTGTGGTAAATGCAGCAAACTATGAACATTAAAAGTAGCACTAGGCTTCTCATAAAGTTCTTCTTGGTCTCTAACAAACGCGTGAAGCAGTGTTGTTGCTAAATGGTTCTGAGTTTGACAGAACTTGCGATTTAATAGAATAGAAATACTAGAAGATAACATTAAAAAGTGTGTATAATATTCTATGGAAAGTTTATTTTTCAAAACAACGGGCCCAGTGTACAAAAGAAAATGCCGAAATTCTGTTGCTTTCCAACGTTCAAAATCCTCAAAACTTCTTGGTTGTCTATTAAACTCCGATGGTAATTTTATATTTTGTAAGCTGTCTGAAATTAATTTTATTTTACCCTGAGATAGTGAAAATGGGAATTTACGTTTCTTTATCATTGATGATATAAGTTGTTTGGTGACACCTAATAATGCGCAGTGCATATAATCTATTGGTACTTGGGATACGCAACCGAAATTTAAATTTTCAAGCGGAATTGGTTCATCGATCTTATGGTGCTGTAAATCAAGTCTATTTTTAAAAGTCTCATCCGTTCTAGCAATAGAGTTTTTTATTTGAGAATTCGGGAAAATAATATGGCCCTTATTAAACTTTTCACCCTTAATAGTACACTTAGAACATGAAAAGTAACCAGAGTGTGACTTAATTGATAAAACTTTTACTCTGGCATCAGCATCACAAATCATTGATCTTAGTTTTATTTTTATGTTTTTTTTGTTATGTTCAAAACCTACGGTTTCCAATATCTCCAGTTCTTTACAAAAGTCTTTAATAAATTTTCGAAAATTTATATTTTTGCTACTTCCATGACAAGAGCCAACTACAAATATATCAGGAAAACCAACAATATTTATCAATAACGGCCAAAGTTGGCTGTTAGAACTTTTTGAAATAGGCAGTCCGTCAATACCTAGATCTATTTCAACCACATCGAAATTAACTATATTGTACTTTTTAAAAAAATAATCTACCGCTCTTGCTATAGTTAAGTAAAGTAAAAGCTATAGTTAAGTAAAAATAAGATACACCGGCACCAATATCTACCACGTCACTGACTCGAGGGGTGTTTTTTAGTAGCCTAACATTCTTTGGAAGCCATGGAAAATATCGGTTCAAAACCACTAAAATTTTATTCATAGTTGATCCACATATTGTGGTATCAACGGCAATACGCTGCAAATCAATCTGAAGTTGGTAAATATCACGAGCACCACTATTATTGTAATCTGGAATTTCTATAGGTGATGGCGATCTAACATTATCATGGCTTAGCATATTATCATATTCATAATCAGCACACAAATCGTTTTGAACTGGATGTGAATTTTTTTCAGAAACATCAACAATAGAATATAATTCATTAGATAAGGTTGAAGTAGTACCAGTTGGTTGTGATTCATTTGCAAAATAATGGGGTAACTTTCGTGCAACAGTTGATTTTATTCGACGTTGAATTGTTCTCTTTGACATTTTCAAAATTTACATCGAATTTATAATCATGTATAAATATGAAAATAATACACAAAATAAAATGGCGTCGCGTTCTGTTTTGATTTTAAGCATAACACAATTACGAACCTATGTTATTATTGTTTTAAAGTAAATTTAAAGACCACTTAATTTAATATCAAATAAAACTTATAATTTAATATACAAGAAGTAATTAATAATATAAAATTAAATTTAAACCATCAAAAAAATTAATACTGCTCAGAATACGTCAATTAATTGGTATGGATGTATTATAAAATCAAGGGTATACGTTTTGTTTTGTATATAGACAATACTTACTAACTAATACTATAGTAAAAATTGTCTATATACAAAACAAAACAAATAGTACGTACTATATGAAATTGACTTCAAATTATTTTCTTCAAAAACTTATAAAAAAACGGTAGCTCAATTTTTAGTTTCGTCTTGTTATACTTGGGATCGAAAGATAAAAATGAATTGAGTAAACAAAATCTGGCAATTCCAATGTCATGATTGTATTTGTGACTTTACATTGCGCGCAATTTTTTGTTGCTCGATGATAAAAATGAGAAATCTATGGTAAACTGATTTTTCAATGGTATTACCCCGATTCCGGGATCTAAAATTGTATGGTATTTTTGTTTTTTCCAATATATATTGCAATAGGAACCAGGGAAATAAAATAACATTACAGCAATTTTATGCCATGACGTATGTAATCCCCAAACATACGTTATTTATTCGATTAAATTAAAATAGAGCCCCAACTAATCGTAAACAAAGCAGAAATTGAAAGTAAAAAAAACTGTCATAACACAAAAAAGCAGTTTTGAGATAAATGTATTCCATTCTTTTTTAATTGCTAACGCTACTGTGATGCTGAGATTATTGATTATTAGCTTTATATGTGTAATGAATAATCTCAGCAACACAGCAGCGTTAGCAATTTAAAATACATTTATCTCAAAACTGGTTTTTTGTGTTATGACATTTTTTTAAAGGATGTGCGATATGATTCGCATCAAAGAATTTAAATTATTTATATAGAATTCATGAGAGTAGCTGTCAAACGAGTCAAATTCGGAGGGTAAAAGAGAAAGCATCTAAATCAATGGGATTACAAAAACAAGAAACCAATCTAAAAACCCCACGCCAACAACCAAAATTGTTTTCTTAATTTTTTCTGATTTATAACATAAAGTAAGGATAAATTTATCACAAATCAGTTGTTTCTTAGCACAATTTACATTTTACTTTATACAAACACTTATAGATGGTAAAATATTCTTTTTCGAATTTTTCGATGCGCATTTAGCAATATTTCACAAGACACTTCATTTTATTTAAAATTGTTTATAATTTTAATTATCAAATGATACACTAGTACGCACTATTACATAAACCACTAATTATTTTATAATTTTTTTATTATTTTAGTGAATTTTAATTAATAATTTTATAACCACAAAATTAAGTCGTCAACATACGTTGTCACTGCGCATAAAAACAAACATCTGATTTGGGGTTTTTCATTTTGAGATATGAGTAAGCCACATGCTTTTTTATATAACCATCCTGTTCCCACGTGACTCAATAGAGATAGTAAATATTATATTAATTTTTATATGGGAAAAAAATAGTTGATGCTCTTCAGTATTTTCCTCTAAGATTCGCATAGACAAATTTTTTTGAGCAAATCTGATGTGTGTCTATATTCAAGTTGGTAAAAAAAACAATCCAAATTTGTAATCTCGTTTCGTGAAGGCTGCATGAACCCAGGGGTGGGATTCTATAACATCACGTTTTTCGATACTTATCGAAAATTCTGTCTCTTTTCTCTAGAACAATTTTGCTTACTGTTCGCTTTTCAATTATCCCTTTCAATTGCGATCGCAGTCTACTAGAACAATTTTGTCGCTTGTCTCTATTTCGTTTTTCGATAAAGTATCACTTATAAAACAAAAAGATGATAGAAACAGAGTAGAGAGGCATAATGTTCTATTCGAGCTTGTTGAGATCGCAATAGAAACAACATAATTGAAAAATGAAAAAACGTTCAATTTTATTCTTGATGAAAGAGACGTAAATTTCAATAGTATCGAAAAAAGTGATGTTACCCCAGATTAAAATTTCAATATATATACGGGATCGAGTCAACTTCGCGATAACTCGATTCGATCCAACAAATTTGTAAAGTCGAGTTAACTCAACCCTTAAAAACACCAATTTTGTTGACGTTTAACTTAACTCCATACTATATACGTAGTATTATACATATGTCATGTTCTTATATTTAGATGTTGGAGCGCATGGGAGCGAAGGTGATGCAGGTGTATTTGGCGCATCGAAATTTAGACAATCTATTATAGATAGCGAATAAAATCTGTTATATAGGAAATAAAAAAATTTATTTTTATTTTGTTGCCAACCATGCTGTTAGATGATGAAAGAATATTTAATTATCGACTTAGCAGAGTAAGGGTTATATCCTCTATCCGGTCGCAAATTAATTATTTGCGATCAAAAATATGGTTACTAGATTTATTTTGCCATGCCATTTGTCACATCTTTTTTAAATTTATTTTTTTTGCGATTGTTAAGTAGAAATACATAAAAATACTGCGACGTCTGAAAAGGCGTAGCAGTCTTTTCGTAGATTTCTACTCTACAAACGCAAAATAAATCTAGTAACCATATTTCTGATCGCAAATAATTAATTTGCGACCGGATAGAAGATATACCCCTAGGGCGAGTAGTCGAAAATGCTTTTGGCATTTTGTATATATCATCAATATATCATTTTTAATGGCATTTATACAATGTTTACGACTTTTTTAGTCATAGAAAACAAATAGGCCATTTATTCAAAATATATTTACCCTAAAAAGTAGATCAATTTACAAAAACCCCCTACCCCCACCCTCCCATTTTTAACTCCAGGATACTTGTGTAAAGATACACAAATCCTTACAAAAATGCGAACTTTCTTAGGTCTCTTCATTGGCAGCTTGGTTTTATACTGATAAAAAGTTGGTCTACTCATCATGTAACCCCCTCAATATAAATAGTGTAGTTTACGAAATCACTCTTTTATGTGCGCACTATGAATGCACTTTATTTTTGTAAAATAATGAAAAGCTGGTCATGACTATGTCGGTCGTTTGATACCGGGTATGCTTGGAAAAAAAAAGAAGAAATTATTAGAGAAAAAAACGATAGCTGAAGTAACAACGTTTTTCTTTCCATCGACATAAAAATAAAATAAAAAAAGAATTAAATATATAAACCTTTGTTTACCTATTGAGTTCACCGAGGGACTACCCATCCATATGGAAACCCTCACTTAAATATAATTGTGGATTATTCGACGGTTAATACAATAGTATTGTATAACCACACGAAACGTAATTTACAATCAGGTTGCAACGGCATTCTAAGCACCGCCAGCTTAGTTGTTTTTATTCAACTTATTCTCCAACTTCCAAATACAAGGATTCTCCTCGACCAATAAATATAATGTTTGTTTTCCTTCATTATTCAAACCATTCTTTTTAGCTTTTTTATTTTTAATAATAGATAATTATTTTGTTCATCCATAAAAAAATTAATTTTCACCTTTTGCTGTCAAAATTTTTCTCAATTTTGTTGTTCTATAGAAGCAGAGAAATTGCTGCAAAAACGTTTGTAAAGTTTTCACTAGCGCCGTCTATATGTGAATGAGATAATTATAAACTTTTCACGTCAGCTGTGTAGCGCATCTGCAAAATCGTGAGCTAATTATTTTTTGTTCATGGTCTTTCTTTGGTACAAGCAATTCCCATTCTGAATAGGAATTAATATTAGCTGTATTTTGTTGAGACAGTTACAACAACACCACCATGGCTAAAGCAAAAACTAAAGCATTTTAAAATTTTGCTTAAGCTGTAGATAATGCAGATTTGCGTTAGTTGGAATAGCTGAATAGCGCTGAAACAGCTAAAGCAAAAACGCGTTATTTCTCAACAAAATACAGCTATTGTGCTCAAACCCAATATGCATAATTTCCAACTCGGAAATAGTATTACGAATTTAACACGGAAATCCAATTTGAAATCGTCACTATGCACCAATACATATGATTGGGCCTCGCCACACTTTAATTCTTTCAGTGTGATTCTCTTATTTCAAAAAATCAATCGAAGTTCACATTTGATTTCTTTGCGCATTTGTAGGGGGTACCAAAAAATTTGTTCGGATTGTTTTGTTTGCTTATACATATTAAAATAAAAATTAAAATAATTAATTTAAAACTGTAATATTTAATTAATATATTTTATTTTAAATTATACTTATATTAAATTAAATATAAATTATAACGAACGATTTTTTTGGTACACCCTTTTTTTACTATAGCCTTTCTTTTTTTATGTATGTGCGTAAAATTATGTTTTTCCTTGATTGAAAAAATATATTCTTTGCACTCGAAGCAAACATTAAACTAAAATTAACCCTAAAAAGGCCAAAAAAAACAAGATGTCGTTTAAATATTTATTACGTAATAGTGCGAAGAAATCAGTTAAACAAAAAAAAAATATTGACGAAAAAAGAATCAACAATTTCCCCGCCAAAAAAATAGTTTGTGGGTGAAGGGGAAAGAAACGAAGAAATAATCACGCTGAAAGAATTAAAGTGTGGAACCGCGGATTGGATAGCAGAATTTAAAACTTCATATATACTATATATGTATGTATATGCCTAACCAACTGCTATTTACGTATAATCACTGAAAGCACATGAGATGCCATTTTTTATGTGTCGATCAATTAATTAATTGTGTTGTAATTAATAATATATAAAATACCATAAATATTAATAAGTCAATAAATATTTATAAATAGCCGATATATATATGTACAGTTTTCTTTATCAGGTAATTATATAATTATTGTAATAATGTCAAAGAGAACTTAATTTAGAAAAATAAAAAGTGAAGTGGACAATTAAATAGAGCTTTCTGTAAATAGTACAAATTATGGTGAAAATAATTCTAATATTAATGGTAACAAAAAAAAGATGCATAAAGCAGTGAAAAATTTTAGTGGTAATAGTATTATAGAAGATATCAATAATATTGATTCGACACCTAGAAGTGATAATATTAATTTAACGGTAAACTGCGAAGATGATGAGCATGAAACTATCAATAAATGTTTTGATTTGAAAATACTAAGGAAATACCACCCAAGCCTTTCGAAAGATTGTAGGACAGTGAAAAAAACTCAAAAAAAATAGAATTGACACCACAGGGTGCTGGATCATATTTACACTTTGGACTGAAACACAAATTGCAGCTATTATTGCAAAAATACAAAATTTTTAACGGAGACCTAATTATTGACATTGGTATTGATGGTCTCCCTCTGTCAAAAAGCTCCAATAGCCAATTGTGGTCTATATTAGGAAACGTCGTAGGTTTGGAAGATGTATTTTTGATTGGAACATATCACGGATACACGAAATCTAGCTGTGCAAATACTTTCTCGCTTCAAACACATGGTATAAAAATTGGAGAAGTTGTATATAATGTCAAAATTCGTGCTTTTGTATGTGATATTCCAGCCAAATCATTCATTTTACAAGTTAAAGAACATTCTGGATATTACGTATCTCCTAAATGTGAAATTAAAGGGAATTATATAGAACGATTGTGGTATATTCTGAGATCGATAAGCCATTAAAAACTGATGTTAGCTTTCGAAATAGACAACAAGTCCATTACCATAAGGAATTTAATGAAATCGAGTTAGAGAAAATTAACATTTGATGTGTATCACAATTTCCTGTGGACTATACTGCGTGCTTCTGGGTGTGATGCGACAAACTTTAAGATATTGGGTATCCGTTAAAAAGAAAAAATTGAGAATAATAAAATCATCGATACCCAAAGAATTATCAAGACAACCACGATCTTTTAAAGAGTTTGACAAATGGAAAGCAACCGAGCTACGGCAATTTTTATGCTATACTGGAATTTATGGCTTAAACGCAATTTTGCCGCAACTGTATTACAACCTTTCGTATTACTATTTTGTTCGATGCGAATATTAGGTGATAAGAATGAATGCTCCCGCAGCTATGATTAGGGAGTATGTGAGAAACTTTCGAGAGATTGATATAGTAATCGTCCAAGTGACAACATACAATTTTTTTTTTTTTTCGCTCGTGACTTTTTGATTTAATAAATTAATTTTTTTTTTTTGAGCAAGATAATTTGCAATGAATGCGAAAACTGACTGATTAATTTACTTTAACGTTTAAATTTGGTTTTCAAAGTGCTAATTTTGATCTGTGTGCTAGTTTTTTGGTTTTGTGATACCTAATTAAACTGTATAATGACGCGTGATAAACGTGATAGTTGTGCTATTTGCAAAAAATCTGAAGATAAAAATCTTGAATGGATCCAGTGTAATGTGTGCAAGTGCTGGTTTCACGGAGACTGTATTGTTCAATCCAAGGTGGAATTTAAGGATTTGGCGGAGAATCAACTGTGGTTTTGTGGCGGGTGTATTGTTTCCGCAGTAACGTGAAAAACGAAACCAAAAAATTAATCTTACGTGCTATTAATGAATTTAATAAGGATACCGTCCAAGATGAAGATTCCCTTGCATTGAAACGTTAGTGGATGCTATAATTACCATGGTTATGGATCATTTTACAAGTGTTATTGATGATCGAAAAAAAATTGATTTTCTCAATCGTCGCCAAATTAAATCGGATAGTGACTGGAGAAAGAGGAATTTAATAATTTATGGTATTCCTAATGTGACAGATATTGTGGATTGTGGATTTGTTTGTCAAATTGCTAGTCATCTACAAATCAAATTTTTTTAAGCAAAATTCAATTGATGGCTGTTTCCGTTTAAAAAATGGTATGAGTGGTATTCGAATTTGTCCAGTTATTGTACGCTTTTCTAAACCGGCAATTAAATAGCAATTCTTCGAGAAATATCTAGACTTTATCAAGAAGGGTAACCTAAATTTAAAAATTTTGAATGATAATTACCCGTCATCAGCCATTTATATCAACGAACACTTGGACAAAAAGACCTCGGACCTCTTCTTCGCCGCGAGACAGCTCAAGAAAACCAAAAAAATTAATAACGTATATATTTGGAATGGAGCTGTGATGATAAAAAAAAATGAAGGATGGTAATCTCATCATTGTGGATGGAAATTCTGGATAAGTTTAAATAAATTGATTGATTTTGCATTCTTGCAGTTTCTTGCTCTGTGTTAATTAATAAGTATATGAATTTATGCTTTATGTTTTTATTGCTCTTTTTGCAATTTCTAAATTTTTATCGTTTATTATTTGTTGTTTATTATTTTCATTACTTTTTTAACTACTTTTTTGTGTTACAATATATTATTCTTTATTTAAATTTTGTATTTGTTATCTCAGAATTAATGATCCAAGTAATTTTAACTTCAATCTTTTTCATTTGTCAGATTTTGTTTTTATGATGTGCTTATTTCTTATTACCATTGTCTTTATTTATGTATTTCTCTAGAAATTGTATTTCAAACAGGCGCAGCCTTGAGTTTTTGAAGATTTGTCATTTAAACGTAAATTTCATTCCAGCTAAACTGGGGAAGTTGCAAGTGCTATTCCGTAATCGCTCGTATCACATTATTGGTATTTCCGAAAGTTGGCTGAAATCTCATCACACGAACAAATCGGTAAACATTGATGGATATAAGATGTATCGTCAGGATACATCTTATATCCATCAATTTATCATCATCTTATATCCGGGCGTGTTGGTGGTGGGGTAGCTTTTTACGTCCGCAATGATCTATTTAAGTCTGCGAAACATAGTATCGTTGATAGAGGGACTTGCTTTATTCTTGGTCATCTTGTTTTGGAGTGTTGTCTAGGTTGTTATAAATTGGCTTTTGGTTTGGGTATATTCATCATAAAAGATTGCCGTTAAGATGAGCTGAATTTGGTATTATATGCTCTTAATGAGAAATATGATAATATAGTATTGATGGGGGATTTTAATACTGACCTGCTTAAATTATCAGAAAGTAGATGATTTAAATCTCTAATTGCCCTATATAATCTCTCTACACCTCAAATAAAGCCTACCAGAATTACTGATAATGGTGGTTCTCTCATTGATTTAATTGATGATGTGGATGTTAAAGTCGATATCTTGAATAATGAACTGCTCTTTCTTATGGAAAAACATGTACCGTTTGTAAGACGTAAGATTAATTATAGTAAACCACTGTGGATGAATAGTTATGTCTTAAATATGATTCAGATTCGCACATTAGCCTATACAATTTGGAAGTTGAATCCTAATGTTGAGAACAAATGTGTTCTTAAATATTATGATAAAAAGATTAAAAGTTTGATTAAAGGTGCCAGAAAATGTTTTTATCGGAATAAATTTGATCTTGGGCTTGGTTCTAAAGCACTCTGGAAAAATCTTAAGAATGAAGGTTTGGGTAAATCTAGGGATGAAAGTTGTTCGAATTCGTTCGATTCTGAATGTTTAAATACATTTTTTGTACAACCAATTCATAATTGTCCATCTTTAAATTCACATGTTGATTTAGCTAGCCAAAGTTCTTCTTTTATTCCACCTAATGGAGATGGTAACAATTTTAAGTTTGTTCAATGTAATGAAGACCAAGTGCTTAAATCGCTACTTGCCTTGAAATCGGATGCTATGGGGCCTGATGGTATCTCACTTAAATTTATAAAAATCAGCAAGGTGATTGCCATACCCAAAATTAATGATCCAAAATCTGTTTCGGATATGCGTCCAATATCGTTGTTATCCATTATCTCAAAGATATTTGAAAGTTTTTTAGCGAAACAGATTAAATCTTATATTCAATCAAACAATTTGCTTTCGGAATTTCAATCTGGTTTTCGTAGTTCCCATAGTACAATGTCTTTATTAAGTAGTGTTACAGATTTTATAAGATCATCAATTGATCGAGGAAATTATGCTGTTCTTGTTCTATTGGACTTTTCTAAAGCATTTAATTCGATCAATTTTGAAGTACTTGGAAGGAAATTAAAATCACAATTTTGTTTTTCGGACGATGCAAATAGTTTAATTATTTTGTATCTGTCAAGTCGATCACAATTTGTCGTTTCATCTAGTTCATTTAATAGATCTTCTGAACTTCCTCTACAAGCTGGAGTACCTCAGGGTTCTATTCTTGGTCCCATTCTTTTCTCGCTGTATGTTAACGACATTTTGAGGCTACGTTTGTATTGTTTCCATCATATGTTTGCTGACGACGTTCAAATTTTCCAGGAGCTGACTCGTTCTGATGTTGGAACAACTTATGGGGGAATTACGAAGATTAATGATGACCTAAGATTGATCAATCAATGGGCTTGTACCAATCTATTGTCTCTCAATGCATCCAAGTCACAAACAATTGTTTTTGGTAGAAATATTAACTATGAATTGTTCAACATGATCATAATTAATGGTAATACTATTCCCTATGTTCAGTTTGTTAAGAATTTAGGTTTCTTAATGTCATGTGATTTAAGTTGGGATAAGCATATTGATAGAATTTGTCTTAACATGTTTGGTACTTTACGGCTTCTTAGAAGCAAACGGAATGGCACTCCTCGTTGTACCAGGTTATGATTTAGTTCGTTCATTGGTCTTGAGTCAGTTACTCTATTGCGATATAGTTTTCTCGTATATGAACACTTTTTTAAAGGGTAAAGTTGTTAGAGTCTTTAATAACTGTTTGCGTTATATTTATGGCCTGGGACACTATGATCATATTTCTCACGTAAGTGATAGTATTTTTGAGATATCCCTTCAGAATTACTTAAATTATAGAGTTATTCTATTTATTTTCAAAATATTAAATTGTTCGGGTTCTCCCATATACATCAAAATTTAATTTTTCTATTTCCGATAGAACCAGAGAACAACTACAGAATTATACCGTCACACAATACTAGCTTTATGAGTGGTGAACTTCTGTAAGAGGTGCTGTGTTATGGAATAGGCTACCTTTGGAAATAAGAACGGCTGGGTCTGTTAAACAATTTTATAGGATGTGTATGGAATTTGACGCATCATAGGAACAAGGTTTTGCAACCTTTGATGTTGCGCAAGTTCGTGTTTAATAAATGAAATAAATAAATAAATAAATGTCAAAAAAAAATCGATATCGAAAAATTTCATAATAGACCCCCCCCCCCCCCCCCCCCCCTCCTGTACAAAATACCAAGTTAAATTATCTAAATAAGTGTTTTTATTCAGAGCTCATTTATTACACATGAATAATTGAATAAAATTATTTCGCAAGTGATTTAACAATATCATCAACACTCCGCCCTTTCGTTTCGGGCAAATACCAAGCAATAAATGCAATATAGGCAAAACAAGACCCTGCAAACATCCATTGCACTCCGTACGATCCAATCAATTTGGTTAAATCAAAATAAAACTTAGCGTATATAAATCCAACGGCGGCCATAAGTACTCGTCCTACGATTGCGATCGTACCTCGAATACGAATCGATAAAACTTCGGTAACAATAACAAAGGGTAGTGCTGACATACCCCAGGCTGAGTTAAAAATGGCCCCGGATACGGTTACGATTGGAATGAAGGAATACTTCGAGACATCAACCTCTAATTCTCTTAGGTAGAGATAGGTGCCAAAAATTAGTAAACATATTCCAGTCGAGATGCCGGATGCGAGCAATAAAATTTTTCGTCCGGCCCGCTCGATAAGTACAGGAGAAACTACCGAACCGAACAATTGCAATAGGCCCACAATAATCGTTGAGACATTTGGTGAAAATGATGATCCGGCCTCTTCAAAAATCATTGCCGTATAAGTTATAAGCACCAAACCTCCACACCCTTGTGTCATCACCAGTACCGTAATCGAGATAATAATTCCCCGTCTAGCTGATTTATTTGTAAAATCTGCCACTGTTAAATCCGATAATTTAAATTTCTTCTCCATCGATTTAATCTCCATCACGTTCAGTTCTTCTTGCACCTCATCCGTTATAACTTTCACACTATTTTTATATCCACGAAAGAATTTTAACGATTCGACCGCTTCCGTATATCGATGTTTTGCAACAAGGTATTCCGGAGATTCGGGCACAATTGAAAATCCAATTATAAACACAATCGGAAAAATTAACGATAGATACGCCATTAGGTAGTAGTTTAAAAATGCCCCCCATATAAATCCAACTGCAACGCCCACATTCACGCTTAGTTGGAGTATGGAACCAAGTTGACCGCGTATACGATTTTCCGCTATTTCTGAAACGTAGAGCGGAATCACTAAATAGCAACCACCTACACTTAAACCACCGATTACACGGGCCAAATATAGTAATGAAACGGTATTTGCGAATATGATAAGTATCCAGGACACGAGCAACGGCATAGTGGTTAAATATATTGCAACTTTTCGTCCAAATCGATCTGCCAGTAATCCACTCGCTATTGTTCCAATTACATGTCCAACGAACAATACTGCACTTATTGTAGTCACTTCGTCTTTAGTGATTGGTCCGCACGATAACGGTGTTTCGCTCGACAGCAGCAGCGGTAACACAGGCGATGGCCATCCCACAAATATTCCAAAACCAACTGCTAGCAGATTAGCTGTAATAATGAAACACAATCAAAAAAAAAATATTTTGCTGAAACAATTATTCTTCGTCACTTTAATCACCACAAAATGTTGTATAGTACTGATATAATTGCATTCGAAAAATAAAACTACAGACAACACGCGACAATCAAACTTCAATTAAAAAACTGTCAAAACTATAATAAACGGTTTTTAAAATAAATTTTAATTTTTTAATTTGCAAATTGTCGGATTGTTCCATTTCGTAATCAATGCGTAAATTCTCATAAGATTTGTAAAAGTTACAAAGAAACAATCAAGTTTTGTTTTAAAATTTTATTTGCATTGCCTATCTTGTTCTAGAGTTTTTAGAACCGATTCTCCAATTGTTGTTGTAAAAATAAATTTTAGGTAGGTATTCAAAACAAATTGTGATGCAGTGATTTTAAACGGAATGGGTACGAAGGGCCGAATGTCGAAGGGCCGAAAGGGTCGAAGGGCCGAATTTTTTTTTGTTTTTTTGTTTTAAAAATATCATTTTTGGTAAAGGAAAGGAACATTTTGGTGAAGGAAAATTTTGTCATGCAAAAAATAATTAAATTAAATAAAAAAATATATTTCTAAACACAAAAAAAAAAAAAAATCGGCCCTTCGACCCATTCGGTCCTTCGACATTCGGCCCTTTGAAATCATACCTTTTAAACTAGCAGAGATATTAACTTTACAAATCAGACATAGCCTGAGGTGGATTTTCATTATTCATTAATAAACCAAACCAGTTATTGCAGTAATATTTAGGCGTCAAGCGTCACAAGTTTGGAGAGAGAAAAAGAGAAAACTTATAAATCAACAGAGCCGTATTTAGAACTTTTTCGATGTCAATGCAATGAAGTTATTCCTAACTTAATAAAAGTTAAGATTAAAAACTACATGAATTGAAAATTAGTTACGATCCGTATGTACCTAAAATTAGAGTTAAATTTTTTTACCAAAGTCATGTATTTAGTTTGCTATTTAGGAATATACTCATTATCACACCTCCCAAGAGGAAGAGTATACGGATCGTTTTCCTTAATGTGTTATTTCCCCAGTAGGCATAATCCACAATATATGAAGGATGGTGGTGAACACGATAATTTATCTCGGATGAAAGAATTGCTCCAAATTGTATATTTTTGCCACTAAAACGAATAAAACGAAGTAAACACCACATGAAATAAACGACGTTTCATCAAACTAAAATCAAAAAAATGCGGTAAGAAATTCCTTTCTGTAGTTTTCTAGAAGAAATTTCCAATTTGTATTACCAAATGATGCACTGCTACAGGATCCACTAACTATTTTATAATATTTTAATTAATAATCTCAATATTTTTAAGAAAACAAAATTTTTCTGTCACTTTGAACAAAAACAAAAGTATGTAGTTTGATTGTTTTTTTCTTTTGCGATATGAAATCGCCATATGCATTTTTATATAACCATCCTGGTCTTACTTGTGGCACATGAAATAGAAAATTATATATGGGCAAAACCAACAACAATATAAAGCCATGCTAATGCAACGAATACATAAAAAACTACACTATAGATAGTTGAATTAGATTGCATGTGTACATCGCATGAACGCACTAGTTTAATAAGTAGTGGTGCGAGAGAAAAAAAATTAACATGGGATTGTTAGTGTAACCAATGCCTTCTAAACTACTGGCCTTTTACTACTCTCATTTTTCGCACATGACGTCAATTTAAGTCTAAACCGAGACTGCGCAATAATACTTTTAACATATTTACACTAACAAAGCAACTAGAGAAAGCAACAACAACGTCGACTAAGCGTGTCGTCATCATTTGGTGTAAGCGGCCAGTAGTTTAGAAGGCATTGGTGTAACCAACACAAACTATCTTCTGTAGTTTGTTGTTAGGTCGATTTATATTATACGTTCCTTTCGATTCCTTCAAGTACTGTGTCTGACAAAAAATTACATATATTTTCTATTTGAGTATTTATATTATCCATTACGTTCAGTTCCTTCCTTACCGTTTTTTAGAAATATTGTTGAAAAGAATGTTTTGTCTGAAGTCTGAACGCAATTCATATATATTCCAACAACAAAAATCAAAATAAAATTAAATTGCTACTAAAACATTTTTGGGTTTTTTGTTATCGTTTAGTCTATACGTCAACCATACCAAAGATACGAAGATATGCAGCATGTGTGAAATAATAATTTTTTTATATATTTTATAGTTGTTTTAGTCTAATAAACTATAAAATATAAAAATAATTGTTAAAGGAAAATAAATTAAGGACTTAGCATCCGAGTATTTAGATTATTTGATGAACTGTGCAATAAAACATGTGTTCATATTTTCTATTGTATCCGTTTTAATTTTTTTTTCTTGTTATTGGTGTATGAAACGGTATAGGGTGGGTCATTTGGGATCCTTATCCTATGGAACAGATTTCCAAAATTTCAAATGCGAAAACATTTTCTCTTGGTATAAACTATTTTTTATTTAATTATATGTATCTTTCGCGTGATAAGCTTCATTTCCCAAACTTGCATACACAAAAATTAAATTGCTACTAAAACATTTTGAATTTTTAAACTCGAGCGAAAATGTAAGTGGACTGTATATGATTTCAGCTGGATGGATGGCTCGACGAAGGCGATGCAATAACCCGCACAATAAAACCAACTATAAGGAATTATTAATACGACACTACACGACTTTTCTGTTCAATTATAACTTTATTTTTTCCACCACCGTGTTCCTTAATGGTTAACCAATTAATGTTGCGTACTGCTTCCAATTGGGCGTATTTAGACGTGGACTTTTTCAACCAATTTTTCGGCGTTAAAATACCATGTCGTTTAGATAAGGCGTCATTCAACTGGATTTTTTTTGTCAAAACCTTTATATGTATATGTTTTAAATTTCAAATCAAATAATTTAAAATGTATTAAAAAACTGTAACTTTTGATAAAAAACTAAAGAAAATATTTTAAAAAAATTTATTCTAATTTTCGCATGTAACACCAAAAACAAAACTAAATATAAAAACATGAAAACATTGACGAGTTGTTATTTATTGATTTTTTTTTTCGTTTGTATTAGTATTAGTAAAAAAAATCCAAGAAACCACCAAAATTTAGGCTGAAAAAAAAATCCACAAACATTTTGTCTCAAAACCGGTTTTGTATGGAAAACATAAAAAAATCCAACAAAAAAAGTCTTCGTGTAAACACACGGATTGTGATATGAACAACATAAAATTTTGCAAGATGACAAGTATTTTCTGCGTTGATTACAAGCATAAACAATTGTAGGTAATCCCTTACGATTCGCATGAAGTCAGTCTACGTTATGGTTTCTCATCTTGCAACATTCATTACAAAAAATAAAATCACCTAATAACTATACTATACTATTTGACAGACGTAAATGACAAATGACAATACGATTGTTTGTTGTCATAAATATCAAATGTTAGTAGTTTTATAGGTAAGTAATTTGTGTTAAATTAAATATATAATAACTTAAATTATATAATAATATGTTAACTTATTTAATCTACATAATTTCAGGTGGTGGCTGGAGTATTATATACGTGGATCCATAGTGCCAGGAGAATTAGCCGGTACACATCAACGGAAAGCTAAGTATTATTATTATGTTATATGAATTGAAATTAATACATAACATTTGTTTCAGAATGAATCAAACCTTTCCGATACGATGGATTCGCGTATACATACATATATGTATATAAATATAAATAAATATAAAAAAAAAGGTATTTTGTTATGATTGTTATTTGTGTTTGGTGTGCGTCTCGGACATCTTTTACTTTTATAAGTAACCAAAAAATACGAATATATACGATAATCATACGATGAAAAAGTCTGAACTGATAGCACTGATAGTATAAATTGATATGGTGTCTGAAGTGTCTGAACACGGTAAGTGCAGGACCTGAAAGGAACGTACAATATAAAGGTCGATTTATTTATACGTTCCTTTCAGTTCCTTCATTTATCGTGTCAGACAAAAAAAAACATTGTTACATGTATTTTCATAGGAGTATTTATATTATCCGTTCCGTAAATGTAGGAACGGATAATATAAATACTCCTATATAAAATATATGTAACAATGTTTTTTTTTGTCTGATACGATAAATGAAGGAACTAAAACGAACGTATAATATAAATCGAGCTTAATGATATCTGCGTTTCAGACTTTGTTCAGGGCTTTTAGTTGTTGTTGGTTTTGATATGGGTAAAATCATTGCATGAATCCTATAGTATACTCTCTCTCTCTGACTGATGGGGAGTAGCCACAACCATAAAACTTAATCTGAATGTTCATGCCAACTACTTTAAGTGATTTAATTAATAAAAAGTGGGATTTCCAGATATCACCCATATAAAAAATTTCAGAAATTGATCATTTGAAATTAGGGTTGAAGGAAGGGTCTTTTAAGTGCAATTCTGGCTGATGGGGGGTATGCCTTTATTGAATTTTGTTTTTTTTAGGTTATATACATCTAATCTAAACATTGTTAGTAGAAATATACGATATTTTTCCATAGTTGATCTACTTGAATAGGCGTTTTACATATCCCATGTAAATAGGCAGATATAGCCGTGCTAGGAAAAATCCTGACCAATTCTGGAGGAGAACTAAATTGTTTTTGACATGCACAGTTTTGCACAATTAAACTAAAGCAAAACATAGGCTTTAATTATGAAACGGATCTATGGATTTCTGGTGTGATAATCACGTCAGAAATCCCACATTATCTCCCAAAGTACATTATGCACAAATTTTACCGTTAGACACACAAAATTGCACAATCAAATACTACTCGACAAAATAAGAAAACGGTGGAATTTCCAAAATGGGATTTCTAACGTGACTCACACAAAACTGTTAATGCATATAATAAACTGTAAAAACTCGAGTGAAATGTTTGATCATCATCATTATTCCAAAAGAATACAGATCAAGAAAAATGCAGCCTACTACAGCAGTTTTTTAGTTATAAATACGAAAAAGAAGGTGATATTTCGACGAATATCAGTAAAATAGAAAATATGGCGTACAGACTTATAGCAAATACATATACTTATAGATAGATATAGACATTTTAGTACCGCATATGGGAGGCTACACTGTTAGCAAAAAAAACGTTAATTAAACTGACAGCCAGGCTCTTATCCAAAGAGTCAAGAAACAAAATGTTCGAGTGTGAAGAAGCAGTGGCGTTTAATCCATTAGAAAAAATGGTATACGTGCAATAATACAGGGCATATAAGTCGTTTTTGCCCGAAAAAATCCGCAAATAGCCTAAATATAAAATGTTTTAGATGCAATGCTTATGGGCATTACTAAATCGTGCTTGAAAAAACCGCCAAAGCACGCCCCTTAAGCTAGCAGAACCCATACAGCTGAACATTACAAGACAGTATGGATAATTATAGGCTAATTAAATGCCGCATTAAAAAATTTTGGGCTCCATCCCTTCCAAATAAAACGCGGGTTCTGCTAGCTTTAGAAAAAGTTAGCAGAACCCATATTAAAAACTGATTTAAAAACAATTGGAAAAGTAAAGGTTAATTTTAGGCCAATTAAATGCCCTATTTAAATTTTTTTATTCTGCTCGATCTATAAAATGCAAAAGGCTTTATCATTTCAAAGCTACCATAACAAAAATCGAAAATCGGATTTTAGGCTCATCATGGGCTAATCAAATGCCCCATTAAAAAATTTTAGGCTGATAAATCCTTTTGCATTTTCTAGATCGAGCAGAATAAAAAAAAATAAGTAGGGCATTTATTTAGCCTAAAATTAACCTTTAATTTTTCAATTGTTTTTAAATAATTTTTTGATATGGGTTCTGTTAACTTTTTCTAAAGCTAGCAGAACCCGCGTTTTAGTTGGAAGGGATGGAGCCCAAAATTTTTTAATGCGGCATTTAATTAGCCTATAATTAGCCTATAATTATCCATACTATCTTGTAATGTTCAGCTGTATGGGTTTTGCTAGCTGAAGGGACGTGTCAAATCAAAACTACAGTTGCAGCATATGCAAGAAGAATAACCACAATGAGGAAAATGGTTATTTTGGCAAAAAAAAGAATCAAAAATATCGTCGGCTGAAAAAAACGTGTTTCTAACTCGGGCTGTTCGTCTCATATGTCAAATAATGTTAGTCTAATCCGGGATATAAAAATGCAGGAATTGAATATAGTAACAGCAAAGAAAGGTGAATCTCTAGAGTAGCACGCTCCGTGAGTAGTAAAAGTGAAGTTTTCGAGTATATGAGGGAATTTGTAAATGAAGTAGAAGCATTTATGAACATGAAGGTTTCGAAATTAAAATGCGATAATGGAGGAGAATACATTCGGAGTGGGTTAAGAACATGGTGCAAAGAGTGAGGTATAATACTTGATTATACCATATGTCTCACTCCTCAATTAAATGGAAAAGCCGAACGTCTTAACAGGACGTTAATGGACAAAGCGAGGGCACTCAAATTTGACTCAAAATTGGATAAGAATTTATGGGGAGAATCTGTTCGCACTTCGGCGTTTCTTTTAAATTGAAGTCCGACAGAGTCAATGGACTACACGCCAGTGGAAAAGTAAACAAAAAGAAACCCGAATTTGTCAAAGCTGCAATTTTTTGGAAGTTCCGCATTTACAAAAAACCTGGGATATCTGAAGAAACTGGCCAGTCAAAGCAGTAAATTCATATTTGTGGGATATGGTTTGAATGGTTATCGATTGTGAGATCCCGTAAAACAACGTATGTCAAGAGATGTAGTCTGCACAGAAAGGATCGGAATGAAAAAGTCGGAGAAAGGAGTAATCATGAGTTATACTGAAGAAAGTGAGAATCTTTTATACATACTAGACCAACCTCCATTCCTGACGAATGACATATGAAGCAGAAAGTAAAAAATGGAAGGCTGCAATAGAAGAGAAGAAAGCTTCACTAAAAATGAAGTGTACATGCAGGTTCCGGAAGGATTTGAAGAAGACGGGAACAAAATTTGCCGCCTGCGAAAGGCACTATATGGACTAAAAAGCAAGCGCTATTAAAGTGGAACAAACGTTTCACAACTGTCTTAAAATCTATGGGGTTATTACAAATTAAAACAGAACAATGTATTTTTAAAAATGAAACTGGCACTATATTATTGGCCATTTACGTTGATGATGGTATTGTCATCGGTGAAAAGGAAGAAGAAATAAAATCCCTACCATCTGAATAAGGAATTTCAAATAGAAACAAATGAGCAACCGTCCACAAACCTGGGAATAGAAATATCAAGATGTGAGGAAAATTTGGTATTGACTCAGGAAAATTATATAAATTCAATTTTAATGAAGTTCAACATGGACCTATCAAAACCGGCATCAATTCCAATAATGAATCAGAGTGACGATAACGAGTTGGAGAGCGTAAAAAATTAATTTCCATATAGCGAAGGAAATAGCATATGTAAAGAGTTTTGCGAGCAGGCATATGGAACATCCAACAGAGCAAGATGTATCCAATGTGAAAAGAATTTTTAGATATCTAAACTATACGAGAAAAGGGGGTATTCGTTTTTCAGAAAACGATCAAATAGATATTCTACAGGCGTTTTATGATTCGGACTATGCAAGGGACATAACATCAAGTAAAAGCACAACTGGATTTGTGGTAAAATACGCCACCGGGCCAGTAACTTGGTGTTCCAGGAGACAACCAATAGTTGCTTTATGAAGTATCGAACTGAAGGAACTTATATATCTAAAGGCACTTATGGAAGAGTTAATATTAAAGAAAATAAAAATAAAACTGAACGTAGATAATCAAAGTGCCATAAAACTGATTAAAAATGGACAACTTATATGACTTTATAAGTGATATCGTTTCTGAAGGCATGATTGAGCTTAAATATTGTCCAACGGAAAATCAAACAGCTGACATATTTACAAAGCCGCTTAATGCAGTAAAATTTAAGTATCAATTAATTTAAATGAGTCTATAGGATCTACAATAATTTTAATTTATGCGTTTTTAAATATATGAAAGATAAAAAGTTTGTGATAAAACAGTTTACCCGCAAAATTTTGCTCATTGATTTTGGTATATGTTTTGATTTGTTATCTATACGCATCAGCATCAAAGGTAATTTAGTCATAAAATGCCGGATATAGCAAGTTAGTCTATGTTAAATTACATTAGTTTCCTAAATTAAGATTTGTCCGGAAAATTTTGCTCACTACTGTATATCAACTTATTCACAGACAATGTGTGTTTGTGTAAATAATTAACAAATCGTATATATAATTTATTAACAAAGTAGTTATATAACCTTCAAAGGATGCAGGCAAGGCCTGGGCCCGCAAAATTCTGGAATACAATTCGGGTTTCAAATATGCTTTTGATAATGGATTACGCTTACCTCAGGAATGTGCTATACATACCTAGGATCCCCATGATGGTTCCTGTACGTCTGTTTACATATCAATCATGTTAAAATCGCAACTCCATCATTTCAACTACACTCACCAAAAATGCTGTGTGTTAATGATATAGTTACTGATTAGCATAAAATAAACGCTTTATAGAAAAGCTGTAAAGCAGTTAGCATAGCTGTCTTTAGAACAAAGACAATTTAAAACCTTATCTAATATTTGTAACACGTGGAGAATTATCTATACAAAACACAAAGGTCATATCAAAAAAATTTTATTTATCTAAAAAAGTTTAGTAAACACGGTGATAGTGAAAAGATAAAAGGGTGTTTGGAGATTTGATAAACCCATCTGAGCTCATTTAGTACACATGTGTAATTCAATAAAATTATTTCGCTAGTGATTTAACAATATCATCAACACTGCGCCCCTTCGTTTCGGGCAAGTACCAAGCAATAAATGCAATATAGACAAAACAAAATCCGGCAAACATCCATTGCGCTCCGTACGATCCAATCAATTCGGTTAAATTAAAATAAAATTTAAGGAATATAAATCCAACGGCGGCCATAAGTACTCGTCCTACGATGGCGACCGTACCTCGTATACGAATCGGTAAAACTTCTGTAACAATAACATATGGTAGTGTTATCATACCCCAGGATGAGTTAACAATGGCACCGGATACGGTTACGACCGGTATCCAGGAATAGTTCGAGACATCAACCTCGATGGCTTGCAGGTAGAGATAGGTGCCAAAAATTAGTAAACATATTCCTGTCGAGATGCCGGAGGCACACAATAAAATTTTTCGTCCGGCCCGTTCCACAAATACAGGAGATACTATTGAACCAAAAAATTGTAATAGGCCCACGATAATCGATGAGACATTTGGTGAAAATGTTGATCCGGCCTCTTCAAAGACCATTGCAGCATAATTTAGCAGCACAAAACCACCACACGCTTGCGTCATCACCAGTACCGTAAGCGTGATAATAATTCCCCGTCTAGCTGGTTTATTCGTAAAATCTGCCGCTGTTAAATCCGAAAATTTAAATTTCTTCTCCATCGACTTAATCTCCATTGCTTTTAGTTCTGCTTGCACCTCATCCGTTATAACTTTCAAACTATTTTTATATCCACGAAAGAATTTTAACGATTCGACCGCTTCCGCATATCGATTTTTTGCAATAAGATAGGCCGGAGATTCGGGCACAATTGAAAATCCAATTATAAACACAATCGGAAATATTAACGATAGATACGCCATTAGGTAGTAGTTTAAAAAAGCGCCCCATGTAAATCCAACTGCCATTCCCAAATTCACGGATACTTGGAGTATGGAACCAAGTCGACCGCGTATACGATTTTCCGCTATTTCCGAAACGTAGAGCGGAATCACTAAATAACAACCACCCCCGCTAAAACCACCGATTACACGGGCCAAATATATTAACGAAACACTTTTAGCAAATATGATAAGTATCCAGAACGCTAGCAACGGTAAAGCGGTTAAATATATTGCAACTTTTCGTCCAAATCGATCTGCTACCAATCCAGTCACTATTGTTCCCGTTAAATTTCCCAAGAAGAGCACTGAACTAATAGTGGTCGCCTCATTTTTTGTGATAGGTCCGGTTGATAGCGGTGTGTCACTCGATTGCAGCAGCGGTAATATAGGCGATGTCCATCCCAGAAATATTCCATAACCAATTGCCAGCAGATTAGCTGCAATAATGAAACACAATCAAAAAAATAATATTATGCTGAAACGATTATTCTTCGCCACTTTAATCACCACAAAATGCTGTATAGTACTGATACAGTTGCATTCGGAATACAAAACTACACACAACTCGCGACAATCAAATTTCAATTAAAACTGTCTCAAAACTATAATTAAAAGTTTTTTTTTTAATTAATTTTAATTTTTAGTTTGTGAATTGTCAGTTTGTTTGTGCATTGCTTCGTAATTATGTTTTCCTCCTAGTATAGGGTGATTGATTTGATTACTTAAGGTTTAAGCGACACTCGAGATTGTAAGTGTGAAACACGATACTCGTCTTGTCGTATTGTTTTGCCTCGTGTGTATAGTATATGCGTCTGTAGTTCCATGTCTTAATATTATGCGTAGATTCTCATAAGATATGTAAAAGTTGCAAACAAACAATCAAGTCTCGTTTAAAAATTTTATTTACATTGCCTATCTTATTCTATGAGTTTTTAGAATGTACTTATGTCACTTATTAATTGGTAAATGTGAAACACTTCCATGGGATCTTGAATAGCATTAACGCGTAAGGCAGACAATTAAGCACAGCTATTGGTATTTTGTTGTTGTAAAAATTAGTTTTGGTAACGTAAGGCTGTATGGTACTAAATGCCCCAATGTATGCAACATGAGCACCAACTTTTTGTATAATTTGCTTACTAAACTTTACATATTTGCTGTGTTTTAATATTGGAGCACTATCCGGCACCGAAGGGAAATTTTCTACTGAAACTGCTGCAGCCACTATTCACTGGTGTCGCTACTAATCAAAAATTAAATTGTATTTAACTTCATGCAGTCGAATGACAGTTCTACTTTTGTGTTTGAATGTTGCTTAAAAAAAAATTCGCAAACATTTTAAAACCCAAACAAATTGCGAAATAAATCATATATTAGATAAATTTAACATAAATGTTTTATTAATATTTAGTTATATACAGTATTAAATATAGTGAATAAGTTTTTAAATTTAAAATTTGAGTGCTGTGCCTGCGTGATATAAATATAATGGTTACTCCAACGAAATCCTCAACGTCATTAATATTCAAAACACGGTTGCCCACAGTTGTAAACGAGCTAGATTTGATCGTGAATTTCATTAAATATCCTAATTTGTTTTGTAGAATGACAATGAAGATGAAAGACGGCGAAGTAGATCGGTGACCAATAGTACGAGTAGTGTAATTGTTTCGGTACTGGAAGATAATGAAGAGTTGAAAGTTTGTTTGCAACAGTTCATGGACAATGTAAGTTGTGATGTTTGAAGATCGTTTGAAGATTTGTTTTATATATTCGTAGAATATCAACACAGATAATGCATTTCAAACTTAATCGTTACATTGAGTAATTTGGTTACTGGTCATCGTAAATATGTCAAAAATTTCCAAGTAGCTGGTGCCTCATTGGAAGCATCGAGTAAAATGTATGGTTACCGGCCCGATATCGTGCACAACGAAGTGATTTGAATGTCTGGTGGTTTATCTTGTAAGAATGTCGGTGGTAAAGGAAATGAGAATGAAGGGGAACCGAAAAGAATAGTTCAATTGCTGAGGGTAGTAATAATGTGCAGGATCCAAAAGCAAAGGCCAAAGCTAAAGTAAAAAAAAGCGACGTCTACAAAGTTCAACCGTAACAAAATGTAAAGGAACGATAAATGGTAAACTATTCGGTACCTTTCTTGGATCCCGTATTTGCCGATATAAAATCGAATTTAAGTGATATAAATAGTTAGAATCAAGCTTTTCTAAATACGCTGTAATCGAATAATACGGAAATTTTATTTGATTACGATAATCCGTACTGGGATAATACACCAAATGAATTTATACTCAATGTGGACTCTCTCTCTCTCTCTCTCTTGCTTTCACATCCCATGAAGGGTTTTCGCCGCCTCACTCAATGAACCCGTTGAAAATGAAAAACTTTATTTTATGAATTACAAACAGCTGGACGGGCTGTTAAAATTAGGACAATATTTACGGAATACAATATTAGTTATAAGCAATGCAACATGAATAAGTACGTATTTGGCTAGAAACATCTAAGTGAGGAATCGCTCTATAACGATCTTTTTAATTTCAGAATGCTGCAATCAACCGCAGGTGATAGTAACATAAATATAGATGACAGCAGCCGTGTTTTAATATTGGAGCACTACCCGGAGCCAAATGGCAATTTTCTACTGAAACTGCAGCTATTATTCACTGGTGTCGCTGTACTATAAAAATTAAAACTAAATTCATCAATAAAACAAACATTTACCACCTGAAATATACTAATTGACATTTATTTTTACATGACGTTATAAACAAGAATTCATCTTGCTGCGTTTTAAATTTTTATTGTAAGATTTAGTTTCTAATGGTTTCAGGGGCTTACAAAATAAAAGTCTTTTCAAATTTCCCATTGAAATGGATAGCGCCCCCGATAGCGGCTCCCGATAAATAGGTAGAGCAAGGTATTTTTTTTATCGATTTTTAACTAAAAACTAGAATGAAAAATCTTAGTTTAGAGTTAAATAAATTAAATATATGCAATAATAGCGCGCTAAATATAAGTTTTGACATAGAAAATTGGCTGCTCCGGATACAGCTATCGGGCGCTAATAAAAAAACACAGCAATTCTTTATATGTGTACAACTAACTAATAAATTTCTTATTTTTTTATTATTTCTGATCTAAACATTGCAGATTATAATAAATTAATAACTACTTATCTATGACTCATTTTTTATTACGTGATCGGCCATCTTGGTACAGTAAAAATTACCACTAAATAATCGTCATTGCAGCGTAAAAACAAAAAATTATCGTTTGACGCAATATTTCGCAATGTGAACTACCTCACAATTCTTTAAGAATGTAATTCGTATATTTGGAATATAAACTCGGCTCTTTCTTAGCCGATTGTAATAGAATTAAGTGTGTTGAATGGAAACGGGATTCTTAACTTAGTTTTGGAACAAGTTCCGAATTATGGCCATCCGGGACCGAACTGGGCCATTTCTCAACTGATTATGATGATATTGGATATGTTGGATGGAAATTTGATTCCAAAAAGATTTTTGGAAGAAGTTCTGGAATATGACCACCTGGACGTGATGGGCGTCACTTTAATATTTAATTTGAAAATATTCATGCTATATATAAGTGACGATAAACCCGATCGTTTGATCGGGCCTTCAAGCACGCTTTCTTCAAACATCTCGAATAATTATAGGTCATAATCGAATTCAGTAGCGATAGCATGCATATTTGCTCAAGAAATTCAATTGCTGCATTGTTCGGAAAATTCTGTGAACTTCTAGATATGAGCATACTAAGCATGAAATATGTTATAGGTAACCAGTCTTCCAACCGTCCTGCGTTGTAAACATCTTACCGTATCTTATTTGATAGTGTGGTTGATTGCCTTAACTGAACTGAAATTGACAATTACACTGAGAAAAAAGTTGAGTAGTAAAATTATAGGCGAAAAATATTTAATTCAATATTGTTTCTGATTTAAAAAATCAATCACGTTTGTTGATGAACTTATCATGAGACGGTGTTAAGCAAAAAAAAAAAAAAATAGTGTTAAATTAAATTTAAAATTGTTTAACCCCTAACTACACAAATTGTAGAGTTAACAACGGTGGATCGATGAATTTACTATGCTTTTCTGTGATTATTGACTGATTAATAATTTTTAGTGTATTTATAAAAAATCGCTACAATGCATTACTATTTTTAAACATAATTTAATAAGAATCGCTAATAGCGCATTTTCATATTTGAAAGTTTTTGAATTAAAATAGTTTGTTAACAAATTTACAATTTTTTGTTATCAGTGTATAATTGTTCACTTTAATTTACATTTTTAAATCATATTATGGCTCATTATGTTCATGATAAGAAATAAGTGTGGTATGTAAAAAAATGCTAATGTTTGTTTTTTGTATAACTAACAGAAAAGCCAACAACTATGACTTGACCAATTTTTTGACTACCACCGGGATCCTAAGCTGAAGTCATATATACGACGATACTCGCCAAAGCAACATTGAATACTCCTTAAAGCGAATTAACAACAGAGGCATTTATAGCAGCCTACCGCAAATATCTATTCGAACAACAGCACCAACTTTGTAGAAATGTTTTTGAAATGTTTCCAAAAAGATGATGGATTTCGGCTTGCTGGGCCATCATCAGGAGTATCTACTACTAGTTTTAAAAAAATATTTTTATTAAGCGTAAGTGTGTTTTTCCAAGTGAATACGGCAAATAGTGTTAAAAGCATTAACATTTGAGTATAAGGAACAACAATGATGACCCAAATAGAAGCATGCCTAATCCCTCGACAATTGATTGAACAATTACTTCTTGAGAATAATGAAAATATTTACTAACAAAGAACATGCTGGCATGTTTCAGAGACCATACCTGTAGCAGTTACAACAACACACAAAATGGGGAAAAACTCAACCCAATTTAGCTGTAGGGGATGTCGTTCTGATAAAGCAAGAGACGGTGCCACCTGCGCGTTGAAAGTTGGCGAAAGTAATCAGAATATAAGACCAGTCACCAAACGGTGCAAGCTACCAAATGACAAAGATAATTCTTGATCGCAACATATAAGCAACACAAACGAAAGTCCAGGTGCAAAACTAACAACAATAACTCAATCAGATGACATCCAGCCGAGATAGCTGGACAGGCGAAAGGGGCATCAAAATTCATCTGGCTTTGTTGGCCTTGATGATCTGTCGTCCCATTGGCAGCGCTAAAAAACCATTGCAAATTAAGAATTTCAACCATGCCACCGGCATATATCTTGAGGAAATCCGTAAGATGGAGCTAATTGCTATCAGATGGACCTTGGTTGTTCGATATAACTTGTATACGTATTGGAAAGAAACAACTCAAGCAGACCACTAGGCAGTAAATTCAATTATGTGTGGAAAAATCCATTCAGAAATAAATATAGAGAATTTTAATTGTCTACTGGTGATTTGACAAATCGGTAGACAAATGGGTAGAATATATAAGAGAAATCTACTACTGCTGTCATCCAATCAAGTAACAAGAGCGAAGCGGGGGATTGGTGACACAACAGGGCTAGTGTTAGAGAAGCAAATCATTATGAAGAACAGTTCCATACTATTAAAGAATCAAACCTCAAGAATTGATAACACAATTAAACTTTTCAAACACAGCCAAAATACCACAGTACAAGCATTTAATAACATCCACAGGGAGTTGCAGTGCCTAAACGAAAGCATAAATAGCACGCGCATAATGGAATAACACTTATTAACCATTTCGATAACCTCCAGTGAACTAGCCGTCGCCATTGGAAACCTATAGGATGTGAGGGAAGCACCTCAACATGTTACATCCACATTTATCGAGTTCAACTCAACTTGAAGGACAGATAGCAGCCATTAGACAGTATGTACTTGCCTCCATAACAATTCCAGATTACGGATTGTGCAAGTTGGACCACTTATTTAAAAGTAGCAACAATTCACACAACAACCAAAAAAGGAAGTTACTGTGAAATTGCGATATTACAACACAAGTCTAATTTAAAAGGTACATATATGTGAAATAAAATATCAAAATGTTTCATCGAATCTGTGGTTAAAGCTGTACGCAACAAATCAATGGGTGTTCGTGTATCTTGACGACCATGTACACCCAGAAAAATATTACATTTAAAATTAAAAAGAAATACCTTTTAAATATAAAATAAACTATTTAAAAGGATTTACTATTTGAATAAAAGGAAACGTCTAAAAATACAATGATTTCTTTTGTTTTAAAATGATATGTTAAGTTATGTACCTTTTAGAATAAAAATAATATTTCTTTTGAATTTTTAAAAATAAAACTTTTTTATAATAAAATGTATTCGAAAAAAATAAAACGTTTTCCCTTTAGTTTTTACTTGTAAAAGATTTCTTTTTAATTTGAAATTTAAATCTTTTATAAATTGAACTGTAAATGGACAAACAAACAAAATATGTATGTACATAAAAACGAGACCAGAAAAATAACGGGAAGGTTTGATTTTTGTTTTTATACAATTTAACCCTATAAATTCGAATAAATTTACAAAATTGTTTATAGTAACAAAATAGAATTTAATTATTTATATATTGTATAATAATTACGTAAGACTGTTAAAATAATTTCTTAATTATTTTTAATTAAACAGTTCACTTTAATAAATCGATGTAAAATATTTGTAGATGTAACCTTTAAAAAAATTGCGGTAGAGGGTTAACTAACTGATTAACTAATACATTATCCTTTTTGCCTCATTTTTGTATTAAGTGTTTATCTCTTGATGAGTACATATCGGTTTGTTTAGAAAAAAAATTTAAAATACATATTTAATATGAGTAACGAAATTCAAAGTGTAAAATTTGTCAGTGATAATATCAATGATAATATTGAAATTGAAACTGCATGGAACTGAATTGAAACTGCAAATAATTTGCGATCAACTTGAGGAGTCGGAAATAAACTTTAAAGTTTTATTAAACAGTTGGGCATTGCAAATGACATTTCTAACTATTTATGGAATTTAAAAATAAATATAAACGTTTTAAAAAAATGTGTGCCATCGGATATAGAACAAATGTTTCCTGATTTAGATAAATACGGAGCTAAAGTTCTCTTTCGAGCCGGTCTGGAGGAATGGCGCAACAACCTCGTAAGTAAATTTATTGTAACATAACCTCATTTTTTGTGTATACATACATGTGCTTTTCAAAATGAGAAACATTTAAATTCGAGATTACATTGGCATAGTCGATTAATCGATTTGATCAACTTTGAATAACAATTAATCGAAATTTTTCGTATACCGATTAATCGATTAAATCAAATTTTATTTAAACTTAAAATTTTTGTTGTTTATTCGTGTACTAATATCATTATAAAATATATTAAAACCTAATTTTTGTCTTGTCACTTTCTTATTAATTTATGGTGCAATTTCCCATTTTCATAATTTAATTCCCTAGTAGAGAACAGAAAAGTGTATATCCAATTTTCAGTTACACTTTTATTGTTTAATGATTTCTCGATTATTGATTAATGAGGCACACTTATTTTGAGAAAATGATTGCTCGATTAAAATATCTTTCCCGAAAATGTTTAATTGATTAATAATTTTCGATTAATCGAACAAATTTAAAGGTCAACTAATCGATTTGTCTCACATGCTCTAATAAAATGAAATTAATAATGCTATGATGCACTAATTGACTTTATGCAATCATTTATGACAATAAACCAACTTCTCACACAATTTGAATATCAATAAAAGAATCGTTAAGATTTTTACCAATCAATTTTTATTAATTATATAATATTTTACAAGAAATTCCGATGCCGAATAGACCATGTTTATGTAATAGTGAAACAACTACGTTAGATAAACGATCAACCGACTCCTTTATTCTTAAATGAGCTGAAGCCACGACCAAATCTTCGCCCAGCCATTCAGTTAATACATTTGCAGATCTAGGAAACATTTTAAATAATACTTGGCGTGACAAGGAAATGATTCAGTTCTATGCCAAATTTAAAAGATTAAACAACCCTCACCAGAAAGACATTTGTCATGCGATAACCGAATATTTTATTTCAAATCAACAAAAACTGTCGCTAAGAGATATGTCAATTTATGCCGCAGAAATAGTTAAGCTATTTTCAACAGAAAAATCGGTAAACATAATTTTAAAATTGTTTCAAATTATAGTTTCAATAAATATTATTATGTTCAAATCGGTAATTCGACCAAATCAATTACCATAATTTCAGGAAACGTATTATATTCCAAGACAGAAACCCCAAAACAATCCTTCTGGAAAGTTGTACGATATGTATCAAAATAGGATATTTCGTTTAAGAAGGATGTCCAAAGAAACAGTTCCAAATAATGTTGAACCTGTTCCGCATTCCCCATGTTTTGAAATTGATATAGATTCCGGTAAATATGATATTGCTATTGCTAAAATTGGTTTTTGAATTTTAAAATATATTTTGTATAATTATTAGACAATTTGGAGGAAATTAAACTTTGGCTGCAAAATAATTTCGAACCGTGGAGCGAAATTTTGTCCAGGTGGACAAAATCAACCAAATATAGATGCAACCAAATAAAAAATACATTTTCTTTAGACGCAATCTTAAAAGAGTGGCCACTGTATAATAGTAGCGAAGGCTATCATTTAGTAAGAAATTTTTATATCTGATAATAGCTGCATTTTTCGAAATTTGATCTAATCGAACCATGATCGAATCCAAATTTTGATTTAAACAAAATATTATTATTTTGTGTTGCGTTCAGTATAATTTTGATTTGATCATAACCACTTTGTCAAGAGATGCGGCTATTAATGACCTCAATAATTAAAACCATTTTTTTGTCGTTTGTGTTATATAGATTGATTTTAATTCGGAATTACAATGAGTTTTCATCAAAAATAGAAAAGTTCTATGAAACTAAAAAATAAAAATTAAATTCAAAATTATATGAAACTTATAAAAGTTGTGAAAACGAAAGTAAGTTAGTTTTGAAAATTTGAGGTAGGCGAGGTGTGGCCGGGCGCGAGGCTGGAAGCAGTCAGCAGAGGGGAAATCCCGAGCAGGCCGCGAGC
The DNA here is from genome assembly GCA_947310385.1 of Nephrotoma appendiculata. Classification (NCBI taxonomy): domain Eukaryota; kingdom Metazoa; phylum Arthropoda; class Insecta; order Diptera; family Tipulidae; genus Nephrotoma; species Nephrotoma appendiculata. The sequence continues at coordinate 59,193,865 of OX371224.1, forward strand.
ACGCGTCTGGTTACCAACCGAGCCGGATAAGCCAGAGGAGATCATTGAGATTATCCGGGCCAGTAATCCCGATCTTCCAACGGAAGGATGGAGGATTGTGAAGCAGGAGGAGGCCAAGGGGGGCTTTAGATTGGCAATCATGCTGATCAATAAGGAATCCTTGGTTTCCCTTGCTAGATCTAAGGGAGTGATCAACTTCGGTTTCGGGTCGATCACTCTTAAAGTTTGACGAGGAAAGACGAGGAAAGACGAGGTCGATAAGGGCGCGGAAGACCAGCCTGGGGGCGACGTAGAACGGACCCGGCAGGAAACGGTCAAGCGGGCTGAGGCCGACCAGAGTAGCCGTTCCGATATTTCGGACGAAGTGAAGTTGGTGATGGGAGGCAGCCTCCTCTCTCTGAAGTCCGATGGGGGCAACCCGTCGAACACACGACGAGAGGGGGTTTGCGACCAAACCAACGAGCCAAATGATACTATCCTGATGCAGGGAGTGCATGAAGTGGTGAGTAAGGTAGATTACAATGGTTAGCATTGTACAAATAAACCTGCACCACACGAAGGCTGCCTCGGCAGCTCTCGTGCTCAGACTGACTAAGTCAGATGAGGACTTGGTGTTAATCCAAGAACCTTGGATTAATAATAACAGGATCTGTGGCCTTGGAATGAAAGGGTATAAATTATTATACTCAAGCAACTCTGGAAAGATCAGATCGTGTATCTTAGCGAAAAATAATTTGAATATTTTTCTTCTTCCACAATTTAGTAGCGGGGACGTTACGGCGGTGAGCGCTGAGGTAGGCTGTGAAAAACTATGGCTAGTCTCAGCCTACATGGATCGCGAGAAGGAGGTTCCACCGGATAACCTGGGGGAACTGATCCGGGAAGCAGGTCAGAAAAAGGTAGGTGTGATACTTGGATGTGATGCAAACGCGCATCACACAATCTGGGGAAGCACAGACATTAATGAAAGGGGTGAGTTATTTTTTGATTACTTATTAAATACTAACCTTGTAGTTTGCAATATTGGGTGTGAACCAACATTCATTGTTAGAAATCGACAGGAGGTTCTAGATGTAACCTGTGCGTCCGAAACAATTTTTGATATGATCAGTGGGTGGAGAGTGGCGAAAGAGCACTCATTCTCTGATCACCGATATATTACATATAACCTCAACATCAAACCTGTTGCCCGGAAAGCCTTCAGGAATCCCAGAAGGACAAACTGGAACAAATATGGGGAGGTGTTGAAGGAACTATTGCCGCTGGAGGTTCCTGGACTTCCGGCGACAGTAGAGGAATTAGATGGCATGGTTGATATTGTCACAAAGGCATGCAATCTTTCATTTAATGCTGCGTGCCCCCTAATAAAGCCTAGGGGCAGGCAGAAACCGACATGGTGGACCACGGGGTTGGGAACCTATCGGAGAGCGTGTAGGACAGCCTTTAATAAGGCTAAGAACACCAGGGAAAATCGCGATTGGGATTCCTATAAGGAAGACCTGAGAAAATACAAAAAAGAGTTGAGGAGGGCACAAAGGGGGTCTTGGAGACTCTTCTGTTGTAGAATGGAGGAGGTCTCCGAGACTTCTCGCCTAAGGAAAATTCTATCTACTAACCCAACCAGTCCTAGTTACTTAATTAGGCCGGACGGGTTATGGACAGCTTCAAGTGCGGAATCATTGGAGCTTCTCATTGAGACCCATTTTCCGGGAAGCATTGATGACTCGATGGAGCCTGGAGCTCATCGAGGAACACCTTTAACAGATGTGGATGGCATCGTGGACAGGAAATGAATCCTGTGGGCACTGAACGGTTTTAAGCCTTATAAATCGGCGGGCCCGGATCGGATTATACCAGCAGAGATCCAAAGGAACTCTGCGGTCATCCTCCCCTGGCTGGAGGTTATCTTCAGGGGATGTCTGCAATTGGTCTATATTCCCAGGAAATGGACGGAGGTCAGAGTGGTTTTTATCCCGAAATCGGGAAAAAGCTCACAGACTTATCCAAAGAACCTGAGGCCTATAACTCTATCATCCTTTCTGTTGAAAACCTTGGAAAGATTGATAGACGTACTTATTCGAACAAAAGTTGATCCAAGGAATTGGGCAATGTCTCAGCATGCGTACTGTAAGGGAAAGTCGGTGGACACAGCTCTGCACGATCTAGTACGCATGATTGAGAAGTCAATTTACTCGCAAGAGTTCTGTATGGTAGCATTTCTCGACATTGAGGGTGCCTTTAATAATGTTAAAACGGAGGCGATCATGGAAGGATTGTCATTTTTGAAGGTGGATTATCCTATAAGTAGGTTGATAAATCAGATGCTGGTAAGCAGGATTATTATCTCGGAACTGGGAGAGTTCACCATTAGAAGGCGGGTGGTTAGAGGAACTCCGCAGGGAGGAGTGATGTCCCCCTTTCTTTGGAGTGCAGTGGTGAATGGATTGCTGTTGGAACTGGAGAAAGAGGGGATGGGGGTTGTAGCGTATGCAGATGATGTAGCGATAGCTGTCTCAGCCAAATATCTGGATACGATTAGGGATGTTATGCAGAATGCACTCCTGATCGTTACGAAATGGGCCGGCAAATGTGGATTAGGGATCAACCCGTCCAAGACAGAGCTGGTACTATTTACTAAGAAATATAAAATTCCGGTAGTTAGCCCTCCTACTGTGAACGGCATTAGACTGGCTTTTGCTGACAGAGCGAGATTTTTGGGCATAATCTTGGACAGTAAGCTCAGCTGGAAGCCTAACATTGTAGAAAGGGTGAATAAGGCTAATGTAGCCATTTACTCGTGTAGAAACGCAATAGGGAAGAAATGGGGTTTGAAACCAGAGCTGGTACACTGGCTCTATACCGCAGTGGTAAGGCCTGTGCTGATGTACGGGGTGGGCGTGTGGTGGCCAGCTCTGGAAAAGGTAACCTACATAAGAATGTTGGAGAAGGTACAAAGAACGGCCTGTATGCTTATAAGCGGGGCGCTTAGGACAACACCTACACGCGCTTTAGAGGTTATGTTCCACCTTATTCCAATCGAGTTTTTTGGTAAGCAGATGGCAGCCAATGTGGCTACAAGGCTCTCGGCTGTCTCTCAGTGGAAGTCTCTTCAGGTGGGACACTCGACGATAGTTAGATCACTAAGGGAAGAACTGGTGAATCTAGATTATATTAAACCAACGTTGTGCTTCGATATAGGTTTCCGGATCATCTGTCCTTCTAGGGAATCCTGGAGGAATGGATCAATACGGGAAAACGAGGCACTGACATTTTTCATGGACGGCTCTAAGCTAGACGGCAAAGTAGGAGCTGGAGTCTTCTGTGAGAAGCTCAATGTTAATATTTCTGTTCGTCTCCCTGACTACTGCAGCGTGTACCAGGCTGAAGTGGTGGCGATAGGGGAAGTCGTGACATGGTTGAAGCATAACGTGGTATCTGTTAGGGATATCGTGATTTATGTGGACAGTCAAGCGGCACTCAGGTCACTAGAGGCGGTTTCTCTGAAGTCACGGGTGGCGCTGGATTGCCGATCATCTCTTAATGAGATGAGCGAGTATTTCAGTATCCAGATGATCTGGGTCCCTGGTCACTCGGACGTCACGGGAAACTGCAGGGCAGACGAACTAGCTAGGTACGGTACGACTCTCCAGATGCAACCGGAAAGGGCATGTCTGGGGAGGCCTATAGCAGCGCTCAAATTGACGCTCAGTAAAAAGGCAATCGCCTTAACAGATGAGAGGTGGACCAACACTCTCACGTGCAGGGTAGCAAAACAGGTTTGGCCAAAACTGTACCTGCGGCGCTCCAAGGCACTTGTATCCCTGGGAAAACGAGATTTAGGATTGGTCGTAGGGATACTAACAGGGCACTGCCTTTTTGGGGAACATGCGAGAAGGCTGGGTCTAGAGACGAATGACTTTTGTAGAAGTTGTATGGACGAAGAGGAGGAAGAGACGCTAGTTCACTTCCTATGCTCATGTCCGGCACTATCATACAAAAGACGTAAGTACTTGGGTGTGTACAACATGGACAGCCTTTCTGAACTCACGGACTGTAGGGTGCGAGATATTTTACGCTACATCAGTAGCTCTGGTTGGTTTCAGTGGGAGTAAGGGGAGATTGGATCCTGTGGTATCACAATGGGCCATTATTGGCCTAAGTGTGCGATAGCAGCCACTCTAACCTAACCTAACCTAACCTAGTTTTGAAAATAGGTAATGAGCATAATCAATTAAAAAATTAATTTTAATTTATTTCATTTAAGTTTCTAAATGTTGCATCGCAGCATTATTATTAAACTCATTATTGCAACCACCGAGGATCAGCAAGAAAATCAAACCAATTGTGTCGGATGCAGAAGAAGATTTTTTGATACATGTATTATGCATCAACAATGTGCAATTGTATATCGACAACCTGAAAAGTAAATGTATCAAACGCAATCTGAAAATACAACCAAAAATTATTGCTGTGGGTCCATCAATAGACAAATTAAAGCAGTTTTATGTATATTTGGATGGGGTAAAGTATGCCGTACCTACTTTTATAAGAGCTTTAGATATAATCATTAAATCATGTTTTGTGTTCAATCTAAAATATTCCGAGACAAGCAAGCTAGTATGGACATTCATGCAACAATATTCTTTTAAAATACAACCAGAAATAATTAATCCTTCAGTAACAAATCTCATTAATCAAATTGAAAATCTATAGTAATTATTAAAACAATGGTTTGACTGTAATTAACAACTGTAAAAACTTGACTGTAAAAACTAAAGTTTGACTGTAAAAACTTGAAAGTTTTTGACTACATAGTTTTAATTTTTATAAAAGAAATGTATTCAAAATAAATTACAACTTATATGAAATAAAACTGAAATAAAATGTATAATTTAAATTATTTCTCTGTATTTTATTTTTATAATTATTTTTACTTCGAAATACTATTCGCTCTCATTTTAACAATTCGCTCTTTTAACTAGGAAACAAAAAAGACCCTTATCAAATTTACAAGTTCCATCAGGATTAAAATGGTGTCCTTTCGTCAAAATAAAATTATGGCATTTTCGTGGAAAGTACAAAAAATATTACTGTAAGAATTAAACTTTTTGAATTTACCTTTTATTTGAAGAGATGTCGTTTAACTTTGAAAAGAAAATTGTATTTTTCATATTACATATTTTTAAATGCAAAAAATTTTAATTTTAAAAAATCGTTTTTAATTTAAAGTGGTTTTCATTTAATTTTACCGGTGAATGTAATTCGGTTTCTATTTTAAATATAAACGATACATTTTACTTTATAATGGTTACCTTTTATTTTTGATTTTATCAAACACTTTTATTTTAAAAGGATTAGAACTTTACATTTAAAAAATCTTCATTTTGGCAAATTTCTATAGAGAAATCCTTTTAAATTTAGCATTGAATCTACTTAATAATAAAACATTTTTTTTTGGGTGTAAGCATGACTTAAGGAGCACAATCAATGAGCATTTTATTCACCATTATGCTGCTAAACATTTTACCCTATGGGTGTAAATAGTTAACGGAATCAGCAATCACCCAGAACTACCGATACCCATGAAAAACCAATGTTCATGACACATAAAGCCATGAAGCACTGCTCGTCGCCCCGCAAGGTATTCAATATGAACAGGATAATTCATTTCACGCAAGAGAAAGTTTAACCACGTGCCACTAAAGAATGAAGGTTAACGACCAGGAGCACCCGGCTTAGTTATAAAAATGCTGACTCTTTACAACATGCCAGCGAAACATGAAGTTGCACGAGTATTCGGCATAATTACAAAAAAATAGATTATTTTATTTTGCTTACTACAAATTTTTGAATATAGAAATTTTTGTCTGTGATTTAAGTTTTAGTTTTAGTTTGAAATTGTAACAATAAAGGTTAAAATAAATTTCATTTTTTTAATCGCTCCGAATTAAAATTCGTAACTTGTATAGTGTATGCACAAACTATTATAGTTATCAGATATGCATTATTATTGTTGTAATGCTAAGCAAATAAAGTACAAACTAGTACATAAACTGAAAACTTGGAATGGTTTATTTTTTTTTATTTTGTTTGGGGGCGGGGATAGATAAAAGCATTTGGCTCCATCTATTATTGAGCATATATTTTAAAATAATTTGTTGCATATAATTTTTCTGTTGTTAAATCATTTTTCATTCTACTAAACCTTTAATTCGCGCCCCAGCCTGAACAAACCATAATCACGACTAAGGAACTTCTAATGATGTCTTATGGCGATTAGTTTTTGTTACATGCTTCTGACCAAACAAAACCTCAAATGAAGATGATCAGCCTGAATTGGTCACTTGGGCAGGACATTAATTGAGAATTTAATGATATTTATTAGAAGTAGTTTTAAACAGAATATTTCTGATATTTTCGGAATATTCCTATAGTGATTATTTTCAGGAATATTCTGGAAGTGACGTAAATTACAAGAATTGGTCAAATATATATTTAGCTATATAGCTGGATTCACAGCAGTGATACAAGATGGCACGAAAATTATCTTCAAGTTGAATTGAACGAGATGCTTTTAATAGATCTTTTTTATTGCTAATTTACATTAAAAGTTCACTTTCCAGGAAGGTTAAATAGTATGATAAAATTGATGATATTTAACTGATTTACCTGCCTGGATACACCACCACTTTTATCAAACCAAAGTTCGAGAATTCGAACCCAGTTTGAAGAGTATAGTTTTATTAAATGATTATTATTCTTCACTTCGAAGATGTTGTCGGATCAAGTATTCCTCCAATACTGTAGTGTTTACCCAGTGAACAGTGCTAAAACTAGTGAACCGTGAAAGCAAATTAGCGAGCAAGTGAACGAGACAGCATGTTCGAAGCCATATCAAACGCCCGAAATTCGTAACAATATGTTAACTTTTAGAGTTTAAATTAAATTTAATGTCTTGACGCAGCATATATCTTCGCCCAAACCAAAAACAATCCAAATTATTAATATTAGTTTTGTTCGTGAAATAAATCGAAGCAGGTTGTTTTAAATAGGCGCTCCCAAATATTTATAAAGATAAATCGTAAATAATCACAAATGAGTTGTCTAGAAACTATTAAGAACTTACAAAAAATATGAAATAGCTAAACACGACACAAATTTGAGGCCACTCACGAACTCATACACAAAGTGTAAATTATTCATTGATCACATAAAATTTTCACTCACCGCATAATACACCATAATACTGAGGTAAGGTAGTCATGCGACCGATTTTACACGCGTATATTTTGTTATAAAGTCACCACGAAACTGCTCTAGACCATCGGATTGTTTTAAAGAAATTCTAAAATTAAAATCGATGAGAATTTTCAATTTTTAATATGATCTGTTTGAGAAAATCAGCAATGATCAACTATACCTACTACTATTAACTGTAATACTTATTACAATACTAAGTCCAACGTCACATACCACACACACAGTATCATACGGGTCACGTGTAACTTATATATAAGTTATTATTTCTCAAAACGAGAAAATGTTGGCAAGAAATCAATTTAGTTTTCAACAAGTAGCCAAAGAAATTGTCTTAACGGTCGGGCATACATAGCGACAGTGTCAAAACATAGTTAATGCGAATTTTAGTATTATGTACTTATGAATATAAGCGTGTACTTGAAAAATTATTTCAAGGTCTGACGGTAGGGGTGCACGTCCTGTTGATTTTACAAAAAATAGAGACATTAGCGAAATGTGGAAGAAAAAATGAACTAATGCTCTATGCCATTAAAACTAAAGTGTGTATAAATTGTAGACCAAAATACCGACCTACTTTTATCACGGACCTATTACCGAAAATCGCTAAGACCCAATTTGTATTAATTATACAGAAAACTATAGAATATGTTAATTCTAATTGGGCAAAAGAATGCAACATAGTATTTTCAAACGCAGGCCGAAAAAAATTTGTGTTTCTCATAAATTTATAATTTTTTAAAACTCTTCATTCATAAAATAAACAACAGAGTGTCCACTCGACAGGTTTACTACTTTTTTTGTCAATAAATTTTTTAAATAAAAGAAAATAGTTTTAATGTTTACAGTTCCTTTATTTAATGTTTGGAATTATGTATGAAAAATAATGTCTACCAAATGTCCGCCTCTGTTGGCCGGGCACTTTAGATTTCATTTGCCATCACTTTTTCACTCATTTCACCCTCTACCAAGTTAATTTTTTTCTCTTATATTCCTTCTTAAGTAGTTCCATTTACATAAACCTTACTTTTAAGATAACCCCATAAAAATAAGTCAGAAGCAGTTAAATCGGGTGGCCTTGGAGGCCAATCCACATCACCAGATTTCGTAATTAGCTGTTATGGAAACATTTCTTGTAACAGTTCCATGGTTTCCATCAAACCATTGGCATACATTCTGGTATAAAAATGTTTCTGAACACACGACGATAACGTTCGCCTCTAGTCCAAATTGCACACCCTTTAATGTCTGTGAAGCTCGCCCGAAAAAATAGGTTAAGAGATTGAATATAGTACAGTTTAGTACAAGTAAGCACGAAATTTTACTAAAAATTTAAATCCAAATAAAAAAATGAGCTCATATATAGGATGTCACAACAACCGGTTCAAATTTGACATATCGGTTATATTGACTCTGGCAACACTGTCATTCTTTCTTTGACAGAAACTCAGTATATTATTTCTAGTTGACGAAATGAGTCGCTTAACGCTTCAAAATTGATGAGGATTTTGCTAAAAAATCATCTTTTCGAACGAGGGGCATTTCCATCTCGGTGGGTTCGTAAACAAACAAAATTGTCGCATTTGGGGATCGGGAAATCCACAAGGATATATAGAAAAGCCAATACATCCAATGCGTGTTACTGTTTGGTGCGGCTTGTGGCGTGACGGCATTATTGGGCCACATTTCTTCGAAGATGAGGCCAGCGCGACCGTTACCAGATCTTGTAGATATTGGTTTGGACTTTGGTTCCAGCAAGATGGTGCGCTATGCCACACATCTTGAATTACAATAGCAAAACAAAAACCGTTCTAGGGTTCCTCCGATGGGCCTCGGGTTCTTTCTTAGTTTTTCTCAGCACTTGTAATCTTGAAGAAAATTGATGAAACGAGATTTTCGATTTTCAGTACTAGGATTCGATTGCTTTGGGTTCTGATTTTGGGAAAAATCTTTAATTCGGTTTCCTTCGATGGGGCTAGGATTCTTTGTTAGTTTTTTCTCAGCACTATAGTTTTGAAAAGAATTGCTGCAACGGGATTTTTCGGTACCAGGGATCGATTGCGATGTGTTCTGATTTTGAAAAAATCGTTCAGGGGTTCCTCCGGTACGGCTCAAATTCTTTTTTAGTTTTTTCTCAGCACTAATAATTTTGAAAAAAATTACTGAAACGGGATTTTCGGTACCAGGAATCGATTGCGATGGGTTTTGATTTTGAGAAAAATCGTACAAGGGGTTCCTCCGATGGGGCTCGGGTTCTTTGTTAGTTTTTTTCTCAGCATTAATAATTTTGAAAAAATTTGCTGAAACGGGATTTTCAGGTACCAGGAATCGATTTCGATGTGTTCTGATTTTGGGCAAAAACGTTCAGGGGTTCTGCCGATGGGGCTCGGATTCTTTGTTAGTTTTTTTCTCAGCACTAATAATTTTGAAGAAAATTTGCTGAAACGGAATTTTCGAGTACCAGGAATCGATTGCGATGTGTTCTGATTTTGTGAAAAATCGTTCGGCAGTTCCTCTGATAGGGCTCAGATTCTTTTTTAGTTTTTTCTCAGCACTAATAATTTTGAATAAAATTGATGAAACGGGATTTTCCGGCACCAGCAATCGATTGCGGTGTGTTGTTCTGATTTTAAGAAAAACGTTCAGGGGTTCCTCCGGTAGGGCGGGTTCCTTTTTAGTTTATTTCTCAGCCCTAAAAATTTAAAAAAAAATGCTGAAAAGGGATTATCGGTTACCAGAAATCGATTACGATATGTTCTGATTTTGGGTAAAATTATTCAGGGTTTTCTTCGGTGGGGCCCGGGTTCCTTTCTTAATTTTTTTCTCAGCACTAATAATTTTGAAGAAAATTACTGAAACGTGATAGATATAATCATGTGGCAACTACGTTTACCCGCTAATGGATCATAGGCAAATTCTGAAAATATTTGTTATGATTAATAACCGTTTGACTTACTCAATAAAATATGATCTGGGGTTGACTAAATATAGGTTGAGTGACATTTTTTTATTTATATGAGTTATGAGAGCTCTCTGTTTTAATTCCTTTTATATTTATATGGGTTTCATAAAATTCTAAAAGTATATGTGGAATTTAGTAATATTCAAGGCAATTATCTTTGCATATTTTGATTTAGACAGAGGTGCAATTTAACAATTTGGGTTCTTTAATTTCATTCTAGGTGAAACAAAGCCTTGTATTTTTAAATATTGAGTTTTGCCGTTTCAACTTTAGGAACAATTAATTTAACTATATGAAAATCTTCGAAGTCCAAGTTCTGGCGCACGTTATCTGATTGATGTCGATGGATTATCTCGTCTACTTTCAAGTTCAGCAGCAATATTTTCTAGTGTTCTGACTATACGTTATTGCACACACTGTGGCTTATTTGCCACACTGTGGCTTATCTTTGATAACGCGGTAAATTGTAGAGTTTGAAGACACCATATTCCTTGCGAAACTTTCAATGTTAATATTCGCCTAAATGATGGCAAAAGAAATTGTAAACCTTACGGATGGACACTCTATACCCCCATTAGTTTATTTGTTATTGAATACAAATAATATGAAATATAGATCGTTAGATGTATTTCGTATTCAGCATAGTATCTTGTAGGGGTGTAACGCTGAATTATAACTGCATCAGGTCGAAATTTGGCAGTGTTGTGCGACTACACGTATTTCGGAATTATCCGTTGTTATCGAAAATAACATGTCGATAATCGGTAGAGTATGTAGACAATCCGTTTAAAATGTAGATTATTGTTTTTGTAACTGTTGTAATTTTTCAGTACAAGATTGCTCTCTTATAAATGTCCAGTTCCGATTGGGGTTTTCCAAAATTTTGACAGGTTACATATAATTTTTACTAAACAAATCGATGAATTGGTACGTGTAAAATTTTTCAAGATATTACAAATATTTCGAAAAAATATTCGAACTGAACTAAACCAAGTGTCACCTGCCACTTGAATTAATTTGCCGACAGATAAAAAATATTAACTCCAGTAATTTAAATTAAAACTATCTTGAATATAGTAGAACACAACAACTTGAGCCCATAAATAATCTGTCGGTTTGTTTGAACATTTTCTATGGCGCAACTTTCACCAGTTAGTCAATTTCAATATCACGCACTAAAATTTGTGTACGTCTATTCATTATCGACCTTAAATAATCCAAACTGTTGACTTGATTAAAACTATCGAGCATTATCCGTTTGTGCCAATCGTGACAATGAATTTCAACATCCCGTTGCTTATCACAATCCCGTTTTCCTAAATTCCGACTTTCAGAATCCAGATTTTCAAAATCTCGATTCTGATGATAGAAAGCGAGGTTTTAATAATTTATTTCAAGACAATACAATGCATAAATTAATTGATGTATCCGAATCAAAGCGAATTGGAATTTTAACATGAATGTTTGAAGAAATTGAGGATCTTGGCCAAAATAAACGGAACTAGGCTATTTCATAACAAATTAATGTCAAAATTGGTTGGCAAAGCACTCAGCTATATAGGAATGAAAGTTAGTAATTTCTGAACCTTTAATTTTCAAATTTAAACATATTGTTAAAGCTTTAGTGAAATTTGATCATGAATTTCGGAAAAAAATCGTATTTTCTGCCGCGCTAAATGGAACCAATAAAACGAAATGGACTGTGTATATATTTTCTTAATAAAAAATATTTTTTATGATCGTGTTAAAAAGGGCGGCTATTTTTTAATGAAGCACGAAATTTGATATTTACATCATTCATTAGTTTTAACAAGGCCAAAATTCAGAACTTCATTCAAAATTCATGTTAGATTTCCAATCCTGCTACAAAAATCAAATTTGCTATAATTAGTTAAGAAATCTGTTGCCTAGTTGTATACAGAATTGCCGAATATTTGAACTTTATTCAAAAATCATTTTAGAATTCCCGAACTTCATTTGAAATTCGAGTTAAAATCCCAATCTAGTTCTTTATAACAAATTTAACCATAATTTGTTAAAAAATGGCGTATTTACTTTCAGCATGGCTGAATTCTAGAACGGCTTGCATACGATTTGCCAAATCCAGAATTCCAAAATCGAAATTTTAAAATCAAAATTCCCATAACCAAAATTCCAAAATGAATTCCATTTTATGCCCTTGGAAATATGGGGAACATATCGGTCGCTTGTCCAAAAAAAATCCATCTAACATAAATTTAAAAATCACAATTAACGAAAAAATTAAATTTTTATTTTAAAAATTGTCCTGAAACGGCTAAAAATTTATCAGATGTGGAGTATGCATAATGCTTTCCACTATGAGACGGTTCCGCATTAACCAAGGAATCATAAAAGTTTGTCTATTCAGAGGCAGTAAGTGCACCCAATTTGATTAATTGTCTACGTACATTGCATACCCAGGTAGAATATTAATTTACCTGTAGACAATACGGCACAACGCTGATGTTGGGTAGAAATGGTTTTTATCAAAAATTATCCTTTCCGCTTACATTCAGAAAACCAATAGGGATTCGTTACAAAATTAATTTAACATTTTTTTGTTCACAATTATTTATTTCGCTCTGCTATTCAAAATGAAAAAACTTAAGTATGAAGTTTCTTCCCAATCAGTCAATCAGCTTGGACTGTACTGGAGCTGAATTTCTGTTGAAAACCAGATTTTAGTGAAAAAAATATCATTTCCCCTTAAATTATTGAAAAATGATCTGGAACGGTATTATTTCAAATTTAATTTAAATTCTTTTACTTTATAATCAGCTTCCTCATAAATGATATACTTTCAAAGGGGGGGAAGGTGTTTCAAAAATTAATTGTATCAAATCTGACAAACAGCAGCGAGATATTTTTGTTTAAAAAAGTGAATCACTCATAGAATATATGAATATATTTAATTTGTTGTTAGGTACCAAGCTTAAGGTAATATATTTTGATTTACACGTAACAATAAACAATTAAAGCAGTTCTAAATGTACAACCATAATGCCAACTATAATTAGTTTGTTATAAATACTCTGCTTGGTGCTTTTTAAAGTTTACAATTTAGATTTCGTTAATAAGGCTCTTAATTCTCTTCGTAATATTTTTCCACTGGCATTCTTTGGGATAGCATCTATAAATCGAACCCCACCACGTAATCGTTTGGCTGATGATACACGTTCTAAAATTTTAAAAATAATTTAACCAATTTAGTTTCAACATAATAATTATGCAAATTTTACCTTCTACATATTTGACTATCTCAGATTCGGTTAATTTGACATCTGGCTGAAGAACAACAAATCCTAAAGGCAATTCACCACTCGCCTCATCGGGCAGCCCAATAACAGCGGCATCCTTGATTTTTGGATTGCTTAGTAAAACCGCTTCTAATTCAGCTGGTGGTACTTGGTATGCTTTATATTTGATAAGTTCTTTCAAACGATCAATGATATAGAAATGATAATCATCATCAAAATAGCCTACATCGCCAGTGTGTAACCATCCATCTTTATCTAGTGTATTTCGGGTTGATACATCATCCCCAATGTAACCTTTCATAATTTGTGACCCTTTGAATAATAATTCCCCAGGCTGATGTTTTCCTAAAATTTTTCCTGTATCTGGATCAACTACTTTACAGTATGTACCTTGGGCCACTGTTCCGACACTACCCGGTTTACGAAAGCCTTCTTGTTGGCCAAGTACGCCTAATGTAGTTTCACTCATCCCAAAACCTTGCAGAACTAAAACGGGTTTTAATCGACTTTCAACTGTATTTACAGTGTCTGCACTTAAAGGGGCAGCACCACTATACATAATTTCAACACTTGATAGATCATATTTATCAACTATAGGATGTTTTGCTAAAAATACCACTAAAGGTGGTACGGTAAACAGCACCGTACATCTATATTTCTGAATGCTGGATAAGTATAATTCCTCCTCAAATCTAGGTAAAGCTACTAATTTACCCCCGATGGCGCACGTCCCCAATAAAGTTAAACAACCAAACGAATGGAAAAATGGGATTATTCCTAAAATTACAACGTCATCTGGCTTCACGACACTTTGAGGTATTCTACCCCTACGGTTTGAAAAGAAATTGTTAACTTTTTGAAATCTGTATTGTGTTTGATTTGCTTACTTGAATAGGCCTAACGTTGAGATTACATTGAAATGAGATAACTGAACCCCTTTAGGGAGGCCTGTTGTGCCCGAAGAACAAAGCACTAAAGCGTTGTGTTCCCTAATGTTCACCTCGGACGGCGAAAATTTATGTTGGCGTGGATCCTTGTACTGTTTGATAAAGTCGGTAAATAGTATTGCACTGTTATCAAGTAGCTTATCACCAAATTGAATAATTTTTTTCACATAACTGGTCTGGGATGCAGCTTTCACAACGTTATGGAACGGATAAGGTGACGTGAAAATAAATTTTGGTTTTGATAATCCATAAGCATGCAGTAATTCACCTGAAATAATGAAAAAAAATGAGTAATATGATACTAAAGTAGTATATTGGATGTATATTTGATTAATATTAATTTGTATTTTTAAAATTTAGAAATTCAGAAATTTAGAAATTTAGAAATTTAGAAATTCAGAAATTTAGAAATTTTAAAAATTTTGGAAATTTTAGAAATTTAGGAAATTTGAAATTTAGAAATTTAATAAATTTTAAAATTTAGAAATTTAGAAGTTTATAATTTTAGAAATTTAGTAATTTTTGAAATTTAGAAATTTGGAAATTAAGAAATTAAAAATTTAAGAAATTTGGAAATGTAGAAATTAAGAAATTTAGAAATTTCGAAATTAAGAAATTTATAAATTTAGAAATATAGAAATTGAGAAATTAAGAAATTTAGAAATTTAGAAATTTAGAAATTTAGAAATTTAGAAATTTAGAAATTTAGAAATTTAGAAATTTAGAAATTTAGAAATTTAGAAATTTAGAAATTTAGAAATTTAGAAATTTAGAAATTTAGAAATTTAGAAATTTAGAAATTTAGAAATTTAGAAATTTAGAAATTTAGAAATTTAGAAATTTAGAAATTTAGAAATTTAGAAATTTAGAAATTTAGAAATTTAGAAATTTAGAAATTAAGAAATTTAGAAATTTAGGAATTTAGAAAGTTAGAAAGTTAGAAATTTAGAAATTTAGAAATTTAGAAATTTAGAAATTTAGAAATTTAGAAATTTAGAAATTTAGAAATTCAGAAATTTAGAAATTTAGAAATTTAGAAATTTAGAAGTTTCGAAATTAAGAAATTTAGAAATTTAGAAATTTAGAAATTTAGAAATTTAGAAATTTAGAAATTTAGAAATTTAGAAATTTAGAAATTTAGAAATTTAGAAATTGCGAAATTTAGAAATTAAGAAATTTAAAAATTAAGAAATTAAGAAATTTAGAAATTTATGAAATTGAGAAGTTAAGAAATTTAGAAATTAAGAGATTTAATTATTTAGAAATTAAGACATTAAAAAATTCAGAAATTTACAAATTCAGAAATTTAGAAATTTTAAAATTTTAAAATTTAGAAACTTAAAAGTTTTGAAATTTAGAAGTTGAGCAATTTACAAATTTATAAATTGAGAAAATTTAGAAATTTAGAAACTTAGAATTTTAGAATTTTCAAATTTTAGAAATTTAGATTTTAAGAATTTAAGAATTTTAGAATTTTAAAGAATTTTCTCAGAAATGATATGTTAAAAGCATAACTATTATCATTATAGAAGAACGCAGCAAACTGCGTGAAGTCATGTGAACTGAACGCATATTGCGATCCATGCTAAAGAAATTTGGAAATTTGGAAAGTTAGAAATTAAGAAATTTAGAATTTTAATAATTTTGAAATTTAAAAATTTAAGAAATTAAGAAATTTAGAAATTTAGAAGTTTATAATTTTAGAAATTTAGAAGTTTAGAAATTTAGAACATTAGGAATTCAGAAATTTAGAAATTCAGAAATTTAGAAATTTAGAAAATCAGAAATTTAGGAATTTAGAAGTTTATAATTTTAGAAATTTTGAAATTGAGAAATTTAGAAATTAAGAAGTTTAGAAATTTAGAAGTTTATAATTTTAGAAATTAAGAAATTTAGAAGTTTCTAATTTTAGAAATTAAGAACATTAGCAATTCAGAAATTTAGAAATTCAGAAATTTAGAAATTTACAAATTCAGAAATTTTGAAATTAAGAAATTTTGAAATTTAGAAATTTTGAAATTTAGAAATTTTGAAATTTAGAAATTTTGAAATTTAGAACTTTAGAATTTTAGAATTTTGGAATTTTAGAGGGTTTTCTCAGGTCTGGGTAAATAATGATAATAAGCATAACCATGCGGCCGACTATAGCGGGGTAAATGGCCCCAAATGATGGTGTATATCAATCAATAATGAATCAATCATCGGTATAACTGATGGTACTACACTGATTAATGCAAAACAAGACCGAGAAAGTGTTAAAATTGATTTTTTGACGTAATCTGACTAAAGATTTATTTGTTGAAACTGTTATCACATCAAACTTAATCGGTTTTGACTGGCAAGGTTAAGCCTTTCGTGAGTAAGAAGTTTTATTAAAATCGCGTTCTATAAAATGAGCCCGCTATCTCAAGGCGATAATAAGAAATGTTGGTCAATTGTGGCATAATTTCATTAGGAATTAAATTTCAACATCAACCATTTGCGAAAGCACGATTCAACTACCAGAAAATTGTTTGAAACAGGTGCGCCATATCTGTGATAAAATGATTAAAGTTAGTAGTGTTGAAAATTTAGTATTTGAACTGTTTTCTTGGGGTAAAGTACACCAATTTTTGTATATTTTGTAGATTTTATAAGAGCGTTATCAGTAAATAAGCGCGATTATGTAAGTAATGTTAATAATCTTTTTATAAGTACGAATAGCAATTATTATTTATTTTTTGTGTGTAGTTTGTACTTTCTATAAGAAGAGATAAAAAAAATTGAAACATGCGTTATCATGCTATTTACGTTACCTCAAATTAAGTGCCCCTAGTTTGCAACGTTAACTAAACACTAATAACTATTGCGTTACTTACGCTCTGTATATGTTGCATTCATTGGTGCCACAGTCACTCCAATTAATAAAGCGGCAATTAGGGGAATGGGAAACTCCACACGGTTTTCACTTACAATTGCAATTGTATCACCTACTTTTAATCCGGCCGTTCTAAAACATTTTGCAGTTTCGATACACTCGTTTAAAACCTGTCTAAACGTAACCGAATGATCTGTAATTGCATCAACCTGAGATTACACATTTCAATTAGAAATAAGAATAATCACAAATATGCGAACACACTTACAAACGCAATTTTATCTCCATGTTCTTTTAGTAAATCGATTAGAAGGAAGCCAAGAGATTTGTCGTTCCTAAAATGAACATCTTCAGGACCACCGTATAACACATTTGGTTCTACTTCAATTGTTTCTTGCGGTGGTGCATTCGTCATTCCGTCGGAATTAAAATCACAGAATTAAGTCAGAAAATGTTTAATAAATTATTAATCAAAGCACTATTTCAAGTTAGACGCTATATAAAAAGGCACTGTGCGCCCTCGTAATACTTGACACAACTGAATTAAATAACTTGAATTTGTAAGAAACAAATAAATTAAAAGACTTTGAGCGCTGTTTGACGATGACTTTATAAGATTAGTCTAATTTGTTCTAGAGAACAAAATATACTAATTTCTCTTTTGATAAGAATTTCTCATGCTGGTTTTATAAATAATGCTATCATGTCTCATATAGTGATAATATAATGATAATAAATATCGCAGTTGAACGTTTACTTAAGTTTATTTTGATCTCGGCTGTAAAATTGTACTAATCAGCATATGAAATACGAAAACACAATGTCAGTGTTAAATAGGTGATACTGATAGAACGAAAAGAAGGAAAGGGAAGGTAATTGGAAAAATGTATGATATTTAATTTTATTTTCAAACACTTAGGACTTAAAATGTTTGCGATTTGACATCCGATGAAAAACCTTATTAAAACCTTAAAAAACCTTAATTTTCAAATTTCCCAGACTAAACAAAATTTACAAAACTTAATTCAATTGATTTATACAACATTGATTTATTAAGAAAGTTATAATTTTACAATTGTTTACATTTATATGAGACATTGTAAAAGAGATATTTCATCATTTGTAAAAGTCAAATTATAAACTGCGTATGTATTTTCTGTAAATAGTTGAACACAATCAAAAATATTTTGTGTTTTTTTGCGTATACGTATACAGTTCAACGAAAAATAAAAGATGCCACGATGACATTTTAATTCGGAAATAAATTTTGTTTGGCTTTCAGTTTTATATAGTTCAAATGAAAATTTGCCTACAATTGTCTATGGTTGGCCATAACGCCGTTTTTGTATGAAAAAGCTTTGACTCATTTTTTGACCTTGGCTCACAAGAAACAATTCCTTACTTTTGAATATTTTTATTTGAAATAAACAATTAAGTGTTGACAGTATTTTTCACCAAAAAAATAGTTAACATAAAATCACCACTGTAATTAATAAATATTCATATTTAAAAGTCATGTTCGCTATAAAACATTTAAGCTAGGAAAACAATTATTGGTCTACGCAATGTGTATTCTTGGTATATTTGTATTCTGTGGCTGAACTATCAAAATGCATCAGTAGCTCAATAATTAAGGCATCAGTAGTTTTGTATGGTTATGTAATATAAGATATTGAGATCTCAAATCATAGATGTCTCTTGTTTTTGTATTGCTGCGATTTCGTCTATTGGGCTAAACGTTAATTCAAGCTGTATTTTGTTGAGAAATTGTTTTCCTTCTTGTTAAGAAATTCTTTTTTCTATCTGAAATCAGTCTGAAATATCTTTCAATACCTAAAAAACTCTAAGAATGTGCAAGAAAGCACTATTAAATATGAGACATAAATCCTTTCCTCTTTGTTCGTATTTTAAAATATATTTAGCAACGATCTCTGGAAAAAGTGTCGCCCAAGGAGTTGAATGGGGCTAATTTTTTTTCTTCAAAATATTCGATTAAATTAACTATACGAAGCTCTGGTACCTTTTCAAGTTCATTATGCGCCTGAATATTGGCTAGACAAACTTGACTAAAACTATTTTTAGAGTGCAATGAATCATTTATCTTTAAATCATGACAGCCCAAGTTATCAGTTCAATCCAGTTGATT
Source organism: Nephrotoma appendiculata (assembly GCA_947310385.1). Taxonomy (NCBI): domain Eukaryota; kingdom Metazoa; phylum Arthropoda; class Insecta; order Diptera; family Tipulidae; genus Nephrotoma; species Nephrotoma appendiculata. Next base: position 59,213,312 of record OX371224.1, read on the forward strand.
TTGTAGTCTGTAATAAAAAAATAAAATTCCCAAACAAATTCGCGTTTTAAGTTTAAGCCTTATATCTTTATATTTGTTACCAGATAGAATAATGCACGATGTACTTGTATGTGAGACTCAATATCATATGCGAATACAACAACACATTGTAAATTTCATTTGTACTGCGCTGGCTGATTCGGAGATTTAGCTATCTCTGATTAAATTATCTTATTATTATTTGCTAATCTTGAATAGGCCTGTCACATCTCACTTTATTTATCATCATCTTATTGTTATTGGGTTTTAAGATAACAACACTTAGAGTAAGTATTTTTACACACAATATTACATTTTAGTTCGTATTTGAACACAAACGATTATAGTTTACACTTCTTAATATAGTGGTAGTAACGTAGAGTGGGCTATAAACCTGAATATTTTTGGAATGTTTAGCGAATTCAAGAATCAATACTATACAACCATTTGCTGTAATTATATGTAAAAAGGAAGTGGTATGCGATCATTTCTAACATTTACAATTTTATCTTCCAGTGAATTTAATTACTTTAGTCCAAGGGATCGCTGTTGGGTGGTCCTCGCCCATAATACCAATTTTGGAATCCGATGAGACACCTCTAATATCGGGAAAATTAAATGAAATCCAAGTTTCATGGGTTGTGGCGTGCTATAGTTTTGGTGCTTTTATTGGAACATTTGTGTTTGGTTACACGGTAGATAAATATGGTCGCAAAAAATCGATGCACATCCCAGCGATGACATATATTTTGGCCTGGCTGTTCATTATATTGGCAAAAGATGCGTATTACTTATACATCGGAAGAATATTATCCGGGTTTGCAGGCACATCCGCTTTTATTGTGGTACCTATATACGTATCGGAAATTTCCGATGATAAAATACGCGGTACATTAGGCGCGTTCCTAATGCTTACCGCAAACACTGGCGTGCTCTTAACATTTATAGTTGGGATACATATGGATTACTACTGGATACCGTGCCTTGGTATTTTCTTCACCATACTATTTATGGCCGTGTATCTACCAATTCCCGAATCGCCCAGCTATTTATTGTCGCAGGATAAATACGAAGAAGCGGAAAAAGCATATCGATTTTTTTACGGTGTCAAAACGGACGATGATGCATCGGCCATGGAAAAATTTATACAAGCAAAGGAGATTCATGCAAAGCGGAAAATCATACGAACAAAATTTTTAAACACAAAGAATGCGGGTAAATTTGATAAGGCGACGAAGCGTGCAGTTATGATAACCGGTGTTGCGATACTTATGACCCAAATGTCGGGCGTATTTTTGATCCTGAACTATACAACCGATGTTTTTGAAGAGGCGGGATCCAGTTTTAGTCCAGAGACGTCTTCGATTATAGTCGCTATTATGCAACTGTTTGGCGCATATTTATCCACGTTGCTAGTCGACCGAGTTGGACGAAAAATTTTACTTAAATTGTCATCGATATTCACCGGAATCAGTTTGGTCATGTTGGCCGTATACTTTTATCGAAAAACTAATAATTATCGGGTGTCCAGTTTGGGATGGTTACCAGTTGCTAGTTTATCTGGTGCTGTATTCTCCTCGTCGTGGGGCATTTCAACTATACCGTTTATACTGGCAGGTGAAATTTTGCCACAGCGTTTGCGTGGCATTGTAATTTCGAAATGTTTACTTTTACTTTGGGTGATTGCATTCGTTTTGCTTAAATTTTACGATAATTTAACAGAACGGTTTGGTTTCCATGGATGTCTGGGTGCATTTGCGGGGTTTTGTTTTTTTGAGGCGATATTCATCTCGTACTATTTACCGGAGACGAAGGGCAAAGATTTTAGTACGATACGAGGGCGGCTTCGGGAGCGCGGAGATTACTTATGATATTTTTTTGGATTACAATTACTTTGTTTAATTTTAAGAATTACGATAGGAATGTTTGTATCTTAAATAGTTTTAAATCTTTTTGTTTTTAATTTAGAGATTAAGAGGATGACATCGCGTGAAAATAAAAATACGTTTGAAGTTTGTTAGAGTTGACTCTATACTGTTTGCAAGTCAAATTTTCTTATAGTAGACAAACGTAATCTAGTTGGCCACTGTTCTAAATTAAAAGACTATACTTTGGCCATTATTATTGTAGGCGCCAACAAACCTAAAAAGTCAAAGTTTTTCTAAAATGCTGAAAATTAAAAATTTGTTTAAAACTTAAATAAAATGTTTGTCTAAACCTTTAAGTTTCAATACTAAGTGTAATTTCACCGGGAGGTATTGAACTGCAGAAATATGATTTGAATATTTTGAATACTGGTGGCTAGTTTTGAAATTCTTACTTGTTGGTTTGAATCATTACTAAAGTTGGTTTGGTTTTTAGAATAAAGTTGTGATGTCATGTGTTGAATATCCGAAATATTCATATTATTAATGATCGTTTACTGGAATGAATCTTAAAAATTTGTTCATTTCTTTAATAATCCAACGAATTCAGGTAACTTAATTTTTCGGTAATCGCAATTAATACATTATATCCCCTATTGGTTGTGGTTTTAGTTTAAGATGTGTTACTAGAGATTCTAGTTTATTTAAAAGTAACACTATCTAGTTTATCGATTCTTAATTACGTTTAGATTTCTGCAATTGAAGTGTTTCATCCAATTTATTCATAAAATGTTCTAACCATTTATAGAGCTTGAGCAATTTTCATTCTTTCTTCTTTAAACTCAAATCAAAAATCGGGCTAAAACTACAGTTAGCTTTAAATGAAGTAACCTAAATCTTGGTTATGATCAAGTCAGGCCCAACTTAATGGAGCATTTAGTTAGGTCATAATAAGCTTTCAGAGATTTTCAAATCATTTTGGTCTTATTAAAATCTACCTTTTACTTTACTTTCCAATCTTGCTTGAATAGAGAAACAGGCTTTCTTCACATAGAAAAACAAGGTTTGCCAGCTCCTATTTACTCTAAACCATCCAAAATGGTGTCCCCTAATCACGCTTAAAAGCGGAAGAGGTACGAGTAGAAGAAAACAGGAGTTTCCAGCGAGAATATGATAAAGAAATGGGAAGAGACCAATAACGAAACCAACGAATGGGAAAAGAAAAAGAGAGTAATAATGATTAATGAATGAGAATTGTAGGGAAACGAGGTAAATTAGAGGGTTAAAAATGAGGTCGATAATTATTCCTATAGCGTGATTGAAGTCAAAAAGAAATTCCGTGTCAGCATAATCTTTTTAGGACTCTTTTATTATTTATTATTACTTTAATTATTTAAATATTTGAAATTTTAATTTAAAGTAAAATGCTATGAACACAAGTATGACCTCCTGTCGAAGTGCATAACTCATGGACCGACCTATCTTCCATATCAGACCTATAGGCTCCATGCCAGCCTATGCAATGTGCAGATGTTCTACGTAAATCGGACCTATAGCCGTATGTCTATTGTGTAAGTTAGGACATGAAAAGCGAACTGCGAAAGAGTTGGAATTGGAAGTGCTTCAGCTAAACAAGTAAAATGTTTTAAACCCTTAAGATTATGACAGATGTTCCAATTCATTAACAAACTCCGGCTGTCGGAATTTTAGATACCCATTAAAATATCAAAATCACGAAATTTATAATAAATTTCTTATTATTTACTTTTTACATAATTTGCCGTAGGCACTTGGCGAAACACACTAATGCACGATTTACATGTTCCAATTTTTTTTCCCAGCAAATTTTTTACTGAAAAATAGAGCTGCACGCAAATAACAAAAAGCTACTAGTTAAAAAGAGTCAACCATATGTAAACAACATTTGCTCAAATTGAAAAGAAAAAAGTCCAATTTTATTTTACTGGAATTTGTTTCATGCTCCTCTCGCAACAGAAAATCGTAATATACTTAACCCTTCATTTTTTAATGGAAAATAAAATTGGAACATGTAAATCGTGCATTACACTGAATAAACACTTTGTTTTTTGTTTAGCAAAAATTGCGAACTTTATTATTTAATATAAAGTGCACTAAACATTGATGTCGCTTTTATCTAGTAACCATTCATACTTTCAATACTCTTTTTCATTATGATCATAATTCTTTGAGTCGAAATCCAAAGTGAGCTAATTTTCTAAAATTGCAAGTGAAAACCATAACGCAAACACCATCTGAATTTAAAATCATACAATGGCAGTACCTTCTATACCTTTGCCAGCAACCAATCACCACCAAATAAAAGATAAAAAGCTTTTAATTAAGTTACTTCACCACAAATACAATTTATACTTAACTTTGTCCGTATTCGTTAATTAACCTTTGTAAATAACTAATTCAGTACATATACTCTTAAAATAATTGATTGATATTTTGAACCTACATTACAAAATTGTATTCTGTCAAATATTATTTATAAACAAATGTCAAATTTAATGGACCTCGAACTCTCTTCACTAATAATTTAAATGTTGTCACACGCCATCTATGGTATAGCACTTAATACTATATTTCGAGAGTATGTAGTACCTACGTAATCGAGTATGAGTGTGTAAATAGCTGTATTTTGTTGAGAATTAATTATTTCGAATTATTTTGGAATTATTTAATTCTCAACAAAACAGCAAAAATTTTTTTTCTGTTGGTAGTATTTTGTATTTTCCTATTCTTAATTATAACACAAAATATAATATATAAATTTTAAGAAAATATCGACCACAATACGAATAAAAATGTCGCTTGTCATAAATATCATTAAATTTACAACACCAACTTAAAAACAATAAAAAACAAAAAAATGTTTTCTGGTGGCAAATACGATAAGTAACTTTTGGAATTAGAATTAAATAATTCCAAAAAAAATTTGGAATTAGTTTATTCTACTGGGAATTATCAAATGCAATTGTTGTTGTAAATTCTCAACAAAATACAGCTAATTGTAGACATAAGAAACTTCTAATAGTGAATCAATAGTAGTGTTGCTTTCGCTAATCCGCTTAGCTTAGCTAAGAAATGTGAAAGCAACAACTTTTGGCTTTAACTTTTTAATGCGTTTTAATTTTTCTGTGTTGGCTCATTTTCTTAATATTTATTTTAGTTTTTTTAATTTATGAGATAGAACAAATTAAATTCGGTATTTTGCTGTCAAATAAGAAATGCTAAATTTTTCTACAAGATAAATTTTTCGAAAAAAATAGAAAAAATAACGCCTTGCGGTAAACACCATAACCATAAAATGATTTTATTTCCCCTAATCCTAAAATTTTTTTTCTTAACATTCTAAAACAATCGACAATGCAATTGTTGTTGTAATCTTTTGAAAGCAACACAGCTAATAAGCTTTAAAAAATACCAACAAAAATTTGTCATCAAATAATAAATAGTTTTGTGAAACATTACTTTAAATTAACATATATATTGTTAAACTAGCAACTCTACAAATGTTACAATTCAACAATACGAAGTATACAAGATTCTGAGAGAAGATAATTACTTTTAAAAGGCCTTTCGCCAACTCCCAAGAGCTATCTATCCTACAAACCCCAATGTGTAAGCGAACCAATGAAACCCGCACAACCGAACCCGCCATGGCCAGCCTTGAATGATACAGTAGCGAGCAAAAATGGATACATAATGAAAACATTTTAAGTTTTCAATTTCTATAATTATTATTTCATTATTTAGACAATAAAAATAACTTGAGGTTACAAGTTTGTTATATTATTCATTAGATTTACTTAAAAAAATAACAATAATTTAATTAATTGTAATAATTAAAAATTGGAAAGAATATACTTTTCTTTACTAATTCCCAATCGCTCGTTATTACATTTGGTCGCCAGAACTTGATGCGGAAGTCAAAGTTGTCCGGAAAATCGAAACTTCAAAATTACAACTAACACTTCAAAGTACCAGTCTGGTTATCGTAGATGCGCTTTCAAAATGAGTAGAAGTCTACACGATGATAAGTAAACATTCTATATATTGCGAGGGAACTAAACACATTACACCATCTCCACACCATCCTATACATCTAGCCGAGAGAATCATCCAAACGTTCAGACGTCGAAGGAAGGCAAGTGAGAATAATAACACAAATTTTGAATCCCAGCTCAACGCATATTTAGTTGTTGGAACACACCACATACTATAACGGGCGAAGCTCCTGCTGAATTTTTTTTTGGGCAATGACTGCCACCGATTTTATATAAAATTAAGCCATCTGTAGAACCCAATATCAACAGACCCAATTTGAAAAGTCAACTGTATCACAATCGAGGTAACCTCAAACAAAAACAACATTACATGTGTGGTGGTAACAAATCAGTCTTCAAAGTAGACAGGTACCCGCGTCCTAACCAACAGCAACAACAGCAGATCTAAAGGCATCACAACAATTGCCATCGTTTGCCGCTACGGTTGAACTTGTAATACCAGCATTCAACTATAGTGGAGAGGAATAAAATGTAAACTAGTTTTACTAGTAGTGAACCAGTGCACCTAGAATACTACAGGCCACACTGCTTGCTATGTCATTAAATTTATGTCTACAGTTTATTCTTTGAACTGTAGACGGCAGTCATGTTCATAAAAAGAAAAAACGAAAACAAACCCAAAAAAAACATTTTTTATACGAGTGCTAAAAGTAAGGTTATGTCTTCTCGTAAATAATACGAAATGTGTACACATTTTGTACGTCTTTTATATTTAACACAACTTAGAATGCATCATTTTATAATAATATTATGAATTATTACTTTTACCAATAGCTTTTTATTGAATTTTATTAAAATATTTTTTTTATTGTTTGTTTACAATTTTTTTCTTATCAATATGACAGCAAACACGAAAAAAAATCAAAACATTCTTTTTAATTTTAGTGCTGCCTATAATAACCAAAGAGAGAACTGTTGACATAAATTGACGTCATATAGCAAAATTTTTAAAGCAGTGTGGCCTGTAGTATTCTAGGTGCACTGATTGAACACACTCAAAAAATTGATCGAGAAAGAACAGCGAAGAAATAAATGGTTAAAAGGGAAAAAATTAGTGCGTTTATACGAATGTCTATCACTGTATTATGTCAGTGATAGACATTCGTATAAACGCACTAATTTTTTCCCCTTTAACCATTTATTTCTTCGCTGTTCTTTCTCGATCAATTTTTTTTTATTATGACTGCGAGGTTTCTAAATATCAAAAACGTTGTTTTCCATAGCCTATTGAAGGCTCGTTAATCGCGTCGAATATAATTGCTGGTAGTTTAAAATCATATACATATTTTTACTTTTTAGTCACATGGGTCGCGTCGAGTATATCTAAAGGGTTATTGTTTGTCTAACGGGAACTTGCCTGCACTAAAAACAAAATAACAGTACGGCGAAATATACAAAATAAAACAAAAAATCTTCTTAGGAGTCAGTATTTGTAGAGACATTCGTTTAAACGCAGTGCCGCAGTGCGTGAAAAGTGATTTTTTTTATTTAAGTTTTAGTTTAATTCTAATTTTTTCATTATTTTTTTCCAGGTAATTACAGTAATTATACTACAGTAATTTGGTGTTTTGTTAAAAAAATCATTTTAAGGACTGTTTTTAGCAATGCCTAAGGGTAATCGTTTAACTGACGCGAGGCAAATTCGGCATGAGGCTACTCGAAATCGGCTATTATGCAAAGGAGAAATTGGACCTACTTGTGACGACTCGACACATTACCCGTATTTTGAGAAGTTCACCAAACATTAAATGGAGTAAATTGAGAAGTAAACCGCGTTTAACTATCGCGCATAAGGACAGCCGCCTCAATTTGCTGGTAAATACGTGTCGTGGACAACAGATTGGCGGAAGGTAATTTTTTCTGACGAAAAAAGTTTAACCTCGATGGTCCTGACTGCTACAGTTGCTACTGGCATAATTTGAAAAAACATGGCGTCATCAGGTCGAAACGTAACGTTGGTGGAGAGAGCGTATTGATATGGGGAGCATTGTCTTACTACGCAAAGCTTCCCATCTGCTTCATAAAGACTCGGATGAACTCCCGTATGTATCTTTTAGAAGATGTCTTACTTAGTTACCTTGATGATATTGATCACGAAAATTGCATATTCCAGCAGGATAAGGCGTCTTTCCATATGTCATATGAATCCAAACAGTGGTTTCGATATTGTGGAAATTTCATAATGTTAATGACTTGAAAAGTGCAATCATTGTTGTGTGAAATTGATCTAAAAACACTGAAAAAATTTGTAGATTCAATGCCAAATCGAGTTTTCGATGTAATACAAAATGGTGGAGGTCATACAAAATATTAAATAAATAAAAACCCAAATTTTTTCTTACTGGTGTTTTAATTATCTCGAGTGCGTTTATACGAATGTCTACCTTTTTAGGTTTTTTAATTTTATTAAAGTCAAATATTATAATTGTCATTAATTTGTTATCTTAACTACTTATCTTAGATGAAATAGACAATTTAAGTTAATTGGAAATAATTAGATAGGTCGGATTGTAGAAATATGGTTAAAAACCATAGTGCGTTTATTCGAATGTCTATCACTGTAGATAGTCATTAAATAATTTCTCTCAGTATACTGTCAAATCCTGAGCCGATACATTTAACAACACTGTTTCGAGATTACAACAGCACAATAAGCACTCCTCACCAAATTTTATTGCTCGTCAAAAGAAACCAAAACCACTTGCCGAGGACAATTCAGAAGCAAACATAGCAAGAAACCAGAAGGTAAACAAAGAGAAATGAAAGACATTACATTAGCAAAGATACACAAAACTATTGCAAAATGTATATGACTCTAGCAATATGAAAATTACCAACCGCTTACATCAAACTCATTGAAGATGATCATTAAAGGCCGTTGCTAAAAATGTCGGGTTACCCAATGAACAACATAACTACGTGGAAAGTAGCGAAGTGAATATAAAAAACAAAAGTTGAACAAATGTGCTTATACTCTAAAGCTCATTCAAATCGAGAAGCAGCTTTTAAATATTTTTAGTACTAATAATAATTTTGTAATTTGCTCATATATTACTGAACATTCGCGTTTCATAAATTCTTCTATGTCTTAAATTTCGAGGGAAGAAATAACATTGGTACCCGAGAAACGAAAATTTGACGAAAAATTACGATTTGACAAACGATTACACTCGAAAATAAATATGCCAAAATTACATATTACAAAATGTTTTGTCACCATTTTATGACAAAAATGTGTTCCTATTTTGTCGAATAAAATAAAATTGATAATTGCATAAATAAACAAATTTGAAAAAATTGTGAGTAAATTGTTTAGCCAAATTGGGTTCTGGTTAAAAAAATTTACCGATTCGCCAATAAATTCGGTATTTCTACGATCTAAACAGCAAATTAATAGATTTATATGAGAATGCATTTTTCATTTTTACAGTTCATATAAGTAAATTAGAAATTAAATGTCCTGTTTGACGAATTATTCCCTATAATTAGGTAGCTGAAATACGGACAATCTCAATAAGTAACAAACAAACATTAACATACTTAGTATAAATAAAGAGATAAACCTGTTCATGGTATTAGCTCCATCCTGTGTTACTAACTTTATTTTATTATGACGCGTATAATTAAGACTGGTCCCTGTCTATAAAATGATCAACATCGCAATTTAATCACAAAAATACTGTTCAAATTAGGCAAAATTCAGATAAGCACTTGAGTATTGTATGCATTACTTAAAGTTTAACTAAACAATGCAAAGGCCCGTCTTACATAGTCTCTTATCTAAATGAATGTCATCTACAAATATTTGTTAGCAGAAACGCTATTATTTTGGCAAATACTATACCCAAAAAATTATTTTAGTAGTACGAAATGTGGTGCAGTAGAAAACTATTCGGAGCAGGAACTATAATATTATTGTAACGTTATAAAAATATGGCCAACGGTGATGCTGGAAGTTTACGAAATCAATACTATGCAACATTTGTCCGTAAATATAAAATTGCGTAGTGGTTTACGTCGAGTGATTAACCACTTTTTTATTGGTTTATAGTGAATTTAGTGACGTTTGTAAATGGCGTTGGGTACGGTTGGTTATCTCCCATGATGCCTAAATTACAATCGGAAGACACACCAATAAGTATTGGAATAATTAACGATAATGAAGCATCTTGGGTGGTGACAAATACAAGTATTGGGTATTTAGCCGGCGTAGCTCTATTTGCGGTGCTGGTGGATAAAATTGGACGTAAAAATTCTATGTGTTTGCCTGCTATAATACAATTGATTGCGTGGCTTTTAAAAATTTTTCCACAAAATATTTTCTACCTGTACATTTCACAGTTCCTTGTTGGTCTAGCGGGAGCAGCGGTATTTACATCGCTACCGATTTATGTCTCTGAATATTCAGATGTACGTGTTCGTGGTATGCTCATTGCAAGCATGATGATCGTTAATAATTTAGGATTTTTGTTGGCATTCGTAATGGGATCGTACGCTGATTACTATTATATCGCATACATTTCGGTTGTAATTTGCGGTATATATCTTTTATTACGCATATCGATACCAGAATCACCTAGTTTTCTACTGCAACAAAATAAACATGATGAGGCTGAAAGAGCGTACTGCTATTTTAATGGTATTCAAAATCACGATGAAATTAGGATTACAGAGAAATTTTTAAAATTGAAACCAGATCACCAAGAAAAATTTGAGGGCAAAAACACAAAAATTTCATTGAAAGATTTTACTACAAAATCATCAGTGCGAGCTATACTAATTGCATTTGTGACTTGTATGCTAATGCAATTATGTGGAGTGATCGCACTAATGTCGTACACAGAACGTACATTTCGAGAAGCTGGTTCGAATTTAAGTGCCGAAGTTTCTTCGATTATTGTATCAGTTGCACAGCTGCTGGGTGCGTATGTATCAACCACGTTAGTTGATCGGGTAGGGCGCAAAATACTACTCAGCTTGTCATCGCTAACTACAGGCCTATTTCTAGCCGTCCTTGGAGTCTTCGTCTTCTGTAAAAGTGTCAATTTCGATGTATCACAATTTAATGGGATCCCTGTATTTTGTTACTCCGGTGCAATATTTTGCGCCTCTTGGGGCATTTATCCAATCCCGTTTGTTATGATGACAGAAATGTTGCCCATTAAATTGCGTGCCATCGTCATGTCATTGGGTACGTTGTGCATGGGAATTACTGGAGTATTTTTAATGAAATTTTATTTAGATTTAGTCAACGGAATCGGATTACATTGCTGTTTATTAATCTTTGCTTCGTTTTGTATATTTGAAGCAGTATTTGTTCTGATTATGGTGCCCGAAACTAAAGGTAAAACGATTGATAATATATTAAGAATACTGGGAGGGGAAAAATAAATATAATTTACAAATAATGTGCTGCGTTTTGTTTTGTATTGGTTTTGTTGCAGTTGACATAAACTTTCAGATTTAAATTTCAAATAAAACAAAAATGAGCCATTATTCAAAATCCGAAACAGGAAAGAGTCACGTGCGTAAATCAAATAGGTACTTTAGTCTTCGGTGATGTTGAAAGGTATAAAATGAAAGATATATTAACTCTGTGCACATTCACAGGTGGTTGTGGTGGCTATGTGATTTAAATTTTTATCACAAAAAAAGATACAAAATTTATTGATGTTGTTCTCGAGCCGGTACCAGTTTATTTTTGAGGAAAAATATGTCAAATGTTAAATCAACGCACCACTCAAATAAGCTATACATTTGTTCTTAATAACTGTAACGTTTGGTGTGCTTTATAATTAATCAACGATCTTGATAATTAAACCTGCATAATTATGGCAACTTATTTATAATATTTAATTAGTTCCCTGAACAATAGATGTCACTGCTTAAGCAGAAAGGGTCATACATTTTTCATTCTTGTCAAAAAGCTAAACGAAAAGCGACAGACATTTTGTTTATAAAATATTTGTGAATAAACTAAGCAATTGATGTCCTCAAAGTCAATATAATGAAGAACATTCGACCTCCTGAAAAAGTGTCACGAAGCAAAGCCGCGATTATTTAAAAAAATTAATTGAGGCACAACTTGTTTTATTTAAATTTAAAAATCGAGAGTCCTTCATAGGTGCCGAAACCCGGGAAAAATTGGTTCATCGTTTCAGATTAGAAATCTGGAATCGGTGTGCAGTTATTCTCCTAACTGTCTTACCTCTCATTCATGAATATATTTGAGTTTTTAGTGGCAATCATCCTGACATGCGACACTTTGGATGAAGTCATCTAAAGTGTCAGTCAAGGCGCTCGGACCAGACGCGGAGAAATGAAATCCATAGCTCTCACATAATTTTGCAAAGATTGGATAAATAGACATAATGGGCATCTAAAATCATTGATACGGCGGGCCAATTTAGAGATTTGTAAACAAACAGAAGAAGGGAGGTCAATGGGCCTACTAATTGATACGGACACTACACGCCCAAAATAGTAATAATCCCTTAAACCGACGATGTTTTATTTGTTAATGAAAGCATAACACACGCTCCATTCAACGCAAGAAGCTAATGTAAATATAAATATTAAGGTCAAAGCCATTACTATTATGGCTGTAAATCTTAAAATGGACGAACATATGTAAATAACATATGACACGTCAAAAACACCCAGTCGCAACTTTTTTTCTGGTCACCACCAAGAATCAAATTCGGACCCCCAAATAACAGGACTCTACTTATACTATAAGCTAACAAGGGCGACATAGCTCTCAGCAGATTGCTCTAAGACGTTCAATCTTGCGTCGGCATGGACTAAAACATCCCCTTGTTGACTAGGTAAACACTGTTGCCTAAAGTTACGGTTATAGAAAAATTATTTGGAGCGAACGTCTTGGAAGTGCACAAGAAGTGTTGTTGTAGTGCTGCTCGACTCCGGGTCTGAAGCTTGTCTGATCAGTAAAGTCTACATGAAAAAACTGTTGGTTAGAGTAATTTTAGTTCAAATTTGTAACGTCACTCTTCCATGTTCATATACTTAGTTCTATTGACAACACGCATCCATAATGTATTTGTTTTATGTACTTCACTTCTCTTTTCTTTGAATAAACAACGTGTTAATTTGGATTTAACCTTAAATTAATAAATATATAAAAATAGAATTACACTGTTTTAGTTTCCATTGTAATCATAAAAAGATATTAATATTATCAGTTTATGGGTCCAGGGGGTAGATTCCGTCAAAATTACAATTTTTCGTAACATTTGTTTAATGGTACAAATTGAAGTCACTGAAAATTTACGATTCGGATCAAATAACATATATTGCAGTTTACAGCAACTACAGTTTTAAGTTATAGCAAAATTATTTGCTTTTCAATAAAGAATAAATTTATTTTGTTTTAATTGTAAATACTTACACATATTTTGTATAAAAACTTTTGTCACGATAATAAAAAACAATGACAATAATATTAAAATTGTCAGCTTATTTTTTGTGACATTTCGGAAAAGTCATGGCATACGAATCGCGATTTAGTACTCACAAGTATTTGTCACAAAATTGTAGCAGTCTTTTTAGTACAATGTCACAAAAAATTTTCATTAGTCATTTGATCAGAATCTATGTCCAGGAAACTTTTCTTGAATTTTATTTTTATCGAGTTTGTTTAATAAAGAAAAAAGGAAAAAAGATAAAATGATTTCTCTTCTGGAAAACAATACATCGAAGGTTGCTCAATTCGATGGTACGAGTTTTAGCATTTGAAAATATCGACTTGGTACTCTTTTGGATGAAAAGGGATTACGTAAATTTATCGAGACCGACTTAAACGATATTTAAAAAAAGGAGGAAAATAAATTGCTGCATGGAAATATCAGGAAAGAGGAGAAGTCATGTATTTCGATTATCGTGCAAAGCATTCATGACAGAAAGCTGGAATATGTGAAGGACAAAACGACCGCAAAAGGTATATTTGATAAAACATTTATATCCTCAGTGATCGAGCAAGAAAGCATTTTCGTTACAACTTTTACTACGAAAACAGCTGCTGACAATGAAAATGCTAGATGGGGATAACATTAGTGATCATTTTCTGAATTTTGACAAAAAGATTCGTCATTTGCCATTTGTTGTTAACATTTGCCGTGTTTCTTGACGCTCATTGATCCGGATCAGCTCAAATTTTATATGGAAAACATGATCCAAATTTTGTTTTAGATCACAAATTTTGATTTTAAATCTAGCAAGCGCCTTTATGTTGTTTCTTGAAACATGAGCTGAACTGGATCAGATCAAGAGCCATCTGATTGACGAACATGGGAAACGAGACAATGGCGGCTCGAGTGATAAATCAAACGAATCATATGCAATGCACATACGAAATCCAAACCTTGTGTATTTTAAATGGGGTAAAAAGGACAGTAAAGTCTATGTGTTTCTCCAAATCTTTTAAGAATAAAGAAAAATTAAATGCAAAATAGAATAATGCAAAAGACGCAGCAGGATACAAAACCTCAACGAAACGCGAAACGAATCTCGTGTGTGCAGTTGGTGTGCATGATAAATTTGAAAAAGCGAATATGTACATGCAACCGAACCATTAATTACGAAGAGTGTACCCAAGCATAACAAAATGGAACTCATTTTGACAGTTCCAACTTTCGTTACATTTTTAAGATATTTCATGGAAGACATGGAACTCGCATACTATCCAATTCATAGTAAAACTTGTAATAAAATGGAACTTGACCGTGGAACTTAGTTCCAACAATTGTTCCATAAAAATCGATATAAGTTGGAAGTAGCGATATTTGGGTATAAACAAAACGAGTGAAAGTTTGGAACAGAATCTGGACGATGATTCAGCGTTGATTAAATTCATATTGGACTCTGGTGCTACGGAGCACATGGTAAACAACAAGCAAATAATTTCACCCAGGTAGCAAAGAAAAACCAACAATTGAAATCGAAACAACAAGGCAACATAAAATTAAATTTTTTTTAACGGTGAATTTAAAGCGAGAGTGGTTAATGACGTGCTACTGGTTAATAATTTTAAACACAACTTACTTTCAATAAATGCTTTGACCAATCGAGCATGTGAAGTATATTTTGCCAAAGATTGTGCGTACATTTCTTTCGATAAGAAATTACAATTTGTTGCAAACAAAAAAGGAGAATTGTACGAGACAATATTTCATTGTGATGTGTTTGCTATTTTTTCAAGTGAGCAACATTCGAATGTGTCCTAAAGCATGCTGTATTTTCGACTAGGACACCTAAATGTTTTTGACATGAAAAAGTTAATTTCAAGGAAAATGGTTCCTGGTTTGGAGCAAATAAAAATAAACACCGAATTGAAATTTTGTGAATCATGCGTCTATGATAAACCAACAAAAAAGTCATTCCCACCGAATAAGAAATTACGATCGAGTCGAATTTTGGAATTAATCCACACAGACCAATTGTGGACCAATGAATGAACCAGATTGGAATGGATCTCAATATTTTGGCACTTCAGGCAAACAGTTTATCGATAAAACAGGTTTATCAGACATTCAAATTTTTGGATCAACATGTTATAATCACATTTCTTTGGATTATCGTAAGAAATTGGATGCGAAATCCTCGAGGTGTATCATGATTGGTTATAGCACATTGCATCATACATATAGATTATGGGATCTGGGTCGACATGTAACATTTGATGAAAGATCAATTCTGAACAAAGCAAAAATCGAAGAAATTAGAGATTCAGAAGGCGAAAACGAGGAAACAAATAAAAATAATGACGAAACATTAGTTGGTACTATTAATACAACTGATGAACATTTTACCGATAAGGAAAATATACCATTAGACAACAGTGTTAGTACGGACTGCACTGATAACACCGGTGACACCGAACTACGTAAATCCAATCGAGAACGAAAGCCAGTTCAACATTATGGTGATTGGGAATACTCAGCACATTTTTCTCTATCAGCTCAGGAGTACGTACAAAATGATCCAACTTCAACGAAGAATATACAAAACGGATACTACGATACATTCAAGGAATGCTATTACTTAAGGAATTAAGCATCGCATGTGGATGTACTACAATTTATGAAGACAATCAATCGTGCATTAAAGTCGCATAGAAACCGCGAGAACACAAACGAATGAAAAACATAGAAGTAAAATACATTCGAGAATCAATTGCAAATGGTGGTTTCGACCTGAAATACATTCGAGCGGAAGATCAATTAGCTGATATTATAATGAAAGGACTCAACCACAACCTTTCTGTAAAACATTGTGCGAATTTAAATTTAAGTTAATTTAAAGTTTCATAAAATTAAGAGGCCGTGTTGGTTAGAGTATTTTTAATTCAACTTTGTAACGTCACTCTTCCATGTTCATATACTTAGTTCTATTGGCAACACACCTCCATAATGTATTTGTTTTACTTCACTTCTCTTCTTGTATTCTTTGAATAAACAACGTGTTAAATGGGATTTAATCTTAAATTAATAAATACATATATAAAAATAGAATTACACTGTTTTAATTTCCATTGTGATAATAAAAGCACATTTTTATTATCAAAAATTACAATTAAGCCGCCAGAATTGTAGAATTGCAACCACAAAGTGTCAATCATAATTACATCTCATTCGAGTGCAACATTTAAGATCATCTTGGATCAATTAACCTCAAGGCTGCCATTATTGTAAGATAGACTAAATGCTTGGTCAGATTTTAAATCAAAGCAACTGACAGATCCAATCGAGCAACAGTGTCACGTTATAGAAAGTCACAGGACCAAATGGTCTCATCGCGCGAAACACGCTTTGGGCTAAAACATTTCGCTGGAAGGAAATGAGTTCTCTATAGTTTAATTTTAAGTAGCTAACCCGTTGTCTCTCTTATTCTTCTGAACCATGCCATGACTGTTAGCAATTTTAGCGTTCCTTTCTTCCAAATCGATTTCTATATCATACGTGATGAACTCTTTCAGCAAAATTTTTAAAAATATCGTCCGTTTCGGCAGATAGAGGTGTTACTACTGCTCCAAAAAAGCTTATTTTCTAACTAAAAATTCAGAAAAACATTTACGTACAAATTTGGTTTTTTTTTATTAAGGTTTGCTTGTAAGAATTATAATAATTGCTGTATTTCCTCAAAACTCTTCCCTTTCGTCTCAGGGACAAAAACTATTATGAATATTGTGCCCAGAAATGAAATAGTCGCAAATATAGTGGCACATCCTTGTATACCAAATACTTCAAACATCTTATAGAAATATTTCAAACCCATAAACGAGATTAGCCACAGTAACGCCATTGCCAATGAAACAGCTGTCGATCGAATTTTTTCGGGCATGATTTCCGATAACACCACAAACGGTAGTGTTAACACGCCCCACGATGCAATAAATATCGTAAATGAAAAGCTGGCCACTATTATCCAAGAGAAATCATCAACATTATATCCCATAATTTTTAAGTGTTGAAATCCAGCCATTACCAGGAGACCTAAACAGGTACCGAGTGATGAAACACCTAAACAAAATTTTCTGCCCCGTCTATCGACGAGTAAGGTGGATATATACGATCCAATGAGCTGTATAATTGCTACTATTATTGCGGACATATTCGGCGTTAAATGTGAACCAGCCTCACGAAAAATTGTTGCCGTGTAGTTCATCATAGGAAAACATCCACATCCTTGGTTTAAAAATAGAAGTCCTATACTTATTCCCATTGCTTTCAGCGCTGGCCGATTTACTATATAAAATATAAAGTATTAGTTGTTTACTAAATCAAATTCTAACAAATCCATACCAAAATCACTAAAAGTTACTTTCGACGATTCCACGGCCACTTTAATATTTTCAGCATTTTGATTTTTTAAAACTTCCAATTCCGTTTTATAATCTTCATTAACGTACTCTTTATCTTGGCGTACATTTCTAAAATATGCCAAACTGTTTTCTGCTTCCGTCATTTTATTTCGTTTAATTAAATAGTAAGGAGTTTCAGGAAGCCGAATGACCGCCACAAAATATACTAATGGTAGGCACATATAAATTATTGCCGCCGTCGTATAGCTGAAATAGTTGCCAATCGTAAAAGCCAATAAAAATCCAATGTTAATCGAGAATACTAGCTTTGAACTTAGAGTACCACGTATCCGATGTTCTGATATCTCGGCTATATACATTGGGATTAGCATAAAAGAACCACCACCTGCTAGTCCGCCCATAAATCGTGCAACCAGCAGATAATAAACGTTTTGTGCCAGTATTGTCAGTAGAAAGCACAGCTTGAAATGTAAAACAAAACCAAAACATATTGAAAAATTTACAATTTTAAATATCTTACCATGTACGGAATGGTAAGCAACCACAAAGAAATTCGGCGACCCACAACATCTACGACATATCCAAACACTAAAGTACCAGAAAATCCTCCCAAACACATTATAGCAACAACCCAAGATAAGCTTTCCGCAGTCATCGGACCTGATGGTATTGGTGTTTCATTAGACTGCAAAATTGGGACAGTTGGTGATGGCCACCCACAAATTATTCCGTAGATCACACCGCTTACATTAACTGGAGAAAACAATCGCATTAAAATTATGTTTATATGATCACGGGTTATGATAAATTACCTGCAAATGCAGCATAATACTGATACTTTGCACTATTTCGACCCATTCCTTATGAATTTTTATCTAATACTAACAATAGCTATCTCCAGAACTATACAAGTATAACGATAAAATTGTTGATTGCGATAAATGATTACGCGTAATTGTTTGAGGTGAGATTAATTGAGATTGACGGCTTAACGCGATCTATATTGATTAATTGATAACTGCGGTGTAATACAGGAAGTATAAATATATGAATTTATAATACACAATCTCAACAAACAATTTAAGATTGCAGTGTTTCATAACCCTCGTTGGAACCGATTTCCGAAATTGCGTATACCGTACTCTTCTTATTGCGAGATTGATGAGCAGCGCTAAAACCACATATCTAGAGATAATAACAACTGCACTAAAAGTGACGTTGCCAACTACATCAACTAAACTGGTGTAGATAATTTTCTTAGGCGTAACCGTAAGTGGGAAAATGTTAGCCTAAATTTTATTTTGGATTTGGTCTAGAATTATAGCAAATATGGAGCCTCACTCCCCCCGGCCTCAATAGAAAAACCCGAAAAATCTAATAATAAACCTTTTTTATATGAATTTTGTATATGTGTAGTTTGTATGTGACGAGTAGTGCAGTAGTTAAAGCTTCGGCGCTTAAGCCGCGAGGTACTGGATTTGAATCCGACTGGAGGATGCATGCAAATTAGTATTTTATTTTTTATCAAATCTTTTTATTTTATCTAATTTATATATCTGTATTCTAGAATTAAAAGGGCGTAAGTCGACTTATGCCCTTTTCATACTTTCCATCTTCTTAATTATTAATAAGACGGAAAGTATGAAAAAGTTGATTAGGGCATAAGTCGACTTACACCCTTTCAATTCTAGAACACAGATATCTCTACACATATATATAAAAATCACGTGACATGATGTTCGTACACACTAATCTCCGAACTGTTCGATATTGTTACCACAAATATGATTTATGGTCCGTGCGGTGCTTTTAACATGACATCGCCATGCATGGACAATGGAAAATGTACAAAGCGTTTTCTAAAGCAATGTATTAATGATACCATTATTGATATCGACGGTTATCCGTTGTATTGGCGCAGAAATGCAGATAATGGTGGCCACACATTCACAATGCGAATGTCGAACACTGCAAATCGAATTGAAATTAAAAATCACTGGGTGGTACTATATTCACCAATACCTTTAAAAACGTACGAGGCTCATATTAATGTCGAGTTTTGCAGTTCTGTACAGTCCATCAAGTACATTTGCAAATATGTTAATAAAGGCAGTGATTTGGCAGTATTTTAAGTACAAAATATAAATAAAAAAGACGAAATATCACGATACCAAATGAATGTGCAGATACATCAGCAGCAACGAAGCTGTCTGGCGGCGTATTCTTAGTTTCCCCATACACGAACGAAACCCAAGTGTCGATCATCTTGCGATTCATCTTAAAAACGGTCAACGTGTATATTTCACTGAAGAAAATCTTCTCCAACGAGCATTCGAGCCACCAAAAACGATTCGCAAAAACATTATTAT
The DNA here is from genome assembly GCA_947310385.1 of Nephrotoma appendiculata. NCBI lineage: Eukaryota > Metazoa > Arthropoda > Insecta > Diptera > Tipulidae > Nephrotoma > Nephrotoma appendiculata. The sequence continues at coordinate 59,233,497 of OX371224.1, forward strand.
ATACCGACGTTCCACGCTATTTTACATGGAACAAGTCACAAAAACAGAAGAAAATGGGATCCACGTAGACATGGCGAACCACATCTAACAATTGCAGACGTATTCAAAGCCAATACATTGGGACGACTTTACACAGTAAACATTCAAAACAACGTGAATGATTCTTTCAGCGTTTGTTGTTGGCGAATGTTCCAGGACCTACGTCTTTCCAAGACGACACTCATTGGGATCTGACACTTGCAGATGCAGCATTTACATCCACGCTAAATTACATTCGTTAACTGTTCGCAATTTTATTAACGACATCTTATCCAACACAATCATCGGCTTTGTGGGAAAAATACAAGTATTACATGACTGAAAACATACTACACCGAGTTAGATACACAGACCAAGATCCAAACATTGATTACACGCCCGAAATGTACAATGAAGCTTTAATGTTGATCGAAGATTTGTGTATTTTAATTTCAAATTTGCCAATAAATCATTATGGCATGCCATCGCCTGATCGTCTGGCGACCGACTTAGTTAACAGTGATGTGCAGCGAGAAGAACAGCATAACAATGTTGCCTTAGCTACATTTACTGCGAACAATGAGCCATTAATGAATGCTGAACAAAAAAGTATTTAAGGTCGAATTATGCTGACTGTTGGTGCTAAACAAGGCAGCTTTTTCTTTATAGATGCACCAAACGGAACCGGCAAGACAGCATTGGCAATTGTATCGTCAGATATTACTGCCGCTTTGTTAGATGGTGCACTAATGGCACATTCTGCGCTCAGACTGCCATTAGACGTTCTTAACAAACCGAACGCAATGTGTAGCATTAAAAAAACAGCAGAATGACTGCAGTGCTGCAAAAAAGTTTGATCATTATCTGGGATGAATGTACTATGGCTCATAAACATTCACTCGAAGCATTGCATAGAACTATGCAAGATTTAAACGGCAACAGCAAACTATTCGGTGGTGCTACCTTATTATTACCCGGTGATTTCCGACAGACATTGCCAGTCATTCAACGCTCTACTTATGCCGATGAGATTAACGCATGCTTAAAACAATCATTTCTATGGCGAAGCGTAGAGACCGTTCAATTGATCATCAAAATGCGAGTACAATTACAAAGTGACCCGTCGGCACAAATATTTTCTGAACCAATGCTGGATATTGGCAATGGTAATATAGATTGCTATATTGACAGCGAAAAATGTTGATGCTCTAGTAGGAAAACGTTTATATAAATAGTGTCGATAAAGAAGATCACTTCAAAAGCCACCCGAAAAATGTCAATTTCAAATAAACAATCAAAAATCCACAAACCGAAAAATGATAGAGCAGACTATATAAACACGGCCACGATCCGATTATAGGTTTGAGATGATCGGACTAGGTCAATTCGGTGGCTTGAAACAAGCGATTGGATAATGGCTTTTTGAATTTGAGATTTTGCGAAAAACCCACTAGGCAGGTGACGTTGATCCTCATCATACCTTACGTTTAGGGTATAATCAAATTCTACCTAGGGTAATCGAATTGGCATTTTCGGATCAAATATCATTTGGGAAAATGTTCAATGATAAACCTGGAATCGATTGCGATGTGTCCTGATTTTATGAAAATTCGTTTAAGCGGGCCTACGGTGGGACTAGAGTTTATTATTTTTTGTTTCAATGAGTCGAACGATTTTGGTGAAAGTTAGTGTTAGGGTTTCGATTGAGGTGAATTCGTATTTCAGGGAAATTCGTTTATGAGATTGAATGATTTTGATAAAAGTTTATAAGGGAGGGTTGCTCTAATGAGACCAATATGTTGAGTTATGTTGCACCATTTTACAGTATGTTGTACCTCCATGTTGCGTGATGTTGTCATATCTTGCTTCACATTTCATCATGATTGTCGTGTTGCGTCATGTATTCGATGTCTATTAATTAGATGCCTGGCGTTATGTTGCATCATTACATCGAGATGTTGTTATATAGTTGCGTTCATCGCGACTTTTGGAAAATGTAGATTATTATGAGTACCAATTTGATTTGTATTATTCGTTATCTAATTAATGTTTTTCAGTAATTTATTTACTTTTAAACTTTAAAAAATCGTATTCCAATGGTTTTCGAAATTGGTTTTTCGAATGTTAGGATTACGATGAGAAAATTTGATTAGAGGTTCTCAGACTTGGGTGCCCGGAGCTCATTTTTGAAACAATTTTGAGAGCGGATCTAGTTTCACAAAGTTACAGCAATGGATCATGATTTTGGAAAATTTATTTGACTTTAGTTTTTTGGTATATTGTGCCTTGTTTCACATTGGAACAAAGTCATTTCTCAATCGAAGCGCAAATGGAACTAAAATTATATGATAGAAATGGCGATGAAGTCGAAGCAGAGGAAATCACATGTGTTTATAGTCAAGGACATTTGAGATTTGCAATCGCCTTGACAAACGAGAGGTGGACCAACACTCTCACGTACAGAGTAGCGAAACAGTTTTGGCCAGGACTGGACTTGCGGCGCTCCAAAGCACTAGTATCCCTGGGAAAACGAGAGGTAGGATTGGTCGTAGAGATACTGACAGGACACCCTTTGCAAGGAACATACGAGAAGACTGGGTCTACAGACGAATGACTTTTGTTGAAGTTGTATGGACGAAGTAGAGGAAGCGACTTTATATTACTTCCTATGCTCGTGTCCGGCACTATCATACAGAAGGCAGAAATAGCGTCTTCGCTCGAGTCACGAACATTAAATGATTTAGTTTATGAATCTTTGTTTTATCGCTTTAAAATGGGAGAAAGAAAGAAAAAAACAGTTCGTTAAAAGTTCGTTTATGTACCGTATTTTGCGAATTCAATTTTTTGTATAAAGGGAAGCTAATAAATAAAGTATTGTTACGATTTTGCCTTGTCAATCAAGGTTCGAATCACTGGATTGTGAATAAATACACTGCTTCAAATTTTAACTCACACAACACAATTTATTATACAACACGAAATTCACAATTAATTATTACACTTATAGCACACTTTTTAATTATCACTTTAATAATCGCTTTAATAATCACTTTAATAATCTTTCTATTTAACCTTCACTGTATCACGTTTAAAATAATACTCAGCAATACACGTCAACGCGCGCCTTTATATACCAAAATATTTGTTTCTAGAATAATCCTAAATGCGCAGCAAATATGTTAGTATAGAAATACGCCTAAATGTTGAGTATAAATTATAAATGCAATTGAATAATTAATGAAATTAGCTTATTCTATTCTATTCTAGGAGTCACCGTAACACTACCCCCCACCTAAGCCTGTTCGTCCCGAACAGGATCCAGATCACCTCCTCTGTAGAGCGCCAAACGTTCTAAATGCACCACCTTTGGTTTACCTTTCCGTCCTTTCTGTATGCGATAAACCACGTCGTTCAATCTTTTAATGACAGTATAAGGTCCTTCCCATGTGGGTTGCAACTTCGGTGATAATCCCTTCTGCCGTTGCGGGTTGTGAAGCCATACCAATTGCCCTTCCTCGAAGCCTTGATTATTTGCTCGTATGTCATATCGAGCTTTCATTCGATCACTTGATATTCGAATTTTCTCCCGTACAAATTGATGTATTTCATTGAGTTCCTCTTTCATCCGGTCGACGTAATCCTGTCCGCATAGAGCTGCTGATGGAACAGCTCCAAACTTTAAATCTCCCGGTAATCGCAGATTGTTCCCAAATATGGTTTTAGCTGGTGTCACTCCTGTTGTGTCATGTACCGCTGATCGGTAGGCCATCAGGAACATCGGTATATGTCGATCCCAGTTACGTTGGTTCCTTTCCACAACTTTTGCTAGATATTCCTCCAATGTGCCATTGAATCTTTCCACCATACCGTCCGACTGTGGGTGTAAAGGCGTCGTCCTTGTTTTATTGATTCCAAGCATCTGACATATCTCCTGAAATACCACCGATTCGAAATTCCTTCCTTGATCCGTGTGAATTTCCATCGGTACACCAAATCTGCTAATCCAATTGTTGACCACGGCATCAGCTATTGTAGTTGTCTCCTGATTGGGTATAGGGTACACTTCCGGCCATTTGCTGAAATAATCCATTATTACTAGCACATATTTATTTCCGCTCTCAGTGGTCGGAAATGGCCCCGCCACGTCCATTGCAATTCTCTCAAATGGTGCCCCGACATTATATTGTTTCATAGTTCCACGGCTTTTTCGTGCTGGTCCCTTTACTGCCGCACATTGGTCACATCTTCGACACCATTCTACTACTGACTGTCTACATCCGGACCAGTAAAAACGTTGGCGAATTTTGGCCAATGTTTTATTAATCCCTAGGTGACCTCCACTTGCTCCTCCATGATACTCCTTGAGGATTTCCGCTATTCGATCTTTTGGCACCACTACCAACAATTGTTTTACTTTACCATCCGTGCTTTCCCACTTTCTTTTTAAACATCCATTTTCTATGTGGAGGCTATCCCATTGAGCCCAATATGCTTTTACAATGGGAGTTTTGTCAGCTATCTCACTCCATGTGGGCCGGTGTTCCTTTTCCTTATGTTTGACGATGAATGATAGGTCAGCATCCCGTAATTGCTCCTTCCTGATCATTTCATCAGTCCATTGCTCCTCAGGTAGCGCTTGCATGAGCCGAATATCGACGATATTTTCCTTGACATCCACATGCCCACAATGCTTGCATTCCACGGAACATGGCCTTCTTAATAACGCGGCATTTCTATGTGCGTTTCCCTTTCGATGTTCAATATTGGCTTCATCTGTCAAGCTGTCACCGCCTCTTTCTACTCTCGAAACTTGGATGGACCTTATGGGGCAATCGGTTGTGGGAGTCAGCTTTTGCTCCTTCAAGCTGTCTCTTTTTAACGACTCCAATGTCGTCCGACTCTCCTTTCTGGCCTCTCTCTGCTGTTCGTTTGGTGTACGCTTCATAGGAGATGGCGATCTTCCTCGTTTCTTCTTAATCTCCCAACAGTCCCGTGAGATGTGACCCATTCTATTACATACCCAGCATTTAATCCTGCTACTTCCATATCTGAACCTTGGTGTAGCCCGCTCGGTGTCCATTCTGGAATCAATCTCCACTCGGCGAATTTCCATTGCTGGTTTGACGATGGCCTGAACAGTTTCGTTTGTTAATGCACCAGCGATGGTTTCCGTGAAAGTTGCCTTAGGTGACAACATCACCGCTCTGCGCGTCTCAGGATCTCGAATACCGTCAATGAATGCATCTATTTTAATTCGCTCCATGTAATCGGCCGACATATTTGAATGTGCTAAATGTGCGAGCCGCTCAATTGCCGATGAAAATTCCTGTAGCGATTCTCCTCCTCTTTGGTATCGACCCTTCAATTCCATGCGATAGATTTCTCGTTTGTGGTCACTTCCGTATTTTCGATCTAACGCCTTCATAATTCCCATGTAAACGTTCCGTTCCTGCTCGGGAATGATTTGTAGTGTTTCTGCCGCTTCGCCTTTAAGAGCCACAATTAATGCTGCAACACATTGTTCTTCAGTCCACTGATTTTGCTTAATCGCAGTTTCGAATTGGAACTTAAAAATACTGAAGGATGTTGTTCCATCAAATGTTGGTGGTTTTATCTTAACTGCGTTAACTGTCTGGATCACTTGACCTGTTGTTCCATTTGACTTGACATCTTGGAGCTGCTTCTCGAGACGTTTAACTTCCGTTTGTAGATCTTGTTTAACATTTTGAATTTCTGCGTGTACTTCCGTTTGCAGTTTTTCCACTTTACCGTGTAGTGTAGAAGATAACTCCAGAAACCTCTTGTCTATTTTCTTTTGGCCAACTTCGATTTGGTTTTTAATGTCCGCCCCTTGTTGCTCCATCTGCTGTTTCATTTCCTGGTTCGATTGTTTAATGTCCGCTCCTTGTTGCTCCATCTGCTGTTTCATTTGATGTTTAATGTCCGCCCTTTGTTGCTCCACTTGTAACATCCGTTGTTTCATATCCTGGTTCGATTGTTTAATGTCCGCCCCTTGTTGCTTCAACTGTTGTCCCATCATATTCATAGCAGCCATCAACTGCGAAAAATCGAAACTTCCAGATGGGTTTTGCGTTGTTTCGACCACCGTTTGTACGTCCTTTTGTTTCTTATCCATACTGATCTCATCCGTTTTTTCCTCCTCGAAATCAAACACGTCTGGATCTAAACCTTCCTTCTCCATGGCCTCACGTAGTCGCTCCACCAAACTAGCTTTTGTGCCTTCACTGGCCAAACCTCGCCGTGTCAATTGCTCCTTTAATTGCGCAAGCTTTAATCCGTAGAGAATCATTTTTCTTATTATTCACAATCCCTCCGCTGCCACCAATTGTTACGATTTTGCCTTGTCAATCAAGGTTCGAATCACTGGATTGTGAATAAATACACTGCTTCAAATTTTAACTCACACAACACAATTTATTATACAACACGAAATTCACAATTAATTATTACACTTATAGCACACTTTTTAATTATCACTTTAATAATCGCTTTAATAATCACTTTAATAATCTTTCTATTTAACCTTCACTGTATCACGTTTAAAATAATACTCAGCAATACACGTCAACGCGCGCCTTTATATACCAAAATATTTGTTTCTAGAATAATCCTAAATGCGCAGCAAATATGTTAGTATAGAAATACGCCTAAATGTTGAGTATAAATTATAAATGCAATTGAATAATTAATGAAATTAGCTTATTCTATTCTATTCTAGGAGTCACCGTAACAGTATTAATAGATAAATCAATAAATATCAAATGTATTATTTACCATCTCGGCTAAAACTCAACATTGGTGACGAGAAAAACTTTAAAGGAATTAAAAAATATTAAAATTTATGATAAATAATAAAAATAAAATATAAAAATGAGTTGTCACTCAAAAATCTCTTTGGACCACATGCCACCATTCAATTATAAAAAAGATAATTGGAATATATAAGGGAAGGTTTGAACAGTTCATCACGGTATTTAAAATGGATGATGATAAACAAAAGAAGGCGGCATTACTAAACTTTTGTGGCAAAGAGACGTACCAATTTATATATAATTTATGTTGTCCGGAAGAATTGAGTGAAGTGACGTATGTCGATTTGATGAGAAAAATGGATGATGATTTTTTGGAATCAGTAAATATATGGATGCAATGAAAACGTTTTCTTGACAGAAATCTGGAAGAAGGAGAATGATTTCAAAATTGTATAATGAGATTGCGTGGGGCGGCAAGAGATTGCACATTTGGTGAAGTTATGGAAGGTATAATTTTGTATAAATTTGTAACGGGGATAAGTTACAAAAACGTTTTTGAAGAACTATGTGACGAAACGAGGAATATTGACAGTACTAAAAAAGCGTTAGATGTAGCAAAAAAAAATGGAAAGTAAGTTGATAGAAGAACCAAGAGAAGTAATGGCCTTCAACAAGCAATATGTAGGTGGTAAACATAGCAGCCAAATATTGAACAAACCTATTGGCAATGAAGTGGCAAATCACGGGAATAAGACACTATATATAGATATACATCAGCGAAAATATGTCAAATGTATACACTGTGGATACACTAATCATCTTAGTGATATGTGTCGATATGAAAATGTTATATGCAGGAAGTGTAGTAAGAAGGTACATATGAAGAAGGTGTGTTCCGAGAGTAAACAGGGAGATTCAAACTGTGTGGTAAGAGGAGATGAAATTGCATCAGTGGAGAACGTAAATAAAAAAATGGATTTGGAATGGAATATACAACAGAGTACATCATATGGAACTACGAGCGGTGGGGTAAATATTAATAATAAGAAATTAGATTTTGTGAATAATGAGAACGAAAATGTAACTGTTCAGAATCAATTATATAATTTGCATGGTTTGAATGAAAATTTATTGTTAACGGAAGATAAAAATTTTAATGAAATTTATTATAGTACCTCAGAGTACCATTCAGTGATAGAAGTAGGTTTAATGATTGAAAACAAGTTAATTAAATTTATGGTAGATACGGGAGCGTCAATATCAGCTATCCCTGGAAGTATTTATGATGATGTCTTATCGCATTATTGCATCATATACTTGATTAATAGAAATTAATCAAGTATATGATGCAAATGAACAATTAAAGGGGATGATAGAAAAATATAAAGAGTTGTTTGTTGGTAAATTGGGAAAGTTGAAGAATGTGAAAGTGGATTTAGATGTAATAGATGGAGTCATTCCTAAATTTGTTCCGGTAACATAGGTTCCATTTGCTTTTTTTTGCCTGAAGTGAGAAGGGAGCTAGAAATTTTATAAAAGGCAGGAATTATTAACAAAATTGAAACGGTGACGTGGGGTACACCTTTATGGTTCCTATTTTAAACAAAAATGGTAGCATAAGGGTTTGTGCTGATTATAAAGTTACCTTAAATATGTATTTGAAAGATGCAAATTATAGATTGCCGAATGTCGAAGATATTATGTATAAGTTGAGGAACGCTAATTTTTTTCGAAATTAGATTTAGATCGTGCATACTATCAATTAGAGCTAGATGAGGAGTCTAAACGAATCTAAAGGAATCATTTACCATTTGGGTTCAAACCGTCATCTGGGATTTTTTAGAGAGAAATTGAAAAGCTATTTAAGGGTATAAAATGTGTGGTGTGTTTCTTGGACGATGTATTAGTGTTCGCGAAAGATATGAAAAGCCATAATATAATATTGGATAGTGTTTTTAGTCGATTATCAAATGCGGAGATGCGTGTGAATGCATCGAAATGTGAATTTGGTAAAACTGAAATTGGATAGTTAGGGTACGTAATTTCGCATAAAAGTATAAACAGAATCAGTAGTAAGTATACCATTAGTGATTTTCCCATTCCGAAGACTACCAACGTAGTTAGGTCGTTTTGTGGGTTAGTGAATTATTTTTGAAAAGGAAGCACTTGCGATAATATTTTAAACGAAAAAGTTTTTCAGTACATAATTGGAAGTGTTACGTCTCGTGAGTGGTCCGTAACAGAAGACGTTTTGTATTGGTGACAGATCATAAACCCTTAATAGCAATTTTTGGAGAGCATCGTGGAATTCCACAAATGTCGACAAGTCGGTTACAAAAATGGGCCTTTCACTTTCAGCTTTCGATTACACTATTGAGTACGTAAAATCTAGTGAAAATTGTGCGGATTCGTTATCTCGTTTTCCGTGTGAATGTAAACCACATAAATCAGAGGAAGTTAGGTATTTAAATTTTGTATGTTCAAATGAAACCTTACCAGTAAATTTTGAAATGATAAAGTAAGAAAACGGGAAGATAGGGAGATAAAAGTATTGATAGAGGCGGTGAAGAACGACGATTTGGAAAAATTGGATAAAAATAAATATGCAGCATATGTAGCAAAGAAGGATGAATTAGTGGTTGAAGAAGAAGTCTTAATGTGGGGACACCGGGTTGTGATACCACAGAATCGTAGGCAACAGTTGTTGGAACAGGTCCATCGGAGTCACTTTGGGATTGTCAAAACAAAATCGATATTGCGGTCATATATTTGGTGGCCAAATATGGATAAACATATTGCGGTGTTGAAAAGGAAATGCACCAATTGTATAAACATGTTGCCAAATTCGTCTAAAGCCACAGCTGTTCCATGGATGAGACCAGAGTCCATGGAAAAGGATTCACATTGATTTTGTGGGTCCAATATGTAACAAGTTTTTTTTAATAATATTGGATGCGTATAGTAAGTGGATTGAGATTTTTTATACGTTAAGTCCAACAACGGAATTTACTATTCGTTTTTTGTCAGCTACTTTTGCGCGATTTGGGTTACCAGAACAACTGGTAAGTGATAATGGATCACAGTTTATCTCATTAGCATTTGATAATTTTATAAAATCGAATAAAATTAAGAATTCATTGACACCCACGTATTTTCCCGCTACGATGGTGCAGCGGAAAATGCAGTGAAAACAGTTAAGAAAGCTTTATACACTGCTGGGTTTGATAAGAATCCTGGAAGTGTGGACAACATTTTGTGTAACTTTCTTGCTGATTACCGAAATATACCTAATTGTACAACAGGAGTGGCACCAACATCATTGGTATTGAAATATAAACCCAAAATAAAATTGGACTTGTTTTTACCGAGATCAAAAGAAGATAAACGGGGAGAGGATGATTGGGAAAATTATAAGGATGATAAAGTACGTGTATTTGGTGAAAATGATAAAGTTTTAATTCGAAACTACAGATCTAATAGGAAATGGATAATAGCAAGGGTAGTGAAACGATTAGGACCAAGGTTATATACATGTGAAATACCTAGCGGTAAGGTCATACGTAGACATGTTGATCAAATGAGAGGTTTAGTGAGAAGTCAGAACGATAATACGCACATAAAGCAAACAGGTGACGATCTAGGTAGTTATAAAAGTAAAGAAAATGATGTCACGAATATGAAGAATCAAGGATTTAATATTGTTATGTTTGAGCGTGGAGAGAGTTGTGTAAGTAGAAATGAGAGTGATGATGGTATAATAGAAGATGCTATAAACGAGGGTGAAAGTAGTTTGGAAGTGAGGGAGGACGAGAATAATGAGGATGAAAATATGTGAGTAATGAATAGGAATGAGAATGAGAAGCAGAATGGAGGTGAGGGTTATTGATTGCGAAATAAATCACTGATTCAGAAACCAAAAAGGTTTGATGATTACGCGTTATTTGAGTGATTTTAAAGTTTAGTCTTTTTATGTTGAATAATTAAAAGTTAAGCTTTTATGTGATAAGAAATCATCATAAATATTGGTAAAAAAAATTGGTAAAGAAAGTACCGAGAATAGTTATTTTTAATATTAATGTACAAATCAAGATTTTGTGAAGTTAATGATAGTACTGTATTTTAATATATAGTAATGTTGAAATTTTAGAAGGAGCGAGTGTGATGTATTGTTAAGATTGTAAGAATATAGATGTCGCTACGTTAGGAAATATAATTGAAACAGGGTACATACATACATCGAGCAATAAATATATATAAGTATATTTATATACACAAATTTAATTTTTTTCTATATTTAATTCTTATATACGTATTTAATAAACATATCGGCATAGTTATTTTATAGTTCATTGTTCTTGTTAGGCTTATACAGATTGCCAAAAGTAAAATAGATTAACCTCGGAATCTCTACATGAGTCCTCTTCTGTATATTTTGCTTTATGATACATATTAATATAGGTGAAAACGTCGCTCTCTTCTCTTAAGTTATGTAAAAGCGAAAAGACGTGTGTTTATTGTAAGCTAATAAATAAAGTATTAAAAGATAAATCAATAAATATCAAATGTATTATTTACCATCTCGGCTAAAACTCAACAAGCACACCCCAAGTATCGCTACTTCCAACTTATTTCGATTTTTACGGAATAATTGTTGGAACTAAGTTCCACCTTCAAGTTCCATTTTAGTACAAGTTTTACTATGAACTGAGGAATAAAAAACCGTAACTCAAAGAACTGGATATTATGCGAGTTTCATATTATATAACGAAAGTTGGAGCTGTCAAAATGAGTTCCATTTTGTTATACTTGGGACATCTCGGTAAATTGCGAAAATTGTTCGTAGATTTAAATGACAAAATATATCCCTTTCGAGTTCAAAAAAAATTTTTTTTGCTACAATTTAAGTTCACCATACACAAATGTGTATGTAAATAATGACAGGCTGTAATGTCTTCCGTATTTTAACGGATCTTAATTAAATCGGAATTATTTTTGAAAAAAGCATAATAATTTGATAACAAATTAATTATATAACATTTTAATAATTAGTTTTTGATAACATATTAATTATTTTATCATTATTATAGTTACTGTTATTTTTCGAACGAAAACAAAATTAAATGGTATGCACAAATGTGTATGTTGGTCTTCAATTACTACATAATTCTATGTTTGACATATTCGGTTGTCGTTTACATACACAATTATGTATGCGGGTCAGGAAAGGGATATAGGCAATAAAAAGAAAGGCAGGTGGAACTAATTTTAGGCAACAATGTAGTAATGCTGTATTTATTTTACGCAAGTCACAGGCTCATGGAAGCTATACAAGGAGACAATTAAGTGTTACTGTGACATTGGCGTTCGTTATAAAGCATGCCAGTCCAAACAAGCAATAATTTATGTCGTACAGTCAGAATTTGTAATCAGCTTCTGATTATACTCCTGAGCAAATCCACCGAAGGACCTTGCAATAACTTTCTGGTACTCAAAACCAATCCGTAAATTTCATGCATATTTTTTTTCTGAGAATTTTTTTTCAAACAAAAAAGGATTTTGAATCTCGCGGATAACCCTTAAACAAATTTTACCGAGCACCCTCTATCTAATATTTTTTATTTTATTATATAGAAAGATCCTGGGTACCCCGAATGTCCCCTAAACAAATTTTCCGAATTTTAATGTGTTTCGCAATCGATTCCTGTTACTAAACCTGAGCGCTCCGCAATTTGGTGGTAAGTACCTAACATTCCCCAATTTACAAATCCAGTCATTAGTACCTAAACTACACTGAAATAAGCAACGCTAAATCAACAATTACTTTTATTAGAAATAATTCTGATGTTCCGAGTGTTAAAAGTAACTGCAATTTCGGATTTATATTCTCGCGTATATTGTGCTTCATATCTTACCCAAAATAATCTACGTAAAATAAATACAAACACCAATAATTATTTGGATAGGAATTACTCCTACAATTTTTGGTAACAGTTAGCGAATATTGGTTCATTCACATTCGTGGCACCACAATGGGCAGGAGTAGTACCAAATATCAGTATTTTGCTGCAATTGCGGGTAACTTTGTATAGATCAAAAAAGTTATATTTTAACAATGATTTTCTCGCAGCAAATTTGAGCAACTTTTTATACGGAATATCATGTGGCTGGACGACCCCAACATTTCCAATACTAGAATCTGCAGAGACACCTTTACCAACTGGACCATTAACGGCAGCTGAGCTTTCGTGGGTGGGATCATTACTTTGTTTAGGAGGTCTGGCGGGAACCATTATTTATGGTAATATTGTAGATAAGATTGGACGAAAGGCATGTCTATGCCTATTGACTATACCGAATTTAATAAGCTACAGCCTTATACTTTGGGCTTAGGATGTCAATTATTTATACGCAGCTCGATTTTTTGCCGGCTTTGCTGGTGGTGGATTATTTGTTGTTGTACCATTGTACATTGCTGAAATTGCTGAAAGTGATATTCGAGGTGCACTAAGTTCTAAGCTTGTTTTGTTCTATAATGTGGGTATTGTAGTGGCTTTTGTACTCGGAAACTACTGTGGCTTTAGAATATCGGCAATCATATACTTAGTCCTAAGTATATGATTGCCGATATTCGGCGTTGTGTGGTTTCCCGAGTCTCCATTATATCTAATGAAAGCAAATCGATTACATGAAGCAGAAAGGAGTTTGGCATTTTTCCGAAATCTTGGAAAAGATTTTACTCGGGCTAACGATCAGCAGAAACTTTTTTTTTTTTTTTTTTATTTTTTTTTTTTTTAAAGGAAGTATTAATTGTCCAGTGGATTTAATGTCCTTTGAAGGTCAATTAATACCCCCCTTTCATTCACGCACAGACCACCCATTCACACAATTACAGTATACCACCTGCACATTGCAAGCTCCATGTCAACCTGTAAACTGACATGGACGGTGGGTCGGCGCTGAATTCTGCACTCCAACAGAGGGTCTTAGTTGTGTTTATTAACATTACCGATCGTAATCGATGACGAAAATTCGCTTTGCATCCAGCCTCTGATGGGATTCGAACCCAGTACCTCCCGGTCCAAGTGCCGAAGCTTTAACCACTGCACCACTTGTCCGGTGATATCTAATGAAAGCAAATCGATTACATGAAGCAGAAAGGAGTTTGGCATTTTTCCGAAATCTTGGAAAAGATTTTACTCGGGCTAACGATCAGCAGAAACTTGAGTTGGAAACTCTAAAAAATCAGGTACTCTACAGAAGTGATAAAAACCGTGATGAGCCTTTAAGCTATAACGATTTTGGTGAGCGTTTATAAAACTTTAATTGCGACTTTAATTTTGTCTAAAATATATTTCCAGTTACACGAAAAGCTATTAAGGCTACCACAATTGGATTTGTCCTGTTATTCGTAAATCAGGGATGTGGAATTTTTGCGATGCTAAATTACATCTCAATCATTTTTGGCGAGACAGGCGCCAATTTATCCGGAAATATGTCGGCCATTATAGTTGGTATTATCCAAGTACTTGGATCATACGTATCAACAGTGTTGGTGGATAAATCAGGCCGAAAATTTTGTTTGGGTTTTTCAGCCCTAGGTATTGGCATTGGGTACATTTTCATGGGAACATTCCAATATATGAAAGTACTTGACTTTCACGTATCTAATTTTCATGGATCCCTGTCGCGAGCTTCTCATTTGTTATATTTATGGCTAATTGTGGCATTTTAACGTTACCCTTTATGTTAATAGCTGAGATTATGCCACCGAAAATCCGGTCATACGGACAAGCGCTCTGTTTGATGTTCCTATGGATCATGGCATTTTTGTTCGTTAAATATTTGTACATTTTATTCGATGCAATTGGACTACACGGATGTGCATTTCTTTTTGCCATCATTTCGATACTGGGCTCAATATTTGTAGCGATTGTGGTACCCGAGACGAAAGGTAAAACTCTAGAGGAGATTCAAAAATTTTTGTAATAAAGAGACACAATACTATTTATAAGTGTATGACTGAGCACGCTTGTCTAAGGTCAATGTATATAAGCTAGTTAAGCTTGTCTTTTGTAAATAAAACATAAATCTTAGGTTATCGTCACATTAAACATTTACACACGAGTTTTATTTGAGCGCATATCAAACAATAGTTGAATTCCAAGAAGTATTATATTTAATCATTTAAATATTATTTTAAAACATTTTGGCATGTGTTACTTACCAAACCGCTAGCTTTCAACATACTAAATTTAAAATACAAATTAGAAAACTGTTTTATTTACTTATTCCCGAAATGATTCATTCTACGTCTCACGGTTTACTATTATTAGTGCAAAGTCATTTGGAATAATAGAAGCTAGCGGCCTTAATAACTCTTACGCGCCCCTCATATTGCTTACACTTCTAATGGAAAATAAATGAAACTACGGGGGTAGAGAGGGCGCTGAAGATGGGAAATCTATCAAATGGTTCGTTAACATCGGACCTTTGTACAATTGATTTTTAATCGTGTAAACGAATTTAAAAAATAAATATTTCAGACATTGACATTACATAGCTCCACATCACATAGTTCATTTTTATTTTTCCACTCGTTCACATTTAATCTATCGCGCACCAATACACTACGTCTCAACATTCTCTATACTTTCTTCCCACCAAGCCATGCTCTTGATTCGCATAGAATGGTGCTCAAAAATTGATTTCCAATAGTACATACTATGTAAATCTAGATGTCACTATTTTCAATAACAAATGTTATACGAAGGCAAACAAAAACAAGTGGTTCTTTGAATAAACGCAAGTGGATATTTTACTCAATATACCAACTTCCACTATCACCTCAAATCAATCAGGCTATAAAATCTGTCAAACATCAGTGCGGCTTCAGAAAGGGACACTCAACGATTGACGCCATTATTATTGTCAAAGAAATTGCCCAAAATGCGATCGCCGGAAGTTGATGCAAGGAAGGTAACAAGAAATATTGTGCAATTATTGACCTGGATGTAAGGATCCATAAAACAAACATTTATCACCTGAAATATACTAATTGACATTTATTTTGACATGACGTTGTAAACAAGAATTCATCTCGCTGCGCGTTTCTAATGTTTTCAGGGGTTTACAAAATAAAGGCCTTTTCGATTTTCCCATAGAAATGGATAGCGCCCCAAAATATTTTTTTATCGATTTTTAGTTTTGACATAGAAAATTGGGTGCTTCGGACAAATCTATCGGACGCTAATAAAACAAAACACAGCTACTAACAACCTAACGATCGCAGAAGATTTTTCAAGTGTGATGATGGTGTTGGCCATAGGAAGCAGCATGCTTAACATTCGAATAACGTTGGGAACTTGTGGATTAAGCTTGTGGAAGAGAGTACCTAATGGAAATATATTGAAAATCAGCTGACTCATAGTGATCACATGTACAGTACATTTGACGGGGTAATGGTTTAAAAATATTAAAAGGCTGCAGCAAAATAGAAAACGGTGATCACCAACTGGCCATTCACTGAAAGGTTGTCGAATTTGGATGGTTGGTGTATTTCGTCGGCTTCAGAGCGAGAGACAGTTTAATGCAGAAGTTTCAGACAACAGAGAAGGGAATCCCAACAAACATCACGAAGATGATCAACAGAGTTTATGAATGTATGAAAGACAAAGAGATAAATCTGTTGGATCGTAAGGATGGTATAAAATGATTGATACCATGAAATTTTACTGTTATATTAGAGAAAACAAAGAGGAACAATTTTGAACCGCGAGATTTATGTACATTTATAACAGTTAAAATTATTTACAATAAATATTTCACGTAATTTGAAAATCATAAAATTTAATTTTGAAAATCTGAAGCAAAATATATTTTATATTTAATTTGTTCGGGATAAATTACAGTTTTATGTTTATTTTGAATTATTTTCTGGCTGTGAGGGTTTTTCTCAATATGCAATGTCGACGGAATTCCGTTTACATCCGCGTTAAAAACCACACTGTTTCTATGGGAAGCACCATGTTATGTACACGGAAAACCGTACTACTCGCCAAAGAAAGTGTCATAAAAATTCCGGTGTCGGTGTGAATCCCAACTAAAAAAAGAGAAAAAATCAAATAGGAAAGAAAGTGGATTTTAAATGGAAATTGGCGGTTTTCCATTCTTTTCCATACTAATTTCAGACACTTTTATGCACGAAAAAAGAGGCACATGTTTGTATATATTTTACAATTGGAATAAATAATAAATTTTATTCGAAATTAAACGAAATTTTGCATTTATTATAAAATAAATATTAATTTTTTATTGACATAAATTAATATACACATAAATATATACATAAAATTTTCATCCAATTAGACCAATTTGTTTTTTGATGCAAAATTAAATTTTAAGCACGTTCATCATTACGTCTTGCTAATTGAATATCATTTAGCATAATTATAACACGTTTGGCATGAATCGCGCATTAATTTGTATTTTCAATTAAACCAACTAAATATGCTTCACTTCACGACGTTATTCACATCATTTCACGTAAACCTACTGTACCGGAACGATAATGATGTGTTTTTAACTCAGTTGCTATGGTGTTCTTTTACGTGCATCGAATTTTACATCCCAACAAGCACAACCTTGAAAAATAAAAATTGATAAAATCGGAAATTTCCATCATTACAAAGCGACGCCATTTTAAAATTATTTTATTACCTCTTTTTACGTAATATAATTATTATATATAAGGTATGACGTAGGTAAATATAATTAATAAACACAATTTAACATAATACACCGTAAAACACAAGTTAACATAATAAAAAATAAAAATCGCGGTATGCACAAGAATGTCGTGTTATCCTCTCAAGTGCTATACTAAACTGAAGATACAAAACAATAAACAAAAAAATAAAAATAAAACCTTCGCGAATGAAAGAGAAAGAAATTTCTTTTTGCCCAAAATCAATATTTTTGTGTCTTTGATAATTTGTAGTACGGATGTTAGTATGGAATTGAAACAATTTTTTCCACACAGTGGAAAAATTGCATACTGGGTTATTGTGTTTAGCGAGGGCGCAAACCATTGTATTTTTCGAGATAAACTACTTTGTATCCGGTCAAGCGCTCCTCCGTTGAGGTGAACCTGAAATGTTAAATAATTATAATAGCGAATCAATAAGCAAAATACCAATTATATTTAATTATTAAATTACATTCAAATTGATTAATAAATACTTGTGCTCTACAATAATTTCTGAATTTCAATTAAACTTTTCCCTTTCGTTTCGGGTACAAATAATAAAATTAGTACAGCCCCAATTAGACAAATGGCCGCGAATAAAAATACACAACCATGCATTCCGATCGTTTCTTGCAGCAAATAAAAGTACTTTACCATTAGAAATGCTATTAACCAAAGCATCGTCATGCATATCGACTGGCCTTGAGCTCGTATTTTCTCCGGCATTATTTCAGAGATGACAACAAATGGTAATGCTAAAATTCCTAAGCCGGCCATAAAAATAACCATTGAAAAGCTCGCAATTGGTATCCATGAAAATGTTGATATGTCATAGCCTATCAATTTCAAGTACTGGTATGTCCCCATGACACAGTGGCCGACTACACAACCAAGACTCGATATGATATAACAAAATTTGCGCCCCTTCCTGTCGACCAACGTGGACGACACAAATGTACCTAATATTTGAAGACACGCCACAATCATAACACCTATATTTGGTTCTATACTTGTATCAGCCTCCGCGAATATTAACGCCAAATAATTAAGCATCGCAAAACATCCACAACCTTGATTTAGCGCGAGTAGTCCGACACCGATAATTATAGCTTTGATGGATTGTCTCGTGGCTACAATTGAATTATCTCATAAACAAAAATTGATACAAATTCGTTAAATTCATATATACCCACTAAAATCTTTCCACGAGACCGTTATATTATCATTAGTGCAATCCTTTTGTGTCCCATGTATCAGGCATAGATTGGCAAACTCAGCTTTGAGATTCGGATCAAAGTCAATCTGGTCCTTCTGAATATTCCGAAAAAATGCCAAACTTTTTTTCGCTTTACCGATTTTATTACGTTGTATCAGGAATGCAGGCGTTTCTGGAAGTACAGCAACTCCAATCAAATATATGAGTGGCACTACAATGTAAATTTCAGCTGCAGTTGTATACGTAAAAAAATGACCTACAACGAATGCCGTTAAATAACCAAAATAACCAAACAAAGTCAGTTTTGAGCCAAGTTGGCCACGTACACGATCTTCAACCGTTTCTGCAATATATATCGGAACTGAAATATACATTCCGCCAGCTGCTATACCCACCAACAGTCGGCCAACTATTAAATAGGTTAAATTTTGTGCGAACAAAATTAGTAGAAAATTTAGTAAATTCGGCAGCGCAAGAAGACATAACGAATATTTTCGGCCAATACAATTTACGATATATCCATAGATCCAGGTACCTAACATGCCACCTATACAAATTAGTGAACCAACCCATGATAATTCTTCGGGGGTCATTGGTCCACTAGGAATAGGTGTTTCATTTGACATCAGTATCGGAAATGTTGGCGATGTCCATCCACACGATATTCCATAAGGGACGTTCGAAAGACAAACTGTGAATTAAATAAACAATAACGATTTTGGTTTTGTCCTTATATGGAACATTTCATTTTATACCGATTACTGCAGCTATATACTGATATCTTGTACTACTAGCCATTTTGAATAGCCGACTAATCATAAAGCGCGTACAAGAATCTCAAAAAGATAAATTTTACTTTGCTGAGTGACTTCAGTTGTTGTAAACTTTAGCAAATATTGTCTTGTGAAATAAAAGACATAGATTACGATTTAGATAACACAAATTAATTAGCTGAACAAAACGTCATACATATACACTTAGAGACTCATAACAGTAAAAATTATAGAATTTTACACTTACGATTTTTCTCACACAATCAATGGAAACTGATCGTTACAATTTATCCGCATTGATTTTTGATAAATTAAGCAGAATAGTCTGGCCTATTTACTGGTAACCATCTTCGACAAAATCTATAAAATAATACCCAATCCAATCCATATGATGATTCATTTACAAGCAGAACAATGTTGGTAGTAATTCCCGAGCATATTATTGCGATAGACTATATTTCATATATCAGTTGGATCATCGAACATTTCTTGACGAGGAAATTCGAATCGATTGCCTCTTGTATCCGATGTCTTGAAAAACTAAAGAGCCTTGATATTCCTATTAAAAACCTGCGTACAAACCCAACATTAGTTGGAGAATACTAAAGTTCAACAGAAAGCCATTTCTCTGCGAAATTTCGAAATGAGCTATTTTTCAAAAATAAAGGCTGAACGGATTATCCATGTTCGAAAAACTTTACTATACGTGATACTGTATAAAATAGCAGAAAATTTCAATCAGAAAAAATGTGTTTTACTATTTATCGCTATAGAGGCAGCACTATTACAAAAAAAAATCATTTCAAAAAGATATTTTTAGCAAATTTAAAGAAAATTTTAACCAAATCAATAATTTCCAGCAGAAAGTTTTATGAAGGAAAACACTGGAACTAACAACGGCGTTAATCATCAAGACATAAAGGAAAGACGAAGTGGAATGTTCGCGAATGCAAGTACATGAGAGTGATTTACAATTCCAATACATCGCCGGAAACAATAAAAAAGGAATAATCACGAACATAGATAGTCAAAAGTATACTATATACCTACACTACAGCTCAAAAGTGTTTAGGCACTGTCAAAAACAGCATAAACTATATATAAACTAAACTCAGTAAAATATGAAAATGTTTATTTTTTAGGTACATACACACATATATTAATGGCATTATCTTCTATCTATCTATCTATCTATCTATATCTATCTATATATATATATATATATATATATATATATATATATATATATATATATATATATATATATATATATATATATATATATATATATATATATATATATATGTATATAAATGAATTCCTGTTTGTTTGTTTGTTCCGAATGGGCGTCTCAGCCGCTCAACCGATCGCCATGAAATTTTTACCATGTACAAGTTGCATATCCAGAACCAACCTTACGATATTTTGGAAGGGGTTGGACCCCGGGGTCTATGGGCTGCGGTACAAATTTTTTCGAAAATTTTAATTTTCTTTAAATTTTTCCACGAAAATGAGTTTATGGGGCTGGATATATGAAATTGCTGACATGTTCGAATTCGAGGGGGCCAGCCCTGGATCAAAAATTACTTTTTTCATGTATAGATACAAACATTTGATTATTCCAAAATGACTTCTCAGTCGCTCAACCGATCGCCATGAAATGTTTACCATGCAAATGTTGCATTTTCAGGTGCAATCTTACGATATTGTGAAAGGGGCTGGACCCCGGGGTCTAGGGGCCATGGTACAAATATTTTCAAAAATTTTAATTTTTTACGAGAATGAGTTTTGGAAAAGGGTTATATGAAATAAGAGACATGTTCGATTTCGGGGGTTCCGCCCCTGGATCAAAAATTCGTTTTTACATGTAAAGATACAATTATTTGATTGTTCCGAAATAACGCCTTAGCAGCTTTACCGATCGCCATGAAATTTTTACCATGTATATGTTGCATATTCAGGACCAAGCCCACGATACTTTTGAAGGGGCTGGACCCCGGGGTCTAGGGCTGTGGTACAAATTTTTACTCAAATTTCAATTTTTTTAAGATTTTTTGACGGAAATGACTTTAGGAAACGGGTTATATGAAATTAGTTGCATGATCCAAGTAAAATGAATCATTTTAGATGATCATTAACACCAGCTATTTTCAATGATTGCTACCAGCTATGGTGCCCCTGGGCTTTGTTGATTGTCATTGCAAAAGCAAGGCGTAATGGGAATTGTAGTCGCTGGAATTCAAACGGCAAATCGGTGGGAATCAAGCACATTTTCTCCTTTGCTTTTACCGGTAATAATCGTTGCTTCAATCACATTTGGCATCAATTTCTTCACACAAAGCCATTTAAACCTACATGTACAAAGTACATGTAGATTTAAAGCAGGTGATTTTCGTCAAACTTTGCCAGTCATTCCACATTACCAGTCAACACCCGCTGATGAACTGAATGCCTGCCTGAAGGCGTCTCATCTTTGGAAACACGTTACGAAAATCACACTATCTACAAACATGCGTGTGAGTTTACATCCCGATGGTACAGCTAAAACATTTGCCAGGCAGCTTTTGGACATGGATAACGGGAAATTGCCAAATGACCCTGTAACATGTGAGATATCGTTCCCGCCTAATTTTTGTCAAATGCTGCCATCAATACAGGACGTGGTAATAAAAGTATTCCCAAATCTGCCAAATAACTTCAAAAATCATGATTGGCTGTGCGATGCACTCCTAGCTCCCAAAATGACAGCGTTAATAAATTAAATAATGAAATTCAATCGCAACTACCCGGGCCACTAATGAAATACAAATCTATCGACACGGTTACTGATGTGGATCAATCCGTCAATTATCCAATAGAATTTCTTAATTCTTTGGAGCCACCTGGTATTCCACTACACATACTATTTTTAAAAGAGGGTTCACCAATAATACTGCTCCAAAATTTAGATCCACCGAAATTGTGCAACGGAACACGGCTTTGTGTGAAGAAATAGATGCCGAATGTGATTGAAGCAACGATTATTACCGGTAAAAGTAAAGGAGAAGATGTGCTAATTCCGCGCATTCCTATGATTCTCACCGATTTGCCGTTTGAATTCAAGCAACTACAATTCCCATTACGCCTTGCTTTGGCAGTGACAATCAACAAACCCCAGGGGCACCATAGCTGGTGTTTTTTTGGAAAATTCATGCTTTTCACATGGCCAACTGTATGTTGCTTGTTCCAGACCCGGAACGCCAAAAAATGTATTTATTAACACACCAAATGGAAAAACCAAAAATATTGTTTATCAAAAGGCTTTATAATAAAAATTATTAACTAAAATATCTTTATATTTATTTATCACTTTGATCTGGTTGAAGCTTTGTAAAAATGGGGTATAATTATTTGGTAATTGGTTACAAATACCAAACCAAAATTAATTAACTATCCTCACAAACAGGATGTCCAATAATATCATTACAAAAGTTCGCCTGGATGCATTGACGGAGGCACCCGTTACTGAATTCCGCTACTTATAATTTTCTAATCATATGTGATTGCAACTACAGCGATGTAAAGAGAGAATTCTTGCATAACAATCAAGGTATTTGAATTATATACCTCCCATGCAACGCCGGGTAACTCAGCTAGTACTAAATAAATGTCAAAACTAAAATTCTCGCAATAAGCTTTGCCATAGTTTCTGACGTTTTTGAGTTCCAAATTGATTGAAGTTTGTTCCACATAACAGAAGCTGATGTTTCGGCTGATTGCTGTACTTCCCGGTTCAGTTCTTACCACAGTCACTCAATAGGGTTCAAATCAGGGATCTGGGGAGGCCATTCTATAATTTTAATCGATCCTTCATCCTCTAAATGGCGAAGATAGTCTTTACATAATTTACATTAATGTTTTGGAACATTATCTTGTTGAAAGATAAAATATTGACCCAAAAGTCGAATTCCTGAAGGTATTGAGTGGTTCTCCAAAATTTGTCGGTACCCTTCTTTTCTTAGTGTTTCGTCAATTTTCACAACATCGCCTACACTAGGACCAGCAAAGTAGCCCCAAATCATCACTGAACCACCTCCATGCTTTACGGTATCTTCAATATACTCTTTACTGGCACGTTCACCCACAGATCTTCTCACGAATATTCTTCGGGTACCAAAATATCAAATTTAAACTCATCCCTCAAACAAGGTTTTATTGTTGCAATCTTCTATATTCCAATGATGTTGTTCAAGGGCCCATTTAAGTTGCTTTTGCTTGTTTTGTTTACGTAGTAATGGTTTTTAATAGCAAAACGGCCATGGAGTCCGGTTTTCCGTAGATGACGTTAAACCATAGAAACCCTAATTGGTTTTGGTTGACCAACATTTAATTCAGCGGTTTTTTCGAGGCATTGTTTTGAGTCTATTCATCTTGCTAGTAATCACTATTCTATATGATCATATACAGATGTTGTTGCTCTTGGACTTCCACTACGTCTTTTATTAAGAGAACTGCCACTTTCCTGATATTTTTTATCATAATAATCGACCGTAGCATGGTTTAATTTATTTTTTTTGGCAATCTGTCAATTACTTATGCCAGCTGTATGGTAAGCTATTATAAGCGCACGTGTTTCAGTACTAAGGTCTCTTTTTGGAGGCATTTTAAATAATTGTCACTCGATATTTCGCTTTCGATGTTAACAGTGTAAATATCAGACTGCAACCAGAAACAACTTAAAAGAGATATTCCATCCTATGGGCTGGTGCTACACGAGATTTTAATTTCTGGTTTCAAACTAAGTCGTAATAGATTTTTTATTGTTAATTTAAACCTTTATATTAAATGAAAACACCCAATTTTTTGTATTATTTTATTCTGTTCTCTCGAAAATAAAATTTAAACAAAAATCTACATCTCAAAAATGCCCTTAAATTTTTTTATTTTCATTTCTATTTTTGTCATTTCGGATTCACGGACAAAAATTGTGCGACATAAAATGTTTGTCCGTGAATCCGAAATGACAAAAATAGAAATGAAAATTAAAAAATTTAAGGGCATTTTTGAGATATAGATTTTTGTTTAAATTTTATTTTCGAGAGAACACAATAAAATAATACAAAAAATTGGGTGTTTTCATTTAATATAAAGGTTTAAATTAACAATAAAAAATCTATTACGACTTAGTTTGAAACCAGTAATTAAAATCTCGTGTAGCACAAGCCATGTAAACGTAAAAATTTAAAATGAGTATTCATTTTCTGTAATTTAGCCGCATACAATCAAAAGTATTTTGTTTTTTGCGTATACGTACAGTGAATCGCACTCGTATTCGTAATTGCTGTTTTAAAAACGATAAATGAATAAAAAACACTTACGTGCATTGTAATAACAGCCTTTGAAATTGGAAAAAAGAAATTATAAAAAAATATAATATATAATGTACAAAAAAAAAATCTGTGTACGCCAGAGCAAGGCCCGTATTTCTGCCGCTAGCTCAGAGGTGGAGGTTAGTTTGGTCGTGGGTGTAATTGTTGTGCTCTGGTCGACTCAACACAATTATGACATTATACTGCAATTGACGGAAGCTCACTCAGATTCAACTCACCTTCTCACTCACTCCCACTGGTCGATTAACGAACCACTCATGTTAAATATAACGCTTGATTTGATTTGGAACATAATTCAATATTATACATTTATTATAAAAAAAAATTTATTAATTCTGTACAGTATACACATTTTATATAAGGTAAAGACAAATATAAAGAAATTAAAGCAAAAAAAAATTAAAAAAAGCGGCTAAACTTATTATTTATAAGACTCTAGTTAATTAAATAATTTTTAAGTTAATCAGCATTATCAGATTATCTGTGATCAATGGCATCAAAAAAAATGACGGTATATAAAAATGAACTAAAGAATGTTACCTTGACGGAGTATCGTCGGTGAAGAAAGCGCTCCCCACGACCGATTTCTTGTAACAAATATTGCTAATTAAGAAGCAAAAGAAAAAAAATGTCCGATTAACTGGAACATTTAATAATAAAATAAAATCCTATCTTGTATTATAGTAAAATTAATCGAAAAAAATTAATTAAGATATATCAAAAATTTGAAACAAAAGTATAATGCTACAAAACAAAATCCCCCAAAATAAGGGAAAAATAAATTCAAATATGTATATGAAAAAAAAAAAGGAATGAAAAAGAAAGCAAAAAAAAACTTTACTAAATAATCAGCAGGATAACGCTACCGTCCTTGACCGGATTCACTGCGACTGATGTCACGCCTTCACCACCAACTGTAATTGAGCTACCGATATTCCTGGTTAATCGGTTGGCACTGGATCTCGTTGTACCAAAATTACTTTGGAGGACGATTATTTCCACACATGAATTCGTACCTATATATCCACCCACTTTGGTTAACCTTCCCGATACAGTACGCTGTTTGCTATCTGGTCGCAACCACAAAGTTATAATATCTTAATTGCAGAGCTGACACCAGTTGATATGCATAAAAAAATCAAGCACTCCAATAACACTTAGTACAGTTGCAACTGACTGCACCAAAATCAAATTAACTTGTGATTGCCCAAAAAAACTCGGAGATACTATGAAACTATTTATTTAGTTTTAGTTCTTTATAAAACCTACGCCCAGATATTTATGGAAAATCTAGCGTCAGGTATAAACGTAAAAAAAAAAATGCGAAATAGAATTGTGTTGCGTTTTCTTCTATATTCGTATGTGACTCGCCATATACCAAAATGCCTTCAGCTTGTTGGTCTTTTTAACATTTTCACACAAACTCTCACTATATCACCATTTATTTTTAAAAGTGTTTAGCACAAAATATGCAATATAACTCAACCACTTTTCAAGGTTCAACTCAATAAAATTTGTATTATTTTATTTTATTTTTATTTAGGACAACGCACTGGTTTTGTTTGCATGCTACCAAGTGTATGCATCAAACTTATATTATAGAATGAATGACAAAATTATTTCTTTTTGTATTCTGCAATCACAACCAACAACAAAAATTCAAGCTGGTCTTGCCGTACAAAAAAAAATCCGCTAATGCAATAAAACTTATCGTACGATTTCTTTTTCATGCGAAGTATGGTTCCAAATTGCAAGTCATAATTACATCAATAAATCACCTAGAGTGTATGTACCACAAGCCTACGCCGCAGGCGTAACAATATTTAAATGGTAATTGTTGTGTGCATCACTCGCCTGCGCAATAAACAGTGCTGTATAATACATCACGAAAGCTGTACGCGATATATTTGGAACGCACGTTACAGCATCAACAATTTAATTTTTTTTTTTAAATCCGAAACACTATAGTTAACTTCATTTTAATATAAAAATGTGTGAGGTATATACATATTTTAGGTACACATATTTTAAGAAAATTATAATAAATTGAACTTAGCCTAAAATTCATATCGCTTTCGTATTCATAATTCATCACAGAAAGTTACTAAACTAGCCAATTAAATAAAAACAGCTAAGTCTTTTTTATAATTAATATTTAGTTGGATTTCCCTTGGTTTTGATCACCTCTGACAAACGATTTGGCATTGACCGCACCAACGTTTCCGTTATTTTCGGATCAATATTATTTCACTCCGTCCTCAATCGATATATTAAATCGTTTCTAAAAGATACCGAATATTTTCGAATTCTATTGTCCAATTCTTGCCACAGATTCTCAATGGGATTGATATCGGGCGATTGCGGTGGGCTTTCCATGACTTTTGGGCAATTATATAATAACCATTGTCGTATATCGTAAGCTTATGATTTAGATCATTGTCCTGGTAAAACATAAAATCGTCTCGTATGCCCAATTTCATCATACTTTCAGGTAAATTTGCCTTTAAAATTTCGATGTACTTTGTTTTATCAATTATTCCCTCTATTATGTACAATTTTCCCACTCCAGATGCCGAGAAACAACCCCATACCATCACAGATCCTCCGCCGTATTTTACTGTAGGTCGTAAATTCTCTATATTCATTTCAGTATTTGGTTTTCTCCATACAATTTGTCGCCCGTCAGACCCAAATATATTAAATTTGCTTTCGTCTGTAAACAAAACCCGTTTCCAAAACTCGAAAGTCTTGTTTACATGACACTTTGCAAAATTTAATCTTATTTTCCGATTCTTCTTACTGATCCATGGTTTTTTTCTGGCTACTCTACCGTTATATCCAGCTTTTTTTTAGCACGCGCCGAACAGTTTCTGGGTGTACATTTTTATTAAAAGAAGTGTTGATTTGCGCTGTTAACTTTGGAGCACTTAAACGAGGATCTCTTTTAATTTCGCGCACAATATACCGTTCCTCTGCAGCAGTAAACCTTTTGCGGTTCGTGTTTCGCGGTAAATTTTCTACTCGATTTTCACTTTTGTCTCGTTTTACGATGTATTGCACTGTAGAAATACTTCTTTGCACTATTTGGCTGATTTCTTTAAATGTTTTCCCTGCTTCCCGATGTAAAATTACTAATTTTCGTAATTCAATTGACGTTTCACCTAGCTTACGGCCCGTTTTATTAAAATTTTGATTAAATTAAAGTAACTTCCAGTCAATTCGAAACTAAATGCTGTACTGATATAATATTGAGTGCAAAGCGAAACCGCAAAAACAAAAAAGCATAATGATAAATAACGGTAAAATTCAAACACAAAATGGAATTTTACGAATATGAGAATGCGACGCTTATTTTTCTTCATGTACAGATTTTAATTTTTTTCTCTGAATTACACAGTTATCGAAACTTGTTATTCATACTATAGTGAAGATTAAGAGTGTACTTAAGAATTATACAAATGATTAAATGATAATATCATTTGTATATTTTTTGATCGAGTTTTTTTTGGAAATAATTTGATTTACGAATACGAGTGCGATCCACTGTATATGCAGTTCAACGAAAAATCACAGATATACAACGATGACATTGGAATTAACAGAAATACATTTTGTTTTAATTTTTTAGTTCAAATGAAAAATCTCTTTTGATTATCTGTGCTGCAACTGATCGTATTTGACACATTTCGCTGAAACCTTTTCAAGAAAAACAATTTAAACATCATTACCAAGAATAAACCCGACTGATAAATTTTTGCCTACAGACTTATTGTAATTGTACCTTAATAAACAGTTTACGACAGTCCGACCAAGCACACGTAGAGGGGTAGTAAAATTAACCCTATACCATTGGTGGTTATATAATGAAACTGCGTTTCAGATAAATATTTCATTTTATTAAAATTTTGTTTCGTAAACATAATAATATATCAATAATATATGAAAAACAGGGTGCCTAAACACTTATGAGCGGTAGTGTAAGTGCAGGCAATTTAGAACACAGATACAGTTGTAATTTAACCAGTGAACAGCGTAAGTCAAAAAGTAAATAGTAAACAGTGCGAAAAGTAGTGAATAGTAAAGTGAACAGTTAAAGTGTATTAAAGTGTATTGTAACGAGTGAAACTATAGTAAACTGCTGAATAAATTAACGGTGTTGTTGGAACCGTTTAAAGCTAGCCGGAACCATACCCTATTGAACCAAGCCAACTATGACACAAGAAGCACAATGTATTGTGCATCAATGGGCGCTCTCAGGGCACCCAACAGTTGGGAACATGTTGAGTAAAATCGCGGCCAACGCTATGAAAATGTTTAGCGCTATAAAAATTTCAAATTGGCGGTGATTTTACTAATCATGATAGGGGACCTGAAAGCGCCCATTGTGCACTATATAGTTACGAATTCTACGCTACACAATATACCACTCGGTGGTCGATTGGTAAAGTAATACACCCACTACCAACTGTTATCTTAGACTGCGGTCCAATTTGCGACTTATTTCAAAAGATATATTATTAAAAATTATTAATAAAAATATTTAATGTGGAGAAAGAAAGAAATATATATAGTAATGCCATAATTTTTTGTTTTTAATTTTTTTTTATTAATTCAAATGCGAAATTTACATTTTTATCTATGGTGTCTGTTCT
Organism: Nephrotoma appendiculata; assembly: GCA_947310385.1. Lineage (NCBI taxonomy): Eukaryota > Metazoa > Arthropoda > Insecta > Diptera > Tipulidae > Nephrotoma > Nephrotoma appendiculata. The sequence goes on from OX371224.1 coordinate 59,263,042, forward strand.
TATTATAAATCCTTAACATTTATAAATATAAAAAAAAAATTGTTAATTTTAAAATTGTTGCCATAAAAATACACGGATCGAAAATATTTTATAGCAACATTTTATAGTGGTTTAGGTGGTGTAGTTAATGGCTCAAAAATCTTTTGCAAAATTTTGTTGGGATATATTTCGTTTCTTGTCTCTCATGTGCAAAAACTCAATGTTATTTCTCTTTCATTTTGCAGAAGAAAAATGTTGGTCGCAGGTAAATGGGGTATTATTCTAAACCCATCTACATATTTACGAGTATTTCCTGAGTTTCAGAAAATACTCGTAAATAGATGGTTTTAGAACAAAACGTTTAAAAACTAAATCTATAAATAGAGCTTTAAACCTCTAGATTGGTAGTTTCGAATGATTACTTTGTGCGATATAAAGCAAACACGCTTCAAAATTAGATCATATGTCACTTTTACAGAGCCTGAAAACAAAAAAATATTGCTGTAAAACAGTCATGTTTTGCTCTTAATAAGATTTAAAACTTAAGAGTGTTATTAGAGCAAAAATTAGAACATGCTGTTCTATAAAGTAGAGGTTAGAGTGCTCTTATAGCCAATATATGTATATAGCAAAATTGTTACTTGGGTTCAGAATCCCATCATAATCCATTAAAAAATGCCTGAGTTCCGTTGAACAATGACATATTTCAGAACTCATTCCAAAAATCATTTTATAGTAACATTTCTATCCAACAAACCCAATCCCATATAATCGGTTATCAGTTTAGAAATGGGTGAGTTCCAGCCCAGTAGGCCATAGTCTAGAACTTCTTCCAAAAATCATTTTAAACCCCTATTTCCATCCAACATGCCATATTTCTTCATAATTGGCTAAGAAATGGCACAATTAATACAATCACTACAGGATTTTGAAATAGGATTTCAAGCCCAAGCCGTGGCACATGGTGGCTGTGGTTTGCTTTTCACGTCCTACAGGGCTATAGGCCCGATTTTCATAAAACCAGATGGTTATTGCACATTGCATAGCTCCATGCTAGTCTATAGTACTGGGTATACCCATGATTTCTGCACTTCGACATGGGGTTCTAGTTGTGTACATTTTCATCACAGATCGTAATCTGTTGATGAAAAATCACTTTTGCACCCTGCCCTTATCGGGATTCCGACCCGATATCTCCCGATTCAAACAAACTTTAACCACTGTGCCGTTTTGTCGGTATAACAATAATATATCAGCGTATAGCTCATAATTCTCTCCAGTTGAATTCTTAATTTTTGTTTGTTGCTTCAGGAGTTTCATTTCGATTTTATCTGACGATTCATTCGCGTTTTGTGCAAGCAATTCACTTTGCTCAGTTGATTTAATTTTTGTTTGCCATTGCGACAATATTGTGTTATTGTGTAAATTTTGATTTGAAGTTTGTTTTTATGACTTTCAAATTTGAGTGCCAAAGTTAAACTGAGATTGTTGTGCAATATTTATTGAGATTATTGTTTTAAGATCATTGTTTTGAGATCAATCCTTATAAAGATCATCTTTCTGCTTATTCAGCATATCACAATGGGATAAGATTGGATTTTCACCAAGAAATGTGCTGAGCGAATTTATTTTAATTTAATCGTTCTTATAGCTATGACCTACATTCCAGCTCGACGCTCTTGCTCAGAGATTTTCCCAGACATCCAGAGAAGATTTGCAGCGACCTGCCGCTATCCTAATTTGATTTTACCGAAACTTTTATAACTCAACATTTATTTATTCATGTGCTTAATTTAACAACATACAAATATTTATTTATAAAATTTACAGCATCTTCTGAATTTCATCTAAACGTTTTCCCTTTGTCTCGGGCACGCAAAATATAACAAATAATGTACCCAAAATACAAATACTGGCAAAAAAATATGAAGCGCCATGTAATCCGAGTGACTCAAACAGCATATAAATATATTTTAAAAAAATAAATGCCAACGACCACGAAAATACCATTGACAAGGTTAAGGTGATTGATCGGATCTAAAAATAAAAAGTCTAAAAATTATAATAATACGAGTGTAGAGACATAAAACGGCTTACCTTATCAGGCAAAATTTCAGATAACACGACAAACGGTAAGGGTAAAACACCGCATGATGCCATGAAGACCAAAAACGAAAAACTGACAACTGGTATCCAAGTATAGTCCGACAGATCATATTCGAGCAATTTTAAATGTTGATATGTACCCATAACCACAAGTCCAATGCAGGTGCCAAGTGCTGAAAAGCTTAAACATACCTTTCGTCCCATCTTATCTACCAGAATTGTGGCAGCATATGACCCAAGCACTTGAATGGCACCAATTATTATAGCCGACGTATTTGGTGACATATTCGATCCACCTTCGATGAATATTGTAGCCGTATAGTTAATCATTGCAAAACATCCACAACCTTGATTTAAAAATAAAAGTCCAATACCGATTAAGATTGCCTTTAATGCTTGTCGGGTGCCAAAATCCTTATACGTAATTTTGTTGTTCGATTTATCAAAATTTTTCGTCTGAATGTTTAAACTGTCCAACTCCATTAAATATTTCTCATTTTCAATTTCACAATCGGTTGACCTATTTCGATAGTAGGCCAAGCTTTTTGCAGCCGCCCCAATTTTATTTTGTCGGACCAAATGGTGCGGTGTTTCAGGCAGGTACATTATAGCGATAAAATATACAATTGGTAGGCCAATATAAATTATGGTAGCAGTTTTATAGCTGCAATAACTTCCGATTATAAATGCTACCAAAACTCCTATATTACCTGAAAACACTAGTATTGATCCGAGTGATCCTCGTACATCATGTTCAGAAATTTCTGTTACATACAGTGGAATTATAACGAAAGTGCCACCACCAGAGATCCCACCAAGGAAACGGGCCACTAATAAATAGTACGAATCAGTGGCGAACAGTATCAATGTAAAACTTACCAATGGTGGAATTGTAACAAGCCATAAACATCGGCGACGCCCAATAATATCGACTGTAAATCCGAATAAAATCGTACCCGTTATGCCACCCAAACACATAATCGATGCAATCCAGGATAAACGTTCTGAGGTCAATGGTCCAGCAACGATTGGCGTATCATTCGATTTCAATATTGGAAATGTTGGCGAGGGCCATCCACTCGTTACACCATAGATAATTGTACTTATGTTGACTGCACACGCGGCATAATATTGATATTTTTCACTACTTCTCATAATTCTGAGAAAACACTTGCATCTTCAAATTAAAGTCAGAATCTTATTAATCCAAATTAGAAGAGCAACTGAGCTTTTAGTTAAAAATACGCTTATTTATAAATTAAACACATATTTGAGTTAGATAAAAAAAATTATAAGCAACAATTTATTCCAATAATATTTGAATTTCTTCAAAGCTTTTTCCCTTTGTTTCGGGCACACAAAAAAATATGAACACCATGCCCAAAAGACAAACACCAGCAAAAATGAACGATGCACCATGCATACCGAATATTTCGAATAGCTGGTAAATATATTTTATTGTCACAAAACTTAAAACCCAGACTAGGGCCAGTGATATCGAAACAGCTGGTGTTCGTATTTTTTCGGGCATTATTTCGGCTAACACGACATACGGTAGCGTTAATATTCCTAGTGATGCAATAAATATTGTAAACGAGAAGCTAACCACCGGTACCCATGAAAATGATGTTAAATCGTATTCCAATATTTTTAGGTATTGGTACGTACCCATAATTATTAGGCCAAAAGCGGTAACGAGCGATGACAGGCCCAGACACAGTTTACGTCCAGATCGTTCCACAAGTATTGTGGAGATATATGCACCGATCAATTGTATAACACCCACAATCGTGGCAGACGTATTAGGCGACATATTTGAACCGCCCTCTATGAATATTGTGGCAGTATAATTTAACATTCCGAAGATGCCACATGCCTGATTCAGAATCATAAGTCCGATGCTTATACCCATGGCTTTTAAGGCTGGTTTTGTAACTGAAATTTAATTTTAAACTCAAAATTGTATAAAGCTTACATTTTTTGTTATTTACCGAAATCTCTAAACGTGATCTCCATTGCTTCATCTACGATTTTAACTTTTCCGCCTCCATTTTGTCTTTTCAATACATCGAATTCCATTTTAACCTCATCATTCACGTCCATACCACCTTTAGCATTTCGAAAATAAGCTAAACTTTTTTCGGCCTCCACAAATTTATCCTGTTTCATTAAAAAGTACGGAGTTTCAGGAAGTTTCATGATGGCCAAAAAATATAAGACTGGTAGACATGTATAAATAATGGCCGATGTTTTATAACTACAGTAATCTCCGATTATAAATGCCATTACCATTCCTATATTACATGAAAACACAAGGTTTGACGTTAATGAACCTCTTATCCGATCTTCGGCTATTTCTGCTGTGTATAACGGTACTACAATGAATGTGCCACCACCAGCAAATCCACCCAAAAACCGGGCAACCAATAGATAGTAAATATTTTGTGCAACCACCGTTAGGCCAAAACAGAGCTATACAGAAATGAAAAAAAGAAATTGCGGACCACACTGTATATTTTAAATATTGAATACCAAATTCGGCAACACTAGAATCCACAAGATATGTTTTCGTCCTATTATATCCACGATGTATCCAAAAAGTATTGACCCAATGAGACCACCCAGTCCCATAATTGAAGCGACCCACGATAATTGTTCATCATTTAATGGTCCTGATGGTATGGGTGTTTCATCGCTCTTTAAAATTGGAAATGTCGGTGATGGCCAGCCGCACGTGATACCATAAATAATTGTACTTATATTCACTGCGAACGTACTATAATACTGATACTTTGTAGTACTCCGTCCCATCGATCAAATTTTATGCGCGTTATAACTTTGCGTAGAATCTCATCTATTCTACTCGAGTAAATAATATCTAGGGGTTCTTATCAATTAGACATTTTTCTTAAATCCGTATATGTATATATATATTTATTATAGGTATAATTTACTTTAAAATTACAAAATATTGATAAGAACACGCACCCACACAGCTAGATCGACACACATATTATTTATACTAAATTTAAAAATTTACAGTAACCTCTGAATCTCTTCCAGACTTTTACCTTTTGTTTCGGGTACGCAAAATAATATAAATAACGCACCCAATGCCGAGCACCCGGCAAATATATACGACGCACCATGAATTCCAAACACATCAAATAATTTGTAGATATATTTGACCCCGATGAATGCGAGTATCCACAGTATTGTCATGGCCATTGAGACGGCAGATGCTCTTATCTTATCGGGCATAATTTCAGACAAAACGACAAAGGGTAGGGTTAAAACGCCCCACGATGCAATAAATATAGTAAATGAGAAGCTGGCAACTGGAATACATGAGAATTGTGACAAATCATATTCTAAAACTTTTAAATACTGGAATGTGCCCATTACGATAAGGCCAAAGCATATTCCAACCGCCGAAACTCCCAAACAAAATTTTCGACCTGTTCTGTCCACCAGCTTTATAGATATATATGATCCGACCAGTTGAATAACACCAACAACGATTGCAGACATATTTGGTGTCATACTCGAACCACCCTCTCTGAATATAGTTGCCGTGTAGTTTAACATTGCAAAGCAGCCGCAACCTTGATTCAGTATGAGGAGGCCAACTCCAATACCCATCGATTTTAAAGCTTGTCGTGTCACTGTATAAAAATGAGATAAATAAATTTAATTTATACAGTTACATACGCCACTATATCTTACCAAAATCTTTGTAAGTAACTTTTGACGATTCCTCAACCACTTTGACAGGCGTACTACCATTTTTCAAGTTTTCGAGTTCCATTTTAAAAAAATCATTTGTTTCAACATTTGATTGCCTAACATTTCGGAAGTATGCCAAACTATTTTCCGCCTCCTCGATTTTATTCCGTTTTACAAGGAAAAATGGAGTTTCAGGTAGGCGTATAATCGCCACAAAATATAACAAAGGCAGGCATACGTAAATTATGCCCGAAATCGTATAACTACAATAATTTCCGATTATGAAGGCAATTAAAATTCCGATATTGCATGAAAAGACTAGCGTTGATCCCAGCGTGCCACGTATTCTATCTTCTGAAACTTCTGCTATATACAGCGGTACAACCATAAATGTACCACCACCGGCAAAACCACCAAAAAATCTTGCCACTAGAAGATAATAAGGATTTTTGGCCAATAATATTAGCGCAAAGCATAGAAAGTGAGGAACCACTAAACATAACAAAGACATTCGTCTCCCGATCACATCCACAATGTAGCCAAATAATATGCTTCCAGCTAATCCACCCAGGCACATCATCGATGCAATCCATGATAAAATTTCGGCTGTCATCGATCCCGATGCAATCGGTGTATCCTTCGATTCCAAAATGGGAAAAGTAGGGGATGGCCACCCACACGAAATTCCATAAATTATTGCGCTGATATTAACTTTAAAAAATTTATCAGAACTAATTAAATATGATATACCAAATTAAATTAAAAATCTTAATATACCACCAATCGCTGCAAAATATTGATACTTGGTACTATTTTTACTCATTTCTTAACGATTTCATCAATATACCAATCTAACTTTTAGCAAAATGATTCCACATAGTGTGAAGGTTATATGAATACCGAAAAGTTAACGTTTCGCAAATATTTTCAGAGGAGATTAATGGTTTCTCGACAGCTTAAAATTTCATAAAGCTTGACAACTTTATCTTGAATTTTTAATTTATTGTGTATGCCAAGATAAAATTAGCTGATTCCACACGAGTAAGTCCCGCTCATTATCTTGAGATATTCTAAGAAATGCGCTTATAATCATACAACACGTGTTCGCACCAAAATAGATTTTTATTGTTCCATAAAGGATAACTAGCGTCAAGTATTTTGATGATAATTTACATCATGGCTCCGACACAGGTAATGTTTTTATAATTGAATCGGTTTCCATTGTTTTGAGAGAGGGTTTTACGAGACTTTACCACAGAATAAATAATATATATTCTGGGACTTTATTATGTATTATCCCTCCTTTATTATAATAAAGGATATCCCTATAAATGATACATAATTATAGTACGGGGTTTAAAAAATAATTTAGACAAACCCAAATTACATTCCTTTACGTACCATTGTTAAAACATATTAAAACATTTTAACATCCCAGTACGCAATTTTTCCACTGTGTGGAAAAAATAGTACCAAATTCCATACTACAAAATATCAAAGACACAAAAATATTGATTATAAAATCCAATTGGAGAGAAATTATCTAAAATGAAAAATAAAAACGTTGGAAAAAAATGAATTGGACGATTATATAGGTAAATCAATTTATAAAACTAAAAACAACAAAAATCAATGTAAATTAAACTTAGATTCATTCTGTTAAACAAATAAATATTATATAAAACCTCTAAAATAAATTCAGAATTTTCTTGATATTAAGCGTGTGAAAATAAACATTAATAAATGGGAGCCCCACAAGTTGTGCGTATTTAAGAATGCTCAAAATAATTTAGATTTCATTCGGAACTGCCCAGACTCGGCCCTAATATGACAATATTTTGAACTAAATATTCATAACATATTTACCCCGTTCCATAATTGTGAATACGATGGTTGTGCGAATGTGTGGAAAGCCTACCATTTATTAAAGAAATCACTTGAATTGAATGTGCTTATTACACTTAAAGCAGTTCTATGTAAATGTATCATAATGAAATCAATTCAGGCTTAATAAAAGGCACACAGTAAAACATATCCACACATAGTGAAGGGTGCTCCGAAAAGAACAAGATCAAAGGAGACCGTACAGGATGCGTTTATATCTACTGATACTCGAGTTCCTGGAGTCCAATAAAGTAGTAACAACATCCTACAAAAATACAGATGGCATCAAATTTTTCGCATTCACCGCCTACTGTCGTATATACGCTAGATACCATGAGTGACCGTTCTACCACATATTATATGTACTTTACTTTTCTTTATACATACTTATGGTTCTGCACACTGGTTCTGCATGAGCTGAGTAAAAGGTTCGAGCAGCATACATTATGACGACATTGAGTTGAGAGTAAGAAAATAATTATTTCAACATTTCATTCGTCAAATTATTCGTTGATGATTCGTTTGAAAAATTGAAACAAGCATATAGTGGATAGAAAACAATAATTTATTATAAAATTTCATAAATCTTTTATTATATTTAATTACAAATCTATTTCATTCCAATCATTCCCAATATCTCTATACTGTCCTTATATCGCGCATCGCATAATTTTGTCTGTTCATTCCAGCTCTTGCGCACCTGGGACCATCGATTTCTGTGCTCTGTCAATAATTCCTCTCGTGCAATCGATGGATTGTCTAAATCATAATCCAAATTAATATTATCCTTGTTCACTTTCGATTGAATCGGCAGTAAATTTGGTATCCGTAAAATTTCTATTGGTTTCGGTGCTGGAAGCGTTGTAATATCGAAAATTTTCTTTTCGCGTACCAACTCAACTAGATCATCGCTCACTTCACGCTTTGGCACGATTAACTTATGTTTCTTATGGTGCTTAAGAATTTGAGGCTGATTTATCATCCAATCGCGGCATATCGGATACAGCGGAGAATTATCATTGTATCGGGCCAAATCTACACTTCGATCAAACAATTTCATGATAAACGACTGGTTCGTTGGTACTGCGGTACCAAAGTCAAGTTTAATTTTCTTTGGTGGACGTCCGCGTACGGGAATCATACGTTTTTCTTCTTCTGTTTGGACTTCGTCCGATGAACCATCCTCATCATTCTCCATCACATCTTTCAGGGCCCCTTTTAAACGACCTCGGGCTGTTAGCATGGTCTCTGTACGGAACAAATGACAGATAAATTTTAAACCAGCACAATATTCAAATAATCTATTTACTTTCGCTTATGTCGACACTTTCACGTTTGTTGGGTGAATTCATTAATTTCTAAAATATTTTTTTTGAATTTCAATTTTTTCAAATTCGTTTTTCGTTTGTTTATCAAAGAAATGTCAAGTAACTAAATGGTCGAATGCCCTAATAGGTATAAAATGTATCAAACTACAATGAATATTGATAGAAAGCTGTCAAATTTCATATATAAAACAATTTCCTAAAATTTGGCTAGAGTTTTATTTAATTGTACAACTTTCATAAAATGAATAACTTAAAAATAAGTGATTACAATCGAATATGTCGATTATGTTTAAAAATTGGAAGTAATTTAAATAAATTAATAGAAATTACGAACGAAATATGTGAACAAATTGGCAACGTGACCGCTGTCAAGATTAAGATCTCTGATGAGCTTCCCCAACAAATCTGCACGAATTGCAAAAAGACGATTACAAAATTTATAGAATTTCAAGAGTCTTGTGCAAAAAGTGCTGAGATGTTAAATCTACACTATTTTATTAATCAAGAGGATGAGATTGGAAAACCAACGGAGGAACCGCTCCAATTGTACTGTAAAAGTGAACCACATGAATTGGAGCAGCAATCTGATTCCTGCGATAATAGTTTAGACCAACTTCCGAATGAGATAAGAAAATCAAACCGGAATCGAAAGCTTACTAAATATCTAGAAGCAATCACAAAATGCACAAATTTGAAAGACGAGGAAGATGATCAATATGAGAAACGTACGAGGAAAGATCATAGTACTGTGATTTGTGAAAAATGTTCTGCACCCGTCAAAAGTTTTTTACTCCAGTATCATCACAATGAGCATAACAGGATCTATCCGTTTCCGTGTACCGTATGTGGAAAGCAATTTAGCAGCCCTTTTAAATTAAAACGACATAAATTTGGTGTTCACAAGTACGCGCAACTAGTTAAATGCCCAGACTGTGGTATCTTAGTGAAGGGAGTTCAAAATTTGCAGCGACACAAGCGTGGCGTTCACCTAAAAGAGTATCGAAGTGTGTGCACGATATGTAATATAAAATTTACAACGCGCGAATCATGCAAACGTCATGCAATGATTCATACCAACTTAAAACCGTTTGAATGCGAAATATGCACGGCCAAATTTCGAACGAAATCAAATTTAAGTACGCATATGCGGATTCATACAAATGAAAAACCGTTTAAATGTGAAATTTGTGATGCACAGTTTGCGTACAATGCGGCTTTGAAAAAACATGTGCAGGAGCATGTGCACGATAACGTTAACTGTAAATTTCAGTGCGAATAAAATTTTAATATAATATTGACCGTTTGTTTTATTGATAGAAATTAGTAAGGATGTGTGAATACTACTTTATTTAGACCATTTTGTAAATTTGTAAAGCTGATTTGCTGAAAATTCGGTGACATCTGCCTCGCTGAATATAAAACAAACGACATCGCGCAATTTCTTGCATTTGGCACGGCCACCGTAATTTTCTTATTGAATTGTGTTTAATAAAATTTAACAAAAAATGTCGATTGTAGAGAAATTATCAATAATGGGGATTCGAAGTTTCGGTTCGGAACGCAATGATAAACAGGTAAGATAAACCGGTACGTAACAAATACGACAGATTTTTTACCTCAATTTTTTCAGAGTATTGTCTTTAAACCGCCAGTGACTTTGATCCTTGGAGCCAATGGATGTGGTAAAACTACCATCATAGAATGTTTAAAATATGCGATAACCGGTGAGCTGCCACCAGGAACAAATAAGGGACAAAGTTTTATCCACGATCCAAAATTATCGAAATCCATTGAATCACTCGGTCAAGTTAAATTACGTGTTCGTACTTTAAAGGGCCATCAGCTAACCGTAAGCCGATCAATGAAAACTTTCCTTAAAAATAATGTTTTGAAATTTACCGCATTCGATTCGGCTATGACGCTTACTGATAGAAATGGAAGGGAGGAACAGCTTACTAATCGCTGCCTTGATGTCACCGTGGAAATGTGCCAAGCAATGGGCGTTTCAAAAGCAATTCTCAACAATGTTATATTTTGCCACCAAGAAGATTCCAATTGGCCTCTAGACGAACCAAAAAAATTGAAAGAAAAGTTTGATGCTATTTTTGGGACGACCGAGTACAATAAAGCAATTGATCGAATTACTAAAATGAGGAAACCTTATGCTGAAAAGCAACGAGAAAAAGATGGTGAGATTAAACTTTTATTACGTTATCGCAAGGAAACCGAAGAGAAACAACTCGATCTTGAAGGAGCCCAGAATAAATTAAAAAAGTTGGTGAGTGGCTTTGAAGCGTGTGAAAATGAATTGCTTCCTATTCAAACTCGTCTTGCTGAAATCCAGAAAGTTGAATACAATTTAGGCACACTACAAAGTCAAAAGGTCGAATTGAGCACTAAGTTGAAAAATTGTCAAGAACAACAGAAAATTTTGAAGGGTAAAATAAAATCTATATTCAATGGCTCCATCATTGTTCTGAACCAAGAAATTCGTAATTTCAAGGAAAATACATCCAGGAAAAATGATAAGATTTCCGGTTTTGATTCAGATTTACGTTTCTTAAAAATTGACGACAAGAAGTTAGCGACTCAGATAACTGATACCGAAAAGAATCGCACTAAGCTGTCATACCAGCGGCAGCAGGAGCAAGAGCGGCTATCGCAAAGAGCTGATGCGATTAAAGACATCTGCCGCTGTTTAAAAATTGCGCTAGACGCAGAATTTGATAGTTGTGGTGATATTCTCGGAATCATTAGCAAAATTGATGATTCAATACAAATTGAGGAGCATAAAATCACCGCGCTCGTACGAAGCCACGATGAAAACGAAAATGGTCTACAACAACAGGTTGATAAGATAAAAGGTGAAATTATAGAAATAGATAGTAATATAAAATCAAAGTCGGAACAAGTTAACGGATTACAAAGCGAGAAATCAAAATTAGAGCTCGAGCTTGATAAGATCAACCGGTCGGCTAAACAACTAGAAACAATTAAGAAAAAAATTGATGATTCTGACAAAACTTTGGATTCATACGCAGAGCAGATCAATTTACCTCAAACGAAGGCATTGATCGCCGAAGGGAAGGCCAGGAGAGACCAGCTTCAATTATCGCTCGATGAAATCGATAAAAAACTCACAGAGATGAATAGAATGTCTAACTTCCTGTCGCAAATTACATTGAAACAAGATCAAGTAAGCCAACGATCGGCCGAGGTAGCTCGCATCAAGCAAAAACATTGTGAGAATTTTAAAACCTTACTAAAAAATAACCCGACCGAATTAAATAATTTATCTCGAAATTATCGAAAGTATTTTGAAGCACTGACGAAAACATTGCAGCGAAATTTAAACGCTGAAGATCAAAAACTTAAACGGAACGAAAAAAGTTTAACCGAGTTGAAGATGATGCGCACAAACACACGAGATGAATTAAAAAAACTCGAAAAGGAGTTAACCGATAGCGAGGAGACGATTTACGAATTATGTGGCTCAACACCTTTTGAAGAAATTGTTCGTAAATTTAAAGCCGAAATTGATAAAATCCGATTTGATTATGGTGCACTCGAATCGTCGAACGTTTTGTATCAGAAATATATTGAACAAGTTGAAGGAGATCCGCATTGCCCTTTGTGCCACCGATCTATGAACAGTAACGAGACATCAAAGTTGTCGAGCGAACTGCAGGATGAGATTTATCAACTACCTGAAAAAATTGAACAGACCAAAGAGCGTTTAGATGCAAAGCAAGCTGGATACGAGAATTTACTTAAAAATCAACCGGTTAATGATAAAATCGGGTTGCTTCAAATGAACATTACTAAATTGAAAGAAAAGTTACGAGATATTGAAGGTAATTTAAAGGAAGCCGAAACGCAGAATGATTCGATTCAGAAAGCAAGAAATGATCCAATCCGCCATATGGAGATTGTTAATTCACTAATCGGAGATATGAGCATTTTAGATGAAGCTATCAAGGATGTGGCAAATATCGAGGACGAAATCACACGCTTAAAATCGCGGCTACCTGAGAATTACAATCAAAATGTTCAATCGATTGATGATGTAGAATTAGAAAAATCAGCGATTAGCGGAGAACTGAAAAATGAGCGCCTCGAATTGGATAAATTGGAGAAAAAATACGAATTCTTCATTAACAAGGTGAATGAAATACGCGATACTCGCAACAAATTAAAGGAGAAACAAATTGAACTCCAACAAAATGCTCAAAGTGGTCCTCAGCTAAATGCGCGCTTGGAAGAAATCATCAAACAAATCGAGACGCTTAAAAAGGATAGAGCCGAACTCGAACAGAAGCGGCAACCATTAAATGGCAAATTAAAATCGGCCAACGAGGAAAAAGAAAAAACTAAGGTACAAAATCGTCGTACGTTGAACGCACAGCAAAAAGAGGTGACCGAAATTAAAAATTTGAAACAACTTATAACGAAATTATCCCGGGAAATCGAAGATTTTGCCGAAAAAAATCTATCATGTGAAATCGAAAAATGTATCACAAAGCTCCACAAATTACAAGAAGACAAAGAGTTGAAGCTAAAGGAGATCGACGATATTACAAAGAAAATTGCAACACTACGAGATGAGATTGCGCAGGAGGCGATTAACGAACGAAATTTGCAGGATAATTATGAATTGAAGAACTTAGAGAGCAAGGAAAAGGAACTCCAGGTTGATCTGAATGATATGCAGAGGCAAATTGGAGATGCAGATTACTCAACCATGTCGAAAGAGAAACTGGAAAAAATCAAGCAGCTAGAAAAACTGAACAAAGAAAAGAATAAATTGGACGGACAGAAGTGCGAAGTGGAGCAGCAAATAGAGTCTGCCACCAAATTTTTGAAGCAAGATCAATATAAAAATTCATTATCTAATTATCGTTGTGCGTGTCATGAATTGGAAGCGCTAAAAGCAATTCAGCACGATTTGAAAGAGTACCAGGTGGCACTGGAATGGGCTTTGATCAAATTCCATTCTGAAAAAATGTCAAAAATCAATCAAATTATTCGTGAGTACTGGCGCTCGATTTACCGCGGGAACGATATTGATTTCATCGAAATCAAAACCGATGAAACTGGCACGGATAGTGATAAAAAACGCAACTATAATTATAGGGTGGTGCAAACCAAAAATGATGTAGAACTAGATATGCGGGGTCGTTGTAGTGCCGGGCAGCGTGTACTTGCTTGCCTCATTATTCGAATTGCACTGGCCGAAACGTTTAGTGCTAACTGTGGTGTACTGGCCCTTGATGAACCAACAACAAATCTAGACCGGTAAGTTCTATACATAACACTAAAATTTTCTTTAATTTTTTTAAAATTTAGTTCGAACATAATATCTTTATGCGACGTGCTAAAACGAGTAATTGAGGAACGCCAATCTCAGTCGAATTTTATGTTCATCATTATCACTCACGACGAAGAATTTGTGAGTGCCTTGGATCGTATCGAGAATTTTTATAAGCTTTGTCGGAACAATGCAGGTAAATCGGTCATCGAATTAGTCGACCAACATTAAAATTAATACATGACATATACAAAATACTTTTTTCTGAATTAATTTGAAGAATTCCAGCGTAGAAGTGCGCTATTTGAAATAAATCTGTTATACATTAAAAAAAACTGGTATACTTCTAATCTGAACCTAATTTCATATTACACATGAGGCAACCCCTTTTCTTTCGACTTTTGTACGATTTTTGTTTTTCGAAAAATTGATTTTATTCATTCCACCGTAATCTGCCATAGCATAATTATCGTTTCGCGCGACACGAGATCAATAAATAGTTTGTGTGAAATAATTAAAACTATATAGTGCATTCTTGTAAATAAATAGTTGCAAAGCTTAAATAAAATTTATTAAAATGGTTCCTCCAGTGAAAGTTTACGTGATTGGTGTCGGTATGACAAAGGTATGTAAAATAAAATGTTATGATCATTCACCATACAACGCATTACATTTTTTAGTAAACACTATGAGCAATTTGTATTTTTCAGTTACCTAATTTTATACATGTTATTTAAAACTATTATTTATATCTGATTTTGTAAAATTGTTAATTTAAAAATATTAATACCTTGATTACTGAAGTTACTTGACGCTTTTACAAATGGCGGCACAATCTACATAATATGTACATATTGCCAAACGTTAGAAATATTGGATTTTCATTGGCTCGGTGGATGTTTTTAATATTCAGGAAAATTTATATTGTGCGGAAAATATTTTGCATAATTCCTGATTCCGTTGTTTACTTTTGCATCACCACCGGCTTATACCGCTATTATAATAATAAGAGGGTGGTCCTTTTATAATAATAAGAGGGTGGTCCAAAATCAACAATCCTACATTGCTGAGTAATATATTTCCGACTTGTTTATAGATAAGGCTTCTATGTCAGTCCCGTTTGATTTTAAAACATTGCAGATTTTTGATGCTGATGGATCAGACTTGCTTCATTTTATACTCGTTGGTTCGAATTATAGATACACAAGAAGAGTTGTGTTTCGAGAAATATGTCCCAGTTAAAGTGCGATAGATCGAAGCTCGCCATATACATAGTTGCCGCCTCGTATCACCTCTACTAAACACACTTCAAATTGTATAATATACAAATCTCTGTTATCTAACATAGATAAATGCTAAATTTGCAAATTCACCTCCTATCTTTGTTTATTAACGAACAACGATAATAAATTCAAGTTCTTGGTCCAAAGTACTAAATATGTTTTTGGGTTTGTAACCGAGATCGATGTCTTATCTCTAGTACCGCAAGATAATTTTTTTCATAGTATATCTACATTTATTTGAATTTTACACTTTTGAATTTTCTATATTTTGTAGAATATTTTTTGAGAATGCCTTTGCCTTATTAATCTTGCACATCAATTTTAAAGTTCCCAATAGTAGCATTACAATTAACAAAAAACATATGAGTGTTACGTAGATTTGAAATGGATTTAGATCGATTTCAAAACTAAAAAATTCAATAATTAGAAAATTGGGGTTCAAATTGAGAGTGACGCGCCCATACAACGCTTCTTGATTTTATTATTTTGTAAGCTCTAGCCTCTCCTCTCTTTTCCCATCCCCGCCTTCCCGTGGTGAACCCTGTTATCCTAAGGGTAACAGAAGGGGCTCTGGGGCACGACTGAGGGGGTAGTTTGTAATTTTGTATCAAATAATTTTAAATAAATTGTGGTTTAATTGCATCTAGCTGCTTCAGTCACTCAAGCTTAGGTGGCACTGCATACGCCGATAGCTGCATGACTAAGGGGATGCTTAGTCTTAAGTATGCGAACTCCGAATTAGGCGACATTCGGTTTCAAACCCTAGCCTTCCTATGATAATGCAGAGCTCTGTCATAGGTGACCGTTATTTCTCATGCTACTCGTGGGAACAAATATGATATCAAAAAATAAACAAATAAACCAAAAAAATGAGATTGATGCTTCTCTAACAGCATCAAACCAACATTCTAGTGAACCTGCAAATGCACTTATAATAGAAAGAGGCGCAGGTCAAACTACACCAAATCCTAATATTGTAAATTCTGAGGATAATGAAAATATTAATGAAATTCAATTTTCTGCCGCGGAAGAGAAAGAGTTTGGGAAATTGAGAGGAAGGGGCTATAATGCTATTGTAGCTAGAATATTAGTTTTAGATTCTGGAGTCAAACCTGAAAATTATTCTGAAACTGCCGCTGCTAAAGCTAACCTAAAACGAGAATTGATTTTGAGACGTTTTTTTATATTAAGGCAAAAAGGTTTTTCGATCGAGGAATCTCGTATAATCGCATCACATCCTTCAGTGTCTTTAGTTCAAATTGAAAATTTTCTACGACGAGAACCACATGCCAAGAGTACGGATTCTAAACCAGACTCAACGAAAGTTCTACCAACAAGGGTTGTTCGCGTTATTGTGAAATCAGCGATTCCTGGAGATATCTTAAACAAACTCGAATTACGGAAGACAGTAGAGGAGATACAGAAAAAAGCACGTAAATGGAGAGGAGGAACCGGTATAAGACCAAAATTCATTAGCCATTCTCTTGATATAGATGGCGGATGGTTGGAAATGATATGCGCTGGCAATATCACATCAATATGGTTAAAAAAGAATATTACTTCTTTAAGGCCATGGCCCGGAGCGAGACTAAAAGTTATGACAGAAGTTAAACACGAAATGGAAATTGAATCTTACGAAATTGTTGGCACATTTCCTAACAGTGTAGAACACACACCCAAAGGTATCATTCGTTTTATTGGAGCCCAAAACAAGGGCCTTCTAACGAAACATTGGCAAATAGTTAATCGAACAGACAAAGATACTCAGGTTGAATTAACACTAAATGTTGATAAAGTATCAGCCGAAAAATTAAAGGAACTTAATTACAGCATCTGTTACAAATTTGGAGAAGTTAAGCTCAAAATAAAACGCAATAAGCCAGGACGAAAAAATCAGCCACAAACATCAAGAGGCAGGTCGTCGAAAAACGCTAATTTCGGTTCATCAAAGAAATCCAGCCCCCCAAACCGATCTGACTCTCGAAACAGAAATTACAGCAGATTTGGACAAAACAGAAACAACCCCGGACCATCACCATTAAATAGGCAAATGGAACGATCGAATGCAGGTTTAGACAGGGATCCAGTTAATCGGTCGAACCGCCGCTTTCAATTCTTAAGACGATCTGATAATGATAATACTAATCGCAGTAGCGGCAGCCGAGGTGACACAGGTTCACAAACTCGATATAATTTAACCAATTCAAGAAATTTCTTGTCTGAACCATCGATTCCTAACCAACCAAATGAATTTGGAAATAACATTGATGAAATACGATCGTTAATCAATCAAAGGCAACCTGCGTCAAATAACGATTATGAAATGTTTTCTAGAAAAAGAGATAACAATTATCCTTCTGCGCGAGAGAATGATAATTACTACGATAATACGTCGTACGGAAATACAAATCGAAACTATGGAGATTCAAATTTTAGAGACTTCGAAAATGATTCCGATTTCAGAAATAGAAATACAAATTTTCGAAATCTTGATTTTAAAGATAGAAAGTCAGATTATCGAGATTTCCGAAATAGTTCCGATTTTAAAGATAGGAGTTCAAATTTCCAAGATTCTGGTTACCAAACTAATTCTGATTTGAGAGAGAGAAATTCAAATTTCCGGGATTCTGGTGCCCAAAATAATTCTGATTTTAGAGAGAGAAATTCAAATTTCCGGGATTCTAGTTTCCAAAATAATTCTGATTTTAGAGAGAGAAATGCAAATTTCCGGGATTCTAGTTTCCAAAATAATTCTGATTCTAGAGAGGGAAATTCAAATTTCCGGGATTGTGATGTCCAAAATAATTCTGATTTTAGAGAGAGAAATGCAAATTTCCGGGATTCTGGTTTCCAAAATAATTCTGATTCTAGAGAGAGAAATTCAAATTTCCGGGATTCTGGTGTCCAAAATAATTCTGATTTTAGAGAGAGAGCTGCAAATTTCCGGGATTCTAGTTTCCAAAATAATTCTGATTCTAGAGAGGGAAATTCAAATTTCCGGGATTGTGATGTTCAAAATAATTCTGATTTTAGAGAGAGAAATGCAAATTTCCGGGATTCTGGTTTCCAAAATAATTTTGATCCTAGAGAGAGAAATTCAAATTTCCGAGATTCTGGTTTCCAAAATAATTCTGATTTTAGAGAAGGAAATTCTAATTTTCGAAATTCTGATTATAATGAAGATACTCCAATTAACTATGGCGGAAACTCGTCAAGGATTGGAAATTCTAGTTACCGTAATAATTCCGGAAATTCATCTAACAGTGACAACTTCAGGAGACCTAGGTTCCAAAATTCTTCAAACAATTTCGGAAATTCTTCATCAAATTATGAAAACTCCAACTTTGATAATAATAGGAATAGCCGAAGCGTCGGCACATCACGGTCGGGTGTGTGGGCCAGTTTTGATTCGAATCGTAAATCATCACAGAATAACAATATTGGTTCAGGTGGTTGGCAACGTCGATAGTCACATGTACAACAATATTGCTTATCCTAGGTTGAAAAGTTCGATCTTAATTGCCAAGGATAAAATCATCAGAAACGGTGTGAATTAAGTAATAAAATTTAATTAATTTGCTATATAATCTTTTCTTTCTCAAATTTATAAAACCACTGGCGGTAATTATTATTTGTTGGGCCGCACAGAATACATTTTTATTGACTTGGAAAATCCAATAACCAAAATCAAAAAGTACAAAGGCATTTATTCATAGTCGTCTCATCAAATATTCATACATTCACCAAGTATTTGTTTTGTTGTGATCGTTTAAAAAAATTACAATCATGTAATATAAAATTGACCATGGATACCACAAATTATGTTGTTAGTTCGAAAAACCAGGACGGCGTGAAAATTTTGATTATCCTCAAATGGCGCAAGAAGCAGTTCAAAAGGCCCTTAAGGATGCAAACATTCATTACTCTGAAATTAAGCAAGCGTGTATTGGTTATGTTTATGGCGATTCAACATGTGGACAACGAGCGCTTTACGAAATTGGAATGACTGGTATTCCAATGTACAATGTAAATAATAACTGTTCGACTGGATCAACAGCCCTGTTCCTAGCCAAACAACTTATTGAAAGCGGAAATAATGATTGCGTGCTTGCATTGGGCTTTGAGAAAATGGAGCGAGGCTCGTTGGTCGCAAAGGTTACAAAATTAAATTATTAAATTTTTACATGAAATTCAAAATTTGTATCCGATTTTTCTTAGTATACAGATAGAACAAATCCAATGGATAAACACATTGAAACAATGTCGCAGATTCATGATATACACGGGGGGCCATTGACTCCTCAACTTTTCGGTAATGCCGGTATCGAGCACATGAAAAAGTACGGAACGAAGCCAGAACACTTTTGGAAAATCGCATATAAAAACCATAAACATTCCGTTAATAATCCGTAAGTTTTGAAAATTTTTTGATTGTTTCCATTTAAAATACATATCAATACTTGATGATTTTTGCCTTGTTCTCAGATATTCACAATTTCGCGACGAGTACTCATTAGAACAAATTAAGGGTTCTCCAATCGTACACGAACTGTTGACTAAACTTCAATGTTGTCCGACAAGTGATGGTTCAGCGGCTTGTATTCTAGCAAACGAAAGTTTCGTTCGCAGACATGGTTTAGAACATCAAGCGGTCGAAATCGTGGGCATGGAAATGTCAACTGATTTATCGTCGACTTTTGATGAAAAAAGCATGATGAAAGTTGTTGGTTACGATATGACACGAAATGCAGCTTCCAAATTATTTGGAAAAACAAACTACAAACCCCAGGATGTTCAAGTTGTCGAACTGCATGATTGCTTTTCTGCGAATGAATTAATTACCTATGAGGCACTTGGTTTATGTGAACCCGGAAAAGCTGGCGAATTAATTGATCGCGGCGATAATACATATGGTGGAAAATATGTAATTAACCCAAGTGGTGGTTTGATTTCAAAAGGGCATCCACTTGGAGCAACAGGATTGGCACAGTGCTCGGAATTATGTTGGCAGCTACGTGGGGAGGCAGATAAACGGCAAGTACCTAATTGTACTTTAGCGCTTCAGCATAATATCGGTCTTGGTGGTGCAGTCGTTGTTGGACTATATCGACTAGGGTTCCCATATACCAGAAAATCAAAGTTGTAGGTTGTGATGTTCGGATTATGCGCACGGTTATAATTTTTATAAAGATATTTTTTTAAATAATATGAGGACTGAGGTTCGATTATGGGGTATTTAATTATTTTCGTTACAATTATTTTTAATGTGGTTCTTTATATTTTTATATTATATTCTGTAAATAAACATACATATATAAACAAATAATTATGATGGTGAATATGTGAAATAGATTACAATGTTGTCAAGAATGGAAATTTGTTTTTGTTTTATTAAATTGGGCGGAATTAAGGTCTGAATTATGTATTTAAAAATCTTAAAAATAGACTTCGATTATAAGTATGGAGTAAGTATATACATTATGTACAATTTTTAATAGTTAATGTTTTTAATTATATACTTTATATGTTAAGCCTAAGCCTAGTACTCAGTTCGATTTCACGGGAAATCTTCATTCGATTTCACTAAATTAAAATTAGAAATGAAAAATTCCACTTCTGTTTTCATTTTATAGTACTCAGAACTGCTTTGAAACTTGACGATTTTTGATTTTGTATGCCCATAGAGCCCCGTTAAATTAAAGTTATTCTTCTAATAAACAGCGGCATTAGGCATTTAGTTATCAAGCCAATAAACTTAAACTATTAGGCAAAAGCGTTGTTTCAAGATTTGTTTGCTTTGCTAAATTAAAGTAATGTTTAGGATGGAGCGCAGTGCATATGCTTAAAAATTTTACATATCGATAGCTTCGAAACCGGGTAATATTGCAATCGAATCATAGGATATTCTATGAATTATGTGGAGTATTTATATTATCCGTTCCGTACTTGCAGGAACTGAACGAAACGGATAATATAAATACTCCTATGAAAAAACATGTAACAATGTTTTTTTTTGTCTGATACGAAAAATGAAGGAACTGAAAGGAACGGATAATATAAATCGAGCTTCATAACAATTCCAATTCCACGGTTCCACATCTTGCTTCATTCGTCGTGATTCTGTCCTGGTTTCCTACCCCTTCACCAACGAACCGTCTTTAGTCAAAGAATTTGAATTAAAGGTAGAATGAATGATAGCAGCTGTCAAACGAGACAAATCTGGAGGGTAAAAGAGAAAGCATATAATACTAGGTTTACACCAGAGCTACTTTAATAGTATAATACAGTATTGTGCGAATTAATGCGAACATAGGAAATTATTGAGACAAATTATTTATTATTAATTTTTTTTATTAAAATGAATATTAATAATATATGTGTCCACCTTTGGCCTTAATGACATCTTACACACGGTTAGGCATTGCATTAATTAAATTTTGACAATTTTCTGTTATTTGTGGATCCGGGAACCAAACCTCGATAACAGTTTCCACCCCTTTTTTTTACTGTTGTACAGTCTTGTTTCCGACTCTAACCTTACATATGGCCCATAAATTATCTATCAGATTACATATAGAGAGAGTGAACATGCTAATTGGCCAACTCAGGACTAGAGAAAAGTTTTGTTGTCGGACGAAACGCGTTTTTTCGTGCAGGGACAGCGTTCACGGTCTGTACGAAAATGTGCAGGGGAAAAATTGACAGCGAAACATTTCGAACAAACAGTCAAAAATCCACCAAAAAGATGTTTTGGGGATGTTTTTCGTATAAGGGCACACACAATCTAGTACCCGTGGAAGGCATGATGAACGGCTTGAAGTACAAAGCTATGCTGGTGCGGAAATTACACCGTAATTAGAAAAAAGTCGATGTTGGCGAAAATTTTATTTTTCAACATGATTCATCGCCATGCCATAAATCGAAGTTGGTACCAAGTTACCTTGAACAGAAGAATATTTAATTCCTCGATTGGGCTGACAATTTAAGGGGATTGAATCCGATAGACAATTTATGGGCCATTTGTAATGTTAGAGTTCGGAAACAAGGCTGTACAACAGTAAAAAAAGATGGAGGAAGTTGTTATCGAGGTTTGGTTCCCGGATCCACAAATAACAGAAAATTGTCAAAATTTAATTAATGCAACGCCTAACCGTGTGTAAGATGTCATTAAGGCGAAAGGTGGACACATATATTAATTAATATTCATTTCAATAAAAAATATTAATAATAAATAATTTCTCTCAATAATTTCCTGTGTTCGCATTAATTCGCACAATACTGTACTTTATTGCTAATAAAGTATAATACCCGGCCAGTTTACATCACAAGCGGTGTAAACCCATACTACACTGCTCGTTAAAAAAACCCGGACACTACATTTTTTCAGTAAATATTTGTGTTAACGGTAACTATTCGCGTTATGGTTGTACGAAATAATATAATGTGCGCCAAAAGGCACTAACGGATCAAGTTTTCGTTTAATAAAAGTAATCACAGGATCAAAACATTTGAAATAACAAAATTACCGAAAAACGGATATTGATATATCTTCATCTTTATTTAAATAAAAACCAACAATCAATCTAAGTGGTCGGTACTCTCTAGTATCGAGTATTTTCGCCACGAGCTCTAATCACATCTAGCATTCTTTTTGGCATACTATGTACAAGGTTTGCAACGTACTCCTTAGGTATCATTTCCCATTCTTCCTGCAGAGCTGATTGAAGATGGTGCAAGGTTTCTGGAACGACTTTCCTTTGCCTTAAACGACTTCCTAGCATATCCTACATATGCTCAATGGGATTAAGGTCAGGGCTGCGAGCGGGCCAAACAATTCGATCAATTTCCACCTCATCCAAATAATTGTTGACCACGTTTGCAACGTGGGGCCTGGCGTTCTCATGCATTAGTTTAAATTGCTGTCCAATAAATTGAGTGTATGGAACCACAAATTCTTCTAGACATTCCACGATATACCTTTGGGCAGTTATAGTGCCGCCGCGTAGAAATACAAGGTCCGTATGGACCTCTTTCTATAGAAAAGCCTGCCCACACCATTAGTGAGCGGCCATGAAACGGGACTCTTGGGGATATGGCACATTGTGAATATCGCTCTTTCCCGTCCATCCGGTGATCGCAGACGGAACCTTGATTCAACACGGACTTCCAGTCGTCCGTAGTCCAACTGACGTGGTTCGAGCAAAAGTCAAACGGTTTCTTCGATGAGCTGGGCGAGGCTCTGACCCTGTAGCAGCCCTCCTGGACTGCAATCCATGTTCATTTAATCTTCGCGATGCTGTGCTAACTAATATTGACACCACGTACCTGTGCCAATCGAACAGCGACGATTCTAGCTGTTTGGAAACGATGTCGCAGTACCTTTAATACCATAAACCGATCGTCCCGCTCATTTATTGCTCTTTTACGACCTGATTCAACCGTTCGCTCATACAGACCAGTTTCACGATATCGTTTAATAGCGTCTTGAACTGTACTTCGAGGGAAATTTAGGTGGGCAGCAATATAACGCACGTAGCGGACATCCTCACTCAAAGCGATTACTTTTGCGATATTTTCTGGTTTCATAATTATAATATTTGCTAATAATAATAACTAAGCACTGTTAACGTTAACTGTAATAATAATACTAACAATAAATGCTACTTTAAATGTTTCAAAACAATTGATAGATGCCCATTTATTTAGAAACGTAACAATCGAAATTTTGAATATTTTTCATTTATTACACTTTGTTGCTGTGATTGGATTTTAAATAAAAAAATTACGGTTTCTGTTACACCTATTTTTCGGTTATGTACTATTTAATATGACAGCGCCTTTAAAATAGCGTAATTGCTCTAGAAATTGAAGATTTACGAAGAAATTCAAGTGTCCGGGTTTTTTTGACGAGCAGTGTATAATACTATATTACTATTTTTGTTGACAAATATAATTTTTTTTTGTTTAAAATCACAAATGGAAATATATATCCAAACAAAAAATGTCTTTACCGGCCAATTGACATAAATAATAAACAAAATTAATGTATAATAATAATAAATTAGAGTTTAAACCACGACTGTAATACCAATATTTTTTTGATAGCTATTATACTTAGCTAATAGTAAAATAGAACGTGATAAAGTATTTCAGTTTGGGTTTACACCAACATACTTTTTTGCTACATACTTTTATTCTACTGGTGTAAACGGGGTATTAGCACGGATTTTTTTTTTTCGGTAAAAAATTGTATTTATAGTATTCCAAAATAAAAAGTAATTATGAAAAGAAAAGCACGTAGAATATGTACGTAGTAATAAAAAAATGCGACACTGTAATATAACATCTGTTTACAAAAAGAAAAAGTCCAACAACCAACATTTTTTAATTAATTTTTTCTGATTTCTAAATAAAAATATAGATAATTTTATCACAATCACTTTGCTTTTAACACAATTTTCATTTTATTTTATATAAACTCGAATTTTTCGATGCGCATTTTGACAACATTTCTCGAAACACGTTATTTCAATGTTCAAAGTTTTCAATATTTATTCACAAACGATGCACTAGTGCACGATACACAAACTGTTTTATAATATTTTATTTTTTTTAATTAATAATATCACGATTTTTTAAGAACACAAAATTTAGCGGGTTCTTTTTTACAACAACAAAAACTTGTCTGGTTAGCTTTTTCTTTGACATCTGAGACCACGATATGCTTTTTTTATATAACCATCATATTCCCACATGACTCAAAAGAGATAGCAAATATTATATTGATTTTATAAGGCAAAAAATACAGTTGCAGCTCTATATTCTTTAGTTTGGGGGTGAAGAGGAAAGAAACTAAGTGTGGAATGGCGGGATAAGACATGGAACTTTTGCCCTACCCACACAAAACACAAAAGGGATATATATATATATATATATATATATATATATATATATATATATATATATATATATATATATATATATATATATATATATATAATTTTTATGTATTAAATAAATTTTTATAAATATTTTATATTATATTTATAAAAATAAATATGTATTATACATTTTTTGTATGTTAATTATATAAAACATATTAGAGAATATATATTTTGCGTTTTGATGTGCTTGTTTGTTTGTTTCTTAGTTTTTTGCGGTCAGATATTTCTATCTATATGACCTAATGTTCCATTGGTCCAGAAAAATGTTCTAGAACCTTCTCAAGGGAAGGGCTAGAACTCTGGATAAGTTTGGTTTTCAAATTATATTATTTAAGTTTTATTATATTGTTTGTATTCAATTATATTTTTGTTGTATTATATTTTAATTGTTTATTACTATTTTTAGTTTTAATTATTAACGATTCGAATTCTAGCACCCAAACGACGAAGTTATCGATTCAAGTTCTAGAAAACGAATGGTTTTGATGTGCTTGCTCACCGCATACAGAAAATCAATTTATTTTTGTCAAAAAAATAGTCCAATGAACCAAAAAACGTAATTTCCCTCCAGGCCAGGCGTAACATTAACGTACGGTTTACGAAGACTTAGCTCTACTAAAGTATTCGCAAACGTTACGCATAACCCTTTCCTGACCCGCATACACAATTGTGTATGTAAATTTCGATTACGACAAATGAAGATGTCCAACATAGAATTAGGTGGTAATTAAAGACCATTGTACACATTTGTGTAAATCACTTAATTTTGTTTTCGTCCGAAAAATAACATAGAAAATATAATAGTGATAAAATAATTAATATGTTATCAAGAACAAATAAATTATATGTTATGTATATAATTAATTTGTTATCAAATTATTATGCTTTTTTCAAAAAGAATTCCGATTTAACTAAGATCCGTTAAAATACTGAAGACATTACAACCTGTCATTATTTACATACACATTTGTGTATGGTGAACGTAAATTGGACCAAAAAAAATTTTTTTTTTTAACTCGAAAGGGATAAACGGTACGGATGTGGTACGTAAAGTATATTTTTGTCACATGAGAAGTGAAACAAATTAGCGAAGACTTTTTTATGTGTTAGTGTCTATAAACTGTTCATAATGTGTACGACAAAAACGTAACATTTATGAGCCGTATTTGCGTATCTTTGGCGAGTCACCTGCGCGTGACTTTTACGCTCGGTTTAATTCGTTGGAATTACTTTATTGCCAAATAAAAAACCAATAATATTTTCATCTTGTATTTATTTAAATAAAATCTATCTTAATTAATATGATATAATAATAAAATTAATTTCAAAAGGACTTTTAATTGTATTATCCCAAATGACTATTCATACTTGAAACACAAAAAAGCTAATTACAAATTTAAAGCATGAAGCTACACAGTTTTTCTTACCTAATAGGAATGCTCTTACTGGGGCATCACAAATGAACGTCCTTATTTTAAGGCAAAAGTTCGACCAACAATATAATATGATCAATCACGAATAAATTCATTGCACACAAAAACTTAAACTACGACTCTATAAAATATAAAATATACAAAGAAAGCAAAATATACTGTAATAATAAAAATTAAGTATAGGTATCAATACCAATACAATAACAGGCCATTTCTTGTTAAAATCTTGTTTGTATATGTAAATCCAAAAAGAAATGAGAATTCCATACAAAACGAAAAAAAATTACATGGCTACATAAAAACAATTTCATTATTTGTAATAAATAATTTGTATCGTTCAAGTTAAATTGAATAATACATTGCAAGAAATAAATAATGATATTTTGTTATTGAATTATTTAAAACAAAAATTGTTTTCAGAAAACTTTTCATTCAGTAATATTCCAATTAAACTAGCAACTTATTTTTACACCGTCGTAAACTCGTAACAACAAATAAAATAAAAACAAAAATACACGAGATTTTTTACTGCCGCTCTTCCATGCTTTTTTACTTATTTAGTAAACCAAAATATGTTGAACGGGATGGGTGTACGTCTTTGCGTATGACAACAAAATATTTTGTTTTTATTTTTGTTCAAATAAAACTTGATTTTTAAGTAATGTGGTGTAATAAACCAAAATACATTTTAATTAATCAATACTAATGATAAGCCCAAATGCGTGATTTAGTTGGTCGTACCGTTGTACATAATAACTAAAAAAAATCCAATTTGATCGACAATTGGATTATTTTTGTGGGCTTGTGTAAAATTTACAGTAAAGAATTAAAATTACGATACCGATATTGAAACTTGAGAAGTAAAATATCACACATAATAATTTTGTGTATTATGTGTACTGTGGTAAAATCTTTCTATGTTTTACACTACATAGCAGATTACAAAAATAATATACAAAACACAAACGAATATAAATAAAATTTTATACCCTCTAATCTAAAATTCATTACACAAATAAAATGTGTGAAATTAAGTTCATTATTTTCTTCAGTACTGTATGTCGTGAAACAAAACCAAAACAAATAATACAAGAGGGCCAAGAGAAATTAAAAATCTTATACGCGCACGTGTCATTGAAAAATTGTGTTGTTACTTTTATCAGTAAGTTGCTAAATGAAAAGTTACTCAATAGGGAAATATTTTTATTGGAAATGTTTCTCAAAATATCAATATTTATCGTGATCCTTCAGATAAATTATGTTTGTAGATAATAAAGCAGATTTATTGGGACAAATGAAGAATTTTTTTTGTCCTTTGTAATTTTTTACTTACTCGTATGGCACCCGCGATTTTGTTTGGATTTACCTATACAAGCTTATGGCATTTTTTATATAGAAAAATGGCCTATTATGTAGTGGTATTGATAGGTATAGTAGTGTGGTATCAAAAATAACGTGCGTAAACTATTCGTAAACCGCACATTTTTAGTGTATACATTTTTGCGCCTGGAGAGTTATTATATGTTTCCCAGGTTAAAACCCATTTGTTGAACGGGAATCGAAAATTTTATGGTAACCCAAGCATCGCTACTTCCAACTTATTTCGATTTTTATGGAACAATTGTTGGAACTAAGTTCCACGGTCAAGTTCCATTTTATTACAAGTTTTACTATGAACTGTGGAACAAAAACCCGTTACTCAAAGAACTGGATGTTATGCGAGTTCCATTTCTTCCATCAAATATCTCAAAAATGTAACGAAAGCTGGAACTGTCAAAATGAGTTCCATTATCCCAAGTATAACAAAATGGAACTCATTTTGACAGTTCCAACTTTCGTTACATTTTTGAGATATATCATGGAAGACATGGAACTCGCATAATATCCAGTTCGTTGAGTTACGGGTTTTTGTTCCACAGTTCATAGTAAAACTTGTAATAAAATGGAACTTGACCGTGGAACTTAGTTCCAACAATTATTCCATAAAAGTCGAAATAAGTTGGAAGTAGTGATACTTCGGATGATATCCCAAGTATCACTACTTCCAACTTATTTCGATTTTTACGGAACAATTGTTGGAACTAAGTTCCATGGTCAAGTTCCATTTTATTACAAGTTTTACTATGAAATATGGAACAAAAACCCGTAACTCAACGAACTGGATATTATGCGAGTTCCATGTCTTCCATGAAATATCTCAAAAATGTAAAGAAAGTTGGTACTGTCAAAATGAGTTCCATTTTGTTATACTTGGGACTTGGGAATGGTAAATGACTGGTCGAAAAAAACCATTACCATTTCCCATTACCATTTATCATTGAACCGGAATTCGAGTGCTGCTGGGTATAAACGAAAAGGCTTTTATTTGAGAAATCTGTTATACACCTTTTCCGGGCCGCGATCTTAGAGCGTGTTTCAATTGGTTTAAATACCGCATAAAAAGTTAAAAATTGTGGTGAATAAAAATGTCAAACTTTTTATCCGCTTCAAGAGCTGATAAAATTTTTATATGGAAAACATTTGGCTGACAAAAAAAAATGTTTATAAATAAAAAATTTTGTGAAAAATTGCAATGATATATGTATATGTAAAAAACTGACCATAATTGACTAATGTATATTTAAAAAGTATTTATTTTACATGTTTTCATATTTAAATTGTCTATATATGTTCACAATTAAACGTAAAATAAGCAACCATGTTACTGTCAAAATTTTACCCAATTGAAACAGATAAAAAGTTAAAAAATATTTACCACGAATAAATTTTTAATTTTTTATGCGGCCAATTGAAACACGACCTTATACGTATATGCCCCATTTACATGCGACCAACATTTTTCTTCTGCAAAATTTTGTAGGTAAATAAGAAGCATCCGCTATATAAAAATATTTAATGTGCGAAAAAGACAAATATATATAATAATGCTATAATTTTTTTACAGAATAATTATTACTTTATTTTTATTAAACGAGTATGGTTATTTAACTAGTATACACATTCGTGTATGGTGTGTTTAAATTGATGCAAAAAAAAATTTGGTCTGGCCGAAAAAGGGATATAAGAAATACTGTTATACTACCCCAGTAAACAAAAGCACGTTTAAGTTAAATGTAAGTAACGTGATTACTAAACGTTTACTTTTCGTTACCAAACACTTTATTTTTTAAGAACGATGTCCTACGGATGTTACGTGTAAGTAAACGTTTACCGATAACGTTTAATAATTGTTAATTTTTTATGTTTATGTAACAGTAATTATACAACGTTTAAATATTGTTAATTATTAACGTTTATTTATTGTTACAAATTCAACGTTTAATTACCGGTAACTTAAAATATAAAAACAACGTTGAATCAAAACTGAAAATTAGTAAGTAATATTAATTTAAATAAAAACGTAATTTCAACGAATAGAGAAATTGTATTTCTTATAAAATATATTTATTATTTCATTGTAAATGAATTCAAATAAAGACAAAAAATATGGAAACTATATATAAACTATTTTTGTTGTTGTTGTTGTTGTTGTTGTTTAAACCTCCTCATTCGGGCGTTGTACATCTGTGCCCTTATCGATTTGATGTAATCATTGAAGTGTTTTGTTAATTCTCCTTTCCAAGCCTCTGAAATGAAGAAAATATATTCAAATATTATCAATTAATTTTACTTAGTTATAGTCCTTACTAAATTACGCCATATTTAGGGATTTTAAATCGCCAAATCGTTTTCAATCGTGAGATCCGTCCCAATTGTCTCAAAATCTTTATTAAATGTGATCAAAATCTTTATTAAATGTGTGTGTGTGTTAAAAATTGTTTATGTTTCAACGTTGTTCAACGGTTAAAGGTGTTACGTTTGTGTAACGATTATTATTATTGATTTTTTACCCTGGAGATATACTCGACGCGACCGACGTGACTAAGTTAAACTTAAATAAAAAGTAGAACTATGAGAATTTATACTAAAGCAATTATACTCGACGCGATTCAGACGTGATAACAAAAAAGTTGATTGAACTTTAACTTTTTGTTGTTGTTTAGTACTAAAGTGACATCTTACAGAAATTTCATGAAATAATTAACCAATTTTATTTTATTTTTGTTACCATTTTGGCCTTTTGAAAAAACAACTGCGCGTTTTTCTTTCAAGTACTAACTTTTAATATTTTAAATTTTTATTATTTCGCAAAAAATGAAATAAATATAAAATAAATAAAAAGAAAGTCAAAAGTTAAATAAATGTCAAAAACGTGAATTCATATATTGAGTTTATCTTGGGTATACACGTAAGCGCGTTTTTGACATTTCGTACATCTCCAGCATTAACGTTTATAAATGGTTAAATGGGTTACGATTAAATAATGTTAAAAAATAATGCAGATTATAACACGGCTTCTCCACCTGCTATCTTATACTGTTTATATTGGAGGTTGAACCTAGGTTCAACCTGGGTTGAACCTTCAACATAAACATCAAAAATTAACTTGGAGTTAACTCGACTCAATCCAAAAAAATTCTTAGGTCGAGTTAGCTCTGGTTAATATAAACGCCCAGAGTCGAGTCGAAAAACAACAACAAAAAATAATCAGTAAAGTAAAAAAATGGCGATTTTTCATATTTTTCTTGTACGAGGGAGTCTGTGTCTAAATACGGCAGCATATTTTTGTGATTTTTGCGATTTTTTATTTTTCGAAAGTTCGAAAGAAAAAGTTAGAATGATTTTTTGAAAGAAAAAAATTTGACATTTAAAACCTGATTTCGACTCAACCTCAAGATAACTCTCCAATATAAACACTAGAAGTTAACTTCAAGGTTAACTTAAAGATAACTACAAGTTGACTCGACCTGGGTTCAACCTCCAACATAAACAGTATATCTGAATGCTATTGCAATCTACTTTCTCTTTCTATCAAAATTTGCCAAGATGGAGTCTGGTGTGGTAAACTTGCTATAATTTGACGTTCAGAAATCATTCTTAAAAAATATTTATAAAATATTTATATAATTTTATTAATATAATTTTTTTAAATTTATTTGGTTATTTATTTTTTATTTATTGAAATATGTATGTATCACCAGTATGAAAGCGAAACAATTTAGTAGATGCAATATTGAAATGGAATATTGATATATCGCCATATTGAAACGTCAAAATATGTATGCTATATACATGCTATCGAGTTCTGCCGACATAGCATGTATTCATAGCATACAGATATTATGGCGTGTCTCCACTTGCCATTTGATCGAAATTTTCTAGCATAACTAGATAGCAATAGCAGGTGGAGAGTCCATGTAACCCTCCAGGCCAGACGTAACATTAACATACGGTTTACGAAGACTTAGCTCTACTAAAGTATTCGCAAACGTTACGCAAAAACGGTACGGATGTGGTACGTAAAGTATATTTTTGTCACATGAGAAGTGAAACAAATTAGCGAAGACTTTTCTATGTGTTAGTGTCTATAAACTGTTCATAATGTGTACGACAAAAACGTAACACTTATGAGCCGTATTTGCGTATCTTTGGCGAGTCACCTGCGCGTGACTTTTACGCTCGGTTTAATTCGTCGGAACTACTTTATTGTCAAATAAAAAACCAATATTTTCATCTTGTATTTATTTAAATAAAATCTGTTTTAATTAATAATATAATAATAAAATTAATTTCAAAAGGACATCAAATTATGCCGCATAAAGTAATTATACTTAATTTTAATTCACAAATATTTTATCACATATTAAAAAACTAGCATATAATCCAAATGACTATTCATACCTGAAACACAAAAAAGCTAATTACAAATTTAAAGCATGAAGCTACACATTTTTACTTGCCTAACAGGAATGCTCTTACTGAGGCATCACAAATGAACGCCCTTATTTTTAAGGCAAAAGTTGGAGCAATAATATATTATAATCAATCACGAATAAATTTATTGCACACAAAAACTTAAACTACGACTCTATAAAATATAAAATATACAAAGAAAGCAAAATCTACTGTAATATGTGATAATAAAAATTAAGTATAGGTGTAGTAGTGTGGTATCAAAATTAACGTGCGTAAACTGTTCGTAAACCGCACATTTTTAGTGTATACATTTTTGCGCCTGGAGGGAAACGTTGAAATATGGTTTACTGGGTTACGTGCTTTCAACGTTATCAATTTTTTCTGAGACGCTAACTTTGGCAACGACGCAAACAATTTTTCTTGTACGCGTACGGGCAGGGCAGTGGTCATCACGCGCGCTCATTTTTTCTAGATTTTCAATTTATTTTTCATTTCTTCTTGAAACTGCGTAGTTTGTGGTTTGGTTAATTTGAGTAGTAGAAAATAAAAATGGTGTAGAAGAAATAAAAAAACTAGTATATATTAAAGCTTACTATCTAATAGTTAATATAAAATCGTTTCATTAGTAAAACAAATTAAATTTTATTGTGATATTAAACTAGTGCGATTTGCGAAGTAAAGATTAAAAAAGAACAAAATCAAAATGGTGCGCCCCGTTAATGTGTATGTTATCGGCGTGGGTATGACAAAGGTATCGTAAATATGCTCTCTTTATTAACAAATTAATTTTTCCATAAGCAAGATTGCATTTAATAATACATCCTTTTAGGAATAATCATTCTAATATTTGTTTTTTGTTCTGCATTATCACTAAAAACTGATTAAAACTCGTGGTTATGGCGGCTAAAGTTCACCGGTTGTTTGTTTAATAATTTTCGCATATCATTTTCGTACGTTTTTTTCGTGTTGGCACAGACATAATTTCTTACCGGTTGATTGAAACAAATGTGTATTTTTGCATTTCACCTTAGCATTTTATTTATTTATTTCCAAAGGCGTCGTAAAATGTTTTATACTACATCATAGGTTATAGCTGGCGTGCTGTAATTGAATTATTCGCATGCCATATTTTACGATTATTTATTAATAACTAGGTACTTGTAGGTAGAAATTTTGAAATTGCAAAATTTAATGTTAAAATTCTTCAATGTAAATAAAAACATTGCTTATGTATTTTGTGACTGTTTACGAAGATGAAGCATAGTGTTTTATTTCCTGTGTCATCGACCTTATCAGTATTGATGTATGTACTCCAGCATCACAAGTTCTATTGTTTTCATTCATCCGTTTTATGGGATCGAATCGTGCTAATAGACCATTTTCGTTTAAAATATCTAAATATTCTCAACTCAATGCTTTTCAGTAGATTTTGCGTATTGGCCAGGCTAGATCAAGTGAAAAAAATCAATATTTGCTACAAAGTGGCGTAATGAATTCTCGATCATGTGCTCGGGTTTAAAACATCCATTCGGTCAGCATTATTATTAACGAATAAGCTAAGTTCATATAATATAGTGTATTACATTTTTCATGTAACTTAAAATTTATCACCTATATAGCTCACCGAACTTTATTCCCCTGACGGTGCTGTCTATTTGAATTAAGGATAGTAGGATCCTGATATTAGCTTGACGGATTGCATGGCACTATATTTACTAGTAGCCATCAAAATACAGTGATTAAAATTTGCTTAGATAGATAAATTACATCCAAATCTATAATCTAAAAATTGTTTGATAATAATTGGCCACAAATTCCCAAATTAACACGTCATCTTTGTTTTTGGAACCAGAACAAGTAATATAGTATGTCTGCATATTCAATATTTGCTCTAAAATATTCAATTTATTTTTTGGTTTTCTTATCTTTCGCTCTGCATGAATGCTTGATAATAATTGCGTGCTATATTTTTATACATTTTTTCGTTTAAATTTTTGTTCTCTACTTTCAAAATATTTTCAAAACTGACCTAATTGTGTGCTCTTAAAAATATATAATAAGCAAACATTGGGCCGATATTCGAAACATTTCGAACGAATGTTTCAGATGGGATTATTTGTTTTTTGAACACATCAATCACACTTAAAAAAGTGGGGTTCAAATTGAGAGTGACGCGTTCATATAATGCTACTTAATTATATTGAGTACGCTCTAGCCTCTCCTCTCTATTCCCAACCCCGCCTTCTCGAGGTGAACCCTGTTAACCTTTCGGCAACAGAAGGGGCTCTGGGGCAAGGCTGAGGGGTTAGCTTACAATTGAAAGCAATTATTTTTGTGATAGATTGTATCTAGCTGCTTCAGTCACTCAAGCTAAGGTGGCACTGCATACGCCGATAGCTGCATGGCTAAGGTGAGGCTTAGTCTTTAGTATGCGAACTCCGAATTAGGCGACATTCGGTTTTAAACCCTAGCCTTCCTATGATAATGCAGAGCTCTGTCATAGGTGACCGTTATTTCTCGTGCTACTCGTGGGAATAAACATGGAATCTAAAAATAAACAAACAAACAAAACAAATGAGAGTGATGCTTCTCTAACAGCATCAAAACAGGCTGATGCACCTGTAAATGCATCAAAAGCTGAAGGTGGTGCAACAAAAGGTACTAATTCAGAAGGCGGTGCAGTTCAAAATGTTCCAACTTCTGAAAAGACCACCACCACTTCTACTGAGAACGTAACTCAAGAAAAATCGACTGACGATCAAGCCACAAAAAAGGCTGAAAATCGTGTTCAGCTGAGTGGAGCTGGGCGGAAACGTTTTAAATCTTTGAGAAAACAAGGGCATTCGTTCGAGGAAGCTCGTAAATTGGCCGTAGATCCTAATTCCACTCGCGTTGGTGGTGGAAATCCTCGCAGGGCATCTGGTGATGGCGATAATAGAGATTCAATTATACGTGTTGCCGTCAAAGCGTCGAAACCGGGGGTCACTTTAACAAAGAATGAACAGCGATTGGTACAAGAAGGTATTTTGAAAAAAATTGTTGAATTTAAGGGAGCTGGTGTAAAACCAAAATTCCTTGGCCAATCATTCAGATCTGGCTGGATGGTTCTCACCTGTGCCAACCAATCGACACTCGCTTGGTTAAGAAAAATTATTAGCCAAGTTAAGCCATGGCCAGCCGCAAGTTTAAAAGTCGTCCCAGAGGATAAAGATAGAATTGACCCCTTTGTCGTAGTTGCTAATTTCCCTAACAGCTTAGACGACACTAGTAAGGCGATACTTGGTTTTATCGAAGCCCAAAACGAAGGCTTTGTAACCAAACAATGGAAAATACTTAACCGATTAATTGAAGGTACATCAGTTCAATTAACCTTAAAATTGGATAAATCATCATTCGAAAAAATAAAGGGCCTAAATTCTAAAGTTTGCTACAAATTTGGAAAGGTTCTATTTAGACCTAAAGAGCCTCAGTCACGAGGTAATAATCCTCCATTGAAATCAAACATTGCGTCAAGAAACCTTTCAGGTTCACTAAACAGGTTCGGGACGCTTAATCGATCCCGTCCTCGAAATGACCTGCCAATCAGATCTGGACGACCAGACAGAAACGGAGCCGGACCAATACGAAATAGAACAATAGCACGGTCGAATGGAGGTCCCTCAAGTAGAGGTCCATTTAATAATAGAACAACTGGTGGTCCTGATTTATATTCAAGGCGACCTGGTAGTTCTAATCGCGGCGGTAACAGTGGAGATCAAGGAAGAGGAAATAATTTTAATGATTCAAGAAATTTTTCGTCCGGTATATCTATTCCAAACCAACTAAATGAATTTGCAAACAACATTGATAAATTGCGATCACTAATGCAACAACAGCAACCATCATCGAACAACGATTATGAAATGTTTTCGAGAAGGAGTGATAATAATCCTTCACGAATGATTAATGACAATACGTCGTACGGAAATTCAAATCAAAATTATGGCAATTCCAATTTCCGAGACCAATCATTCCAAGGTAATTCAGACTTTAGAGATACTCCTAACTACGGAGGAAACTCTACAGGGTTTAGTGGAAATTCTGGTTTCGGAAATAATCCTGGAAATTTGTTAAATAACTTCAGAACTCCATCAGACTTCGGAAATAATTTAAACGACTACGGCACTTCATCGTCAAACTTTGGACCATCAAATTATGGCAGTTCCAATTTTGGAAGTTCCAATCTAGGAAGTTCCAACTTTGATAACAATCAAAATTACGGATCATCAAGGCCAAACGTATTTGGCAGTAATTATGATCCACCGAGCAGATCATCACTGATAGGTACTGGTGGTTCAGGTGGTTGGTACCGCCGATAATCAATATAATACTTGCTAAACCCCGGTAAATCTCAATTATAATTACCTGGGGTAAAAAATAGTGTAGCAAATTAAGTTTTTTTTAATTTGTTGCCGTCGCATAAATTGTATGTTTTTAAACATGATGACTATTTGTTTGAGGTGAATTAAGGCCATGGAATACAGTATTATGTCAAAGTTATTTAGCTACAAAGTTAGAAACTCAAGACAACTAAACACAATATTCACAAGCTTAACACATACCGCCTCGTTTAAGCAACCAAAATCAAATGCTCACGTGCTCGCCTCATCAAATAAGCATACATTTACGAATTGTTTGTACTGTGACCGTTTATAATTCACATTAATGTAATTTAACACTAATTGATCATGAAATACCACGAATTTTGATAGTTCGAAAAACCGGGACGACGAGCAAATTTTGACTATCCTCAAATGGCTCAAGAGTCAGTTCAAAAAGCCCTTAAAGACGCGAAAATTAGTTATTCTGATATTAAGCAAGCGTGCGTTGGTTATGTTTATGGAGATTCGACTTGTGGACAACGTGCCCTTTACCAAATGGGTTTAACCGGCATTCCAATATACAATGTAAATAATAATTGCTCAACAGGATCCACTGCTCTGTTTTTGGCGAAACAGCTAGTCGAAAATGGAAATGAATGCGTGCTTGCATTGGGATTCGAGAAAATGGAGCGAGGCTCATTGGTACCCAAGGTAATGAACGCAAAATAGTTATTTACAACATTTTACATTATATTTGATTTCTTATTGTAATTTTTTATTCCTCCAGTATTTTGACAGATCAAACCCAGTAGAAAAACACGTTGAAGCAATGACTAAGATCCATGAATATCAAAAGGGTCCAAGAGCTGCTCAACTATTTGGCAATGCGGGAATCGAGCATATGAAAAAATATGGAACCAAACCTGAACACTTTTGGAAAATTGCTTACAAAAATCATAAACATTCCGTTAATAACCCGTAAGTATTCATAAACTAATGGTTTCACTACAGATTTTAATTATTCGGGTTTTTGTTTGTTCTATTTATTAACAGATATTCACAATTTCGTGACGAATACTCATTAGAACAGATCAAAGATTCTCCAGTCGTACACGAACTTTTGACTAAACTGCAATGTTGCCCGACAAGTGATGGTTCAGCTGCTTGTATACTAGCAAACGAACATTTTGTTAGAAAACATGGATTAGAAAACCAAGCAGTCGAGATTGTAGGCATGGAAATGTCAACCGATTTACCATCTACTTTCAATGAAAGGAGCATGATGAAAGTGGTTGGTTACGATATGACGCGAAATGCAGCTGCCAAATTATTTGCAAAAACAAACTATAAACCGCAGGATGTTCAAGTTGTCGAATTACATGATTGTTTTTCGGCAAACGAATTGATTACCTACGAAGCGCTTGGTTTATGTGAACCAGGGAAAGCTGGCGAATTAATTGATCGAGGAGATAATACATATGGCGGAAAATATGTGGTAAATCCAAGTGGTGGGTTAATTTCGAAAGGACATCCCTTGGGGGCAACAGGGCTAGCACAATGTTCCGAATTATGTTGGCAGCTGCGAGGCGAGGCAGATAAACGACAGGTGCCTAATTGTACTTTAGCGCTCCAACATAATATCGGGCTTGGTGGTGCAGTCGTTGTTGGCCTTTACCGTTTAGGTTTCCCATACGCACGAAATCCATTAAAATTAAATTTAACTGGTGGTGAAACTAATTCATGCTCGCCCGTCGCTAAACTGTAAAGCAAGGATAGTTATGATCGCGCGCGCATATAAAATCTAAATATTTTTTTATGACTGGACTAGAGGCATTTGTATCTATTACTTTTAACGTGGTGCTTTGTAAATATGTAAAATAAATTACATTATTGTTAAATGTGCAAAATATTTGTTTTATTTGGGGTAGAAAAAGAAGCTGCTAGGTTACTAAAAGGTGTTGGTCGCTCGTAATGATTTTCGATCAAATGACGGCTATATTTGAAAACAAATTTTAAGGTTTAAAAGCTTGGTAGGTAGCTGCCCTTATTGTAAGACGAATAAATTGTAAAAGATGAAAATAATTGTGTAAAACTACAAAATGTATCAACAAGAGATTAATTTTGTTTATATAAGGCAAATATTTTTTAATACTAAAATTATTTATATTTTATATAGAAAAAATTAAATTAGGTAAGTAATAAAATTTCAACAGGCAAATTTATAAACAAATATGCATAACTTCTTCAAGAAAAGCATAAAATTGTGGAATTTTAATACATTTGATTCGCGTAAAATTAATTAATTTGCTAATTATCGAGCATTTAAAGAAACATCGTCGTTTAAATAAACAAAAAAAATGCCATAGGCTAAATACGCTATGATTGGACGAGATTTGTCAACATTTTACCAGGATGTTTTTCATCTATACTCTACTAGACTTCGATAAAATTAATTAGGTAAATCTTAATTATCTGTCTGGATAATATTTTTGTAATATCTAAAAATAGTTCTTCCTACAAGAGAATACGCGAAGTAACTTGGTTATCAAATGATGAATGGAACATCAAATGCAACACGTCGTGACATTGCAAGGACATTCTCGCAATTCCATAATCACATCTGACAATTGGAAACTTCGTAACGATAAAATGTAACTGTATAGCATATAAAAATCTCGTTAGATCTTACAAAGGTACTTATTTATTTCTCTGCAGCAGCCTTCTATTCGAAGAATAATCAGAAGCTGCACAAAAAACGATTGTTTCGGAACGAAACACGAGGCATTCAAATGGAATAATGCTGCGCAAGGAAGGAGTGTATTTTGAAATTTTTGTTCAGATTGACTTCCCTACCTAGTATTTTTTTGATTTTCTAATAATTTTCTTACGTTAAAAATTATATAATAGTCCCAGACATAACTTCTAGAGTAATACGTTGGTGTAAACGTAACGGATATACTCTAAAGTGATAAATCCCATATAGTGGATTCAGACATCATTAGTATTTAAAACTATTAAAGAAGCTACAACTCTTACTTCCGGGGATAGTTTTATCCCACTTTCACGCTAGAGTTCGAACTATACAGCGTCCGTAACGCTTCAGTCTGATATATTGCTAATCGCAAAATTTGTTTGTAGATCGTTGCGCCAACATACCTGTTACGCCACTAACATACTGTTCAACTTGGTATTGGGTAGTATCGTTGGATCGAGTTCAAACAAGGTTAAAAATGTAGGTAGACTAATGCAATTTATTTTAGCGATAACAGTAAATTAAAATCGGAAAAACCGACCACCCCACCCCAACCTAGGGTGAACCTTCAATCGTAAACAGTACAAATGACATTTATTTAAACCATAAATTTCACATTGATTTGGGCTGCTCGTTTTCTTGAAAACGAAAATGTGGTCACTTCTCAAAACTTCGTCTACATTTCAAAATTTCTGTTATAAAACATACTGTTCGAATTAATTAATTGTTCCTAGCTTCGGGTACGTTCATTTTATGTCAACATTTGCGTCTCGTTTTAATTTCATAATAAAAGTTTATCGCCAAAGTCCAAGAGAGAGTGATTATAACAATTAAGTGGTTAGCTTATAAACAAGTGCAATATTTATTATTTAATAAAGAAACTGAATTTTTATTTTATAATAACAACATTATAAAAACTTGTATTTTTCTCAACATAATTTCTATTGTGATATTTAGAGCCAACGACAGCCAAAATGGTGCGCCCTATTAAAGTTTATGTGATTGGGGTCGGTATGACGAAGGTATGTGAAAAATAAGATATTTCGAAATAATATAATTTATATTTCATACACACAATCCATCGAGAATAGTTTTTACAGTTTCTTTGCATTGTTTCTTATCCTCGATAATATACTCAAAGGTCATTAAATAATTGATAAAAGACGACTGACCAAAGTCCATTTTCGAAATTATAATTTTGCTTCGTTTATTCCTATGCTAAATGAAAAATAAGATGTGCCAAACAGCGGTGAAAGATGACATTCTTTAAGGATCAGCCAACTAAAATTTCGTTTCTGGGAACATTTATTTTCAAATACCAATTTGGCTATGGACAAAATGAAGAATGGAATTTTCCCTTTTAATTGTATGTTTATCGCATAATGTATTTATCTGTACCTATGTCATTATCTAACATTTGGCTCTTCATGTTTTTTCATGAAAATTGAATATAATTGGAAAATTGGGAAAGCTGTATTTTGGTATAGCGTACTTATCCAAGTTATGAAATACTTAACATTTATTTATTTCTTATCTAAGCCATTTTAAACTGACCATGATTATAATAAATTATCATACCTACCTAGTTCGAGAAACCAGGACGGCGTGACAATTTCGACTACCCACAAATGGCACAAGAAGCTGTTCACAAAGCACTGAAAGATGCAAAACTTGATTATTCAGAAATTAAGCAAGCTTGCATTGGGTACGTTTATGGTGATTCAACATGTGGACAAAGAGCCCTTTACGAAATTGGTATGACTGGCATTCCAATGTACAATGTAAATAACAATTGCTCGACCGGGTCCAGTGCTCTGTTTTTGGCTAAACAGCTAGTCGAAAATGGGCAAAATGATTGCGTTCTAGCTTTGGGGTTTGAGAAAATGGAACGAGGATCGTTGTCATCAAAGGTAAGGAAGTCAAATAATTTCGAATGTCACCAGTAATATTATGTATTATGTTTTTTAGTATTTCGACAGAACAAACCCCATGGATAAACATGTTGAAACCATGTCTAACATTTATGATATTCAAGGAGGTCCAATGGCCGCACAACTATTTGGTAATGCTGGGCTTGAGCATATGAAGAAATATGGAACGAAACCAGAACACTTTTGGAAAATTGCTTACAAAAACCATAAACATTCCGTTAATAATCCGTAAATTTATATAAGCCTAGCATTGTGTACTAAACTAATCCATTGGTTTAATCGATTCGTTTACAGATATTCCCAATTCCGTGATGAGTACTCTCTAGAGCAAATAAAAGGTTCTCCAGTCGTACACGAACTTTTGACCAAATTGCAATGTTGCCCGACAAGTGATGGTTCGGCTGCATGTATACTCGCGAATGAAGATTTTGTTCGTAAACATGGTTTAGAAAATCAGGCGGTCGAAATTGTTGGTATGGAAATGTCAACCGATTTACCATCAACTTTCAATGAAAAAAGCATGATGAAAGTGGTTGGTTACGATATGACACGGAATGCAGCTACCAGATTGTTTGCAAAAACAAATTATAAACCACAGGACGTTGATGTTGTTGAATTGCATGATTGTTTTTCAGCCAACGAGTTGATTACGTATGAGGCGCTTGGTTTATGTGAACCCGGTAAAGCTGGCGAATTAATTGACCGCGGCGATAATACTTATGGTGGAAAATATGTAGTTAATCCAAGTGGAGGTTTGATTTCTAAAGGACATCCTCTCGGGGCAACAGGACTCGCACAATGTTCTGAATTATGTTGGCAGCTACGAGGCGAGGCAGATAAACGACAGGTGCCTAATTGTACTTTAGCGCTTCAACATAATATCGGTCTTGGGGGTGCAGTCGTGGTTGGCCTATATCGATTAGGATTCCCGTACACCCGAAAACAATTAAAATTAAATTTAACTGCTGCTGAAGGTATTGCAAGTGACCCGGAAGGTTTTTTGGTAACACCTTACATGCGAGTTTTAGCAAAAGCTATGGCCGAAGACACGGACGGTTTAATTGAAAAAGCTCGTGGCATTTACGGTTTTAAAGTATTAAACGGACCAAACGGTGCTACCGGATATTGGGTAATTAATGCAAAAATTGGAAAAGGAAGTGTTACGTACAATGGAAAAGGTATGTATGATTTTACAATTTCCTCGTTACAGTTCATTAACTATTTTCTATGCCAATTTTTATTTACAGATAAATGTGATGTTACTTTCATTGTAAATGATGCGGATGTGATTGATTTGCTTTCGGGAAAATTAAATCCACAGAAAGCGTTTTTCCAGGGCAAAGTTAAATTACAAGGCAATATGGGAT
Organism: Nephrotoma appendiculata; assembly: GCA_947310385.1. Lineage (NCBI taxonomy): Eukaryota > Metazoa > Arthropoda > Insecta > Diptera > Tipulidae > Nephrotoma > Nephrotoma appendiculata. The sequence continues at coordinate 59,306,240 of OX371224.1, forward strand.
TAGCAATGAAGTTGGTTGAGTTTCAGAAACATGCTGGTGACAGAATAGAACGAGAACTTAAATCTAAATTGTAAATTACTTTTTGTGGACTAACCAATTCTTATAGTATTTTTTTTGTTACACTTGAGGACTGAGGCATTTTTTAAATTTTGTTCTATTTTTAAATACTTTTTTATTATGTAATAGATTATGATGGTGAAATAAGATTAATTATTTTTAAAAAAAAAGAGGTAGTGTTTTAGATTTTAGAATTTAAACTTACGACATGAGGTTGGTTTCTCGCGGAAATGGGTGGGGTTAAATACGCTGATTCATAACCTGGCGGTAGACATGTAACCGACACCGAGCTTAATCCTATTCAGAACAGCCCCAACGTTAATCGAGAGATATGAAATCATTAATGAGAACGAATAGTAAAGTGAATACGTGGTCACAACTTATTTTCGTTGGGAATTGTAATTTGCTGACATTAATGAAAATATAGGACTGATAGCTTTCACAGGAATACGTCAGCTTCCAGGGTTTAGCCAAAAGAAATTCATAAGATGTTAGTATTTAAAATCAGAAATTCGTTTAACCAACCCGTCTTCTGTTGTTTGATTTAAATCAGCCATATTCCGGATGTAACAGTATTTTCCATATGGCTATGAACGCACTTCGATAATGTTCATATTAAGAAACGTGCTAATGGATTTTAGGACTAACAGTTAATTTACTAAAATTAATATAGTCATTATTGTTCAATTTGAATATTTGTGTCGATCGAATGTAAACCTTTTATTTTTCTTTTCTTCTATGCAGCTATTTTTACTACGAAAACTCGATGCATTAAACTATAAATTTAAATAAAAATTTTGAAATAAATATCGAGTAGCTTTTGAAATCTCGTCGAAAACGATTTAAATGGTACGCACTTATGTGTATATTGGTTCAAAATTCATACAAAAATAATTTTTTGACATGATTCACTTTCGTCACATACACAATTGTGATGGCATTCCAGAAAAGGGATATCTCAAAATTATAAATAGAACATAATCGGCCATCTAATCGCCGTAAACAAAAAAAAACACAAAAGGCTTTTTAATTATTCGTTTGCTCGGTTCACGTCTGAGTAATCAAAAACTGTTATACATTTTACTTCATGCTGTACTTTAGGTAATACTTTAGTTCATCGAATTCATCGCGTCGCTTTTGTTCATCTTGCTGAAAATTTTCTTTTTTCTCATTCATTTCAAGTTTCGGTTCGTTCGCGTGTGGTTGTTTATTAAAATAAAAAATGACGTATTATTTAAATTATTTTTAAAAATTTTAAATTCAAATTTGATATTTATAAGACTTATCGTGCAGTGAAAATTTAATAGTTTTAAGTATAAATATAAAATCGAAGAAAAAACGTAGTGTGACTAAGTTTAAAATAAAAATGGGCACGCCCCGTTGAACCGTAGGATCGCGTTGGTTAATGGTTGGTTTCTGACGAGGTATACATTTTATATTATTTTAGTCTTATCATAATTATATTCAATAATATTATTAATCAAACATTAGGTTTTTTTTCTCTATATGATTATTATATCATCGCATTGAGAATAATTTTTATATCGCAAAGAAAAAAGGCAGTAATTTCCAAATCGTAACTTGTGCTATACTTTTTAAATTTGTTTAACTATATAAATCACGAATAATCTCATTATTCACGTAAAATTCAGTTTGATCTGACACGTACTTAAAAATTCCTTGTTTAATAAAGATTTGTGAAGCTTGGCATTTTATAAAATGGCGTCTCATATCTTTTGCTGGCGTCTTCTATAATTGGTACATATTTTGTAAGATTAATCTCATTTTATATCGATTTTCTAATGCGCAGAAACGCAAATAAAAACGTGAAATTATACGTGGTTTTCGTAGAGGGTTCCAAAAATCAATAAGAGTGGATTTTGAGTTCATTGGCATTCGAAAATAACGCTATTTTCTGTATAGATAGGTTGTGATTATGAAAATTTATCTAAAGATAGAATTTTGGTTTGCTAATAGCACGTTCTTTCCAAATAAAATTTTGATCTTGAATCAAAAAAATTGCTTATACAAGATCAAAATTTTGTTTGGAAAGAATTTGCTAAAAGTTGTGTTTCAAAGCGTTATATTTTTTATACGCCATTTTAAATTTTTCCATTACCATCTTGCTTCAGATTCTGATATTCGATCAATGTCGATTTTCACTCAATTTTGCATATTTCTAAGGCACAAATCCTAAATTTGATTTTTTCAATGTTATTTTTCTTATATTAAAAGTTATTCGAGATGATGATTGATCTTTAAAGTTTTATGAAATTTAGGGTCATTTTAGATTTGCTTACAACTTTCTCTCGTCTAAAACATAGCTTGTAGATCTAACATCGACCTTATATTTTCAACAAATCGTACAGAACCTTACATTTTAGGAAGGGTTTTCATATAGCTCTATAAAATATCTCTGTACCAGCCGGTACAGAGTGGGGTTCAAATTGAGAGTGACGCGTTCATATAACGCTACTTGACTAATATCATGTAAGCTCAAGCCTCTCCTCTCTATTCCCAACCCCGCCTTCTTGTGGTGAACCCTGTTACCCTTTAGGAAACAGAAGGGGCTCTGGGGCACGGCTGAGGGGTTCGATTTCATATTTGAAACAATTTATTAATCATGAATTGTGACAATTTGTATCTAGCTGCTTCAGTCACTCAAGCTAAGGTGGTACTGCATACGCCGAAGGCTGCATGGCTAAGGGGAGGCTTAGTCTTTAGTATGCGAACTCCGAATTAGGCGACATTCGGTTTTAAACCCTAGCCTTCCTGTGATAACGCAGAGCTCTGTCATAGGTGACCGTTATTTCTCGTGCTACTCGTGGGAACAAACATGGAATCTAAAAATAAACAAACAAACAAAAAAAATGAGAGTGATGCTTCTCTAACAGCATCAAAACAACAGGCTGGTGCACCTGAAAATGCACCAAAATCTGAAAGTGGTGCGACAAATGTTACCAATTCGGAAGAAGGCGCAGGTCAAACTGCACCAAATTCTGAAAACACCGCCACCTCTACTGAGAACGGAACTCAAGAAGTGTCGACCGATGATCAGGCAGGTAATAAAACTGATCGAATTCGATTTAGTGGAGCTGCGCGAAAACGGTATCGACATTTGAGAACTCTAGGTCATTCGGTTGAAATAGCCCGTATATTAGCTATTGAAAATCCTGCCGCCGAAAAACCTGAAACAACCGAAAATAATACCGAAACCACAGAAGCTGTAGGTAAACCAATGCGGGATATTATTCTAAAACGTTTCAATTTATTGAGGCTTAAAGGCTATACTATCCCGGAAGCTCGTAAATTAGCACTAGAACCAAAACTTACCTTAAAAACAATTCAAACTATTTCTCCTCTTGGTACACCCGCTAAACCAGGTGCACAATCTGGTGATGGCGAAACCAAATCTTCAATTATTCGGGTTGTCGTCAAAGCAACAAAGCCAGGTGTATTGTTAACAAAGCATGAACAACGATTGGTACAAGAAGGAATTTTGAAACAAATTTTTGAATTTAAAGGAACTGGTGTAAAACCAAGTTTCGTTGGTCAAGCATATAAAGCTGGATGGATGGTACTCAGCTGCGCTAACCAATCAACATTAACATGGTTAAAAAAAATCATTGGTCGAATTAAACCATGGCCAACAGCAAGTTTAAAAGTTGTCGAAGAGAATACAAATAACGTAGCTGTCGATCAGAATGTCTTCGGAGCTATTTTCCCAAATAGCTGTGACGACACAAGCAGAGCTATTCTTGGTTTTATTGAAGCCCAAAATGAAGGCATTCTCACAAAACAATGGAAAATACTTAACCGAATAATTGAAGGTGGATCGGTTGTTTTGACATTAAGATTGGATAAACCGTCAATCGAAAAGTTGAAAGGTATGGGCTCTCGGGTCTGCTACAAATTTGGGAAAGTTCATTTTAAACCCAGAGAAGCCCAGCCACAAATTGTAAAATCAAACATTCCACCGTTAAGAAATGGTAATTCGGCAAGATCTGGTCCACCAAATCAATCTGGTAGTCGTAATCAAACTGGTATTCGTAATCCACCAAATCGAACTGGTCCAACAAACAGAACTGGTCCGCCTAACAGATCAGGTCCGTCAAACAGATCTGGAGCCCGATCGGGATCAGGACCAATACGAAATAATAGGCAAGTTGGAAGATCACATGACGGCCCATCGAATAGAGGATCACTTAATAGGTCTTCAGGTCGCCCTGATCTGTTTTCAAGGCGATCTGGTAATAATCGCGGCAGCGCTGGAGGAGATAGAGGAAGGAATTTACAAAATGGAAATAGTTTTAATAATTCGAGAAATTTTTCATCTGGGCCATCGATACCAAATCAATTAAGCGAATTTGCAAATAATATCGATAAATTACGATCTTTAATGCAACAGCAGCAACCGTCGTCAAACAACAATATGGAAATGTTTTCGAGGAGGGGTGATAATAATCCTCCTGCGCGTATGAATGACAATTACGGTAGTTCGAACAATGGAAATTCAAATTTCCGAGATTCAGGTTTCCAGAATAGTTCAGGCTACAGAGATCCACCTAATTATGGAGGGAACTCTTCAAATTTTGGAACCGGTTTCGGAAATAGTACTGGAACTTCATCGAATAACTTCAGAGCGCCATCTAATTTCGGAAATTCGTCAAACAATTATGGAAATTCATCATCAAATTTTGGAAGTTCCAACTTTGATAATATCCCAAGCCTCGGCGGATCATCACGACAAAGTGTCTGGGACAATTTTGAATCAACTGGAAAATCACAGAATAATAATTCTGGTGGTGGTGGAGGTTGGTTTCGCAGATAGATCTGTAACAGCAATAGTTACTCCCAGGTAAATTTCAATAATAATTGCCTGGGATATTAATCAAGACGAAGTGAATTAAGTTTTGATTAATTTGCTTGTCCTCTCTTCTCTCATTAATTATAAAATGTAACTTTTTGTTGAGGTGAATAAGGCCGATGAATACAGTATTAAATTGTCTAAAAGTGGATCAAGACAGCTAAATGGCTTACGAAGTCTGGTGACCAAAATCGATAAGTACATATAGGCCATTCATCAAGTCACCTCATCAACTTGGGACATATTATAATTCACATTATGCAATACAAAGACAAACTAATATTTACCGTATTTAACAATATTCAAAAATTGGCGCACGGAGTTGGGATGCGTTGGGTGATGACAAAATGAACGTAAGAAATTAAATGTAAGAAAATTATATTATTATTTTATATTCCATTCAGACTAATATTTATTTTTATTTTTTTTTTTTTATATCTAGTAAACACGAAGCTGTACGTTTTTCAATGAGACATTCGAGCACAAGGAGTAAACAAAATGAACATTCCGTTAATTACACCCGTAAGTTATGTGTCTATTTGCTTTTTCATAAGAAACTAATTTTTTTTTTTTCTTAGATTTTACAACTACGCAATTTATATTCATTACATTACTTTACACGAACTACTCTCGTTAAGTGCATGGTGCTATCCTGCAAATGATGGTTTGGCTGTTTGGATAACAAAAATGAGGTTTTCAAGGCCAAGTGGCCGAAATTCATTTGCTTTCAAATGTCAGCTTTCGATCGTCAGCTTTCACTAGTGTGATGAAGATTGTTGGTTACGATATGACACGAAATGCAGTTATAAAATCATTTGCAAAATTAACCGTAAGACGTTTACGCCGAATGACTTAATTGTTTTTCGGTGAAGGAGTTAATTATCAATGGCTTATAGGGAACCAGGAAACTCATTTAATCGCCTTGGCGCAACAGGACGAGCACATTGTTCGAAATTATGTTCGCAGCAGCAGGAGACGAGGCAGAGAGAAGGCAATTGCCTAATTGTACTTCAGCGCTATAGCATAATATCGGTCTTTTTCGTGCGGTCATTGTTGGTCTATATCGATTAGATTTAAAATTAATTTTGGTTGGAACCGGAGAGCAGTCACTTATAATCGTATATATCTAATTTGAAATTTTTTTTTCTTTTTTTGTTAAATCTAAATATTTAGTTTTGGTAATTTGTGGGGCCTAATTTTTTCTTTCGATTCAAATCTTTTGTTCAAATGGGGGGTCCTATTTATTTTGTAAATAAATATACGATGGTAACTGTGTGAAATAAATTACATTTATTGTAAAACGTAGAGAAATTGTTTAAATTTTGATTGAAACTTGACGAGAATGAGTGGGTAAGTATATTCAAAAATGAATTTCGTTAGCGTTTGGCCGTTAATTCATTTGATCTAAACCTAAAGCACTAAATTGTACGTGCTTTAGATACACGGGATTTAAATTATTGCCGTCTGTGTTATTCAAAGGTGCGGCTAAAAATTGGTATTATTCGCTTTGAGAATCACTACGACTAAATCACAGACCATCCTTACTACCTGTAATGCTTCTGCCTAGGAGGTGACTAGTTTTTATTCAAAACTGGAAATTTATCGAAAGTGTTGGTGTGTGCCGCAAGGAAAGCTTCTTTATAGACTAGACTTGTTTGAATCGTCAATTGGGAGTACATAATTGTACGATAGGCCTTATATTGCGTACTGCCAGTTTACTGTCGCAACAGGAGTAAATAATTTTCCGACATTTGTGTTGATAGGGGCTTGACCAGTACTAGATCGTGCGCCATTAGGTTTTGCTGGATGGTTCTGGCTATTTGTTTTCTGCTGCAGTTTTGATTAAAATAATTCACGGACGGGCGCGTCTTAGTATCATTTTTTGACCAAATATTTTAGAGATTTGTCCTTCAAATTAGGTTTCACCTTGAGAGAATCTCTTGTTTAAATTAGTCCTCGTGTCAGACTTAAACGATCCATTCGATTTTGGATCGTTTGTTAGAGGTGTTAATTCGAATTTAAACAAGGTTTAATCTGGTTGAAATTCGAATTTATTTTATTCGAATTGTCCCTATTATGAAATTTTTCCGACGTCGGAAAATCCGTTTCGCGTCGGATATTCATATTATGAAACTAAAAAAATCCGATCCGCGCGGTTTTTATACTATTATGAATCCGATTACTACTAAAAATCCGAGTTAGTGGATTTTACGACAAAATTCAATTGTCAAATCCGACAGCTCGTTAGGTGAAGGATATTGTAGTATACGCACGGAAAATAGATCGTAGTTCATACTTTTTATATGTTATTTAATAAATTTTAATCAAATTTAAATGTGACAAGTATATACTGAAAATTTCGAGTTTGACTGTAAAAATACATGTTTCATCATACGAATATCCGCCGCGGATCGGATTTTATGACAACGTATTTTCCGACGGTGTCGTATTTTCCGACCAATTTCATAATAGGCCCCCTGAAATGCCATTTGGTTTCGTCAATGAAAATTATGTTTATTTCGATCGGCAGTGATCGCGGTTTAATAGTATGTATTTTTTACATTTCGTATTAGCTCAAATAAAATACGTTCCATTATCGGAGTAGATATCTGTGCATATCCCTCAACAAAACGACAGTCAGCTTCACCCAGGGAATTGATAACTTAATAGTAATCGGCGCTATTCTGTTTTTCCGGTTGAGAGATTTGTTACATAACCTGTTTCACTTCTACTTCTATAATATAAGGGTGCCGCATATGAGTTCTCTGATGCATCGGTTTGCAACTTGTTATTTTAGGCGTATTTTCTTGGCACGATTACAACAATTCCATTGGCTAAAGCAATTACCAACACAAGGACAAAGGGTTTACTATCTCCACTATTGTTCCCTATTATTACTGTTATGTAAATCTACTCGTAATTATATTTAATAAATTTGATAGTTCAACGTCCGCCTTAGATGGACACAATTGCATGATCAAATAGTACTCGAAAACGTAAGAAAAGCGTGGAATTTTCAAAATAGGATTTAGAAGTATCTGCCCGGGCTGTATGTAATCAGTTTATTGAACGTTTGGTATTTATACAAGTAACAAACATTAATAGTACAAACCACAGGAGCAGAAAATAGCAAATATCACCTTTTGAAACAGATAGCATTCACTAAACGATATTTATTTATACGTAACAGGGCTATTCGTAATGAGTCTGGAGAGTTATACTATAGAAAGACACTAATATCGTCGACCCAATAAGTGAAGCGATATTATTTCTCGTCTCTTTAAATTGAGTTATCATCATGTGAGGATGAAAGAGAGCAGCAAAAGAGTCGAAGCTTGTATCCCGGAATGCCTTTATTTAAATGACAGTGTAGTATTTCGCAGATAATATATTACGGAGTGTTCATTTGACCGATTTGGGCATTCCATCGCAATTGATAACCATGTGTTTTAACATAGCGGCTTTGTGCGACATAAATCGATTCGAGTCCCAAGCATCCTAAGATTATATATTGGTAGTTTTTTGTCTGGCAATACGGTCTGGCTGCTGTCATCTTTAAGGCTTGATAAGGGTAATTCCCTCCACCTTTGCGAGAGGGTATGTGTTTTTTCACAACACAACGGTAGGCGGGACGTTAATAATACGTGGCATTGAGTGAATGATGATTTTATTAACCCGGGTGCGGCTCTTAGTCTTTATCTCTGTGTTCGATCGATGTAAATAGTATTAAAAACTAAATCAATTTAACTAAAACCTAATATTTAATTTATTTTATTCTAAAACAACATTTACACAAATTTTTTACATTACTTAAAGCTCTAGTGAATTTTTGTCTTTTTATCCACAATTTTTTTACCCATTACTCGTCGTATTACCCAAACCCAGCTATAGATTACAACGGCCAATATCACCAAGAATGTTGCATACACATCCAGAGAATAGTAAATATACCATGGTAAGTTAACACTGGGCGATTTCATTAAAGATAAACCTCCCGTTGCCGCCACTTGTTCAACCCACCACACAGCCAAATCCCGTGCCTCTTTTGGCCGCGTTCTATATGCGTGTGACACTTTTTTCGCATTTTCCGCATATTCTGGCTGCAATACTTTCTTAATGGTATTGTATATTAACTCCTTCGACATCGTTTCAAAATCTAATATCTCACCCATACGACGATTTTGTATTGCGGCACTATTCAAAAATTGATCACCGTACATCGGGGTGGCTATAACTGGCACTCCACAGTATGCAGCCTCAGAACTACCCAGCAATCCACCATGTGACATGAATAGTTTAACATTGGGGTGGCATAGTATGTCGCGCTGTTGCATCCATTTTCGTGTAAACAAATTCGTCGGTTGATTTGGTAGTGTCTCATTTTCCCATTTCCATAAAACGGTTTGTTTTAACATACTAATGGCGCCAAGGAGAGCTTCACGTTTATCAACCGGGAGAGTTTCAGCTTTTATCATTGAACCCCAGCTAATATAAATCACACCGTGTTCGGCCGAGTCAAGAATTTTTTGAATATTCTCTTCAATCGGTTTTGACTCTTTAATGTGTACACCTCCAAGTTCGATTACCTGGGGCGATAAAACTTTCGGCCCACTTAACGCATAATGTGTATTCACAAAGATTAAACTGGTTTGTTTGGTAATTTCACGAATATCAGGAAGTTCATTGCCTAAGTACTTCCGTACTTGTTGGTTCACTGTACGTTCCACAAATACCCTAAAATTTTATTAGAAATTATAATACATTATGAAATGATTAGAAATTACCTATTCGCTGTTTTAACCTGAATAAAAATTGCATCCCGTATATTGCAAGCCAATTTGCTAACCGTTGCTGATAGTTCATTTTATCCGTTAGACCCATGAACAGCGATGGTGTATAGGATGGATTAATTGGAGTAGCTACTCGATCATATACCCACGGCAATAAAGAACAGCTGCTTAGACCGATGAATGGTACATTTAATTTGTGTGCCACGGCAGCCATACAGTCAGAGTTGAACTGCTCCAAGAGGATGACGTCATATTTTTGTTTGCTTTTTAGTACACGTTGAATTGCTGTGGAATTGAGAGCAACCTCGCATGCTTCAGTTCCCCATGTGTACAGTAAAAAGAACTCGACGAAATGATTGAAGGATGGTCGACTTGTAAACCACTGGAAGAAGAAAAATCAAAATTTTAGTAAGATATCAAATTACACACACAAAACAAATTTCATTGATTGATTGGACTCGGTGTTGACAGCAAACTTATTGTTGGGTATCACGTTTCAAGGTTTTATGAAATTCTAAATTTGTTCGTTGTTTTAAATTTGACCTAGTTCAATGACGCTTCCAAGTACGTATTAATATGTACGAGTACTATAAATTGTAAATTGATGAGATTAGTAAATTATTCGTACGTGACCATGAGTTAAATTAAAATTTCCGCTCGACAAATAAAACACAAATTCAGTTGCCCATATTCTAATTATATTTCTTAAAATCCACCTTGGATCTCACATTCTTACTTCGCGTGCAACATAAACGTCTAATGAGCACGATAAAAAGCACCGCCGTTAACACAATAAACAATCCGATGTCGTATAAATTGGTTTTGAACACACCTAACTCAAGTGTTGGTGACTGTAAATGCTCAATACTTGAACTCCGCAATACGTATTCAATCCACCACACGGCCAGGTCCAACGGTTTCATTGGACGATCCCGAAAATTTTGCGACACTTTATTAATGTTTGTACGAAAACTCGATTTGCGAAGGACCAAGTTAAGTGCATCCTTTACATTTTGAACGGTCATCGTTTGAAAATCGATTTTTACACCAATGCCTAGCTCGGTGATGCGATACGAGTTACGATTTTGATCAGAGAAAAATGGCACCGCTATTATCGGGACACCGAACCAAATCGCTTCATGGGTGCTTAATAGTCCGGAATGCGAAATAAATGCTCGTATTTTAGAATGACCGAGCAAATCAGTTTGTGGCATCCAATTTTGAATCATAACGTTTTCTGGAATTTCCAACTTTAAATCCGATTCAAATTTCCATAAAAATTTATATTCCGGGAATTCTTTGAACGCGTTCAGAAATGTTTGTTGTAATTCGAGGGGTAGTAAATCACTGCGCACATTTGTTCCCAGCGAAAATAGTATAAACCCTTTTTGCGACGTGTTTATAAATTCTTCTAAATGTTTTGGAATCGGTTTCAGTTCCCGAATTTGTAAACCAGCCACTTGCACCAAATTCGGCTGTGTTGGTTCTGGATAGTCGATTGACGGATGTGTATTCACCAAAAGTAGCTTAGTACGTTTTTCTAAATCACCGGCGTACGGTACACGCGAGTTGTGACTAAAACCTTTCCTCATTTCACGATCGATTGCAGGAAGTAAAATATACTTGCGATACATTTCATCATAGCTGCGAACAAAGAAATTGAACATTCGCTGGAAAAAATTCATTTTGGATCCGTAACGCAGCCCCATGTACGGCACAAACGAGTAATGCTTATCACCGCCAATAAGCTGCTGAGAAAATGGTGGATTATTAAATGCGCTCACACCAATCAGCGGTGGATAATAAAATCGATCAACAAATCCATATAAGCATGGCGATAGTGATATATCGGATATGATCAAATCAAATTTAAAATCGTCTGGGTAATTTAAAAGTGTGCGAAATCCTTGCGAGTTTACTGACGCCACACATGTCTGCAGTGAGAAATCGTAAAATCGTTTTATGGCCGTGATCGTATTCGTTTTGGCTAATTCGATCAAATCGAGTGGATCATCACCGCCATAGAGGGCCGGGTACACTTGTTCCAAGTTGATGTATGTTAAATTGGTGGGCGGATTCTGTTCAATATCGGGGGATATAACAGTTAAATTATATCCTTTCTGCACCAGTGCATTAACTAGTGCACTATTCCTAAAAACAAAATGGCGTTAGTAAGCATAGTCAAGCGCAATATACTTAACCATTTTTAGTACCATATGTGATGACTTGGTGAGGGCACATCGAATAGACATAAAATATTTATCGCACTGATTACGCTGCAGCCGTAGCACAGAGCTAAAATATAAAATGTCACCACTAGACGCATTTCACAACCGGATTTTGCTGAAGTCAAATTAATACTAACAAAACGTTATACTCAAGATTTCTTATTATCTTTATCACGCTATTTGTACATACTATACATAGTTAAATAGCAATGTTAGATAATAGTGTGAGGTTAGCCTATACTGCAATTTGCTTTTATTTTATTATTATTTTGATTGATTCAAACAAATTTGCGCTCAGAGATTCGTTAATAACACTTCCGCGAGCTGAAACGAACTGAGAATTTTTGGAAATTGTTTATAAACAAAATATTAAAACATCATGGTCGATATTTTATAGAGCGTTTCTACTGACGTGATAATTGCATAATCATGATCAGCGTTATCGTCTTTGCTGAAGTGTGGATAAGACGTAATCTATGAGTTATGACGCATTTTGAAAATGTATACAGGGTGATCGTAAAATTGTTCAATCATATTTTGTTGCGACTCGGTTAAGGCTTACATGGTTATAGGAAACTTGCTTATGAATAAGTCGAAAGAATCAAACCAATTTAATTGATCAAATGAATTTGAATTTTGATTTACGATTAACATATTAAAAATATTGTTTAGCTAAGCGTTGACATGAAGTCTGTTGGAAAAGAAAGGTGAACCGCCTTGAAGTTGTCCCAAAGTTTTATTCCACCATTTTTTTTAAATTTCAGTTCGTTCAAAGCCCACGAGAGTAATTCCCCTGATCACGAAAATTCCCGCTAAGTAAATATAAGTGTTCTAAGAATTTGTGCATCGGAAATGGGTAGGAGAGAGCTAGGTTAGGTGCCCAGACGACGAATCGGGTAAGACGCCGGATCGTTAATTTATTTAGTCAGTTTATCGTGAACAATTTATCGTGGAAAAGTTTATCGTGCGGGTATTTTATCGTATAACACTTGCTGTGTTCCATTTAACGTGGCAAATTACAAATAAATACTTGTGAGTAGATAAATGGAACGGGTTCAGAAGTACTTGAGCGTAGTTTGCTACGGTAAATGGAACGCGAAACTATCAGTGCCTTGGATTTAATGAATCTTGGATTTTATGAAACATTTAACTCGACCATTTCCTTACCGACCATGATGAGATTAGGGATGTTGGATGGAAATAGGATTCTACATAAAATGATTTTTGGAAGAAGTTCTGGAATATGACCACCTGTGGCAGAACTTAGAATTTTAAACCGATCATGGTTAGGAATTTAAAATACCGTAATGGCATTGATTTATTGATTTGGAATGCGACAAATATTGTTAATTGTACTTCTATATACCAATGTACTTTCCTCTCGATTGTTACTTAGCCCAATCACATAGATACTACTTACTTAATCTGCTGATTGAAATTTTAAAATATCGCTTTACCAAGCTAAATGTTGGGGCTAAATGGGCGCAGAGATTCTGTTTGGAAAAAAATTCAATAGCGTGTTCTCAACTTTGTCACAATGTTTTTACTGGAATCTGTTGTTAGTTTTTAATCGCCCATTTGGACTTGTATAGCCTGTGGTGGTTTTGGGTAAACACTGAAGCGCGATAAAAAGGCTGTGACTATGATGATTGCTACTCTAATAGAAAGTTATTTCACAAAAATAAAATATGATAATAATTTACATCGGCTGATCAGAGTGATGGCATATACTGCAAGATTCATGCACAATATCCGCAACCAAAATAAATTGACGGGTCCTCTAACGTGCACTGACACGAACTCAAATAAGGGCTAACATCTTGGACCACAACCCAAGGACTTTGTGATTAACTCCAATCATTTGAAAAGTATATCACTCTTCCTAGGTGAAGGAGGCCTTATTAGAGCCGGTAGTAGACGTCAATTGTCTTCATTTCCTTACTCCTAAAAAAATCCTATCCTATTTCTTACTAACCCTTTGCTTACGTTCATTTACAGGAAGCATCTTCATATCGGCCCCAAGGGACTACTGTGGCTACTGCGTGTGAGTGTAAGGGATTTTGACATTGGACGAAAGATGATTGTGTTCGATGCCGGCGGCTCAACCGAACTACAATAGTCCAAGAAATGGAAATTTATCGAAGGAGCGGGTTTTGTGGACCATTCCATACCACACAACGAACTCTCGGCCAATCACAAACTGTGCATCTTCGTTTGCTTTGGAATAAAGGCCGTCCATTTGGAACTTGTCTCGAACCTTCCATCAACCGCATTTCTTGGTAATTTTTGACGATTTTGTGTTACTCGAGGCCCCTGTCTAATCTCGTGTTATCTTCAGTCACTGATGCCAAATCACCATGACAAGTTACACGATTGAGCAGCACGTCCAAATGATAAAACTTTATTGTCAAAATGAGTGTACATTAGTTCAAACGTTGCGCCGAAATTCGAGACAACCGGTTCGGTAAGCAATCAACCAACACTCGGTACGTCAAAGGAACGCCAGATCGTCCAAGAACATTGCCGCGGTCCGTGAAAGTGTACAGGAGAACCCGAGGCAGTTAATTCCTCACCGTGCACAAGAACTCGGTCTTTTACAGACTTCAGCTTTGCGAATTTTGCGTCGGGACTTGGGCCTATAACCGTACAAGATCCAACTAACCCAGGAGCTGAACTGTAATGACCATAGACAACGCAGTTTGTTCGCCGACTCCGCTTCGGAGCGTTTGGAAGAGGACCACAATTTTGGCCGAAAAATCATTTTTAGTGACGAGGCGCATTTTTGGATGAGTGGCTATGTTAGCAAGCAAAATTGTCGTATATGGAACCCACACGAGGTTCACCAGGTGCAGTGCATCCACAAAAAATTACTGTTTGGTGCAGATTTTGGGCCGGCGGCATCATTACTCCGTACTTTTTTGAAAATGGCGTTGGTGAGGCCATCACCATCAACGGTGAGCGCTACAGAACTATGCTAACCGATTTCTATTGGCCCGAATTGAACCATATGGAGGTAGACGTCATGTGTTTCCAGCAGGACGTGCCACACATCAAAAGCAACGATGGACATTTTGCATGAACGGTTTGAGGTTAGGGTTATCCCTTGCAAATATGACTTGAATTGGCCACCAAGATTGTGTGATTTGAGCCCGTTAGACTTTTCAGGTCTATGTCAATAAGTCGTAATTGGCGGATACCCTTAAAGCCAGCATAACCAATACCATCGCTCAAATTCAGCCGGATCTATGCGGCAGAGTCATTGAAAACTGGATCACTCGGATCCGTGCCACCGTGAGAAGCTGTCGTTAATACCTCATACAGCTTGTTTTATTCAATTTCAACATCGGCGAAGGTAGCAAGTGGCTAGAATTATTTCAATAATTCCCGGAGCTGATGGTTTAGTTAACGTAGCCACCGTTAAAACTGAGACAGGCATTTATAACCGGGTCATCACAAAAATGTACCCACTACCACTAGATGTTTAACTCGACGAGATTTCAAAAGATGGAGAATGCACAGTCAAGGAGGATCAATTATAATATCCACGACTCTTCTATATATTATTTAAATTACTGATGAATCTTAAAACAGCAAATTAATTTATTTATTTCCCACGATTCAAATTAACCTCATTTATGAGGTGTCCCATTAAGGTTGTATGGTACTCAAATTGTCAAAAAGGATGTGCATTTAATATCAATTTTAGAACACAAAAAATTACGAATTGACCTAGTTCGTTCTTTAGGATGAAGTTAAACATATTATTAATACATGATTATCGGAATTATATACAGTTACTCACAAAATTGAGCGTACACCATTAAAAAAACATATTTTGTTAAAGAATAAGTACAAAAACAACAATTTAATTGACTTTTTTTTATGTTTCGAAATATTACATATCTCTAAACTAAATTTCTAAAAAAATAATAAAGTAAATACAACAATTCCTAATAAATAGAGAGAAAACAAAAATCACAACATTTCAATGTCACAAAATTGAGCGTACACTTATTGAGAACTAGAAATTTTCCATTCAATTTGCGTAATTTCTTAAAAACGTTACTTGTATAGCGAGTTTTACGTTGGAGGGATACTTTTACAATTTATTTGTTAAAGTTTCGATTAAGAGCCATTACGATAATCTCAGTAAAATTAAAAATTTAAAAATGGAAAGCAAAAGTAGAGAAGTCGATCAATGTACTCGAAAATTGGTCATTAAATCGTGCAGTCAGGGAAATCGTTGCGTGAAATTGGCGAAATTGTCGGCCGACATCATTCTACTGTGCAGAAAATTATAAATAAATGAGGGAACGCTAAAAAATAAACAAGTAGCGGCAGAAAAATAATTTTGAGTGAGCAGGACGAGCGATTTATTGTACGTGAGATGAAAAAAAATCCAAAAGCTAGTGTTCCAAAGCTTACATTGAAAATGTCAGAAGCTACACAAAAGCCATATCAACAGAAACTGTTCGCCGTTTTTTACGCAAGAACAATTTGAACGGTCGAATTGCTCGCAAAAAACCATTGTTGTCAACCATAAATATCCAGAAACGTCTTGAATTTGTAAAACATACATCAAGGAGCCTCAAAGTTTTTGGGATAAGGTAATATTCACAGATGAAACTAAAGTAAATTTATTTGGCTCAGAAGGGAGAAAAACTGTTTGGAGAAAGCCGAATGATTTTTGAAAATAAAGAACTTAGTTTCAACAATAAAACATTGAGGAGGATCCGTTATGTTATGGGGTTCTATGGAATTTATAGAAACAACTATGAATAAAACAAGATATCTAAAGGAGAGATTAGGTTTGTCTGTTGGTTATTACTATCAACAAGAAAACGACGACCCCAAACATTATTCATATTTAGTGAAGGAATGGATGCTATACAACGTTCGCCACCAACTTAAAACTACACCTCAATCACCGGATTTAAATCCGATTGAGAATTTGTGGCGAGAAATAAAGATACGGGTTGCAAATAGCAATTCGTCCAATAAAACAGAACTAAAAAATAGAACAAGGGGTGATTGAGAAAATGTTGAGGCTTTTTATACTAAAAACCTGGTTGAATCCATGCCACGTCGTTTACAGGCGGTTATAGACGCTAAAGGTGGCTACACAAAATATTAATACAGTAAAAAATACGAACTTTCCAAAAACTTATCATAAGTGATTTTTGTTTTCTCTCTATTTATTAGGAATTGTTGTATTTACTTTATTATTTTTTTTTAGAAATTTAGTTTAGAGAATGTAATATTTCGAAATATAAAAAAAAAATCAATTAAATTGTTGTTTTTGTACTTATTCTTTAACAAAATATTTTTGTTTTAATGGTGTACGCTCAATTTTGTGAGCAGCTCTATTTAGTTTGTCGATGGTTAGGTTTCAAAATTTATCGTTTTCTTGAAACGCTCAAATCAATTTTCTCAATATTTTACCTCTAAACAGCGAAAAAAATTTACATGAAGGTGTTAAGAAACATAAAATGAGGTATTAATTCATGATTATCAAAATTAGTCTTGAAATGACGTAGAAAATATATAATTTAGGCTTAAAATACATATTAAAAATTTCGATTTTCAACGATCGACAAATTACATCAAACGATGTTTTTTTGTTTTAACGCCTCAATGATGACTTTAATTTGGTATTTTTTACTGTCGCTAGATGGCGCAAATTACTTAATAATGAATGTGTTCAAGATATTTGGCCAATAATTTATTATAATATGCAATGTTTAATTTAGTTAATTTCACACATACAAACAATATAAGTAAAGTTTAACAAGCAAATTAAAAAAAAAATTGTTACTCAAACTTATTAAAGAAATAAACCTCTTTGCATACATTTGGCATTTAAATATCGATACTAAAAAATAAATTTGGGTTTCAGTACCAGACAGCTTTAAGGCTCAGTAGTCAAAAAACAAATTTCATTTTGGGACCGATATTAAAATGCCCAAAAAAGGTATCCAATTTGGTTTCTTTCTTTAATAAATTTGAGTACCCGAATTTTCGATAATTTTTCTTCTATGCTTTACTTATATTATCCGTATGTGTAAAATTAATTAATTAATTTTTCATTATTTTTGCTATTAAACATTGCATACATTAATAAATTCATGACCACTAATCTTGGACAAATATTTTTTTAATTGATTTGCCATCTAGGAATAGTAAAAGAAACTCAAAATTAATCATCATTGCGGCGTATAACATATCATTCACGTAATTTTTCAATCGATCAGAATAGAAACTTAAAATGTTTGTAAACTAAATTTTCTATTTTCTAGGTCGTTTCAATATCAATCTTGATAATCGTGTATGTATTAAAACTTCGATTGTATATTCCTTAACACCAAACATTTTTCTAGGTTTGGAGGTAAAATATTAAGAAAATTGATTTGTACATTTTTAAAGAACGACAAACTAAACATTTTATTTCGTCCTAACGGAAAAAAATTAATCAATTGGTAATATTTTATGAACAAAATTTGATTTTTTGTAAACTTCGTTTGTGACAAGTGAATGCTTGTGTCATTTAATTGACGCACACAATTAAAATTTTTAAAGCATTTTAAGATTGACTGATTACTGACTGTCTCGCACTGTTCAAATATGGAGGCCGCTTTTTGGTTCGATACAAATTTCACGGTAAACGAGTAAACTGCATAAACGATAACTTTGAAGTTCTCTGCCATTAAACAACTTTGTGAAAGTCTCCATATAAAATTAATGACTTTATTAAATTGGTTAAATACTTCTACTAGGGTTAAATTATATATAAAATTAATTCTAAGTCTTATGCAAGATTCGTCAACACGCGATTTTCTGTCTCTATATTCTACAACTTAGTTTGTCATCGCATATTAGGTTTGATCAATTTATACGCACAATCGTAACAAATCGCTATTTTTAACAAATTTGTGTAATTTGCCTAAATAGCAAAACTGTCTTGTCATGCTGATATTATAGAAATTTACACTAATTTTTTTTGTCTCGTTCGTGCACTTGCAAATCAACTATCGTATTATGGTAATGCAATATCAACATTGGAATCTATTAAGAGAAAATATTTGAATACGACTTTTATCATCTTCATAAGATGTTCATTATATCCATGTCCATATACGTAATTTACAAATTAGCACTTAGAATATTAAAATATATGTACGATACTTACGTTTAAATCGACAGAGTTGGTCAATGTGTCGAGACCGTGCAATGGTAAATCTTTATAGTTTTTGGGTGCAGTTTTATCCGGAAAATGACTAATCACTGTCACATCATGACCGACGTCCGCTAATTGGCGCATTATCGGATGAAAGAATTCAAAATGACTTTTGCCCGGATGTGGAAAAAGTCCAAGAATTCGTAATGAGCTGGCACTGCATAGTATTTGAGTCAGGATGATGGCTATACAGATGAACTTTTGTTTATTTATCAATTGCATTTTTTGTTATTTACCTGAAATGGAAGAGAAATTATGATAAATCGTTTATAATAACAAAAAAAAGTATCAAGGCCACTTCTAGGCCATACTTGAACTTGATTTTTATATTATGTTAGACATATAGAAACCTATAGCCTACATCGTGTAGCCACATCGACCGCTTTGTCACTATAGATGAAAATTAAAAAAATTACCGTCGACCCTCCCGATGTTTACGGCATTACACCTATATTTTTAGATACCTCAAAATATTTTCTAAACGTGTCTAAACCGAATTTAATAAGGAAATATGTAGGTTCTTGGGCCAAAAACTGCCATGCCAAAAGTGCCAAGTAACAAAGAATGTTAAAAGCAAAACCGGCCCGCACGAAACGGCCAGCAAACGATTCGATGAGCCTCATATCGATATCATTTACAACCATCCGGCATTTTCCACCATCCGAAAATAATATGTATTGTTTGACGATGATCGATCGCTACACTCGTTGCCTGAAGCAACATCAATAAAAACAATTTAAGCATCGTGACCGATAGACGCGTATAAATCGAATCAGCTCGCTGTTTGACGAGTTGAAAACACTTGAATTTCAATATAAACGCATCACAGCGTACAACGGTTTAATGGACAAGGTCATTGCCACTAATCTTACTCGGTCTAAGAACATCATTTCGTTATCCGGTCAAAATTTGCGACAACAGGTTTCATGGCAATTCGTTACGCAGTTGTGTAAGAAATTCAATGACAATCAGTCTTCATCGACATCTCGGCATGCTAAGAAACCAGTATTTTTGGTCAAAGAATTATCAACGTATGAATTCGTTCTGATCAAAGGTGTCGAAACTACGTTTTCGATAAATCGGCTTAAACCTTGTTTCATCGAGGCACTGCAAATTGATCAACCCACAGGTGAATCGAAGCGGATTCGCACTATTCCTACCGACCAATCGATCACCATATCACCCAAACGAGTAACATTCTAATCGAGTATCAACGAACAATTCAAGTCGCGGACGGGTCGCTTGATGTAGAAACCGTTTCGTTTTCGTTGACGTATATCGTTCACTATCACTGGGGGCATGATAGTGTGGTGGCATCCTTTACAAGTCTAAGCGCATTGAGCGATCTCGCTGTTCGCATATAGTTCAAGTAGCTACACTAGCTATACATGAATACTTTCTTGATAGTTTTATTATTAGTTCGGTTTGATATATCCGATGGTCTAGAGCCACTGTGATTGGACCGTAGATCGATCTAGATCTTCTAACATACTTAGAAGATTCTATTGTTACAGATGATAGGGCCAAGCTTTCGCTTCCGATAGTTAGCACATGCTGTGCTTAACAATAAACATAAGTGCTTTAGAAAATGGCTCCGTCTACTATGTGGGTCAGCACATTTTGCCTTGTTGTATTTTGATGTTAAAATCTGCACAAGGTATTAAAAAGCACGCTGTCAAAATAACTGTCATAGGTTCGGAAGTTTTCTTAGACAGTAGTCTTTTAACGCGTTGGAGACCACTGAAATCTGTGCTCAGGGACATAATTTTTTAATTGGACGTGTCCAGCAAAAAAAAGAGACAAAAAATCTAAGCTGCTGCTTCTTCTAAAGATAAAGTATTCTTAGTTAACCTCCAATTAGGGTCACAAATAAAGTGCTTCGGCATCCAGTAGGTAGAGGCGACACTTGGTTGTGTTTAGCTTGGTAAGGAATGAAGTTCTTTATATAGCTTTCTTGCCATGGTAATGAGCAATGAATGCTTTAATTAACGAGTTCCAGCTTTCCGGGGCTAGGAATGTAAACAACACTAGCAATTTCGAAAAGAGAATACTTGCTTTATAGAGTATAAAGTTTGTTTTAGATTTTTAAAATCAAAACTCCAGAAATTCTTTTTCCAAGATAAAAGATTTGGTGATTGCTTTTGTCAAAGACCAGGATAGCAATTAAACGTCGATCGTCGAGCACAAAAGAGATACTTTCCAGTTTGTTAGCTTCTTCTTATAGTAATGATTAAGAAAATGGTCTTTTAAGGTTTAACAACAATCAAAACAACCTGATCCAATGAGTTTCATTATTCGCTGTCCAATTGAATATCAAATCATGGACGTAGAGCTGTAATTCCTTTCATATACAATTGATAAAGATTGGCCAACATCTTTTATTGAAACGGAGGGGTCGGAAATGGACTCCTTGAGTATAATTCTGAATAGCGATCTAGATGTAACTCCTGGCATACCAAGGCCACAACAGGACATTATCCCTCGGTCATTATCCGCCATTACCCATGTCATTTACATCCCAACCCATTGCGCCATTAAGATCCCCCACCCGCCATAACCCCAATAATTTACCCCATATATTTTAAATGAAATTTGTATTGCCACATGGTAATTAACTCGAGTATGTGTAATATTGCCAAGTTCTTCAGGACTACGCACACCGCTAAAATGAGTAAACTCTGATTTTTTAACATAATTTTGTGATTAAATGTGCTATTACTGGTTAACTCCAACAGTTAAGATAATATGGTGACAATTGATTCTAAACTACATATTTTTTTATCCAGCTCACATGAAGCGTGATTTTATTATTAATTAAATTAAATTAAATTTACATTTAATTTGGAATTTTTATCCGCCACATGTAATGGCGGAATGGCGTATTGGAATCGTGGTGTGCGGTGGCGGTGACGAATATCGACTTGCTAATGCGGCTGATATGAACGAACTGTATCACCCAATCCACACTAGATCTTTTGAGTCCGGCATGAAAACGGGGTTTGTAGGTAAAGAGGGTATAATCGAAGAATGAATCCGGACTCAAAAGACGTAGTGTGAATCGGTGGAATGAAATGTAAAATTTTATTTTTGTTTTCGTTTGAGAACAAAACAACATATCAACATTTAGGGTAAACAACATGGGTGGCGATTTGAAAACGACCGCGTAAAACGCGGCTTAAAGTTATGCCACTAAATTCTAAAAAGATTATTAGATTAAATTCTGGAATATATAGCCAACTAGAGCTAAAGCTGGCCTTGCTTAACCGATCATTGATGTATTTGATTGGGTAAGAGGAACTTACATCGTGACAATTATATTCTGATTGAAATGAAAACGCTAAAATATTAAATTTATAATAAAGTTTTAGTTAAGTTTATATTCAATTTTTAGTAGTTATTTGTTTTGAAAATTAATAATAATTCCATTGGCATTTTGAGGTTAGTAATCGGTCGAGCTCCATTTTTGAAAAAACTTGTAACAAATTTTTGTCAGTGAGCAATGTAGAAATACCTTAAATTTTTAAGTTACGTATATTGTTCACCGAGAAGTCGTCTTTACAAATCACGTGTCATAATTGATAACAAACTCATCGACTCCACAATATTGAAGGCAACTGGAATTGCTAAATGAACTGAGACATTTTGGAAAATAAACTGCCAATATTACAAGAAGACTTGAGTTTAAAAGTTCAACATGATGAACTCTCCTGCACACTATTCGGTGGTAGCTGACCGGCAGAGTTGGCCCGGAACTTTGTCTCCTAGATCACCAGACCTTATTTCGCTTTTTACTTTAATTGAAAGATGATTAGGCAACGGGTTCCATGTAAATCAAGCACCCTGATACGCGAGATACCGTGCGGAATTCAAACTTGTTTGAAGGCGAATTTCGGGTACTTACGAAAAACGTGGTACATATTTGTTATTACAGACCTATTTCACAATCGTGTGTGTGAATATGACTCCGTCTTTTCCTAGTAGGTACGGTTATTAATACTGCTTATACGTGAACTATAAATAGGCAATACTAACTGATATTCTGTAGTAGAACAGCGGAAACTTATCGTTTCCTTGTGGAAATTTACGGTGAGCATGTTCCATCGAATATAACGTGCAAAGAATGGTTTTGACGATTTAGAAATTATTTTGGTATTGAAGATAAAGAGCATGGAAAACCGCCCAAAAAATATGAAAATGCAGAATTGGAAACGTTATTTTCTGGATTCCTCTCAAACAAAATCAGAATTGGTTGTAGCATTAAATGTTGGTCTATCAACTGTTGCAAAACGTTTACGAACAATCGGAATGGTTCAAAAAGGTAGCAATTGAACGAACGTCGCAAACCATTTGTAAAATACTGCCTCAAAGATAACAAAGAAAATATTTTTTGTATCGAAGGAGATGAAAAATACCAAGTGAAGCTGGTCCATCGCAAGCAAAGCGAGATATTCAATGCAATAAAGTTATGCTTGGTATCTAATGGGATCGGAAAGGTGTGGTACATTATGAACTGCCGGAATTAGGTGAAACAATCAATGGCGATGTCTACCGACGACAACTAATACGTTTGAAGCGAGCTAGAGGAAAAACGACCAAAATGGATGAATAGCTCCTTCCGATTACTACTTATTCTGTTACTACTTATTCTGTAAAGTCCCTCGCTGTTGTTGTCTAAGAGATGACATCCATTATGTAGCAAAGAAATAAACAAACATGCGTTTTAGTTAGAACATTAGAATTTTTACAGTAAAGTCAATACAACCGAAAATAAATTTTACTGTATTTTGTTTAACACTTACACTTGTCGTTAAAAACTTTACTTCTGTTACCAACCAAACATTAGGATATTTCAACAAATCATTTAAACGTCGGCGCTCTTGGAATCCGATAGCTTTCGGTTGTTTTGTCAGTATAAAAATCGTATATTAACTACAGAAAATGTCGGTCAGGTGCGAGACGAACGTAGTTGGAGGCCCGTCATATGCTGAAAAGGTTAAATCAGTGATTCGATCGAACTCAAACTTTGAAAATTTATTTCTATGATTAGAATTTCGGATGTTCTTCAAAATGATAACACCGCAGACTTTGTTAATATCAGTTATGTATATTAATGACAAGCGCAATGGTCACCCATATAAACGTATCATCGAATGCGGATTATTGCTAAAGATATCAATAGGTCCGACACGTTATCAACTGGAAAAATGCTCAATAGATAAAATCGATTATCATAAAGAAAGATCATCATGTGTTGTCTACAATATTGATAAGAATTGTGATTGACCTCATTATTGTCAAGTGCACACTTCTACGCTTAATATTTTATGTAGAACTGAAACATATTACACACAAATCATAACACTATCACTTTTTGCAATATACCGAATTGGAATTACATTCGAAATGGATTAATCACTTTCACTGCACAGACTTTCTTGTTGCAAAGATACATAAAAATATTTCGTATTATATAAGATTTATATAAAGCACACATTAATGTTGGCACAAAATTCTATATTGCTCGCGGACACCCAACAACAACAACAATAAAAAATACATAAAACCAATCGAGAATTTAATTCACTTACATTTATTTTTGAATTTAGACAAAAAAAATACGAAATATATAATTAAATTAAATTAAAATAAATCAAAATCCGCCCATATAAAAAACACTTAAGCACCGCGGAGCAACCGACTACACATTATAACGTTCGAAGTTTAAATTAAAGTTTGTAACTGAAACTTTTATTTTTTAATGAATTGCATAAAGCGCAAATAGACAGACACACACACACGCAAATAGCAGACACACTTCAAATTTTCTTAGTTTCGTATACACGATTCGAAATTCTTACTTCTCACGTTACATTATACATTTTGATATACGACGACTTGTCTTTATATACGTGGATATTTCATTCACTGTACTTACATACATGCATATCGTACATGTGTACATGGCTCGTCTACTCGTTTATGTACTTGCTGTAGAAGAAAAACGACAATAAATAATTAGAAATTTTTTTTGCGAATCGCGAAGTGACATAAATTTCATTGCACGCATCGCTAGGGTCGTGTCTCGATCTCGATGCGTGGCGATAGCGGTAAATGTGTGAATTAAAAAATTGTTCGCGCCTTTTTGGATACATTTGCAATTAATGTGCGCGATAATGAAGCTACACACAATCAAATACATACACACTGATAAGGTGTATGCGAATTATAAGATTACAAGTAGTGTTAGTGCTGTGTTAATGCATTCATTGCCTATAGTTGTACTTGATTTAATTTACATTCCTTAATTATAAATGCTCAAACACATTTTCAAGTTCGGATTAGTCCAGCCAGTTCGTAGCCTGATTCGAAGCTTATTTGAGTAATCCCATCCAATATACTAGAATAGGAGATAAAACGTCGATTAGAATACAAGCATTCTCACGTTGGCCCATGGATTTTCACAATCTTCATTACGGAAGTGATAAAGCATTCCAAAATTCTGATATTCGCAGATGACCTCAAAATCTAGAAAGCCATCGAGTCAGTCGACGATGCCGCTAAACTACAGAAAGATATTGAAAACCGCGAGCGGTATGATGCGAGTTTAATTCTCTGAGCCTCGACATTAAAAAGTGCAAAACTCTATCATTTCACCGAAATGCTAGCCCTATTATAGAAGGCTATAAGATAAATGGTGCACTTCTTCATGCAGTACTTTAAACTAAAGACCTAAGAGTTACTTTCCTTGAAAACATGAGCTTTACTAAACACACCGAGCTGTGCACCGCTAGCGCGAACTCCATGCTCGGTTTTGTTAAACGTTGGACGGGTGACATTTTTGATTTGGAGACAGTTAAGATCTTGTACTTTTCTTACGTTCAATCCCTGCTGTGAAGATAATGTGTAAGCGTTTCAATAAAATTAACTATTTGTGAATTTTTAATAAAAAATTTTTTCTAAAATGTTTTTAAAACACTCGATCGATTTCGGCTTGTTAGGCCTTCACTCCTGATGGTAAGTAGTAGCCTAACGATCGAGCGATTTTATAAACTTTTTGGAATTTTTTTTTAATCAAAATATTCAAAAATTTAATTTTAGAAGTAGAATTATTTAGAAGTAGATTAAGGCAATTTTATGCCTTCCAAGTGATTTTATTATTGTTTTACTTGTTACTTTACTTTTACATTTTAAATTTTCAAATCCAAAGTGGATTTATTTTATTTTGTTTTTTACATTAATATTTTTAAAGTTAAATTTGTAGACTTATTTCAATATAAATAAATAAATATAAGGTAAATGTAGTTCAAATGTCAGCGGGAACCACCACAATGTGGGCTAGAACCATATGAAAGTAGCCGGGACCACAAGAAGTCAGTCGGAATCAAAGCAACATGGTGCAGTTAGCATTGCAACGGATTGTACTTCATTGTGTACCAACTGAATTTTTAGCTGGAACCAATATTATGCCAGCCGCGACGGTTAAAAGCCAGCCGTAATCAGAGTTTTATAGGCCGGAACCATTAAAAGCTGACACAATGCGCTTTAGCTGATTGCCTAACATATAAGTTTCCAACCGGCATCATAACAATATCAACTGGAACAATAACAATGTAAACCAGAACAATGTCAGCCTCAACCCTACGAAGCCTGCAAGCCAACCGTGACACAACTAGGACAATGCATTGTGCAGCATTGTGTATACTATATGAATTTTAAGCCGGAACCAACATTACGCCAACTTGGACCATATAAAAGCAGCCGGTACTACGGCAATCATTATTAATCGTACGCAACATTACTGGACAAATTTTACATCAATTCCTGTACCTAGGTTTAACCTTTAACTAGAAACTTTTTGAAATTTACATAGCCAGTAATGTTTTGTTATGTCAATTAGCTTTGTTAACCGCGATATCAGTGCCTTGCATGTTTAACCGTCTACAATTAAAAAATTGTGGCGTTCCATCCCTAGCCACGTGAAGATATATACAGTCCGGATTTCCAGTCTACTAGATCGCACTATTCCGTTCACCTCGATACATTCGAAAAATAGGTGTTTAATGTTTTGTACTTCAGATCCGTATATTTTAGGTGTGCAAGTAGAAACTCTGCTTTTTTGGTTAAATTGAACTTTATTGAAAATATAATTGTTACAAAAATATCGAAATATTCGTCATTACTATCTATGGTCTTTTGCCATTTATCAGGTAGATGATGTGACACTTGGTGGTTACGAAGCAAAATAGTCATCGAGACATTTTTGCACACATACGATGACACCGATATGAATAAGTGGTAATCAGAGGAAGCCAAGGCTAGAGATCACGCTACATGCTGGAAACTTCTCAGCCTAAGGATAAGATGATTTCCTGGGTTCATTTTGCTCTATATGGACGAGCGTTGCCATCCAATTTTCATCACCCGTAATGAATTCGTGCATCGAAAAATCAAATTCATGCAGATGTTAACTCTTCGGTGTTTGTTTTCTTCCGTCAGATAATATTAGGAACCCATTTTCTTTTGGCCTGTAATTTTCCCATTGCATGCAATTGAAGTGATATTGCTTGATAAGTAACTCTTAACTGCCCTGCAAGTTCTTTTTGAGTTTGACACGGACTTTTATCCGGTAAGTACTTTAAGTTCTTCGTCTAAACTACATACATATATCCAAAATGGAGGGCGATTTGGATGCGTTCAAGTATATTTTAAAGCAATAAACTTCAGAGCCGAGTTTCTACTTGCACACCTAATACATTGACATTTTTTGAATCTCTTTAGATATGTTTTAAACTTACCATGTCCAGAGGTTACTTAGAATCGTTAGAGGTATTTTAAGTTTGAGTCTTTCTTTGATGTCGGGAGTGAAGTCAAAAGTATACCTACCATTGACCAATTTGATCACTTCTTCTTAGGTGGTGCAAGTGCGCTCACTTTTTCTCTAGAACATTCACTGAAAGTACGCCGGCCATAACCACAAAATAATCTTTTGACATTGTTCTTTAGGCCCTACAGCGAGTAGTAAGATATTCTTCTGAGCACTTTTTAATGATCTGATGTGGTGACAGTTTAGTCTATCATACAATCCAGCCACGGCGTATTTGAATAGCGCCTCCGCCACACTTTTGTAAACTACTAGTATTTTGTGGTTCGGGGACAGTCTTGACCATTTTCAAGGTTTAACCTTAGGTTCGACCTGAGTCGCCCTATGACAGACCATTCAAGTTGAATTATTTCAGAATTCAAGTTGTCAAGTTCTGGTGACTTGTTTCGTTTAAAGCATTTTAGAGAGAGCACTGGTGACTTCTTCTCACGTAAATAAATTCCACTTCTGTTAATAGCGATCTTACGCATAGCTAAATGTGACTTACTTTCAAGTAAGTTAAGTAACTTCAAACGTGTGTCATGCCACGTGTCTGTGACGGCTCCAATTGTTTTCCTAATATTGTATTGGAAACATCAGTAGGCCTTGATTTGCAGGTGCAAAATTTGTGGGTCCATATGGGTCTTTATTAACATGTTCCGTGATGTACTGTTCGAAAGGATTTTACTGTTTCTTGCCCCTCTAAAGAGTGACAATTGTAACCCTTTTGCTCCAACATAAAGTTTCCTTAGTTTAGATTTCCACCAACTATTTCGTTTCTTAGCTTCTCTCTTCCTCGGAATGGAGTTATTGCAGACTCTGGTTAGCTGTGTTGAGATCAGCTCCAAACAAGCATCAATTTCATATCATTTTCTGGAAGAGCTTCTACACCATCCAAATGTCTGGCAAATAGACCACAGTCAGCTATCTTAATGGTAAATATCGGAGTTTTGCTACTTGCAAGTGGACTATTCGTGGCGAATGTTTGATAGCTCGAACATGATGACTCTGTGTTCACTATGATGTCCAACTTTCTCTCACACTCCACCCAACTATCGAGCCAGAAGGTATGCTTGCTGCAGAAGGAATATCACTGATTTGGCCAGTGACTGAGTTGTGGATCTTGCATACATAGAATAACTATGTCATGGTTGGTGATGCACTCACATATTTCTAATTTCGACGCCTAGGAATACGTAGCGCAGTGCTATTGGAACCACATGACACGGTGTCATACTCTTTTAAGAAATCTTGTTAAAATATGCTCTATCTCTTTTGAGAACTAGGGAAAGTTGTAACTACCGCTGAATCATTTCAATTGGGCAATGGAATTAAATTTATCAATTGGGTATTGAAATTACGTTTAGCCATTGTAATGAAAATCGAAATATTTAAAGGAATTTTTAGACCGGGAATTACCTAGACGGATTTTCATCCGAAAATTGTATCAATAGGATTAAACAATTTTATTCGCGTGTTTTCCTTTTAAATGAATCCCACTTCGATTCGAGCCGAATCAAGTTAAAGCACATAACAAGGGATAAGTAAGTTTCAAAATACAAATTCAAACGCCATAGTCCGTTATCGCTGCTCCCTCGTTGGGATTGCCTATCAAGATATTCGATTAACTATCAAGAATTTACATAGTGATTATTTTTAATGCTTATTTCTTACTTTAACTTCTAATTTAGCCAATGAATGCCATCGTATTTGTATTAAGAAAATTTTTCTTCGTCAACATTAAAAAAGCGTATAATCGAAGATTTACCCTTACAACTGAAATCCGAATTGTCATGTGATTTTCTTAGATGATGCGATACGAGAAATTTAAAAGTCATGTTCGGTTCTAAAAACAAAGTATTATTTGACTAAAATTGCCAATTGTACAATATGTATGTAATCTACAAGTCATTATGGTTGGATAAGCCGCATAATTTATTTTCAAAATGTAGAATTGTTATCTGAATATATAACCCCATAAAATCTAGTTTAATCTGAATAGAATAACATCTTAGATGACGAGTTAGAATTACAAGCTAATTTTATGTGGGTTAGGAGATTATAAAAGGCAATAGAAGCAGATATAGTAGTAATTCTGCAACAGTTTCTTTTGCGAGATCAAAAAGTTCGGTATAATGTAAGTACAAATTTGCCTGATAGCATATTTTTGTAATTTTTTTACGATTATTTTAACGATTTATGTGTTATGTTGGGTGGTTTGTAGTAAGTAATTAATCAAGATGTCGGTATTTTCGTTATGATTTATTTTTAAACCATCAGACATACTAGACTGTGAATATAAGACACAAAACCACAAATAAAGCTGAAGTGTGCATAGTGAGTGGGAGTTTATGTACGAGTACTTGTTAAATAAATAAACTCAACAAAATATTTCAAAATAAACAAATAGCCAAATTTTGAGAATTCTAATATATACATTACCGAAATTATGTCTGACCTGTACAAATCATTATGCGATTCAAGTATGTCACGTAAAAAACTATTTATTATTAAATTATATTATATATAATGGCCGGTGTGCATGTATCATTAAGGTAGCTCAGATACAAGGTGCGAACAAAACAAGAAGCCAACGAAAATGTATATACTAGTGATTTTAGACAATTGCAATATATTTTTCCATCCATCATCACTTGAATTTCATTACATAAAAGATGTCCCAGTCCAACAAATAAGCGTACTATTGTTAAAGTAAATTTAGTGCGGTATACCGTCAAAAGGAGGAAATGCAAGACAATGGAACCGAATGGCAACTTGCTGCTTAAATCAATCTTGCCTTTCTAAAATTATTATTTCATTCTTAAGTAGGGAAATAACGATAATATTCTAACGACAAAAGGTACAGTTCCCATCAAAACATTGGAATGGAAGTTTGTCCCTACTGTCTTAAAACCAACAACACAAACATTTACAGTAAAAATATAATCAACATGCAACGTACGACATGGTCTGAAAATTGATTGAAATTGGCACTAATGTTGCTGGTTTAATTACTCGTTAAGTATATGACATTTCTTAATTTTAAATTTATGAATGTGAATGTAGGTTCTTTCGAAGCATCATACAAATAGTATTAACAAATGCGAGGTCAACATGCGGCGAAAGAAGCCGCGCCGCAAACCTCTGATTTGAACGATTTACCATATTAGCGAAAGAACGTCTAAAAAACACTGTTGGTTAATTTAATTACAATTAATAAAATTAATCTCCTCACACATTATAATTAAGGAGAAACCTTTTTTAAAAAAAATTCAAGATAAATTCGCCTAAATGTCTTTATATTAGTCATGAAACCTACACGACTAACTTTTGTGTTCAAAAACTTTGTGTTTTTAACGCATAGATGGCTTGCCAATTAAAATATTTTCCCTTTTCAACGCAGTGTTTGACATCTGGGGAGATGTTTTACAACTAGAGTAAACATGAAAAAGTTTATTATAAAATAAGTTATATGTTATATAAACATTTTATTTGATCATACGGACTAAATATTAATTACATTGTTAATTTATTAAATAATTAACTTCAAAAATAATAAAAAATACAAATGCTTACGAGCCTTTTTGTCATATAAACAAATATTGTTCATTCGAATAAAAATGTGCATATATTAGCTGTGTTTCTAGATGCTTGATACGATCCGGTTCAGTTCATGTTTCATGAAACCACGCAAAGGCGCTTACTAGATTTCAATTCAAAATTTGTGATATAAAACAAAATTTGGGTCAGGTTTTTCATATAAAATTTGAACTAATCCGGATCAATGGGTGTTATGAAATACGGCAATTATTTGAATCAGTTCAGCCACGGGAAAAACAAATGTAAACAGATGTAAAGCTGCATGAATACTAAATGTTGACGCGTATTTTATAGCAACATTTTTGGTCCTAAGGGGTTTTAGGTTGACCCAAAATAACAATATAGTTATAACAAAGAAATTATACAACAAGAAAATGTTTTTGTTGGACAGAAATATACCAGCAAAAAATCGTTTCTGATTTTCTGAGGTACAAAAACCTCAGAAGCCTTCTTATTTTCGAAGAAAGAGATGGTTCTATAATCATATATTTCTCTTTCTAACATTCATTTTATAAACAAAACTTC
This sequence comes from Nephrotoma appendiculata, assembly GCA_947310385.1. Classification (NCBI taxonomy): domain Eukaryota; kingdom Metazoa; phylum Arthropoda; class Insecta; order Diptera; family Tipulidae; genus Nephrotoma; species Nephrotoma appendiculata. Next base: position 59,338,401 of record OX371224.1, read on the forward strand.
GGCGTAACCGTAAGTAAGTAAACAAATGGAAAAATCAATGAAGAAGCAAAACCATGATACATAAATTTTTCGCTACAGATAGGCTCAATAGCTTGTATTCAAAATAAACAACTAAATTGGTGAAACAATTTTATTATTGTCTTATCTATTCAACATTAAAAAACTATAATTGTGTTAATCTGGTAGCAGCTAAGAAACTTTTAAGTTTGTATTGAGAAAAGTGGTTTCACCAAAACACATATAGTAACGACAACCATTTCTATTAAGCCTATCTGAATTTTTTTTTGTATCATGAGCAAAAATTTTTTAATTATCTCGTTCTTGTAATTTAGTTACGCTAAGCTTCAACCAGCGAAAACTTAAGACCTTAAGTTGGGCTCCATTTGGACCACTTAGGGGGAGCGGTACGAGGTCATTATAGGTCAGTTGTTTATTTGTCACGAGAAGCCTATACAGTTTTGGAGATTGTAGCACTAACCAAAATGGTACAAATAACGTGCAACTTAAGCTCTTAAATGTTCGCTGGTTGAGGTATTACGTTTCATTTTCAGCTTTGATTTGTTTATGTTTCTGATTATGTACTACACATTTTAAATCATTAGCAAGCACACGAAATCAACCAAATATATTTTAGATTTTGTTTTGGAATTTAAATACGAGTACTTACCTACATATTTTATTTGGAAATGTTTGTTACAATTTGTTGTTGATTTCTATGTATGAGAGTTGTCTAAAAAGTTTCCGGCCTCAACATGAAGATGGCACCACTAGTCAATAAAAGTTGGGGTGGGGAGGCATATGTACTCACTGAAATATAGCCGTTTCTGAAGCGTAGCTGTTGTTTAACAATCTTTTTAGTGAGTTGATCTGAGTGATTTTGTGAAAATGGAAAAAATCGAGTATCGAGCTGTCATTAAATATACACTGTGCTTGAATTTCAAACTTTTTTTGCGTGACAAGCTGGGCACCCGGGGGGTAAACCTAATTCGACTATGCTGAATTCATTGGTGCTAGTCCCATTTCAAAGTTAGTCCCCATTTTTGAAATATCGCTTTCGACATATTTTGCCTCTGAGACAAATATTTGTCAAAATATACACTCATATTCACGTTGATAGCTCCTGAACCATTAAGATTTTTGTTATGCTTTCTTCAGCAAAGTTGTTGCGCAAGCCAAGACCAACAACTTTGCTGAATACATCAAGGCCGAAAAACGACATCTACATTCACATTTTTGTGTTATTTTTCCATATGTGTGTGTTTTACTTAGGCCAAGGTGAGCTTGGAGTGGCACTTCCGCACAATTAGACCAGGAGTGCCCCGTTGTGATACCACAGGAACATATTTCCCCTTTACCCCTGTTCAAAACCATTCGGAGCTACGTACGTACAGCAAAATATCTCGCACTCCACATTCAGCGAGATCTGAAAGGCTGGTCACACTGGTCACGCCCAAATACTTATGCCTTCTGTATGATAGTGCCGGACACGAGCATAGGATGTTATCTAAAGTCTCTTCTTCCTTTTCGTCCATGCAACTTCTACAAAATCATTCGTCTGTAAACCCAGCCTTCTCGCATGTTCCCCAAAAAGGCAGGGTCTTGTCAGTTTTGGCAAAAGCTTCTCACAGAAGACTCCGGCTCCACCTTGCCGTTTCGAGAAACATAAGTGCACAGGTAAGGCTAAATACAACTGGAATTCGGCATACTTAGGCCAAACAAGACACTCATCTCAGATAAGATACAAAGAACACATCACAAGTACATAAAATCAAGTTTCGTACAACACATAAAAACTGAAACCATACACTAAATTCAATAAAAATATAACCATTTTGCACAGAATCAAAAAAGGACCGAAATTAGACAGGTGTCCCAATTTGACTCATGAGTCATGAGACATTTGTATTCTGCACGTATACGAATTACGGCCAAAATTCACACCCTGAAAATGTACAAAAACAAAAACACCCACAATTTACTTCGCGACAAAATCAACACAAAACCCCAATAAAATTTACGACCTCCATAACTTAAAAACAAAGCAGGTACCAAACAGCAGCGCCTTAGCTACAGTATATAAAGAGCTTCAAAATAGATTATGTAACAGTAGCAGAAAATAAACCGAAGAAGAGATTATTCTTGAAATTGATATTTCTAAAAAAGTTAAAAAATTGGCACAAGAAGTAAGAACTAAAAACTGTAATATACAATTAAAAATAAAAAGTTATTCATCTAAATATATAAAGTGACAAAAGAATACAAAAAATAAAGTGAAAATCGTCTTGTGAATCTGGTGAAATAAATAATATGGATAGGTGTTATAAACTCAAGTGCTTTTGTTATGTGTGTGGAAAATTTACAATTATGAGCAATCGCCGCAAAATAAGTGGTGAAACCGCTGATTTATATCGACTATACTTTTCACAAAATGTTATTAGTGGTGTAAATTGGGTGCCGTCTTTTGTTTGTACAACATGCATTTCTCATCTGCATAGATGGCAAAACACTGGAGCCGCAATGCCATTTGGTGTCCCGATGATATGGATCGATCCACAAGGACATGATGCAGTTCAATGTTATGGGTGCATGAATTATATTTTCGGTACAAACAGAAACAAAAGTGGTTCTTTGACATACACTGCAACGAGAAATACACATCTACCGCTGCCGCATTCAGATGAAATGCCTGTTCCGGAAAGATCAAACCCAACCGAGGATTATTTACCAACAACATTTGAATCAGGTGAAACCGGAGAAACATCTGCATCAATATATCAACCATCAAATGTCACTGCGCCATGCAATCACATTGAAATCTCGCAAAGTCGTTTGGATATTATGGTACGACGCCTGAAACTATCTCAGCGGCAAGCCATTCTTTTGTCAAAGGATTTAAAACAAGTGAACATTTTGGCTCCAAATGTTCGGATATATGGAGCAATAAATCGTCATCGTCATTTTACGAATTTTTTCAAATCAATTGAGAATAATTCACTCGCTTTTTGCACTGATATCCGAGGTTTGGTATCCACAATGCACAATGCATATAATCCTGAAGATTGGCGATTGTTCATCGATTCCTCTAAAAGCAGCTTGAAGGCAGTTCTCCTTCACGTTACCAACTCAAAGAATTCCATTGAACAATCACCAGCCGAATCCGATGAGCACGGCGAGCGTTTTCACCAAGTGACGGCAAGGCTCGAACATTGGTACAGCGGCAAAAAGCTAGATGCACTCTTGGGTGACATTTGTTGGAATTTGCAAGAGGAAGAAGAACCCGAAGACGACACGAACAAATCAGAAAATTAAAATTAAAAATTAAGAAAAATGTAAATTATTTAGGAAAAAATTGAGAAAAATCACAATAAAATCAACTGAATCAATCTAATTTTCTGTTAAATAGTTTCTATTGTATCTATATTTGTCGATGAGGTGTTTATTCGATCAATTTAAATTCAATAAATGGACAAAAAATGATAAAAAACATGTTTTTCGTCGAGACAAATATTTGTCAAAATATACAGTCATATTCACGTTGATAGCTCCTGAACCATTAAGAATTTCGTCATGCTTTCTTCAGCAAAGTTGTTGCACAAGCCAAGACCAACAAGTTTGCTGAATATATCAAGACCGAAAAACGACATCTACAATCACATTTTTGTATTATTTTATTTTTTTGCGTTTCAAAAAATAAAATAATACAAAAATGTGATTGTAGATGTCGTTTTTCGGCCTTGATTTGTTCAGCAAAGTTGTTGGTCTTGGCTTGCGCAACAACTTTTCTGAAGAAAGCATAACGAAAATCTTAATGGTTCAGGAGCTATCAACGTGAATATGAGTGTATATTTTGACAAATATTTGTCTCAGAGGCAAAATATGTCGAAAGCGATATCTCGAAAATTGGGACTAACTTTGAAATGGGACTAGCACCAATGAATTCAGCATAGTCGAATTAGGTTTACCCCCCGGGTGCCCAGCTTGTTGCATTTTTCAACTAGCACAGTGATATTTATTTTGAAACTTTTGCGAGTTGGATGTTGTGTTCGGGAACTGCACCATCATTTACCATCGTGAAATTGGATAGCTGAAATTAAACGTGGCCGAGATTAATTGTTCACTGGGAAGTATTACTATTAGGAGTTATATCTAAAATTCATCATGTATATTTAGTCGTAAATGGCTACAATAATTGATCAATCTCTTCTTGAGTGCATCTCCTCTTGCACTGTATAAATCTGCTGCACTTCCACCCAACCCTACAATATCTAACCCGAAGAATATATGTATGTTCGATAGTACGTTTACATACATATTACGATTATAAAGTTTAGGCTATTGTCAATAATCTAAATTTAATTACTATATAACCCAATATATCAATTCCTAAATAACATAAATAAATACATTTGAATCCAATTAGAAAGGTCATCGGAAATCCAAAGGCATCCCCCAAAGGCATTTTGAATGGGGTTTTTTTAATTGATAAAATTGCAAATAGAGACCTTCATCAAAAATGTTGTGTTATTTATAATTTTCTTTAAAATTCCGATACCCTCAACAATGATGGTTTACACGCCTTAGAAAAATGGGTGTTCCAAGTTAATCCCACAAAAATTATTCCTATCTAAAATAAAACAAATTCATGATGGAAGAAACTGAAATTATAATATTGTCAATAACTTAACGAATATAATGAACAATTAGGATTAAATTAGTTCTTTAGCAATTCACTTGCAGAATCACTTGCTTTATGCGGTGGAAACTCCAACGCAAGATATCGAAACTGAGCGTAGCGTTAAATGGCTTGAAAGTAAAAAAAAAAAACTGAAGCGAGTTCTTAATGTTGCAACCGGCATAGTGTACTGAAAGCAGTAACCCCACACATTTTCCTTTTAAAATAGGGCGGTCTACTATCAGGAAGTGACAAAACATCAAATTTACAAAACTCATTTTAGTTTATTTTATTAGCTATGTATTAGGTGTACAAGTAGAAAGTGCTTTTTTGGTCAAATTCAACATTATTGTAAATATAATCGTTACATAGATTAATTATCTAAATATTTGCCATTTTTATTAACGCCTTCGCGATAAAAATTTTATGGTTTCGAAGCAAAATAATCATTAAGAAATTTTTTCACAACTTCAACTTTCGTAACCGCTTAGAGAGCCAAGTCGGGAGAATACGCCGCATCCTAAAAACTTGCTTGCCTAAGGGGAAGATGAATCCCTTGAGAAGAATTTTTTGTTGCAACCTGATGAGTAGACCAACTTTGTATCAGTACGAAGCCAAGCTGCCAAGAGGCTACCTAAGAGAGTTCTCATGTTTGTAAGGGTTTGTGTATCTTTGTGTACACAAGTGCCCTGGGGTTAAAGGTGAGTGATCAGAGTGCATTTTTTCTACTTTTATGGTAGAAATATTGTTAGTAAATGGCCTCTTTGTTTTCTGCGACTAAAACTGTCGTAAACATTGTATGTCCATTAAAATAATATTTTGTCCGAAAAGCCAAAAAAAATCTTAAAATGAATCCCTTGGTTGATTTTTCTGTACGTGGACCCCTCTTTGGCACATAAACGATCGTTTTTTCTCCAGAGCATCACTTAATTTGAACAGTTGGGCCTTGGGCCACATTCAGCTGTAACAGTTTGACCCGGTTCCAGAAGCTCGATGTAAATGACAATCCCAATCATACACACAGTAACACTTTCTTCTCATGAATAATCATTTTTGCAACTGATGTTGATGGCTGACCCGAATCACCACTTGATTTTCTGTGTTTAGGATTATCGTACAAAATCCACTTTTCACCACCCGTATTGATTTTGTGCAAAAACTTCTTTCTTTTGTACCGAGAAAGCAAATTCATTCAGCAACGAACTCTTCGTTTTTTTTCTTCGATCAGTTTATGAGAAACCCATTTTCCTTCCTTCTGTATTTTTCCCATTGCATGCAATCGATTTTGCTTGTGGAATAAGCTCTTAACTGTTCTGCAACTCTTTTTGCGTTTGACACGGATTTTCATCCAGTAAAACTTTAAGTTCTTTATCTTCAAATGGTTTTACTGCTTGTATTTGACTGAAAGTTATGTCGTAAAAACAGCAATGATTAAGCTACATATATCCAAAATGGCGGACGATTTGGATGCGGTCAAGTATATTTTAACTCTTTGAGGCACAATGTTTATTATAAAAAAATGAAAATAAATATTTATTACGATTATTTAAGATAAATTATTACTAAAAATAAAAATAAAATTACATTTCAATAAGTACTTTTTTACAGGGTGGGACATACATATATAGTATAACCCCATCATGCAAATAATGCTTTAAATGATATTTGTTGAAACACGACTTTTTACCAAAACAAAGTGGAACTTTGCAGACAGTACAACACCAGGGACTAGGGAGTTTGAAGTTCTTTTTTTTGGTGCTGCATAACGCATATCTTCTCCGACTAGTACGTTTTGGTAAATGTTTCGAGTCTTTTCCTCGAATTTCCCATGAAACATTTGGTTGCGATTTTTTTATCTTGAGTGGAAGTCTATATATTGATGGTGCAATTTTATCAATTAAAGCCTGGGCAACAAACCCTTCAGCACACTGCCCCTTAAAATGTTTCAGCTCCATGTTTTCATCCAATTGTTTATAAATAATATATGAATTCGATGGTTAACCGCACAAATGTTGTAAGTACAGAATTTGGTAAAACGGAGTTAAATACAAAATTTGTACTTTTTACGCTATTGGCCGTAGGCACTTGGCGAAACACACTAATACTTAATAAAGACATTTTTAATCACTTGTTTTTTGTTTCGCAGTTATTTTGAATAATTTTCAAAAAGTTTAAAAAATCACTCGATCGATTTCGACTTGTTAGGTCATCATCATGTAGATACTCCTGATGATGACCTAACAAGTCGAAATCGATCGAGTGATTTTTTAAACTTTTTGAAAATTATTCAAAATAACTGCGAAACAAAAAACAAGTGATTAAAAATGTCTTTATTAAGTACAAAATTTGTACTTAACTCCGTTTTACCAAACTTTGTACTTACGACAGCTGTATCCAAAAATAGATCAATATGCGGGGCCACCATTTTTGACTAATTAGATCAAGTTTATAACTAGCCAAAAGCTGATCAAATTTATCCACTGCATTCATGTTCATATTATAAACAATTATTAACGAGGGACAAGCGACTGAAATATTATCCCCATTTTTATCCTTTCTCTGTACTGTTCCCACCTGATTTGGAGCATGATAATTGGATTAGATCCTGTATTAGAACCAGACTAATATATGATCAAAATTTGGTGTTATTTGGTCCATTAATTCCAGAGAAATAATGTTTTTTTCATATCTGAACTACAGCATCACCTATTTCTCTCTCTCTCTCTCTCTAGTATTTCCTCTAGTAATTCCCATCGCTCTCGTCCTCCAATTTTGACATCCTAATATGACTAGGTCTTGTTCGACTTCGTCACGCCAGCGCAGTCGAGGTCTTCCTCTACGACGTACTCCGGCTGGTTGTTGATGGAACACTTTGTAAATCATTCGTTATTGTGGAGATCTTGCAACGTGGCCGAGCCATCTCACTCGATTAGATTTGATGAAACCGATAATATCGCTACCTTCGAGAAGTTGCTTTATTTCGTGGTTCATGCGAATCCGATATTCATTGTTCGCAACTTTAATAGGACCAAAAATTGAACGGATGACCTTCCTTTCGAAGGTAGATAATAATCTACAGTCGTTAGAGGTCATAGTTCAGCTCTCGCTACCGAAAGTCAGCACAGGTCTTATGAGTGCTTTATAAAGTGCGAGCTTGCACGACTGCGATAAGTGTTTAGATCGCAATAATTTTGATTGGGCATAGAAAACTCGTTGTCCGGCAGCGATTCGGGCTTTTATTTCGGCCTGCAGGTAGGCAGCACCACCTATACTGGGTCCAAAAATTACAGAAACTCGCTTACATCCAGGGCAAACATATATCCAAAATCTGGAGCCAATTGGGCTTGTAATTTTTGAGATTAGCGGTATCGAACATACGCACTAACATTTCAATATATTAAGATAATTACGTTAAATAAGCAACCATATAATTGTCAACATTTTTAACCAAAAGTTAAAAAGTTAAAAGAATGCCACGAATAACTTTTATAAATATTTATGTGGCATTTAAACCAATTGAAACCACATTAACTTCGACTTTTCAAGGTGGGTTAAAATATGTCCCACCATGCATGAAAAGCTAAGCAACAGGTCGGACAGTTTTTAACCCACCTAACCGCAGAGTTAATGCGACCAACTTCAGAGCCGATTTTCTACTAGCACACATAATATAAATCTCCAATCGAAACCTCACCAAAGCTAGGTAGTCTTAACCACTACAATGTCATCTGGCACCAGCAAAGAACAACAAAAACCATTTTAATTCAACGGGGCTATTGCGCTCGTTAACAAGTAACGATGTTTTCCAAACAACGACTTATTGCAGTCTTATTGGCTTATTTGACGCCATCTTAAATAACTCGGTCAAGTCATTCCAATCCATTGTACCAACTTATGTGTGACGTAATAACAAAACGCAATTTATATTATGTATATAGAAAAAAAAAATCTTGGCATGTTGGCCGTTGTCACTAGATTTGAAAATAAAAACTGCATGTACATATTATATTTAGCCAAGACACAATTTTATAGACATTTCTGTGTAGATGTACTAATTCAAATTAGTCTCCTCACGAGGTGATTTATTTGAATAACGGTGTCCACAAATAAGTCGGTGTTTGAAAAACAGGCTAAGGCTTATTTGTGAAGACCGACTTATTCAAATAAGTCACCTCTCGCGAGGAGACATATTTGAATAAGTATGTCTACATAGAAATGTCTCCAAAAATGTGTCTTCACTAAATGTAATCATCGAGGAATAAATATATAAGAGAAGTTAATCTTATTTTATAGTTTTGATATATTTATATACACAAATTTAACTGATTTCTATTTTTGACATATAATAGAAATTGCGTTTTGTTTTTTTGTTGTACGTCACAAATAAGTCGGTACGATAAGTGGAACGACTTGACCGACTTATTCAAGATTGCGTCAAATAAGTCAATAAATCGGTGTTTGAGAAAGGGCCTAAGCACAAAATTTTCTATTTCATTGTACACCATACAATTTTAACCGAAACCAATGCAATGCCATCTGGATTGTGCAACATGTATAAGCTTATAGGTGGAACAGTCACTATAGTAAGTCACTATAGATCAAAACCATGTTTCAAGTCACTGTGAACTGTTCGTTTATAATAAATTTCATCAAGCAAGATCTCCGGTGGACGTTTTAACGGTTTCGGCGGACTTTGTCGTCGATGTGTGTGAAGGCAAGCAACGGCTGTTTCCAAAAATTGTGATTTGATGTTTTGAACTGTCGCACAATGGTCTGAATAGTTTCCAGGGTCATTCGGTTTCTGCTTGCTCTGTAGTTGAAATTATATTGGTTTCAGCTGAAATGTTAGACAGACAATTATTTAGAATGCATTTCTGACTGCTGCGTAATATAAAGAGTAACTCCAACTAACTGTGGCTTCTTGTGGTTGGTTCGGTTTATATGACTAGTTGGGTAGATAGTTCCGTCTGGAGTGACCGACACAAAATGTTAAAGTGGTACTTCCCAGATCAACAATTTTGTTCCATCAACATGGATTAGTTTAGGATTTTCCAAAAATCTTATAAAGTTAAACCACAAATTATTATGTACATATGACGTAAGTCGTGATGGTCGTTATTTATAAATTTATAAGTTCACACTAAGCAAAAAATTTTCTATTAACGATTTCATAAATTGCAAGTTGTTTGTTATTATTGGGATCAACGTTGCGCTCAACCTGTTATTTTTCTAACGTTAAAATAAATTTATATATATCGACCGTGCAGTTTATAAACACGACATTCGATCCGTTTATACAAAAAACTAGCCAGTTATGGCGAAAAGTTGTTATAATTTGCTCTATTCATCTAAAATTTGCTGCCTCATAACTCAAAAGTGTTCAACTAATACTGGCACTTGTAATTTGTAAAGTTTAATGATCTTCACGTACTTTTCTTTTTCAATTCGTCTAACATTCTCGTAAATTAAACTTTTATCGCTTTCACTATCGGCGGTTTCTATGGAAGTGTAAACAATACAACGAGATCGTTTACGTCATTATGTAACGAACTTATTTTGTGTTACTGAAACATTGAAAACAGAATATTGATGAAAATATCAATTACTAATTATTATTGCACTTGATTAATTAAAAACGATTTGCATCTGGTTGTTAAACACAAAACACATTTGAATATTTAAATTTTTATTGTATGTTGTTACGATTGAATGCCATGCAAATGCAAGTGAAGTGTTAGTGCGATAAAATATAAAGTTTATAAGCTGGACATTTTTATGTGTCCTAGTTTTTTGCGTAATCGAGTGTAAGTACTCATACATAGACTTTGATGATGTAACTTAAAATGAAAACAATTTTCGTGACTTATATTGAAAATATACCGTTTTGCTAAACCAACGTGATAAGGCATAATTTAATTGTGTATGCAAAGAAAAATCATCAAATTTAATAATTTCCACAACTTTCATGTTTCTCAACATGTCTTTGCTTGTTTCCGCCAATAATAATACATTTAACGGTATCGAACATATTTTGGACAGAATTTACAAAGACAACCTTTAGTCGGCAAGTTGCTTGATCTCAATTATTGTGGTGTAAGACTCCCAGAATGTTGTTTTATATTTTGCTTTAAAGAAACTACGAATTCTCCAGTTCATTGTATCAAATAAAAAATTTTCGATTCCAATTGCAGCTTTCCTCTTTTTCGCATAAACCTTAATTACTTGGTATTTTTTTAATTTAAAAGGAGTCGTTTATCCTTGGTGGATGGTTACTGATTATTTTGTGGGCTTTGTGATTTGCATTGTCATTTATGAAATTATCATATCCTATTTTTAAAATTGGATGCTGAGCTCTGTTGAAGCCGTCTGTATTTCCGATCGCGCAGAATATTATGTTACCCTAGAGGACTATTATGAAGATCCAAAACCATGTCATCTTACATCTAGGCTAGCACTAAACATAAGTTGGCCAGTCGTATCTTTTAATTCATTGTGCAATTAGTTTCTATCCTTACAAACTTATCAATTGGGACAGGTTTGCTTATTTATTTAAGATTTGCCGTCGCCTTAAGTAAAATAAATATAAGCTTGAAATAAATCGGTGTTTTGAAAACACCCTTAGAACACATCTACGATGGACTGTTATGAGCTTTGGAATTAACGACTTCCAATACTGCGAGGACCGCATTATATGACAATCTAACTCGATTACCTTTCGTTAAAATAATGGTTTCAGATCATCCAGGCTGTTTCTAAATCGTTAAAATTTGTCTTTTTTCCATATTAGATGCAGAAGCGTTATAAACTTTGTAGCTGCCTACTGCAAAGCTCGACCATCACAGACTTATTATCAATTGCTATGCTTCTTTACTCCATATAAGTGGAAATCACCAAAACTACTTTAGTTGTTCCCGGGAGCAACTAAAGAAACTACACCTTAATTTGAACAGGTCTGCGAACCTTAGTGCCTTAGGGCCTTATGTAATGTATACAACGCGTCTCGGAAGAACGGATTGGAACAACAATAACTAGATACACATGTTTAACAATAGATGATGTCGGCCATTTTTTAACAACTTAAAGGGGAGTTATGTTTCTAATTGTGATAGGGTATGTTAGCATTTATAGAAGCACAATTCCCCTTTAAGTTGTGCTGAACTAATCAAACAGTTTGACAGAAAACCTGCATATTTTCTATCCAAAAAAAGTGTGGATTAACCAACCCATATTCCCGTTGAGACTTAAAAACGTTTCGTCATTCCAATTTCCAAATCAGGTAAAAGCAACTCAGTTAAAACAAGTGATAGTAATTCTTGCCTTTTCTGGATACACAGAAAACCTTTGCTTGTGTCAATATACCACACAAAACTGTCTTGTTCACTCAAAAATCCCTGTTCCTCCTTAAGCGTCAGAAAACCAACCAAGACAATTTTTTGGTCGTTTTTTCGTAAGTCGCACAGTAATTTACCGGAGATTTCATTGCATAAATTGCTGAGTTCGGTATTAGAGAAGGTTCTAGAGGAGGATGCAATTTTTTGTCAACGACATAAGATGCACGATGCCCTCCTGGCTAATACTGGTTGAATGAGAAAATTGTAATACTCCCGCAAAATTACTAGGCTGGATGAGAAAACAAACAGAAGTAGGAGATAAAGAGAAATGCGCGATTTTTACCATAAACACGAAGTATGTTAATGAATCAGTCTTTCGATAAGACGCTGATGTCCCCACAAACACGGGGTGCTGTCGAAAATTTAAAATCTAAGACTCGAAACTCCAGTATCAGGGGGTTTTAGTTACTGCAAAGTTGCTTTGGTGGGTCACTTGGCTGGATAATACAAAATGAGTCAATTGAGAGATCTCCGATAAGAATCGGCTCTGCAAGAAAACCAAGAAGTGGGTAACACTTAGGTCGCTATCAGGAGGAACTGCTACATTTGTGACCAAGACCCGAAATGTACGCAACTTAAAAAATGTTTTTCTTCTAAATGATATACTTTTCAAAATATTTGCACAAAACGAAAAAGCTCCAATATGGAAACTACTACTTCCGGTGAACCGATTTTGGCCAAAAATCGTTGGGATCTCCCAATGTTGGTACACGAAATAATTTAAACGCAATTCCATTCAGAATTCTTTAATTTCATCAAAGCGACCAAAAATTTTAAAATCCGTCAAATAAAAATTTAAATATTTTATTACTGAAATTTTAGTGCAAAATGCTATTAGGTATTGAAATGGGGCAACGACCAAGAAACAATTGAAAAATTATACTTGGAAAGTGTCATTAATTGAAGTTTCGGTATTTTAAAGTTTGAAATAATTTGATAATCGAATCGTGATTAACGGGCAAACCGGAAGACATAAAAGTTATAGAAAAAGCCTAAGAATGAAGTTTCACCCCTGTCAGTCAAACCGTCTGGGCTATAGAGAACCAACAACATTTAGTCTGCACGACAACACACACTTTTACTTCGGCTATATAGCGAATGGTAAATCTGCAAGGATCTCGAGGACAAACTTTTTCATAATGACTACACTTTATTTTACTACGTAAAAAAGTAAAAGTGATCAAAAGTAAACGAAGAGGCCGGAACCATTAAAAAGGAAAAAAGGCATTGCAACGGTGCTATACATACTACGGATACCGAAAAATTAAACGCGCTTTAAGTCTGTCCCGGTTAAAGAGTGGCAGAAGATGGAAGCAGAAAATATTAAACCCGACGTTTGATTGGCCTAGTGGCAAAGGAGTCGAATATTTTCTAGCGTTTAAATTTCTAGCATACCAGAAAGGGCTGTAAATAGAGCATATAATAAGTAAAAGTAGGCCAAATCCACCTTAATTGTTTTGAGGCTGGTCAGGTTATGCAGACTGCAGGAAATTAAAGCAGCTGATGATGCAATTATGTGTAATCAATACAGAAATCCTGTAAGAGAACTTTAGCATTGGACATATCGGCCCAGGCGATTGTGTGGGTTTGTGATAACTACCTCATACAAAAAATTCGCTAGAATGCTGCTGGCTTTGTTAAAGCTAAGGCCAACGGTACTATGAAAAACACCGAAGATTTCGAACTTTTTGAAAAACAACAACATAGTTAAGATATTTAAACTTACTTTATTGCTGCTTGAATGATTATTATCGTTATCTAGGTAAATACGGCAATCACTTAGTAAGTTTCGGTTGTTCCAATTCCCCCCTAACCGTTGCTAAACCTTGCTTCCCACACTAATCTATTCGACCTTGTTTGATCAGTATTATTATACCAAACATTACTTATTTACATTAGAATGATTTTATTAAATTCATTTGTATGTCAATCGAATTAATTTTAATATGTGTAATCACATATAAAAGAAGACAGAAATACCAATTAGTGAATAAATGAGCACCAATTATTTCGTTTGATTGTTTTTAATGTGCGCAATCTGTTTTTTGGCCGAAGCGCTTTATTCCGAACACGTGAGTTTGATCGTTAACCAATTGTGTTTATTAACATTAACATCATAATCAGATGATGATAATTTCCCGTTGCATTACCAATTAGAGCTTGCGAATTAGGGGATCATTCACGAAAATTATATTTTCAATATTTATTACTATTTACATTCGCTGGCGGTTTTTTATGTGATACTGTGGTCACCTTTTATAAATTAAATTTTATTGAAGTGTTGCGCCATCTATACATATAAACCGAACATTAAATAATGAATTTTATCTGATGAACTCTGTATTATCGACTTTTTTCATATTTTTATATTTTTTGACACATATCCAGTTGTACCAATTTCCAGTTTTTATACAAATTTTCGTGTGTGATGTGGCCAATTTGTAAAAAGAAAAACGAATGTCATAATGATAAAAAAATTATTTTTATTTAGTTTATATTCCTACATTATAATAGAAAATTTTTTAACAATTTGCAATGCAAAAATTTCTGATAAGCGGCTGTGTGCCGATCCAAATTGTTCAAGTAAGTAGTATCCATAGGGAATGAAATCCACCGAAAACCAACAACAACAATTTTTAAGAGCTCAAAAAATAAAAACGAAAGTGAAAATATTTCGTCTGGGTACCCCATTTAATGTGGGAATTGTTTTTTCTTGTTTTAGCTACAATATCATATGCTACCACATTGTTACAGTATTTTCCAAGCGAGGAATGTATGATACAATTTCCTGCTAGGGCAAAAATTAATGTTATGGCTAGGGGGGCTGGCTCACGATCAGATTTGTGGGAAATCGAGTATAACGGGAAACGAGGGTTTGCCCCTGTTAGTTTACTGAAAGAAACTCAAATTGTAAAAAAGCGTAATGAGGTGGTCCATGTAGTTCCAACGCATTGTGAAAATGGAGAAATAACCGGAGCAGCGGTTGTAGAACAGCCGCCAAAAGTAGAAGAAACTCCAATTGTGGCAGCTTCGGCGGTTGAACCTTTTGAAATCATTGATGGGACAAAAGTTTTCAAGGATGAAATGGAAAATGTTACTGAAGGGATTAGTGCTAATGGAAATTTAGTAAATACTCCAAATATTCCGCCTCCACCGCAGCCACCACTTGAAAATAAACCAAATAATGATTTGCCCAGTTCCCCTCCAGTAACAGATGAGCCAGAAGATGATTACGTGAGTGATGAATTTGACGAGGAAGAGGAGATTATTGATGATAAAGATGATGAGAATGATGATGATGTGCTTTCGAAAGAAGTAGTCGACAACACTTCCGCTGAAGGTCTAGAAATCGTTTCCGATGTAATAAATGCAAGTGTTGAAGATAAAAATGAAACAATTAATTCTGAAAGTATTTCAAATGAAGTTAAAAATGAAAATGAGACTTTGCCCAGTGAATCGCAATCGGTAGATGCGAAAACGGAGGCCGTTGCTGAGGTTGTGTCACCACCGGAACAGGAAACTACGACACCAACACAAGTGGAATCATCCGATTCTGAACCTTTGCAAAATATGTATGTAACCGAGATTCCAAATGAAATTCCAAGGCCAATACTTGCAGATCAAATCGTTTTAGAATCAACAACAGCTACACCTTTTTCGGAGCCAGTTGTCGAAAATATGCCACCACAAGAAAGTAGTCCAAGTATTACAGAATCTTTAAGTCCAAGTATTACAGAATCTTTAAGTTCAAAACCAGAAGAAGAAGAAGAGATTTCTACTAATAGTCAAGAAATATCATCAGAAATACCACCAGTGCCTTCAGTAGAGGAAAATAAGGTAAGTTCCGAGGAGGAAACTAATAAAACGAATGAACCGAGTCTGGTAGAGGTACCAGCGGTACAACAGGAAGAAAAAGAATTTGAAATTAAATCGGATGTTGTCGAACCAGAGGAGGCAATAGAATTGAATACAGGTGGCCCAGAATCAATTCAAGAAGAGCCGAGTGTCAACGAACTTCCAGAAACACAACCTTCACCATCGCCTCCAGTCGCCCAAAATTCCGAACCGGAGGCTATTGTCATTGATAATAAAATTGAAGAATTGGAGATAGTTCCACCATCATCGGAAACAGTTGCAGAACCTGTTGCGCCTGAAATAGTTGAGAAGCAGCCTCTTACTGATGCAACACCACCTCCTCCTGAAATTATTCCACCAGTAACTGAAAATGTGAAACCTGATCTTATTCCATCGGTGCCGCAAGAAATCGAAGAAGAAATCCCATTGCCACCGCTACTAGAAGAAATAAAATTAGAAAATCCGGAACCAGAAGAACCAGCCACGGCGAGTCCTGGTATTTTTGCTAATATATATGCCAAAATGTTCGGTCCCCAGAATGATGAAGAAACGGAAAAAGAAAATATACCAGTGGATAATGAGTTGGAACGGATTTTATATCCGGAAAAATTTTCACGCCCCGAGGAACAATCAACGACGGCATCAGAGGAAATAAATCCACCAAAAATAGTCGAAGGTGAGTGAACATTTTCCATAAAATTTATTTTCTGCATTTTCTATTTATATACATTTCCATTCGGTTATATATTTATGGGACTATTTATAGCCGCCTAATACGCGACAATTTTTTCGGGTCAAAATACTAATTATTATGATTCCGTTGCGGTTTAGTACGCGTTATCAATATTTTTTACCCTTTTCGGTTAAGCGATAAAACCGTGACGTTGAGTTGTAATCATTTATTAAGGTCATATATTGCGGTTTTATAGCTGTATTGTCTTGATTCGTTCCGAATTTCTTTTTACATGTTTTCTGATAATTTGTGTCTTCGTATCTGTAATTTGTATCGATAACAAATACGGCTGCTACTAGTTAAATGTTTATCAAAATTCCAAACGCAGTTCTTGAAAGAATTACGATGACTTTATACAAAAGAACCCAATTCGTAGCCTTGGGAGAACTTTTTTTTTTTATTGACACATGCAAAAATGCTTGATCAAAGGTTAACATATTAAAATGCAAGGTGTAAAAAGCAGGGTGGTTCAAATTTTAAATCTTCTTTTCATCCAGCCGTCGAGGGGTACTGTGAAAATCTATCACCAAATTCGTGTCCACAATCACCGCCTCATCCTGCACCTGAACGTCCAATAACCTCCCACTTCCATAGTGCGCACACAGATGCGCCAGAAAATAGTACCAGCTCGAAAGGTATTGACTACGAGGAGTACATGAAAGTATTTTTGGACGGAATATTAAAAATGAAAGATTTCATCATATATCTAACCATAACAGCGGCCACAGTATTATCATTTATATTTGGTTACTACTGCATCAACAAGTGTCGCAAGGAATCGCCGCTGATCAATAACGTAAGTATCTCGAACTCAAAATGTTATTAATCTACTAAAACCTCAATTATTTCAGTTAAACGTGCTGGAGCGGAATTTAATGGTGACCAAAAAAGAAAACGCCCTTCTGCTAGGTGAACTCGAGGATATCCGACAAAAATTAGCCAGCATCGAAGATAATTCCTTTGGTTCGAATGAAATGGTGATTGCACTAAAAACAAAACTCGACGATACCGAAAATCAAAAAATCGATTACCAACTTCAGGTGACGGCACTCGAAAAGGAATTGGAGAGTGCAACGGAAGCGGGTCTCGAACTAAATCGTATGGTTGCCGAATTATTAAATAATCAAAGTGGTAGCGAATCGATTATTAGTAGTGTTGAGGAGCTGCAGAAACAACTAAACGAGCAGCAAGAAACGATTCTATCGATAAATGCGACACTAGCCGAAAAGAGTCGGGAAAATAGTGAACTGCAAGTGTTTCTAAATGAACAGAAAAAACAATTTGATGATGATTTAAGTGTGCTCCAATCGCTCAATGAGAACTTAACTGAGAAGAATGAAGAACTCAATAAAAAAATTATTGAAATGACCGAAACGCTAGAGGTGACGATGAATGAAGCACTAAAAACAAAATCTGATGAAATCGTTAAGTTGAATAAGGAGTTCAGTGTCTTAAAAAAACGATATGAAGAATCGCAACGTAAGGTGGCGAAAGCGGAATCACGCTGTCAAGTACTAGATGAATATTTAAAAAATGCCAAAAAGGATGCGACCGATGCCAAAGAGGTTTATGATTTGGTACAATTAAAATCGGATGCACTAGCTGCCAATAAAGAGAAAGAACAGTTTAGAGGGCGGCTCGAAGGTGAGACGGACGCACGTAAATTACTCGAGGATCATTTGAAAGTGGCAAGCGAGGAAGTTTCGAATTTAAAGAAGGAATATAATGTGGCAGAGAAGGAGAAGGTTGAAGCTCAAACTAGATTGGAGGTACTATCAGGATATTTCAAGGAGAAGGAGACTCAATTGCAAAAGTAAGAAGTGTACCGAGTTCTAAACGAACCGTCTTTAATATTTATATTTTTTTTTTATCAGAGAGCTTAGCATTAAAGAAGCAATGTGGTTACAACAGCAGGGAGAAAAAACGAGTACAATTGAACGGGTCCAATCGATGCAAGATGAAATACAGACTTTGAAGTAAATGCCTCCGATTAGTGCGTCTCATACAATTTCTAATTGATTTTCTATTTAGGTCTCAAAACGACGCATTACGTGCAGAAATTGAAGCCCAGGCTGCAGCACACAAAACACAACTTGCGACCTTAGATAGTAGAGCACACGAAGAATGGTTGAATGCGAAACAGGCAAAACGAAAATTAGAGGAAGTTCGAGCGGAAGCCGCCGGTTTACGGCGAAAATTAACAACATTTGGTGAATCGGGTGTCGATCAAACGGGTACCGTGAACGGTATTGATGGAAATTTAGCGCCATCTCCAATTTTAATGGATAGCAATCCAGGTGCATCCATGTTGGGCGTTCTACCACCGCCACCATTTATGCCACCACCATTTATGGGCCCACCACCACCTTTTATGCCGCCACCATTTATGCCCGGCGAAATGAGACCACCACCATTAGGCCGTTTAATGTCCCCGCCGCCAAATCGTTATTCACCCAATATACTAGATGATCGTGATCGTTACAGTCCAAATCGTAGCCCCGGTCGATATTCACCGGATGCACGGTACAATTACAATGATGTTCTATCGCCTTATGAAACTGAGACTGATTTTAGTCCACCACCATCACCGCCGCCTAGACACGGTGGCTTCCGGGATAATCGTGGGTACAAAGCATTTTCACCGCCACCCCTACAATCGGACAATAGAAATAAGAAATCCAAAGGTACTTATGCCTCTTCTTCATCTGAATCGGATGATAATTTTGTAAATGAGTGGTGATTTGGGATTAAACATTTTTTCATTTTTCATTTGCTTTAATTTCATTTATTACATATTTTGCCAAAGACTATCTGGTCTCATGATGCCAGCTGTATAATTCACTGCTATTTATACAGCTGGTGTCATTTTATACCATTCATATACTTTCTTCGCTTTGCGACACATTTCATATTGCTTTCATTTTTGTAGAGCTTGGTGCGTGAATATAACAAAAATGGTTTTCAGGTTGGGGGAGGGGTAACAAATTTAAATTTTCTTATTAATTTTATTTTTAAATAAAGTTTTTCGTCACATACCTAATTTAATTTACTTTTTGTTGTTGCTTTGCTTCCGTTGTGTTATTTTATTATACATCTGTATTTTTGATGTTGCGGCGCAATGTTGCATGATATTGCGAACCAAAAAATTTTTGTAGATTCAAACGGTTTCAATCGAAAGTACAAAACATTACAGCAATTTTGGAGTTCAATTGAACCGCGAGGTTTTGACGAAATCGGTGGTTTGTTTTTTTTTAAGTGTAAACGAAGTAGATGTTCAGAATTTTTAGTGTTGAATTGGTGGCTCTTGTAAATATCTATGTAAATACCAAAATTTATTAAATTCTGAATATTTATGCCAAACACGATCTTAATATCGAATCTAACGTAAATTTTCGATTTTTTTTTTTATTACTTTCTAATTTGTAGGAGGACTAAGCTCAGGCTCAACCGATTCATTACCTAGACGGCGAGGAGGAGGCAGTGGCGGTGGAGGAGATAACAACGGACCAAATAGTCAAAATGGCAACAATAAAACTAATAAAGTCTGATTGTCCAGCACCACATACCCACCATCCGTAATTAAACCACAACAATAAAATTTAAATTCCATAAATTTAATTAAATTAAAAATAATCAAATAAATAAAAAAAAAAAATTGTGATTGATGAATGAATAACGTTTTTGATCAAGGATCGATTCGAATATTTGTTATAAAAAATGACGAGACGATACCCTGTTGATTTGAATACATCGACTAATCCAGTAATTTTGATTTTAGTTTTGAAATTATTTTTGGATTTTTAAATACATATATGTATATGTAAATTTTTTGTGGAATATGAAATTTTCGGATAATCTCGAGTTTTGAAACCAGAAACTAGATTGTCGCCGATTCCATATCTGAATATTCCAAAATAATTGTTTTCGTTTACTTGTGTTATATCTAAATCTTCTCGGTTTAGTTTTTAATTTGTAAATTTTATTTAATTTTTAATTTTATGATTTGTACAAATTTTATTACCTAATTTTATTATTTTGTTAAATTTATGTCTGTGTATAAGTACCTAGAAATCTACGCTGAAGCAAACCACCAACCAAATTTTAATTTTGTAGATAATTCAGAGAAGAAAAACATGAATAAATAATTTTTTTTTATTTACATTTAAAAATATAATATAAATGTGAGAGCTGTTTTGATTTCTAACGGATGGTAGGCTGAGGCATTAAGGCCACCCGGAGGGAAATTTTAGAATATTAAGTAATACTACAGGTTGCAAAGATGCAGTGGTAGCACGGAGATAGAAGCTGCAAATAAACTATTAAACAGGCAAAATGATCAGGTAATCATTTTAGAATTCTTTAAGTATTTCAGGCAGACCATAATTGGATTGGACTACATCTGTAAGGCTGTGTTGGCTAAACTGAATTTTGATAATTTAATCAAATAAAAACTGGATAGAAAAGACCTGGTGGCTGGACCATTTTCGAACCAATCTAGATCTGTAGAAAATTAAATTTCTGTTGTAGTATATCACTTTTCTCTACGAATAATAATTAAAAAGTTACACGAGGGAGTTTAATCGAAAATGTACATAGCGCTGAATCAAGCTACTGAATGGACTGTTTTGTATGATAATACAAAACTCAAAAAACGAGTATTTCCACTCATGATTTCAACATAAAATTTTGAATGTAGCTAGGTTTAATAAGAACGAAAAGATTTAAAATCTTAACTATTCCCTAAATTTTCAGTTTATTTGGGTTATCTTTTGCCGCTCAACTCCAACTTTTAGTGTTTCTAAACCAGGAATATCTGTACATTACCAATCTTTAGAACAGCTACCAAATACCAATGTAACTGCGATGACCAGAATACCCGCTTGCTTTGTAAATCGTAATCATTCGTAGTATTTTTCTGTCGAGTGCGCGGACTTACATATGATATTTGGTTAGCTCCTCTAGCAATGAAGTAACCCATCGCTAGTATTAAATCTTGTTTAAGTATAGATCCCGCGGTTCACCCAAATTGGTTGTAAACTGATTTCAGTTGGTCCACATATTAAAATTTTCCTCAGGTGGGCTAACTTCATGCGTAAGCGAACAACATAGTTTTTTAGTAACATGCGATTGGAAAACTACAATACATTCGGTTGCCGGACGCTTAAATAATACTCATATGGTTTCGATTTTTGATTAGCTGTTTACTTATTGATAATTGCAACCATCCAATTCCGTGGTGTAATTCCACTATTTTATGTACCCACAGACTGTTTACTCTTTTCTACCCGTAGTACCATATCACAACATATCAGTATTACCACAACACAACACTCTCCCAATAAATAGGTCCCATTCATAATACCAAAAATAAGGAAATTCACTACAATAAATAGGTAAATAAAGTCTAATTGCGCTTGTCGCGATGATCGATACTGATACATCGGTCATGTCGTAGACTTCACAATGGTTCGGGGCCTTTCAGGATTAGCTCGAGTCCTCTGACATGTTTGTGGTATTTCTTTTTCCGAATCTTCTCTGGACTCTTCAACAGGCTCTTCCTGGGATCCTATTTCCAGTTCTGCCAAGAAGTACGGCTCTATTGGTCGCTGTGTAAAAAAAATGTGTGTATCAAAATCGTTCTTTATTAGGCTTGTATGGCTTTTAATTTCTCTTTTTCTGATTAGTATTTCGGTTAGCAGAACCACGATAGTTGCCAAAACTGCATCGCTTCATAATGACGCAGAGTGACTGTAGTGTATCCATAAATAATTAAATACTCGTGTTTATAAATTGTATCGACTTCATTTATTAATTATAATATGTTTATTCACCTTGTACATATTTTTGTTTTTTCCTAACTAAAAACTCTAACTCTTTTTATACATATTCATAGATAACGCCAGTAGTGGCTAAAACTATAACTAAAAATGGGTTGCGTTCCATTACACAACACCACAATCGTCACCCCTAAGTTTACATTATAACTAAATCTATTCTTAATTATATAGAGAAGGTTTTTGAATAGTTTTTCTATCCCTTAAATTAAAAGGAAGACTATTACTAATATTCTCAGTATTATTGGTTCTTATTATTACTACGTTTCTTTCCACTGTGTTAAGAGGACCCTGTGGTTCTACGACCACCCTTTTAGGTGATAGTGTATTGGGTTCCAATCTTGGGCGCATTTGAATCACGTGTCGTTTGATGGTTCGCCCAGACTCTAATTTACAAATGTAACACAGTGGGCCTAAAATCTTTATTACAATTGCGTTCACCCATTCGTACGCGTTCGGATTCTTGTAACTTCTTATAATTACTGATTGGTTTACCGAAAACGTACGTTTTGGTGTGACAAAATGTGCTTCGTTTTTCTCCATTTGCTTCTTTGGTCGTAAAAGGTCCAATTTAATCCTTGGCGTGTACCCGAGCATAATCGCTGCGGGAGATATACCCGTGGTCGAATGTTGTGTGATTCGATAATCTAACAAAAACCTGTGTATGATTACTTGCATGCTTTCCTTCATGTTCTTTCTCTTTCCCGTCTTCACTGCCTTCTTTATGGTCTTTACGGAGTTCTCGGCCGCACCATTAGTCGCTGGGTAGCCCGGAGGAGTCGTGGTGTGCTTCATATGGCAGCTTCTTACAAATCTTTTGAAAACATCCGAGGTAAATTGAGATCCATTGTCAGATACAATGTGATCCGGTAACCCAAATCGCGCAAAGAGTTCGATCAGTTTTTCTACCGTAAAATCGGTTGTTGCGTTGTTCGTTATAAATACTTCGGTCCACTTTGAGCGAGCATCGACCATAATTAATAGGTATTTACCAAACAACGGCCCTGCATAATCGATGTGCACGCGGCTCCATGGGCGATCGGGTATTTCCCAAGTCATATCTGGCACCGTTGGAGGATTTGGTAACACCGACAAGCACAACTCGCATGACTTTATAACACGTTCTATGTCATCGTCTATTCCCGGCCACCAAATATATGATCTTATTAATGCCTTGGTTTTGACGATGCCCATGTGTGAACTGTGGACTTCTTCTAATATTTCACTCCTCAAATTTTCCAGAATCACGACTCTATAGCCCCACATCAATATATTATTCTCCGCCACCATCTCGTCTTTACGTTTAATAAAAGCTTTGAATTTGCCGTCTGTTAACTTTGTAAAATCGTTTTCACGTACTGCTTCAAGGACCGCCAACATTGTATCGTCGTTCGTTGTTTCAGCTTCGATCTTTGCGCAATCAATGGGCAATTCGCCATTGGCGCTTATGAAGTACAGGTAGGACTCACCCTCGTCCAAATCTTCCGCCTGTTTATCAGCCTCTGGTAGCCTTGAACACATATCTGCACAGTTTCTATTCGATTCGACGTACTTAATAGTATAATTGAATGATTGCAGGTGCACTGCCCACCGTTGTAATCTACTTGTTGACATCTGTGGCAACCCTTTTTTTTCCCCAAAAATGCCTAGTAGCGGTCGATGATCCGTTACCAATGTAAAATGTCTGCCAATCAAGTATTGGAAAAATTTTTTTGTTCCGTAAATAATTGCCAATGCCTCTTTCTGTACCATCCCGTATCCTTGTTCCGCTGGCGAAAGTACCCGTGATGCAAATTCGATTGGCCTTTCCGTTCCGTCTGGAAATATGTGAGAAATCACTGCACCTATTCCCCCTTTCGAGGCATCACAGGTTAAATTCAGCGGTAAATTCGGTTCATAATGCGTTAATACTGTGTCCGATACTATCTCTTTTTTTATATTCTCAAATGTAGTTTTACATTCGTCATTCCAACAGAATTCCGTGCCTTTTTTTAGCAATTGATATAAGGGATACATTTTTGCCGCCAAATTAGGGATAAATTTCCCAAAATAATTCACTAGCCCACAAAATGAACGAAGCTCAGAAACGTTCGTCGGTGGCGGTGCCTTTAAAATAGCGTCGTTTCTGTTTAACTTTGACAGCCCGTTAGCAGATATATTGTGTCCCAAAAACTCCACTTTATCTTTTGCAAAACTGCATTTACTTTTATTTAGCCTTAATCCATTTGTTCGTAATCTGTCGAACACTGCATGCAGCCTTTCGTCATGCTGTTCAAATGATGGTGCTGCTATTATTATGCCGTCTAAAAAATTTATAACGCCTGGTATACCAAATAAGACTTTCTCGATTTCTCTTTGAAAAATTCCCGTTGCTGACTTAACGCCAAATGGGAGCCTGTTCATCGTGAAATTTCCAATATGCGTACTCCATGTAGCGATTTTTTTTTGATTCGTCATCCAATTCGATTTGATTGTAAGCTTGTGCTAAATCAATCTGAGAAAAATATTTACTTCCACTTAACCGTGCGAATATATCCGAAATTCTTGGCAGTGGATAGTTCGTGTCCAGCAAAAATTTATTTACAGTTACTTTGTAATCCGCACATATCCTAATTCCACCATTTTTTTTAAGACTGGTACTAAAGGAGTTCCCCACTGTGCTGATTCGCATTTCGAAATAATCTGTTGTTGTACTAACGATTGTAATTGATCTTCTACGTCTTCTCTAAAAGCGTGAGCTATCTGTCTCGCTTTGGAGAATTTAGGCACCACATTCTCCCCCATTTCCAATTTAACCGTAACGTTTTTTAACAACCCAATACCACTCCTAAAAAGGTCAGCATAAGAACTTACAATATTTTATAAGGTTTGCTCATGTTTAACCTCTACGTTATTAATATGAATTTCGTTTATATTAAATGCTCTAAAAAAATCTAGACCCAAAGTTGGTACTTTTACGTTATCTATGATTAGAAATTTAAAGGCTTGTGTGATTCCCTTATGTCTAATAACTGGGGTAAATGATCCCACAACTTTTAATTCATTTCCCCCGTAACCTCGAACAACTGTCTTATCATTTTGTAATTCATAATTATCAAAGTATTTCTTAAAAATAACTAAAGGAATAGCTGAGATTCCAGCTCCTGAATCTACCTGAAACTTAACTTCAATATTAAAAATTCTTAAAACTAATTCGACGGGTCTTGATTTCGTACTAAGAATGTTATATATCACCTCTTCGTTATCTGCTGATGTTGAACTAGTGCCATGACTCGTATCTCGATCTTTGTTATCCCTCATCCTCAGCTTTGCGTCCTTATTTGTTATTTCGTTTTCGTCATTTATGTAAAATATTTCTTCTGCGTAGTAACTATTGTCACCTTCTTGGTGTTCACTTTCATCTGTAATTGCATTGATCCTGGGCCCCGGTTGTGAACATACTGACGCCATATGTCCCTTAATGTTACATCTGTTGCAGATGAAATTTTTGTAACGGCACTCGACATCCGAGTGATTTGAATAACCGCAATGTTTACACTTCCGTCTTGTATTTTTGTTTAACGGCGTTGAATTCATTTGTTTAGCTGCTTTGACACTTGTATTATAACGTCCCTGTTGATTTCTGTATGGTAACACTTGTTGTCTAACGTAACAAATCTCCGG
Source organism: Nephrotoma appendiculata (assembly GCA_947310385.1). Taxonomy (NCBI): domain Eukaryota; kingdom Metazoa; phylum Arthropoda; class Insecta; order Diptera; family Tipulidae; genus Nephrotoma; species Nephrotoma appendiculata. Next base: position 59,364,549 of record OX371224.1, read on the forward strand.
CTCATGTTCGTAACTCTTCTTTCGTAATTCGTGTTTTTGCGCAATCTCCGTAGCTTTCTCGAACGTGATTTCGTCTTCGTCGCAAAGTTTCGTAAACGTGCCGCCGTCCATACCCGTAATAAATTGATCAGCTAATTGCGTAATGAGTCTGTTTCCAAATTTGCATTTGGACGCCAAAACTTTTAATCTTAAACCCCATTGCTGTACGTTTTCGTCTTTTTCGCGCTTTGTACGATACAATTTTTGTCTCTGTTCGTACAAAATTGTTGGTGGCGAAAAATATGCAGACATTAACTCGCACAACTCATTGTAGGTTTTCGCGTTTGGTTCGTTCGGTTGGCACAACCCATACAATATTTTGTATGTGGATCCGCCAATGCTATCCAGTAATGATGCCTTTTTATCATCTGCACCGTCAATCTTCCCTCTCGCACAAAAATTTTCGAAACGAGATTTGTATACCATCCATTCGTCTTCCGGATAATTAAATTATGGAATAGTCAACACTGTGGATGTAGCAGCCATCTTGAACTTTTACTGTATACGTAATTAACTTTTTCTTTTTTTTTTAATATTTTATTCTTTACATACACCATTAACAAACATAAATAAAATAAATTCTCGTCGCCAATGTAGTGTATCCATAAATAATTAAATACTCGTGTTTATAAATTGTATCGACTTCATTTATTAATTATAATATGTTTATTCACCTTGTACATATTTTTGTTTTTTCCTAACTAAAAACTCTAACTCTTTTTATACATATTCATAGATAACGCCAGTAGTGGCTAAAACTATAACTAAAAATGGGTTGCGTTCCATTACACAACACCACAGTGACCATTTCCACTTATTATTGCTGAAAATTTTGCGCAACAATTCCTCACCAGCCTTGAATTCTTTCCACTTATCGCGTTCGATTGGATACTTGGGTCTTGGTTTACATAAGTCAAATTTCGTTTTATCGGTCGTCGAAAATGTTTGCAATTTCTGGCTCCATTATCTGCTTAGGTGATCACGGCAAATCGTTCTCGATGAGGACTACGTCTTCCAAGTACATAGTCGATCGACTTTTCCGTCGTTGTTGATTGCATTTTAAAAACTTCTGGTTCTGCAAAATAGATGTGCACTGTTCACCACGGACCTTTTGGAATTGGCCATGATTGCAACGTGAACTTGATTGACTAGCGGCTCGGAAAGATGCGATATCCATAAAACACGCAACCTTGGATGTTCATTAGTGATCCTTGTGGAGTGAAAATTTGTTACAACTTCTGGCTCCATTATGTGCTTATACGATCGATCGCGGTTAGTCGTTCTCAATCAGGACTGAGATCTTTTTCAATGGTTCACATACTGGTTACGTACTGTACTCAAATGTTACTGGCAGTTGTATCGATTGCAGTTTCCGTTCCCCCACTAGATGGAATCTTCGTATCCACGTGTTTGATGATGCAATCGTAAATGAGTAAAATGTGTGCGTATCGCTGCAAACAGTATATCGACAGACAAGTATCTGTATACGTTAGCCCTCTACACCGGAATGACTTTCATAGATAAAAAACTTGTTCAGAGCGAACATCAATGAAAAAGCCTCGCGCCTGCGGATATTTTTTCGAGATACTGCCCCATGCCAAGCTCGATGCGTCCCCAGCCACGATAATTTTCTTCTTTAGGCCATAGTGAGCTAACATCAATTTTGACATCAACAGTTCTGTCGATACGGGAATTAACCTCAGCATTCCGATTTTCTGGGAGTAAGCCATTTGCGTCGACGATATGACCTTGAAACTCCAACTCTTTATCTGCAACAAAAACCATATTTGGAACAACCAAAAACCATATTTCCATGTCTCGAAAAAATTGTCGTGATTGTCTTTCTCGTCACTCCGTCCACCAATAAAATCGCCAATGAATGGAAAAGTACCTTTAGGTCCGCTCATCATTGTGTCGGTTGATTATTGGGAAATGCCAGGTGCTGACACTTCACACCCGGTTACAGGTGTTTTACTTGAAATAGGCCAGTTTTTTTGATTCAGATAGGTCGATTTTGCTGAATACTTGGTATTGCGAGACGATTTCTTCCGGCGTTTGCAGTGGATACTTTTTGGCTGCAGTACTTCATTCAACCCTGTTAAATAATCGACACAAATACGTATACATCCGTCCTTTCTTTTGTCAACTACCAGTGGTGTGGCGAAATTCGAGTAATCGATCGGATCGATTACCCCAGTAAATCAAGGAAAGCGACGGATAGTTTGCTTTCGTGGCTGCTTGCTCGTCGTACTCGACCAATACTGGCGATCGTAGCAGTTCCAGCTTCTCCCGGAGAAAATCTTCCAGTCAGATCCTGAATCAATTTCAATTCAATTCAATCAATTCAATTTCAGCTGAGACAAAGTAACCTGCCTTGTGGTGTGTAACATATGAATGTAACATTGTAATCATATGAGCATTACCTACCATTGTTGATGGGGTTACCATGTCATGTGCATATACATACTAATAAATTTAGTTAGTTCTAACTTCACTCTCAACAGGTGTTTTAACTAACATCACAGGTGACGGACCTGCGGCAATCAAAATATTTGGAATGAGTTGCCCTATACTTTAGTTTAACTCTCCTCTGGTTTGGAATAGTTCTCTTGCTTTCTCATTCTTGCGAGCCTATCGAATTTTTGCCGGAAAAGAATATCCCAAAATTGTTCATCTCCAAAATTAATTTAAGGTGTCTGCAAAGACCTTTTGTTTTATTGCTGTTTACTTTCAAACTTAGTCGTTTCGCGGGGTTTCAATACTACTTTTCCTTACTATGTACTCGAGCGCCCAATTAAATAGCACACATGCGGGTGGATCAGAGGATTTCGCGGTCGATGCTGCCATTTGACCGTTCAAATTTACGACAAGCGAAATGATTCTGTCACGTACAACATTTAGCAAGCATTTTGTAGGCGGTGTTCAACAGCTATATCATGGTAGTATTCCCAAATTAAGATGGTCGCCTTTTTATGCAGCGGACATAAGAGTGCAATCTTTCATTCCTCGGGTAGCTCTTACTGGTTTCAGATCGCAACATATGCAGTAGCTTCTCTATGTTTTTTTCTGTCGAGATCAGGTTCCATTTTTCCATTCTACTAATATAGCTGTGTCTACTTTCATTATTGTGGATTACAGGACAAAAATGTCTCGTTCGAGGGAGCAATAGCTTAAAGCTTGGGGGGGTCCTTCATCGATCTGATTTAGTAGATTTTGGAAGTATGGTCATACTGTGAGAACACAGCCATGTTTGTTTTGAACTTTCCATTAAGATCTTTAGAAAGATTTCTGGCACTGAAAAATCAGTATACTTTGAATCTATCCGTTTCTACTTGAAAGCTGCTCCTCTCAATACAGATCTTCATATATTCCGGCTTCTTTTACCGAAGAAATTTGGCCGTATCTTTCTTGCCTCGGGAATATTCCGTTTTTACCTATCACCATCCAACGAACCCAACCCCCTCTCCCTGGCATGCCAGTACGCCTTACTCAGCAGCCCTTGGAGATGGTTAGGATTCAATAGGCCAATCATTCCTTAATCGGAAATCGAAAACCGATTTCGACCTTCTTCTATCGTACATGGGCACGAATCGGAAGTTGAAACATCAGAACTCTAACAGAAGCATCAAGGCTAGAACAATTAGAGGAAAAAAGGAAACGTTGTAAAATCGAGTTTCTCGGCCTGAGTGAAGTGAGATGGACAGACAAGCGAAGGAAATTACCTGATATTCCCTGGATTCGTTGATACACATGAACGTGGTGGTGGCATATTAACAACATCTAAAGCAAAGAAGGCACTAATGGAATGGATTTTTAATGGTTAATAGCAGAATAATCATATAAAGATTACATTTAAAAGTACGTAGCACAACCAAAATTCAGTTCGTCAGTGCGGTTAGTATGATCGGAGAACTTCGTGCCACAGATCTCTATATCCATATTGAAAGCTACAAGATGAAGGATGCTCGTGATATCAATGAACAAGAGGCGTATTGGCGATGCGAAAGGAATATGCAGGTACGCGACGTCACGGCCTTTTGAAGTCGGTGACAAACTAGCTTTCAGGCGTAACGGGCCGTATCGTATCTGCAAAACTGTCAACTCAAGGATGTGTGATGTGAAAACCACCGTTTGCGTCAAAACCGTAATAGGAAAGTGCCTTGTGTCGGCACTAACCTTGTATTCCGGAGACATCACATCATTACCTACGAACCATGTTCGACATCGAGGACGCCGTCGCCAGCAATAGATTAATTTGTTGTTGTTGTTGTTTACACTTTATCCAGACGTTTTAAAGTAAATGGGGAGTATAGCGGCATTGTGCATCGTTGTGTACTATATGGTATTTTGGTAGGAACCTTATAATTTCAGTCGGAACCTAATAAAACCAGGTTGGAACCATACTACAGCAGAACCCAACTATGGCACAAGAAGAACAATGGCAATGATTTCGGCTGACCTTGTTACGGTTCGGCTGACAGTTTACATGTTTTACAACTATTTAAGTGCTCATTGTGCAAACTCCTAATGGTCCTGGTTTATAAAACTCTGTTTCTGGCTGGCTTTAAATGGTTCCAGGTGGCTTACTAATTTGGATTCCAGCTGAAAAATCATACAGTGCACAATGATGTAAAAAGCATTTTGCTTCTTGTGCCATAGTTAGTTTCCAGCTGGCATAATTTCGGTTGGCTTTTCTAAGGTTCCGGCTGGAATTACAAGGTCCCGGCTGAAAAGTTCTATAGTGCTCAATGATGCACAATACATTGTTCTTATTGTGCTGTAATGTGGTTCCGGCCGGCTTTATAAGGCTTCGGCTGAGATTGTACCGAAGTTGATTCCTACCGAAAAACGATATAGTGCACAATAATGCACAATTCAATCTGCTTCTTGTGCCTTTGTTAGTTTGACTGTATAGAGAGTCAGTCCTTCTGGTTATATTAAGTTCCGGCTGAATTATGCTTCTTATGTCATAGTTGGTTTAGCTGTGGTATAATTCTATTATATACTTAATGAAACCACACAGTAATTATTATATACATTTATTGTTAATGATATTCCACATGGTGTGCTTTATTATATAGTCCATTTTAGAATGCTGCCATGTTTATTTTATATATCTGTACAAAGGACAGAGAAGTATTGCCCGATATGTATTACAGTCGAAGGTCGGTAATCCAATACATAACAAATTCCGAGAGGCTTTATTAGGTTTCAGCTGGAACTATAAGGCTACTCCGTCTGCAAAATCATTTAGTGCACAATGCTGCACAATCCATTGTGTTTCTAGCACCTTTCTTAGTTTGGCTGTAGAGGGTGTGGTTCTTCCGGCTAGATGCAAATCGAATTTTCATCATCGATTACGATCGGTGATGTTAATAAACACAACAAAGACCCTCTGATGGAGTGCAGAATTCAGCACCGACCAACCATCCATGTCAATGTACACTGAAACCTAACCTTAACCTATGCCATAGTTGGTTTGGCTGTGGTATGATTCCGGGTGGCTTTATTAGGTTTCGGCTAGTATTATGAGACTCCGGCTAAACAATCATGTAGTGTACCATTCATTGTGCTTCTTCTGCCTTTGTTAGTTTGGCTGTAGAGGGTGTGGTCCTTCTGGCTATATTAGGTTCCGGCTAAAATTATAAGGTTCCAGCTGAAAAACAATGCAGACACAATTTTGCACATTATTTTTTCCTTCTTATGCCATAGTTGTGTTGGCTGTAATATGATTCTGGGTGGCTGTATTAGCTTTCAACTGAAATTCTAAGGTTCTGGCTAAAAAAATCAAGTAGTGCACAATGATGCACAATGCATCGTGCTTCTTATGTCATAGTTGGCTTGGTTCCGGCTGATATGGTTCTGGCTGGCGAGACGGACACTAATTTCCGGGTTATTTTTAACATCGTAGGAATACCACTCTTTACCACTTCTATCAGTCTGGTGTTCTTCAGTTCCTCATTCTCTTTCTATAATGTAGCAATTGCTAAGGTGTGATGTCATTTTTTCTATTTCACAAGTCTTCTGCGTATAGTTCAGCATTTTCGCTTTCCTGCTGAGTCGCAGAGTGTGGTTGTCTAGATGGTGATCTAAACATTTTTGAACTTCGTATGAATGGGCATCGCAATCGTTGGTTAATTAGCAAGGAACACCATATGCAGGTAAGGTTGACATTTCGGCTGGTATCCGAACGCTCTAGACCGATCTTACCACTCAACCGCTGTAAGAGTAGTCAATCATGAATCTGCATTATGCGGGATTTCCTACATGCACACGAAACCATTTTGTACCAGACAATATTGATAGAAGTTCAAACACGAGATAATTTGAAGATCAACATCATCGGTACATTGTCAAGGTAAGTACATAAATGTTGTATTTCTGCAAATAAACAAGCATCACGATGATTCAACAGTTTCTACCGATTTTATTATTGCATATACAAGCCTCCAGTCATCAAAATCAAGATATCATCAAGATTCAAGACAACAGCAAAACACTATTTTCGTATATATAGTACACGGGTAAACGGTGGGGGTAATGGGAGGTTAGGTAAAATTTGTTTTGTACAAAATATCGTATACAAATTGAATTTCATGTTAATCTTGTTGAAACCTTAATTTAATTTCAAGTGTTTCTTCCGCCGACATGAAAACAAGACGAAAAGTTGAAATAAGAAGATGGGGAAAACTATACGAGTTTTATATCTTGATTCACAAATCGGATTGTTGTTTACTGATGAAAAACTATAAAAATTGGTATCGTAGTTAAAGCAGACGAAAATGTTTATCAATTTTTTATCTCATAATATTTATATTTAAACGTAAAGGTATCTTTTGCAGCCCATATGTGGCACATCCTCGCCGCCCAGCTATCCATATATAGTTATGTGTATATGTAGGATACAGAACTATATTATGGATGATATCCTACACCCGCCGCACCACCGTTCGTTGTATAAATTATCCCTTTTTATTTTATAAATTATATGAATTGAAATAATATTATCCTTTTATACACACAAAAAAAAACACTCCCCGGTCCCCCACACGTCCCGCTGTACATACAGATATATCGAGAGGGTATATCAAGATATGTGAAACGATATATATTAGATACATATTTGCTTTGAACAAAATAAAAAAAAAAGTTATCATTAGATGAGCTTTTTTCCAGTAAATTTAGAACTACTAAATGTTTATTGAACTGGAACGACCTCTTTTTCAGACTACAAAAATATCTAAAATTAGAATATCCCTTTTATGATATAAATACGAGTATATTTTGGTTGGATGTGTTTTCTATGCCAATAACAGGTTTGCTGGATGTATGGTGGTGCAGCTCCTGCCGCTGTTGTTCTATTGAACATATAATTTTTTTTTGTCAAAGTGTTTTTTTTAGCAAATTTTTATTTCTAAAAATTATTGTGGGTTTTGTGCCACAACAAAACAAAACTGAAAACGTCGTTGGGATTGGGGTAGGGTTTTTATAGGGGTAAATGATACACAATATATTCTAGCCTTATACGGACGTGTTGAAAATTATAATCAACTTTTTATTTATGTTATTTTTATAAGTTTACCGTTGATAATTTTAGAATGAGAATTCGTGACATAATCGTATAGCTGTATATAAGGCAAAACTTTACCTGGGCGATAATTACTAAAGCATATCACTTGTCCACAAAATTGTTGTAACTTATAGTTACTTACGTTACTTTTGTTGTAACAAAAAGAAAAAGTCCGGTCCTCTATTGAGATACCACATAGCTGGAGAAATTATGCTTCAAATTTGGCCTCAATGGCGTGGTAAAAAAAACGGATATCTGATATCTACAGTCAGTAACGAAAATGATCATACACCCTGATTTTTGAGAAAAATTTACAAAATATAAGGATTATAGAACTTATTTTGCAGTTTTTATTGGATTTAATTATTTTACAAATTAACAAACCCAAAAATACAAAATAAAAATTCATTTACCGTTAACAAAATTTTCCATTGAAGTTTCGTGCAACAACTGTGGCAGTTATTGCTTGTTATTCATATGACCGACACCAGGGACCGATCATTTGGCATTTTTGTATTTAAAAACATACCAAGCCCATCATAAAAAACCATATCTTCATATGGTGCTATTGAATTAATTTATTATAGTTATTAATTTGTTTTAGCCTCGCAACAATTGTTGCCAGAGTATTTCGTCTAAACGTATTTCGTCTAAATTTTCGTATTCCCGGTTTCTGTTCCTCAGGCTGCCTCGCGCTAAACGATCATTCCGTCATTGTGTATACTCTTGTATGTGACCTAACGTCCTGCATCTGAATCATCTTCTTTGACTTTTGATGTCACCTGGCTCACCAGTTCACTGTTGTAATTTTTTGTGGCTCCAATAACTCATGTCAGTTGCCTCAACTCCTCTCTTATTTTAGCTTTTCTCATCGCCATATCCTCGTAATCCAGCTTGCGCAACATTACGTGTTAATGGCTAAATTTGCTCGAGCTGCCTCATATTTTAACGCCAATACTTCATTTATGGGTTTGCTTCTAGTATTGGTTTTTAAATGAAGTTTCAAATTGACAGCACTGAGAAACGCGTCCACTGTTAGTCCGTTCTCTCTTCAGGTTATGCAGGCGTTTCCTGCAGGTGTGACTGCCCGTATCTTAGTTCTACCACAGCCATGACCTGCTAAGCTTTCCCATAAAGAGCCAAAACAATTGGGTTGCACTACCACTTGAAACTGCACTTTAAAATTCCCAAATGGGATCTCCCCATCGAATATCGGTCCCACTTCTGACACCAAATAGTTAACTTCTTCCCTGAAAAGTCTGCATTTTGTTGCACTTAACTTCAATCCTGCCAACCGGATCGCTTGTAGTACTCTTTTAAGATTGTTGACGTGTTCATCAAATGTGCGGCATAGTACAATGATGTCATTCAAATAAACGAGGCATGTTTTCCAATTTCGACCCCTTAGAACTCGCTCCATTAATCTCTCAGATGTAGCAGACACATAGCATAATCCAAACGGCATTACCACAAATTTATAAAGACCGTTTACGGGTGAAGGCACCGTTTTCCCTCTATCTATACTAGACTCCTCACGTCGTACTCGTCTTGGTGCTTGCCGGATTGGAGTAGCGTTTCCTGTGCCGATTTATGTTGCACAATATTAGTATTTCCTAGCACATCATCATTAAGCGCAAATACATTGGCTAATTCACCCCTCTATTTAAAGCTCTCATTTTAATATTACGGCTCTTTAAAATCATAGATGGCTCTGCTATAACTCGCAATGCATTTTGTTCTTCACATTACGCCATTTTAGCATCTGGTTCTACGGTATCATGTGGTATTTCTTCATAACATCCGGTCGGATTATACATTCATCAGTTACTCCAGCTACGATAAACCGATGTTTCAACCGTATTCCGCCTAATGTTACTGGAAGGATACCCTCCTTTGACTATCGCATTCACCTGTTGCTGTTAGCAAGTTATGACGGACACTAACATATATCTGTTCTGGTTCTGGTGATTTTAACGGTGCTCTTGAGGCATTTTCTCCCTTCCACCAGCTAACACCCCTCAAAACTGGTGTAACTAAGTTTTCCGGATGTTGTGTAAGTTTTCCAGATGCAAATCGAATTTTCATCATCGATTACGATCGGTGATGTTAATAAACACAACTAAAACCCTCTGATGGAGTGCAGAATTCAGCGCCGATCCACCATCCATGTTAATGTACAGGTTGACATGGAGCTTGCAATGTGCAGGTGGTAATACTGTAGTTGTGTGAGTAGGTGAATAGGTGAATGGGTTAATGATGTAGCGTGAATGCGTGGTATCACAATGGGCCAAAAATGGCCTCAGTGTCAACCACTGAAACCTAACCTAAGTTTTCCAGATCCATGGTTATTAAATGAGACAAGTGCTTCCTTTCCTCGTTTCGTTGAGCGTCCCGAGCTTCTCTCGGGTGTTGTGTTAGTTGCTTACAATTCTTCGTGTCATGCCCGGGTTGCTGGCATCGGAAACATCGAAATGGGGAACGTAATCGTTTTCTTCCGTTACCTCTAACAGATGGCCGTGGTTTTCTTATCTCCTCTTTAATAAGAGCCTTAATTTGCATCCAAGAATTTTTTTTTTTAATTATGTTTATTTATTACAACTGATTTACAAACCATCTAGTAATCAATCTTTCATATTTTAAATTCTTGGTGTTAGGATTGTGTGTCCTTTGGCTAAGCTCCTTAATAGTTTTATTATATTTTTAGTCGATCCAGATTGGACCTAGTAGATCAAGTGATCAATACTTGATTCATCCAACATATAACGTATCTCTATGATGCTGACATTGGTTTTCTTTGTGCAACTCCAGAGCTTAATACCGTAAGTTCACACAGGTTTTAGAATTTGCCGGTATAGTAGCAATTCATTATGTAATATTAGATCACAATTTCCTCCTGAGTCTATCCATCTTTCTGTATTTAATGTTTAACTCTTTTTTATATGAACATTCCATTAGTTGCGCGCCTAAAGCAACGCCTATATATTTTTACATGTTAGCATAGGGAATTTGATGAGAATTCAGTTCTACTGGTATCCAGTTGACTTTTCTGTTGGTGAAGTTTACGTGAACAGGTTTTGTTACATTATAGTTGTCTTCGCCATCAGCGACTACTAAGATGGCCGTATCATCTGCAAACGTTGCTATGTTCGTCTGCTCTATCGTTGGCAGGTCCGAGGTATAAAAAACATACAAAGTTGGTTCCAGAACGTTACTTTGCGGTACTCCTGCTAATATAATCTTTATTTCTGAGTATTCACCATCTAATTTAACATGACAGTGTCGGTTAGATGTATAAGATTTTAGTATTTCATAAAACTTCTTTGGTAAGTCTCTTTTATAATTTGTATTCCATGCCTTTATGCCATAATCTGTCAAAAACCTGTGCTACATCCAAGAAGGTAACATACTTTCTTATTTGCAAGTACATCTTCAATTATGTTTGTAATTCGATGTACTCGTACTTGTTCTATTGTGGAATGGTTTTCTCTGAAGCCTAATTGATGTGGAGGAATAAGAGCTGTTTCTTCTATTATTGATTTGAGTCTCGTTAGGAGTAGTTTCTCGAATATTTTTGAAATTATTGGAAGTAAGGAAATCGATCTATATGATTTTTTATCATTTAGTAGTTTGTTGGGCTTAGGTGTCAAGATACTTGACATAGAGTCCTTTTTCAGGAAGAGCTTTTATTATTTTTCCTGTAATTAAGTCATATCCTGGTGATTTCTTTGCATTTAGGTTAAGATTTATTGTGCTACGATTCTTCAGAAACTGGAACTTTGTTCTACTGCTACTAATCGCAAACATTTAAACTCTTGCACTTTCTTGAATGCATGTCTCCCGAAAAAATTGATGAACTTTTGACTCTAAAGGCAGGAGGACTTGATGTAAAATATAGGCAGATGCGCTGGTATATGTTGAGCTAACAGGGGCTTCCGTGAGTTCAACTTCGATTTTCACCTTGCAATCTGAATTGCTCAAAGCTGTTCCGCGGTAGTTATTGTAATTTTATCGATCTCACTTTTTATGTAGAGATCAAAGCAGTGTCGAGTTTCATATTTCTGGAATTTCCTCAGTAGGCCATATAGTTCGATGGTTGAGTCGTTTCAGTGTTGATGTCACATTAAGAGTCAGAGGCAAAATAATTAAGCTACACTTGAAGGATGTTCTTGGTGTCCATTAATAACTCTCCAGATTCGTTCCGAATATTGCTGCTACGAGGTTGGAAATCTGTAATAAACTCTTTTATGTTGCGATATCTATCTCTAAGGCTAGAATTTTCAATGGTAAGCACACGTGGATTGTACCATTATCGATTTTCTCCAAGAGTCGTTACGTGATTGTCTTGTATTTTGAGATATATTTCGCTAGCGTGTGCGATCTCTTTTTGAATTGCGTTCAAAGAATCTTCGTCCAACAAATCATTGTTGATAAATGAAAAATGCATTTTACAACTACAAGGAAGCGACCGGAGTCGATGTTAGAACCGTGTCCTGTTTTGATATCTTTGATACTGGATAACATGTCTTTTGGATATGAGGATGTAATGATTGATTAACCGTGTTCCCGTCTTTCGATTTCCATGTAACTTTATGAATACATCGGAAGTATGTGCACCAACACATACAGACAACCAAATTATGCTGCAGGTTGTTTTTCAAATAACCAAATTATGCTGCAACGGTTATTCTGTGGTGCCATTTGCTAGCAATGCTATGATTAAAATCAACCAACATCATTTTGACATCATCTTGAGGTATTTTGCTCTGAATACTTTCGAGATGATCGTAGAAAGCATTTTTTTGCTTGTTTGGGCCTATCCTTAGTGAGAACGTGAACGTTTACGAACGAAATGTTAAAATTATGCCCATGAAACCTGAGTAAACAGATCTGATTATTGACAGGTATGAAATCAGTCCCGAACTGATGATTTTGGTTGTTCCTAGTAGTGTCCTAGACTGTTGTTGAAATTTCAAATATCTCCGAGGCTTATATTGAGGTTTCGTAACAATTTATTTTCCACGGGTTGTGTTGTTAGCTCAATGAAAACTTCTAAAGATGATAGCCGTTACACGTTTAGCCTAGAATCTCTATGGGGTAGGTATTAGTGGCCGCCACGAAGAGGCGTTGTGAGCACTTGTTGTAATTGTAGCAGAACCGTCACAAGAAGCGAGTCCTGTGTTTACTTCTCTGTTTGCACTATAACTTGATTTTAGCCAATTTCGTCTAATCTGAAACACAAATAATTTATTACATACCTGGGAAAGATTGATCTGCCCTCTACAAAACTCATGAACTAACATTTGATCCAATATCCTGTGGCGGCCTGGTGTAATAAATTATTAAAAGTAGTAAAATAAACGATTTTATTTTAATCATATTTGAAGTTTATTTTTAGAGTTTTTATCCCAAATTATTCATTCACCTGGAATATTTTTCATATTTTAGTAGTTCGTTTCATTGATTTCAATGGTGAAATTTATACTTAGGCAAATTCTGGGGGTGGTCTTGAACTAACCAATGAAATGTAATTAATTTGTAATCAATTTTAGTTCAATAATCCTCCCGATAGCATAGAGAAGCTACATCAAAATTTGCAATTTTGGCGGGTGGGTCCGTTGCACACTATGTAAAGTTAAATCATGAATTTATATGTCGTTGAGTATGTGTGGGTTATATTGATGCATCTAGATACTAATGGCGTGATTGCTTTAAAAATTTTGCTATATGTCGTCATTTTATGTCGACGATTTGAATCTTTGACTATAGATGGTAGTATAATCAAATAAATGATAGGTTATTTTTGTATAATTTTTTTTCGTGAAAAGTCAATCACGGTGAAAAAAGCATTAAATTCTACAATAATATCAATTAAAAAATATATTACAGTCATTGGTCAGAATTAGTTTATTAAGCATGCAACATTTCGTTAAACCTCTACTAAACCTAACTTTTTATGAACATTACTGCCATCTACATGTAAGAAAATAAACTGTTGACATAAATTAAAACGGCGTATCATCAATGCTGCCTGGTACTCTAGGTGCATTGATTTTGGAAAAGCGGACATTTACTATTTCTACTAAAATAGGTATTGAGAATCGAGTTCAAGCATCACTAATAACTCTTTGAGTCCTAGTGGTTATGGAGAATAACCACGAATTTGTAAATTTTACGTAGAATTAAATAAGATTTTCAATTAAAACTTTTTTAATTCATATAGGACGCACTGGAGGACTTTTTTTTGGTAATGACTACTAGGAAACTACGCCTTTTTTATCTTCGTTTTAGTTATCATTTAGTATGGTACATGGAAAAACAATTTCTGATTTGAAACATAGACTAACTTTACAGATGGAACATTTCCATAAAGTTCTATGTGGTTCATGAATCATGTCTGGTGTTACATAGAGCACATCAAACAGATGTTGACCGCATAGGCATATGTGCATTTTTGTCGTACCGCACTTCTAATGGTACTTTTACCTTGAATGAGTTAACGAAATGTCCACTACTTTTTCTGTTTCGTTTCGCTCTAGTTGGATCAGTTCCAATTAATCCGACAGCGACAGCGAGCCGAAAAGCTTTTAGGTTCATATTTGAGTTCAATCTTTCCTGAAAGGTTATGTAAGAACTAACAACAGCAGCATCCAGGAAATAAAAAAAATCGGTGCCAGCACTTATGTGATTTTCGGTCTATTTTATAAATGGACTTCAACATATCGAATTTGTCAACATAACCCATATGGCAATTGTAGTCTTTGACCATGCTAGGGCACGTAATTTTTTCTTGTGTACCGTCATTTTGTCACAGATGCGACCTTTTTTTCGCCTGCTTGCAAATAAAAAAACTTGGAAGGGAAAAAAACTATCACATTTAAAATTTCTGTTTATATTTTTTTTTATTCCCAATTTCACTTCTCGTTTCTTAAATTCTTATTTTACATATATATTTTAATTTACAACAAGAAAAATTCTTTTTTTTAACAACACCAAAAATCCGTGAAAATAAAAATTATTTTTTCTATCTCTCGTTTTTGTTTTTCGTCTCTTCGTGTTAACCTTTCTCGTAATAATCCTCTTCTTCTCGTTTTTCTTTTTTTTTTGCTTCGTTGCGTTCGACTATCGTTTATTTTATTCGGTGTCTGCATGGATGTGCAAAATTGGAATAACAGTTTACACTGTTACAGTCTCCCCCTCTGAACTACAAACTCGTCTCGATTGTGGTTCAGGATAATTCGCCATTCTCGCTCTTCTATTTAGCAGAGGTTGAAGGCTTTCCTCGCCGTTGTATGGTGTTATTGCTGATATATGGTACCGCCCGATAACTGACCGATTACTATCTGCTGTCGAAACCTCATATGATGATGACGAAATAATTTTACTAATGCGATAGGGTCCATCACGCTTAGGAGCAAGTTTTCGGGTAAAACCTCTTGATGCATTGCTTTGTTTGTGATTATCCACCAACACGAGGTTCCCCACCTTGAATTTTCTCTGAACTGTCCTTGTGCGATCATAATAAACCTTGCGTCTGTCTTGTTCTTGTTCATTTCGTTCACGAGCATCATCCATATGCCCTTGAAGATTCCATAAATACGGTGTTATCTCAGGAACAAAATTTTCCGCCTCAATTATTGGTCTCATATCCGTAGCCACCGCGTCAAAATTACGTAATTCACGGCCAAACGTTAAGAACGCGGAGGTTTGTCCAGTAGAACAGTTTCTAGTGGTGTTCATTGCGAACCGAATCGACGGTAATTTATCATCCCAGTTTTGATGTGCATCCTTAACCAAAATAGCTAGTTGCGTTTTTAAATCCCTGTTTCGCCTTTCAACTGGATTAGCTTGTGGATGATATATTGGAGTTAACGACTGTTCGATTTTAAAACAAGCGGCGGTATGCTGCATTACCTCACTTACAAATTGTGGTCCGTTGTCGGATATTAGTTTTCTTGGTAGACCGTATCTCAAAAATATTTCATCAATTAATATTCTAGCACATGCTTCAGATGTTGCTCTTTTAATCGGAAAAATCTCACACCATCTTGATGCTACATCCTCAACTATCAAAATCCATTTGTTCTCATTTGGACTTTCTGGAAGTGGACCAAACAAATCCACAGCGATCACTTCGAACCTTTGCTGCATAGTTGGTGTCTTCAGAAGTCCAGATGGTTTCTGATTTATAACTTTATATTTCTGGCAATCAGCGCAATTTTTTATGTAGTGAGCTATATATTTTCGCACCCCAGGCCAAAAGTATTTTGATCTAATTTTTATTATAGTTCTATCGATTCCATAATGGCCTGCTGTAGGATCCGAGTGATACTTCTTAAGAAGGTATTCCCTCTGTTGTTCGGGAATCACTAACTGTGCTTCTTCAGTTTCTTGATCCGGAACATAGCGATATAGTACACCTTTTTCCATTAAATAACCACGTCCAGTCCAATTTGTGATATCAGGATGATCTCTTTCTTCAAAGCATGCTATTACTTTAGCTATGTCGGCATCCTCAAGTTGAGCTTTCCTCAAATTTTCAGGACCACACCTTGGAAAATCAACTTGAAATGAACCGACCTCGTATGATTCTTGAATGCAATCCTCAACATCAATTGGTGGTCGTGAGAGGGTATCTGCAACTAGGTTGGCTTTACCAGGCGTGTACTCAAATTTTACGTTAAACCCCTGTATTAATAATGCCCACCTCGCTAGACGACCGGTAGGTGATTTTAAAGTCATGAGCCATTTTAATGGTTGGTGATCCGTTCCTAACGTTACTTCGGCGCCATCCAGATAGCCTCTAAATTTGTTTAGGGCCCAAACAACTGCTAACGCCTCCCTCTCTGTCGTGCTGTAGTTTTTTTCAGCTGATGATAACAACCGGCTTGCATACTCTATAGGTCTTTCATTGCTTTTCTCCCCCTGGAGCAAAACAGCTCCGAGTGCGTAACTACTCGCGTCTGTACGAAGTATGTAAGGCAACGTTTCATCCACTTGCGTCAATATCGGAGTATTTACCAAGGCTACCTTCAATTTCTCAAACGCGGATCTATGCTCTTCATTCCATTCCCAAGACTTACTCTTCCTAGTCAAATCGCTCAATGGTCGAGCAATATCCTAGAACTGAGGTACAAATTTTCTGTACCAAGAACATGTCTGTAAAAACGATTTGACCTCTCTGACACTACGCGGTTCCCTTCTCTCAGAAATTGCAACTATCTTTTCCGTATTGGCGTGAATACCATCTCGATCAATGATATGGCCCAAAAACTTAATCTTATCCTTAAAAAACGAACATTTTTCCCTATTAGCTCTTAAATTCAAAATCTTAAGTCTGTCAAAAACTTTTTTCAAGTCCTTCATGTGCTCCTCAAATGACTCAGACAATATAATGATATCGTCTAGATAGGCAAACATGCTGACTTCGGGAATAGCTGATTTCAGTCTATCAATCAACCTCTGAAATGTGGCCGGTGCGTTTTTAAGGCCAAAACTCATTCTTTTGAACCGAAACAAACCTAGTGAACAAATAAAGGCCGTCTTGTCTTTGTCATTTTCGGAAATAGGAACCAGCCAGTACCCAGAGCGGAGGTCCATTGTGGACATGAACAAAGTTCGCTTTGCATGTTGTAGAAGACTGTCTATATTTGGCATCGGATACTTATCCGCGACAGTTTCAGCATTCAGACCTCTATAGTCTACACAGAACCGGTATGAGCCATTCGGTTTTTTTACTAAAACCACTGGAGATGCCCAGGGGGACTCACATTCTTCCACAATATCATCGTTTATCATCATCTCTATCTCTTTTTTTAGGATATTGGACTTTTCAGATGACAATTTATACGGTGGACTGAATATAGGTTTATTATCACCGGTATCAATACAATGTTCTGCATATGCTGTAGGAGCTCCCCCTAGAGCAAACGTATGTCTGTTTATTTCTAGAAAATCATTCACCTGATCTCTTTCATCTGGTTTTAACAAACAACCTTCCTCAACGCGCAAAAAATTTATCGATGGCTCGATGGAACATGTTTCTAATCTATTTTCTTCAAATCGGATAGGATAATAAATCGAATCTGCAAATTTCCAGCGGTTTTCATTAAAGTCTAGGATAATTTTGGCTTCAGTTATGAAATCAATCCCAAGGAGTGTTTTATGATTTGTTGAGTTGGGAAAAATAATGAAAGTTGTAAGAATTTTCCTATCTTGCAATTCAACCACAACTTGCGTGTAATAAACGGTTTTTATTTTATTTGTTCCATCAGCTAATGTTATGGACAATTCCTTAGAATGAAAAGGTTGCCCTTTATCTTTCAGAATTTTATACAAAGAGGGGGATGCAATGCTAAGTTTCGCTGCGGAATCTACTAGCCCCGTACCGTTAGATCCTAAAACGTTTATATTCAAGATAGGCCGTGGTTTTGGATAAATATTACCAACTGATTGATTTTCATAAGCAAACATTTCTACCTGAATTGAACTAAATTCCACGTCTAAAGTGCTCTCTATTTCGCATGCAGCAACATTTGATTTTTGTATGAGAGGTTTTGAGAATCTCGGTGTACATTTAGGACAATTTGCTTTTATGTATCCCTCCAAACCACATCCATAACATTTCAGAGTACCGTACCTTTGGGAATCATTCAAAATACCTGCAGCTTCAGGATCTTTTTCAATCTTGATATTATCTTTGGCCTTACGTTTAAAACAATCTTCAATTATATGTCCCTGCTTCTTACAAAAACTACAAAACTTTGAATTAGTTCTAAATTCGGGCACTTTTGTAATTATATCCTCGTCAAAAAATTCCTCTTCGTCACGAGCAAAACGAATTAATTCATCGAACGTTTTAAATGCACTTCTCTTGACCTTAGAGCGAATGCGTTTCGATATCAATCCATAAATCATATCTAATTCTACTTCTTCTTTTAATGAATCTCGCGGCAATTTAGAAAATAATGCTCTAATTCTGCAAATTCTGTTTTCATGTTTTCCGGCTGAGTGGTGGAAAAAATTTCTCTATAGATCTTGTATGGGGGTCTTGTTTCACCAAACACACATTTTAATAATTTTAATGCCTCGCCAAAAGTATGCACAGTCCGTTTTACACCTTGACACCAAGTAGCGGCATTACCGTCCAGTAACATTGGAAGCCCCTTGAGTGCATTTTCATCAGAAACTCCCGTTGCATCTTTATAAACCTCAAGGGCGTCCACGAACGCCTCTACATTCGCATCTTCTGATCCACTAAAACGACTCTGGCATTTTGCAAAATTTCCGTTCAGCTCTTTGTTTGCTTGCTTCTCAGCAGGTTCACCCCTAATTGATGCGATTATCTTTTCAAATTGCTCCTCTGTCATGACAATATTTGCCATTTTGTTAATGTTATTTAAATAATCCTGACTAATTTTTGCTCTCGATCGAGTAACTATTTTATTTGATGTCATAAATCATGCACGCGTCTACTACAAAATCCTATGATACTAAATTTCCGGAAACTACACCCTAGAAATATTTACTTATTGTAAAGATTACAGTTTTAATTTTTCACACAAAATAAATATCTGTAATGAAACTGTTACAATTTTAAGCTAACACACGTGATCAGAAATGTCGATAGACAACCGTTTAGTCCTGTATTTATCACAAAACCTAGAAACTAACCATAAAATACTAACAAACGACCAATGAGGAAACGTTTTATCAATCAATAATTCATTTCGAGAAAAAAAGGAATCAAACAAAGTCAGAGACATCAAGTCGCACAAAACAGTAATGCTTGGATATGGAATTATGCTCACAGACACTATTTATAATTTACAGTATAAAAACTCCATTACCTTTAAACATATGCCACACGAATAGGATAGCCATGTTACCATTACGCCATTACACAATAATTTAAGAAAATTTCCTCCACATAATATGCAACGATTGCTCATCGATGGCAAACTTTCCGCACTAATTGTTTTGTATTCTCAATTAAATGTTTTTTTTTATAGGTTTTCTTATTACAAAAACGCTCACAAATATGTACTGGCACTACAAACTTAATTTACAAGCAAACACACGTTGGGCAGCCATTTTGTCACAGATGCGACCTTTTTTTCGCCTGCTTGCAAATAAAAAAACTTGGAAGGGAAAAAAACTATCACATTTAAAATTTCTGTTTATATTTTTTTTTATTCCCAATTTCACTTCTCGTTTCTTAAATTCTTATTTTACATATATATTTTAATTTACAACAAGAAAAATTCTTTTTTTTAACAACACCAAAAATCCGTGAAAATAAAAATTATTTTTTCTATCTCTCGTTTTTGTTTTTCGTCTCTTCGTGTTAACCTTTCTCGTAATAATCCTCTTCTTCTCGTTTTTCTTTTTTTTTTGCTTCGTTGCGTTCGACTATCGTTTATTTTATTCGGTGTCTGCATGGATGTGCAAACTTGGAATAACAGTTTACACTGTTACAATTTTTCCTTCTTCTTACCGTTTGGTTTTCTATAGGATTATGGAAATTGCCCAGAAACAGTACTGGTTTACGATCCATCCATTTTACGTAGACAATACCTCCTTTAGGAACAAGCCAATCGAAATCCCCTCGATTCATTTTATCACCTCTCATATCAGGAATGCCTTTGCGGTTTTTTCGTACGGTTCCACATGCGTAAATCCCTTTAGCAAGCAAATCTATTTGCAGTTGTTTTAAGTTGAAGAAATTGTCGAAATAAACTTTATGATATTTACCAACAATATTTTTTGTGAGAGTTGTAATTACACGATGACGTAAATTTTTTTCACTTGAGTTATTTACTTTTCCCGTGTAAATTTCGAACTCGCGCACATAGCCTGTTGAATCTGCACGAATCCACACTTTGTAGCCGCGCTTCACTGGTTTCAACGGCAGGTATTGGCAAATGCTGCTTCGTCCTTTGAATCGAATCATTGATTCATCTATTGATTGGTTTTCGTGTGTTTTCATTGATTGTAGGCATATATTCTGTGGTACTACACCAAAAGTCGTAAATATTGTGAAATAAAATCTAAAAAAAATCCGTTACACAATACGTCTGCGCATAGCTCATAATTTAGAGAACACAATGCGCATTGTGGTTACACCACAGTGTCGTTAGGAACGTAAGGAACATTTTTTTATATGTGGTATTTTTTTTTATGTAGTAACCGGTAGGACGCAACTGATTTTTTTCCAGATTTTGTTCCGGGCTCAAAGGGTTAAGTAAGAGAATGGTGCTAATCATACGTTGAGCTATAACAAATCATCAGCTAAAATAAATTGTTCGCGGTTAAATAATTTAAAAAGTAATATTATATAATTACTTACCTTCAGAAAAACATTAAAATTGAATAAGACCGCCGTTGACATCATCTCATATACCAACCAAATCGATGGTAGCGACAATACTATCAAAAATAAATTTGACATTCGTTCTCTTATTAAAACCCGATTTATTAAGCGGCCTTTACACGATCAATATTAATGTGTAAGGTGGGGCGGGAACATTGACATTATATTACTGATGGTGTGTGGGTTGCGTTTTATTACCATTGTCATTACATTAATTTTTGCAATTAACAACTAATTAATTTTTACTATGTGAGTTTATAAAAAAAGAAATATAATATTTATTACTAAAAATAATAATAAATACAAAATATTAAAAAATTAAAACGACACAGTCATTAAAAATGTGAAAATAAATTATGAAGTAATGACATTAATAGTGATAGTGTAATAGCCGCTTTAGCACCCAAAATTAAAAATAAATTTAATTAAATCGTTTTTACATTTTGTTTTAAAGTTTTTTTTTTGTTTTTGGTTTTTTATTTTTAAAAAGCAAATAAGCATAAATAATTTTGTTTTGTTTTTATTTTATTTTATATATACATAAAATGATTTCTTTTGTTTTTACTTTTCTTTTAAATTTATTATTATATTATAATATAATATTATTTATTAAATTTATTTATTTATTTTATGTAGTTTTTTTTTGTTTTTTATTTATTAGTTGGAGACACACATAAAAATATAAATATTTTCCCATTTTTTTTTTTTTTATTAAATTATTATATTTTATATTCTTGTTCATTTTTATTTTGTGTATTTAATTTTTTTTTAATTAAATTAAGTTTATATAAATATTTTTTTTAAATTTTTTAATAGTATTTTTTATGTTATTTAATTTAAATACATTTAATATAATATTAATAATAATAAAGTTTAATAATAATAAAATATAATGTAATCTATTATAATATTTATGTATACCCTACACAATTAAATTTACTGTACATCATACAGATCTGATTAATAAATGGTTTTGTTTAGAATAAAATACATTTTTTATTTAATAATTAATTACTAAAATTATTTTAATTAGTTAATTTCTCATATGGGTAAATTTACTTAAAATTTTCGACTGTCTATAATTATTATTATTTTTTTTACTATTTATTTTATATAATATATTTTTTTTTTTATTTAAATTTGCTATATACGAAAAAAATAAAAGAATTTACAACAAAAATAAACAAACGAACGAAACCGTGTCGGTGAATGACTCCACCATTTTGTTCAAAAAACAAAAATTTATTTTATGACGCCATCTCGTTTTTGTTTTTTGTTTTTTATTTTATCCGACATTATACATTTTATGCTTAAAACTTTTGTATTGATCTGATTCAAAATATATGTAGTTAGTTAGTGAAGTTAGAAGTGTTTTGTATACACTCGATAGAACGATTAGATAATCATAATCAAAACGACACCATGTTTTTGGCTTGTGCAACAGTGATAATTGATTTAAGTGAAATGAAAAAGCAACAAAAACAAAAAGTAGTCGTGGGTAATAAAATGGCAAATATTATCGGTATTATCAGTATCATGTTAATTTAATTAAACGTTTTGTTCCTCCGAATGGTATTTAATTTATACAAAATTGTGTAATTGTTTCTAGCGTTCTACAGTAAAAGAGATTATATTTATAAATCGAAGTGATATATGTTAGTTAGATCATGCCTGTATTCGTCTTAGAAAATGGTTTGGTTTTGTTATCATTACAAATCTCCCGAAACTTGAACAACATTAATTAAAAGAAAAATTTTACACCAAAAGTTTATACAAATGTGTCAATTACTTTATAATGTGACTAAATTAAACCTTTTTCAATATTTATGCTCAAGCCTGCTGTACAGTGCAGATTTGTGTGAATATTACAAATCCGAATTCGTGAAACGGCGTAAAACAAAAACCAAAAGGATTTTCTTGGGTAGTCGTTTTCTTTTACTGGGTAATGATAATTATGTTTCACGATTTTGTACAGTATGCTGTTGAAAAATACTAATTCTCAGAAATGTAAGATTTGATTTCAAAAACATTTATAAATTTATTCGCAATTTCAAGACAAGAATTGACAAGAATTTTCAAATGTAATATTTTGACAGTTTTAATTCTGCTCCTCCATAATAAATTGTGACTCGCATTTTGTTCAGCAGGTGTCAGTTGCTTTCTTGAAAATCAAATATAAAATAGAATATAATTTTAAATTTAAATTGCGTTTCCTTACTATTACTAGCAGAAAATATTGTTTTCCCATTTTTTTTTTATAGAAATTCGTTGAGGCTCAAAAAAAGACACGCAAGTATTTTTTGAAAGGACAACTAAAATAATTTTAGTTTCAGAATCTTATGCGAAAAACAGAAAGTGGCTTTGAAAGTGGTTTTCAATTAATTTTGACCCGACTGAACCCCCATACTATGAAACGTGCTTTGTATCGAGCAATGACTCCATCTAGATTTTGTTTTCGTTTATAAACCCAACGATTATGAACCACCTTTTGATCTTTCAGTGGATTGCTTGTATTCGTATGCACTTGGTTCTTCGCTGATTGCCAAAATTGCAACGTACGTATTTTACCGATGGAAATATCGTTCAATGATATTCCCCTTATCTAGATTTCGTATTGCACTACGTTCGATTGGTTGCGCCGGCGTGGTCAACGGGTCTTCTTATTAACGTCCTATCTCATTTTGTCCGTTCCCGGATTCCACAGACGATACGATTTCGAATGATTATCATGCTCGACGAAACACAATCGTTTGCCTTTGGATCCAGTTTTTGTCGTTTTTCCTTTCGAATGCACATAAACACCTGCGACCCGAAAATCAGTAAATGATCGATTTCCGACTTTCTACCGTACAATAATGCCGTTGCAAACTCCGACTTTTGATTCATAAAATATACGTAACGAAAATGTGAAAAATCGTAATTTAAAAGCAGAAAAACACCCCGAACCGCCAATCAAATTCGTTTGCATTGGCTCACATACGTCAATATGAATAATTTTGCACCATTCCTTTGACTTCTACTCACGAAGTTTATAACTTCCACGATGATGCCTTCCGTAGATGCACGCTTCGATTATGTGCGATCCTCGTTCACAAACTCGATTTCAATATTTCGTGCAAAAAATTTCACGTGTGCGATGTTCTGATGTCCGATTTGTTCATGACATGCGGGAAGCAAAATTTTCGATAGATTTAATATCCTTTTGCGAATAAGGCTAACTGTGTTCAATTATTAGTAATTAAAACGTATTTTAACATCTTCTTTAAGACATTTTGAAAGACTTTTGGAACGATTTGAAATTTATTAAAACTGAAAATTTTATTTGCATCTAACGCATCTGTGCGAACGGGCAAACCAGCAATACAAACCAAAGAAGGTTAGAAATCTAGAAGTAATGGGCTTTGCTCGAGCTGTGTAAGAATCAGAAAACGAAAATGCGAATATGCAAATCCTCTTAGACAGTCTCGTTCTCTCGAAAACAGGTAAATAACCTAATCTCCCTGACTACCAAATTTTAACTGATCTACTTAAAAGTCCAGTTCTCAACTAAACGGAATAGCAAAAAATGCCTGGCACTTTTAATACAACCAGCTCTTTCTTGTGACAATATACCTTAGAGTGGTGTCAAATTAAAATTAAGGATGGAACTGTCAAAATGAATATGAAGCCGATCAGACAACTTCAGCTCTATAAACCTCCCTTGTGAACAGTAAAATCCCTAAGAATCACACATGAATCAGGTTGATGAAGTGGACGAACCAAAAACCAACAAAAACCTTGTTACAATTGCCACCAGGTTAGCAATTACCGACCAAAGCTTTCCCGAGGCCATTTCCGATATAGTAGCGAAGCTACCAACGAAAGGTGTAAGAATTTATTTTGAGATGTACAATGAGAAAATGCAAACTTAACAATCCTCAGAATAGTCAAAATATTCCAATTTTTCTTTTTCCGCTTGCCACACTCCAGAAACGGTTTGATTGAGAAAATAAATGCGTCGAAAACAGATCGTTAAGAGGAAAATACTATCGAGGTCAATTTTTTTGAGCTTAAAGGTCAAACTTTAAAGTACATTAGGTTTTTGGGTCCGCCCTAACGAACGGCCAAAAACTCGAACACTGGATACGAGATGGATCAGAAATTACGTCTTTCTTAGACCAGATCCTTCAAATCTTTACAACAAATCTGCGATTAAGAGTCAACACGTAAATGAAACGAATAAAGCCACGATGCGATCCCATCATCAGCCATCGAAACCTTTCCTCTTAGGATTTAATAATAGGATGGACAGACAAGACCAAGAAAAGAAGTAAAAAAAAACACAGACTGTCACTATTTAGACCTAAGCTCACAAAAAACGAGAAACTGGAAGGCTTGGACCAAAAATGAAAAAAAAAATGGAATTCTATAGTAATTTTTACCGACTTCCGTATTCTGCATAAACCAATTAAATTTCAGAGACATAATATAATTTCACCGGTATTCAGAACGCCATTAAATTGCGGATAGTGCTGCCACTCAAGTGGTCTTGATAGCACTTCAAATGTTATTTGAAATACCTTCAATCAGTGTCAGAAGATTTGCTATAAATAGGCATCAATGACAGAAAATGGTAGAATCACGCCAATTATATTCGGCATTGTGTCAGACATCAACATCTATTGATGCAATACAATCGAGAAGTAATCAACCTGTGGCGGATTTTGTACCATCCCTTCGAATCGAAATTTGAAAAAAGTCGAATGGCGGTATGTTATACCATTTTCGAATCGCGATAAATGATAAAGTTTCATCATTGAAAACCAAAGTAATAATAAATGTAGCTGACATTTCATTCTAGAAAAAGTATTGCAAGATTAAAAAAACGATAAAAGTCGATTCGACTTTTTTCGAATTTCGATTCGAAGTGATGGTACAACATACCGCCCCTGATCTCATAATAGTTAAACCTAGAAGGAGCCCTTTTCACAAACTTTCTCGAACAAAAAATCAAGATAACCAAGTTTACTTTTAAACGAGTCTTAAACCAATTAATGGTATCGACTATCGATAGAGATCATGTGCTTTTTCATCCGATGCATGGCCTAGGTATATAGGCCCAAAGAGTTTGGATTTTACACAAAACCATTTTCAAAATGTTTCAGTTTATCACTTCTCAAAATAAAAGAACAGATAAAAAAGCTGCTCAATTTACTTCTGACTTTGTCTTAAAAATGAGAATCGGAGGACCAGACGCGAATTTAAAGGTTACCCGACAACAATACACATAGGAGACTAAATTATCGGCAATACCGTTTGCTCAGTTTTTTCAATCAATCTGCAAATCTGAAGACGTTTTAGACTTAGAGAAGGGCCCTAGAAAAACCAACTGAATTTAATTTGCAATAATTAAATGAATGAAATTAGTGAAATTGGGGACGGTTGCGATCCGTAGATGGAATTCTAGCGTTTATTATACAAAATCATCCTAATCAATTTATTCTTCCAGTTAATCTACTCTTCAAATTGATAGTGGAGGATTATTTCCTAGCAGACGGAAAACTTCGTAAATTTCAACGATTTTCAAAACGGAGAAGAATCGATATTTCATACAGAGGTTTCAGAAACATCATTCCACGACAACTGTCAAATTGTACATATGGGCTCATACCTGGTAAATCTACAACGACAAATTTAGTTGAGTATACCAGTGGTGTTTATAAACCCTTTCAATAATGTTAACAACTGGATAGAATTTATACGAGCTTTGTAAAGCCTTTAACTCCATCACTCATATAAGCATTGGCCAGCCTGAACTTCTTCGGTTTTTTTGCGGATTGTATAAATTGAGTTTTCCCATATCAGTCGGATAGAAGAGAATATATTGAAGTTGGAGAACAAAAATAAAATACAATTCTCTCCTGGTGTTCCACAAGGCTCGAATGTGGGACAATGGATATTTCTAATATTTATTCGAGGAATATGTAATTTTCAAGTCATCTGTACGTTTATTTACGAATGATTAAATCTTCGGAGATATTGCAAACTTACAAGATTCCAAATTATTACCAGATTTTTCCCGAGATACAGTTTCAATGTGAAACACGAAAATCTCGTATAAGATCAAGAAAGTTTACTTCACCTCTCAACGTATGTTTGTCAAGACGTACCAAACCAAACCCTCGAAAAGGACGAAGATTTGAAAAGCAGCGTAGGTTTGGTGGTCAAAAACAAAGCAAACCGAAACTTTCTACAACATTTAATAAACCTTTGCTGATCTCGAGAAGCTTTTGGAGTCAGACTGTTGCACTTACATATCAAATTCATGGCGGTTTCGAGGACGATCCAACTAAATCAAACAAAATTCAAAACATCAAAACCCAGCACGATTTCGTTAACATACATACATATTAAATTTTAGCGATCCAATTATAGAATAGGGGAATGAAGGGGAGGGGGGGGGGGGGGGGGTCGTGGCAGACATCATGCAACCATTAATTGGGAGTAAAAATTTGTTTGGATGGTCAAATTGGAACATCACAGAAGAAATTGTAAAATTGAAGGAAAAACGAGATGACCAAACCTGTATAGAACATTGCGGCACACCAAAGGCAACAAATTGCCTAAAGCCTATTATTTAGTTAATCTATAATTCACTAGTTGAACACTGTTCCAATCGTATATAACTTTTTCGGCTTAAACGATTTTATTGAAAATTGGTAAGGAGACTAGGAGTCTTCCGACGGGGCCATTTTGTTGCGTAATATTTCACCATTTGCAATGCGTGATGTTATACCATTTTGCAACAGATTGCGACATGTGGAAATAGGATGGTAAAATTATTTTTGGAGGATGTTCTTGAATATGGCCAACTGTGACGAAATTACACAATTTATTATCATTTTTGAAGAAACTTCTTGCACGACATGTCGGATAACGTTAGATTCTTTAGCGAGTTGGAGTTGCTGTGTGTCTTGGCACCAAGATTATATTTAAGCGACACGAAATTCTATGTTCGTGTTTCGGAAACACCTCGATTAATTA
Organism: Nephrotoma appendiculata; assembly: GCA_947310385.1. Lineage (NCBI taxonomy): Eukaryota > Metazoa > Arthropoda > Insecta > Diptera > Tipulidae > Nephrotoma > Nephrotoma appendiculata. Next base: position 59,392,550 of record OX371224.1, read on the forward strand.
TGATAAGAATTCATTTAGATGGCCCAGGTTACTTTTCTTAATTTTTCAATTTTTGTTGTTGCTGTGTGGTATCTAGCTTGTTCCTTGTTTTGTGATTTAAAGGTGTCCGCAAACTAGTAATCGATCAAATATAAAAAAGCTAGCTAAGCCAAATTATTTCCGAATTTGGCACTTGATATACACTAACGCTCAAAAGTGTTAAGGCACCCCTGTTTGCACTTATAATAGCTTACCATACAGCTGGCTTAAGTAATTGACAGATTGCCAAAAAATTGAATTAGACCACGCTACGGTCGATTGTAATGTTAAAAAATATCGGGAAAGTGACAGTTTTTTTAATAAAAGACGCAGTGGAATACCAAGAGCGACAACATTTGTAGATGATCATAGAATAGTGATTACTAGCAAGACGAATAGACACAAAACAGCCCGGTATATAACCGCAGAATTAAATGTTTGTCGCACTAAACTAGTTGTTGTGTTTCTACGGTTAATCGTCTTATACAGGAATCCGGACTCCATGGCCGTGTTGCTATTAAAAAACCATTACTAGTAAACAAAATAAGCAAAAGTGGGGCCCGTGAACACCAACATTGGACGATAGAAGATTGCACCAAGGTGTTATGAATGGATGAGTCCAAATTTGAATTTTCGGTACCCGAAGACGAATATTCGTGAGAAGATCTGTGGGTGAACGTGCCAATAAAGAGTGTATTACCGCTACCGTAAAGCATGGAGGTTTTTCAGTGATGAATTGGGACTATTTTGCTGGTACTAGTGTAGGCGATGTTGTGAAAATTGACGTAATACTAAGAAAAGAAGGGTACCGACAAATTTTAGAGAACCACTCAATACCTTCAAGGATTCGACATTTGAGTCAACATTTTATCTTTCATCAAGATAATGATCCAAAACATTCATGTAAATTATGCAAAAGCAATCTTCACCATTTAGAGGATGAACGAACAATTAAAATTATGGAATGTCCTCCCCAGAGCATTGACTTGAACCCTATTGAGTTACTGTAAGAAAAATTGGACCGGGAAGACAGCAATCAGCTCCAACATCAGCTACTGTTATGTGGAACAAACTTCAATCAATTTGGAACTGTTGGGGTTTAATTAGGTATCAATAACGCCAGAAACTCTGGCAAAACTTATTGCGAGAATGCCTTGACTGTGTGCTGCGATTGTTCAATCAACGGGAGGTCACATACATGAAAGTAAAATTTAAATTGAGCATTTTGATTTTGACATTTATTTAGCATATTGCAATATTGAGTTTTTATATGTTTTATGCTATTCTTGACAGTGCCTAAACACTTTTGAGATGTAGTGTATATCTATATTAATAAAAATCAATTGGCGCATGTATGACTGATCATCACTAGAGAACGGTTGAACCGATTTGGCTGATTTTTTTTGTTGTGTTCGTAATTATCAGGACAAGGTTTGTATGAAAGAAAATGTTGGGAAGATTTACTGGAAAAGTCGGAAAATCGAAAAATGATGTTTTTGTAAGGTTTTTTTCGCACGTATGCGATTCAGATGGTCTGTTAGAAGAGAAGAGAAAAATTGGAAACTCTGAGTGGAAAACTCGGAAGCTTCTGGAAAAACCCGAAGAAAATCCATATTAATAAAAATCAATTGCCGTATATGTATGACTGATCTTCATTTGAGAACGGCTCGACCGATTTGGCTGATTTTTTTTTGTTGTGGTTCGTAATTATCAGGGCAAGGTTTGTATGAGAGAAAATTTTTGGGAAAATCCATCGGAAATGTCGGAAATTTGGATAGTATTTTTATATGAAAAAAATGGCATCGACGTTCAGTAATAGTTTTCATAACAACAACAAATTCCGAATTGCATATTGATATTTTGTGAAAAATAATTAAATTTAAAGCGATAGTTCAGTGTGTTATCGATGGTGGTCGAATTTTTGGTCCATTCACAATTTGAATTTATTTAAGTTCGTTGTAATTTGGTGTGTTGCAAACATTGAATTGATTTCTGTCGAATTTTTTAACCCCGGTCAGTTATAACTCCGGAACAACGAATACAGTCGACTTCGACTCGCTCATTTCAAGCTTACGCACACAAAACAATTTGAAACGTCGACAAAAGAGACGGCCAAACGTGACAATTCGAAATGAACTTTTGGCGTACAGAAATGATCGAACAGTCGATTACGCCGCGGATATATCGGTTGACTTCGGAACAATGCGCACGGTTTGTCAGCATTGCAATGTTTTGAGGTTTCATTACGAACCGCCAGGATTATGTTGTGAAAGAGGAAAGGTGAAATTTTCACAATTGACATCGCCACTAGAGCCATTGGCATCATTGCTTTCAGGCCAAGAACCTCGGCCAAAGCGTTTCTTTCATAGTATACATAAGTAAAACGGTTCCTTCTAAATAACATCATTTGGGGCGAATATTACCGAAGCACGAGATTATGCATGAATGTAGATGGAAATGTAAACAATCTAGGCCAACTTATCATTTTGCCAGCGACGTATGTTGCAAAATTTGCAGACAAATCTTCTATGTGTGCACGCCCGCGAAGATTTCTACGTTTGAAAAGTCAAGGCTGGACTCCCGAGTCTAGGGGCTCAGTACAAATTTTTCGTAAAATTTCAATTTTGGTTATTTTTTTTTCCTGGAAATGAGTTTAGGAAATGGATTATATGAAATTACTGACATGTTTGAATCCGAGGGATGCGTCCTCTGAATCAAGGGACCCTTTTGCGTTCCTGTACCACTCATCTGATTGCAATGAAACGTTGATGATGGGTTGCGTGCATGCTCGCGAAGGTTTCTGAGTTGGTAAATTTATGGCTGAATCAATATGAATTGCTGTCATATACGATTGCAACTACAGGGACGTTGAGAAATTGCCCGCAAAATATCCGTAATTAAAGTAATTTTAATATCTCCGCCGGGTAATTCAGCTAGTATTATATAAAATGAACAATTTGAATGGAACTCAGCCATTTCTAAGCAGATCAGGATAAAACTCTTATTTATAACAATGAAGGATTCCAATATGACTAGCACTAAACCATTTCGCAACACATTGAAATGGACTTCGGTTTCTATTATGGAAATGTTCAATTTTTTCTGGAAAGTTATTAATTTAATAGAACTAACACTCCTATTCTCTTAGACATGTCATTTCATACGACGCGACAGTTATCGTGTCACCGTCTGTCATGTTCGAACGACTACAAATCTCACCTCAGGTAAAATGAAATTTTTTAAACGACAAACGGCATACCATTGTTGTCACTTCAATCGATGATTGTCGCTTCAGTCAACTAAGACAATAAAAATCATTGTCGTAAGAAGCGACAGGTGACACGATTAAGAGCATAGGGGTTTAAGATAGACGATTATCTTTACTCCTACCCCATTCATTCTATTGTATATTGATCGATTAGTCTGACATTATACAGTTTGCTTTCGCTTTTGTGATTTCATTATGTTTGACACAAAATTAGTATGCTTTTTTATAGTTATAAGTGTCAAGATTTCTCTGTTTATAGATCTAAAAAGAATGCGGGTGTTTCATTTGATATTCTGGAGTGTTAGGCACAGATTACCATATACCGTGCTGTTAAGTTGAACCTGTGGTAGTTTTGATATGATGCCCTCATATTTGGCGTATGTTTTGTCCTCGTTAAATTGGTTGTTGAATTTGTTTGGAGAGCGGAAGATTGGAAATTGTAAGCAGAGTATGGACACCAGGAACCAGTTGTTGATCTGATCCAACTCCAACATACTGTGTTAGCCTTCATGTTTTCCCTTACGTATAAGCCATTACTGAAGAGGTCGTCTTCATCATTCCACTCAGTATCTTGCCCCCCGGGGTAAGCTAAAATTTTTGGAAAAGTTGATATTTTTGTCGTTTGCGGTTAAACCACCGAAACACATTATAATTTTGATTTTGGGAACATTAGGCAATTTCTCGCTAGTTTAAAACTTCACTCCATTCAAGACTTTCTTACAACTCTGCTTTTAGATTTGGTACTGTAGGTCGGAAACGCCGATTATTTACTATGGAAGATCATTTCTTAATACAGTTCTATATATGAATGTCTTAAAATAATCGAAAATTCAAACCGATCTGCAAACGAATTTTTAAAAACGGATATGATTCCTTCCCCTGATCTATCACGTACATAACTCTCAATTTGAATATAATTATGTTTTTTTAAGATTAAAAATCTCCCTGAACTAAACGTCATGAACATATTTTCATTTTTTGGATGAAATTTTTTTGGATGAATTATAATTTTTTATTTTTGTATGAATTTACACGGTATAAACATTTTTTAACGGTTATTTAAAACCAATCATCGACATGTAATTATTATTTAAAAATAAAATTCAGATTATATATAATTTTAATTAAAAGCTTAATAAACCTGAATTGGCGAAAAAGGCGTACAAGCTTAATAAAATAAAAACTTTCTCTGAAACAGAATATTTCATGGGAATTTCAAACTGTAAATTCTAACCGCTTCGTCTATACATAAAACAAGCACTATTCGAATAATTATGTTATTCAATATCCCAAATCTTATAAGCGATCACACGATCGTCTATATATGACATAATCATCACACAGCTTAAATGACTCGTGATGTATACGATCATTTGATCTCTCTAAAAACAATGATAATAATTTTATTAATTTCAGCTAAACTACTCATTATCTACGTCAATACAATATACGCGATCTTCATCTCTCTTATCAGTTCATGAACATTTCGACGTTTGGGTTTCTAGTAAAAATTGTACGATCATTAATTTAAATACATATTTTTTTTTCTAAATATACACATTGTCAACTTAGCATTGAAAACAATTATTTTAAAACGAATATTAAAAAAAAATGGCACGTCCGATGGCGTTTACGATCGCGTTATAATTTATTACTGATCACTTGATATAAATCAATACAATGATCATAATATGTATATGAAAAGAAAGGAGTCTACAGATAATGTTAAATACACTTGCCGCTAGTTGTCACGACTAAAGATAAGGAAAACGCTGATATTTTTGTAGAAGATAGCGCAATACAACGACCGACCAAAATATCGTTCCTTTGTCGTCATAATATACAAAAATAACAATAAACAAAAAATAGTTATTCTCATGCGGTGTTTGCGATGTATATTAGTTGATATTTACACGAATGAAAGGTAAGAGTAATCTTCGTACCAAAAAAATTTACTTATGGACCTCAAAATTATTTTTGAACAGACGTATAGGAATCATCGGTTTCAAATTTTCAATTAAAGCACGGTAAATATTTAATTTATACACCGAATCGATGTCATGCATTTTCCCAGTACTGTTTACTGCGAATGTCCACGTCATTTCAGCGCCGCTAATCAAATCTTGATTGAGAGCGTGACAGGCCTCGTTTTTTGGGAAAATAGCTATTATTATTCAAAGTAACATGGATAAAGATCAAGACAAATTGAGAAAGAATTCCCACAAATTTTCTGGACTAAAGCCGTGATCTCAAGGTACATTAAGTGTAATTACCAATAAACCGTCGATTTTATTAAGGTCGTACTATAAATACACCATCTTACGGTAGACACATTCTTGATTTATCAGGCTCAACGAATCCTTTGCAACGATATAAAGAAGACGTCTCATTTCAACTTAAAAGAAGGAGGTTTAAGCAACCGACCAGTATAATTTTTAATTCATTCCATTCACTTTTTAGTCGAGATTTCCACTTAAATTTGCCACATTTTTTGTGAATAGTAACCCGTATAGAGAACATATACATGGAAAGAGGAGTTGAACTTACAACCAATAACGAATAAACCTACAAATCACGGATCAAGATACCTATAAGGCACTAATGCTACGCTAACAAACTTCTGTAATATTATCAAGTTAAATAGATGGTTTACCAGGTTCTGACCTTCAAACTGCTTTAATATAATTTCAGCATTGTTTGTCTCAATTTGACAATTTTTGGTATTTCTGAATTTTGTTTTTTTAGTTTTCATTAAATTTGTTAGAACTGAAATGATTTCGCACTCGACGATGTAATATGACATAAACTGAGGCCTTATTTTGGAATTCGAAAGGTTTCTGCGAATTGAGTAAAAGATATTTTGTATTTCTGGGGGTCGATTTTGTCCAAAATTCGACGGACGACACGACGTTTTCGTATACGTATAAGGAGTATAGTATACAATTTTATAACAGTGTGTGTAATTTTTTTGTGGTTATATTTGTTTGTTTTCTGCGAATGTAAGCATCAAAAATTATGAATCGGTTCAAATCGGTTTAGTTTTTTGGTGCTTATGTCCTTTCGTCGTTTTACTTTTTTGACATCTCACCAAGTCTTTGAGTGGTGAGTTAACATGTTCGCGGAACTGACTGCTATAGCGGCAGTATGTTCACGATATTTACATTGTTACAATAATGTTAACAATTGCTGTGTTTTAATATTGGAGCACTATCCGGAGCCAAATGGCAATTTTCTATTGAAACTGCAGCTATTATTCACTGGTGTCGCTGTACTATGAAAATTAAAACTAAATTCATCAATAAAACAAATATTTATCACCTGAAATATATTAATTGACATTTATTTTGACATAACGTTATAAACAAGAATTTATGTTGCTGCGTTTTAAATTTTTATTGAAAGATTTAGTTTCTAATGGTTTCAGGGGTTTACAAAATAAAAGCCTTTTCAAATTTCCCATTGAAATGAATAGCGCTCCCGATAGCGGCTCCCGATAAATAAGTGAGCCGAGATATTTTTTTATCGATTTTTAATTAAAAAGTTGAATGAAAAATCTTAGTTTAGATTTAAATAAATTAATTAAATGCAATAATAGCGCGCTAAATATAAGTTTTCACATAGAAAATTGGCTGCTCCGGATACAGCTATCGGGCGCTAATAAAAAAACACAGCAAATGACAGCTCAACATCGTTCATGAAACTACATTGTAACAATGAACACGTGCCTTTTTCGTTCACGAACTCTACATTGTTACAAACGTCATTCTCAACCCAACTCGAGACTGCCTCTACAAATGTCATTTTTAATTGTGTAGGTATCAGAAGCAACATAATGATTGTGTAGGTTTGAAAAATAAAGAACAAAATTCAATTTTTAATATATTTATTTTAAATAAATTTCTGTTTTACGGATACACTGATTATTTTGATGCTCCATAATACTATGATTAGTTCGTACTATTGGTTTATTTTTTAGTTACGATTCGTACTTTATGGAAAAAAATGGAAAAATTGTCCTCTAGGCAAATCGAACTTTACAAAATCATAAAACGTGCACAATAGATCGTTAGGAATCTTAAGAAGTCTAATAGTATCTTGAACGAATGCCGCATCATCTTCTGTGATGTCACAGTATTAAACTGCGACACGAGATTTTTTGGCAGCTGCCTCGGCTGCTTGATATTCTTCAATCTATAAATACAATTTTTATTCTAGTCTTGTATTTTATAAAGGCCGCTCGGTCTTACCGGTTTGGTGAGTTTGCGGTCACGTCGTCTCTCAGCACGGATTATGCCATCAGTAATAAGTGCTTTGCCACCATCGACATTAGTGGCAAGATCAGATAGCGTAGCGTAGACCAAAGCAGCAATTTTAAACTCAACATTTAAGTTTAATGTCTTGTTTACAACCTCTTGGGCAAACGAACGACATGCCTTAGTCTTGTCGTCTGCATCGGCTGGGAGTACGGCTAATGCAAGAACATATTCCTGTGCATATGGTTTGTCAGATGATAAGACAGGTGGTAAATGAGCTAAACGACTGGCGGGTAATGTCTGAAAAACAATATTTAAAGTTAGTTTCCAGTTTCGATTCCCTCGAGATTAATCTAATTAAATATTACTATTTTTTTAAAAATATTGCAATTCAAAATAATAATTAATAGAATCTGCCCCAGAATTGCTTCTCCGTTTGAAACTTATATTGAAAATTCACAACAAACTCCTTCGTACCACAATAAAACATTGCATTGTCAGAAAGTTCATAATTTATTTTGTCTACGCAAATCTAACAAATTTTACTGCAATCTCAGTTTTAACAATAAATTTTTTTATCTTAATTCTGTGGTTATGTTTTTAACAATGTTTTGACACTTGGGACAATCTCATAGTTAACTATTACGTCATTTCTACAATGACAGTTGCTACAATATTGTAACAATGTAAATATCGTGAACATACTCCGGTTATACAACTTTTTCGTTTTTTAACACGTTTGCGCAAACAACATTCATTTTTAATGAATAACTCGATATATTTTTCAATTCTAACAATACATTCCTTTCCGTGATGAAATATCATTGCAATTAGAAAAGTTATCAAATGTGTTCCTGAGTAGCACACACATTTAGAAACTGCGCCTCAATGTGTTAAAGAAAATTTTTTAACTACACAAATTTTTTTGTTTTTTTTTTTCAAAGCGTTGTCGAATGTGAATGAATTTGTTTTCACAGAAACATAGAATTAGAAATTATTTTAAAACTAGAACAATAAAACTATATTTGCATTGCATTTACAAATTTTAAATCATAAATGGAAAAGATAAATGTCATATCCAAAAACATTAAATGGCGCGCGCACATTCGCACAAACACACATACCACTACTATAAACATGCGGTTATTTGGTCAATTTGTCGAATTTTGTAAAAAATCGACCCCCTGGATACGAACGTACACAATTTTATTTTTATAACGTTGGTAAAAGGGAAATTATTGTTTAATGGTGCTACCTTTAATAAAATTATACGACTTGGTTCAATATTTTGACATTTCGGTTGTTTCATTTCGTGTTGCGCTTTGGCTAATTTTTAATGTATTTGTTTTCGAAAACTATTTCGGTGTATTGCGTTAATATAAATTAGATAGATAGTTCTTATTTTCGTATTGAATAGTGTGTTGTCATCTACCATTGGGCGCTTTCAAGTCGCTTATCATGATTAGTGAAATCATCGCCAATTTGATTTGAAAATTTCATAGTGCTAAACATTTTCGTAACTTTGGCGATTTTAGTCATGGTGCTCCCAACTCTTGGGTGTCCTGAAAGCGCTCATTTTTTAATTTTTTTTTATCTAAATTAGTTAATCTGCGTAGTTTTGGTAGGGATTCTTCGTAGTTTTGGTAGGGAAAAATGATTTGCAGTTCAGATGTCTATAACGTCCTTTTCTTGTTCCTCAAGTAATTCGCTAGAATGTGACTCACCAATTTCATAAATCATAAATCATTTCATAAATCTCGTTGGTTGCTTTTCTTAATACAGATTATCTTGATTTAAAGGATCAAGCTTTTTGGGACAGGGACGTCCTAATTTTTGGGACCCGCAGGGTATGTAGACACTTCGCGAAGTAGATGAGTTAAACTTCGAGGATGTATGTGCTCCCAATAGTTAATGTGAGATTTTTCGGTGATGTTTAGTATTTTCTAGTGCTTGATGACACTTATTTCAAGTAGCAAGAGGTACCTCTTCACATCCACTAGAGTGAATGTTATGAAAGAGTAATAAAGGCCAAAGTTTTATTCGCGAATAAGGGTGGTACACTTTCGCGAATTTATTTCTAAACCAGCGTATTATAAATTTATTACTATTTCAGTAAGACTGGTTTCGATAGACTGGTGTTTTCACGCTGCACTAATACCAATTTATCTACTTACAGGCAATAACATATCGTTCAGAATGATATAATAGTCTGGATATTAAAATGTTTAACACATTTTTGTTTTAATTTTGCTGTTTTGGGGATGACGGTATCAAAAAATTTCGCGAAGTCATCAGAGAAACCGAAACTGTAATTTTCAGCGATTTATTCCTCATCAGGAACAGTGAACATATATTCGTGGCTTGTTCAGCTCTTAAGTGTTAACCTAATCTATACAGCAGAAGAAATGGCAAATTGGAGCGGCTCCGTTCCATAAAATGCAGTTGGTATCCTAATGTCGTTTTGTGTAGGTCGAGGTCCAAATTGGAAATAATCAGCTTAACCGTGGAAAACCCAATGTATGATTAAACATACATAAAACGTATTGTTTTTCTGTTAAGTTTTTATAGGTGCTTCTTTTTTTTTGTTGTGTATTTGTTTATCAAACTTTATACAAACATTGAACTGTTTTGTGCAATCATTGGGTCTATTTTTTAATTCAACCCGAGCAAGCAGGCTTACCCCGGGTAGTGTACACCGAGCAAAGGTTGTACTGGGTAAAATTATCCGGTGCGCCTAGAGTAAAAAATTGTTTTTTACTTTACACTGACATTAATTTCAGAGTAAAATTTGAAGACCCGAGTAAGCACAGTTCACAAATAAAAACGCAGTGTGCAGAGTAAAATTACTCAGGTTGAATAAAAAAACACAGAGTATTTTTTGACAGCGCACTGCTTGCTCAGGTTGAATTAAAAATAGACCCATTGTTTTGTCAAAAAATTTCAGTTCAGTGTGAAATTTTGTAAAAATAACTAAATCGAAAATGGCGCGACGCGGGTAAGTGAAGGTATTAATTTATTATTTATCGGTTGGTTTGAAGTGAGTAATGATTAAACTTGAATAATAATGATCAGGGTACGTCAAACTGTTAAAATTTTGTAGATTTATTGTTGTGATTAAACATTCATTGGACAGAAGTGTATAATTTTGTTTTAATATATTTTCTTTCGATTAATGGTCGATGTATGATATAAAATATATAATATTTTGTAGATTTAACTGTGAGCGTGACACTGAACAACTTTTAAAATAACTAAAAACTATTTCTTTTTGAAGAGCTCAAGATTTTGAATTCATTCTTGTTCCACCGACAGATGGTGCAGATAGCGATAAGGATGGCGTGAATAGTGATGACGAAGTAAATGGAAATTTTTAATTACTAGGTAAAAAGATATTAGCAGAAACGGGCGAAGTTAGTCTAAATATGGAAGGTACCTATTATGAACTACCTGCGCTGTTGCCTAATATTGAAGTTGAAGAAATTAAACTCAAACAATCTTAGACAACAACATCAACAATAGAAAACGGAAAAAGACAAGAAATTGGACCGAACAAGATCTTGAACAAGCATCAGCTTCTTCAAAATTCGAAGATGATTGTAGATGAAATTATTCAGCAAGGTTTTATGGTTTCTACTGACGAAATGTATAAATTTATCGGCATCCTCTTGTTATCCGGGTACAAGAAGCAGCCATTTAAGAGAATGTTTTGGGAACAACAGGAGCATACATTTAACATACTCTAGTAACTGACGATATGCCAAGAAAAAATTAGAAATTTTTTTAAGGTTTATCCATTTCAACGACGCTGCTCAAATTGGCCCGAATAATAAATTATATAAAGTTCAACCATTAATTGAACATTTCAACGAAATCAGCCTCTTGGATTCAATTTTTCCATTGACGAAGCGATGGAGCCGTATTATGGAAGGTTGAGTATGAAGCAATTTATAAGAGAGAAACCAATTCGTTTCGGTTTTAAATTGTGGAGTCTTACTTCATGCATAGGATATTTATTAAAATTTATTCCTTATACTGGTAAGTATTTAAATGTTTTTGTCGAATAATATTAAATTCTATCTATTATGTTAGGTAAAAGCGAACGCCGCCCTGATGGTTTAACACTAGGCCAAATTCCAAAAAAAATGTGAAATGAACATAAGAAACTTTGATTTAGATTTATTTTCATTACTATACCCAATGCATGATATCATACAGGCTCCAGAGCCCAATCCTCTGGATGTTTGGTTGGATCATATGTATACTATATTTATGCAAGCAGCTGGTATCAATTTTACTGACATCGGCTTGGAGAAACATAATGCGGGTTTTGCCCGGTTAATCAATGATGGCCATGCATCCTCTCTCTAACGGAAGATATGGAAGTTGGTAAACTATTGAAAATTTCCTGATATTTGTGAGATCCATGTTCAGAATCGGCGAGATTATAGGATATTTCTTACCAGATTTGATCACTTGGATTCTTAGAACGCCTATGTCTTTTGAAGCTTGTGCTCTTGAAATTGGTTAGTTCTCTTCTCCATTTAGGGGTAAAAGGGATTTTACTAGTAAGAACTTTTTGAGCAAAATATTTGATGCAATCAATAATTAAAGATGAATGAGTGGTGAGATGAGATGATTGAGATTGTATTGGGGGCTGCTGTCTGCAATGATAAGATGATATCTGGTTTTGTTTGGCACACTCAATTCGAATTATACGATTATACGTTCCAGGTGTGTAACGAAATCCCGGTTTTCAAAATCCCGCTTTTCAAAATCCTGGATTTCAAAATCCCGATTTTTCGAAATCTCGGTTTGAATTTTTAAAATTTGACATGTGGGAAAATGAGACTCAAATGATTTTTTGACTAAATTCAAAAATGAGTTTGCGATAAAGTTCTAGAAAATGGCTAATAGGGATGGAATTTGGCCATTTCTTAACAGATTTTGTTGAAATTCGATATGTGCGATAGAAATGGGATTCTAAAATAATTTTTCGATCATATCGATTCTTACCGTATAAAATATACTTTACCAAAATTTTTTTGGACAAAATCTTGTTTTTTTAAATTTTGTTTTATTTTATAATGAAATAATGAATATTTAGTGAAATAGTTTTTCTGGAATCTTGCATAACAAAATGGTGCAATTATTTTTCTTTTTAGTAGGTGTCATTAATAGATTCTATATAATCCGCTCCTACGTGCGGCACGCAGTGGGACATGTTTGCTGATCCCGGCTCCTACGTAACTTGAAGCTTAAATCTAAAGCCCCTCGGAGGGCTAAGCGAGGAGGAGGAGTGCAGCGACCTCAAGCGTATCCGTAAGAGTTATTGAAGCCGTCAACCTCTATAACTCATCAAGACTTTAGATATAGGAAAAAGTAACTGGGATTTTGAAACCGGGATTTTGAAAACCGGGATTTCTTTTTTTCCCCGGGATAATACGAAGGTTACTTATATGAAAAAATGGAAAATGTCGACTCTTGTTGCTTTTTTATATATGAAATGACTTGACTGACTACTTGAGAAAAATCTGGACATTGTGGATAGGCCACTACGACGACTTATCATTGTATCAATGAAAGGTAAGTTGAACTAACAAGGAAATCTGAAGAAATTTCATTTTTATTAAATTCTTTCTGAAGTAAACTTTGGCCAACTATATTTTTACCCTTAGAATCGGTATACCCTAAATGGACATTAAAATGACCAATCACGAGATTTTGGACAAAGGTATTTATTGAAAAAGGCGTAGAGCAAATTTAAGTTGAAGAAAATCGACTGTCGTTGATAATATTGTGTGGTATGTAGCGGAATATACAGAAATGAAAAGCACTTGCCAAAGTTTAAAATATGCGACCCAGCAATCTTAAACTGCTCCAAATCAATGTCTGATAGGTTTAGCAGACACAATTTTTTTTCTTTTTTTCCACTCATCCAATAAATCTTGCTTCTCGGACTTATTAAGTCCACAAATATTCATAAGATGTGAGATGAGATGATATTTCGTATATAAAAATAAAAAAGTATTGGTGAAACTGGAGTGAGCATATGTGGAGGCACTTAAATGAAAGTGTAAGAATTACTATTGGTCTGAATGGTGCTGTGTATGTTCTTTGAAATATTCTGTATGTAGAAATTTTGTGTCATGGCATTGGAAGTGAACGACGGACATGTTTGGGGAATTAAACTGTCACAATGAGTAAATTATACAAAAGATAAATTCCATTTAAATAAATGTCATCATCCGATACTTGGTGTTTGACAAAATGGTGGGGTAAAATTATTTTCTGGTTCACCTGGATAGTGGATATTATTACAGGAGTAAGCGCAACCCAAGGAAGTATTCTAACGTTAGCCATGATCTTTATGAATAATTCTATTGATTATTATTTATTAAGGTAATTTTTTTAATTTTGTTTTTTTTTATATTGTATATAAATTTTATTATTATTTTATGCTGTATAGAAAATCAGGGGTGAGATGTTATCATATCATCACAATTTTTGACTTTCTGCTTATTTTATGTCTCAAGTTTTTAGAGTTAAATGATATACTATTTCATCCTTCCAATTATTATAATTCTATTGCGGTCTCAGCAAGCTCGTATAAATCAAATAAATATTTATACATCACTTGAAATTTTTAGTGGTGATACGTTTGTCAAAGTGTGGAAAAAGAACAGAGAATATATTTATACTGAAAGTATCGCGATTTCAAACTTTTTGGGTAATTGTTTGGGTGAAAGTGTATATCATTCTGATTTAGAAAAATGAGACATAGAGTAAGCCGAAAGTCGAAAATTATGATGGTACAACATACCGCCCCAGGGAGTCAATCGCGTTCCGTGAAATAATAAAAATGAAAAGTCTATTTCATTAGCAATCGAGTAGGTTTGCATTCCCCATAAGAAATTTCGAAATCATTCACACAGTAAAATTTAAAATTACGTGCGAATAATTTAAACTACTACATTGCCAGCAGGTCGATTTTGGATAAGAACAGCTTGATGTTATCCAAGATTCTGGCCAATTGCCGGGCCTTACAGTCTAATCCAAAATACCGACAATTTAACCAAACATATAAAAATGAGTACATTATGAGTTCCACCAAATCACCTATTTGGCAGCACCGACAAAGTACGTGAGTAGAAAACGAATTTGTGAACCGCACAACAATTACCCTTTGTTGCCTTTCGTGTAACATTAAATTTCCCAATTTTTTTAAAATGTGAAACTCGTCACATCCGTCCATGTTTCTTAAATGGTATTTAAGCGTTTTTCAAATGGCGACCGCATTAACGGTGACCGCTCGCATTAAATTTTACAAAAGGTTTAATTAAATTCTGTATCGTTCTATGAAAATATTGAATAATATAAAAAAGACATGAAAATTTTCGAATATTAAGAACCCAATAAAAATACATAATTAAATATTATATATATTATGATGTGTTATTAAAATAAATAAATAAATTTGTTTATGACAATTTTATCATGTCCCTATATAAAAATGTTGTATTAATTATTATTGGCTTTATTTATGTATGTATTATATTTATTGTGGAAATATTTTATTTATGTATTTTTTTGGTTGTTTAAATTTCATCATTATGTCCAAGATTATTTATGTAAAATGTATAAGGTATATAGGAGAGAATATACACACATATAAATTGTTATTTACTATATTTATTTTGATATGCTACGAAATAATTATTATTAACAAAATTATATAAAAATTTAATTTGGGTTACAATTTAAAAACCCCTCCGCCGCGCGTGTACACATAAAAAAGGCAATTTCTCAGCCACAGTATAAAATCATGCATTCATTTTAATTGCTCGGCAACATACTCGCTTGTAACCCTGCATCGCGCGCGTTATCAACGTTCAAAATAAATAAATAGAAAAACTAAAAATACATTTTCCCAAAAGATGGACCCCACTTATACACATACGCATATTTATTTACACACAGACTCATACAACAGTTAAACGAGAAAAATATAAATTAATTTTCCGGTACATAAGAATAATGCTGTGTATATGTTTAATTAATCGTTATGAAAATATTTAGAGATAACAAAAAAATTACAGTGAGGCGTAAAAAATTATTTTCTTCGTACACATACACACACCCCAGTGTATATAAAGTATAGACTATAAAATTATTATAAAAAATAACACATTAAGATTTTATTTTTGTCTTCGCAAAATTGGTGACTTTCTATATAATAAATTATTAATAATCCGAAGAAAAATCAGAGTACATACTGTAATAATCTAAATTCAAAATATAGTATGAGATAAGTTTTATGTATTTAGTTTTCCATAAATTTTCTGTTTTTTTTGCTAAATTTTTTATACCTAGACAATTTGTTTAAATTGTGTCGAATGATTTTTATGAGTGGGTGTTCAGGCTTGTTTTGTGTATGGTGTTTGGAATGAAAATTTCTTACTCGCACCTGCATGATTACGATCTTTTGTAGTTTAAATTATTTTTCGTCTAAATTCTTTAGTTGAAATAAACGAAATCATTGAACAATTTTCTTTTTTATACTCCATGTTCCTTACCAAGAAGACAATGAAAACCAATTTTTACGATCATTTAAAGCTTCTAGTGTGGATTTTCAAAATATGCAGCGCCGGGCAAAAAATGCTACAGGTACATTTATCGACAGAATTTTTAATTGAAAGAACTTTGTTTTTTTCTATACTGGCATTATTTTTCTTTTCATTACTTTTAAGGTAAATGTTTTGCACCTCTAGAGATCTTATGGAAAAGATGTGCCTAACAGTTTAAAATTATGCCGGAGGTTTCTAAATATTACCATCAATTCCAAATTCACTCAAAAGCTTTCCCAATTGACTTACTTTACTTTACTTATTTTGTATTTATGTGTGAAATATTTTAAACGACCATTAATCTTGAACACATTTATTATTATGTAATTGATTTGCCATCTAGGGACAATAAACAAAAATTTAAATTTATCGTCATTGCGGCGTAAAAACAAAACACGTATAATTTTTATTATTTTTTAACTTAATTTCAAGTTTTTACGTCATTTCAAACAATTCTTTTTAAGTTTAGAGGAAAATTATCCGATTAGTCGATTTGTACATTTCGATCGTTTCAGTCAAAACACGATAAACGTTGAAATCTATTAAGCAGTGGTAGATCAATTGATTTTCAGGAGCTTTAGGACCAAGAGCTTCTGATAATTATTCATTATAATCCATTCAGTATCGTGGAAACAGGAAAAAAAAATATTTTCGTTTTCAACATGATCGACGATTGAAGCAACGCGCAGTGGACATTTTTTGAACTGAGTAGAGTACAAAAATTTGAGGTTAAAATGTTAATTATTAATTAATTTAAAAGTTTCTCGCAATAAAATGTGTTTTTCTAAATAAATTAATTACCATGCTCAACCTAGAAATTTAACTGTGTAGTTTGTTTATAACTGTTATTTGCTTCTAGTTAGTCTCATGTTTATTTAATCCGCTAGATGTGCTTTTCAAACATAATTCTAAAGTAATTTTCTTAATTAAAAAAAATCTGATATATAAAAGAAATTGATTTTCCTGTCTAAAAGAATGTTAGTTCATACCAACCATTGATAGATGTCACTAGTATTTATAAAACGTATTAAGATCTAAAATGTAAATTAACCCCCCAATTCTAACGTACAGTCACAGACGTATTTTCAGTCTTAGCAAGAACTTTTGTCTTAGCGAAGACTATAAACTTTCAATTCTTATTCTACACTTAGTCTTATCTGTCACTGTCAGTAGTCTTAAAAAATTGTCTTCGTTAATATCAGCGAAATAGGTAGTCTTAGGAGTCATAATTTTGACATTTAAACAGAAACAATAATTATATGTTTTTCGAATTGAAATGTCGCTTTTCGTTCACAAAATTTGAAACAATATGGTGTAAATTTGGTTTGGCAGCTCTACAAAAGTGTTTGGAGAGTTTATAATATATTATTTAAGACTACTGCCTTCAGAATTTCTGTGAAGACTTTAGTCTTGAAAAAAAGTCTTTACAATAAAGTTTTAGCTAAGATGGTCTTAGTAGTGTTATCGCCAGAATCGGGGGCAAATTTTCCAAAATTAAATAGTTTGGCAATTGATAAATATAAATTTAAATTAGTGCAAGCCACATTATATTTGCACCATCTATTAATGACTAGAGCGAACTGATTTTAATTTAGTCTAGAACGAACTATTTGCAAAAGGTAAAGGAGATCCGTGGGTAATTCGCGAGTACTGGGTTTTACTAGAATTAGCCGAAAACGATAATTTACCGAAAACAAGAGTTTGCATTTTGGAGCATATTCCTTTTTGAACGATTTTGATAAATATTGAAGAGTCGTTCGAGTGCAGAGAAGTGTTCTAATTTCGAAAAAATCATTTAGGGATTCCGATTTAAGATGAGAGTCGGTTTCAATGATGAAAATGAGAATCCCATGTGCATTCAAATGGGACCATAATATAAGTTCCGGACGTGGTTCTTGGAACTAACTAATTAAAACTAAATTTAGCCAATCCTCAACTGACTGGGATAAAGGTCGCAACCTATGATGAAGTTGGGTTTCCATATGCTAATCAAGCTAGTCCAATTCTCATCACATTGGGCTGAAGATTTCTGTGTAATTCAAAAACTTCGAAAATTTTACCTTATTGATCAGGCTCTGGATTAGGGCACAACGTTGGCCGGATCTTTTACAAGAGTTCTGATACCAAGGTAAGAAGTCAGCTGACGTTATAGCTGTGCTTGTCACCCTCAATTCCCCGATTTCATGTAAAACACTGGTAGTAGCATCAGTTTATCTTCCTTATGACGCTGCGCCACCTACACCTTCTGAAGAGTTCTGTAACCTTGTTGAGTGGAGTAGGAATAAGCAGTTACCCTTGGTGGTAGGTTGCGATTCTAATGTTCATCACTCATTATAGGGCAGCTCAAATATTAACAATAGGGGATTGTCTCTGTCTAACTATCTAAGTACTTCTGAACTGGAAATCCATAATAAAGGTTGTAAGCCAATTTTCGTAAATTCTTTAAGGAGAGAAGTGATTGATATCGATATGTTATCATTTTTAGCATAAACCTTAAAAGACCACCTCTTAAACCTTATGGTAGTAAGAAGCTAACAAACCGTTAAACTTTCTCTTTTGAGTTCCAACTTATACTAATTTCACCATTTAGTTTTCGAGAAATCGTGTCCTCTTACTCCAAGACAAAAGACTCGGGACAAGGTTTTTTGGTGTTCCAATTTTAAAAAACTACCAGAAAACTTAAGAATAAAGCCAAAAGATCTCTTTAGAATGATTGGGATATATTTTTAACAGCACAAATAGAAGATAAACTAAGTTTTGCTCAGACATCCGATAGGGCTTCTTGGATTAGCTTCTGTGAAGAAATTAACAGTTTTTCGGGATCACCAGACTTAACAGGTTTCTAAGATTGATTCTTGCAGAGTGGATGTACTGCGACTCCGTGATGGCAGGCTGACCTCCTCCAATAGGAAAATGGCAGAATTACTTCTTACTGTTCACTTTCCCATTATTAACTCTGAGTCTATTGATTCCGGAGAACCGAACTGGTAACATACCTGATTGGGGCTTACCACAGACTAGAAACTCCCGAAGTCGAGAAAATTTCGAACCCCGAAGAAATCACTTACTCCAAAATTACAAGCCCGTTTTGCTTTCGGGATTGTCCCACAATCTTGGAACAAACGCAAAATTATTGTCCTACGTAAGCTGGCAGGTCAAATTAGACTGACCATAAAGCATTTAGAAATATTTGTCCCCAATAAACCTTTCTCAAACCTCTTGAGAGAATTATCGACAGCCACTTATTTAATTTCCCACTCTGAAGCATGCAGCATGCTTACAGAGTTGGTAAATTGTGTGAAACTGGTCTACGTAGGCCAGTTTTTAGTTGACGAAACCATCGTTGCATGGATTGGAGCTATGATAATGATCATAAAATGATGATTTATTGTTGCTCGCTCTACAAGTTGTGCAACTATCGGTGAACTGTCTGTCCCTTTTCTTTTGGGGGTTATGAATCTTGGGATCAAATTTCGTCACACATCTTGGCGTTACCTTACACAGTAAACTTACTTTGAGGCTTCACCACGAAAGAAGATTCAAAAGCCACTGCTGTTTTTTGGCAATATATAGAAGAGCATTTACGAAGTCCTAGGGTTTACCTCGCAAAATGCTGATGTTAATTTATAAATCGTTGGTCTGACCTACGCTTTCGTAGGCCCATTAGCGAAACTTAATAATATACAGGGTATGGCATGCAGCGCTATTACCGGTGCTGTAACCTGGATTTCGATCCACGCTTTGCAGACTAGTTTGTTCCTGCCCCTGGACCAGGCTTATTCATTCTGGGTGTGGCTTGTTCCGCTGCCTTCAGACTGAGGTGTTTTGTGGCGTGGAAATCATTATGGTAAATGACAAACTGTTACCAGAATTCGACTTAATATTCCTGTCTCAAAGGTTTACCAATCGAAAGACCTTTGCTTGTCTCAAGATTTCAAGAACCGGATGTCGTTAGTTTTCTTTTCAGACGGCTTACTCTGAATTATGAGTATGTTGTAGAACCTATGGCCTCTCACATGACCTACGATCATAAGATAGTCTAGGAGCAACCTGTACGGTGTTCTGGAGGAATTGATTGCTCTTACGCGGTTTGCTATCGATGCTTCCTCGGATAGAAAAAGCCTGATCTTTATGATTAATATTCCTGCTTATTGAACGAAATTTCATGATGTTATAGTGAACATTATTTAATGAAAATTTGAATAATTCTCGTCTTGAATTTACAAGTTATGTAGTTAATGAGCATTCTCTTCCAGTTCCCCCACAACCAACGTAGAATATTATTTTGGAAAGAGGTTTCATCAGATTTAACCGCCTCTGCCCTTTATTCTAGCTTAGCAAACCAATAAGCTTGGATGTTCAAAATAGTCTCAACTAGCGTATGTATGTTCGTGGTCTTTTATTTATTTGAAGTTTTGACTGGTATTTGACTCGCTTTAAAATAACGTAGATAAGCACAGTGCCTCGAAAGAAATTGAAGCAGAACGTACTTTACCTCCATATACATCTTTTTAAACCATGGTTTAATTGAAGTCGCTTGGTATAAAGATTTCTGTAATTGGCTTAGGCGTCATGTTTTAATTGTTGTCTACCCATTTCGATGCAGTGTACTGTAGATATGAAAAAGTCTTCAGGTGCTTTTTTGCAGGTGTACTATATTGTTTTCAGTGAAGTGAAAACGCTTGTATCAACTTCAATTACCTTTATTCGTTCATACAGAATCAGAAGATAGAAGGCCAATTTATACAACGCTATATGTTGAACTTCTAATCATGCTATGAAAGCGGGTTGGTATGATAGTATCAGCGCTTCTATATATATGGTCATTGGAGTATCTGGTCCTACTACTCAGATTTGTAAATTAACCAAAAATGTTAGTAAACAGGTAGACATCAAAACTCAGCAGGAACCTGGTCACTAAACTTTGCTTATTAACCGGGATAAGTTTCATAGGGGATGTGATCACTTGAAACAACAGTTTAGTCAAATATTTTGTTTAGTAAAATTTTACGACTGAAACTCCTTTTTTTACACAAAGTATTTATCTAATGGATCTAGTGTGGCTTTAAGGTTAAATAAAAATCCCCTTTTCATTCACCCACACACCATCCATTCAATTGCTCACACAATTACAGAATACCATCTGGACTTTGCAAGCTCTAGGTTAACCTGTACTCAACTGATTATTAACATCTGATGAGATTCAAATCTACATTCCCGTAATTTCATTTATTCCCCATCACAGGGCTAAGTATCATGGGGGGCATTATTAGCTTCCGCGAGTAAAGCTGTTAGTCCCTACTATTCCAAATTCCAATTTGCACTGATACGATAAAAATACTCCATGGGATGAAGGGTGAACCATTTCGAGAATATCAGACTCTAATTGCATAGATTTCGAAGCAATAAAACAATTTTTTCCAATTTTTATTCAGACGCTTACCAATTTCGGGCTTTATCATACAGAACACAACTTGGATTAAAACATGAATTCTAGATGGAACTTAGTGATTTCTTTCCCGATTAGGATTTTAACAAGAACTCAAAAAGTTCTAAACTAAGGTGAAATTCTGTTTTTAGAATAGAATTGAGATTAATTTTGTATTCGATTCTAAAATTGGCTTAGCATATGATATGTGTTGTTCGCAACATATTCCGGGGCCGCCATGATTAATGGATGGTTTATTCGAGTGGTGTATTGTGTTATTGCCAAAATTCCAAGGGCTGAGAGTCCAGAACATTAGGTGGGACATGACGTAATGATGGATATGGTGCGAAACCAACGACTTTGATTTGTCCATTTGTTGGTCACGTATTTCTTATTCCAACAGTCTCGTATCTGGGGTCGTAATGCTGAGGTTGAAATGGTGGTTTGTTGATGGTCGTGCACTGGTTATGAAATGAAAGGTGATATACTAAATGACGGTATGGAGGCGTCATTCGTTTCGCTGATCTTATTGCTGCTTCCATATAGATGTAAATTATTACCCCTTAGTGTACATCCTGACTGTAGTGCTATGATGCCGTAGTGTTACAGTGCTATTTTTGATGTTGATGATCCGCATATTGACTCAACTACCATTGGTTGTTCGGTTCCGAATATCCATTTAAATTTGCCGCACGAAGTTTGATGAAGAAGTTGTGAGCTGTCTACACTTCCAATGCACAGGATTCAGGTTGAGTTGGTGCATCCAAGAACATGGATATTTTGCATTAATGATGCTCACTTTGACTAGTGGCATTTGGTTTTACCCTCCGTAGAAATGGGTGCGAAGCGTTCTCGGTATTTGACAACAAGTAAATATTTTGTTGATGACAATATTCGCAGCTGAGTGTTATTGATGATGACTGGAACCGGAATTACTTCATATAAGTTGTAAGCGATGATGGCATTTGACTGCGTTACGCGGGTTCTAACCGTCATTAATTGGTATAGATGGTGTAACTCCAAGAGTTCGTGCCCGGGAAGAATAATTGATTTTGGCACATGCTTCAATAGGTTTACCCAGTTCTTGTTCATGATGATGAATGATGTGATTTTTAGCCCCGGTTAATACTTGTAGTAGATCGCATTGGGTGTCTTCAACGTGCTTCCTGGCTAGTCCTAATTGCAGCGAGAGCAATATTGTTGCTAATGCTTTGACTAGAAATATCCGGTACTTGTTCAGTGCTGGAAACTCGTGTTCCACGCGTTGGTGTGCGTTCACGAGTTGTTTTAATTGTTGGGCGATATAATGTTGAAATTTGATGTACGTGTTCATGAAATTCACATATAGCTGCCTCAAGTTAGGGTCCCGGTCCAGTTTTATCTCCAATTGTAAGAAAAGTTGGGGTGCTCCATGTCTAGAGTGTCCCAATAAGTCTACTTGATGTTCTTTAAATGGGATTTGAACAATATTTCTCCTAACACATGAGCTGAAAAGTCACGGGCCTAACAAAGAAAACACGTTTTTTTTGTTCAGTTGGTAATAATCTTCAAAAGGCAGCTGTCAAAATTTCATTATATTTTATTCATTAGTTTGTGAGTTATTGTGCTAAGAGTGATGTTACTTTTGTTAGTTTCAAAACAATGGACCAAAAACAATTTCGTGTTTTAATTTTACACTGCTTCTTGATGGGAAAAAATACTGTTCAAGCGAAGCAATGGCTTGCAAAGTGTTATAGGGACTCCGCTCCATCGAAAACAACAATAAAACGTTGGTTTGCTGACTTTAAACGTGGTCGTAGAGACATGGATGATGCAGAACGCAGTGGACGTCCAAATGAGGTGGTAACACCAGAAAACATAAATTAAAATCCACAAAATCGTTTTGAATGATCGAAAAATGAAGTTGCATGAGTTAGCTGACGTCGTAAAGTTATCAAAAGAACGTGTTGGCTTTATATTGCATGAGCATTTGACTATGAGAAAGCTCTGTTCAAAGTGGGTGCCGCGTTTACTCACTGTTGAAAAAAAAACAACAACGTGTTGATGATTCTGAGCAGTGTTTGGCCATGTTTAAACGTAACAAGCCGGAATTTTTGCGTCGATATGTGACATTGGATGAAACATGGATCCATCACTTCACTCCAGAATCAAAACGATCATCATCTGAGTGGTCACAAAATCGGCTGGAAAGGTTATGGCCTCGATATTTTGGGATGTGCGTGGTGTAATATTCACTGACTATCTTGAGAAAGGAAAAACCATCAATAGTGAATATTAAATAGCGTTATTGGAGCGTTTGAAGGCCGAAATTGCAAAGACTTCGAAATTGCAAGCACTTCGAATTGCTCCCACATCCACCGTATTCGCCAGATTTGACTCCCAGCGACTACTGGCTGTTCGCAGACCTCAAAAAAATGCTCTCCGGTAAGAAATTTTGCTCGAATGAAGAGGTCATTGCTGAAACTGAGGCCTATTTTGAGGCAAAAGATAAATCGTTCTACAAAAGTAGTATTGTGAATTGTTAGAGCGGCGCTGGAATGATTGTGTTGCTCTTGATGGAGATTACGTTGATGAATAAAGCCAATTTTGAACAAAAAACACGTGTTTTCTTTGTTAGGATCGGGACTGTTCAGCCCATGTGTTACTCTGGTCTAGGCTGGTTATATGCAAGAAAATCTGTTCACATTCATGTTCGATCTCCGACCTGCCACTGATGATCGGAATTTCCTCTATTTCTCAGAATCTTTCTCGTTTTTTTACCGATATGGACTGCAGCTTTTTGAGGATTTCCGTTGATTGGAGTTGGGCCGGAGATTAGCCAACCGAGGCTTATTGCGTTAGGTTTGCCCTTAATGATTCCAATATGTGCCAATAAAATCGCTGTCCACGTCTGCTCGTTTGCGGCTGGAAGCTGGTATTCCGGGTCAGCCAAAACCAATTTACTCCACCTACTATCGTTCTGGGTTCATTTATTGGTTGTTCAGGTACATCCATTGTAATATTTGGCAACACGTACGCCTTTACCATTAATTTGTATGTTGAATTTGCCTTGTTTTTATGATTAGCCCAAATTCCTGATATATATTTATCGTGGTTTGTTGCAGTGGTATTAACCAAGACGTTGAACCGCGGATTCCGTGATCAGAGAGACTTGAAATCCTGGATCTATTAAAGTTCGTATATTAGTTGGAACGCCACAAATGGAATTGATTGTTACAACGGCTATTGCCAATAATGTTGTTTGAGTATCATTCAAGGTGCCGATACCCCTTTTCAGGTCGTTGATGTGCTTCGTGTAACAGCTGATGATGTCTGTTGTTGCAGGTTTTTCATCTTATACTGAATCCGTGTTATGCAACAAGCAATTGGTGCAGGTTCCCGCTTTGTTGATGAAATCAATTCTATTCTATCAATCCTATTTTATCCCAATCAGTTAAGAAATGGCCTAGTCTTGTTCAGATTGGCAATTTTCCAAAATCTCATTCGAAATTCATATTAGAACTTTGTCAATTTTCAGAATTGCGTCCAAACCCTATTATTGAAATCCAGTTTTATTTGTACAAACCAATAAGGTTTAAGAAGTCTTCGGTTCTATTCAAATAGCAAATTTTTATAACCACTTCTGGAATTTATATTGAAATTTCATTTTCAAGATGCAAACCGTTCATACCAATAGTTTAAATTTAAAATGATCATTTTTTAAAGAAATGTTTTAGCTACATTCCAAATTGCAATCCGGTTTTTATTGCCATAGGTATTGTGTTTGTTCCTAATCGGCTAAGAAAACGATCTATCGAAAATGAAATCCAGGATTTTTTAAGTATTTCGTATTTTACAATCAGAAATTAGAAACCTGGAATTTTGATTTTTCGGATTTTAAGCGTCTTTCTTTCTGATAATATGCAATAGAGATACCGAAGATGAATGCAAGTCCGGGTATCTCACAAAGACGCCGAATTATTGACCGATATTGAAGTTTTGTTCTTCAGGATATAAATGGATGAAGCTTGATAATTGACAATAAATCTACCCATTTCTTACCAATAAATTTTAAAGTATTGGTGTAACAATTTTTCTAAAACCATAAGATTCAGAAGTTTTCTTTCCACAGAGTAAATTGCATGAGGACTAATTCGAAATATTTTTAGGTCATCTGGGAGATGAATAAATTCAAGAATTATTGTTCAATTAATTTTACAAAGAATTGTTGATTAGATTCTTAAAAAAAAACGTAATACTAACCGGGCACAAGAATAATAAATTATATGCTATTACCGACAAATTATTTGAACGGGATAGTGTACAATAGAGCACAAGATAAAATTATCTTAAACTAATTTTATCACTAAGGTTAATTAAGTTAGTAAAAAAGAAATTTATAAAAAAACTACTTACTGAACAAACCTTACCTATTAGAAACTTCAGTCAGCCTAATCAACAGAGTAAACCCAATTCGAAAACTATTCAAAATCTTCCCATCTGCCGTGCATGCTAAAAACAACACAACAAATCCCAAAACAAAATTTTAGATACCAACTCCAAAAAAATCATTCGATATAATTTAATTTTTATTTAGAAAATAATTTAATTATTTATGCAATATATATATACACAACAGGAAGCCCCGAAAAAAAACTATCGATCTAAAATTATTTGAGATATATAGTTTTCAGTGGGACACGCTGTATAAATATATAATGTTTAATTATTATTATATATATGTATATCATTTTTGCTTCATCATTTTTTTTTTTAAATAAATTTAATTTAATTTACACGACAAGTTATTATTATTATTTTTGGTTTTAAATTTTATTTCATCTTTAAAACAAAATTTAAATAAATATCTTATTAATTAATAAAAATGTTTCTTTTCTTAATGATATATGTATTGAAAAAAATGTATTTTTTTTATATAAATTAATTAAATTAAAAATTTAATGTGTTGAAAACGGATTTGCTTGTACATTTTTTATATAATTTAATAATAATTATTTTAACTAATTTAATTCATTTTTTTTTTCTTTGAAATTGTGCACAAAACAAATTTAAAATTTGTTATTTAGCATTAATTATTTATGTTTTTTTAAATATAATAATAATAATAATAAACATTTGAAATTTTGTATTTTATAATAACATTATATAAATAAAATTAATTTGTTTAAAGAATTATTCTTTAAAAATTATACAACTATATAACTTTGACAAATAAACGATTAATTTAATAACTTTTTGCATTTAAATAAAATAAAAATACGACTTAAATATTACTAAAAAAAAATATTAAATAAAATAATAAAATAAAAATTCAGATCAATATTTAACACAAGAAAAGTAAAAATAAAATCTATTGGTATTAAATAAAAATATATATATATTTTTTTATTTTTTTTTTTAATATTTAAGAGTAAATAATTAATAATTATAATTTATATTTATATAACAAACGAGAAAAAACTATTTATATTTATATATATATATAAAAGCCAATCACAATTAAATAAAATAAAAGTTGCAGTAATCAAAGAAATCACTAATCTTTATATAAATTAAAAGAAATAAAAATAAAATCGCCATAATTTTCTCATTATAAAAAATTGGTCTCAAAAATAAATTAAATAAAAAATATTAATTAATCATAATAAAATGTTACAATAATAAAAATTAATAATTTACACTGTGATTTGTTTGTTTTTCAAGACTAGATGATAAAAGACATTTCTCTTTTTAAAAAAAATATATATATTTTTTTATAGGAAAATTGGCAGACTTAACTTTTCTTTTTGCTTTTATTTTCATTTTAGTTCAGGAGACAAAATTAATAATGATATTTTCTATATTAATTTTTTTTTTTTTTTTTTTTTTTTTTTTTTAGGTTAGTCAGTCCATTATTAAGTTTAGCGCACTCAATCTGAAAAGAAAAATGCAAACAAAAAATAAACGATTAGATATTTCTTATTTATAAAAATGGAAATCAAATATTTATAATGTCACAGTGTTGTTGTTGTTGTTGTCAATCCTATGTATAGATATAGATAGAGTAACCTAAATTTATTTTGTGTTACACACACTGTGCTTTGAGATTTATTTTTAATTTGTTCTAATTTTTTTCTGGTACAAATATTTTTTTTATTTTCATCTGGCGTAATTATTTTTTTTTTTTTTGCCAAAAAGGGTTGATATAGAAAAAAAGGTTTAATTTTCTTTAATATAAGCGATAATTTTTGATGAGAAATATGGGTTGTTTAAAAAAGTAAGATCAATCCTTTAAATTATAGAAAGGAAACAAATCACTCACTCAATTAAGAATATTTACTGAACTACATGAATAACGAAAAGATCTGATAAACGGGTAACCCCCAATCAAATACGTGTAATACAAATTGAGGATTACCAATTAAAAACCAAAATAATATGCATATGTGTAAAAATTTTCGGGAGAGCGAAGTTCTAGATTCTCACCTCCTCGCGGTGCTCTCTGGGCAACTCAAAATGAAACGAGCGATGTATTGGAGACGAGCACAGGAAATTCTGTTTAGTCATGAACACTAAATGTAAGGCGAGTCATTGGCGTCCTTAAACCAATACCAAATCAGCGTCTGTTAGGGGCGGCTGAACAAACAACTAGTGTTTGTCGAGTTGGAGGAAGTCATCAATAACCTCCTGATACACGACTTTAACATCATCGTGGGTGACTTTAAAGCAAATATGCATGAGTGCAGAAAATACATCATACATCGGTCGACGTTAAATCTTACAGAGGTGCAGACATGGACAGCGATCATTTGCTTGTTTAAATTTCTGCTAAATAAAAAACAAGTGCTTAAACGACGAAAAGACCTACGTATAATAGGATGTCGAGGCGAATGAAGAACCATACGGCAGGCGGCAACATCTCTTCATGGAATGTGAAAGCTATAGAGGGAGAGTAAACATTTTTTTCTTGTCTATGCGAAAAATATTAATCATTAAAATAACCCCGTGTGGAGATGCCGAACTACCATCGTGGCGCGTTCCCAGGTGGCGGATAGGGAATTATAACTGAATTATAAGAATGCTCTGTAACCAGCTTGCCGGACGGTAGGTGGGAAATAAAATACCATTCGCGGACCATAATAAACCAATTTAATAAACCAATCATTAAGACAATGAGTGTATAACAAAACGGAATGTATACCCCAGGAGGTACTTCAACTTTACAGTTGGCCAATCCACCCTCACATGAGGCAGGCTCAACCCACTTATACCAACCACAAATATCTCTAGATCACTAACTAGACAAATGCTTCCCGCTACTCAGCAGGAGAATGCTGAACGTAGGGAGAACGGAAACCAAGAAAACCACCACGATGTCGCTAGAGAAAACGATGATTTAAAGAAATCGATAGAAAACTTAATGAACAGCTTTTCAAAGAAGTCCAACATCTTAAAGAAGAAATTGCTGTAATCAAAAATGATAATCAAGCCAAAGAAAATACTGTAGCTATTTATGAAACAGATGAAGATGAATTGGCATATGAAACGAGTTTTATACGAAGGCAAATTAAAACTAAACGTCAAAACAAAAAAAAAAGAAAAGCAGAATTTTCGCCTGAAGTGGAAAAATCAAGACAGAGCGTCAGAAAACCACAACCCCAACGACTTGAACAGTCATCTACGAACCTTGTGAAGGTACATAAGAACGTATCATTGATACCGAAAGAGAGACCACTGCAACCGGTTAAAACATCCAATGTAATTAACCAAGGAGAAATGCAGGAAAATCAACCAATACATAAAAAGATATCACCTCCACTTAATGTTAGTGAATACGAAACAATTAAAAAAATAGTGAAGTTAGTTCCAAACGGTAATATAATGTTATCAAATGCAATCACCGCTCAAAACATCGAATGGTTCACCTATGAAAACAAAGCTGAGCAACCACCAATTAAGGTCATGGCCAGAGGGCTACATCATACATGCCCCAACGAAGAAATAATTGAGGAACTTCGCCAGAAAGGATTCAAAATTCTAAACGCTGTGAACATATTAAAGAGAAAGATCAGTATAAACGCAAACGGTGAACGAGAAACAACCAAAGTTGGCCTCCCCCTTTTTATGCTAACATTTGATAACGCTGAGAGCATTATCAGGGTATATGGAATCAAAGCAATCCTTAATATGAAAGTTAAGATTGAAGCATTAAAAAGAACCCTAGTAGAATGCCACAATGTTACAACTGTCAGGCGTATAACCACACACGCAAATACTGTAATAGGGAGCCCAGATGCGTAAAGTGCGCTGGGAAACATCTAACAAAAGAATGCAATAAAAGTAAGAACGAACCAGTGAAATGCATACACTGTGATAATCATCACCCAGCAAATTATAGAGGCTGCGAGGTAGCGAAAGAGCTGCAAAGAATGAGAGACAACAAGAGAAATCAAACAAATCAGAATTCTCAACCTAGGATGCAATCCTACTCAAAACAAATCCCTCTAAATAGCGGCAAAGTCGGAAAATATCAGGAACGCTCCGGGTCAGGAAACCCATGTCCTGCAAGAAATACTTCAGAAGCTAAACGCTATCAATTTGCATTTGGCTGGGCAGGACCAAAGACTAGAATCTATGAGTGAGCTACTGAAACAACAAGAACGGAGACTAAAACTAGTAACTCCACTCAAAACATTAATTCTAGTCAAAACAAACTTATCAAGAAAAAATAATGACACACTATTTAGGAATTGCTACCTGGAATGCAAATGGCCTAGCGCAACGCATTTCAGAATTAGAAGTATTTTTAAACACAAAAAAAAAATTGATATATGCCTAATCTCAGAAAGTCATTTTACCAGAACCTCGTATGCCAAAATACGAGAATACCAGTGCTATAAAGCTCTACATCTATCGAAATCAAAAATAACAAGAGCTATAGTATATCAGCAATCTATTGTCCACCCAGATATAACAAAAAAAAAGGACTACATCAAACTTCTTAAATCGCTTGGCAATACTTTTATTATTGAAGGCGACTTTAACGCGAAACACATATTCTGGGGATCAAATATAGAACTAGTCTCAAAGGAAGGGAGCTATTTGAGGCAGGCAGGACATTAAAATGTGAGTTTCACTCCAGTAGAAAGCCAACCTGCTGGCCTACGAACCCAAATAAAATTCCTAACCTTCTGGATTTCTACATATCAAGAGGTAACTCCGAAAACTACTTAGCAGTTGAAAATGAAGAAGGGCTATCGTCAGACCATTCTCCAGTTTTAATGGCAATAAGTGACACGGTAATAAGGAAGGCAAGCCCTCCAAGACTAACAAATAACAAAACTAACTGAGAATACTACAGGTGCAGATCTCGATAGAAGAAGAACTAGAAAATCTCATTGAAAGTGTGCAAAAAGCGGCCTGGGCAAGTACTCCTGATCAGCAAGAAATATTACAAAAAAGTATATACTATCCAGTTGAAGTGAGAGAGCTGGTTAACGAAAAAAGAAGAACTCGTAAGACAGAGAACCAGAGCCCCTGAAGACAAAACAATCCTAAACAACTTGTGCAAAAAACTTAAACTACTTATAAAGAAGATTAAGAGTGAGTCAGTTGCAAGCTTCCTAAGTAATGTGACAGGTAAACTTGACAAAGACTATTCTTTGTGGAAAGCCACTAAAGGTTTAAAAATGCCTAAAATGCAAGTGCCACCCATTAGAATGATTGACGGAAGGAACCTGGGCTCGCAGCGAAAAACAAAAAGTTGATCTGTTTGCCGAACACCTAGAAAATACCTTCAAACCACCAACTGGACAAGCGGATAATGAATATCTAACAACTATAAGCAAAGTAGAAGAGGCATCTGTGCTACCAGTTACTCTGAAAGAAATCAAACAAGAAGTAAAAAATCTCAAAGATAAAAAGGCTCCTGGATACGATTTGATAACGGGGCAAATAATCAAAGCTCTACCAGAAAAAGCACTAAGGAAACTACAGCACATAATCAATGCTATCTTTAGACTATGTTATGTTCCGAGACAGTGGAAAGTAGCGGAAATCATAATGATTAAAAAGCCTAATAAATGACAAAACGTATAGGCCTATTTCTTTATTAACAACAACATCAAAAATTTTCGAGAGACTGTTTCTCAAGAGATTAAAGCCAATTATAGAGAGTAGAAATCTTATACCAGAACATCAATTTGGGTTTCGAGAAAGGCACTCAACGATAGAACAGGTACATAGGATTACTGATACAATTGAGGAGGCGCTGGAAAAAAAAGGAAGCATGTTTAGCAATATTTGATAAGGTTTGGCACCGTGGTCTAGAATTTAAGCTCCAACGAGATTTGCCAAAACAACATTCTGAATTGTTAAAGTCTTACATCAACGACCGTTACTCCCGGGTGAGACAGGAACGGGAATACTCTAAACTGAAGAAAATATTGGCAGGGGTTCCATAAGGCAGTGTTCTAGGCCCCGGGCCCCGTTTTATACCTTCTGTATACAAATGATCTACCAAACATAGAAGAAGCTAGAATAGGAACGTTTGCTGATGACACAGCTGTTGAGTCCACGAGAAAACTTCAAAATTCTGTTGATATAATAAATAACTGGACAAAACAATGGAGAATAACACTTAACGGAACGAAATCAACACACATCAACTTTACAAATAGGAAATTAGAATATATTCACAGCAAATACCATATTCTGCATGACGCTAGACTCTAAACTCAGGTGGAAAGCGAATGTTGAAAAGAAAAAGCAAGAATTGAATTTAAAATTCAGAAAAATGCACTGGCTTATTGGAAGAAACTCCGAACTGACAACGCACAACAAACTGCTGTTATATAAACAAATCCTGAAACCTATCTGGACGTATGGCATCCAGCTTTGGGGCTGCGCAAGGAAAATTACAGTGAAGATCATTCAAACATTTCAAAACAAAGTATTTACTACGTAGCATTGTGAATGCTCCTTGGTATGTCAGCGATGAAATACAAAAATTTGCAAGGGGTCATGTACTGCGACTGCAGCAGCATGACAACGAGGAGCTGCGGAACCTACTGGATCGCACCAATGGACCAAAGCACCTAAAAAGAACAAAGCCTTTAGAATTAGTGGTTCCTTGAGCCGCTTAAATCAAAGGACTGACAGAGCTGGGATGAACCGATAGGTCTAGTTGTAATATTATACAGAAATAAAGATTTCTTTAAAAAAAAAAAAAAGCGTGTTTTTCGTCGAAATGAAAAGCAAAAAAAAAAAATAACACAAAAATACGTTTTTCGGCATTGATATATTCGGCAAAGTTGTTTGTCTTGGCTTGCGCAACAACTTTGCTGAAGAAAGCATAACGAAAATCTTAATGGTTCAGGAGCTATCAACGTGAATATGATATATTTATTTTGACAGATTTTTGACTCAGAGCCAAAACATGTCGAAAGCGATATCTCAAAAATGGGGATTAACTTTGAAATTAACCATTGAATTCAGCGTACTCGAATTAGGTTTACCCCCTGGGTGCCCAGCTTGTTACAAAAAATATTGTTTGCGATTCAAGCACAGTGTAAGTAGCACAGTGTTCACTATATCCCTTTAGTGATTTACTAACACAATTGTGCGGGTAGGGCAAATTACTATGCTAAAACTTTAGTTTTGTATGTTTTTTGAACCAACTTACACATTTGTGATTTCCTTTTCAACTTATTTTCGTCCGAAAAAAACACTATATTTATACACACAATTGTGTTGGTTTTACTTCAAATAAAGCGAAATTTTTTATCAACAACGCCATTACATACTATAGTTTTTTACTCACACATTTGTGTGGGTTGGACTAAAACTGAGTCAATTTTTTTGTTTTTTTGGTTGATAAAGGGATATAAATGTGTTCAAGGTAGGACTGGATGCCTTAAGATTTTTCACCAGCACACCACCCACACACGTAACTAGCGGGTTGAGCGCAGGCTCATAACCTTCTCTCATAAAAACAACTAAGTTATGAACCCTAATCAAAAGCTACGGATTACTATATCGGATTCATCACAAACACAATTTCGGAAATTGTACACGGACAACACTTTAAAGGAGGTATTAGTCTCAACTTAGTTGTATCAAGTACGTTATTTCCACATAAGAGAATAACGTGGATATCAAACGCTGGAAGAACGGAAAAGCAAATCGATTATGTCATGGTGTCTAAGAGACACTCCACCAGTATATACGACGTTCGATCTTACAGCAGTGTAGACATGGGCAGCGATCATTTGCTTGTCATATTCAAATATAGATGAAAACTGTCATTTACGTTCAATAGACAATCACAAATATCGTTCGATAACATGTCTGTAAAGATCATTGCAGAGTTACCAATCAGCTGTTACTGACAATATAGGTCGGCACAGAAATAACGAAGAAACTGCTCATAATAACCGATGGCTCGAAACACTAGAAGCACTGTAGCCGAAGATCTCCATGCAAAAGAAACGCGAATATCCATCGAAAATATCAGCTTCCAAGCGGAACAAGGAAATACACAGGACGCTTTTGCTAACGCCAGGAATCTCACTAAAAACTTCCACCCATGAAATCAAAGATGGAAATGAAGAGCTGAGAACAAACGTGGCTGATGTTCTCTCAGTATTGCAAACCTACTGACTAAATCTGCTAAATCGAAATGATGAAGTGACCTACATCAGAGTAATTGCTCCATTAGGTGATGAGGCCTTTGTCGAATATCCCAAGTGGAGGAAGTAGATTTAAAAATGGAAAGGCACCCGATCTGTAGAATCGTAATCGAACATCTGTAGAATCGTAATCGAAAGAACTGTATAAAACTCCTTTGAAATAACATGTGGTGTTCGGTAGAGAGATTAACCCACTGTGCTGTTCAATTTGGCGCTTGAATACATAAATTAGGCCAAATTCTTAGATATGCAGATGATATCGTGCTTCTTGGCCGAACACCTACCGATATCAAGAAGTTTCATACAAGAAATCGGGTCATTTTCAAAAAATAGCTATTAGGTATTTTATGGCTAGACTAGGATACAATTAAATATTCTTTGCTAAAAAGTGTAGTTCAGTAGGCGTGTGTGCAGTAAGATGTCCCAAAATTTGTTCTTCATCATTATCATTGGATGAATAAGAATATACGGTTCACAATCAAAGGCTTACCGTTCAAGCCTAATTTGAACAAATGACATTCCAAGTTTATTCAACTGATCAGAAAACAGCGATAATTACAAAACCCAACGCTTAAGAAATTCCAAAACTAAAATGAAAACACTTCTGAGTGTTTGAATGAAAACACACGAGCCCAAAATTTTTCAAATGGAGCATTTGATTAGACTATAATGAGCCTAAAATTATTTGTATGTTTTGCGTTCTAATTTCGTTTTTTGTCCGATTTTCAATTTGGACTCCGTTAGCTTTGACATGATAAATCCTTTTGCATTTTCTACGTCAAGCAGAATAAACAATTTTTGCCTAAAATTAACCTTTAATTTTCCAATTGTTTTTAAATCGTATTTTGTAATGAGTTCTGCATACTTTTTCTAAAGCTAGCACAACCCGTGTTTTAGTTTGAAGGGATGGAGCCCAAAATTTGAGGTTTACACCAAATTTCAATAACTCCGTGGTGTATAGACAGCCACCGTTGATGCCATCATCGATTCCAACATCTTCGACAAAAATAGACTAAGCTACCCTCAGATCCCGATCAAACAAATATATTCGAAACGGCTGACAATAAGGATGAGGAATTTTTACCGAAACACCAACGAAGTCGGAGGTATTGATGAGAAAAAGAAGTAAATCAGACGTAATTTAAAGAACAATATTTCGGTAAGATTGATGGACACTATTAAGATTCTGAGATACCCACAAAATAAACTACCTAAAGGATAATTTGGATGGCACTGCTTCCAAACTGATCAACCAACTTCAATCAATATACAATAATTTTGAGCATGCGGGGCTTCCTGTTTAGTCTACTAAACATAAATATCGAGTCTGCCTGGAGGAATTTTCATAATTTCAGCTTCCAATGTTCATCATATTTACATTAAACAGAAAACCAAAAAACGAGTCACGCCCGACAGAAAACCCCAAATTCAAATTATTGGGACTGGCAATGAAGAACCAATGATGACAACAACCTCGGCTAAAAAATCAGATCAATAGTTAAATAGTCAAACGGCCCTTCTTTTTAGGAACAACCATCCACTAGATTTATTAATCGAAAATGATACAGTTCCCCAAAAGAGAAAACCAACTAGAAAGGAACAGAAAGATGTTCAATGAAACAAGAACTCGACTGCCGGCTGGAAAGTATAAGGTGCAGTTAGCATTAAAACAGTGCCATCTGTGTTACTTGGCTAGGCTGTTACAAGAGAAAAGGTTTCTAAAAGATAAGCAACGTAACAAAATAACGGGTGATTTTTTAAGAGCTTGAGAACTTTTTTTAAAAAAAAAACGCATAAAATTTGCAAAATCTCATCGGTTCTTTATTTGAAACGTTAGATTGGTCCATGACATTTACTTTTTGAAGATAATTTCATTTAAATGTTGACCGCGGCTGCGTCTTAGGTGGTCCATTCGGAAAGTCCAATTTTGGGCAACTTTTTCGAGCATTTCGGCCGGAATAGCCCGAATTTCTTCGGAAATGTTGTCTTCCAAAACTGGAATAGTTGCTGGCTTATTTCTGTAGACTTTAGACTTGACGTAGCCCCACAAAAAATAGTCTAAAGGCGTCAAATCGCATGATCTTGGTGGCCAACTTACCGGGCCATTTCTTGAGATGAATTGTTCTCCGAAGTTTTCCCTCAAAATGGCCATAGAATCGCGAGCTGTGTGGCATGTAGCGCCATCTTGTTGAAACCACATGTCAACTAAGTTCAGTTCTTCCATTTTTGGCAACAAAAAGTTTGTTAGCATCGAACGATAGCGATCGCCATTCACCGTAACGTTGCGTCCAACAGCATCTTTGAAAAAATACGGTCCAATGATTCCACCAGCGTACAAACCACACCAAACAGTGCATTTTTCGGGATGCATGGGCAGTTCTTGAACGGCTTCTGGTTGCTCTTCACTCCAAATGCGGCAATTTTGCTTATTTACGTAGCCATTCAACCAGAAATGAGCCTCATCGCTGAACAAAATTTGTCGATAAAAAAGCGGATTTTCTGCCAACTTTTCTAGGGCCCATTCACTGAAAATTCGACGTTGTGGCAGATCGTTCGGCTTCAGTTCTTGCAGGAGCTGTATTTTATACGGTTTTACACCAAGATCTTTGCGTAAAATCTTCCATGTCGTCGAATAACACAAACCCAATTGCTGCGAACGGCGACGAATCGACATTTCACGGTCTTCAGCAACACTCTCAGAAACAGACGCAATATTCTCTTCTGTACGCACTGTACGCATTCGTGTGGTTGGTTTAATGTCCAATAAAGTAAACTGAGTGCGAAACTTGGTCACAATCGCATTAATTGTTTGCTCACTTGGTCGATTATGTAGACCATAAATCGGACGTAAATCGCGAAACATTTTTCGAACCGAACACTGATTTTTGTAATATAATTCAATTATTTGCAAGCGTTGCTCGTTAGTAAGTCTATTCATTATGAAATGTCAAAGCATACTGAGCATCTTTCTCTTTGACACCTTGTCTGAAATCCCGCGTGATCTGTCAAATACTAATGCATGAAAATCCTAACCACAAAAAAATCACCCGTTATATCAAGAATTCATTAGATCGATTCAGTCGATCGTAGCAGTCGAAATTATGAAAACATACTTTTTTATGTTAACAATCTACTGTCTGGAAAGTTGTAACCATTCACCACGAAATGGATACAGATTGCAAATCCACACTACGTATCTTCTTTATGGACTAAATCTCCCGAAGAGCCAATAATTAAACGGCTACTATTGTCCCATTCGTCAAACTTATTCGACTCAATCGGTTCGCTGTCTTTGTCTGTTTTAAAAAATTTTCATTGAGAGTTTTGCACAAAATTATTTAGTAAATTTTGATTTTAAAATCTAGTAACCAGGAAGATCGATCGTCACGTCACGTCCATGAAGTGATAAGTCTAAGGGAATTGAGTATCTAATTTATCATAGTCGTGATTGGTTCTGGGAGCTGGTTTTACTAGCAAGAAGAATTAAATAGAAGAAATAATTAGAAATGATTGATTAATCAAACTCGCCGTGAATCACCTCCACGTTTGTTAAAAATCTGCCCTCCTAGCCAAACGTTGAGCTTATGAAATAGAGACTAGGTAGTCGCTGCTGATGCATAAAATGTCAACCGGTGTATTGCTTTAATGGAAGAGAGTACTTCTTTCTAAGTTATTCTAATTTTTAAATTCAATGTCCGTCTTTAAATAGTGGCAAATCTTTGCAGTTTTTATTTATGCAAACGTACTCATGTATTCCAAACGCAAGAACTTAATCAAAACACGATTTTTGGAGCCTTAAAATAAATTGTAAATCTTAAAAAATGTGTGTTTTTGTGAATAATTTTAATCTTCTTAATGTCTTTAAGTTTACGCCTTATAAATACCTTGGGGTCTCAGTCTCAGTAGGCCAAAGTTTGTCAATGGGAAATATAGATATAAAAATGTAATAACAAGCTACGGTCTTACTTCATTAACTTAGATAATTCTATATAAGGGTATATAGTATATATGTACATATAATTATTACAAAACCAGGAGAATTTTGCAGCCGGACAAATAATGAAAGAATGACATTCCTTACATTTTAAATAATTTAAATAACGCTTGTTAATAAAGTTGTTAGAATGAAAATAGTGTGAAACGTAAAATTGAATAGTTTAGTGATAGAGAACATTCTTTACGGTCTAGAGAATCATAATAATGATAAATATATATTGTTTACCTCTAGCAAATTCATAGGCAACTTAGGAAAGCACAATCTAAGGAATTTGATCAAAAGCCCATAAGTTCAGTTGTAACAATCACCCCAAAGTCGATTTAAGAGGCTACGATATATGCACTGGATTTCCATACCATCAGAAACGAATAACTCATATTGCTGAGCCAACTTTCTTGTATGGTAAACGTGCAACTGAGGTGTAAGATTTGTCCAAGCTTGTGATTTATTAAACGATAAATGAATAATTAGTTTAGGCCATTCTTTCTTTACAGCGTTAAAGTAAGGGAGAACACATTGATTAGAAAAAGGAAATTTCGGTTTAACAAATTTAAGTTCTAGTAATCTGTATTTATGGTGAGCCCCGATCTAGTTTTCTACAATCTCCTAGAAAACCATACAATACAATACAATAAAATTTAAAATGGAACAGCAAGCTACTTCGAAAGATCAAAGAAAAAGTTCATGAATTGTCTATCCTGCCTATAAATACCTTAATGAGAGTGAAATCCTAATTACGAGATGCATAATCAAGAACGATTCAGAGTCTTCTGGTAGAACTTCAGCATAAAGAAAGAAGAATTTATTCAGAAGAACCTAACTTATAAGCGTTATAGCTTGAACTAGATAGCCATACTCTTCGGCAAAATATGTAAGACGAAATATCGAATTTACAGAATATCGCCGAACGACCGAAAATCATTGTAAACGATTTCGTTTTGAAGCTGGAATCACTAAAATAACGTTCAGCGGTATAAGCGAAAACTAATGTCATAAGCGGTCTCATAAGACTTTAGATCTAGATGATTACAATGTTCTAACATTGTGAAGCTGGGAACTTTTTGCCTTATCCTATTGAGATACGCCCCCACTGAAATACGCCCACAGAACTACTGAATTCAAATAATAAATAAACTCAAAATCGATTCGATGTGTAGGATAGAATTGAATGGAATTACTGAATCACCTACACCTAGAAGAATAACAGCATTAGAAAATAATGTTTCTTTAGCTTAAATGATTTACAGGGTTGCGGGCCACATATTTTCCCTAACTATTGATCTCTCTAACTGACACTAGTTTTTCTACGCAGAAAATTCTGAATAATAACAAATTTTAATTAAGTCATTTGATAAGGTTTCCCAGGAAAATTTACAGAAATTGATAAAATGAACTGATAAGTGGGCCCTATTATGATTTAAACCCGGACAGTGAAATTGCTTTAGACAATCCAGCAAATAATAACTTATATAGAAAAATTACAAAATAGAATTAATCAGTTAACGTAAAAAAATTTTTTACAAAGACACAACTAACATTTTAATATGAATTGCAAAAAATCTAAATATGAACTGTTGCAAATTGAAAATTATCATTCTTTGACATAACGACTACAATGTTCTCAGGATATGTTCCACAATGTGTAATAATGCCGAATGTTTGTATTAATTTATTTAAAAAATTAAAGAAATGCCAAAGCCAATTTAACTGTATATAATTCCTAGCTTTATATAATTTGGGAAGCTAATATCTTCAAAAATAATATTTTTCCAATGTATTGGGTGAATCAACACTGGTTTTCTTTATTCCTTCAGTTAAGAAAAATTAAAGCAAAATACATAGTAAAGATATTAAGATCAACTGGTGCCACAGTCGAGCGAATACCGAAGGACATAGATAAGTGGATTTTGTTGTGAAATTAAAGAAGCTAACAACTTTAAATAAATTGTGTTCCACAATATAACAGTCGTCACACTGTTATTCATGCACACTACGCAGTTTGTTTTATTTTATTTGGAAAATCGACTAGTAACAATTTTATGGAGACTATGAGCACCAGCAAAAAGCGAAATTTGAATATTGCAGGGTGTGGAACCTATTGAAACCGGTACAGGTGCAACTTCAATTAATATATTTACTTATAGACATTTAAATTTTAAAATGTTTTTAATTAAATTACCAAATATTTGAATTGTTTTATTGAAGATGCTTCTAAAAAGCTCTGAGTGAAAAAGCTCAATTCATTTAGCTATGGAATAGGAAAAATTTAAAATGAAAGTTCCATTCCACAATCGAACCAAATTATTAGCAAACTGACATATTTTGCCAGCCACATGGCGGTACAAGCAGTTCGCTATACAATTACCTATATTACATGTGCGTATTCTTTCAGAATTAGGGTCAAATATATCATGGAAAAGGTTCCTTATTGCCAACGCCGGATAGTGACTGGACAT
The DNA here is from genome assembly GCA_947310385.1 of Nephrotoma appendiculata. NCBI lineage: Eukaryota > Metazoa > Arthropoda > Insecta > Diptera > Tipulidae > Nephrotoma > Nephrotoma appendiculata. The sequence goes on from OX371224.1 coordinate 59,433,262, forward strand.
TTTTGCAAATTTATTTTATAGGCGAATTGTGGAACAACTCCAAACATTTTTTCATCATCACACGAATTGATAGCATTATTCAAGACAAACAAAATAGCCATCAGAGCCGATAAGACGCCTGCAGGACAACATGCAAGACACTTCAATGCGCCAACAATTGATGAAGTCGCTATTGTCGTTGTGAATGAGCATTTAAAAAACCGAGATTTTTTTACATCGGCGGAACGTTACAATATCCTATCTTATTTTGGCAAGGTGAAGATGGGTATCTTTTTTCCAATGAAGATGATAAATCCAGCTACAGGTAAATAACCAATCTACCTTAAATTTATTTACAACAAAAATTAGTTCAATGAATTATTATTCATTCAGACTTATGGTTCGGGAAAATGAGGACAATCACATCTTACAATGTCGGTGTCTATTTCACCAATATGCTTTGAATATGAACGTCAAAGTTGAAACTGAGTTATTGACATTTATTAGGTTGAACCCGGCAAAACTCCGTTGCAAAGAATACATTCATCCTCGGGATGCAATCAATGCTGACGGAAAGGCACAGAATATCGGCAGAATGACTATTTTTCAGCATAATACGTCGGAAGTCCGCGACATATGCATGAATATGCTGCAATACACTGTGCGCAGAAATTCGACAAGAACTATTTGCTTGCCAATCACCCATTGGTCACCACGACATCACCGCAAGGATGTTAAAAAAAATTAAAATCACTCATGAATTTTATTGTTAAGCATCGCGTGTTCAGCGAGACGCGCTGTTGGATGTATTGAGTCGACCGGCAAAAACGCGGATTGCCACATGCACATATCCTCATTTGGTTGGTTGAGAGGATAAGACCGAATAAAATCTATGATGAAATATCAGCGAAAATTCCCGTTAATGAAGAAGGTTACACAAAACCACTGTTACACAAAATATGCTTCATGGTTCCTGTGGAATATTAAATCCCAATTCTCCGTGTATGGTTGACGGAAAATGTTCAAAACGCTATCCAAGACAATTAGTAGCAGAAAATATTACTGAATATATAACATCGAATGCAAATTTGCAAATGAACGAAGAAATTCACAATGAAGCATTAATTTTAATTGATGACATGTGCTTGGTGCTTACCAATAAAGGATTAATATAATTAGGAATGACAACGCCCAATGCACGACGCATTTAATCAAGAGTTCAGATGCGAACCCCAATAAGATTTCGAGACATTGAGAGAATCCATTCAAAGAATCATTCTCTTTTTAAATCCGCAACAAAATTATACCTACGATGCGCTCATGAAAGTAGCGAAAGATTAAATTGGAGGAATCTTAGATGCTCCCGGTGAATCTGGTAAAACACTTTTAACTCTCATGCAGCACTCAAGTGACGGTTTTCGAGGAATTATGCGATGGCCAAAGTGTTACAGCAAAGCAAATTGATCGTTTGGTATGAATGCACGATGGGACACAAAAAATCTTTGGAGGCATTTGACCGCACGATGCAAGATTTTCGAAACAACCGAAACCGATTTGTTGGTGCGATGATTCTATTGGCAGTTGATTTTCGACAAATATTGCTAGTCAAAACACTCAAATTAAATATGAACATGCAGTCGAATTGCAGAACGACCCATCTGGAGAAGTTTTTTCCAAACAATTGCTCGACATTAGTAATGGCAAAATTCCTGCTGACACATCGTCTAGATACATTACATTCCCTGCCAATTTTTATCACTTTACTGAATCAAAGACCGAACTGATCGATATGGTGCACCCAAACATTGCTCAAAACATATTGATGACATACAAATATTGATGACATACAAATATTGATGACATATAATGGCATATTGATGACATACAAATCGGATGATTCCGTTACTAACCACGATGATGATGTCAACTATCCATAGGAATTTTTAAATTCGATGGAATTGCCCGGATTATCACCTCATAATTTGCAATTAAAAGTCGGATCGGTTATCATTACGTTGCGGAACATAAACCAGCCACGTCTTTGTAATGGCACCCGGCTTGCCGTGAAAAATTTAATGAACAACGTCATCGAAGCCACAATTTTGAAAGGGAAGTAAAAAAGGCGAAGACGTTTTGATTCCACGCATCCCTATGATTCTGAACGGCATGCCATTCGACTTTAAACGGTTACTATTTCGAAAGGGCTGTCGTTAAGTGTTTGTGGCATCAATCTTGAAAATGCATCTTTTTCACTTGGCCAATTATATATCGCCTGTTCCATTATTTATTTACGCGCCAGAAAACAAAACTAACAATGTTTTGTATCAAAAAGCGTTACAAAAAACGTTTGAAAAGCGTTACAAAAATGTTTTTGAAATATTTTTTATTTTTTATTAAAGTTTGAATTGCATATTCATAGCTAAGACAAGACAACGTCTGTCGGGTCATCTAGTAATTTAATATAAACTAAGCCAATAAGTTTAACGATTTAGGCCCTTTTCGAAACGGATACTTATTGCAAACTTATTTACTTATTTGCCGCCATCTTAAATAAGTAATAAATCCCGTTCAAATTGAGTTTGCATACTTATTTTGCCTGCAACACGAAAACATTGAATATTTTCAATTGAAAATTCTTCAACCAATATTTTATTTGTTATTTTTATTAATTCAACGTATACAATTTAATAAAATAACAAATATTCATAATATTTGTACTAACTAAAAGACTTAGTGGCAATTAAAAAGTTTAAAAACGAAATATTCTTTAAGTATCGTATTTATGTTGATATGAATTTTAATTGGTTCACCTTATATTTTTTATAACATATTTGAGATGCTAAAGTCAATCAAGAAAGGGTTTACTTGCATTCTTAATTAATAGAGACATAATTATTTTACGTGTTATCGGTGATTATTGTCGCCAAACATAGATACAAAAACTGCGCACCATCTGTTTACATTTTCGCTGTTTACAAAAAGGTTTTATAATCTATATACGAAATTATATAATCGGGCTCTGCACATTTTTATTTTAATCATGTTATATATTTTGCTGTCAACAAAGATCCATTTATTTTCTATAAATATCATCCTAAATCTAAAAAAAATAAATATTCACATGCAAATATTAACAAAAAATGACAACCAGATTAGATTTTCTTACAAGAAAGAGACAGAAAATAAGTTACCTCGCCAGCATACTTATTTGAATTAATTAAGTTCCACAAATAAGTATTCGTTTCGAAAACAGCCTTACACTAATAATTATAGAGCTGACAACTTCAAACAAATTACGTTCCACAAAAAAAGAATAAAAAATCTTTGTTAAGTACTTGTAAGTTTTATAAAAAATAAAATATTGGTACGTATTAATAGGTCTCACAACTATTTTACTATTACCTAGTAATTATTTAAAAAAATTGCAAAAGGAGTCAAAAATAATCCATAATCAAATTCTCATTTTACAATAATTAATTGATTTAACTCAATATATCTTCAGCCACTAATCCCAGGGACTATCTTTCTATTATTTGCGAAGCTACACAACTTCAAATACATAATTACGTTCCACATTATAACTGAATATGTTCCACAACTATTTTATGTTCTACTACATTATCTAAAAATGCTTACTGGATAGATAAATAAATCGCTTTACTTTATTCGTTTAGATAAAATAAATTGAAGCAAAATAGTCAATATAGAATTTACGTTCCACAGTGCAACCAACTCACCGAAAAGCGAATATTACTTAAACATTAACTACGAGCAGTTTCTTAAAAATAACATACCTAAACATATTAGCATCCAATTTCTTTTACAAATTTACTACGAGAGTCAAAAAGCTCGCCTCGTTTGGTTACAATAAATGAAACAAAATCTTCATACCACAATCCAACAAATCTATTAAAGCGAACAATTAACGAAATTCCATTATAATAAATACCAATCCAATATTTACCTACTTTACTATTTATGTTAGATAAGAAAAAATTTAAAACACTAAACATATGTTCCACACCCAGTATAACTATTCAAACGTAGAGTAGCAGTTTACATTATATTTTATTGTGATTAAATCAAACACTCCACTCGTGTAAGTACAAGTTATACGATGAAGAGGGTAAAGACGTATTATACACGTGCGATCAATACACTTTATAAACATAGAATTTCAAAAACGAATTAGATCTAATCCGGTCGACCTTGAGCATCTGTATATAAAATTCGTGACTAAAAATTTTCTAAATATTTAATCGGTTATATTATATCTAGATCGTATATATTACAGTACAAAATTACAACATATAAACCGTACGTATGCACAAAAAAAAATGTAAACCCAAATTTAATATAAAAAGCGAAAAGCCACAAACATAATTTTCTTTTTCTAATCTATCTAACTCAGATTATGACAATACATAATTAAAAGTAGGAAAATATTAATTATAAATAAAAATATTTTTTTTACGCTTCTTATCAAAATACAGTGCAAACACACAGATCGACGTTTAGATGAGAAAATTATGTGAACATTTTTTGTTTCGTATTAGATTACACACATTCATTATGTAAAGTATTTCAAGTATTCTCCGCAGCAGCAGCTATAGTTTAATGTTAAAACTAAAATTGATTTTTCTAATTCCATGCTAAATGTTGTACAATTTTATTCTGTTTAAAGTTAATTGGATTTTTTTTATGTTGTTCTTTTTAATTAGCTTAAAATTGGAAATGAAATGGAAAACTTGTCATGTATACAATAAATAAAAATATTACCGCGGTTTGCTGGTGTATGCAGTGGTGTAATTTATACTCGTATATTAGTAGATAGAATCGAAAATTTTGCTATAGATGAGTTTGCGGATGCATGTAACTCGTACATCGACCAATTTATTTAATTGTGTAGTTAGTACTATACGAGTATGTACTATACGTGTAATTACCATACAGTACATTGATATAGACTCGTACACTAAATGATGTCATGTTGTTTACTTAGTCGCAATTTGACATAAAACCGGAACAATGTGCTCATACACACACAACATAATTACATAAATTAACGCATATCAGGTTAAAGTATCGTAAAAGCAGCCCGCGAGCCTCGAGTAATTTAAAAAAAAAAAAAAAATAATATAAATATATATTCTGTCGGATCATGATAATTAAATACTGGCGGTTTTATCGTACGTTACTTAATGATTTTATTGCGGATATATTGGTGATTTCAAAATTTGACACAATCAAATTTAAAGGTTTCAAAAACCGATAAGGCACCACGAGACCAGATAAGAGCGAATAGTTTCATAATTCTCGACATCATATTTTTTATATTTTTATTGTTTAATTGTTATATGGAAGTTCTGATACAAGTAGAATATTATTTTTAGACTATGCCAATATTTGGTCTATCTGTTAATATCTATAATATATAAAATTGAGGGTTTTAATATGACAAGAAAATCGCGACATGATCAAATTAATATCTCTCTATATATCGTAATATTTATGATTATAATGAATATTAATTATTGCGGCGACCAACATTAAGTTTTTATTAAGATGAGTCTGTCGCTGCTATTCTTATCAATTTTATCTAATCAGAAAAAAAATTATAAAATTCAGTATATATTGAACTTAAAAGCGATTAAAATATTGATGGCATGTTAACTTTGACTGGTACTTATATACGTATATTAAAATATTGTAAACTGCACGCATGACGTATGTAATTAAATATAATTAACCGAGCTCCATACAACGGGTCTAAAAAGAAAGACCATGGTATTTTTGGAGAATTTCAATTTTAACATTCACTTTGTTCCTATTTTTGGAAAACACTAGAAGGCACATGGGCGCATCAAATTTTAGGTTGCGGTTACAATCCCGAAAATTTAAATCGTTAAAAGCAAAATACCGAAAAACGAAATCCTAAAAACAAGCTAAATCCCGATAAAATACTAAACAAAATTGAAAAACCCTCGCGATTGAAAATAGCTGTCCCATTTCAATATTTTTTTAAGATAACGGTTCGATTTATCAACTGCCTTCTAGTTTATAAACTTTGTATTATCGATTAAAGTTCAGTAAACTGAAAATTGCGTTGGCGCTAAATAGACCGCAGAATATTTGATTGAAACAGGACGATACCTACGATGTAAATTTTTTCCGGCCTAATAATGTCAACAAGACAACATTCGGCCAGGTTTTGCTAAAACATTATGAACAACATCCTTAAAAGAGTACAAAATAAAACGATTACCAACTCCAACTGTTGAAACAAGAAAAATTAATTATTATTTCAATATACGAATATATTCGAGTACAGGAAACCCTCCAAAAGCACGATTAACTCATTCCGTGTTCTTTGAAACCGCGTTGTTCGAGACTATAAAAAAGCAAATAAAAAAACGTTACGTTTTAATTTTTTTTGTTGTGGTATACAAAAAACAAAATAAAAAAGAATCCTGTAAATCGTGTTCTTTTAATACCGTGTTCTTGGAGGGTTACCTGTATTTTGTATAAACGAGGTGTCAAAAAGTATGCGAATTTTCGTTTTTTGGAAAGCATTTTATTTATTTCTCTACATCAATGTTATCCCCTTCAAAATACTCCTCATTAGATATTATACACCAAGAAAGAAGTGTTGTGGCTAACCACCGGGTTTTTCAATCCCCGAAACACTTGTGGACCTCGATCTTTGAGACAGCACTTGATTGCATCCATTTGGATTGCATATACACTTAATCGAGTGCTCTCTCAAAGGTCGAATTGCACTCGACTATATTTTCAAGGTTGTTGCGTGTCAACTTTGTTACGACTCGTTGGTCACAACAAGTAGTTCTCTACTTACGTGCATTCTGTGTATTTTAATTCTATGGTGAGTAGAGTATTTTATGTGACTGCAGTGCCACCTGTTCTCGATATTTTTTTTCTTTTTGCTGTCAATGCGCGTCGTATAGGTGTGGGAGCACGACGGTATAGAGTGTTTTTTGGGGTTGTTTTCTTTTTTTTTTGTATACGCGACGAAAGGGAAAACAATAACAAAAAGATTATTCTAGAAATTTTTTTGTGGGGCGCGAAATTTTTTTTTAGTTTGTCTTGAGTAGAATTTATTAAAAGTAAAAGTTTTGTTTGGAATTTAAAAAAAAATATACATATTATAAAGTTTACATATGCTGTGTTTCTTATTTCTGATCTAATCGATCTGAGTACTAAAAATTGTTTCTTATTTTTCTTCAGATTGATTAGATCAATTTTTTTGATTTGTAAAAATATTCCGATTTCTCAGATTAGTTTTGGTTAAGGTAGCTCACGTAAATCAAATTCAAATCTATATTGCCATTTTCATCATTTTTGTTTGTTTTTGCAAACGTTATTAAAATGGAAACAAAAAGTAATTTTAATTATTATTTTATATTGATTTTATTAAATAATGAAATAATTATTTTAGGCAGCCATATTTTTTATAGAATATTTGCAAGGAGTGGTACAATTTCATATTTATAGTACAATATTTTCCGAATAATTTGGCACGTTAATATTCCCTTCGTGTTCATAATTTGAATCCAAATAATAAGTAATAACAATTTATTTGTTTTATTCGTGTATTTATTTGACAGTTCGATGACAGTTAATAACTGTTTTGATCTACGAAATCTGAAACCTGGATAGGAACCAAGCACAAAATTTATCTATAAAAAAAATCGACATAATTTCTAACAGTCTGCTAGAAAAACATATGACTAACTGCTTTACATTAAAAAAATACTCATCATATAGGGATATTGCGAAAATTAATTATTATTAATTTTATTAAATTCATTTCCAAATTACCAATTTTTTTTTATTTATGTGAGAAAAATTTATTTTATTGAGACCTATCAACGTGCCGCTAAAAAAATTTCTTAATATAGACTTTTTTGTTTTTGGTTTCATCTCCAAAAAAATTTTGTAGCAGTTTTAGTTGCAAACAGTTTTCCATAAACAAAAATATTATTTTTTAATTTTTTATGTAGATAAATTTTGTGCTTGGTTCCTATTCTGTTTCTTATTTAAGAGTTGTTATGACAAAATTTATAGTACCAGAAAATACATAAGTGTTCTGTTATTTGTTAACACAAAATAAAAAACTGTTTTTGTGGAGAAAGAGGAGAATAGAAAAGAGTTCAAGTGCTAATTTTCCGTGGTTCATTCATTGTCTAATGAGAAGGAAAGACTATATTTTGGGAAAATAATAAAGTTTCCAAAAATACAAAGATCAGAACAAATCTCTATGTATATAAATATTAACAACGGTACAATAGCGCCGGGCATCTCGCATTTTTCAACGAGTGTCGCATTTTATAAAGTGAGCATCGCAATTTAAAGCGAGCATCGCCAATTATCCCGAGGGCAGAATTTTTCAACGCTACCGTATATTCAGCGGGTGGCTACCACGCGGCTACTTAACATTTCGATCCGTATCGGTGAAAACCGCAACATACAAGTGGCCAGCCGAGGCCATTTGTAATTATTTTTGTAATTTTTCGGCGGGCCAACGCACAACGAAGGCGGAAAACCGCCCAACGAAGGCGGGAATTCGCACAACGAAGGCGGGAGGACGCCCAACGGTCCGGGGTCGACGCACACCTGTGGCATGACGGCAGCAAGGCCGCAACGGTACATTTTTTTGCCAAAGTATTAAGGTACGCTTTTTTTAGTTCTATTTTCTTTAATTTTTAAATATTTTTTTTTTATTTTGACTTTTCATAAATATAAATATGTATTTGTGTAATCGCGTACTACACTACGGTGGTCGTGCATGCAACCAGGTGGGCACATTGGTATCGCTTAGCCATTCCTTTTCGCGATTGTTTTTCTCGCGGTTTTGATTTTTAATATATATATATATATATATATATATATATATATATATATATATATATATATATATATATATATATATATATATATATATATATATATATATATATATATAAGATGAATTTTTACGGGTTCGGTATGGTGGGAGGGGAGACCCCATTCTGTGTTGTTGACCCCATTCTGTCCTGTAGATCCCAGCGTATAATTATGGTGCGTTGTTCCTCAAGTTTCGGTCGACGATGTTCGGCGGAACTCCAGGGTTTTTTTATAATCATTTACATTTTTATTTTTGTTTCAAATTTCTGTAATCACGGTGTAGGTCAGGAGCCACGCAAGCCTCAAACCCCACGATCCATAACATTTCACCCTGAAATCTGCGGGTCGGCTGCTGAGCCGTCCGTAACAACTTGCATTATTTTTAGCTAACGAATTAAAATAATTTACGGTGGTAGAATTGAACGTCTTATACTTATTTCATTTATCTTTATATCCGGGGGTGCGCTGATTATACAAGCTCTTATACAGGCGCGGTAAAACCCGAGCTACTTGCCTTGAGGGAGAAATACCCATGGAAAGTCCTGAAGCGTCTGTTCTCCATGTTAGGGGCAGCTGTAAAAAACCTGGCAGTAGGAATAAAACGCTAAAGGAAGGAACCCAGAGTCTATATATCAGAGTCGTCGAGATCTAGCGACCACAATGATGTAGTGATTCAAAGCTTGGTTACTACATCATATACAGCTACAAGCAATACCACTGAAATACCATACCACTGAAGTAGTCAGTCTGGTGGGTGGTACATCTAGCACGGCTAACGGAAGTAAAATGACCTTTATGGAATTGAACAATCCTTTCTTAAAAAGAGGTATGGTGAGAAGATCACCTATAAAACCGTCTACCGCAAGTTCTGTTAAATGATCATTTTCTACTTCAATGTTGAATATGGAGCCATAAGTGGGTCGGGTCGTCGATGAATTAACTCCTTGAAAAGCACAGTAGTGACACAAGGACACAAGCCTTAAAGAGCACACTAAACACAATGTTCAATTGACACAAACTGGCATCGATTGCTATATTACAGTAAAACGAAAAATGATAGTCCAAAAACAGAAAACTACTGATAAGTAAGAAATCGAACGTCGAAAAATTCAAACTACCGCTAAACAACCGATTTGAAACGTTCATCGAAAAGGATGCGGAAGACAGCCAAACTGTAAATGCAAATACTCAAGAATATGCTAATCAAAAATACAAGCCACCTCCAATCTACTTACGCGAAACCGATACGCACAAGGTAGTGCGAGAACTCAAATCATTCGTGCTAACTAATGGAAAAACATTTAATGTAACAAATTTACTTCGAGGCAAAATACACGAAGTAAAAATTCAAACACATGAAATCAACGACTATAGAGGTCTCTAATTATTACGGTCCTTACAACAGAAATTATTATACATACCGATTGAAGTCTTCAAAGGGTCTTTCTGTCGTTATTAAAGGCATCGATGTCCATGTTGAAACAACCGAAATCCAGGCTGCGCTTGTTGAAGATGGATTTAAGATACAAAATGTATATAGGATCATGAACCGCTTGAAGCAACTACAACCAATGGTCAAAGTTGAACTGGATCCATTCGAATGCATTTTAAAAAAGGGAGAAGTTCATCCAATATATAAACTAAAGTACCTCATACACAGATGAACCAAAGAAGTTGAAGAACCAAAGAAAAGGTCCGGACCAATACAGTGTTTAAACCAATAGTTGCCCAAAACAAAAGAACTCTTCAACTGAAAATAAATGCAGCAATTGCGATGGAAACCACACTGCAAACTACAAAGGATGCCCATAAATATTAGTCTGTTGTCACATCCCAAGAGGCAGTATTAAACTACACCAGATGCGCAGATTTATATACCTTCGCATAAGCCAAATGACTCTCGTTCGCACAGAACATCAACCAGCAAACCAACATACGCAAGCCTTCTTCAAGGTTGAACCTACCCTGAATAACAACTACATGTAACTGATGATGCAGTTAATGACAACAATGCAAAATATGCTATAAAATCAAACCACTATCATTCAGAAACTAGAATGTGTCCGATAAATTATCTGAAGATATGACACTGGAACGCAAACCGTATAAGCCAACACAAACTCGAATTGGAACATTTTCTAGCTGGGAAAAACCAACATTCATGGTAGCATTTATAATATAAAAATTTAACGATTGTTATAAACCGGAGCACAACATCTGTTCCAATTTAAATAAATTATTTGTGTACAGACATCAAAGTTCCAAGTGGTATTTAAATGCGGACATTTAATGAGCCACTGTCTCAAATGATGTCACAATACGTTAAAATTTAATTTCGATAGTTGCTAAGTTCAACACCAAACATTTCTCAAAAATTAGTTTTCTGATGGCATACAGTTTTCATACTCGAGCGAGGCGATCCCTGAAGTAATCGGTATATCGCTTTCCTACCAAGCGACGACCTTGGGTCGTATAAAGGGCTGCTCATTGCTCACTCTCAGTTGACACATCGTTCCGCATCCCAGTTGGAATTGTAAAACTGAAAACCCATAATTCTCAGTTTATTGACAATTTAGCTTGTGGCTAGAATTTACCACAGTTAAATTTTGCCATTTTTAAAATTAGACAAAATAGAATTTCTAATCTTTAACTTTATATTTAAGAGTCATGTATTCTTCACTTCTGTTAAATTAAATTATCATCTTTCGGGATGGGGTCGCCATTCTACTCGTTTAGATAATAGTTACATCCAGGGTACAACACAACTTGTTGGTCACGCTTAGAGGTCTGCAAGTGGATGTGCATTGAATACAAGCTGGCCATAAATCACTCAAATTAGTATCACAAAATTATGGAAATTCACAACCGCAACCGGCGTGTTGTTGTTCCAATTTGAATGAACGGTTCGGCCTGCCACTTACATAGTCATACTCATCCAAGGGGATTTTGAATGATGACTGTGAGATAAGAGGGCAAGAAGATTGTTTCAATCAACATAGGTAAATTAATGAAATACCAAATGGCTTCACCAAGGCAATGTGCCTTACTTACGTAATAATCGAAGTTATGAATGCCATTGCTGATTGGGCTGACATTTCGTAATTCCATCTAAAACAAGTTCATTCCTTCGTTCCTATCCTAAGTTTTGACCCAAGTAGGTGGAATGGATGTCTCAGGAGAAGGGCGGTTTATATGTGGTTGTATATATGTTGAATAATTTTTTTTGTAAGTTTCAATTATTTTATATTAGATAAAGTTAGGAAGTCTCTAGCGATGATTTCCCAATGCCGCCATAAAAAAACATGCTCGTATACATCATCATCCAACTCTTGGTTGGGTACGGAACCCCAACATGGCACACTTATCAATTTATGGGTTGGAATTTGTTTTAATATTTGGAATTTGGAATCAGAATATTTTTTTTTTATAATTCGAAAAGTCAAACGATTTAGGAGATAAAATTTAACAATTCTATATGCGAGTTCTGATTGCACTGCAACAAATTGTAAAGGTCACTTTACTATGGAACTTTGGTTTTTAAAAAAACGAATACTAAGATTTAAATGAAATTGCCACTGTCCAATTTGTTAATGCTTGTAACGTTTAATTCATCGTGTGTATCAATAAAAAATCTGAGTAATTCACTCCTTTGGATGGTGGATTGTGCTGCAATATGGTTCAAGTGACAAACCGGACTATGATAACAATCACAATGGCTGCGTTCATCGTGATATCTGACGTATGAATAGGTATCGAAATCACGAGATGTACACCTATAAGATGTCCACAGCTGCACAACAATAAGTATTTGTTTACATCAATCCATCAACACACACACATAACAAGTATATAATTAATAAACAATTAAATCAAATCAAATTAAAAACTAATTAGATTGTGTCATAACAAACTGCACAGTTAAAAACAATAATATTTTTGTAATAAATTTTTTAAAACAAACAATACATGATTTTATGTCTTATAGTTTAGTTAATTGTCTCCGACCATAGAGGTAAGATGTTAATAATTCGCAATAATTTTCAAATTAACAAAAATGTCGTGTTTACGGATACATTTACGTTTGCTTGTTTTCCTAATTAATCAATAGAATATTTTTTTTAAAATCAAAATTCACCTGACGCAATCACAACACCTAAAATGGAAGGTCAAATCATTATTAGGCTATATATGTTCACACTTGTTTTTGTTACTTTATTTTGGACGGTGAGTGGAGAGGATGTGTCTATTTATTAACATAGGCGGATTTTCAACTGGAGTAGCAGGGCCCGTTTGAGCTTTTGGTGTGAAATGTTGAACAATTACTCTAATCTTATCTACTTTGCTTATGGTCAGTAATTTGTTCAAATTAATGGGCCCCAAAACGCTTTGTCCGCCCCTGCTTGTATATGCAATGTGGTTAGTAAATATATATTGAGATAATCAATATTGATTAAAAGCTGAAAGCGTTTTCTTGTCCCAGTATACAAGACGAAAAACAGTATGTCTGCCATATTCGCTTCATCCCTACTCTATGCTATGTTACTCTGTATATTGACAATCATAATAATATTTTCAATTAGTTTTTCATTTCTGAATACTAATTTTCTTTGACCTTGTAATCAATTTTTATGTGTCTATTTTTCTCAATTCATAATCAATACCTTACCGTGCTAGAGCAATAGCTGCTTATTGGCGCGATTGTATGTTTAGTCAATTTACTTATATAGTGTAAAGTAGGACATACATACATTTAAAGTACTTTGCTGACACATATTTTTGAACTCGTAGTCTAGAAAATACCGAACGATCCTTAAATACAATTGTTTGCTGTTTTTTTTTTGAACTACTTAGTCATATTGCGAAATGCAGTTTTTTTAAAATATGTTATGCTGTATTTTTTTCGATTATTAATATTTTGTGTCACAATGTTAATGGAAAATATATATAAAACGTGATCCTATACGTATAAAGCAGTAACCCAAACAGCGCTTACCTAATGGCGGGAAATAAGCTCGCGTTTATACCAACAAATACCTGAGTCAATAAAATATGAAAATATATTTATTAAATTAACAAGTTGTTTCGCTAATAAAATAACAACAATTTTGAGTATGTGGTGTTATTGTTTTGAACATATTATGTACATAATTAATATAAACCAGTTCAGCTAAATCCGCAGTTACTATTGCATTATCGTGTAGTTCATTAGAAAATCGATATAATGTACTCGTCCACAAGTTTCTTTTATAATCGCTTGCTGTGTAGTCATGTGTGAGAAACCATGTTTTTACCGAACAACACATAAAAGATATTTTTTGATGACGATACAGGCATACCTCGTATGCCGCGGAACAAAATTTCAAAATGTACTGGTTTTAGCAGCGGGAAAGTTCATGACTCAATTTTAATGTTTATCTTTTCATTTTATAACCCTAATATACTGAAACAACTCGTAAAGTAAAATTTCGCCCGCCCTCACAACTCAAAAAATTTGTCGCAAAACAACACAGTTCATTTCTATGAACTTTCTCAGGGTTGGTGTAGAAGGGTAATATTCATAAAATGGTCCAAGGAATGGTCCAAGACGGTTCAAGCGATATATGTATCTGCCTTCAGCTGCAGGGCGGTAGTGTCTAGGGTTCAGTTAAATTTTGTAACATTCTATAAAATCTATGTTGAATTAATCAATGCACGGTGGAAATTTGTACTTAAATTCCAATTTCAAATAATATAACGTGGAGTTCTGTCGTGCAATAGGATTTGATCTAGATCAAAAGGATTTGATCTAAATCAATATTTTACGTTCTATGCAACATAAAAATGACAGATGGATTTGATCTGGATCAAATCTATATTTTTGAGATATGATCTTTCGATTTGATCTACACGACAACCACCAAACATTATTGTCAATTCATGACAAGTACTTAACAAGACACGAAAGTGCACAATTTTTATAATTTGATATTTATGAGTTTTTTTTACCGGTTTGGCTCAATCTTTTTTGTTGTGTTCGCAATTGCCAAGAGATGGTTCTTACGAAAGAAAATTTTGGGAAAATTGACCGGAAAAGTTGGAAAATCGAAAAAGGACGTTTTTCAGTTGAAAACGGCTGAACCGATTTGGCCTAATTTTTTTTTGATGAGTTCAGGAGATGGTTCTTACGAAAGAAAATTTTGGGAAAACCCACCGGAAAAGTCGGAAAATCTAACAATGATGTTTTTCATTTAAGAATTGATGCACCGATTTGGCCCCATCCATTTTTGTTGTGTTCGTAATTGCCAGGAGATGGCTCTAACGAAATTTTTTTTTGGAAAACCCCACCGGAAAAGTCAGAAAATCTAACAATGATGTTTTTCAGTTGAGAATGGCTGAATCGTTTAGTCTAAATGTTTTTTGTTGTGTTTGCAATTGCCAGGAGATGGTTCTTACGAAAGAAAA
This sequence comes from Nephrotoma appendiculata, assembly GCA_947310385.1. Classification (NCBI taxonomy): domain Eukaryota; kingdom Metazoa; phylum Arthropoda; class Insecta; order Diptera; family Tipulidae; genus Nephrotoma; species Nephrotoma appendiculata. The sequence continues at coordinate 59,448,586 of OX371224.1, forward strand.
TTTTGGGAAAACCCACCGGAAAAGTCGGAAAATCTAACAATGATGTTTTTCATTTAAGAATGGCAGAATCGATTTGGCCCCATCTATTTTTGTTGTGTTCGTAATTGCCAGGAGATGGTTCTTACGAAAGAAAATCATTTAAGATCCCCATTTTCCCAAATGGCCTAGTTCCAACCCTATTGACAATATTCCAGAACTTTATCAAACATCGTTTAGATCCCACATTTCGATTTTCGACATACACCCTTATTCCCATAGTCGTGTCGTTTCATTCGCCGTGACAGTTGACGCGTCACTTAAATTTAAAATCATTATTCCTTTAGGCGACTGAGGTGACGTGACGTGATAAATGTCAAAATCTAAATTGATCGGGCAACACAAATAATTTGCTCAATATTTGACGGATTATTTTGGTTGTCAATTTTTTTTATTGTTTGTGATTTTTAAACAAATTTGTTTATTTAAATTATTTTCGCTGTGTTTCTTTTAAATATTAAATTTTCTCTTAAATATTTTAAAATAAAAGACACTCTTATTATAAAATAAGTTTTAAATCTTACATTTTATTTGAAAATGAGTTCATTTGATTTGTTTTTAAGTTCGAGTGAAGACGAAGAGCTATGCGATATGGGTGCTTTTCGAAGGCGTCTAAGAGACAAATCGAACCCATTGGAATTACCGCACAATTTGTAAGATAACCTACTCTATATCTTTTACTTGCTTACATTATATCATAAACAATTTTATTTTATAGATTTCTTCGGTATTTTCGTATCAACAAAGATGACTTTAAATTTCTTTTAACGAAGTTGGAACGTAATATACAAAATACAACACGAATTTCATCAATTTCCCCAATGATTAAATTACCCGCTACATTGCGATATTTTGCTGAGGGGGGATACCAAACGGGATGTGGTAACGAACATCTGTCTGGGTTAGCACAGTCAACTTTCTCGAAAGTGTTAACTCAAGTAATTAATATTTTGGAGAATGAAATTTGTTCCGAATTTATAAAATTTCCCACATCAAGCACCGAAAAAGAACGGATAAAACTAACATTTTATACAAAAAAAGGATTCCCCGGTGTGATTGGTTGCGTTGATGGCACACATTTTAAAATATCAACCCCATCTAAAGAAATTAGGCATTTATACCTTAATAGAAAAGGTTTTTATAGCTTAAACGGTATGCTTGTGAGTATTAAGATTCATTTTGTAAAAAAAAACATATTTAATTTTTTTTTAAATAATTCTTTAGGTATGTGATGACCGCATGTATATTACTTTTGTTGATGCTAACCATCCTGGATCGTGTCACGATTCTTTTATTTATAGTTCTAGTGAACTAGACACACATCTCCAACGGAATTATGAAACTGGGGATATAAATACTTGGCTTTTAGGTAAACTGTATTATATGTAAGTTTCAAAAACCTTTTCTAAAATTTCAATTTCAGGTGACGCAGGTTATGGTTTAAAACCATATTTAATGACACCGTTTAGAATAACGGCAGATGGATCTCGCGAACGCATGTTTAACAATAAACATTCAAAAGCCAGAAATATTATCGAAAGAACGATTGGCTTACTCAAAAACAGATACCGCTGTTTAATGGACAAAATGCATTACAAACCAGAAAAAGCGACACAAATAATAAACATATGTTGTGCGCTTCACAATATGTGCGTTCTTCATAATGTGGATTTGAACTTGGATGCTACCGTCACCCCTGACATAGACCAACCACCGGATATTGCAGACGAAGAGAATATAGATGCCGGACAAAGAATACGAAAACAATTAATGAATTCAATTTGTTAAATAGTAAAACATTTTATTAAAAATATAAGAATAAACATTATAAAAAAGTATATAAAAAAAAGCATAATATCATTATTTCGTCCGATCACAATTCATTTTCTTCGTATCACTTATTTACATTATTAATTCATTAATTATCACATTAAATATGTAATAATTAATTCGTCAGATCATTATAAGGCAAAAAAAAAAATTAACTATACCTACTTTCCTCAAAGGCCAATTTCCTTTCTTTGTACTCCAATTGCCTTAATTTTATACTAATTTTTTCTTTATTTTGTTTCTCAATACACAGTAAATGTTTCCGCCAAATATCAAATTTCTTTTGTTTTAGTTCGAACATTTTCCTTGTATATCGTGCCGACTCCTTCGTATATTTGGCTGTCTCCTCCATATATTTAGTCTGCGTCTCCAATAGACGACATCTTTCTTCAGTTTGATTTTTTTTTTGAGGCCCCGTTTTTTTTCGGTTTGAGATGTGATTGCTTACAATACCTTCCTCATGGTCTTCAGTGACATCAATTGACATGTTTTCAATCGCATGGTTATCTGAAACCGCAACCTCATTATCCGGTGGTATTGTGTTTGTTGCGATGGGGTCTAAATTTCCGTTTTGCAATGAACCTGTAGATGTACCAGCCAACATTTTTCTCCATGCACTGGACGAGGCACTCAAACTGCCTAACATTTGTAATTTTAATTCTAATAAATAAATTAAACAATATGAATTAATATTTTTTATTGATTAAATATTTAAACAATATGTTTGAATATACATATTTCAAAATAAATTTATCAAAAAACTTACATTTTTTCTTTTTCCATAATAATCACTTTTATAAATCGCGCGTCTAAAAATGTCGTCTCTCTCGCCAATAAACTTTTTTAATGACTAATAGAATATGATGTGTGTCACTTGAGTCGCCGACAGTCGCCACATTCGCTTAAGAGAATACAAAAAATCAGTAGTCGTAACAAACGCCAGGTGACTCGACTAAGAGAATAAGGATGATAATCGGTTAAGAAATGGCTAGGTTTCATCCCTATCCGCCTTATTCCAGCACTTTATCAAAAACGCATTTTTGAATCCCATTTAGGACCCACATGTCGAATGTCAACGAAATCGGTTAAAAAGTGGCCTAGTTCCATAACGATGGCCATATTTCAGAACTTTATCATTCAACAAAATTGGTTTAGAAATGGTCTAGTTAAATCTCTATTGACCGCTTTATCGAAAAATCGGTTTAGAATACCATTTCCATCGCAAGTAGCGAATTTCAAAACAAAATCTGTTAAGAAATGGCCAAATTCTATCCCTATTAGCCATTTTCTAGAACTTTATCGCAAACTCATTTTTGAAATTTGTCAAAAAATCATTTAAGAGTCCAATTTTAAAAATTCAAACCGAGTTTTCCTTAAAATCGGGATTTTTTTTATACAAAACTGGGATTTTGAAAAATCGGGATTTCGTTACACACACCTCGGCTATATATAAGAAAATGCTCGGCCATACTTATATAAGGAATTGGGATATGTGGTAGAATCAAGCAAATTACGGTTACCAACGCCTTAAATCTCTGTATGGATGTTGCTTGCCTAGTAGTAAATTTTAGGGGCAAACAAAACCCATTTTAGTGGTTTGCCAAATTTGGAGCCAATCATAAAATATTTTAGAGAGTCTACAATAAATGCAAAAGTACTAGTTATATTATAGTAGCTCTAGGTACTCCTAGAAGAAGAACCTGTCACTGTATAATAGTGAACTGTTGAGTATATTTCGATCAGTTGTGTATTTCGATCAGTTGTCAAACTGTATAAAACAATGAAATGTCAAATAAAATATAGTTCAGTGAGTGTACCGGCTAACAAACAAGAAGACGCGTTTTTTTCTTTTGAGTGGATTTTTTGTCTGGTTTTGTCTGATTTTTTTATCTGAATTCATCCGAGTAAATTCAACAGGCTGAACACAATAGTGGTGTTTTATAAAAAAAAAATTAAAACTTTTTTTTGAAAAATTACATGCATTGTGGTGATAGAAAAGATATGGACATACTGGACATATTGAAAGTGAAAAATAAGTAATAAAGACATAAATATATTGAAATAAAATTCATTATCGGTGATCAGAATCGATTGATGAAGTGAATACAAAAAGTGCGAATTGCATCAGACAATTTATGGGAAGGATATCTTTGCATGAAAAAGATAGAATCTTGCGCATGCACAAGATGACTAGCGCAAGCCAGAACGAATAATCAAAATTGCAGACGGTGGAAAACTCGAAGCACCGGGCTGTGGCATGATTGAAATCTTGTCATTCGACGGAAAACGATGACACAAGAAACAGTTATCAAGGGGCGAATTATGTAAGCATTACGACAAATTTGACAAATTGTCAATGAAAACAATAAAAAAATAGATAGTACGACTTTTGTCTCGAATTTATAAATGTGTACGACGAAAACAGCAACAAAAAGTCGAAATTACGACAACTCAAAATGTTTTAAATAAAAAGGCCTTTTGACGTCATTTGTCGTAACTCGTAATGCTTACATAATTCGCCTCCAGATGTTTTGTACGTTTCGAAATTCCATAGCAATTTGTTTTCTGGTACGCACGCAATGGATAAAGGATTCACATTGGAATCGAGCAAAGATAGATGTAAATTAAAACGAAATGGAGATGTCGTGGCAGTGGGAATTCGTGATGGAAATTTATTTAGACACAGTTCAAGGCATTGGCAACATAGGGCACTGCAAATGTGGCGATAAAGCAGAATGGATTAAGAAGCTGGCATGCAAGATTGGTACATCAGAACGTGAACTATCTGCGAAAGTTTCTATAGAGAAAACCGAAATTGAATACATCGACGAACAATTTTTCTGTGAAGGATGTCTGATGAGGAGGGAAGCAGCATCGTGAGAGCTTCAAAAGCAGTCAGACGAAATCGAACAAATGTGGCGAAATTGTTCAGAATCGCTCGGTGGCTCCAGGTATTTTCTTTTAATTAAGGACGATTACTCACATTTCCGATTTATTTATTGTATGAAAAATAAGTCAAGTTTTTGAGAAAATAAGAAACTTTGTGAAGTCTGCGGAGAAGCAACATGGTCACAGTGTGAAGATCATCAGAACTGACAACGGCACCGAAATTGTAAATTCTGATGTAAAGAGTTTTTTTGAAGCAAATGGTATCAAGCATCAGCGGACGGTACCATACACGCCGGAACAAAACAGAGCAGCAGAGAGAGAAAATAGAACAGTGGTTGAGGCTGCACGGTCGATGATACGTGCGTATCAGATGGATAATTCTGGGCGAAGGCGGTTAACACAGCGGGTTTTGTATTAAACAGAACGGTCACGAGCAGTATTACTGGAAAAATAACAATTTGAATTGTGGTATGGTACAGCAAGCCAACCGTTTTTAATCATTTCAAGGTCTTTGGTTCGGAAGTGTATGCACACATTCCGAAGCAACAGAGATAAAAACTTGATCCAAAGGCAACAAAATGCATTTTTGTTGGATATGATGAAAACATTAAAGTCTATCGCATTTGGAATCTTGAGTCAAAGAAAATTAAATTAGCTAGAGATGTGAAATTTGTAGATGCAGACAATGTTGAATTTCCGATCAAACGCGAGGGGAAAGTAAATAGTGGAAAAGGACACGAAATCAACAAAGACAAATACGATGAAGATGACGTCGAAGAAGTCAGCAATTTCGAGGATGCAGTGGATGAAGACAACGCATCATCGTCAAAGATCAAGAGTGGATGGTGTTCGCTAAATCAGGGGAACGTCGTCGATGAACGCTTACGTGATCGGGAAAAAGCGAAGAAACGAAAATGTGACTGCTGCATGGAGAAAAATTGCAACAGAGCGGAAATGGCATCGGCATTGCTGTCAATGGCAAGTGAACCATTAACTTACAATGAAGCAGTTGGATCGAAAGAAAAAGACAACTGGAGTGCGGCGATGGACGAAGAGCACGAGTCGTTAATCAAAAATGAAACATGGATATTGACGCGGCCACCGAAAAATCAAAAGGTCATCGACAACAAGTGGGTATATAAGATCAAGTACGACACTGGTGGCAGCATTAAGCGTTACAAGGCCAGGCTGGTTGTTAGAGGGTTCACTCAGGAATATGGAATTGATTACCAAGAGACGTTCAGTGCAGTGGTAAGATACAATTCAATTCGTGCTATATTATCACTTGCAGCGGCGGATAAGATGAAACTTTGTCAATTCGATGTGAAAACGGCATTTTTATATAGGGAGCTGAGTGAGCTGAGTGATTCATGAATCAGCCAGTTGGATACGACGATGGAAGTGGAAGGGTGTACCAGCTTGTGAAAAGTTTGTACGGCTTGAAACAGGCATCTAGATGCTGGAATAAATGTTTCACGGCATTTATTGAAAAATTTGGTTTCAGCGCATCAAAGGCCATGCCTGTTCATACGAAACGAAAAGAAAGTTTTCTTGGCAATCTATGTGGACGACGGTTTGATTGTGGCAAATGATGAAGGCGATATCATTCCGGTGATTGCACATCTAAAAGCCAAGTCAAGCGGCATATACACGAACAATCTTGGTTAAATTTGGCATGGAAGCAAGTAAGTTCGAAAATTCTGAACTAAAAGAAGATTTTCAATACAGGGAGGCTGTTGGAAGCTTAATATATCTATGCGTTGCAACAAGACCTGACATACAATATGCAGTGGGAGTTGCAAACAGTAATCTTAAAAAGCAGCCGACGAATGCACATGTAAATGTAGTGAAAAGAATTTTCAAGTATATAAAGGGAACAGCTAATTATGGAATCTATTTTGAAGGAGGTGGACAGTGTGATTTGGTTGGTTACAGTGACGCAGATTATGCGGGAGACACTGCAACAAGACGATCAACTTCTGGAATTATCTTTTTGTTGAATGGTATGGGCCGATCAGCTGGGAATCAACAATACAAAAGTCTGTTGCGTTATCAACAACGGAATCAGAGTACATGGCGGCAGCAACGGCTGTGAAAGAATTGATCTGGCTTTACGGGTTAATTACTGAACTGGTGGGCATGAGAGATAAGTCAGTGCTTAACATAGACAACCAAAGCACAATACGGTTGGTGAAAAATCCAGAGTTTCAAAAAAAGGACCAAACATATTGACGTGAGATATCATTTCATACGCGTGAAAGATATCAAAAGGGGTTGTTTGATCTCAATTATGTGCCAACGGACGAGCAATTGGCAGACATCTTTACCAAAGGATTGCACAAAGATCGCTTCGAGAATATTTGCAATATGATTGCAATAAAAAAGGTTGAAAGACTCAAAAAAAAAAAAAATAATAATAATAAAACAAAAATATTGTAACGTAAAATAGGCAACTGAATCAAAAAATGGGAATGTTGAGTATATTTCGATCAGTTGTGTATTTTGATCAGTTGTCTCAAACTGTATAAAACAATGAAATGTCAAATAAAATATAGTTCAGTGAGTGTACTGGCTAACAAACAAGAAGACGCGTTTTTTTCTTTTGATTGGAGTTTTTGTCTGGTTTTTTTATCTGAATTCATCCGAGTAAATTCCACATGAACGGAAGAAGAAAGTGGATGGTTCTGCGAGGTACCATAAACATGAGGTAATATTAGTGAAAATGGACAATGTTGGCGCTAAACGGCTTCTAGCTATAATGGCTTCTAATCTGCCGATTGAATAAAGCGAAATTTCAAAGGCTGTGTCGGAATTCTAACATTTTATTAAAAGAGTAATCAATGTTACTATATAGTGTCGTACTTAAAACCGGAGCTGGTACGCGGACTTTACCAACTTTGTGCAGGTCACACAAGAAAATGATGAAGAAAATGTGAATAATGTGCTATTTTAATGAAATGAGTGATTATTTAAACATCCTGTTATTCTTGGTTTCTGAGCACTCGGACATCCTGTGCAAACGGAGGAAAGCGTTTCCTTACGCTTAGGAAATTGATGGAAGCCTTGACAAATGAAAAGTGGATGCCTCTTTTGTATAGTATATCAACAAAAGTATAATCAAAACTGGCTCTAAAATATGTTAATTTTTTTGTAAAGACGATGTACAGGATTTTAAAAATCTTACTACTTGAATATCAGTTTTGACTTTCAGAGGTAAGAAATAATCATCCAAGAGGTCATCCAAAATCAATATTAGTATCTATTGATCGGCCGTAGTCTGTTACCAAATTCCGATCAAATTCCAGAAGTACATTCAAAATTTCTAATAGAATATCCATTCTATACTACAAACTATGATTGACCATAATTTATTTTAAATTTTAATATGATTTTGAAAATTCTTATAGCCCATTTGCTGCAAGAGTGACACAATTTAAAATTTTTACTTTTTCAGTAGAGCAATTTGAAAATATCACTCAAAATTGTTTGTAAAAACTGCGTTTTTCAAAAGTAAATAAAAATACATTCTGATTAGTAAAATACATTTTTTCTATTCCTGCATCCTTAATCGGATCTTAATTATTTTGCAAATTTTCTTAGAATAGTTTCCAATATCTTAAAATATTAATTTCTTTCGCGAATTTAGTCATTTTTTATATGGAATTTTATCTAATTTGCTCGAAATAGCAACATAAGAGAGTTTTTTTTGATACAAAATAATAAAAACATGAATTATTGGGACTCCGGAATTTCTAAGGAGTTAGATTTTCAGGATTTTGATATCGGGAATTCTGAAATCTAGGATTTATACGTTTTACGTTAGTTACAGGAGAAGGCCATTTTTCATCAACTATTTTAAGACTGAACCAAACAAAATATTCAAAATTTTAAATTAAAGTTGAGTTATTTAATAATTTTAACTTTTTTTTTAAATTAAATTAACTCCTAACACAAAAGAAACCACAGATAACAAATGTTTGTGAAGGAAAAATTCATCCAAAAAAAGTTTCATACAAAAAATCATTTATTTTGCTAGAGCGATTCGTACACATGCATCTTTTGTATCAATTCGAAGTTTCCCTTATGATAGTTGGTTTTCAGAAATACAATAAAAAAAAATTGTAGTTTCAATTTTTTTGATTTGCATTGAATACGTTGAATTCAAAGAAAATGATTTTAGGACAAGTTGGAATTTCTTTTGGAATCAAGTTTTCTGTGGTAATAGTTTGTGTAACAGCTATTTTTGTATGGACTTGTAATATTGCAAGATTTGTTGTGTTCTTATGACTGTAAACTATAAACTATGTTTTATAGTATTTTGAAAAATAACACTTCAAAAATTCTTAAAAAACCAGTTTTTATTTTTTAACATCTTAAAAAGTGGAACACATACGTGTTTCATTTGTGTTTCCTTTGTCAAAAGAGGAATTGCACTTTCCAAGTTTAGAGAAATCTTTTGATGCATAATATATAAAACTTGTTTTCCCGGCGTTTGAATAAAATTATTTTGCATTTGTATAAATTTTTATATGGCAAAATAAGACGTAAGGTAATACTAGCTCATAGAAAAAATCTAAAATTTTCAAGATTTTATAAAACACACAAAATAACGTATAGCTATTCTCATTAAAGAAAATGCAATCATTGCCTGCAACAAAAGAAAAAATATTCTAAACCCATTTTGAAGCACAGTATTGTACATATGAGGCTGCGCTTCATGACGTATCTCCGTATATACTATATTTCACAAAACTATCTATTCAAATCTATAAAAAAAACACTTGAAACTTTTTTCCTATTCCATTCTTTATTTAGAAAAAAGACAAAGTTATAAAGAAATCTGAAATTCTAGGAAAAAAAAACTTTGTTGAGAGTAAATTGTGTATAGTACTTAGAATTGATCGTGTATTGATTTTGAAAATGTTTGTGTGTTCATTTTATATATATAGTAATATTTTTCAAGCTATCAGTGTATATGTCCCAATTTTTTCCACACACATAAATTCCCCTAATCCTAAAAAAAAAATCGAGATGAATTGAAAAATAAAAAAAAAAAAATATATAAAGAAAATACATTTCTCGACAGATTTTCATCTTGACATTCCTTTATGACTTTTTTTTTCGTTGAACAATTTTAGAGGCGTACAAGTATTTTAGTTTTATATATGTGAGGGTGTAGAATTATCAAGAGCTTTAAAAAGGAAAAATAAAAGTATACAATCTTCACATGGGGATTTAAATGCATGATGCATTTAAGACGTGTGAATTGAAGCATAATTTTATTCTGGATTTGAGTGATACATGATTTCGTCAAGTATTTTTTTACGGTTTCTCAAATTTCCGTGTAAAAGGATACGACAAATATGTATACAAAATGTTTGAATATTATGTTGTCATATCATGGATAAGTAACGTATGACTATCTCTTTGTATGTTTATTCAACTATGATATTTCAAAGTCGGAAAGTTTTAGTACCTTAAGAGATGGGACTCCAACGCAGTCTACAGATTCTGGTCTAGATTCACTAATCCTACTTTATTTTATAACCTTTTCGTTGTGAATTTACTTTAATGTGAAATCCTTAATTTATACAAGATAAGCGGAAAATGAATATTACTTGTAGTAAACTTTTAGGAGAAATGAAGACTTTTAGAATCAAAACACGTAATATTCGTATACGACTCCTATTGAATTCAAATGGATTTCTAAAGACGCCAAATTGAATTAATTGAAATTTGATGAAGTAATTTTAAACTTTATATTGGAACATTTAAAATATTAATTAATTACATTGGTTATTAAATATATAATTAACTATATTAGAACAAATTAGATCCGGTATGATTAATTAAAATTAAAAAAATTATTTATAGCAGTTTTCCATCTCGAGTATTTTATCAATATAGACCAATGAAGATATCAAGAAACCTGTAAGTGCCAAAGTTTTCGTCGTACTCTTCCAGGACTAGAAATTTTTAGGTGATTTTTGAGGTTATATAATCATGTTACCTTCGGATTAATGATTGATTGGTCTATTGATCCTAGCCATATGTCACGGTGCTGAATAAGGCATACTGGCATTTCGATTACATGCTGTTTCCTGCTGTCACCCAAATTTGTACTAACCCAAGTAACAGTGTTGCTTGACGTTCTTTCCCACGCGCCTTAGAAACAGGAATCGTATACCCGAGATGACCCTAACTAGCAGAAAACAACGGATAAAGTATAAATTTTGTATCAGTGGCCATGCCAAAAGTTACCAATCGTTGAGGTCAACGAAAAAAGGCACAACGAAAAACAAAACTAAATTACCAGCTGTAAGGATCGACGATTGGTAATGTACATAAAACGTAAAAGAGAACACGAAAAACGCAATTTTCTGTTTGAGGAGAAAATCGTAAATGTTGTAAAATAACCAGAGCGTTACAAAGTGTTTCGTCCATTAAAAAAAAAAAAAATTTGGAAAAATTGGAAAATATGAAGCGACCAACGCCTTTAGTGATTAAAGGAAATTTGCAGCTGAATTGGCAAAAGTTTAAAAGGCAATTCAAAATTTTCATGATTGCAACGGGATGTAATACAAAAACGGAAGAAGTAAAAAATCGCTGTTTTTAGAAACTTGGTTGACGAAGAGGCGAATGAAATTTTGGAAACACTATTAATACAAAAAGAAAAAGAAACCACGTTAGATGACGTCATCAAAGAAGTGGAGAAATATTGTGTACTAAAAGTAAACATTTTATATGAGAGACATCATTTTTATAATCGTCGACAACAAGAAGCGGAAAATTTGATAGTTTTTTAACGGACCTCAACATTTTAGCGGAAAATTGCGAGTTCGCGACACTAAAAGAAAATATGATAAGAGGTAGGATCGTATTTGGGATTAATGATATAGGACTGCAAGAGAAGCTGCTCAAACTGGGAAATCCGGCGTTAAATGACACAATTGATAAATGTCGACTAGAAGAACGATCAACAATGCAAGCAAAGGAAATACAAAAATCAACATCCGATATAAATGAGGTTAGAAAATTTGATAATAATTATAATAATAAATTTGAAATTAACAAAAATAAGTTTGAAGTTAAGAAATATGTTAATTATAATAAAAAGGAACAGGAACCATCACAATCAAAAAGCACAGATAATGTTAAAATAATAAATTGCAAAAAATGTAATGAGCAACACGCGTGGGGAAATTGCCCAGTATACCGGTTTAGATGTAAAAAATGTAATTCGTTGCATCATTTTCCAAAGTGTTGCAGATCCAGACGGGTGGATGAGTTACAAGACGGGCAGAGTGATTGTGATGATTTCTGCGTCAATAGTATTAATACACAAAAAATTCGGTTGCCCGAAATAAAAAATGAATCAGAGATAGACAATAAGAGTATTTTGGCAATATCGCAAATTAATAAGGGGTGGTACGAAAATTTAACAATAAACAAGAACAAAATTTTGTTCAAAGTAGACACAGGGGCTGATGTGAATATTTTACCTTTACAAGTATTTGAAAAATTGAATATAAATAATAAAATTAATGAAACCGACATAATTTTACGAGCATATGGAGGCTCAAAAATAGTTCCTTTAGGTAAAGTAAATATAAATGTCACACACAATAATGTTGAGAAAATAGAACTTTTTATTATAATTAATGCTAATTTGACTCCCATAATTGGTTTGGAAACAATCAAAAATTTAAAAATAATTCAAAATATTAATGAAATTACAAATGAAAAGGATAATTTTATTAGAGAAAATTCGGAACTATTTTTGGGCTTAGGAAAATTTCCTGGTAAATTAAAATTAGTTTTAAAAGAAAATGCGCAGTCAGTGTCTAAACCGCCACGTAGAATTCCGATTGCCACAAAGCATAAAGTAAAGCAGGCTCTAGATAAACTAGAGAAAAATGGTATAATAAATTCATTAAGAGAACCCACTGAGTGGATTAGTAACTTGGTAGTGGTAGAAAAACCTGATGGCTCTTTGAGGATTTGCTTAGATCCAAAATATTTAAATCAAGCGATAAAGAAAAACTATTACGAGATACCAAGGTTGGAGGATATGGTGACTAAATTAACTGGTGCAAATTGGTTTACAGTGTTAGATTTGAAAGATGGGTACTATCAAGTAGAATTGGATGATGAATCCAAAAGGTTTTGTTCCTTTAGTTCACCATTTGGATGTTATAGTTTTAAACGTTTGCCATTTGGTATAAATATAACAACGGAAACCTTTCAGAAATTGAATGAGAAAAATTTCGAGGATATTTCGGGAACACTCATTTACATTGATGACATACTAATTTACGGTCGTACAGAAAAGGAACATGACGAAAACTTGAAAAAGGTAGTTAAAAGGGCCCAAGAACTTAATATAAAGTTTAATCAGTCGAAGATACAATACAAGGTTAATAAAGTTAGTTATTTGGGGCATTTATTCAGTCGGGACGATATAAGTACTGACCCAACTAGAATCAAAGCAATAACAGAAATGCCAAACCCATCGAATAGGCAGGAATTGCTAAGATTTCTTGGCATGATAAATTACATGAGGAGTTTTATTCCAAATCTAGCAAGTCATACTGAACCGTTACTTCAGTTACTGAAAAAGAACGTTGAATTTTTATGGTTGGGCATGCACTCAAGTTCGGTAAACAAACTAAAACAAATGATTATACAATCTCCAGTTTTACAACCTTTTAATGAAAAGGAAAAAATAGTGATTCAAACAGATGCAAGCCAATATGGGATGGGCAGTGTATTACTGCAGAAAAAAAGTGGAAAAGAACTTTTAGCTGTAATTTACGCATGTACTAAATTTCATTATTATATCTACAGAAGAAAACTCGAGATTCACTCCGATCATAAGCCGTTAGTGAGTATAATGATTAAAGAAATAGGTCAGATTAATTCATCGCGTCTTCAACGAATGAAGATGAAATTTATAAGATACGAGATTGAGTTAAAGTATGTCCCTGGTAAAGAAATGCACGTGGCACATCATCTTTCAAGGGCATATTTAAATAATGAACTGTCGAATGAATTTACCGAGTTTGAAGAAGTCATTTACACTATAAATGAGCAGAAGAACAAAAACCAAAGTTCCGTTGAAGGAAGAACTCTTAAATTCATGTTTAGTTGGTTTTAATGTAAGGGAATGATTAAAAGAAAAACAAGGCAAAGTTAAAAATTATCATGACGCGCGAGTAAGGGTTCGACCTGAATTTGCACCAGGAGACAGAATAGTTTATAGGAAAAATAAAGTATGGGAACCAGCTAAGGTAGTTTCAACTCATTCAAGTCCGCGATCTTTCATAATAAAAAATGAAAATAACAGATTATTACGTAGAAATAAATTTCACCTAAGGGAATCTTCAAATCAAATGAGCCTTTAATTAATAGTCAATATAATGATTTTGAAACTGGTCATAATATTTTACCAAATTTAACAGAAAGAAGAACAGAAGAAATTCAAATTCCAGAATGGAGTAATACTAATGCTAATCGGAGTTCTGCGATTAAAATCACTAGATCTGGTAGAGTTTCGAGACCACCATCTTATTTAAATAGTTATGTAAGATAAATTAAATAATTAATTTAATTTTTATTATTAATGTTAAAAAAAAAAGAAAAAGGGAGATGATGTATAAGTTGAATTAACATATTCATATGAACATAGTTATTTGTAAGTTCAGTGGATGAATGAACTATATATGATGAGGGTGGTATCCATTCCATTCTATATCAAGCTGGAGTTGCCTAAAGACGCATAATAAATATATAAAATATAATCGTAATAATAATAAACATATATAACAGGAACCATACTTTGTTGATGGTCTGGTTTCCGGTTTGAAGACTACATAGTAGTAGTATGATCTTCTAGATAAATCTTGTCTCAAAACCTAGAGCGTTCACTGACCTATCAAATAATTTCAGTGCCAGCAAATCTCGTGTTTTTAGTTGTTGTTTTTTTCTTCGTCTTTTTACACGAAGGTTGTTTTAGCTTCTGTATATCTATCATGTGACTCTCCTGAAACCATATCCGTTGGAGAATAATTACTCGTGATGTAAATGCTCATAATGTCATTTGAAGCAGTTTAAACTTCAATAGCAGAGACGAATCCCTTTTCAACTCTCTAAGTGCATTTGTACTTGAAATTCTTAATGGCTGTGAATCAACTTTTGCCAAATTTCACTCACATGGAATACAAGGTTTCCATATCATCGATTTAATTATAAATGCGATTCTAATTTTAAAAGACCACGTTAAAACCTCATCGAACCAAAAAATTGTCAGGCTGAGAACTTAACTCCTCTAATATCGAGTTTGCTTCACTCATGTAGTGCGTAATTCGACCGGTACAGGATATTGATTCCCCTGCAAACTCGCGGTCAAAACTATTTCGACTGAAAATTATTGGCCACTCGTTACTTAAAAAGCTTAATCAACCCTTTCTGGAAATTTGAACTTAATAAAATTTTGGTTAAAAATGACGATTGTATAAACTTGAAGCTCCTCGTTTACATAACGTGAATCTTAACCTCTTCAAAAAAGAGATTACTGAACTGCACGTAATTTTCCAGGCTTTTCGAGCCTCCGAACAATTAAAAAAAAAAAATAAAAATTCGAACCAGAATCAACACTTACTATAACACTTCAGGGTAAGGAAGTGGGGCGATGTTGGAAACGAAGTATTGTGCGGGTGGGAAAAAAACCCTCAACAAGAACCATATTTTCGACGAATTTCGGTGCATTGTCGGTGAAAGAACGCTGCAATTCCAACAGGTTGTCTAACGGTTACAATACAACAAGTTATGAACGAGTTTCAACGGGTGTCGTATTTTATCGAGCCCCGCAACTAATCCACGGGTAACGCGATTTTTATCAACATTTTTACGGGTTCCCCAAATTTATCAACGGTGCGCCAATTAATTTCTACGAGTGGACTGTTGCAGCCACTTAATTTATTTTGCGGTTTGCGGCGAGAGAACCATTTCGGCATAACGGACGCCGCCCTCAAGGCCGACCTCAATGCGGTAAAACGGTCAAAAGATACCGATTTTTTTTGTATTTTTATTAATTATTTTTGTTGTTTTTTTAAACTTTTATATTTCTTAATTTCAATTTTTTTTTTGAAAATTTCAAATTTTTAATTTTCGATTTTCCTTTGTTTTTGAATTTTTTGTTGATGTAAATATATTTTTGATCGAGCGCCACTATGGTTGTGTGGCAAAAGAGCAGGGGGGGGGGGGGGGGGTGTTTATTTACAATAAAATGAATTACTAAATTTATTTTTGGGTCGGTATTGGGGGCTTTTTTAAGGCTGGGCTTGTCACTCCCCATTATCCCCTTGGCAGGACATCCACAGGGTCGGAGTGGCAGGTCCAGCGTATATGTGTCGCCCATTCGGAGATGACTGTAAAATCCACTCGTTCTCCCTGTGGCAATCCTACAGTATTAGGCTGTCGGAGTGAGTAAAGTGGGAGATTCGCTGGAGGTCTTTCCGGGTGAAGAGAGGCCTGGTCTGTTGAAGAGATGTCCCTATTCTATTATGCCACTTCGTTGTGACTGGGCATCGGCGTTTCGTGGTCGATGGGTCATTCGTGGGGAGGGGGGGCGGAGGGGTTCTTCAGCAGACTGGGTACTTTTCACTCGGGGATATCCGGTCGCCGCTGGATGGGCACACGTGATTATAATTATTTATCCATTGTTCCCTCAAGTTTCGTTCGACGAATTATGGTGTCCGTCAATTTAATTCCAGTTTTTTTTTTTTAAGTTTTATTCTGTCCTGAGCTCTAGTCGGCAAAACTACCGTGAGAGGGGTCTCTGTGTGCTTAGTTAAATCTGCGGGTTGGCTGCGAGCCATCCGCGTAACAAACTGGTGGCCATTAGTCAATTTAACGTGTTCGATTTTCAAACTTAGTCGCCTAGAAAATATTTTGGGTGGGACTATCGCTGGTACTTTTTCGTGTATTTCATTCATTTTGGGGACTCTTTTCCTTCTTACCTGCATACCTCTATTTTAGGCACAGCTTGCTCTGCTGCTTATCGATTGAATTGCAATGGGACATGTAATGTATTAAGAGCACTCATATGGGGCATCAGAAAATTCTCAACAAGTACAGACAGATAATCACAGATGACATAGTTGCCCTGCTCTTGACAAGATTCCATACATTTAATTCGTACTCGATTGATTTAAATTAATTGGCATCCATACTATGGTCTAAACTAAAAGTAGCAGCGAACAGAGTTTCTTGAAAAAACTGAAACCCGTTTGGATATGGCCTATTTGATTATATAGACAAATGCCCATCATTTTCATAGAGGCATTTCAGAATGATCTCTGTGATTTTTGTTATAACTAAATATTAAAACTACTCAAATTCGAAGTATTTTCAAAAAATTGTAAGAAACCCCATGGCACATGGTCCATTTGATTAGACAGATATATGGCGATCATTTCGATAGGGAGGTTTATCAGAGCCATCTCTGTAATTTATGTTATAACTAACTATTAAATTTAATCAAATTCGAAAGTTATTTAAACTCTTTACAAGTTTGCTTTTCTTGTCGTGCCTTAAGCAGTAAGGGGGTTCGCCCCCTGTATGACTGTTAGGGGATCATAGTTGTTTATTCATGTTGCTATAGAGCGTCGGTAAATTCGAAATTTCTTCAAAAAATTGTATGAAAACCCCTCCTCACCTTTTAGAGAGAGTGCGAATATGGTCAACAATTCCTTAGAGAGGCATTTCAGAACATTCTCTGTGATTTTTGGTACAACTACATATTAAAACTACTCAAAATCGAATTTTTTCAAAAAATTGTAGGAAACCCCTTGCCTAAAACCTTTAGATAGAGCGTGTGGCCCATTTGGTTAGCGCAGACGTAAGTTTTAATAAGTTTAATTCGAAATTTCTTTAGAAAATTGTAAGAAATCGTACGCCCTCCGTTTAGAAAGGGCATAGGCCCATTTTATTAGTCAGATGCATCCACCACCATATCCACAGGCATTTCCAAAAAATCCGTGTGTTTTTTCTTACAACAAAATTTTTAAGCTATTCAAACATTTTTTCTGAAAATCGTACATAAATTTTCTAGAACGGTTATAATGGTTTCCCATTCCAGTAGAGTGAATTTTCAATCCCAGCAAAAAATTCGGTCCTATAACCTTGATGAAATTCTAATTTCAACCCAAACTCCCACTACCCAGCCAAACAAAAAACTGTTGTATCTAAATTTCCTAGAATTTACTGTACATTATGCCCAGCATTAAAATAATAATGATACAGAGAGACATATCACATAAACCAATTGTATTTTCATTTAAAATAAACGTTTAAGGAAATATAAAAAAACTAAAAATATGCAAATCATAATTTAATGGTTTTTATGTATACATTTTTCACATTGGATGATAATTTTTAATTTTTATATTTTTTATATAAAATTCCAAAAACGATGACAAACACACACACACACACACACATTAATAAAATATTTTAAATGTAAATGTTATCATCAAATATTTTCTGTTTGTTAAATTTAAATAAAATATTTACGCTCACTCTGGAGAGATACCGAAACGTCAAGTGCCCATCAACTAAATCAAATAAAATTTCGTTTGGAAAAACCAAATTGGCGTGTTTCGATTTTAAGTGGATTGAATTTTTACAAATATAGAGGCATTTTATTTTGTATGACCGCAACCCTACTTTTCCAAACATGATATCTCTCCAATTACAAAAAAAAAAAAAAAATATTGAATGTTCTGCGCCAAACTCGTGATTTTTATCAATAAAAATAGCACACACAACTTTTTCTTTTAATTCTAAAATAAATCTCAACCTACTACTAGACCACGTTACGTTTATATTTACGTTCTTTTTTTGTCTTGTCAATGTTACTAACCCCACAACATAACACAAAAAATGTAAAATCTAAATATAACTTATGTCACCATATACACAAAATGTTGATTTAGTCCAAACACTAATCTATGATGCATGCACTTGCGTGCAACAAATTATTCTGAAACTCTTGGGAATTATTATGTCACGTCGAGTTAAAAGTCAGAATTTTTCAAATTTGCATCGATATGCAAAATAATCCAAATGTGGATGGCTGCCAAAAATGTTAAACCAAGGTTATAATTATGCCGGGTTTAGAAATACCATAAGAGGATTTTTAACCTTGAACGCGGTTAAGTACCCGTAGCGCAGTCTTAATATCTCTCGAAGTCTAAACACTTAGTTGCTCTTTTTCAAATTGGAGTATGTCATACACGTTGAAATATACTATTTGATCATTAACCCTAGAAAGGAAACGCGGGGTGGAAAAAACACCCCAGACCAGTTTAAATCTCGCGACAAACACAAACGGCTTACGTTTACTACCCGGGACCGTAACCATAATTCAGTTTCATCATCTGAGAGTAGACGGAGCACACTCGCAGCATCAGTAGCACGTGGAAGCTGGAGCAGTAAACATTTGAAGTGTGTCTGGGGTGTTTTTTCACCCCGCGTTTCCGTTTGTGTATATTTTTCGTCATCTTAAAGTTTTTTATAATTTCGTGTTTTTTACACTTTGTGGAGCAGTAATTAATGTATAGACTGTCAAATAGAGGCCACATAGTCAAGAATCTTGCCACTCCACTTGGACCTGCAAAAGATGTCAAATCTCCTTATGAAAGTTGGAGTTTATATTTTGACGAAGCCATGCTGTCGAAAATTGTCCGGCATACTAATGCAGAAATCGACCGTTATACCGAGGATCGAGAAATAAACAGGCAGTTGGATAATACATATAAACATGTCGACGTAATTGAATTGAAGGCTTTCGTTGGTTTATTGTATTTTTTTGGTCTTCAAAAAACAATATGATCAATATTCACGTTCTATCCCTGAGATTTGATGATAAGAACACTCGAGCAATTCGTCGTGTTGAGGATAAATTCGCTCCCATAAGACAAATTTGGGACTCATTCATTGAAAAATGCAGGACTCTATACAGCCCCAGAAAGCACTGTACCATTGACGAACACGTGTTATCTTTTCGTGGGCGCTGCCTTTTTAAGGTTTATAACGGTCAAAAACCAGATAAATATGGTCTAAAATGTGTCAATTTGAATGACTCTCAAACATTATATTTAGTCAACGCAATTCCAAATGTTGGTGAAGTGGTTTTGGACGACAAAACAGAAAAAGTGCCATCCTATTATGTTAGAAAGTTGAGTGAGCCAATTTATGGAAGTTCCAGAAATATAACCAACAGGTTTTCCTCAACAGACATTTTCGATACAATGTTGGAAAAGAACCTCACAATGGTTGGAACACTAAAAAAAAATAAACCACAAATACCTTTTTCTTTCAAGACTGCTGGTGAGCCAGGAAGTTCAAAATTCGTTTTTGACCGAACGAAAACTCTGGTTTCCTACACTCTTAAGAAGAATAAACTGGTCCTTGTTTTATTAACGTTCCATCGATTGCAAGAAATATGTGAGACTACAAATAAACTAAATATAGTCAATTTTTCCAACAAGACAAAAGGTGGCACTGACACATTTGACCAGATGTGTCACGAATATTCAACAGCAAGAAAAACTAACAGATGGCCAGTGCGAGTTTTCATGGGGATGCTGGACCAATCGGGGATCAACGCCTCGATTATATACAATTTCAATGCTGCATATCCATCATTCAACAAGAGAGATTTTTTGAAAAGTTTAATCAAAGATCTCACAATTCCTCATATCCGGAGGAGGAAAGAGTTGAAAAATCTGCCACACCAAACAGTATTTTGTATTCAAGAGATATTGGATGAAGGGCCAATACGACGGGACATAGATGGAACAGGAAGACAGGGAAGATGTGTTCATTGTCCCCGAACCATCGACCGAAAATATGGAGTCAAATGCTCCAAGTGTCAGGCCTTCATGTGCGAAGACCATAGAGCTGTTATCTGTCAGGCGTGTGGTGAGCAAGAATAAGAGATAAAAATCAAGATAAAAAATGCTTTTAAGTCTTAATGATTGTAACGAACTGTGCGGAAAAAATCGATTTTTCAAATTCTTGCTATTTGTGCACTTTGATTTTTCAAAATAAATACCTTTTTTAGAAAATTGACCAAAACCACTATAATACCCTTAAAATATAGTATCTCCCTTTAGAACCCCGTTGGAAATACTCGAATCGCTCAAGAACTCACTGAAATATCGTGATTTTAGAAAAAAATGCCATTTTTGTTAGTTTTTCACGTTTTTTACCCTTCTTGGTCAATTTTCTAGGAACCTTCAAACGTGTATGGCTGTCCTATTTGGTGCAAAACACCCAAAACACATATACAGAAAATCCAAATTACCCAAAATAAAGTGCTGAAAATGATTTGATAAACCAAGGCACTTCCATACGAAAACCTTACATCTAATCTCAGGGTACTACCATGATTAGAGATTCAATTGCTTCTCGTAAATTAATGGATAATCCGTTAACTACCGCATTAATTAATTCTTAGTGTTTTATTACCTAGTTTAAGTTTTTGTTTATTGTTAGTATTAATTCGTTGTTATTTTACCCAGCGAGTACCAGAAACCCAATACTAGTAGTCTAGTACCCCCTAATAAGAAAATATACAAAAAAAACAAATATGTACTACGCTACGGTTAGTTGCCAAAACATAAAATAAAAAATAGGTATTTAAAAAAAAAAAAAAATACCATGACGTTATTCGTTTAAGAATTCTATTTCCTTCCAACATAAAAAATTCCATCATAATCGGTTAAGAATTGATTGAGTTACGTCCCAGATGGGCATATTCCAGAATTTCTTCCCAAAATCGTTTAAGAATCACTCATATCCAACACTCACATCATTTATATCCAACATACCCAATCACATCATAATCGGCTAAGAATTGACCGAGCTCCGTCTCAGGTGGCCATATTCCAGAATTTGTTCCAAAAATCATTTAAGAATCCCATTTCAATCCAACATACCCAATCCCATCTTAATCGGTTAAGAATTGAACGAATTCCGCCCCAGATGGCCATATTCCAGAACTTCTTCTAAAAACCATTTAAGAATCCCATTTCAATCCAACATACCCAATTCCAACGTAATCGGTTAAGAAATTAAAGAGTTCCGACCCAGATGAACATATTCCAGAACTTCTTCCAAAAACTGTTTATGAATCTCTGTTTCATTCAACAAACAAAATCCTATCACAATTGATTAAGAATTGATCGACTTCCGTTCCAGGTGGCCTAATTCCAAAACATCTTCCAAAAATCATTTAAGTATCCCATGATCGAGTTCCGTCCCAGGTGGCCATATTTCAGAAATTGATTCAATAGTAATTTAAGAATCCCATTTCCATCCAACACACCCAATCCCAACATAATCAGCTAAGAAATGCCTGAGTTCCTTCCCAGATGGCCATATTCCAGAACTTCTTCAAAAAACTGTTTATCAATCTCATTTCCATCCAACTAACAAAATCCCTTCATAATCGGTTAAGAGATAAACGAGTTCTGTTCTAGGTGGCCATATTCCAAAACTTCTTCCAAAAATCATTTAAGAATCCCATTTCCATCCAATATACCCAATTCGGTTAAGAAATTAAAAAGTTCCGTCCCAGATGGCCATATTCCAGAACTTCTTCAAAAAACTGTTTATCAATCTCATTTCCATCCAACTAACAAAATCCCATCATAATCGGTTAAGAGATAAACGAGTTCTGTCCTAGGTGGCCATATTCCAGAACAAGTGTAAAATCTATAGTCGATTAAATTTAAAAACATTCGGATTTAACGGACTCCCCAATTAGTCCGTTAAATCGAGGTTTTTCTGTATTCTTTAGCAGCACTAAAGTTCACAAATCTACCATCTTAGCGCTGATGGCAATTTATTAATTTAATATACAGGGTGTCACCGATTGGGATGCTAATTTGTTTTCATTCTTCATCTCATAAAAAAAGACTATAGCACGTGGGTACAAATAACGGATTGGGGGATTGTAGAGGAGTTCATAGCGGATTAAAATTAGATAAAAAAAAATTTATTAGGGGATTTTTTTGAGAAAAACTCAATTTTATAAAAAAAAAAATCATTTTTTTTTTTTTCAACTTTAAAATGTCATAGCTCTTAAATGGATACAGATGCAAGATAGCCAATAAGATCTTAATTAATATAGCCTATTCAATTGTCCGTCAAATGAGGCTTTGTTGGTTGTCGTCCGATACATATTTTGTAAGTTACAGTTTAATATTCGCTTGTACTTTTTTAACGAACCAAATTTTTTAAACACCCTGTATCTGAAAGGATATCAAAAATTGACCCCCCCCCCCCCCCCCCCTACCATACGATTTTTTTCATGAAATGAACCAAGGAATCACCCCTTAACGGATTAGCATCCCAATCGGGGACACTCTGTATACTATTTTCGCATATCAACGAAAAGGTCATGAAGATTGTAAAAAATTAAATTAAGTACTTTAGTAATGAGAGCTGCCACTATGACACTTCCGTGCAATATTGCTTGAAAGGTTGAGCAAATTGTGTTAGATCCATTGCCGATATTTATTTTGCATATTTGTAAGTATCTGATAAAACTTCCGTTTTAAAATAAATAATGCGCTGCGGTGCCTTACCTAGAGTTCACTACAAAGATTCTCAATAGTTTGTTTGCAACTTGTGGGTGAGACTAATAGTATATCACTAATAAATTTAAAATATACCATGAAACTCAAAAGACCAAACTAGGAAAGAATCAACGTGAATGTCTGATTGCGACAAAAGAACAATTCGGACAAAATTCTTCTCGAGGTCATGGTCGCCTTCTATTATCAGCCATAACTTTGCTTTGCCAGCTAATCTAACAAAATGGATACAACATGTTTGAAATCCTTGTAGAATGGGATTTCAATGCCCGCAAACTGTATTTGAGTGAACTCATCAAAAAACTGCGGTACATGGTGGATATTAAATACACCAAAGTCTAGTCTGGTTTCGAATGGTAGTTTATTATTCGAACGGTTAGATAGAGTGAATTCGTTAATTTCGTTGAAATTATTTTGCAAATTATGGAAAAGAGTTGTAATTGTGATTATGCAAATGCGTAACGGATTTAGCCATGCTTATTATATATGAGGCTTTGACAATGGAAAAATATTTTGGCGACTTAGGATTTACGAGAAAAAAGTCAGTTATGTGTTTTATTAGTTATAACAAGAATTGCTGATAGTGCGGTTTACATTAATTCCGCACGTTAATCTAAATTACAAATATCGAAAGAACTCTCGGAAGATCGAAAGTAGAAATAGATGTATTATTAAGACATACGCCAAAAACAGAATATTTATTTCCATAACAATATAGTTAAGACTCACCGATTTAACTGTAAACTACAGAAATATTCCGCTATAATAAATCTTCTAAAATTTTTGTCTGTTTACCTCATTGGACTGATCGCAAAAAAAAGAAGATGAATATTAGCAGACATGTAACCTTGCAATTTTTTTACGAAATAAACATTTTATTTTAAAGTAAATTTGATAATTTATTGCTGACTAACTCTAATATTCTACTCATATACACGAACATAATTATTTTTTAAGATCAACAATATATTTTATAGCTTAAATTAATTTAGTGCGTGTATGCAACTTCTGCAAATCTATCTTTAAATTAAATCAGTGTGTGACAATAAACCAAAAATTTATCTAAAATCTGAATATTAATTATGGCGCTTTCAGCTTTAATTTCGTTTCGTTATAGTTAAGTTACCATAAACAGATATAGAAAAGATTTATATAAATATTCAGTGTTGCTGTTTTTTAACCATTCTGAAATGATAAATTGAATTATATCTCCAATCATTATTTTGATTAATCGAATACTATTTTGGATCCTTCAAGAAATAGCAAAAAAAAATAAAATAAAATTGAAAACACGATTAATTTCTCGAATTACTAAGGACGAAATCGTTCAGCATTACATATATTAGGAGATGAAAATGGGGAAAACCCATAAACTAGTTTTATTAGTATCATTTATTTAATATATAAGAACTTATGTGGTTTAAGAAATTGGGTTTACTTAGAAATCTATTATATTTTTTTTATTTCAGATAAAAGACGAATCTCGTGTGCATCACACACGACTTTTACACCTCATACAATAACAAACCAATAAATTGCACAACCTGAAGACTAATTTGCTTAATTAATTTATTGTTGCAATTAAATTACTCATCATAATTTGGTTAAAGGGGCATGAGTATCAACACATTTAGCAGAGTATAATGAAACAAATAGATATTTGTTGTTTTTGTAAATACCTGGAAAACTCGATTTATTTTCCGAAACGTACAAAAAAATTCCTAGAAATACAGAATGCTTTAGAACTCAGTACTATACGTAAAATAAAAAAAAACGCTTTATTATTATCTCTGCGGTACACAAAGTAAGTGTCTCGTCCCAATTTCTGGTGTATATCATCGCGCATCAACATCATTCATCATCTCATATATAAGATAACGATGTACTAAATGTAATACAGTCAAAAATTGAATTCGACAATAACAAGAGGTATACACATTATACGTATGTATATGACGAGCGATAAGATGATATTTTGTGAGACGGATAGGCGTAAAAATTTTCCAAGAATGTCGAGACGTACATTAAATACAAGGCAAAATATAGAAAATTATTACGTCATTGCATTATATGGCATTTAATCTACATGACACTTTTATTGGAATAAACAAATTAGAACAATACAAAAGTGTAAACTATACATCGTTTGCACATAAAAATTAAATTTTACAGCACTCTAAGCTTTCAATACACATAGAATGTAGTAAAAACCACAAGATAAGAATTAGAAAATTTTAAGTAGAAACGCTTCAACGCATCAACCCCTACAATATGAAAAACTTACCGCGTCACTTCGAAAGATGGATTCCTCGAAACAGGAGGAGCCCATGCAATGCAACCTTCAACTCTGTCCAAATGCTCAACATTGTTTCCCAATCGATGGTGTTTTAGCAGCACTAACCCAGTTTTTCAACCCACGATTTTTTTTTTATTTATACGAAATTATTCTATTCCATCCCAATTTTTCCATTTTATACCTCTATAAGACGATTTTAATTATAAACACAACAACAAAATATTCCATCCCAGTGTTTTTCCGTTTATTTGTTGTTCATGTAAAACAAATACTTGGAAATAATGTACTGTGTTCTTGCCATAGTAATTCTGTATATTTTAAGTTCGAAATAATGATGCGCCTTATTATTAGTTTAAAATATTGAGCGTAATTCCAGTCAGAGCCATAAAAGCCAGTCTTATGTTAGCAATGGAACAATATTCCAGCTTCGATATCGCCCCATATAAATTTATATGAAAATCGACTAAGTATAACTTAAAATTGCAAGACCTTCCTGAGCCAGTAATGGGGAAAATTGTGTATGAGGCCATATCGAAGCTGGAAGATTGTGACAATCTTAACATACGGCTGGCATTGGGGGAAAGAACCATTTCCGGCCTAGACAGTTCTTAAAAGATACAAATTTTTATTTAACTTAACCTAAGATTTTAGAACTTAGCAATTTATTCAAATTTGAACATACGCCTGTTGCTGGTCACGTGAATAGCGGTCACTTAATTACGTTCCATCTCAAAACATTCATCGCTATTTCCGGCCCAGTGAGGTTTTAGAAGTTATAGACGATTTTCATATAAATGTATATGGGGCCATATCGATGCAGGCAAATTTTCAAGTACATAGTTGTTTTTTATGAACAACAAATAAACGGAAAAAAACTGGGATGGAATATTTTGTTGATGTGTTTATAATTGAAATCGTCTTATAGAGGTATAAAATGGAAAAATTGGGATGGTATGCAAAATAGTTTCGTGTAAATAAAAAAAAAGAAATCCTGCTTTGCAAAAGTGGTACTTCAAATGCTGTCAGAATGTTTGATTGAAAAAAATTACTCTTAGCTGCAATTTTTTCCTACACCCATCGTAGTATTTTGTACTCTATAGGTTTTATGATAGAGTATATCAAATTTGTTGACATTATGAGTCCACAACAACAATTCCAATACTTACGACAAAATCAATCGAAATCGACATAAGCTAAATTTTATTAGTGCTGTTTAATTTATATTAAACATCAAAATTTTTATTGAAATATCGAATCTCAACAGATAAACGGAAAGAAAAAAGGTCCATATTCACAAAAGGCAGACACGGACAAAAAGCCGCAATAGATAAAATGTCTGAAATTGATATGACCACAAGGGCAATTGGTGAAGTGTATAAAAAAAACTCCTTTTTTTTCAAGTAAATACTACCGAGTTAAATAACCGAGTTCAACACTTGAAAATACAAGTAAAGTAGATAGCAACTTTCAATGGTAAAAATGAGTAATTTATTAAGAGTTAGAATTAATTTAAGGAAAAAAAAATATTGTCCGCGCAAACATAATTGTTTAGATAATTATAAAAATATTTATCGGTTTACCAAATGAAACGCGAGGTGGTAAAATGAATAAAAAATAAAAAATGGAAATATTTTTACGCTGCTTAAGTGCTCCGGATTTCAAGAAGGAATAGGAGAAGAGGAGGGGTGCATAACACTTCAGACTAAATATTTTTTCAAATGCTAGATAACGCGATTGCAAAATCCCATGTATTTTTAGGATTGGCCAAAACTGATCGAGAAATAATTCCCGCAAAAGATCTATGGTTAAAAATGTTTAAGATTCCGAATGGTATTGGGACACTCGATTACATGCACATTGAGATTTTAAATCATCTATCATTTTCACCATTGCATCTTCTTTCAGCGCTGTTGAGATTTTATGTCGAGAAAACCCAGCACATTTCGAATATTGTCGACAACTGACGGTGGATTACCGATTGTCGAAGGCGCGAGCTCAGATTTGTGAAGCAAGTACATCACACAGCTCCTTTTAATGTAAATAGCACATTTTACAAGAGGTTTGTCTCAATAGATTGCCTTTTCATTTCATCTTCCCCTCTCATTTAGAGAAAGCGCGGTTGCGCTGTTTGGAATTCTTCGACACTGTTTTTTCAATACCTCCTGGGACTCAAACGGTTAAGCAAAAATAAAACAATAGAAACAAAAAAAAATCAATAAAATAGCTAAACTTTGCGGAAAAATTTGCGTACGATTAAACAATTAGGAAATTTCCATCACAGTTTGACTCATAAGATGTTGTTTCATTCTCGTCATTAAATATGCCTAAAGTCTCGATTTGAAGGCTGACGGAAGCAAGTTAATTATTTCAGTGAGTTTTTAATTTTGGAGCCAAAAGGAAAGGAAATTGCCATAATTAAACTTAAAATAATTAAAGATTTATTTATAAAAGAGGAGTTCTTACATCTAAACCACGGTATAGCCATCCAGCAAAATTATATTATGTCGCGAAAAATGTAATATAATAAGAACGGTTAAGAAAACTCCACGAATAACAGCTTCCCAAATTGCAAAGAATATTGATTTAAAGTTCAATAAAAAAATTTGACCTGATACTGTTCAAAAAATTCTTAACAAGGAGTGATATCATAGCCGTGTTGCGCGAAAAAACCATTTATATCAGAAATCAATCGGTTAAAGAGAATTAAATTTGCAAATGAGCATATTAATAAGCCAAACCAGTTCTGGAAGAAAATCGTTTTCTCAGATGAGAGCAAATTATTCATTTTCG
Source organism: Nephrotoma appendiculata (assembly GCA_947310385.1). Taxonomy (NCBI): domain Eukaryota; kingdom Metazoa; phylum Arthropoda; class Insecta; order Diptera; family Tipulidae; genus Nephrotoma; species Nephrotoma appendiculata. The sequence continues at coordinate 59,477,095 of OX371224.1, forward strand.
GTATAAAAGGACGGAATATTATATGGAGAAAAACAGGTACAGCAATAAATAAAGATTATTTAATAACTGTAAAACATGGTGGTGGCGGAGTACTGGTTTGGGATGTATGGCGAGTAGAAATGTGGGACATTTACTATTTATTGAATCTACTATGACTAAAGAGGGCTATTTAAATATTCTAAAACAAAATTTAAAACCAAATGCTGAAAAGTTTACAATCACCCGACTTAAATCCCATAGAACATCTATGCGTGCGATTTATTAGAACGTAGAATTCGCCAACATAACTTAACGTCCAAAAACATGTTGAAGGATGTACTACAAAAAGAGTGACCCAAAATCAGATGCCTGTGAAACGTGGATCGCAGCGTTGTCCTGTTGAAAATACGAACTCACTATCAATATGATCCTCAGTAAATGGAATCAAAACATCTTCCAGCAGCTCACAATATGTTGTTGAATTCATTCTGGTAGTTATCCAGCATATGGGTGTTTTACAATTTTCTGAGAACGCTCCCTAAACCATTACAGTCCCACCACTAAAATTTCTCTTTGACTGAACGAAAGTGTGATTGCGTAGATCATGCACCAATAACAACTGTAGCAGTCTGATCCGTCTAAACTAAATTTTTTTTTCACCAGGACAAATCACTTGTGGAGGTCCCCACCAAAACGTTACATTTCATATATACATTAGAAAATAAGTTGTGTATGCAGATCGGTTCCAATTACTGAATTCTTGCGAAAAATCGTACATATGATTGACCCAATTTATCTATACTTATACAAGAATTTTTTTTCCGCTTTGTGGAATAGAACTTGCTTAAGACATTAATGGTGTAATCAAACTTTCTCAATTTATGTAAAATCATTTATGATTGAAATGTAACGTTTTGGTGTGGACCTCCACACTTGGCCCCACTATTTTGTCCAATGCATGTACTGCTCTGAGCAAACTTCAAACGGTGTTCCATATGTGTGGTTGTAAGACTCTAACAATAGATGTAAATAAACAAAATTTATCCTGTTACTTCTCTCACTACTATAACATTTGTATGTATCACAAGTATTCATAGTTGGAAATGAAATGGAAAAATTAACAAAACGCGATATTTCAAAACGCGATATGGTACAAATCGCGATATGGTACAAAACGGGAATTTAAGATCGGGTTATATCAGGCGGGTGAAGGGGAAATTTAGTTTCATTTCATAGGAATTTAAAAATCGATAGGAATGAGAAAATATAGGATCGGTATCAGGCGGGTCGCTGCGCCCCCGCCGCTTCCCAACGCATATTCTGTATCATATCGTGTTTTGTACCGTATCACGTTTTGAACCGTATCGCGTTTTGTACCATATCGCGTTTTTTCATATCTCTACCGTGCGTATAAACGAACGCCAATCACTGTATATGAAAATAATTCTACACATCCTATGTATGTATTGCAATTTTGATGACGTTTCGATATTTTACGTGTGAACGCAATAGTGTGGAATGATGTGATGTAATCATGAATGCGTCTAAATACCCCCAATGAAGGTAGACCCATTGTTGCCAAAATTGAAAGCCTACTATATTTTTTAAGGCCCTTTCTGACCTTATACTTATAGCGCCTGAACTCAAATGATTATTATTAGGTTTACAAATAAGTTTCAGGTCACTTTTATTTTTTTATTATATAGAAAATAGAAATAAAAAAAAGTGACTACCCACATATGATCATGTAGGGCTCGGTACGTAGTATTAAAATGTAAACATAACCTAAACATAACCTTCAAATTATCTAAACAAAACATGCAGAACGATAAACTGTTTATCAGACATTAAATTCGTTATGAATTCCATCAAGGAAAAAGTGTTCGTAAAGCATGCGAATCGATTTGTTCTGTTCTTGGGGATAATATTGTATCTAAACGTACATGTGTATTTTGGAATAAGCGTTTTAGAGAAGGTGATTTTGAAGTTAGTGACCGTGAAGGTTCTGCAGCTCCCTTAAAAGTAAACGACGAGGAACTGCAGCAAGCGTTGCTGGATAAAGACTCTTGCCAGACGGAAAATCAACTCTCAGAACAACTTGGAGTAACCCAACAAGCTGTTTCATATCGCTTAAAAGCGATGGGAAAGATTAGAACAGCCACAAAATGGGTGCCACACTTATTAACTGAACAAAACAAAAATAACCGACTTAACACTTGCGTGAATCTCTGCAATTCTCAGAAAAGGAAATCTTTATTGTGGAAAATTGTGACCGGTAACAAAAAATGGATTTATTTTGATAACCCAAAACGTAAATATCAGTGGGTAGATCCCGGCGAACCAGTAAATTCAACGCCAAAGCACAATATTCACTATAAACAGTTATTGCCGAACTGTATCGACAACATCTTATAAAAGTGAATAAAAAAATTGAATAAAAGCGTCCATATACAGGCAAAGGATAACGTCCAGTAAAACTCCTCCATGACACATGACAACGCTAGGCCACATGTGAAGGATACGTTAATGGCACTTGGATGGGAAATTGTATCACACCCGGCGTTCACCAGACATAGCTCCAACTGATTTTCACTTATTTAGGAAGATACAAAATGAAATGTCTAAGGTACGATTTAAAAAATTTGAAGAAGTGCAAAAATGGGTCGATAACTTTCTCTCCTCATTAGATGAAACTTTCTTTGCGGCAGGCATCCGTGAATTTCCTGTAAGATAGCTAAAGATCATTCAGAATGATGGAGATTATTTTGATGAATAAATGTTATTTACTTTGTATAAAAATAAATTTTGAATTTTTCAAAAAGTGTCCTGAAACTTATTTGTGACCTAATATAATTCGGTTTACCGTCTTTGGATATGAAATTTAAATCTTATTGAAATTTAAATTCGACAGTGTAGCATTTTCTCCTCAAAAACTATAAGAAGTTTGAATAAGAAACGATTTCAACATTTTATTCAAACATGTTTTTTAACAATTTCTTAGAGACTGAATTATGATTAGATGGATCTCGATTATGCGTTCTACCAACAATCACAAAAATGGTATATCACAAAAAGAGTTGTGTGAAAAATATACAATCACTAAATCGGTCATTTCGAGGCTGCTAAATAATTATAAAACAACAGGAACCGTTGAAACCCAACACAAAGATGGCCAGTCTTGCAAGACAACAAGTAACTTGGACCGTAGAACCGTGTACCTACTATTAAAAAAAACACCGGTTTGATAGTGCGAAAGAAATTATTCGTGAGCTAGATGTAGACATTTCTCCAAATACGGTTGCTAAGAAACCCTTCATCTCGGTGAAAAATCGAAAAGCCAGAATCAAATTTGCTAAGGAGCATAAAGACTAGACCATTCAACAATGGAACCGAGTTTTGTGACTGACGAAAGTAAATTCAATTTAAACAGAATCACACGGTACGTAGACCAATCGGAAAGCGTTTAAATCTTCGATATATAGTAGGAACTCTGTAAAACATGGTGGATGCAAGGGTTTAATGGTTTGGGGTTGTTTTTTTGGGATTTTCTGGGTTGGGACCACTACATCGCATTAACGGCATTATGAACCAGTTTGTATATCGAGAGATTTTGGAGTACCAAATGTCGCCATTGCCGAAAAATATGCCATTAAAACGGTTGTTACAGCAAGATAACGACCCGAAACATTCCTCCAAGTATGTTAAATCATGGATATCTACTAAAAAATTCAAATTTATTATCCTTATAAGGAAGAATTAATCAATATTATTTGTAAAAGTACAAAAAAAACTAGTTTTTATTGATAATGAACTAAAGACTTTTTCAATAATTATTTTCAATAATTATTGTTTTGCGTCCTTTATAAATTTGGGTGTGCATTTGCTTTTTTTATGTCATCATTTTTTTTATTGTTTTGTATGTGTTAATGAGCCATTCCACACGGGATGTCAAGAAGTGGCTTCACCTTCGTTTCTTTCAAAGTTTACCTATGATACCGGTTTGAATTGCGACTCATTTTTCAACAAAAAGATTTTCTGTGAAGCAGCTTCAACAAAAATAGAAATGAAATAGAAAAAAATTTAAGGCCATTTTTGAGATGTAGATTTTAGTTTAATTTTTAATACAAAAAATACAAAAATACAAAAAAAAAATTATGTTAAATATAAAATAATTAAAATCTTATTAGGAATAAAAAATCTGTTGCGACTTGTTTTGAAGCGTGAAGTCCATTTCATTTGACAACCCGTGTGGAACGGCTGAATTAGCTTCTTTTTTTCCTTTTCTGTTCTTTAAATGACATTATGAAATTATTTATATACATTTATTTTGCGTATAACACATTATTATTATTGCGAGTTCCTAATGTTTTGCTGCACAGTGTATGCGTTTCGTATCCTATTTTGTTAGAATATACCTAACAGGATATTAGTATAGGATGAAAAAGGATCGATATTTAAAAGAGTGGCCCAATATAACATACTCTAATAGTAGATTAATGTGAAGTATGGCATTAACCAGCCAAGAAGTTGACTTGTATTTTACGATGGCCTAGTGAAATTTGTTTACCCGTCTTTAGGATTACTTGTTGTTGCCCGTCAGAATCACCTACCTCGGTTCCTCTAAGAGATTGTTTGTTTTGACACTTTTCTAGATATTTGTACTTTATTTAAAAAATTCTTTATTAATCTTATTTGTTGCTTTTGTTTGGTCATAAAATAAATTACACTTTTTGGTATAATGTATTTTTGAAAAGAAATCCTTCAATTTCCAAACGAGTCTCGCAGAACTTAGTTAAACATCGAGCGTAAGTGAGCGAAGCAAAAATTAGAAACTGCTCGGAAATCTAACTATTTTTGATCACCGTGAAAGAATTTTCAATTGCGATGGAACCGCTTTCTCGTTAAGCCCTAATGAAAATTTTGTTTTGGTTAAGATAGGGCAAAAATCCGTATATTCTTATGCAGCAAACGACGAAAAGGAAAATATCTCAACTCTCGTAATGTGTAACGCCAAAAGAAACATTGATCCCCCAATGGTTGTCTTTCCATATAAACGGATTCCTATTACATCGCTAAGAGCATGCCAGATAGTTGGGGAATTGGAAGAAGTGAATCCGGCTGGATGACAGGCGAACTATTTTTCGAGTATATCGCTAATATATTCTACCCATGATTAATAAAAGAAAAAAATGATTTTCCTGTTGTTCTCTTCGTGGATGGGCATACTTCGCACATCACCTTGACCCTAACTGAATTTTACAATGCAAGAGAAATAATATTAATTTCACTGCTACCGAATGCGACTTCTATACTGCAACCGATGGATGTGGCATACTTTCATCCATTAAAGCAAGACGTCGTGAAAATTTTAGGCCTTTGCTATCATCAATTTTGGACAACGTGCGCTTTGAAGAAAATTTAAGAAATGGGTTCAAAGCTTGTGGGTTATGCCAATGCAATAAATTACGGGAAACTACTTAACAGTGAACTAACCCAACTCGCAATAGAGAACTACAAAAGTTATGATTATGACCAACACAATTGTGATAACTTAATTAGTCTATGGTAGTCTAGAATACATGTTTATTCGAATGTTGGAGATATTTGAAAATTAAAATTGCGGAAATAAATAATAATGAATTAGAGGAGGTAACTGTCACGATGAACCTTCCGACCTCAACGTTCGAGAAACGAATAGCATAAGAATAAATAGTATTTTAGGACATAAAACTGATGTGACCCTAAATTTAGCATTGGATGGTTCAGTAACTGTCGAAAGTGCAATAATGGTTTACCTACTCCATTCAAACAATTTCCAGTAGACGGGAAAAATTAACGGTAGTGGTCTTATCATAACAATGGATTTTATATACAAAATGTAAATTAGAAAAAAAAGATAAAGAAATTAATGAAAAGGAAAAAAAGAAAATGAGAAAGAAAAAATGCAATTTTGATTTAGAATCTGATAACCCTGAAAACACGGAAACAGTAGCCACTACCGATTTCGATTTGGAACTTAAAGTTCAGCAATGTGTGATTGTTAAATATGAGGGGGAAGCTGTTTTCGAAAATAATACAAAATATGAAAGATGATGAATACTTTGTACGGGTTATGTGTATGTCTGGAAACCATTGGAAGTGGCCCGACAAGGATGGTGCATGTTGGTATAGCAAGGGGAATATAGTTCAAAAAATTGATGAACCAGCATTAATCAATGCTCGAGGAGTTTATTCCGTCCACTAAATATTATATTTATTGTATAATATTTCACTATTTTTGTTTATTATATTTTATTAAGTTTTTTTTTTTTTTTTATTATAACTAAGTATTGAAATACATTATGCGATCCACTTTAGACGCATGCAATTTTAACTCGATCTACAATATGTTCTCTTAAGTGAATTTACCATTGCGGTAAGAATTCCACCATTTTGGAAAGCGAATCCGCCACTCTGGTTTTGCCAATTGGAGCATAATTCGAAACCAGTGGTATAAGAGCCGACGAAACAAAATACAACACGGTAGTAGCCGCGATCGAAAGAAATGTTCTTTCTCTGGTGGATGAAGTATAATTAAATCCGCCGAAAACAAACAAATATGTACTTAACGCTAAAAACCGGTTGAACGAGTACTTTACGGAATCGGAAGAAAGCCGCTTTGAAAAAGTTATTACACGACAAATATTTGGGAGATCTACGACCGTAGCATTTTTTGCGAGAAATGCGGCAGCTCGTAGGACCAAAAATCGGTAGCGATTTCTTTAAATACTTTGGATTCAGCGATTACCTACACAAATGCAGGCCATTTTATCATTTAGCGGCGATCGTATTATGGAAGTTACAAAGGGGTCGGAGGTTAATATATGCAGTAAAATAAATGAATCCGGATCAAATTCCGAAAACTCTATTACATCATCGTTGGAAGCGAAAATCGACGCGCTGACTAGAAAAGGACTGAAATGGGGCGCAGCCGTTCCTGTACACCGAGTAGAGTGCAAAATGACAGCAGTTCGCGGTCAACCTCTCGCAAGCGTACTGAGTACAAAAATTGCTGGTACAATTACAAGTTCGGAAGTAGGGCTACTAAATGCCACCCGCCTTGTGAATTCGTCGCTCATGGCGACTAGCGATCGGAATTTATTAAATAGTCGCCTTATTTTGTTTGACAACTCCACAAATTGTCATTTTTTAATTGATACGGGAGCCGACGTTTGTGTCATGCCACCAACAAATAACGTTAAGATGAAAAAATTAGAGACGTTCCCGATAGAATTATAAGCAGCTAACCAAACTAAAATTAACGTTTTCGAAACAAGACAATCACAGTCGATTTGGGTTTGCGGCGAAGTTTTACATGGAATTTTATCATAGCCGATGTCAATAGAGCTATCATAGGCGCCGATTTCTTAAGCCACTTTGAATTACTCGTGGATTTAAAACGGAAAAAGCTAATTGACAGCACAACCAAAATATAAGGACTTGACGCGCCCAAATGCTGGCATAGGTCCGATGAAACACAACGTAACCCACGTTATTGAAACAAAGTGTGCTCCGTTATATTCAAAGTATCGTCGGCTAATAGCCGAAAAACTCATTATCGCAAAACGTGAGTTTGAGAACATGATGAAGTTGGGAATTTGTAGACCATCTAAAAGTCCGTGGGCCAGCCTTCTGCACTTAGTTAAGAAGGAAAACGGGGAATGGCTACCATGTGGGGACTACCGCCGACTTAATTATGCTACAGTAACGCACCGATATCCATTACCGTATATCCAGGATTTAGCATACGGATTGCATGGCAAAGACATATTTTATACAATCGATCGGGTAAAAGTATACCATCACATACCCATCGAGCCAGCGGACATAGAGAAAACAGCGATAATAACGCCATTCGGATTATTTGAGTTTCCGCGAATGACCTTTGGTTTGTGCAACGCTGCTCAAACCTTTCAAAGATTCATCCATGCTGTGTTCAGAGGCCTCGATTTCGTTTTTCCGCATCTGGACGATGTGTCCATTTATTCCGATAACACGGAAGAACATATGGATCACCTACGCCAAGTATTCGGTCGATTTAGTGAACACGGGATTGTAATCAACATGTCCAAATCTGTTTTTGGCAAGAGTACGGTGACGTTTTTAGGTTATTTGCTATCCGAATCGAGTACGAAACCACTGCCTGATAAGGTTGCTGCCATTGCGGAATATAAAGAACCAACCGATGTTAGAGGTTTGCGATGATTTCTAGCAATGGGCAATTTTTATCATCGATTTGTACGCGAAGCTGCAAAAAATCAGATACCATTGTTGGAGTACGTGAAGGACAACAAGAAGAATGATAAAACAAAGATCAACTGGATGGCCAAAGCATGAAATGCGTTCGAAAAATGCAAGGCAGAGGTAGTGAAAGCAGCCCTTCCATCATCAACAGAACCACTATCGTTAATGGTCAACGCGTCCGATTATGCTATGGGAGCCGTAGTCTAACAAATGTCGGGTATAAATTGGGTACCGCTTAGTTTTTTTCTCGAGAAAGCTAACGGCGACACAACAAAAATATAGCGCCTACGACCGCGAATTGTTGACTGTATATTCGGCAGTAAAACATTTTCAATTTATGCTGGAAGGACGGAATTTTATAATATACACGGATCATAAGCCGTTAATGTTTGCCTGTCAGCAGAAACCGGACAGAACAATTTTCGACGGATATTCGACATATCGCGGGAAAAGATAATTTCGTAGCGAATGCTCTATCCCTTATCGAAACAATTTCAACTCCAAAGCTGTTGGACCTCGATGAATTAGCGGATTTGCAAATGGTAGACAACGAAAACTAATTTTGGACTCGCAAAACCAGATGAGTTTGAAATTAACACCAATAATGCTGAAGAGCTTACGACAAGAGGTGTTCAGGAATTTTCACAATATATAATAAATCCAGTTCGGTGGCGGTACAATATGGCTGGGAGGGTTTAGCGAAAGGTGGTCACAGCATCTATGATCACCACCAAAGTTAAAACGGTAGTATCTGTGATAATTTATGAAACATTCGGTAGTTATCTAAAAAGGTGAGATCTCTAAATAAAACTATTCCATCGATCATCGATAAATTTATTTCAAGCAGCACCCTCAAGCTCCAGTGTGATTAGTGACAAGATCCCACCCCAACGGACTGCCACCTAGCCGGCAATGTGCTGCGTTCACTAATAACGATCACTAGGAGATTTCTGTTAACGTACTTATCAGATATGCCTTCCCAAGGTTAAATTTTGAAACGGTTCGTTACAGTAACGAACCGTTTCAAAATTTAACCTTGGGAAGGCATATCTGATAAGTACGTTAACAGAAATCTCCTAGTGATCGTTATTAGTGAACGCAGCACATTGCCGGCTAGGTGGCAGTCCGTTGGGGTGGGATCTTGTCACTAATCACACTGGAGCTTGAGGGTGCTGCTTGAAATAAATTTATCGATGATCGATGGAATAGTTTTATTTAGAGATCTCACTTTTTGGATCACTACCGAATGTTTCATAAATTACCACAGATACTACCGTTTTAACTTTGGTGGTGATCATAGATGTTGTGACCACCTTTCGCTAAACCCTCCCAACCATATTGTACCGCCACCGAAATGGCGTACCCTAGTGTAAGGCTGAACTACATCACTTTTGGTTCACTTTAATCCCTCATTCTTTCTATTTTTTAATTAATCACTAATAATATATCACTAACAACACGTAACCGGCAAAACACATGATTATTCGAAGCAATCAACAAAAGCAGAATTCGAGAAAATGAATATTGAAAGATTTAAGAATTTTCAATTAAGCCACAACACAAATTTTATTATAATGAAATTAATAAACATATAACTAAATTAATATGAAATCTTAAATAATATATTTGGCTTATCTATTGCCTCTATAATCAAATAAATATGTTTAAGAATAATATTAATGCATGTCAATAAATATATATATATATATGTATGTATAGTAAATAATTAATAATATATAGTATGTAATAAAGTAGTATGTATATATATATATAAATTAGATATGTAATATAATAAATAGATATGTATCAGGCATGCTCAACAAAAAATACGTTCTAGAACCATGGCGGACGTATAGTTAAAATAAAAGTCTTAATTCTAATTAAATTTTCTAATTTGGTACATATACAATAAACTAAGCTAGTTTTGTTCCATTCATATGGCGTAAGTTGAATTCTCTTGCTGACTTAGTTGTGTACAGTTTTGATTACGTATACTTATTGCTGTTTAACATTAATATCGGATGTATGAATTTATGTGTAAATTTTATAGCGTCTTGAAAAATTGTGCGGTCTAGTTCTCTTTACAAAAAAAAAGTTGCCGTGGAATCTTGCAATCTTGCGTTTCCTTATACCCGTGCTAAAGCGTAACCGGAGTACTTGCAACGACTTTAACGGGAAATCTGCAATACGGATAAACACCGTTCGTTCACGATTCTTGTATTTTAATCCCGTATTCAGAAACTGTAAGTTTTTACAACGGTGGTTCTGCGATAATTCAAAGATCACCGCGCACAATACCACGTACTATTATCACGGATTTAATTATAGTTTACACAAACACTTGTACAAAAAAGAAACACAAGTTCACTATTATTGTGCCGGACTGTAATAGCATTAACTTTTGCTATTTGCTTTTGCACAATTGATTTTTGGTTTAACAATTTTTATCGAGCTTAACACTCCACGGCAGACACTATACAACTGATTATGACCGTAAAGTAGATTTTTTTAATTTGCATTCAGGCCATAAACAAGACAATAATAAGGCCATAAAAAAAAACCGGAAGCTAATCAGCAACATTACAAACACAACGTAATGCAAAGATAATACATAAATGAAGTTTATCTCAATTACAAAGAAAGGGTTATGCGTTGCTTGAAAATTCCGAAATTCAACAATATACTATATACAGTGAGTCAAAAAATGTTGTTGACAACGTATATTTTACATCGAACAATCATGTGTCTTGTTAAATGTTTGAAACATATGGAACAGACTTCGACTGTTACATTCGTGGGGACGACCCACACCCTTGAGGAAGTCTCAAAGCCGGGCTTAAGAATCTTAAGAACTGTGTTTAACCAAAAAAAAAATTTAAAATCATCCATGTATCTCTTATCCAACGGTCACCTAATATCTTTGGCGTGGTATACACCCAAAGATTTACCATCAACATTCCCAATCTCGTAAGAAACATTTCCAACTTTTCTCAAAATTATACCAGGTTTAAATTTGTAAGCTAGCTTGCTAGAGAAATTTTTAACTGCGCTACTCTGAACAAAATTCCTAACAAATACCTTTTGACCGATGTTAAATATTTTATGTCTAGCTCTAAGATTGTATGTACAGGCATTCTGTTGATGTGCTCTTCTCAAGTGGCTTAACACAATCCTTTGAGATGACGATAATAGGTCTGCGTTGTTTGGAACATAAGCTTGAGTATCGTCAAGATAATTTAAATTTCGCAATAATGCGTAGGTGGACCCATGTAGGATTTTGTGTTGTCCGAACACGAGAAAGTGCGGCGAATAGCTTGTGCTGGAATGCACCACGTTTCGTAAGGCCCCGGCAATTTCGTCTAGATGCTGATCCCACGTTTGGTGATCATCTTTAACGTATGATCTGACTGCCGATAACACCGACCGATTGACTCGTTCTACCGCATTGGCCTGAGGAGAATATTTAGCTGTAAATTCGTGTTTTATTCCGTATTTTCGCATTAGATCTTCGAATATTTGTGATTCAAACTGGGAACCATTATCTGTTAAAATGCTCTCTGGAACTCCAAAAACATGAAAAACCTTGTTTTCAAGTAATTCAACAACTTTTCCACCAGCGGCCGAACGCAAGGGAAACAACATGGGAAATCGACTATACTGATCTAGTAAGATAAAGATGTGTCCATTTTTGGTTCTTGGGTACGGACCAAGGAAGTCTAGATACAAGCGCTGCCACGGGCGTAACACTTCAAAACTCTTACCCATCTCAGGTCTCATGGTATAGTTCACAGGCTTTGTGCATTTACATATTTCGCATGCGTTTACAAAATCTCTAATCTGACGAACCATGGAAGGCCAATAAAAGTACCTTTTCAGCATTTGAACTGTTTTTTCAATACCTTGATGAGCAGCTGCAGGTGGATTATGAGCTCTCCCAATTAGTATGTTCGTCAGAGATACGGGAATAACCAGTTTCCATGTTGGTAAGTCCGTTTCTATATCACTATGGATATTAACATACATTTTCCCATCTTCAACTTTATAGTTTGGGGCTGCGTCAGAATTTTGTTCCAAAGCTTTGATACGGGCAACATACTCTTCATCCCGAAATGCCGGTGAATCAAGATCAATATGAAGTACACTATTATTTTGATCTAAAGCGTCTACGAAAACTCTAGATAAACTATCTGGAACGGTGTTTAACGAGCCCTTTCTGTATTCGATTTTGAAGTCGAATGCCTGCAATTTCATAGACCATCTTGCCAATCTTCCATTCAGATCCTTCTGTTCCATCAACCAACGCAAACTCGAATGGTCTGTGATAACGGTGAAAGGATATCCTTCAATATAAGGCCTGAACCTTTTAATACTCATCACTGCCGCTAAGCATTCCAATTCCGTGATGCTGTAATTCTTTTGGGCCTTATTCAACTTATGCGACATGAACGCAATTGGGTGTTCATCTCCGTTATCATACCTTTGGAATAGTACACTTCCTATTCCAGTCGTGGAAGCGTCACACTGTATGAAAAAGTGTTTTGTGAAATCTGGGTTTACCAGAACGGGTGCCGTAACCAATGCTCTCTTTAGATTTTCGAATGCTTCTTGAGCTTTATCATCCCACGAGCTCTTCTTTTGCTTCTTTAATAAGTCGGTGATAGGTGCAGCTAAACTTGAATAATTTGGTACGAACCGCCGATACCAGCCGGTCATCCCCAGAAACCTGCGTATTTGTTTGACAGTTTTGGGAACGGGGTATTCGTCTATGGCTCGAATCTTGTCAGGGTCCACTCTTAGGCAACCCTCACCAACCACATAACCAAGGTACTTTGTCTCCTTTAGAACGAACTTACTTTTTTCTACATTTATAGATAAATTTGCTAATTTTAACAATCTAGCTACTTCAGACACTAGTGATAAATGTTCCTCGAAAGTCGCAGATACCACTAACAGATCGTCTAGGTAGACAAAGACGCGGTCGTGTAGTTGATGAGGGATTACCTTATGCATCAGCCGACACATCGTTTGGGCTGCATTACACAACCCAAACGGCATGACGGCGAACTGGTAGAGTGGACGACCCGGCACAGTAAAGGCTGTCTTATCCCTTGACGAAGGTTCGAGGGGTATTTGCCAAAAGGCATCTTTTAGATCGATGGTACTTATGAACCGAGTCTTATCCAACCGACCTAGTAACCCCTCTATCAACGGCAAAGGATACGCATCCTTCACTGTGACCGAGTTCACCTTCCTAGCATCGAGACATAGACGAACCTTCCCGTTTGCCTTTGTCACTAGAGTTACTGGAGATGACCAAGAGCTGGCACTTTCTTCAATGACTCCTAATGACAGCATGCGGTCTAATTCACGGTACATTTCTTCCTGTTTTTTCGGTGATACTGCATAGTATCTTTGTTTTACTGCCTGAGCATCTCCTACATCAATACGATGTGCCAGAATGTGTGTTCTGCCTAAACCATATTTCTCAGACGAAGGAAACTTTTGAATGACGTTATGTAATGCCTCCTCTTGAGTTCGGTTCAAAACATGCTTGTTATCTATAAATTTGTTATTGGGTTTTATGGTTATATTCTCTAACTCGTTCAACATTAACGGTACCAGACCAAACAGTTCCCAAAAATCTATACCGAGGTACAATGGTTGAGTAAGGTTTGGAACTATGTGTAATCGCATTGTTTTTGTTTTACCAGCGTACGATATCTTCGCTATAATATGTCCCAGCACTCGTTGACGATCACCACTAGCTGTAGCCAATAACGAGGTTAAGCTGTGTAGTTTAATCTTATTTTCCTCAATAAACTGTTCTGAACCTAAACCAAGAACAGAGACGCTAGCGCCGCTATCCAAAAGTCCTCGATATGGCATCCCGTTAATTAGAATTTCGGCATATGGTCTGTTATCAAAATTGCTTTGAACCGTAGATTCAGAAATTATCTTTTTAATTTCTCTGCGTGTCTTAAAATATCTCAAACTTCGTTGCAAATGACTTCTACTAGAATGTTTACGATCAAGAATTGCTTGAGTTGGTCTGCAATTGGTCGAGTTAAGTGCATTGATTATTGTGGCTTCCTTTTCAGAATTTTGTAGAACTCTGGATCCGTATTTGTCGTTGAATCCTCCATCTCTGGTTTGGGAATATTCGGTTTCTGATCTTGGGATCCCAGAACCCCAGTGCTTCTGACACCCCGTTGCAAGTTTCCCAAGGTTCTGACATTCCGACACTTCTGGCAGTTAATTTTAATCACATTTTTCTCACCACACCCAAAACAAAATTTATGAGATATGGGCATTGTACAATTTTTAAAGAAATGAGCATCGCTTTCACAATTCCAACAAATGTTTCGATTACGCTTGTTATTATAGTTTGATGATGATTGATTTGGCCATGTTACAGCACACACGGATCCGAAATCTTTAGACAGCTCCGAAAAATCGGTTTGATTGGATATTCCTTCATCGAAATTTGCATTCAATTCAAGTTCATTAACTTGCCTTCTTGATTGATATACTAGCTCCGGGATCCACCCAATACGATTCCACGTATCCTCTACTGCAATACATCGGTTAACTAAGGTCGAAATATCATAAAATGATTGACCGGCAAAAGTGGATTGTAGACCTGGTCTCATATTCCTAGTCAGTAAATGTATTGTTTCCATTTCCGTCATCGGAATCTGTAAGGGCAGTGACATGGATAAAATGTCGTTATAAAAGTCTAAAAACGTTTCTTTCATTCGTTGTTTACGTCTTTCTAAAGTCTGCTTAACATCTGCGTCTGTCCGTCTGTCCTGGAAACGGTGGATCATCGCACTTCGTAACTTTTCCCAATTTACATTTCCTTCTCTCTCCATGAACATCCAGTACCACTCCCTTGCTTTACCGATTAATAATACGTTGAGATTTCTGACCAAAAATTCTTTATTAACTCCATTAGAAGTAGCCAAACTTTCCACTCTATATATGAATCTTTCAATTGGGATCTCGCCAATTTCACCGCTAAAAGTAATAGCCCATTTATGTATTTCCAAACGTCCAATTTTTCTTGTATTTACTTCAGAATCAGAAGGATGACTATGGTGGGTCACATGAATTTGTTGCTGGGCAAAAGGTTGGTCAATGCATCCACTATTGTAAGGAGGGGGTATTTTAGGGTCAAATTTAGGAGTCGATTCGTTATGGTTTAGAGAATTAACCGTTGGTGAATGAAATTTTGATAAACTAGTTTTATTTCCGATTCCATTATCATTGTTTGCTTCACCTGTATTTGCTTTACGTAAATTTAATTGAATTAGAAAAGCTTCAGCAATCGCATTTATTTGTTCTTTATTCAAATCATATTTCACGCTCGTTATCACTGATTGTGATGATCGTGGATCATGAATTGTCTCTGGAATTGCAACAATCTTGCTAACATCTGGTTTGACGATATTTTCTGCTGTTGGTTTAGAACTGGAGGATGGTATAGTCGCTCCCATTTCCACTTCATCCCCACCACTATCAGGTATAACTATAACTATTTCTTTCAATGATTTTTCAACGTCAGGTATTGAGCTCTGCTTGCTACTTAAATCGTTTAAGTATCCAAACAATTTATTGCAAGTTTTCATTAACTCTTGAGCTGAAACATTTACCGGACCCGTTTTCGTCATAGCAATTCTAGTGAGACGACCTGTAACATGCGTCACCACAGTTGACATAAACTCCAGTTTCTCGGGATCCATAGTGTTACTGGTTTGCATGAGAGTTTCAAGTGTATCGTGAATCTTCTTCAGTTTGTTGGCACAGTTTGTAACCTCACGTTTCGGATAACGTGCAGCAAAGGTGTGTGGTTGTGTGGGTTTTTCACTTTCATCATTGCTCTCTTTTCTGAATGCTTCCGCTAATAGTGCTAATCTATGCGAGATTGGACCACCAATTCCCCTAAGTTGGCATTCAACATCCAGTTCGTCACAATCGAGATATTGGACCTCCATTTTAAATAACTCAATTTGAAATAATCAAAAAAAATTATTCTGACCGTATATAACAAAAAAAAATTATATATATAAGAAAATATAACGTTAATACTTAAATAAATTTTTCTATAAACTCAATAAGCTAGTCCTAATTTCGCCAACAAAAAAATTTTTAATTTTTTTTTTTCTTTTCTTTCTGTTAGGTTTTATAATAGTATCATAGAAAAGTGATTATAGTTCGACCTTACATACAAAAAAAAAATAAACTAAGTACAACGGCAATATCTGTGGCAAACGGTAAAATTTAAAATTATATAAACAATAACTAACAGCCAACCAAAAGCATAAATATTATTTGATAAATTGGGTTCGGGTTAAGTATCTTCAAGGTTATTCCAAACCAACGCATCAATGCGGAAATAATACTAACTTAAACGCACAAAACTGAGATATCCAAGATTACATTTACTACTAACATTCAAACCAACTATAGAGATAGTTAGCACCTATTGTAATCATGGTATCCTTATTACACGGGTATTGATCTAAAATTATAATCAAAGCGGTGGTATTTATGAATGCTATAATCAAGGTTGCATCGAACCAAACATCCACTAGAACGGAAATAGCACAAGTACCAACCGAAAGAAAAAAAATTGTTGATAAAATACAATATTCAATTCAACACACCATTGAGCAGATTTGAATAAATTATCAACAGAATTAATTTACTAAGTTACTTTACTTTAAAAAAATGATAAATGCATTTTGGCCTCATAAACTAAATAACATGAAAAATCTCTAAATAAAACAACAAAATTATTACCGTACTTTGGGCGCCACTGTAACGAACCGTTTCAAAATTTAACCTTGGGAAGGCATATCTGATAAGTACGTTAACAGAAATCTCCTAGTGATCGTTATTAGTGAACGCAGCACATTGCCGGCTAGGTGGCAGTCCGTTGGGGTGGGATCTTGTCACTAATCACACTGGAGCTTGAGGGTGCTGCTTGAAATAAATTTATCGATGATCGATGGAATAGTTTTATTTAGAGATCTCACCTTTTTAGATAACTACCGAATGTTTCATAAATTATCACAGATACTACCGTTTTAACTTTGGTGGTGATCATAGATGCTGTGACCACCTTTCGCTAAACCCTCCCAGCCATATTGTACCGCCACCGAAATGGCGTACCCTAGTGTAAGGCTGAACTACATCACTTTTGGTTCACTTTAATCACTCATTCTTTCTATTTTTAATTTATCACTAATAATATATCACTAACAACACGTAACCGGCAAAACACATGATTATTCGAAGCAATCAACAAAAGCAGAATTCGAGAAAATGAATATTGAAAGATTTAAGAATTTTCAATTAAGGCATAACACAAATTTTATTATAATGAAATTAATAAACATATAACTAAATCAATATGAAATCTTAAATAATATATTTGGCAATAAATAAATAATCAAATAAATATGTTTAAGAATAATATTAATGCATGTCAATAAATATATATATATATATATGTATGTATAGTAAATAATTAATAATATATAGTATGTAATAAAATAGTATGTATATATATAAATTAGATATGTAATATAATAAATAGATATGTATCAGGCATGCTCAAAAAAAATACGTTCTAGAACCATGGCGGACGTATAGTTAAAATAAAAGTCTTAATTCTAATTAAATTTTCTAATTATGTACCAAATTACAACAATAATACAATAAACTAAGCTAGTTTTGTTCCATTCATATGGCGTAAGTTGAATTCTCTTGCTGACTTAGTTGTGTACAATTTTGATTACGTATACTTATTGCTGTTTAACATTAATATCGGATGTATGAATTTATGCGTAAATTTTATAGCGTCTTGAAAAATTGTGCGGTCTAGTTCTCTTTACAAAAAAAAAGTTGCCGTGGAATCTTGCAATCTTGCGTTTCCTTATACCCGTGCTAAAGCGTAACCGGAGTACTTGCAACGACTTTAACGGGAAATCTGCAATACGGATAAACACCGTTCGTTCACGATTCTATATGGCAATAGAAAAATTTTGTGGTCAATGCCAAAGCGGCTAGGTAATTGCGAACGAACCGTTTCAAAATTTAACCTTGGGAAGGCATATCTGATAAGTACGTTAACAGAAATCTCCTAGTGATCGTTATTAGTGAACGCAGCACATTGCCGGCTAGGTGGCAGTCCGTTGGGGTGGGATCTTGTCACTAATCACACTGGAGCTTGAGGGTGCTGCTTGAAATAAATTTATCGATGATCGATGGAATAGTTTTATTTAGAGATCTCACTTTTTGGGTCACTACCGAATGTTTCATAAATTACCACAGATACTACCGTTTTAACTTTGGTGGTGATCATAGATGTTGTGACCACCTTTCGCTAAACCCTCCCAACCATATTGTACCGCCACCGAAATGAGGAGGCATTACATAACGTCATTCAAAAGTTTCCTTCGTCTGAGAAATATGGTTTAGGCAGAACACACATTCTGGCACATCGTATTGATGTAGGAGATGCTCAGGCAGTAAAACAAAGATACTATGCAGTATCACCGAAAAAACAGGAAGAAATGTACCGTGAATTAGACCGCATGCTGTCATTAGGAGTCATTGAAGAAAGTGCCAGCTCTTGGTCATCTCCAGTAACTCTAGTGACAAAGGCAAACGGGAAGGTTCGTCTATGTCTCGATGCTAGGAAGGTGAACTCGGTCACAGTGAAGGATGCGTATCCTTTGCCGTTGATAGAGGGGTTACTAGGTCGGTTGGATAAGACTCGGTTCATAAGTACCATCGATCTAAAAGATGCCTTTTGGCAAATACCCCTCGAACCTTCGTCAAGGGATAAGACAGCCTTTACTGTGCCGGGTCGTCCACTCTACCAGTTCGCCGTCATGCCGTTTGGGTTGTGTAATGCAGCCCAAACGATGTGTCGGCTGATGCATAAGGTAATCCCTCATCAACTACACGACCGCGTCTTTGTCTACCTAGACGATCTGTTAGTGGTATCTGCGACTTTCGAGGAACATTTATCACTACTGTCTGAAGTAGCTAGATTGTTAAAATTAGCAAATTTATCTATAAATGTAGAAAAAAGTAAGTTCGTTCTAAAGGAGACAAAGTACCTTGGTTATGTGGTTGGTGAGGGTTGCCTAAGAGTGGACCCTGACAAGATTCGAGCCATAGACGAATACCCCGTTCCCAAAACTGTCAAACAAATACGCAGGTTTCTGGGGATGACCGGCTGGTATCGGCGGTTCGTACCAAATTATTCAAGTTTAGCTGCACCTATCACCGACTTATTAAAGAAGCAAAAGAAGAGCTCGTGGGATGATAAAGCTCAAGAAGCATTCGAAAATCTAAAGAGAGCATTGGTTACGGCACCCGTTCTGGTAAACCCAGATTTCACAAAACACTTTTTCATACAGTGTGACGCTTCCACGACTGGAATAGGAAGTGTACTATTCCAAAGGTATGATAACGGAGATGAACACCCAATTGCGTTCATGTCGCATAAGTTGAATAAGGCCCAAAAGAATTACAGCATCACGGAATTGGAATGCTTAGCGGCAGTGATGAGTATTAAAAGGTTCAGGCCTTATATTGAAGGATATCCTTTCACCGTTATCACAGACCATTCGAGTTTGCGTTGGTTGATGGAACAGAAGGATCTGAATGGAAGATTGGCAAGATGGTCTATGAAATTGCAGGCATTCGACTTCAAAATCGAATACAGAAAGGGCTCGTTAAACACCGTTCCAGATAGTTTGTCTAGAGTTTTCGTAGACGCTTTAGATCAAAATAATAGTGTACTTCATATTGATCTTGATTCACCGGCATTTCGGGATGAAGAGTATGTTGCCCGTATCAAAGCTTTGGAACAAAATTCTGACGCAGCCCCAAACTATAAAGTTGAAGATGGGAAAATGTATGTTAATATCCATAGTGATATAGAAACGGACTTACCAACATGGAAACTGGTTATTCCCGTATCTCTGACGAACATACTAATTGGGAGAGCTCATATTCCACCTGCAGCTGCTCATCAAGGTATTGAAAAAACAGTTCAAATGCTGAAAAGGTACTTTTATTGGCCTTCCATGGTTCGTCAGATTAGAGATTTTGTAAACGCATGCGAAATATGTAAATGCACAAAGCCTGTGAACTATACCATGAGACCTGAGATGGGTAAGAGTTTTGAAGTGTTACGCCCGTGGCAGCGCTTGTATCTAGACTTCCTTGGTCCGTACCCAAGAACCAAAAATGGACACACCACTATCTTTATCTTACTAGATCAGTATAGTCGATTTCCCATGTTGTTTCCCTTGCGTTCGGCCGCTGGTGGAAAAGTTGTTGAATTACTTGAAAACAAGGTTTTTCATGTTTTTGGAGTTCCAGAGAGCATTTTAACAGATAATGGTTCCCAGTTTGAATCACAAATATTCGAAGATCTAATGCGAAAATACGGAATAAAACACGAATTTACAGCTAAATATTCTCCTCAGGCCAATGCGGTAGAACGAGTCAATCGGTCGGTGTTATCGGCAGTCAGATCATACGTTAAAGATGATCACCAAACGTGGGATCAGCATCTAGACGAAATTGCCGGGGCCTTACGAAACGTGGTGCATTCCAGCACAAGCTATTCGCCGCACTTTCTCGTGTTCGGACAACACAAAATCCTACATGGGTCCACCTACGCATTATTGCGAAATTTAAATTATCTTGACGATACTCAAGCTTATGTTCCAAACAACGCAGACCTATTATCGTCATCTCAAAGGATTGTGTTAAGCCACTTGAGAAGAGCACATCAACAGAATGCCTGTACATACAATCTTAGAGCTAGACATAAAATATTTAACATCGGTCAAAAGGTATTTGTTAGGAATTTTGTTCAGAGTAGCGCAGTTAAAAATTTCTCTAGCAAGCTAGCTTACAAATTTAAACCTGGTATAATTTTGAGAAAAGTTGGAAATGTTTCTTACGAGATTGGGAATGTTGATGGTAAATCTTTGGGTGTATACCACGCCAAAGATATTAGGTGACCGTTGGATAAGAGATACATGGATGATTTTAAATTTTTTTTTTGGTTAAACACAGTTCTTAAGATTCTTAAGCCCGGCTTTGAGACTTCCTCAAGGGTGTGGGTCGTCCCCACGAATGTAACAGTCGAAGTCTGTTCCATATGTTTCAAACATTTAACAAGACACATGATTGTTCGATGTAAAATATACGTTGTCAACAACATTTTTTGACTCACTGTATATAGTATATTGTTGAATTTCGGAATTTTCAAGCAACGCATAACCCTTTCTTTGTAATTGAGATAAACTTCATTTATGTATTATCTTTGCATTACGTTGTGTTTGTAATGTTGCTGATTAGCTTCCGGTTTTTTTTATGGCCTTATTATTGTCTTGTTTATGGCCTGAATGCATATTAAAAAATCTACTTTACGGTCATAATCAGTTGTATAGTGTCTGCCGTGGAGTGTTAAGCTCGATAAAAATTGTTAAACCAAAAATCAATTGTGCAAAAGCAAATAGCAAAAGTTAATGCTATTACAGTCCGGCACAATAATAGTGAACTTGTGTTTCTTTTTTGTACAAGTGTTTGTGTAAACTATAATTAAATCCGTGATAATAGTACGTGGTATTGTGCGCGGTGATCTTTGAATTATCGCAGAACCACCGTTGTAAAAACTTACAATTTCTGAATACGGGATTAAAATACAAGGTAAACGATTTTTTTTATTATTTTTTTTTATTTGGTTTCCGTTTGGCGGAAGAATAAAAATCACGCGCGATAGCGTCGCAATTACCTAGCCGCTTTGGCATTGACCACAAAATTTTTCTATTGCCATATAGAATCGTGAACGAACGGTGTTTATCCGTATTGCAGATTTCCCGTTAAAGTCGTTGCAAGTACTCCGGTTACGCTTTAGCACGGGTATAAGGAAACGCAAGATTGCAAGATTCCACGGCAACTTTTTTTTTTGTAAAGAGAACTAGACCGCACAATTTTTCAAGACGCTATAAAATTTACGCATAAATTCATACATCCGATATTAATGTTAAACAGCAATAAGTATACGTAATCAAAATTGTACACAACTAAGTCAGCAAGAGAATTCAACTTACGCCATATGAATGGAACAAAACTAGCTTAGTTTATTGTATTATTGTTGTAATTTGGTACATAATTAGAAAATTTAATTAGAATTAAGACTTTTATTTTAACTATACGTCCGCCATGGTTCTAGAACGTATTTTTTTTGAGCATGCCTGATACATATCTATTTATTATATTACATATCTAATTTATATATATACATACTATTTTATTACATACTATATATTATTAATTATTTACTATACATACATATATATATATATATATATTTATTGACATGCATTAATATTATTCTTAAACATATTTATTTGATTATTTATTTATTGCCAAATATATTATTTAAGATTTCATATTGATTTAGTTATATGTTTATTAATTTCATTATAATAAAATTTGTGTTATGCCTTAATTGAAAATTCTTAAATCTTTCAATATTCATTTTCTCGAATTCTGCTTTTGTTGATTGCTTCGAATAATCATGTGTTTTGCCGGTTACGTGTTGTTAGTGATATATTATTAGTGATAAATTAAAAATAGAAAGAATGAGTGATTAAAGTGAACCAAAAGTGATGTAGTTCAGCCTTACACTAGGGTACGCCATTTCGGTGGCGGTACAATATGGCTGGGAGGGTTTAGCGAAAGGTGGTCACAGCATCTATGATCACCACCAAAGTTAAAACGGTAGTATCTGTGATAATTTATGAAACATTCGGTAGTTATCTAAAAAGGTGAGATCTCTAAATAAAACTATTCCATCGATCATCGATAAATTTATTTCAAGCAGCACCCTCAAGCTCCAGTGTGATTAGTGACAAGATCCCACCCCAACGGACTGCCACCTAGCCGGCAATGTGCTGCGTTCACTAATAACGATCACTAGGAGATTTCTGTTAACGTACTTATCAGATATGCCTTCCCAAGGTTAAATTTTGAAACGGTTCGTTACAAAGGCTTCTACTACCTTAATAAATACGAAATATGGGTCGCCCACCATGAATAAAGATTGCGCAAACTGGGCACGAGGCTGTGTGAAATATCAAAAGGCAAAAATATCGAGACATATACGAAAAGTCCTCTAGGAAGATATGTCCTGCCGGACAGTCGATTTCAACACATCAACATAGATATAGTAGGCCCACTATCTAGATCGCAAGGTTACATTTACTTGCTAACAAGTATAGATCGATTCTCGCGATGGATAGAGGCAACACCAATAACGGATATAACATCGGAAAGTGTAACACGAGCAATTTATGAAAATTGGATTTGTTGATTTGGAGGGAAAAATTACTACGGATCAAGGACGCCAGTTCGAATCCTCGCTCTTTAAGGAACTGGGAAGACTATTCGGATACAAACGAATAAGAACAAGGCATATCACCCAGAACGGGATAATAAAGAGATGGCATCGCGATTTAAAAGCAGAGTTAAAATGTTATCTAGCTGAAAAATGGGTGGAAGTTATACCCACCATTCTCTTGGGTATGAGAGCAGTTTTTAAACCTGATATAGGCGGTACAATTTCGGAAGTGGTATAGTGTACGACGATTTCACTGCCTATGGAGAATTTTTTAGCACATCAGCTAACAATTCCAACGAGCACGAATTCATTTCCAGTGTGCGAGAAAGGATGCAGAAATTACAACCGGTCCAAACTGCAAGACATACGAGAGAAACACCGTTCGTACATCCTGAACTCAAAAAATGTTCTCATGTTAGGGTCGATGCGGTTCAAAGTCCGCTACAGCCACCGTACGAAGAACCATTTCCTGTCCTCAAACGGCAGGAAAAATCTTTTAAATTAGGAATAAGAGGCAAAGAATTCGTAGTTTGTATAGATCGATTAAAGCCAGCGTTCTTACTTCAGGATGCCGAAGATGAATCACGCCCGATGCAAGATTCGCAGAAAACTAAACCTCACACGGTATCAGGAGAAAACGATGTTGTTAAACCAGAAATTTTCAAAACCGGAAGATGTTAAATTCGAGGAAATACCATCATCAGTGCTGGGAGGACCTGTACCAGTAGAAACTAGAATGGGGCGACACGTGCACTTCTCCAAGAGGTACCTTGAGACATTTATATCGGAGTAGGGCGACGAAGAGTAGCATTGTCACTCAGGGAGGAGTATTGTGGATATTCCGTGAACGGAGCGTCAGCGAGAGCGTTGGCGTCCTGTCAACAAATTAAATACGACGAAAATTATTCTTCATCTTTAACTTCGACAGCAATAACATTTTAATATTTTTGCAGTTTAAAACTTATATTAATAAATAATAAAATAATAAAAACTTTATGAATATAATTTTATTAAGTGTGGTGAAGGAAAAGAAGGAAGACAATAAGTTTGGGGCTCTCAGAGAGTTATAGACCTCACCGCCGCCACATTCCTATTATCAGAGAAGGATTGCAGGTTAGGCTTAAATTGACTCGAAATCTTACGAAAACAATTCGATATCAACAACTTCAAATTATGTACTTTGGAGTCCACGAAAATTAAACATTTCCTACTGTATAATTTAAAACTTGAAAAAGGTCCCAATAAATTACGAAAACAAAAAATTAAAAAACCCAGGGATGGCATACAAAATTTAGATCATGTACGGCGGCCAACAGGAACTCAATTAACATCTCACACATACAAAAATAACGAAAATCACGATGACTCATTATGGAATAATATTGAAAATTCCTCGCCTGTCAAATTTGTAAACAAATTAATTTTTATTAAACGATTGAATTATAATGGCAAACACCAACCAGTTATCTCCCTTCTCATATTTACGATATAAGTTAGCGCATCGAAGACAAACAGATAAATTTATAGTAAGACAAAAATCTTATTTAATAAACAACATCGAATTTTAAATTTAGAAATTAGTGTTTTATTTATAGAATGGTTATGCTTTTTATTTGTATGCAAATGTATTTTATATAAGCTCGATGATGTTAAGCAGACGCACACAAATTTAATTTTAAATGAAATTATTGTTTACAATATTTGCCCGACTCTTCGTTCAGTACAATATTCACTATATGGGTAGCCGGCCGCGTAAAACCCGATTATAAAAAATAGCACCATCACACGATATAATTTCTCTGTTTGCTGTTTAGAATAATATATAGTTGGTGATTTTTATCTCTTACGTTATTTATCGTAAATATACTAATTATATTTTGGTTGGTCCTAATTTTTAAAGAAAACATGTTATGTTTTCGGTAGTTATCGCAAATCTTATTTTTTTTATGTCTGAACTGAACGTACGAATATATAATTTTGTGTTCGGTGGTGGGTAGAAAATGCTCCAAATTACATAATTTATATAAAATATATAAAAGAAAATAAGTTACAAATCATTTTAAAGTACGTGTAAATTGCTGTTTAACAACCCGAGGCAATATAAAGTCGATCAACGCAACAAAAAAAAAACTATTTTTATATCCGACCTGTGTTTGTGTAGCACAATTTGACCTTTGCCAAAATTCCAATAACACGCTTTCGCCCTGATTTATATCGCACACAGCACAAGTTCAATGGCAGTAAAATTCAAATAAAAAAAAATCCTTGTTTATTTATTATTTTTTTCTTTTATCCGGCAATTTAGCAACTGATTGCGAAACGCTGCTATTTTTATCCCGCTATTTATATATTCGTAACATGCAGTAGTACACAGGAATATTTATCTTGTTGCGTTGGCAGATTACGTAATGCAATAAATTGTAACTATTTTTGTATGCCAATAAAGTTACGGGCACTTTAGGGTTGAAGGTCGTACACCGACACACATATATATATACAATTATTTGTGATGTGTACCATTTGCAAAATTAATTAAGGTGTCTGACAAATAATTGTTGTCGGTTGATTCATTCATCTATACCTTAATATGGATATAAATATTCTTGTCGTATATGAGAGAGTCAATGTGTAAAATAAAATGTATGCTGGCTCCTTTGTGTGCTTATATTTTATTGTGCTGTGGGTGAATATGTTGTGGGTGCAAAATAAACAAAATAGTTTTGTAGTGTTATGATTTAATTTTCTATAGTTGTAATATTATTTATTTATGGTTTTGGAATTCGGTAATGAGATAGGAATGTATGGGAATTTGTTTGGGTATAACAACAAAATGTGTTTGTGGCATTATTTAACAAGCATGTATAGTTGTACAATGACAGCTAGAACTGGTTCGGGGTTTATTGACTCATGTTCAGTCGCGAATCACAAATTGAGACTTGCAAAACCGGAAATCTCATAATTTACTGCCTAAAATTTCACTTTCAATTCAAAAATTCATTTGCTATATTTTGTCAGATCCATCAGATGTGTGCAGATAGTTTCTGTTCCGGTCTTGAATTGAAAGTATTTATAATTTTCGTACCGAGAAGTTGTTGTGCCTTCCGGGTTTGAAAACACATTGATTGGCACATCGTTCAACTTAAAATAAAATTTAATATTTCGTAAAACATAATCCGGCTCAGTTCCGTCTTAGACAGGTTTCAATATATTAATTCAATAACGTGTTCGTCAGACATTTGGAAATTCATTTAGCACAGAATAAACAACAAACTCAATTAAAATACCTTATTCGGAGAATAAATAATTGTAGAAAAATGTATTTTGCAAAAAGCTACATCTGAAGTTGAAGACCAATGACATTACGTATTTATAATATTTTGCGAGAATACATTAGCCATTAATTTGACTTCTGCAGGGGCGGCATGTTGTACCATCACTATTTTCGACTTAGTTTATGTCTCAATTTTCAGGAATCAATTATCATTCTATTTCGCGTAAACAATTATGTGTTTTATATTGCACTTTTAATCTCTTGATATAATTGTGAGCTTTCTCTCTTTTCTACATTTCGACAAACGTATGTTTTCGACAAACGAAAAAATTATTTGATGAGTCGATTAATCTAGTAGTCTTAAAAATCGTAGAAAAGAAATAGAGTGACGTTTTACTCGGGCAAGCTGAGAACACATTAGAAAATGCGTGATTTTCGAAGTGAAATAGGCTGCCATTTTACTCGTGAAAAATGAGACATAAATTAAATCGAAAGTCGAAAATTGTGATGGTACAACATGCCGCCCCTGTTCCACTATTGCTATCACAACCTACTAGAATATATTTGAAAAATATCTATTTCACTTATTTTTGTTCCAGAATCGAAAATAAATTATTTGGTGATAAAGCGCAGTAGAAATATCACAATGTTGCAATTTAGCAGGCTGGTAAATGATATAAAAATTGAAACAGAGACCAACTTTATTCTACAGAAACGAAAAATAAACTTCGATAAATTATCGAAAAATGGTTCCATTGGCGTTACTACGCATGCCTACTCAACCCATATTTTTGTTTTCTTATGAATTACTTCTAACTAACAAATTTACGTTTCATTGAACATCTACACTTGTGAGTAGTGGTTTGCTAGCGAGAATGGAACCCGGCTTACTAATGGATAGTTACACTTAGTCCAAATCTAAATTTCAGTATCGAATGTTGGTATCAGTTTTTCAGGAACACAATTTTCTAAACTGTACCGAACTAGGTTATGAAACAAAACTTTCGAATTTTATTGTGTTAAAAAATTCCAGTTTCTCAGAGAAGTTGCAGTTATGCCAAGTAAACAGCGTATAACATTATAGGCATATAGACTGGGCCAATTAAACGAGGAAGACAGATCAAGTTGAAAGCATTTATTCAGATTCTTAGTTATTAGCACGGCTACCGTGAAGAAGGTTTCACCTATCAAACTTGAATACGTTCATCGATTGGAATTGCTGTTCTGCTGACAAGGCTAATAAGAAGTGTACTAGAATCACTTCGATGTAGAAATATCATCGGATCGGTTCAGCCCACATATTATTGTGGCATTCTTCTCCTTCTCAAAGAACAAGTAAACCCAATTAGGCTTAGGTACTAACAAACGAGAATTTGAATGACTGCACCAGTTGCGGAAAGCCATCTTCTATTTTAATCGATTTCTAGCTTTGGAGCAAGAGACCTAGCTTACAAAATGTGAAAAATTGCAGCCAGATCAAATAAATTGGTAAATGGGAGTTCAGGATAATGCTGAAAGGAGAGGTTCTAAATTGAAAGACATTCTTGCAACTCCCAAATAGGTTTTTTTACTGAAGGTTGCTTTAAAATTTTTTAAGTTTTTAAAACTAGTAAGAACCATCGCTCGTCTGTTGCAATTTATCAAAAATTCAAAATTGACGGGTCATTTTTGATTAGGTTCCAAATTAATCATTTACTGTCGAAATATAACATTTATTAACCAATTAATGGTTGTAAAGTATTATAAAATTAATTAACATTAATTAATTAAACACTATTCGTTAATGAGCGCCTAAAACCGCAGATTTAGCGCAGATATGTTCAGCGACAACGGCCGCAATTTTGTAGGTGCCAAGAATACCTTGAATGAAATTCAAAAAAATTTATTAATTCTTGGAACACATAACAACTCAATTTCAAATATGTTATTAGATTTTAGTTCAGATTTGGAAGCCTCTGCGAGACAGCTGGGCTCGTTCACATAACGAGTATTTGACAATTCCATACTAAAGTTCTAGTTCCAATCATTTTTACACTACATATTTGCCATTTTACACTATATTTTATTAAACACTTGTTTTTCTATTTCGCAAAAAATTAGATTTTTGAATATTTTAATTAAAAAATTTGTTCTAAAAGTTTAAAAGTTAACTCAATCGATTTCGACTTGTTAGGTCATCATCAGAAGTATCTACTGATTTGTAAAAGTAAAAATATAACTATCTAGTATGAAAAAGGCAAAAACAATAAAAGAAGGAGACAAAAATAGGCAATAAAAATTAATCTATTGATCATTCCAATCATCTGTTGTTTATACGGAAAAAATAATAATAAAAAAGGAGGAGGAGGAAGAGGAGGATAGCTCAATCCAATGCACCTTGAATTTTGTTACTCAGCCGATGACTAATCGCTTACCTGCTATCCGAACAAGTCGAAATCGATCGAGTGACTTTTTAAACTTTTAGAACAAATTTTTCAATTAAAATATTCAAAAATAGAATTTTTTGCGAAACATAAAAACAAATGTTCATTGTATTGGTAACTGTCGGATGAAGATCAGAAAGATTGTTGACATTGTTATAATATCTAACTTGAACGCTTATACAAAATATCCTTCACGAAAAATTGGTCACGAGAAATATATTGGTTTTCCAAGTCACCAGCTACAATATTAGTTTTAATAATGTGTTTTTTGTTTGTTGCGATGTATTAGTGCCGCACTAATTTCCGCAAGTATGTATGCAGCATTAGAGTCTAATTTGCTGTAGGCGCGCAAATGAACTAACAAAAATTAGGTTTTGTTTACGAAACAACTACACAGAGCAAAATTTTCGATCTGTGCTCTGTAAAGGTACGAAAAGCGTCATATTCCAACTACAAGGGAAACATAAAAATCGATTCGGTCGCCACGAGCCATTTCAATACAAAAAGTTTTCAAATTTTTCAGAGGGAAATTATCGAAATGCTGCTCGACCGGTTGATGATTCCAGTTATCAAGCAAACATAATTCCAGGGTAGTCACAAGAGCATCTTACTAACATTTTGTTTATAAGCCCTGATAAAATTTGATAAGGATAGGTTAGGTTAGGTTTCAGTGGTTGACACTTAGGCCAATTTTGGCCCATTGTGATACCACGCATTCACGCCACATCATTAACCCATTCACATTGCAAGCTCCATGTCAACCTGTACATTAACGTGGACGGTGGGTCGGCGCTAAATTTTGCACTCCATCAGAGGGTTTTAGTTGTGTTTATTAACATCACCGATTGTAATCGACGATGAAAATTCGATTTTGCGTCTAGCTTCTGATGTGACTTTTGTCTTAATTTCCGGGGAGTGCTGATTAGTTTATAACAACTATTGATAGATGTCTCTAATGTTTATAAACCAAAAAGTACCTGATATTTAGTTCTAAATTGCAAACTTTGCCCAGATTTATCAATCGTTTAAATATTTTGAAGATTGATAAAATTTAATTTATTTAGCAAATTTTAATTAAACATTAGAAGCAGTTCGTGATGTGCCATCTATGACCGACTGCTATGAACTAACTATCAATTTAGTTAATCGGAAATTTAGATATAAAAACGACGTGGGGTACACATTATTAGGCTTTTCCTGCAACGAGAATACTTTAAATAAAAGATACAATTTAACAGTTACATTTCGAATTAATGGATTCAAAAAAAACGCAGGTTTCCTTCTAGACATTAGAATAAACTTCTAAATAATTTACCGAAGTTTGAATTTGGAAATCCAATTTTAATTTGAGTCAAAGTTTAAATATTGTGCAAAGTTCACTTCCAATATTGAATGAATGAGGAGGCATAAGAGAATAGTCCAGGAAACAAAAACAGGGTTCAATATAAATATAATTTTACTATTCAAGTATCTAACCTGATGATGGCGATTTGTTAAACGCCGAAATCGATCGTTTAATAATAATAAAAGTATTTATTAAGTAATCTTAATATTATTTTTGTATATTTTTTAAAATTTTTTCACGTTAATAAAGTTTAATACTTTAATAAGTTTTTACCAAAATTAAAATAATAATTTGTGTTTATTATCTTTTAATTTTTTAAAAAAGTTATAAAATTTGTGAAAATAAGTGCACTAAAATTGACCATGTCTAATAATAACCACTTCAATATAAACTTGTAAATAATTCCAATAAACTTTTAGCTAATATAATGTTGTTCCCTATACTTCAGCACAACTTTTCACAGAAATCTCAACCTCTATGTGTTGAGCAAAAAAAAATAACGGTACTTTAGTTTTAATATTTCATTTTTTTTTTTGAATTTGGTTATAACTTTAAATATAAAAGATTTAGAAACTAGCTTTGTAAGCGTAATTATCTGAGAATTGGTGGTTATTTAATAATAAAATATTAAATATTAAGATATGTTATTACAACAAACTCCTTTAAAACCAGCTCGAAGTGAGGTATTTCAGAATAAGTCAATGTGCGAGTACCCTCATTCCGGGTGTCTCCTTTGTGTGTTTGAAAAAATGACCTTTCTAATGTTTTAAGGGTTACTTTCAGTAAAGAAAACCGGTTTCAGAATTATACGAAATTTTTGATACCTGCGTGTGCTACCAGATGTTTAAATCTACGCTATGCATAATTTTAAAGGGTGATTCATGCGAATTATTATATTCAGTGTAATTTTGAATATCAAAGAGAAAAGTTGTCAGAAAAAGTGTAAATTTTGTAATGCAGGAAAATAAAAATATTTGTAATAAGTGTATGCAGAAAATCGACTCTAGAGTGGTGAAAAAGGAATTGGTAGCTTAATCGAAGAAATGATGATTTGTGGAAAAAGTTAGAGAACATCGAAGAAATTTTATTGCATACAGAATGTCGCAAAAACTACACGACGAAAAGTAGTATTGCTGCTTGCAAAAGAGCGCGTGAGCAAGGTAAGACTAATTAATTAATATAAATGAATATATCAGATACTTATAGTAATTTCCCGTAATAGGACCATAATTATCAGCTTACAAACAGCCAAAAATCTTAAGATCTGATTTTAAAAGATTTGATTTTAAAATTATTTGTTTATTTTGTGGCGAAGTGATTCAAAAGATTGACTCCAAGAATGTAAGCCGGTACAAGTTGTGAAATCAACCGAAATGCAACAATCCTTGATCTTTGTTGTAAACGCAATGACGCATGGGGAAGTATTGTGAATACACGGATTGATTGGTCAATTAATTTGTGGACACAAAATGCGCGATATCATCCGAAATACTACTGCAAATTTAGAGAAGTGACCACTAATCCGTCCAGAGGAAAACCCATAGATTGCAACTGTAGTGCAGGCTTTAAAGCTTTGGTAAATGGCCTTTGATAAAAGCCTTCATAAAATAAAATTGACAAAACTAAGGGAATTCAGTGACAATGATGTCGATTTCTACGGTGACTACTACTTGAAGGACCTGCTTATACATAAATCATTTTAAACCATCATTTTAACTTTAAAGGACTCGTAGTATAGTTAGTGCAGAATTGGGACTCATACAAATGCAGTTCTATTGAAGAAGAGCGCGTTACGACCGTTAAAGCAGCAGCAGCAATTATCAAAGACATCCAGTCCCAAATTTATGATACAACAGAATATCCCTGTTCCAAGATATAATTTGGTTGACTGGATTTAATAACTTGGAAAATGTACCAAGTTGGAATGAATATATGCAAGCAGTTAATAATTCTGGTAAGATTTATTTTTAAAGGTTCGTTTGAAGTTTCACAAATAGTACCAGTGCCGTTCATCAATTTAAGTGCAAGTGACTTGACGACGTGCTACTCAACTTTAATTTATGCAGCCTGCGATGTGCATAGTTACTTTTGATCAACCACTTTTTATGAAGTCAATTGAAATGGTTAAGTCTGCGGAGCAAAACAGTGATATATCTGGAATAATTGTACGCAACGGAGGATTTAATCTACTCATGTCATATCTTGGCACAATTGGATAGATCATGAAAGGACCGGACATGCTTTTTCGTGTGCTTTGCGAGCACTGACGGTAACAGCATTAAAATTATGGACAATTCAGAAGATTTGAAATCTGTAATGAAATCTGCTGAAGTCATGGAAACGTATCACAAAATGATAGAAAACAGCATGTCATCGAATATGTGTCTTGATTCGCAAGTAGTACGCGACCTGGAGAGCTGCTTTAAAAGTAACATCAACAGATTAAGAACAACAAACAGAATATGCAAACTTTGGCTCCAATATTTTGAGGAAGTTATGATTGTGCTGCAGTATATCCGAGATGAGAGGACTGGCAACTGGCAGATGCATATTAAATCTGTTCGAAAAATATTGCCATATTTTCATTCTGCTGGTCATAACTTATATGCAAAATCTGCTAATTTATATTTACAGGAAATGAAGGAGTTGCTGGCTAAACGGACCGATGAAGAGTAAAAAAATTTCCAGAGAGACTTTTCGATAAGAAGAAAAAGTATGCAATGGAGCGGTATTAGGACAAACATGTGCATAGAACAATCACTTATGCCAGTGGTTCTTAACCTTTTATTAATCGCGGCCCACCAAATAATTTAAATTTTTTTTTGTGGCCCCTATTTTTTTTCAATAATTTTTTGTATTCTTTTATTTTTCGGAAGGGTTTTCCAATAAGAGGTTTCATTTTGATAATAAAAAACGAGTATTTTTTAAGAGAAATAGATGAATGTGATGAAGGTATGCCATTAACATTTGAAAACGATATCAGCCAAATGGCCGCTACGGCCACGCTTGCAGCACCATATGCTTTTCATGAAATAGTCCTTCAGGATATTTTAAAGGTGCCCTTTGATAAATTATTGTCAAATAGATCGTCGATTATGTTGAATGATTTAGACATCCTATTAATCGGGTTGTTTTCTCCATAGTTGAATGGTGTTCAAGTGCTAAAAATTCATGGTTTCGAAATGTTTTGTATGGCAGTATGTATAATGTATGTCCTCGATAACTTCACGAATTGCATCTTTAAGGTCTTGAATCGATTGTGGATCATTGGCATAGACCATTTCGCTGGCCAATTATGATACCCTCTTCGAGAAATAACACGGTCAGGAAACTTTTTGCAAAATTCCGATTGTTTCGTTGCTTGTGTGGCACGTAGCGCCACTTGATGAAAATAAACGTCGTCCACATCAACATTTTTACAATTCCGGCCATAAAAAATCATTAATCATAGCTCGGTAGCGCAATCCATTCTCCGTAACAGTTGCACCAATCTCATTTTCGAATAAGTAAAGTCCAATCACACTGCCAGTCCAAAAACCGTACCAAGCAGTGACACGTTGAGGATTGAGAGGCTTTTCAACAATTATTCTTGGATTTTCTGAGCCCCAAATGCGACAATTCTGCTTATTAACGTAGCCTCCGATGTGAAAATGGGCCTCATAACTGAAAATGATTTTTTGATGAAAATCCGGATCATTTTGATGCATTTGAAGGACCCAATCAGCGAAGATACGACGTTTATGGTGATTGACGGGCTTGAGTTCTTATGTTAACTGAACTTTAAAAGCCTTAAGACCTAAATCTTTATGCAAAATACGGTGTAATGTGGTTTGTGGAATGTCTAATTCAAAATATCGACGAGGAACCGACAAACCTGGGTTTTCGTCAACACTACGGGCTACAGCAGCAATATTCTCAGTTGCTCTTAAGCGACGCACACGGTTTCGATTCTTCAAATCACTAATTTGTCCCAACAGCTCATGCTTGTCTAAAAGTTTCATTATTGCCGGCCGAGAAGGTGCTTCATGACAACCCAAAAGTGCTTTAGTTTTGCGAACTGCGAGTGCAAATTTTTCACCATTTTTGCGTGTATCGCAAAATTTTCCAACTTTTACAATCGCCAATTTTAAAACCCTTTATAATATAATAAATATAAAAATTACTTAATTATTTCATCTATTTTTACTTTCATATTAGATTGGGGAAATATATTTCCATTATTTTTTCACTAGATGGCTTTAGTGGCATATATCTCGTGAAGTATTTGTTGCAGTGGACCATACTTATACTCGTTGGAAAGGAGTGATGGAGGAAACGATGGAGGTAAACAAAGAGTTAATTCGTAGTATTTTACAATTTTGCTTCGATACAGACGAAAACGCCAGCCAGGCGGCTTAAATTGTGAATGGTATCTATGGTGCTGATACTATCACAGCCAATCTTGTGCAATAACGTCTGAGAATTTCGATATTAAGGATGCACCACGCACTGAAAAGTCTATCGTCGAAAATGTCAATAAATTCCTAAAAATTATCGAAGTAGACCGCAAGCGAGCTGTCGTAGCATCGCCCAAGAGCTTATTGTATTTATTGGACACAATGGGCGCTTTCAGGTACCCTATCATGATCAGTAAAATCATCACCAATTTGATTTGAACATTTCATAGTTCTAAACATTTTCATAACGTTGGTTTTGATTTTACTCAACATGTTCCCAACTGTTGGGTGCCCTGAAAGCGCCCAATGTAGCTCATAATTTAATTTTTTTTTTTTTATAATTAGGTTGGTCGTCTGTGAATATTTTGCTTAACATTAAAAATATTTAAAATAGTTTATCTACTAAGGGTGGAATTTGATTGGTGGAAGTGTGATTCTAAATATTCGCACAAAAAATCGCACTCGAATAGTCGCCTTGAAGATTGACCACAAATCAGTTCAAACCATTTGCATAAAGCAGGCTTCGGGAATAACCTCGATGTTTGGGTACCGTACGAGTTGACTAAAAAAAATTAGATGGACTGTATTTCTATCTGGGAATCCTTGGCCAAACGGAACGAAATCGAGCCATTTGTGAAGCGGATGGTAGCTGGTGACAAGAACTGGGTCACATACGACATTGTCAAGCGGAACTAATCATGATTGAAGGGCGGTGAAGAGGCCCAAACGGTGGGCAAACCAGGATTGACAACCAGGAAGGTTAAGCTGTATGTTTGATGAGATTGGGAGGGAATCATCTACTATGAGCTGCTGTCCAATGACCAAATGCTTAAATTAGACCTCTACTGCCAGAAATTGGGCCGGTTAAAGAAGCGGCCAGATTTAGCTAATATTAGAGGCACCGTGTTTCGCCAGGACAACACACGTTTATGACGGCTCACCACAAGCTCCGGGAGCTTTGTTTCACGTTTCACCTTATAGTCCGGAGTTGGTACCAAACGATTTGCATCTCTTTTTATCCATGGCAAACGCTCTTGGTGGTCCCAAGAGAGGCTTGTGAAAACTGATTATCTCAGTTTTTTTTGCTAATGGTAAAATCAATCTGCTTTACTCGGTAGTATGGCCAATGACAGAAACACAACGGTAGTGTTTGATGGTTATCATGGACTATGCCACCACGAAAGGAGAAGAACAAACACCCATAATAAATCAATTTTCATCGGCAAACAGAAGCAACACCTACATTGATTGAACGTACCAGCACATCAGGCGGATTATGACGCAGATACCTCTATCGCAAATATAGCTATGAGCTTTGCAAATCGTGGGGATCAAGTGGTGGTTGCTGCAGAGAACTCGGACATCCTCATGCTGCTTATGTTTTTTGTTCACCAACACGTCAAACATTTTGGCTTTTTTGCCTCAAATAGAAGACTGTGCATGATATAGCAGCAGAGAAGACACGGATGTCTTCACTAAGCGACTTGCCAGTTCTTCATGCTTTTACCGGATGCGATACAACCTCAGCATTGTACAGGAAAGGAAAACTAAAAGCGTTCAAGCTTTTGCTGGCCAATAGAACTGAGGACCGACGTGCAAGTGTTCTTGCAAACGAGCGCCACGGAGGACAATATTGCAGCCAGCGGAGCGCGTTTAATATGTGGACTATATAACATCACCAGAGATTTCTAAATTCTGGTTAGCTTGTCTCCCACCAACAAAAGCAGCTGCAGATCAGCATTCATTTCGGGTATACCATCAAGTTCAAGATGCGAATGTAATCGGGCAGGAATGCTGTGCTCAGCAATGTGTGGAACCTGTCAGGGTATTTCATGCAACAACACTACAAGCGACGAAGATCTCAATGATGTTGAACTAAATACTCAGCTATAATTTTATCTTTTAAATGCCCTTAGAATTAATATTTAAATGGAAATGAAAAAAATGATGTATTATACTAAGAATAAATAATAGTTTGAATTAATAAAATGTTGACATTAATTTTTTAATTTTTTTATCATGGATTTTTTGAAGGTTGGTTTCTTAATAAAATAAGTTGTTTCGTAACCGGTATATCGCACAAGTCTGCAAATTAGCCCAACCGACGACAAATTCAATCTTCGCATAATCTTCTTCATACTACAACCCTGTAAGATTTCGTTTCTATTGAAATTATTTACTCCTTTTGCACAAAATTCCTGTACTAGAACGCGTTCCCGTCTGATGGAAGAAATGAAACAAATAACACAAAAGCCAATATTAGTCAAAGAGTTGAAATTATTTTATAATAAACTTCAAATTTTGGAAGGAATTTAGATAATTTACAAAATTGAGATCTAATTTACGAGCGGCCATCATCGTCTGAAGGTAACGTACGGGGCTACTATAATTCTTGCTAGATTTAAATTGAAACCTCAATGTTTTTGTCTACAAATTTACCATGGAGCCACAATACTGGAACTTACAGCAACACGTATTAACGGTTTCCGTTGTCATAGTTTATTGGGCAATATTAACTCGGTTGATAGAAGACGATAAAAAATTTTATTCGATAGCAAACGAGTCGTCACCAATAATGTTTGACAGATTTATCGATATCGATTAGTTTTATCTTTGATTTGGTTTATTCTGCGATACGACTGATACAGTCAGATCTAACATTTTTTAAAGTTCGCCAGAAGAAATCCATATGGTTTTTAGTAATAAATTTCAAAAGTTTAGAAAAATGCAATCAATGTTTGAATGTCAAGGTTACTTACTATACAACCGAA
Source organism: Nephrotoma appendiculata (assembly GCA_947310385.1). NCBI lineage: Eukaryota > Metazoa > Arthropoda > Insecta > Diptera > Tipulidae > Nephrotoma > Nephrotoma appendiculata. Next base: position 59,515,045 of record OX371224.1, read on the forward strand.
CGTATCGTTAAGACACGATCCAGGGTTAAAACCAAATCTCGCGATATCTAAAAAACCACCGTAAAAACATCTAAACAATAGGCCAAAGATAATTAAAAAAGTTTGGAACCAGATAACAAATGGAATTCCAAAATTAGCAAACCATTATTTATTTACTGATTAGAATATAGTAAAATCGACGAACAAAAAAAAAAATCAATTCGATAACACGAACACGTACTTAAACTTCATGTTTTCTTATGATAATCTTCGAATTTAGAGGTACTCGAAATTATTTATCTGTCGCGATTTAGTAATTAGAAATACATTAAACATTGCGCCTAGTTCATTCGGCCACGCCAGAAAATGACGATTTCCTAATTTAACAATATTTCGCAATACTTTTTTAATTTTCATAGAATGTCATACAAAAGAATTTTAAATGACCGAAATACATTTGTATATATGTAGAGTCGAGAGATAGATCGATTAATAATCCTCAAACCGGATGTTTAATGACCGACAATAAAAAGGGATTCACACCATATTTAAACCTATATACATATCTAATAAATTATATCCAAAACAAAAGATATCCGAAGTCAAAAAATATAATTCATTGTTTTGATAGCTAAAATCGATTTGAATTTATAGGCCATCACAATAATAAAATCGTAAATCATAGATCAAAAACATGTTAATCAAATATACATGATAATTTAGACGTTTTTGTGAACTATTGTAAATATAAAAAAATAAGTCGTTTGCGAGCGTTATCGAATTCCTAAGTTAATAGCCACAATAAATATTTATCGGTGGACATGGCAAAAAATTAAATTTTTAATCTGTCAGAAATTATACGGCATGTAATGTGTCAAACCATTAAATCCACAGCTAAATATATTATTCTGTGCAAATTGATCACGTGACCGATTGTAATCATATGAAAAATACGTGTACATATCGTGTATTATTTCGAATATTCCCTTATTTTCTAATTATCTAATCTAACTAATAATAAATTATGTTAATCACGCGAGCAGTGCAAAAAACGGCGAGCTACAGTCCTTTCACCTTTCTTTAGAATCTGCGCGCGAAGACCGGAAAAATACCCACACAATGTTTTCGATTTAGCGCACAATGTAAAGCATGTTATCGTAATTATCTAACTGCTAAACACAAATATCTACTAAACTTAGTCTGGCTAGTCAATACACTGTGCCTGTATTATCGTTTAATAAATTGTTTATTTAATCAATTACTTAAAATCGAATTACAAGATAAAAAAAAAATTTTGTATAAGACTTGTAAAAAAAATATTTTAAAATTGAAATATGGATTTAAAATAAACCACTTGAATGAATCCGTCTGTAAATAGATTTTCTGTAAATAAATCTTAGTGAATATTCTATTTATAACTTAATTATTTACTATATACGAGTGCGCGTATTTATGACATGCAATTTTACTTGTTTACATAACACAGTATTCGATAAGCCGATAGTAAAGTCATTATTTGCGGTAAAGTAACTAATTATATATAGAACTTCAGTTGAAGTAAAAATAATAAAATCATGCAAATATTGTGATAGTGCAGCGCTGGATTATTATGCTGGAATGAATTAGTTATAACTAAACGCTACTACCTACATACGTCAGATAACGTAGCTAACTAATATTTACTAAATTATGGGAAAATTAGGCGCGCGCGTCAGCTTAACGAAAACACGATGATATGGAATTGACGTCAATTCAATAACAACTGTGTATATGTATCTAGATAAATTTTCAGTTTTTCACACGTTTATAATAATAATGACGAATTGACAGCATTGTCGATTACAATTAGGTATAAAATCAGATTTGTAACAAAATGATTTACTTGATTATCTCAAATCTTTAAGAGATTATTATCATAGTAATGGGTATCAATCTGATTCATTCCTCTGTTGTACTGAGCGTAATTCAACCGTAAACAAACATACTATTGAGTATGGAAAGCGCCTACTTCAATTTTTTTACATTGTTTACATTATAAAAAAAATATTTACTTTAATTTATATAGGCTTTCAAGCACAAACTACTTGACGTAACTTTAGTAACCTCAGTATAATAAAAAAGAATATAAAGAAAAAATGACATGCGCAAAAAACATGGGAACTTTGCACCTATTTGTTATCTATATGGCCGGGAATTTAGCATCTCTTTTCTTATTTTAACTAAAACTATGTAATCAAAACAAATAATCCAAAACTAATTCAATTACATACTTAAAATAATTATAAAACCAAATAATTAAACAACGTTGAAGAATTTTAAAAAATTAATTAATATTGTGGGGGTTATTGGTTATTAAGTTAGTTTAAGTAATTGGTCGGCAACAGGATTTCTTTTAAATCTGTTTAAAAAAATTCAAGGTCATCTAAAAAATTCATAACCTCAAAAAGGAGAACCAAAGAAATATTTGCATGCCTTCGGTAATGTTCGAAATGCTACTGAACCCAATAATTGGTTGAACCTATAATAAAAAAATGGAAGGATGTGTATGTTGCAGCATGTACGTAAATCACGAATACACCGCACTTGATTACAAAGGGTCATATGTCAAAATTATAATATAAATCCAACACTGTTGCGAATGTCGTGTCGATCTCAATCGTCAAATGATTATAACTAATGCACGATTTACATGTTCCAATTTTTTTTCCCAATTAATTTTTTACTGAAAAATAGAGCTGCACGCAAATAACAAAAAGTTATTAGTAAAAAAGAGTCAGCCATATGAAAACAACATTTGCTCAAATTATAAAGAAAAAAATCCAATTTTATTTTACTGGAATTTGTTTCGTGCTCCTCTCGCAAACGAAAATCGTAATATAAAGGGTTATCCAATTCAAGCTTGATAAAGTAAACTTAAAAAAAACACACAAAATATTCGGAATGTATTGTAATTTTTATTTCATTTTACAGATTGATCCTTGCCATTTTTAGTTAAACAAGATATCATTCAAATGTCCTCCACGGGACTTCTTACAGGCCTTGATTCTTTTGAGGTAATTTTCAATGACTTTTCGGCACATTTCGGGCGGTATCTCGGCCATTACCTTACGAATATTAATTTTCAATTCGTCAAGAGTTTGAGGATTGTTTGCGTAAACACGATCTTTCGCGTAGCCCCACAAAAAGAAATCCAAAGGCGTTAAATCACAGGATCTTGGAGGCCAATTGACATCAGCCAATCGCGAAATCAAACGTCCAGGAAATTTCTCTTGCAAAAGATCTCGATTTGCTCGTGTTACGTGACTGGTTGCTCCATCCTGCTGGAACCACATATCGTCAAGATCATAATCTTCGATTTTCGTAAAAAAATAATCGGTTAACATGCGGCCATAGCGCTCAGAATTGACGGTAACGGTTCGTCCATGGTTGTTCTCAAAAAAATACGGCCCAATCACACCACCAGACCACAATGCGCACCAAACAGTGACTTTTTCCGGGTGTAATGGCTTCTCTACAATCAATTGTGGATTTTCTGAGCTCCAAATTCTACAGTTTTGCTTATTAACGTATCCACCAAGCGAAAAATGAGCTTCATCACTGAAGAAAATTTTGTTCGAAAAATCAGCATCAGCAGATTTAATAGTTTTAACGCGTTGGTCGATTGTTAAATGCTCCATATTCTTAAATGGCAGAATGTCAACTAAATAAATGACAGCGTACTTGACGTTTATCTTTGACAGATGTCGGTAGACAGATTTCTACTTTATCAACCTCGAATTGGATAACCCTGTACTTAACCCTTCATATTTTACTGGAAAAAAAAATTGGAACATGTAAATCGTACATAAAACTGTAACAAAATTGGGTTTCAATAATTTTTTTTAAATCGAAGCCAATGACCCGTTCCACACTGCATTTCTTTTGAAATTTCTTTCTTTCAAACTAAATTGTAATAGATTTTTTATTGCTAAGTTAAACACTTATTTTATTTTTGAATTTTTGACTCATAGATATTGTCTATATTATCAAACAACACCATGTAATCGTACACTAGCGAATTCCTGCTTAGTCTACGAAATTCACTGGACAAGTGGTGCAGTGGTTAAAGCTCCGGCACTTGGACTTGGAGGTACTGGGTTCGAATCCCAGCAGAAGCAGGATGCAAAGTGAATTTTCGTCATCGATTACGATGGGTGATGTTAATAAACACAACTAAGACCCTCTGTTGGAGTGCAGAAACCAGCGCCGAACCACCGTCCATGTCAGTGTACAGGTTGACATGAAGCTTGCAATGTGCAGGTGGTATACTGTAGTTGTGTGAGTAGGTGAGTGGGATGGGTGTGTGTGTGAATGGAAAGGGGGTAATAACTGACCTTAAAAGGACATTAAATCCATTGGATAATTAATACTTGTTTAAAAAAGAAAAAAAAATCGATTCTTTTAAAATAACATAGTAAAAAATCTTATTTTATATTAAAACACCAATTTTTTTGTATTGCTTCTGCTCACGAAAATAAAATTCTAACTAAAATCTACATCTCAAAAATGGCCTTAAATTTTTTTTATTTAATTTCTATTTATGTTAAAGCTACTTCACAGAAAAAATTTTGTTGAAAAATGAGTCGCAATTAAAACCGGTATCATAGGTAAACGGAGAAAGAAACGAAAAAGGAATAATTTCTTTGATATGCCGTGTGGAACGGCTAATTAACATCTTCAGTTGATATTGGCCAAAGTTACGTCAAAATTAATCTTAATTTAATCGTTCTAGGCAGATAAATTGCTGCGAAAACGTTTGTAGAGTTTTCACTAGCGCAGTCTATATGTGAATGAGAAATATACAAACTTTTCGCGTCAGCTGCGTACCGCATCTGCGAAATCGCGAGCTAAATATTTTCTAATATGTATCTTAGCGCGAGCCGGATACCGACATTAAGTGTTAAAATTTCATGACATTTCGATCATTAAGTTTACAAGTTACAGTATTTTAATGACGCTACTTTTGTTAATTTCAAAATAATGGGAAAAAAGAATTTCGTGTGTTGATTAAACACTGTTTTTGATGGAAAAATATGCTGTATAAGATAGTGGAAATTTGAGTCGAAAATAAGAAATTACTCTACTCGCCGCAAGTGACAGCACCTACACAAAAGAGAATTTTTTGTTATATAATTACCAGCGGAAATTTATTATTCATTCATTTGTATCTCTTTTTCACTAAATAAAACATCCCAGCGGAATAAAATACTAAAAGTGATCCTTAAAATGACAAATGAATCATCTCCAAAGTAAAGGAACTCGGTAAATGAAATCTTGAAATTTAACAATATTCCAGCTTTCCTCTATTTCTTAACGAAACTTGGATAGTAGTATTGATCAGGGATTTTAAAATAAGTTTTAGACAAAATTCTAGGATCTGTTCATGCTAGAAATATAAATTTTAGATGAAAAAATAGTATCTGTACATTCTACACAATTTAAATGGATTTTGAACTGGAGAGAACTCAGCTGTCTCTTAATTATATAATTATTAATTTACATCGCATACTGGGATAATTCGGGTTAAATTTATTGTTATTAGAATTTTCAATGTAATTTTATGATTTTCTACGGCCACATACGTTATTTTTAGTTTTTGACCATTATCTCAAAAACTTCTACAAGTAATCAATACTTTCGGTTGTTTTTCTAATAGCTTAGATTTTTCTAATAGCTTAAAGACTATAAGGAAAATTCTAATCCATAAATGTTCCCCAAATTTTCTTTTTAGTCTCACCACATTTTTAGCCTAAGGAATTAGAAAAATAACTAAGTATTCGTTAGTAGTGGAAGTTTCGGAGATATTGGCCAAAAACTGAAAATAACGTATGTGGCGCAGAAAATCATATAATTATATGGAAAATTCTAATCAATAAATTTTGCCCCAATTATCCCAGTATGCGATGCAAACTTTACAATTATTAATTAAGAGATAGTTTGGTTTTCTCCAATTTAAAATCCATTTAGATCGTGTAGAATGTACAGATACCATTTTTTCATCTAAAATGTATATTTCAATCAAAAATCAATCCAGATACCAATTTTTGTAAGGATTGGTTATGAAATGGCCAAGTTTAGTCCGGCAAGAACATATCCTAGAATTTTGTTACTTTAAAATCCCTAATCAATACTACTATCCAAATTTCATCGTAATTCGTTAAGAAATGGCGGAAAGATGGAATATTGTTAAATTTCAAGATTTCATTTACCGAGTTCCATTACTTCGGAGATCAACCAATTTTTCATTTTAAGGATTACTTTTAATATTTTAGTTCGCTGGCATGTTTTATGTAGTGAAACAAGAGATACAAAATGAATAAAAAAAAATCCGCTGGTAATTATATAACAAAAATTCTCTTTTGTGATAGTACTGCCACTTGCGGCGAATAGCCTCTTATTAGCGTATATTAGCGAGTAGCGTATATATACAGCATGAAAAAAATACCGTTCAAGCAAATGAGTGTCTTGATAAGTGTTATCCGGACTCTACACCACGACAATTAACCATCATTGACTGGTATGCTAATTTTAAACACGGTCGTACAACCAACTATGATGCCCCACGCTCTGGATGCCCAAATGAGGCTGTGACTTCAGAAAACAAAACAAAAATCCACGAAATTGTTTTGAAAGACTGCGAAGTGAGATAGATGCCCATGAGAAAGATGTGTTCGAAGAGGTTGCAGCGTTTGCTCACAATGAATCAAAACGACAACGCGTCGATGATTCTATGCGCTGTTTGAGCTGTTTAAGCCCAACAAATACGATTTTTTTATGCGGTATGTGAAAAAAAAAAACTCCAGGGAAAGAGATTTGGCAATGAAGAAATGATTGTCAAACCTGAAGCTTATTTTGAAGACAAAGATCAATATTTCTACAAAAAAGGCATTGAAATGTTAGAGGCGTTGGACTGATTGTATCGCTCTAGAAGGAAATTATGTTGATGAATAAAATTAATTTTCCCAAACAAAATGAGATTTCTTTGTTAGACCGCGAACTTTTCATATGTTATATTTCACGTTTTCTGAAACTCAGGCTCCTATCATCGGTTTTTCTCTAGAACCGTTAGTTTCTCTTAAATTCTAGAAAAACGATATTGTCCAATTGGTTGCAAATTTAGAAGGAACACAAA